>CM067846.1:491859367-493109367 GCA_034509565.1 Triticum monococcum
GCAGAGCCGTTTGTGTTCATATAAGCTATATACATGCCATCTCACCAAGCACTGCTAACATGTTCTTTTTTCAAGAGAGCATATATGTTTCTTTTTTTGTCACCATGTCGCGCCCGTCACCCACACGCTCCTCACTTCCTAGGTACATATTCTTCCTGCATGTACCTCAGTGCATGATTTTCCTAATCAGATAACGGGATAAGAACTGCACATGGCGCCATTCACTGGAAATGCCTTCTCTTACACCTTGTGGTTAGTTTTTCAGTTCTGCACATCAAGCACTATCAAAGTTTATCCTAATTACGCCAACGACCTCCCTAATGAAAGCCTTAGCCATTTGTAATTGATCTGGTGTAATTTACTACTTTATTGTTGGATATGAAGTTGTTTTGCTATAAATACCTCACATTCAGTATGCAATGTGCCACTAGAACTATACGACATCACAGAACATGAAGTACTCCCTGCTAGGCACAACCATACACTCTGTTATTCTGAATATTTTGATTTGGTCACAGAGATTTGTTATTTTAGTGATCTATTTATTCGATTTCATAATTATGGTTTCTCTTACTAATATTGTCATAAGATAAGATTGTAAACTAAATCTGACTGTCGTGTCATATTTTTATCATCTGATTACTAATTAAACTGACAGTAAGACATTTTATACCCTTTTGTAGATGCTGCAGACTTTGCAAGTGTTCAGAGAAATGATGTGCTAATTAAGGGGTTTAGGAGCACTAATAAAGAATCCGTGTTGCTGAACTTTTTGTACCACTAATGAGTAAAGTGAGTTCTTTATAGTTTGCTTCAATTTATTGTAGGAAGATATCGGATGCAAAAGCCCAATTCGGTGCAGCCATCATTTGTTTGTCGATGAATTTATTTGTTTGTTGAAATAGAGGACGTTGAATTGTGAGGGTTTTGAGTCGTATTTATCGGGCCCGTAGCAACGAACGGGCATGTTTAATAACATTTCCCTAATAATAAAGCACGGATTGACTCCGTGGGTTCACCGTCACAATACGCTTCAGCCCAGTCGTAATACGCTTTTACGATTCGTATAGACAAAATCGTAATATAAACGAGGTGGTACTAATAGCATAGCATGTTCGTCCGTCCAGATTTGTGCCATCGGTCAAGTAAGACGATTAGTTCATTGGGCTTAGTTTGGGCTAACGAACCCAACTTGGCGGCTGGGTCATGTTCCTACATTGGGCTCTTCCTGCGCTGCCTCCTCTGTCTCTTCCCCTCGCTTATCCTTTCTTCCCAAAGAAAGAAAATCCAATCCTAATTCATCTACAACTCAGAGAAGATTTCTATTACAAATCGAAGAACAAGGAAATCCATCAGTTAATTTGTATTCGATCCAAACCACGCCATCAACTTTCAAACCACGGGGCTGCGTCGTTGGCGGTGGCGGAGCACGAGTGCGACAACGGCAGCCCGTGCGCTGGCGGTGCTTTGCCTCAACCTCGCACCGGGGCACCACCGTTGGCACCATCCCTGCATCACACCTATGACGATTCGGCGCACGTTCATGTTCCTTGCAGCCGACGACAGCTGCATGTACCTCGATGTCAGGGTCCTCGAGGAGCCTACACCGGGCAGCGTTGAGGTCGTCCGGTTCCTGGAGTGCGTATGTCGTGCGTGCATTGCCACACCCAGGAGGCGTCTCCGCGATGAAGCCGTGTCCCGCGTCGTGCGGCAGTTCACGGTTCGCGCGGACGCTGCGCTGATGTCGAGCTCATCCGCCGCTGCAAACGCATGGGTGCTCCTAGGCGATGGTTCATGCGTGGAGCGAGTATTGCGTCCACGGATGAGAAAGATGAGAAAGCACAGCTGGACTGCTCGAGGAAAGCGGGCTATGGAGGAGGGCAAGACAGTTCTCCTGGAGGCGCACGTTGTTGCGGCGCCACACCATGGTCGTGATCCCCGTGGACGTGGTGTTGTGCTTGACTGCCTGGTTTTGTTCGGCGTGTGGATGGCGGCGTGCCTTTGGTTTAGCTTTAGCTGTGTGCAGCGGTTAAGCACATTCTTCTGAGATCGTAATTACAAGCTATTACATGCAGGTGCATGGTTGTCTTGTCAGCATATTGCCCATGAAGGGCTTCTATGTCGACTTATTGTGCCAATTAGCCAGCCATTAGCTAGATCGGTCTATTATCTTCAGTTTTAACTTCCAGATAATCTGAATGATTTTCAAATATACTGTGTTAATTATTCTGGCAAAATGCAGACGGGAGTGTTGCATAGAAAGTCCAGTTCTGGTAATTAACTTACTTGGCTTCTAACATGTGGACGACAGCTTGCTTCCCTTTTTTTACCATACACACTAAACATGTTTCATTAACTCCAACAGCGTCTTGATTCTTCTTCTCATATGCGAGATAATGTTTACTTAGAATAGATGACTATGAGGTACGTTCAAGTGCAAGGGTGCAATGGCAGGTACCCCTATCTTACACCTTTTTAACATAAAAATTGCTTGCATGTTTTTCTTCATTTGATTTATTTTGTATGTGCAGTGTCAATTCGGTCAATTTGTTATTCATTCGGAATGACATGAAAACGAATGTCCTATAAGTGAGTTGAATCTTCCGTTCAACACAATACATCTTTTTAGGGGAATAAATGGTGATAACTTCACTGCATATGAGTGTAATATTAAATCTCATGTGTCATACTGACTTATGTACCAAAATTTATGTTAAAGATGAATAAATTCTTTTTGGTTGCATTTATCGCTGTATAATACTAACATCTTCAGTTACTGAACATGCATGCAAGCATAATTAAGTGTGCATGTAGGTAAAATAAATAAAAAATTAATGTGTTTTCACTAGATATAGGTGACCGCGTGTGACGAATGGCAAGGTGTTCGGTCAGATAACCTGGGTCCATGGCGAGTTGGTGGCTCTCACCTCAACTACAGGAACATCACCAAAGCAATTGATAGTAGGTCGGTCACTAACTCAACATGGTTTTAATCGTAAATTTAATTTTAGGGACAATTGCATTTTTACCCCTAATTGGTTCCTACCCATGGGTTTTACTCTTACTTTTCGAGCTTGCTCAGTTTTGCCCTTACTTTTTCTGTCGAGGTCCCTCGAATGCCCTTTGACCGTTTGACCAAAACTTTAAAAATTCATAACTAATTCATATAAACTCAGAAAAATGCAAATAAGATATCAAAATGTTCACATAAACATTACCTTTATGTGCATATCATTTGTATTCAGGACAAAAACACCCTTTAAACCACCTGAGGTAATTAATGTTACTAACATTATTATAAATAAAAAGGTATAAACAATATTTTTTCATGAATAAAAATTACATGCAAATGTAGGTGATGTTTACTGAATATCCTGATATCTTATTTGCATTTTTGTGAGTTTGTATCAACTTGTTATGAAGTTTCCAAATAATGATCAAAGTCGTTAGAACATTCTTAACAAGATGATACGAGCTCAGAAAAAAGCAAATAAGATATCTGGATGTTCAGAAAAAATCACCTACATTTGCATGTAATTTTTATTCATGAAAAAATATTGTTTATACCTTTTTATTTTTAATAATATTAATAACATCAATTACCTCAGGTAGTTTAAAGAGTGCTTTTGTCCTGCATGCAAATGATATGCACATACAGGTAATGTTTATCTGAACATTTTGATATCTTATTTGCATTTTTCTGAGTTCATATGAATTAGTTATGAATTTTCAAAGTTTTGGTCAAACGGTCAAAGGGCATTCGAGGGACCACAACGGAAAAAATAAGGGCAAAACTGAGCAAGCTCGAAAAGTAAGGGTAAAACCCGTGGGTAGGAACCAACTAGGGGTAAAAATGCAATTGTCCCTTAATTTTATTCTTTTATTTATTTTCTTATGACCGACAATGGTAGTTCTTGATGTTGTATTAAGATTCCAACAAGAATCTATAAAGGGCTCCAAGGGAGAAGAAGAAAAGAAATGACTCGCAAAGCAAAGCAAACTTCGGATACTACTCATCAGTCAGAAGGCCAAAATATACACATACAAACTCCCAAACATTGCATGGCAAAGAGCTTTCTTCTATTTAGAACTTAATAAGGTACTTGATCATTTATTCTAAGTTCATTAGTATGAGCATTTTTTGTTTGGAATGATTGTTAAACTAGGTTTGTTCTAGGAAGTGCTATATATTTTTCTCCCGTGGCAACGCAATTCTTCTTCATGCTGGATTATTTGATGTGGGTGCTTATTGGGCTAAGGACAGAGTGATGAGTTTCTCATCCGTTGCTTAGTTTTTCTCCCGTTGTAACGCACGGGCATGTTTTCTAGTAGTAATTAAAAAAACCCAAAAATATTTCTCGTTCTTCTTCTATTGTAAATAGTTTTGTTTCTCTTCTTTGGGGGTCGAGAGGAGAAGACCATAATGAAAATGTTGAGTGGCGCTCGTATGCATTATTGTTGATCTAACACAGAGCCCATATTACCTTGTCTTCTCACTTGTATTGAATGCTTGCAGATTCCAACTTAGTCCAATGCACGCGCGCTATTATTATTATCCACACTATTCGGTTGTGCAAGTGAAAGGCAGTAATGACGATATATGATGAACTGATTGAGATGAGAAAAGCTGGTATGAACTCGACCTCTCTTGTTTTTGTAAATATGATTAGTTCATCGTTCCTGATTCAGTCTATTATGAATGAAACATGTTTGCAATGACAATTAGAGATTATAGTTTCCCATGCCATGCTTAATTTTCTAGGAGTTTATAATGGTTTACCTTGCGTGCCAACATGCTATTAAAATGGTTGTGATGTGGTATGATAGGGTGGTATCCTCCTTTGAATGATTCGAGTGGCTTGACTTGGCACATGTTCATGCATGTAGTTGAAACAAATCAACATAGCCTCCACGATATTTATGTTCATGGTGAATTATATCCTACTCATGCTTGCATTCAGTGTTGAATAATTTTAATGCATGTTCACGACTGTTGTCGCTCTCTAGCTGGTCGCTTCTCAGTCCCTTTTCAGCCTTCACTTGTACAAGCGGGAATACTGCTTGTGCATCCACTCCCATAAACCCCAAAAGTTATTCCATATGAGTCCACCATACCTTCCTATATATGGTATCTACCTGCCATTCCAAGTAAATTTGTATGTGCCAAACTCTAAACCTTCAAATAAAAATTCTGTTTTGTATGCTCGAATAGCTCATGTATCAACTAGGGTTGTCTGTATGTTCCATGTTAGGCGGGTTATTCTCAAGAGGAGTGGAGTCCGCTCCTCACTCACGAGAAAATGGCTGGTCACTGGGATGCCCAGTCCCATGCTCAAATCAAATCAAAATAATTGCAAACAAAACTCCCCTGGGATTGTTGTTAGTTGGAGGCACCCGTTGTTTCGGGCAAGTCATGGATTGATGCTTGTTGGTAGTGGGGGAGTATAAACTTTACCATTCTGCTTGGGAACCACCTATAATGTGTGTAGCATGGAAGATATCGAGATATCTCAGTTGTTATGTTGACAATAAAGTATACCGCTCAAAATATTATTCATCTCTATTTAAAAACCGAGCTCTGGCACCTCTACAAATCCTTGCTTCCCTCTGCGAAGGGCTTATCCATTTACTTTTATGTTGATTCACCACCCTCTTATTAAAAAGCACTAGTTGGTGAGCACCGCTGTCATTTGCATGTATTATTATTAGTTTACATTGAATATGACTTGACTGGATCTCTTTTATCATGAATTACAATTTCTAGTCAGCCCTTGATCTTCAGGGGTGCTCTGCGTTTATGTTTTGCGGTCTCAGAAAGGGCTACCGAGATACCATCTTGTCATATCATATTATGATTGTTTTGAGAAAGTGTTTTCATCTGAGGTTTATTATTATTTCTCGCTAGTTGATTATGTCATTGATATGAGTAAACATGAGACCTAAATGTTATTGTGAATATGGTTAGTTCATAATCTTTGCTGAAAATTTGAATGCTGACTTTACATATTTACAATAGCAAGAGCAAACAGAGTTTGTAAAAGTTTTTCTTTATCACTTTCAGTTTATCAACTGAATTGCTTGAGGGCAAGCAAAGGTTTAGACTTGGGGGAGTTGATACGTCTCCAACGTATCTACTTTTCCAAACACTTTTGCCCTTGTTTTGGACTCTAACTTGCATGATTTGAATGGAACTAACCCGGACTGACGATGTTTTCAGCAGAATTGCCATGGTGTTATTTTTGTGCAGAAATAAAAGTTCTTGGAATGACCTGAAAATCAATGGAGAATAATTTTGGAATATATAAAAAATACTGGCAAAAGAATCAATATCAGGGGCCCACACCCTGTCCATGATGGTGGGGGCGCGCCCCCTGCCTTGTGGGCCACCTGACGCTCCACCGACCTCAACTCCAACTCCATATATTCATGTTTGGGGAGAAAAAAATCAGAGAGAAGGATTAATCGCGTTTTGCGATACGGAGCCGCTGCCAAGCCCTAATCTCTCTCGGGAGGGCTGATCTGGAGTCCGTTCGGGGCTCCGGAGAGAGGAATCTGTCGCCATCGTCATCATCAACCTTCCTCCATCACCAATTTCATGATGCTCACCGCCGTGCGTGAGTAATTCCATCGTAGGCTTGCTGGACGGTGATGGGTTGGATGAGATTTATCATGTAATCGAGTTAGTTTTGTTAGGGTTTGATCCCTAGTATCCACTATGTTTTGAGATTGATGTTGCTATGACTTTGCTATGCTTAATGCTTGTCACTAGGGCCCGAGTGCCATGATTTCAGATCTGAACCTATTATGTTTTCATGAATATATGTGAGTTCTTGATCCTATCTTGCAAGTCTATAGTCACCTATTATGTGTTATGATCCGTTAACCCCGAAGTGACAATAATCGGGATACTTACCAGTGATGACCGTAGTTTGAGGAGTTCATGTATTCACTAAGTGTTAATGCTTTGGTCCGGTACTCTAATAAAAAGAGGCCTTAATATCCCTTAGTTTCCAATAGGACCCCGCTGCCATGGGAGGGTAGGACAAAAGATGTCATGCAAGTTCTTTTCCATAAGCATGTATGACTATATTCGGAATACATGCCTACATTACATTGATGAGCCGGAGCTAGTTCTGTGTCACCCTATGTTATAACTATTGCATGAGGAACCGCATCCGACATAATTATCCATCACTGGTCCATTGCCTATGAGCTTTTCACATATTGTTCTTCGCTTATTTACTTTTCTGTTGCTACTGTTATAATCACTATAAAACCAAAACTATTACTTTTGCTACCGTTACCGCTACTATCATATTACTTTGCTACTAAATACTTTGCTGCAGATATTAAGTTTTCCAGGTGTGGTTGAATTGACAACTCAGCTGCTAATACTTGAGAATGTTCTTTGGCTCCCCTTGTGTCGAATCAATAAATTTGGGTTGAATACTCTACCCTCAAAAACTGTTGCGATCCCCTATACTTGTGGGTTATCACTCCGCGGTGACCTCAACCGTCTAGGGTGCTCAAACACCCAAGAGTAACAAGATCCGCAAGGGATTAGTGGGGGAATCAAATTTCTCTTGGTGGAAGTGTAGATCGGGGCCTTCTCAACCAATCCCTAGAAAATCAACAATGGAGCTTAGGGGTGGAAGAGGTGGTCAACTCGGAGAACAAGACTCCCCTTTTATAGTGAAAGAACAAATCCAACCGTTATCCACCAACTCAGCCTGCGACAAACGGGACTACCGCACTAGACAAGCGGTACTACCGCAGGGGCCCGTGGTACTATCGCGAAGCACTGCGGTACTACCGCTGGCACGACAGGGACTAAAACTAGTCATGAAGCGCTAAGGCAGGGAGCGGTAGAACCGCTGGCGCGGTGCTACTGCGCCCACCTTGCGGTACTACCGCAAGGCAATATTAGACAAGGCTGGGAAGGCACGGACATATAAAAATACATCCGTGGCAACTTCCGTTGAGTTACGATCTATGCAAAAAAAAAACAACACGGTACTACCGCAAGCCTGGAGCGTTACTACCGCGTAGGGCGCGGATGTAAAAAATTACATCCGCCCCTACTTCCGCTCGTGCTGTTGTGCAGGCCTGAGGCCACGGTACTACCGCGTCCAAGAAACGGTACTACCGCGAGCTCCTGCGGTGCTACCGCGCCCATGGCCGGTACTACCGCAGGGGCCTGCGGTACTACCGCTCTGAGAAGCAGTACTACCGCATGCCCCAGTTTAGCAGCACTAGGGATCCTTCATTTTGTAGAGATACGAAGAGACGGAGGATGCTCTAAGGAGCCAAAGGAAAGGTGGTGCAGAAAGGAACAGACGTGTACGTGATGATTCCACACAAACCTTTCCAACGCAGACCCCCTCTTAATAGTACGGCTTTCCTGTGACTCAAATCCACCAAAAATAAACGTAGAGAAACGCCGTTTCAATGATCTTCAAGGGGCACCAGATCGTCTTGTTCTTAGGCATGATATATCTGAAATGCTCATGCACACGATTAGTCCGCAAAAGCATTGCCATCAATCACCAAAACTACTAAGGGATAAATATGCCCTTACAATCTCCCCCTTTTTGGTGGATGGATGACAATATGGGATTTGCATATAGGAATATAAAATGAAGCATAGGCAAACTCAACATCTATAAAATATAGACGGGCTCCCCCTAGATGTGTGCTCACTAGAGAAGTGCTTTGGACTGCATGGCACACATACTAGGATCGCCACTCCCCCTATATTTTATAGACGAGACATATCTTGCAATAAAATAACTAATACTAAGCAAGGAGGCAAGATAATAAACATGAGCATAAAGTAACTGGCACAAGATAGCATAAGCTCACAGGCTACTAAACATGAAAGACAATAAGATACACTAGAGTGCATATGTCTTACACCATATGAAAAGGAAATACGACTCACGAGCAAACCAAAACAAGCAAGGTTCAACAGAACAAAAGCAAAGCGACAAAGCAAGACAACACACGACACGACACAAGACTTGCAAATCCTACACTCTCCCCCCTTTGGCATCGAGACACCAAAAGGCAGAGAGGACCCCTATGACGTAGGTGGTAGCTCAAGCTGGAGCAATCACTCGTCACGCTCCTCGTCGGTCTCGGTAGCGGGGATGGTCTCCTCCTCAGACTCAGTCAACTGGTAGCCCTGCTTCGCCATCCATTCGGCCTCTGGAGTGATGTGCTTCTCGGACCCACTGGATATATCCTCGCCAAACGTACTCAAGATCCTCTTATCGCGGCGGCGACTCTCCTTGGAAGCAACATCGGTCCTGTACTGCCCCTTGGCTTGCATATAGAACAAAGCCTTCATCTTGGCCTTCAGCTTATTAGCCCATGAGGGCTCAGTAGAGGGAGGAGCATACCTAGCAGAGTTGTCCTCATCCGTTCCTCCTCCTCAACCTCATCCTCATCCACGTCCATATGAGCAGCCTCTGCCTCAGCATAGGTAGTGGTGTTAGCCCACTGAGGCTTGATGCGGAGCTTGATGGGCTCATGATGGGTCCAGTCGGGGCCTCAAACTCATCATTGGGATAGAGCTTCTCCCAAGTCTTCGAGATCAGGTGAAACAGGTAAGGACCATAGATTGGTACCTTATGGTTGAACACCACAAATTGTAGCTCACACCACATGATATGTGAGACATCAAGTGGTTGCGTCTGAACACAACGCACCTCCTCATAGATGAGCATCATATTCACGAGATAGGCATGTAACTTATCCTTGTCACCAATACGTGGAAAGAGGGAGTTGTGGAAGATCCGATGCATGATGTCAAGGAATGGGTTCAGCACCCACGCCTTATTGCCATTGGGAAGCTGCTTCTCAACATAGTATTGCTGAAACTTGTTCTTGTTGGCGGACTCGGGGTTGGCATGAGGGCGAACACCAACGGGTGAGTTGAGCCCCTCATCACGAACCTATAGCAGATCCATGAACTCCTTCCATTTAGCGGCCGTGTGTTGTCCATTGATCATCCACGTCATGGTTCATGCCTCATTAGTATGGAGGTGGACCGAGGCAAAGAACTGAGCCACAATCTCAGGGTCAAAGTCCAAGTGGAAAGTGATCAAGTCCTCAATGCCAAACTGCTCCACCAGGTCCAAAGCCTCACCAAAATATGCCCGGTGCTTATCCTGCCTCATATGATTCATGACAATCCAGTGCACGTCCACGTAGATGTTCTGCTTGGCCTTGATCACATCCAGATAGATAAGATTCTGCTGCTTGGTCCAGAACAACTCATTCCCTCTGAAGTTTGCACGGGGATTCACATAGGGGTTGATCTTCCTTCGAGTGACAAACTCAGCTAGTGGCATCTCATCCATGCCCATTGTTGGCTCCTTGGTCTTGGTTAAGGTTGACTTGGTTCTGCGTTGGGGGGCATTGGAGCCCTCTAGAGCCTCATCTTGGTTGCGCAGGCACTTTGAGCCCGTGTGGCAGACGGGATTCGACCGACGGACATTGGAACCGGAGCCACCACCTATGACACACAACACAAGAACACGCAAGAGAAGCGAGAAGGATTATTGCAAAGACGAGGGCCAAAACCAAATGAAACAAGCAAGCACGAGATTCGGAAGGACAAAATAGCGAAGTTTGGAAATCTACGATAGTATCGGACCAGCTTACGTAAGTAAAAAAATTACAGCCGCGCGAGTCGTGGTAGTACTGTGCTGGGGTGGCACGGTACTACCGCGCCTTGAGCGGAAGTAATTTTTTTTACTTCCGCGCCCCGAGCGGTAGTACCGCTCCAGAGAAGCGGTATTACCGCGCCAGGCTGTTCTTGGGTGTGTATGCGGTAGTACCGCTCCAGCGGAGCGGTAGTACCACACGCATTGGAAGACCACAAGAACGGTGGATCTGGATGCAGATATGGAACACAAACAACCGCATCACTGGATCGGTACTACCGTTGATCAAACTATGCTGTTGTATCACTCCAAACCACATGATTACTGCACTAACAATATCCTACACTCCCCTTTAGCAAAGATTTAGCCAAAAATCTGATGAACTACACAAGCATCTCCCCGAGACCTAGAAGCACAAGAACGGAACAAAACGGGAAGAACTTGGGGAAATACCTAGGTCCATGGCAAGAGGACGAGGTGGGGAGCGATCCCACCGGCCGGAATGCGAGGAGAGCAGCCGGAGATGGAGATCCGGCAAGGTCCTCCGGCGCCGTTCTTGGGTAGGAGAGAGAGACGGGGTGGGGAAAGAGATGAATGGGTATGGGGGAGTTAGAACTCTCCCTGCCCCACTCTTAACCCCCACCCGCTCGCGAAGGCGCAGTAGTACTGCGGGTCCTCGCGGTAGTACCGCCCGGGCGGAAGTACCGCACAACGGGCGGTAGTACCGCTCCTCCAGCGGCAGTAAAAAATTACTGCCGCGATGGAGGCGATAGTACCGTGTAGTGGACGCAGCTGTGCTACCACAGAGCAGCCCACCTCCTGCGGTAGTATCGTGGCATGCCACGGTAGAACCGTACCCTAAGAAAGTGCAAGTTTCGCAAAAAGAGAGGGAAACGGCCTTTGCAATGCAACCTTCACGTAACCGAACACACACACAAGAGAGGCGAACACACGAGGCAACTCAAACACGCGCACAGAAAAAATAGAAAGGCAAAAGACAACGAGAACCAAACACGAAACACAACCTCTCCAAGGAGAGGGCGGTGGCCGGAGCCACCTATGTTTGAGTCAATTGGTATGGCACCGCAAAGAATTATCCTTGGGCCCATGACCAAAACTCGTCTTTGAAGCACAAGTACCATCAAAAATGGCTGAAATAGTTGATTGATTTATGCATAATGGGGGGGGGGGGAGGGAGAGTTCATTGACAGAACAACACTACCCCTATGTCCATGCCTACACCTAAACAAGATATCAAGTTGAGTATGGTGGGGTGTGCAAGGGTTCAAGCCACATTGCTCGAATCAATGATATTTAGCTCATGCCTTAACTCGCGAAATCTTGCTTCATCCAAAGGCTTCGTGAAGATATCTACAAGGTTATCATGAGTGTTGACATAGTTGAGCTTGATCTTCCCTCGCTTAATATGATCCCGGATGAAGTGATACCGAATCTCAATATGCTTCGTCTTGAAGTGTTGCACCGGGTTGAGAGAAATCTTGATGGCACTTTCATTGTCACACCAAAGAGGCACTTTGTCACAAATGACATTGTAATCCTTTAAAGTTTGCCTCATCCATAGTTGTCGGTGTCAAAACTGGTGGATCTCGGGTAGGGGGTCCCGAACTGTGCGTCTAAGGCGGATGGTAACAGGAGGCAGGGGACACGATGTTTTACCCAGGTTCGGGCCCTCTTGATGGAGGTAATACCCTACGTCGTGCTTGATTGTTCTTGATAATATGAGTAGTACAAGAGTTGATCTACCACGAGATCGAAGTGGCTAAACCCTAGAAGCTAGCCTATGGTATGATTGTTGTTGTCCTACGGACTAAAACCCTCCAGTTTATATAGACACCGGAGGGGGCTAGGGTTACACAAGGTCAGTTACAAAGGAGGAGATATACATATCCGTATTGCCTAGCTTGCCTTCCACGCCAAGTAAAGTCCCATCCGGACACGAGACGAAGTCTTCAATCTTGTATCTTCATAGTCCAATAGTCCGGCCAAAGGATATAGTCCGGCTGTCCGGAGACCCCCTAGTCCAGGACTCCCTTAGTAGCCCCCGAACCAGACTTCAATGACGTCAAGTCCAACACGCAGTATTGTCTTCGGCATTGCAAGGCGGGTTCTTCTCCAAATTTTGAATGTTTGTCAAGTAGTGTCCGGCACCATAAATGTTGGACTTCTTGGCTTCTGCGCCCAATAAGGGCTATCTTCCACGCGTCGAATGAATACGAGGAGCCACGGCGTTTTTACGTTCGCCCCCCTAGCCAGATAAATAAATTGTCTATTAAAGGGATGGGGATTCTTAGATTCAATCCATACCATCCTCCCACAGCGAGAATCCATCGGAGCGCGCTTCGGAAAAATCCACTCCAACATGGCCGACCACCGCAGCTCCTCCTCTCGCCCGCGTAGCCCTAAGCCCGGTGATTGGGAGAGGTGTTCTGTCTCACACAGTCGATTAGTCGAACTGCAGACTCAGGGATTTCTCCCTCCAGCGTATATGGTTCTCGTCCGAGCTGGGCTCGCCACCTACAATGGCGGAGAGCAAGCGGAGAGCTTCCCCAGCCCCTCTACGGGGGAGCGGGTGTGCCTTGTTCCTTACTTATTAAGGGGACTCGGATTTCCGATTCATCCGTTCCTCCGCGGGCTCCTGGAGTTTTACGGCCTCCAACTACATAATTTCACCCTTGCTTCCATATTACACATCGCGGCTATGTTGCCCTTTGTGAGTTATTCCTGGGCTGCGAGGCTCATTTCGAGCTGTGGAAAAGGTTATTTTGCCTCGTCCCCCGCACACAGAAGGGGTCACTTTATCAAGTGGGCGGAGCCGAATATGGCGCATCGCCGAAACCGGATACCTGTCCGGTACTCCGAAGAAGACGTCCGAAGACTGGCCTTCGGAATGGTTTTATATGGAGGACGTCCCTCTTCTGGACCCTGTTCGGCGGGGTCTTCTTGAGTTCAACAATGCTCCTCTGAAGAAACGCCGAAGCTGGCGCCCACGGAGCCCCCAGGAGGAAGACAATGGAGAAGTCCTCTACCTGATGAACCGGATTAAAGCGCTGGCTCAATCAGGATTGACAGTAATCAAGGTTATGTCAATATGCATAATGCGGGGAGTGCAGCCACTTCAATATCGAGGGCACCCCCTGTGGTGTTTAACCGGGGAAGATGATGCCACCCGTAGCAGGTGTAAGGGACCGGACACCGTTGCTGCTTTAGCAAAAATTATGTCCGAGTTGTTCAAGGGAGAGGAAGAGGAGTTCATCCGCATCAAGCCACGGGATGGATTCTCCATGTACAATCCTCCAAGCTTGGTGAGTTATATCTCCTTAGTCACATTCTTCCCGCATTCTTAGTCGTAGGTACTCACCTTGCCATTTTACGGCAGGAACTATGAAAAGCCTTAAGGGAGGTCAACAACCCATCTCCACAACCAGAGGACCCTGACCGGGCCTTCGGTCCTGGACTCGAAGAAGATCCGGACATATTCGTGGAGCTGATAGACAGGCAGTTCTATCAATTGAGCTATGATGACGCCATGGTGGCCATTACGGCCGACTATCCCGGACTGCTCCCTGCGTCGCACGTAAGAAAAACCAAAATCCCAACTCCAAAAACTAGGATCCCCTTTTAGACACTTCACCTACCATATACATATGGTGTTTTACAGGGAAGGCATTCGGGACGCCATGCCGAACCCACAACAACTCACCAACAAGAGGCACCGAGGCCGGGTAGGCCAAAAAGGAAGACGGTCAGGACGGAGACGCCGGCGCAGAGGTATGACAAAAACCTCGCTCTGTGGTCGTCATCTTTCTCAAAATGTAATGACGTCCATGTTTCTCTAATAGAAAAAACGCTCGCCGGAATATGTTCGGAGAGGCTGCCGATCATGCTTCCACCAGTCGGGCTCCAGGGCCGGACATAGAGGCGGAAGCCGACATGGGGCGGACGCTGGATACTCCACCTACAGAGGATGCGGATAGACTGTCCGCTACAAATTCAAAAGTGGAGAGCGCCATGAATCATTGGCGTCGTCGGGCCGTACTCCGCTGGTATCTATCATCATCGCAGATCAACGCTGCAGATCTAACAGTAGATATTGCAGATGACTCCGGAGAGAATCCGGAGGACCAGCATGTCGTATGATAGCTAAAGGCTGGCGAACGCGTGCTGACTAAGGTCAGGCGGGAGAAAAACAATCTCCAAGACGCCAATACCAAGCTGAGCGTGGAACTGAAAGATGTTCGAGCCCAGCTTGCGGACTCTGAGAAGGAGAATAAGCGGCTTCGACGTGGCATTTTCAGTAAGTGCTTGAACGAACCCTTAAAAGGGTGCGGCAAAGAAGCCAGCTAACAGAGTTATGTCTGCAGGTATGCTGACGGGTTGTCCCGCGGAGGAGATGCCCGGGTCTGCGGGTGATCATCTACCCGAGCTCTCACAACTACACGAACAAGTTCCGCAGGTGATGCAAGGTATTGCCCAGGCCTTGTGGCCATCCGTCTCCCTGCCAGAAGGCATTGGAGAGCTTGTGGAGAAGCTCAAGGGAACACGGCGGCGCTTCCGATTATGGAAGATATCGGCCTACCGTCAAGGTGCCAGGGAGGCCTGAGCCATGGTGAAGACACGGTATACCAAGGCTGAGCCAAACCACATGGCCGAGGTCGGACCTGTGGGGCCTGATGGGAAAGATATCCCCGTTAGCTTAGTGTATGGGCAAGTAGAATTAGCCGCAAAGTATTCCCAATTGGATTGTAGGCTAGACAGCATGTTGGATGGTATAGAAGAGGAATTTAGTCAGTCTACATGACTATGTAATTAAAGTGACATGTATAATGCCTTCTAGCCGGATTGTAAATCATTTGTCATGGCGGACCTTTTCGCTTCAACCTCGGGACCCAATAGTCCGGAGTGTATCCAAATACACGCTCAGT
The DNA here is from genome assembly GCA_034509565.1 of Triticum monococcum. Taxonomy (NCBI): domain Eukaryota; kingdom Viridiplantae; phylum Streptophyta; class Magnoliopsida; order Poales; family Poaceae; genus Triticum; species Triticum monococcum. Next base: position 491,874,981 of record CM067846.1, read on the forward strand.
TATATAAGAACCGGGGTATGCGTGGAAACCAGGCGTAGGGGTCATTAGTGCTTGAACAGACAAGTATCCAACTAGTTATGTTATATTACATGGGTAGTAAGAAACATCTTCCAGGGAGAATGGTTCTGTTAAGGGTTCCTTTCCCTGGGTACGCATGCCCTAAAGTGCATGTCCGGACTACGAGAGGAGACGCAGGCAAAAACATCTGGGGGCGCATATGGAAAATAAATAAAAGTCATCTTTTGTTCATCGACCGAATATTCCCTTAAGAACGCTAGCTTTCGGCTTCACCCAGTCTGAGGTACACATCCGGCTGACCCGTAGTAATGAAAGTACAACTATCCCTAGGTGGTTTTGGTAATTCATAACAACATATAGCTCATTGAGCTAATGCTATTCCAAGATGATTATTTCAGGAAAGCTCAATGATTGGCATGGCATGGATGTGAAAGTGGAACCCTCAAAATGCTAAGGACAAAGGATTGGCGCAAGCTCAAAAGCTCAAGACTCTTCATTTTATATTTTAGTGATCCAAGATCACATTGAGTCTTTAGGAAAAGCCAATACTATCAAGGAGGGATGAGGTGTTGCCTAATGAGCCTCTTGCTTCATGTGCTTAGTGATATGCTCCAAAATCCTCAACCACTTTCCCATATCCACAAATGACCTAAACCCTAAGCCAAACTCGGTCATACCGATTCTTTCTATCCGGCGCCACCGAGTTTCACTTGTCATAAGCCACTGCCAAACCCTAGCAATTTGGTCCTACCGATAGGGATCCCAGTCTCACCGAGATGGGATTGCAAACTCTCTGTTTCCCTTTCGTAACTTTTCGGTCTCACCGAAAAAGCGAATCGGTCCCACCGAGATTGCAATGAAAACTCTTTGCTTCCTTTTTGTAACTTTTCGGTCTCACCGAAAGAGCAAATCGGTCCCACCGAGTTTACCTGACCAACTCTCTGGTTAGCTTATTACCAAACTCGGTCTCACCGAGTTTGTGTAATTGGTCTCACCGAGATTACGTTATGCCCAAACCCTAACATAATCGGTCCTACCGAGTTGCATGTCAGTCCCACCGAAAATCTCTAATGGTCACTAGGTTTACCTTTTCGGTCTGACCAAGTTTGTTGATTCGGTCCCACCGAGATTGGTAGATTGTGTGTAACGGTTGGATTTTGTGTGGAGGCTATATATACCCCTCCACCTCCTCTTCATTGGTGGAGAGAGCCATCAGAACACATACACAATTCCAATTCATATGTTCTGAGAGAGAACCACCTACTCATGTGTTGAGACCAAGACATTCCATTCCTACCATATTAATCTTGATCTCTAGCCTTCCCCAAGTTGCTTTCCACTCAAATCTTCTTTCCACCAGATCCAAATCCTATGAGAGAGAGTTGAGTGTTGGGGAGACTATCATTTGAAGCACAAGAGCAAGGAGTTCATCATCAACACACCATTTGTTACTTCTTGGAGAGTGGTGTCTCCTAGATTGGCTAGGTGTCACTTGGGAGCCTCCGAAAAGATTGTGGAGTTGAACCAAGGAGTTTGTAAGGGCAAGGAGATCGCCTACTTCGTGAAGATCTACCGCTAGTAAGGCAAGTCCTTCGTGGGCGATGGCCATGGTGGGATAGACAAGGTTGCTACTTCGTGGACCCTTCGTGGGTGGAGCCCTCCGTGGACTCGCGCAACCGTTACCCTTCGTGGGTTGAAGTCTCCATCAACGTGGATGTAGGATAGCACCACCTATCCGAACCACGGGAAAAACATCCGTGTCTCCAATTGCGTTTGAATTCTCCAAACCCTTCCCTTTACATTCTTGCAAGTTGTATGCTTTACTTTCCGCTGCTAATATACTCTTTGCATGCTTGCTTGAATTGTGTGATGATTGCTTGACTTGTCCTAAGATAGCTAAAATCTGCTAAGAACTAAAATTGGGAAAAGGTTAAGTTTTTATTTGGTAAAGTAGTGTAATCACCTCCCCCCTCTAGACATACTTTCGATCCTACAAGTGGTATCAGAGCTTTGGTCTCCATTTGCTTTGATCTCCATAGCTTTTGGTGGTCATAGCCTTGGTTTCACAACCTAGGAGAGTATGGCATCTAGCGAGGGAAATTATCACCGTAGAGGTCCTTACTTTGATGGTACTAATTTTGCTAGTTGGAAGCATAAAATGAAAATGCATATTCTTGGACATAACCCCGCCGTTTGGGCTATTGTGTGTGTTGGTTTGCAAGGTGACTTCTTTGATGTGAGAGAACCAAACCTTGAAGCTACCGCGGATAAGTTGAAGATGTTGCAATACAATGCTCAAGCTTGTGATATTCTCTTCAACAGATTGTGCCCCGAAGAATTCAACAAAATCAGCCGTCTTGAGAATGCAAAGGAAATTTGGGACACTTTGATTGATATGCACAAAGGTACTGACTCTGTCAAGGAATCCAAGTTGGATGTGCTTCAAAGTCAACTTGACAAGTTCAAAATGAAGGATGGTGAAGGTGTCGCTGAAATGTACTCTAGGCTTGCTCTCATCACAAATGAGATTGCCGGCTTAGGAAGTGAAGAGATGACCGATAGATTCATCATCAAGAAGATTCTAAGAGCCTTGGATGGAAAATATGATACCGTGTGCACGTTGATCCAAATGATGCCCAATTACAAAGATCTCAAGCCAACGGAAGTGATTGGAAGAATTGTTGCTCATGAGATGTCACTTAAGGATAAAGAGGAACTTCACAACAAATCAAGTGGTGCCTACAAAGCCTCATGTGAAGCCCCTACATCATCAAGTGAGAAATAAAACTTCAACGAAGAATTGAGCTTAATGGTGAAGAACTTCAACAAGTTCTACAAGAGTGGAAGCAAAGATAGAAGCTTCAAGTCAAGGTCCTACAATGACAAAAGATCTTCTAGTCGAGAGTGAAACTGCTACAATTGTGGAAGACCCGGACACTATTCCAATGAGTGTACGGCTCCCTACAAGAGAAGATTCTACAAAAATAAGAAGCAAAGAATCACCACCAAGAGAGAGAAGGAGTAGAGATGATCGTTATGAACGAAGATACTCACGGAGAAGCAAGGATTCGGAAAGGAAGGAAAAATCATCAAGGAACTACACAAAACAAAGACATCAAGCTCATGTTGGTGAATGGGTATCCGGCTCCGACTCCAACAGCCACTCCGAGAGAAGTTATCACTCCGACTCCGAAGATACTCAAGATGAAGGTGTTGCCGGTCTAGCACTTGTGTCATCCAACTCCTACGACATATTTGACTCACCAAATGAAGGAATTGGAAGATGCCTCATGGCCAAAGGTCCTAAGGTAACACATCCCGAGTATGTTGATTTTAATAGTGATGAAGATGACTTGCTAGGTGATGATGATTTGCTTGTTGACAACTCTAGTGATGAATACTATGATGAAACGTCAATTAATCATGCTAATCAAGATAAAACGAATGACAATGATAAGGAGAAGATTGAGGCTCTAACTAAAGAACTAAACACTCTTAAGTTAGCTCATGAAACTATCTTCGAAGATCATCGAGAACTTTTAAGAGCTCATGAGAAATTACGCTTTGAAAAGCTCAATCTTGAGCAAGAGCATGAGTTTTTAAAAGCAATCAATGATGATCTCCGCAAGAAAAGTTCTTCTTACATTGCCAAGCGTTTACTCTTATCCACTTACATGCCTCAAGTCAAGTCTAGTAACAAGAACAAGAAAGATTCTTCCTCTAGTAGTAACAATGATCATGCTAAATCCAATATTGTTGATTCTAGTAGTTCTCTTGATTCCACTAATGATTCTCTTAGCCAAGTTACACTTGAGCAAGAAAATAGCTTATTGAAGGGAATTATAGAGAAAGGAGTGTACAAAAGCCTTGCCGGGAGTAAGCAATTTGAGGAAATTGTGCGCAAGCAAGGAATGCACAGGAAGAATCAAGGTGTTGGTTTTGAACGAAAGTTCAATGCCAATGGAGTTGAGTGGGAAGAAGATCAATACCCCAAGACAAAGTTTGTTCCTCAACAAGAGAAGTATGATACTTCCTTCAAGGGGACACAAGCTCAAGATGATCTTCCGCCACAAGACTACAAGCAAAAAAGGCAAGGACAAGCTTCAAGAGGAAATTGATGCATTTGAAGAAGCTCCTAAGACCTTAGTCAAGTGGATTCCCAAGACCACGTCAAGTTCCACTTCATCAAGTACGACTACAACTCCAAGGATTCCCATCAAGATGGTGTGGATCCAAAAGAAGAAGAACTAGAGAGTTCTTGAGGGTGACTCCGCCAACATACTTCACTCTTATCATTTTGGCAAGAACAAGTGCAATCAACTTCCACATCTTGCACTAGTTCAAGGAGTCACAAACCCTCTTGTTGGTAAGACAAGGGACAAGGTAACCTAAAAGTTTTCATGGACATCATCTTGTGTGTGCATCACTCTATGTCCATGGATATCCTTGTTTGTTCCTTGTGGGACTAACCCATGTAGGTTTTGAAAGTGCAATTCACTCAAATGGATAGCTCCAAGTGATCTACATCAACATTGAGCATCCACATCTTCAACATCTACATGAAGTCATCATCGACAAAACCCAAGGTTAGTTCATCCCTCTTAGGGGGGATATCACATCTAGGGGGAGCTTTACTCTAAGACTTGAGCTAAAGCAACTCTAAAGATGTGAACACAACAATGCTTTATGTAAAAGTGGTAACCCCACTTGAGCTTAAACGATGAGTATGACCTATGATCAAGTGTTCTCACTTGACTCCTAAGTCAATATACTCATATATAGATGACCTAGTCATCGCAAATTGCTTGATAGATGCTAGAATTGGTTGTGCATGCTTTGTCACATATTTCATTTGGCATCTTATTGTGTGAGCATGTTGGTTGCATATTTTACTCATTCGAGGACATCCACTTGTCGTTTTGGTTGTTTGGTTTTATTTCCTTTTGCCAAGTGGATGGACAAGAATGCCTAAGAACCTCCTCTAGCTATCTATGCTTTTCTCGTCTCAAACTCTATTCATGCTACATCACAAAATTTGATCAAGTCAGATTCGAACCACTCTGTGTGAGGAGCGCTCGGAGTCCCTGATTCGTCATAGACTTAAACTTCCAAAACCTCTTTGTGATTGTCGGTCTGACCGATTCCCTACTTTCGGTCCTACCGAGATCATTAAGTTGATCTAGGTTTTCGATCTCGGTGCAACCGATTTGAACCATTCGGTCACACCGAGTTGCAACAACTGTATACAGTTTTGCATCTCGGTGCCACCGAGTTGTTCCACTCGGTCACATCGACAGGGTCGGGCTATATATAGTCACGGGCAAAAATTTGGAAATTTCTCCGAACCCCTTCGCCCGCGCGATAGCCTGCTCTGCCAACTTGGTCTCCGGATCGTCTCCTCGCTGCCAGCCGCCTCCAGTTGCTGGTCTCCGTCGCCGTCAACGGGAATCAACCCCGCCGTTGCCGCCGTAGTGAGTCTCCGCCGAACTAGGGTATGGACTCGATCTTTGTGCTATTCCCCAATCCGATTCCTAGCACATTGTGATCATCATGATTCTTGCCACATTTGATAAACTTCTATCCAGTCAATGAACTCGTAGATTAGGTTTAATTCGAAAATTTTAGGGTTAGGTTTCCGCCGAAACCATCTCGGACCCACCGAGTTGAAAAACTCGGTCCCACCGATTTGCACAAGTGAGGCTCGGTCTGACCGAGAATTACTTATCGGTGTGACCGATTTTGGAACTCTGTGAAACCCTAGCAGTCTCGGTGCCACCGAACTATGACTCGGTCTGACCGAGTTCACTAGTTTAGGTTCCAAAACTGCTTCGGTATCACCGAGTTTAGAAATCGGTAGATCCGAGATGCTTTCAGTGCTAAACTAAAACTAAGTTTTTGAATTATTCTTTTGCAAAAATCTCTGCATTTTGTGATGCTCATCCACTCTATCTCATCTATAACCTATTCACAGGGTCAACAGTCAGAGTTTGCATCATGTCAGACCAAAGTGATAGCCAGAACTTGTCAGAGCAGCAAGTGCAGATGAGTGAGGGCACTAGTCCCTCAAGTTCCTCAGATGATGGCAGCAGGAGCACCCCTAGCAATCTGCCTAAAGCTGCCACAAGACAAAGAAAGAAGAGAACCTCAGATTCAGAAGATGAGGATTATGTGGCAGAAGAGGGAGCAACTTCCAAGAGAGTTGAGCCAGCATAGGGCATAAAACCAGGAATGAAGATCAAAAGGCCAGCAGGCAGGCAACCTATGTCAAAGGCCAGAGCTTCAACTGAGAAGCCCACTCCCATTGAGCCAGTTGCTACTGAAGGCAAGAAGAGGAAAGAAAGGGTGAAGAAAACTGTAGCCAGAGTGCCTGGCAAAGCTTCCATCATGGAAGATGAGGAGGAAGAAGAAGAGGTAGCTGCACCAGCACCAAAGGCACCCAAGCTGATGGGTGATGCCATAAGATCAGGGGCAGCTGCTTCCAAGGCCAAGCCAGCTCCAAAGCCAAAGCCAAAGAGAAATACAAGAAGCATCCCAGCTACTGAGAAGAACAAGGCCCCAGTGCCTGAAGCTACAGAAGAAGAGGAAGAGAATGTACTTAGAAAGCTCAAGCCCAAGATCCCAAACCACAACGATGCTCATCCTGTGGCTGAGGATATGAAACTCAGGAGAGATTCAGGGCTCCGGAAGTGGAGAGAAGCAGACCCATATGCTTCAAGGAGAAGGACTGCAGTTGACTACAGGTTTCACACCAAGGAGCAGCAAGATTTCTATGAGACAGTGCTGCTAGACAAGAAGCCCATTGTCTGTGACATGAGATGGGTCGATTGGCAATACATCAAGGACAACGAAGAGTACTACCCTGGAGTGCAGGACAGCTTCAAGGCGTGTGGAGTAGAGGACTTTGTTGGGCAGAAGCTCACAAAGTGGAACGAGGAACTCATCATGCAGTTCTACTCCACAGCCCATTTTTATCCAGATGGTAGGATAATTTGGATGTCAGAGGGTACAAGGTACCAGTCTACAGTTGCTGAATGGGCTCAGCTGATTAATGCCCCAGAGGAGCAAGCAGATGACTTGGACATTTATGCCAAGAAGAAGATGGACCACAAATCAATGTCAAACATGTACAAGGAGATTCCAAATGAAGCACTTGACACTTTTAAGTTTGGCTCAGTACATTATCTTCTATCAGGGCTGCCCACTATCAATTGGATACTGAGGCACACCTTATTGCCCAAGTCTGGAGATCACAAGATGATCAGAGGCCATGCAATCAACTTGCTTCATATCTTTGACGTGCCATAGAAATTCAAAGTCATGAGCCTTATGATAGAAACAATCAAGAGGACAGCAGCAGACCAGAAGAGGAGTTGTGGATATGCCCCACAGATTCAGGAGCTCATCAACTCCAAGATGGGCACGGGCATATACTTATTGGACAAGGAACACCTGCCCATCCGTCCAGACTTTGAAGATAACCAAGTTGTTATGACTGAGAATGAGCCATCATCTGCCCAAGCACAAGCCAAGAAGGAGAAAGCGAGGAAGGAGAAAGCTGCCAAGATGCCTACTCAAGAGGAGGCATCTGAATATTTCCTGAAAACCAAACAAGAGCAGCTTGGTTAATTGATTGCATCCACCCTGCGGATTGAGCAAGGACTAGCCACCCTAACTCAAAACCAGGCAAGCTTAGAGAGGATCATGGAACAAAAGTTCTATGACTTGGATGTCAAAGTGACAGAGATTCAGACTGCAGTGGAGCAGCTCCAGGATGACATGCAGGAGAGGAGAGGCAAGACTACAACTGATGCTTTTGCCAGAGTGCCATGAGGTCCGAGGTCGTCTGCAGTGCCAGTTGCTGACACCAGAGTCACCACTTCTGCACCAGCCACAGCCTCAGTTCCACCAGCTCCAGCGTCCACTTCAGCCTCGACTCCGACCACGTCTACAGAAGGCTTCGTCCTTGGAGTGCTCCGGACTCCACCACCACCTGAAGATCAAGCCTGAGTGTCGACTTAGCACTATGCATTTTCTAGGAACTTTTTGGTAACTTGTTGCCAAAGGGGGAGAAAATGTATAGATCATAGGCTTCGAGAGAGAGTGTTGCTTTTATTCTCTCTTGTTTTATTTGGTGTTTTTTTTTGAACTTCGTTTGCTTTTGTGTGAGATACTACGTCATTATCTGTGAGACATTGATAATCATGTGTTTGATCATAAGCTACACTTAATATGTGCTTAATATTTTTATCCTATCTATCTTATGTGATCACTCACTATTCTTGCTGATGGGTGCATGTATTCCATTCTTATCATTTTAAGCGCTCCACCAAGATGTATGTGACATGGAAGAGTAACCCATGACTCTAACTCTTTGTGCATTTGCAGTCCAAAGCAAATTTTAAATATGCACAAATTTAGGGGGAGCTCTTACTTGTCACATACTTCTCAAAGCGACGATATATTTCATGCTTATTATCATTGTCGAAGCTTTGATCTATATGTTGTCATCAATTACCAAAAAGGGGGAGATTGAAAGTGCAACTATCCCTAGGTGGTTTTGGTAATTCATAACAACATATAGCTCATTGAGCTAATGCTATTCCAAGATGATTATTTCAGGAAAGCTCAATGATTGGCATGGCATGGATGTGAAAGTGGAACCCTCAAAATGCTAAGGACAAAGGATTGGCGCAAGCTCAAAAGCTCAAGACTCTTCATTTTATATTTTAGTGATCCAAGATCACATTGAGTCTTTAGGAAAAGCCAATACTATCAAGGAGGGATGAGGTGTTGCCTAATGAGCCTCTTGCTTCATGTGCTTAGTGATATGCTCCAAAATCCTCAACCACTTTCCCATATCCACAAATGACCTAAACCGTAAGCCAAACTCGGTCATACCGATTCTTTCTATCCGGCGCCACCGAGTTTCACTTGTCATAAGCCACTGCCAAACCCTAGCAATTCGGTCCTACCGATAGGGATCTCGGTCTCACCGAGATGGGATTGCAAACTCTCTGTTTCCCTTTCGTAACTTTTCGGTCTCACCGAAAGAGCGAATCGGTCCCACCGAGATTGCAATGAAAACTCTCTGTTTCCTTTTTGTAACTTTTCGGTCTCACCGAAAGAGCAAATCGGTCCCTCCGAGTTTACCTGACCAACTCTCTGGTTAGCTTATTACCAAACTCGGTCTCACCGAGTTTGTGTAATCGGTCTCACTGAGATTACGTTATGCCCAAACCCTAGCAGAATTGGTCCTACCGAGTTGCATGTCAGTCCCACCGAAAATCTCTAACGGTCACTAGGTTTACCTTTTCGGTCTGACCGAGTTTGTTGATTCGGTCCCACCGAGATTGGTAGATTGTGTGTAACGGTTGGATTTTGTGTGGAGGCTATATATACCCCTCCACCTCCTCTTCATTCGTGGAGAGAGCCATCAGAACACATACACAATTCCAATTCATATGTTCTGAGAGAGAACCACCTACTCATGTGTTGAGACCAAGACATTCCATTCCTACCATATGAATCTTGATCTTTAGCCTTCCCCAAGTTGCTTTCCACTCAAATCTTCTTTCCACTAGATCCAAATCCTATGAGAGAGAGTTGAGTGTTGGGGAGACTATCATTTGAAGCACAAGAGCAAGGAGTTCATCATCAACACACCATTTGTTACTTCTTGGAGAGTGGTGTCTCCTAGATTGGCTAGGTGTCACTTTGGAGCCTCCGACAAGATTGTGGAGTTGAACCAAGGAGTTTGTAAGGGCAAGGAGATCGCCTACTTCGTGAAGATCTACCGCTAGTGAGGCAAGTCCTTCGTGGGCGATGGCCATGGTGGGATAGACAAGGTTGCTACTTCGTGGACCCTTCGTGGGTGGAGCCCTCCGTGGACTCACGCAACCGTTACCCTTCGTGGGTTGAAGTCTCCATCAACGTGGATGTAGGATAGCACCACCTATCCAAACCACGGGAAAAACATCCGTGTCTCCAATTGCGTTTGAATTCTCCAAACCCTTCCCTTTACATTCTTGCAAGTTGTATGCTTTACTTTCCGCTGCTAATATACTCTTTGTATGCTTGCTTGAATTGTGTGATGATTGCTTGACTTGTCCTAAGATAGCTAAAATCTGCCAAGAACTAAAATTGGGAAAAGGTTAAGTTTTTATTTGGTAAAGTAGTCTAATCACCCCCCCTCTAGACATACTTTCGATCCTACAAGTAACAATCGTAGAGGTGCTCCCCTTATGCCCTAGCCGAATTAATGGGAACGTGGGGCGTAAATACAAGAGCCAGGCAACCCAGCTTGGCCAAAACTTAAGTCATATCGATGCATATAATGGCGAAAAAAGGTACATGCGGAAGAATAACACATGTGCGGGGCATGAAGCCCAGATGAATAATTAAGCTTCTGTGTAAGAAGCCCCCAGGTATAATGAGCGCGGTTAGCGCGTCAATAGTGTGCAAGCAAGGCACAAGTTGGCCCTTGAAGGCCTTGAGAAAGAATAAAATAAAGGAAGAGAAAAAAAACAGATAATGTATATGCAAAAAATGGACAGAGGAAGGAGACGCACATAGAGTCCGGCACTAGGCGTAGAATCTTTGGAGCCTGGCTGCGTTCCATGGGTTCGGCTCAAGTCGATTATTCGATGCATCCCGCAGACGGTACGCTCCACCGGTCAGAACATGGTCAATAATGAAGGGACCTTCCCATTTGGGCTCGAGCTTGGTCTTTTTCTTCTCCAGCAGGCGTAGAACTAGCTCGCCAACATTATAAGTTTTGGCCCGTACTTCTCTGCTTTGGTATCTGTGAGCCTGTTGCTGATAGAATGCGGAAGGGGCTTTTGCCATGTCGCGCTCCTCCTCCAGGGTGTCCAGACCGTCCTGCCGATCGAGCTCGGCTTCTCTTTCTTCGTACATGCGCACTCGAGGTGAGTCATGAATTATGTCGCAGGGCAGAACCGTCTCTACGCCATACACCATAAAGAAGGGTGTGTATCCGGTAGTGCGATTCGGCGTGGTCCGCAGCCCCCAGAGTACAGAGTCGAGCTCCTCTACCCAGTGCGTGTTAGACTCCTTTAAGGACCGCACTAATCTGGGTTTGATGCCGCTCATGATAAGACCATTTGCTCGCTCAACTTGGCCGTTAGTTTGTGGGTGATAGACAGAGGCATAATCGAGCTTAATGCACATGTTGTTGCACCAGAGTTTTACCTCGTCAGCCGTGAAGTTCGTGTCGTTGTCAGTGATGATGCTGTGGGGGACGCCATAACGGTGTACAACCCCGAATATGAAGTCTATCACCAGTCCGGATTCGGCCGTTTTAACAGGTTTGGCTTCTATCCATTTGGTGAATTTATCCACCATGACCAGTAAGTATTTTTTCTTATGGGTTCCCCCTTTAAGGGGTCCAACCATGTCAAGCCCCCAGACCGCGGAGGGCCAGGTAATGGGGATTGTTTAGAGGGAGGTGGGTGGCATGTGGCTTTTGTTTGCAAAAAGCTGGCAACCGACGCATCGTTGGACCAAGTCATGTGCATCTACCCGGGCCGTCGGCCAATAAAAACCTGTACAGAAGGCCTTGCTTACAAGGGCCCGAGCTGCGGCGTGGTGGCCGCTGAGTCCGGCGTGAAAGCTTCCGCCCTTCCTCTTCGGAGATGCACCTTTGAAGGACTCCGGTAGTGCTTTTTTTATACAGTTCTCCCTCATGGACCTTGTAGGCTTTAGATCGCCGCACTATGCAGCGTGCCTCATTTTGCTCCTCGGGAAGTTCCTGCCTAGTAAGGTAGGCCAGGAATGGTTCTGTCCACGGGGCAATGATGGCCATTATTACATGGGTTGGAGGTGTTATTTCGGTGGCAAAGCCTCCGATTATGTCAGAATGTTCGGTATCAGGCATTTTGGCCAGGTCCGGACTATTGTTACCGGTGTCCCCTTCCCATACCACGGATGGCTTAAACAACCTCTCCAAAAAGATGTTGGGGGACCGCATCGCGTTTTGCGCCGATGCGGGCGTGGATATCCGCCGCCTGATTGTTTTCCCGAGCCACATGGTGAAATTCAAGCGCCTCGAACCGAGCTGACATCTTTAGGACGGTGTTGCGATAGGCCGCCATCTTCGGATCCTTGGCATTGAAGTCTCCATTTATTTGGGTTATTGCAAGGTTCGAATCCCCACGCACCTCCAGGCATTGAATGCCGATGGAGACTGCCATCCGAAGACCATGTAACAGGGCTTCGTATTCGGCTGCGTTGTTGGAGTCTGTATACAGTATCCGTAGTACCGTATTGAACTGTATCTCCGGTTGGGGATGTCATGATGACGCCAGCCCCCACACCAGCCAACATTTTGATGCCGTTGAAGTGCATGATCCAATTCGAGTATGCGCCTACTCTTTAGGGAGTTCGGCTTCCGTCCATTCGGCGACAAAGTCGGCCAATACTTGCGATTTAATGGCTTGCACAATAGATATTGCAGATGACTCCGGAGAGAATCCGGAGGACCAGCATGTCGTACGACAGCTAAAGGCTGGCGAACGCGTGCTGACTAAGGTCAAGCGGGAGAAAAACAATCTTAAAGACGCCAATACCAAGCTGAGTGTGGAACTGAAAGATGTTCGAGCCCAGCTTGCGGACTCCGAGAAGGAGAATAAGCGGCTTCGACGTGGCATTTTCAGTAAGTGCTTGAACGAACCCTTAAAAGGGTGCGGCGAATAAGCCGGCTAACAGAGTTATGTCTGCGGGTATGCTGATGGGTCTCCCGCGGAGGAGATGCCCGGGTCTGCGGGTGATCTTCTACCCGAGCTCTCACAACTGCACGAACAAGTTCGGCAGGTGATGCAAGGTATTGCCCAGGCCTTGTGGCCATCCGTCTCCCTGCCAGAAGGCATTGGACAGCTTGCGGAGAAGCTCAAGGGAGCACGATAGCGCTTCCGATTATGGAAGATATCGGCCTGCCGTCAAGGTGCCAAGGAGGCCTGGGCCATGGTGAAGACGCGGTATACCAAGGCTGACCCAAACCACATGGCCGAGGTCGGACCTGTGGGGCCTGATGGGAAAGAGATCCCTGTTAGCTTAGTGTATGGGCAAGTAGAATTAGCCGCAAAGTATTCCCAACAGGATTGTAGGCTAGACAGCATGTTGGATGGTATATAAGAGGAATTTAGTCAGTCTACATGACTATGTAATTAAAGTGACATGTATAATGCCTTCTAGCCGGATTGTAAATCATTTGTCATGGCGGACCTTTTCGCTTCAACCTCGGGACCCAATAGTCCTGAGTGTATCCGAATACCCGCTCAGTTATATAAGAACCGGGGTATGCGTGGAAACCAGGCGTAGGGGTCATTAGTGCTTGAACAGACAAGTATCCAACTAGTTATGTTATATTACATGGGTAGTAAGAAACATCTTCCAGGGAGAATAGTTCTGTTAAGGGTTCCTTTCCCTGGGTACGCATGCCCTAAAGTGCATGTCCGGACTGCGAGAGGAGACGCAGGCAAAAACATATGGGGGCGCATATGGAAAATAAATAAAAGTCATCTTTTGTTCACCGACTGAATATTCCCTTAAGAACGCTAGCTTTCGGCTGCACCCAGTCTGAGGTACACATCCGGCTGACCCGGCAGTAACAATCGTAGAGGTGCTCCCCTTATGCCCTAGCTGAATTAACGTGAACGTAGGGCATAAATACAAGAGCCAGGCAACCCGGCTTGGCCAAAACTTAAGTCGTGTCGATGCATATAATGGTGAAGAAAGGGTACATGCAGAAGAATAACACATGTGCGGGGCATGAAGCCCAGATGAATAATTAAGCTTATGTGTAAGAAGCCCCCAGGTATAATGAGCGCGGTTAGCGCGTCAATTGTGTGCAAGCAAGGCACAAGTTGGCCCTTGAAGGCCTTGAGAAAGAATAAAATAAAGGAAGCGAAAAAAGACAGATAATGTATATGCAAAAAAATGGACAGAGGAAGGAGACGCACATAGAGTCCGGCACTAGGCGTAGAATCTTCGGAGCCTGGCTGTGTTCCATGGGTTCGGCTCAAGTCGATTATTCGATGCATCCCGCAGACGGTACGCTCCACCGGTCAGAACTTGGTCAATAATGAAGGGACCTTCCCATTTGGGCTCGAGCTTGGTCTTTTTCTTCTCCGGCAGGCGTAGAACTAGCTCGCCAATGTTATAAGTTTTGGCCCGTACATCTCTGCTTTGGTATCTGTGAGCCTGTTGCTGGTAGAATGCGGAACGGTCTTTTGCCACGTCACGCTCCTCCTCCAGGGTGTGCAGACTGTCCTGCCGATCGAGCTCGGCTTCTCTTTCTTCGTACATGCGCACTCGAGGTGAGTCATGAATTATGTCGCAGGGCAGAACTGCCTCTGCGCCGTACACCATAAAGAAGGGTGTGTATCCGGTAGTGCGATTCGGCGTGGTCCGCAGCCCCCAAAGTACGGAGTCGAGCTCCTCTACCCAGTGCGTGTTAGACTCCTTTAAGGACCGCACTAATCTGGGTTTGATGCCGCTCATGATAAGACCATTTGCTCACTCAACTTGGCCGTTAGTTTGTGGGTGATAGACAGAGGCATAATCGAGCTTAATGCCCATGTTGCTGCACCAGAGTTTTACTTCGTCGGCCGTGAAGTTTGTGCCATTGTCAGTGATGATGCTATGGGGGACGCCATAACGGTGTACAACCCCGAATATGAAGTCTATCACCGGTCTGGATTCGGCCGTTTTAATAGGTTTGGCTTCTATCCATTTGGTGAATTTATCCACCATGACCAGTAAGTATTTTTTCTTATGGGTTCCCCCTTTAAGGGGTCCAACCATGTCACGGATCACTAGCGAGAGTGATGATTCCGTTGGGCCCGGGCATTTTGAGCTTCATGTACCCGTGATGGGGTATAGCTTGGAAGATCGTGAACGCCTCCCGCCCTAAAAGGGCGTGGTATCCGCTACTGAACGGGGCCACTTGGAATGTAATTTCTTCGGACCTATAGTTCTCCGGCGTGCCGAATACCACATCTAGTGTGATTTTCCCAGCACAACGTGCTTCCCGACTGGGGATGATTCCTCTGAAGGTTGTGCTGCTTTGCTCAATGCGGTTCCAGTCTATTTCCATTTTTTGAAGAGTTTCCTCATAGATGAGGTTTAATCCACTGCCGCTGTCCATGAGTACTTTGGTGAGTCGAAAGCCGTCCACAATTGGACTAAGGACTAGTGCAGCTAGTGCTCAGACTGTTCGGAATTTAGGTTCATCACTGGCATTGAAGGTAATAGCCGTGTCACTCCATGGATTTATTGCTGCCACGTGGCAGATTTTGGCAAGGCCGCGAAGTGTTCGCTTGCGCCTATTATTTGATGCGAAGGTTTCAAAGACTGTTAATACCGTATTGTTATCCCCGGGATGGTGCTCTGTGGCATCTGGGTTGAGAAGATCCTCACCACTTTTTGCCACCTGCCGGAGTACCCAACATGCTCTAAGGCTGTGTGTTGGTATGGTATCCGCTGTACTTTGAATTTTGCAGGGTCCGTTGAGCCATCCCTCCAATATGGTTCCACGCCCTGTAGAGGGTCTTTGCTTCTTTGTAATTAACTCAGGTGTCTTATGATAGTGCACCCTTTTACTTCAGACTGGGTGTATATTCAGAGCCGGATTATCCCAAAATTTTGTTTCGGTTTTCCAGGCGCTTTCCATCGCACAGTACTTTCATACTATGGATGCCAAGTCGGCGAAGCGTGATATGTCACGGCGACTTATGGCGTTAAGGATTCTCTTGTTCGTGCAATTATTGCAGAAAAATGAGACTACGTCTTCCTCGCGACAGTCCTTAACCTTGTTCATCACAAGGAGGAATCTGGCCCAATAATGATGTACTGTTTCCTGGGGCGCTTGCCTGATGTGGGAAAGATCGTTTATGCTTGGTTGGGTGGGTGGCTTTGAGTCCGAACCCTTACCCGATCTGAGACCCTGGGGCCGAGGGGTTTCCAATCTTGGAAGTTCAGGTTTCGGGATATTGCCCGATAAGTCTGGCCCGCCGCCTGACTCTAGGTTCAGGGCTTGGGTGATGTCCTCCCATAAGCGGGCATCCAGCTCGGAGAGCTCAGGAATCCGGACATAGTTAGTCCTCAAAATAGAGGAAGAATCGCCACATTGTTCCTCCACCGCCGCAATATGATGGGTGACCGGTGGAGAGTTAATCTCCCTTTGATCGGGTTTAAGCCCAATCTGATCATAGTCCGTAGCGACTCCCAAGGCAGCGATGCGATCCAAGAGCTCGTTTAGGGATGAGAGCTCCATTGGATCCATCTGCTCAGCAAATTCCGAGCCGACGTGGAGGCTGTTTTCGATGACCCGAGAAGTCATCATCGGTACAGCAGCCGAACGGGCGGTCATGATGAAACTGCCTAGCCGGAGAGTTTGGCCGATAGCCAGGGCTCCCCCGGCGGTAATGTTGTTTTTAACAACGATACGAGGCATCCTTCCTTATGGTTACGGCACAGTGGAACTCTCAATGAAAGCACCAATGTCGGTGTCAAAACCGGCAGATCTCGGGTAGGGGGTCCCGAACTGTGCGTCTAAGGCGGATGGTAACAGGAGGCAGGGGACATGATATTTTACCCAGGTTCGGGCCCTCTTGATGGAGGTAATACCCTACGTCCTGCTTGATTGTTCTTGATAATATGAGTAGTACAAGAGTTGATCTACCATGAGATCGAAGAGGCTAAACCCTAGAAGCTAGCCTATGGTATGATTGTTGTTGTCCTACGGACTAAAACCCTCCATTTTATATAGACATCGGAGGGGGCTAGGGTTACACAAGGTCGGTTACAAAGGAGGAGATATACATATCCGTATTGCCTAGCTTGCCTTCCACGCCAAGTAAAGTCCCATCCGGACACGAGATGAAGTCTTCAATCTTGTATCTTCATAGTCCAACAGTCCGGCCAAAGGATATAGTCCGGCTGTCCGGAGACCCCCTAATCCAGGACTCCCTCAATAGTAGTTGTGCACAACAATTGCCGGTGACCACATACTCCGCTTCGGTGGACAAGAGAGACACACAACTTTGCTTCTTAGAAGACCAAGTCACCAAAGAGCAACCAAGGAATTGGCACCCTTCAAAAGTGGACTTCCTATCCACTTTGTCTCCCGCCCAATCTGAGTCCGAATAGCCTACAAGGTTGAAGTTTGCTCCTGTTGGGTACCATAAGCCAAAGTTTGGGGTATGAGCCAAATATCAAAAGATTCGCTTGACTGCCACAAAGTGGCTTTCCTTAGGTGCGGCTTGAAACCGTGCACAAATTCCCACACTCAACATGATATCCGGTCTAGATGCACAAAGGTAAAGCAAGGAGCCAATCATGGAGCGATATACCTTTTGATCTATGTCAATTTGGCATTCAACGGGCATTGGAGTAGAAGCCGGCTTGACATCACTTAGCTTGAATCTCTTGAGCATGTCTTGAGTGTATTTGGCTTGGTTGATGAAGGTTCCTTCTCTTTGTTGCTTGACTTCAAAACCTAGAAAGAACTTCAACTCTCCCATCATGGACATATTGAACTTTGAGGTCATGAGAGCGGCAAATTCCTCATTGAAAGCTTTGTTGGGAGAATCAAAGATAATGTCATCAACATATAGTTGGCACATAAACAACTCCCCTTTGACCTTCTTAGTAAAAAGAGTGGGGTCAATTTTCCCAATTTCAAACCCACGATCTTGCAACAACTCGGTAAGGTGGTCATACCATGCACGTGGGGCTTGTTTAAGGCCATAGAGTGCCTTATCGAGTTGGTACACATGAACGGGGAAATAGGGCTCCTCGAACCCGGGGGGTTGTTTGACATACACCAACTCATTAATAGGACCATTAAGAAAAGCACTCTTCACATCCATTTGTTGCAACTTGAAGTTATGGTGAGAAGCATAAGCAATCAACAAACGGATAGATTCAAGGCGAGCAACGGGAGCAAAGGTTTCACCGTAGTTGATACCCTCAACTTGGGAGTAGCCTTGTGCTACCAAGCGAGCCTTGTTGCGGACAATAATTCCATGAGCATCTTGCTTGTTCTTGAATATCCACTTGGTTCCAATGACATTATGGTTCCCCGTTGGCCTTGGCACCAATCTCCACACCTTGTTGTGCTCGAAGTTGTTGAGTTCTTCATGCATGACATTAACCAATCCAGATCTTCGAGCGCCTCATAGACCTTTTGGGGTTCAACACAAGAGACAAACGCGTGATGTTCACAATAGTTTGCCAATTGTCTACGAGTACTTACCCTCTTCGTATGCTTCAAAGCACGTTCCTCATGAGATGACCCTTGGTAGAGAGCTTGGATGCAATCTTGGCGGTACGATGCTCCAATTCCTCCTTAGGAGAGAGTTGAGGAGCGGTTACTTGATCATCTTGAGCATCGTCTTGAGCTTGTTCTTGATCTTGAGATTGCTCTTGATCTTGAACTTGCTCGAAGGAGAGAACTTGACCTTGGGCATCACTTGGTGGTTCAACACCATCTAGAGGTTGATCTTGCCTTGGTCTTGTTCATGGGGTTGAGGGCCTTCACTTTGTTCTTCAGAAGCGTGTGGGCCTTGGGTTGGTGATGGTTCCACTTGAGTGGAACATTGTCCTTCTCCTTTGGCCACAAGGGGACCTCAATGGGTAGGATAAAACCAACTCTCATTCTTCTTATGGCTTGGGGAGGAATTTCATCATCTACATCACAAGTGCCACTTTGCTACACTTGGGAGCCGTTATTCTCATCAAACTATACATTACACGTCTCCTCAATAAGTCTCATGGACTTATTGAGGACACGCTAAGCATGCGAGTTTGTAGCATAAAAACAAATATGCCCTCTTGAGCTCTAGCCTCAAATTTAGACAAACAAACACCTTTCTTGAGAATGAAACACTTACACCCAAACACCTGAAAGTACTTGAGGTTGGGCTTGTTACCAGTAAGTATCTCATATGGAGTCTTGTTCAAGCCTTTGCGGAGATAGAGCCGGTTGGATGCATGACACGTGGTGCTGATGGCTTTGGCCCAAAAGTTGTATGGAGACTTGAACTCCGCCATCATGGTCCTTGCCGCATCCATCAACGTCCAGTTCTTCCTCTCCACTACACCATTTTGTTGAGGGGTGTAAGGTGTGGAATATTGATGCTTGATCCCTTCATCACTAAGAAACTCATCCAATGTGTAGTTCTTGAACTCCGTGCCGTTGTCACTTCTTATTGCTAAGATCTTTGCATTGTGTTGACGTTGAGCTTCATTTGCAAAGTCGATGGCGGTTTGTTGGGTCTCACTCTTCCTCTTGAAGAAGTACACCCAAGTGTATCTTGAATAATCATCCACAATCACAAAGCAATACTTTCTACCCCCAAGACTATCAAAGGATGGAGGGCCAAAGAGATCCAAGTGAAGGAGCTCCAAAGGCCTCTTCGAGTAAATGATAGTCATGGGAGGGTGAGCCTTCTCATGTAGCTTTCCTTCGATACAAGCACTGCAAGCACGATCTTTGGCAAAACTAACGTTTGTTAGTCCATGAACATGGCCCCCCTTGAGAAGACTTTCAAAGATCTCATATTGACATGGGCAAGAAGGCGATGCCAAAGCCATCCCACGTCAACTTTAGCCATTAGGCATGTCGCGGTCTTAGTGGGTCGCTCCGAAAATTTAATCACATAGAGACCGTTCTCGACATGCCCAACAAAGGCTACTTTAAGAGTCTTGCTCCACAAGAGGGCCACGATATCAATATCAAAGAAAGTGGCAAAGCCCATGATTGCAAGTTGATGAACGGGAAGTAAATTGTATGCAAGGGACTCAACAAGCATGACTTTCTCGATCGTGAGATCATGAGAAATGATAGCCTTGCCAAGTCCCAATACCTTAGAAGACGAGGCATCACCCCACTCGACATTGGTGGGCATAGATGAGATCTTGTGCACGTCCACCACCAAGTCCTTGCTTCCGGTCATATGATTAGTGGCTCCACTATCGAGCAACCATGATCCTCCACCGGAAGCAAACACCAACAAGAGATCAATGCTTGGTTTTTGGTACCCATTTTGTAATGGGTCCTTTGATGTTAGTAACAAGGGTCTTAGGTGTTGGGGAACGTAGTAATTTCAAAAAAATTCCTACGCACACGCAAGATCATGGTGATGTATAGCAACGAGAGGGGAGAGTATCGTCTACGTACCCTTGTAGACCGTAAGCGAAAGCGTTATGAGAATGCGGTTGATGTAGTCGTATGTCTTCACAATCCGACCGATCCAAGTACCGAACGTACGGCATCTCCGAGTTCAGCACACGTTCAGCTCGGTGACGTCCCACAAACTCCGATCCAGCAGAGCTTTGAGGGAGAGTTCCGTCAGCATGACGGCGTAATGTCGGTGATGATGATGCTACCGACGCAGGGCTTCTCCTAAGCACCGCTACGATATGATCGAGGTGAATTATGGTGGCGGGGGGCACCGCACACAACTTAGGGATCAATGATCAACTTGTGTGTTCTAGGGTGCCCCCCTGCCCCCGTATATAAAGGAGCAAGGGGGAGGCTAGACGACCCTCCTAGGGCACGCCAGGAGGAGGAGTCCTCCTCCTAGTAGGAGTAGGACTCCCCTTTCCTACTCTACTAGGAGGAGGAAAGGAAGGGGGAAGGGGAGAAGGAAGGAGAGGGAGGAAAAGGAGGAAAGGGGGGCTGGCCCCCTAGTCCAATTCGGTTTGGGCTAGGGGCGCACGCGCCCTGCCTCCTCTCCTCCACCACTTGGCCCATTGAGGCCCAATACTTGTTCCCGTATTCCCATAACTCCCCGGTACTCCAAAAAATATCCGAATCACTCGGAACCTTTCCGATGTCCGAATATAGTCATCCAATATATCGATCTTTACGTCTCGACCATTTCGAGACTCCTCGTCATGTCCCCGATCTCATCCGGGACTTCGAACTACCTTCGGTACATCAAATCACATAAACTCATAATATCGATCGTCACCGAATGTTAAGCGTGCGGACCCTACGGGTTCGAGAACTATGTAGACATGACCGAGACACGTCTCCGGTCAATAACCAATAGCGGAACCTGGATGTTCATATTGGCTCCTACATATTCTACGAAGATATTTATCGATCAAACCACATAACAACATACGTTGTTCCCTTTGTCATCGTATGTTACTTGCCTGAGCTTCGATCGTCAGTATCTCAATACCTAGTTCAATCTCATTACCGGCAAGTCTCTTTACTCGTTCCGTAATGCATCATCCCGCAACTAACTCATTAGTCACATTGCTTGCAAGGCTTATAGTGATGCGCATTACCGAGAGGGCCCAAAGATACCTCTCCGACAATCGGAGTGACAAATCCTAATCTCGATCTATGCAAACTCAACAAGTACCATCGGAGACACCTATAGAGCACCTTTATAATCACCCAGTTACGTTGTGATGTTTGGTAGCACACAAAGTGTTCCTCCGGTATTTGGGAGTTGCATAATCTCATAGTCAGAGGAACATGTATAAGTCATGAAGAAAGCAGTAGCAACAAACTAAACGATCATCATGCTAAGCTAACGGAATGGGTCAAGTCAATCACATCATTCTCTAATGATGTGTCCCGTTAATCAAATGACAACTCATGTCTATGGCTAGGAAACTTAACCATCTTTGATTCAACGAGCTACTCCCTCTGTTCGGAATTACTTGTCTCGGAAATGGATGTATCTAGAACTAAAATACGTCTAGATACATCCATTTCTGCGACAAGTAATTCTGAACGGAGGGAGTAGTTAAGTAGAGGCATACTAGTGACACTCTGTTTGTCTATGTATTCACACATGTACTAAGTTTCCGGTTAATACAATTCTAGCATGAATAATAAACATTTATCATGATATAAGGAAATAAATAATAACTTTATTATTGCCTCTAGGGCATATTTCCTTCAGTCTCCCACTTGCACTAGAGTCAATAATCTAGTTCACATCTTTATGTGATTAGTTCACATCTCCATGTGACTAATACCCAAAGGGTTTACTAGAGTCAATAATCTAGTTCACATCGCTATGTGATTAACACCCAAAGAGCTTCCTCACTTTGTTAGCACCTTTAGGATCGGCAAAACCTTCTTGTTGCATCATATACAACTCTTCTTTAAGAAGTCCATTAAGGAATGTAGTTTTGACATCCATTTGCCAGATTTCATAAAATGTGGCAATTGCTAACATGATTCAGACAGACTTAAGCATCACTACGAGTGAGAAAATCTCATCGTAGTCAACATCTTGAACTTGTCGAAAACCTTTTGCGACAATTCGAGCTTTGTAGATAGTAACACTACTATCAGTGCTCGTCTTCCTCTTGAAAAACACATTTATTATTAATGACTCACCGATCATCGGGCAAGTCAATCAAAGTCCATACTTTGTTCTCATACATGGATCCCATCTCAGATTTCATGGCCTCAAGCCATTTCGTGGAATCTGGGCTCATCATCGCCTCATTATAGTTCGTAGGTTTGTTATGGTCTAGTAACATGACTTCCAAAAAGGATTACCGTACCACTCTGGTGCGGACCATACTCTGTTGTCCTACGAGGTCCGGTAGTAACTTGACCTGAAGTTTCATGATCATTATCATTAGCTTCCTCACTAATTGGCGTAGAGATCACTAGAACTGATTTCTGTCATGAACTACTTTCCAATTCGGGGGAAGGTACAATTACCTCATCAAGTTCTACATTCCTCCCACTCACTTCTTTCGAGCGAAACTTCTTCTCTAGAATGGATCCACTCTTTAGCAACAAAGATATTGCCTTTTGGACTTGTGATAGAAAGTGTACCCAACAGCTTATTTTGGGTATCCTATGAAGATGCACTTTTCTGATTTAGGTTTGTGCTTATCAGGCTGAAACTTTTTCACATAAGCATCACAACCCCAAACTTTAAGAAACGACAGCTTAGGTTTCTTGCTAAACCACAGTTCATACGATGTCATCTCAACGGATTTAGATGGTGCCCTTTTAACGTGAATGTAGTTGTCTCTAATGCATAACCCCAAAAACGGTAGTGGTAAATCGGTAAGAGACATCATAGATTGCACTACATTCAATAAAGTACGGTTATGATGTTCGAACACACCATTATGTTGTGGTGTTCCAGGTGGCACGAATTTTGTGAAACTATTCCACATTGTTTTAATTGAAGACCAAACTCATAACTTAAATATTCGTCTCCGCGATCAGATCGTAGAAACTTTATTTTCTTGTCACGATGATTTTCCACTTCACTCTGAAATTCTTTGAACTTTTCAAATGTTTCAGACTTATGTTTCATGAAGTAGATATACCCATATCTGCTTAAATCATCTGTGAAGGTCGGAAAATAACGATACCCGCCATGAGCCTCAACACTTATCGGATCGCATACTTCAGTATGTATTTTTTCCAATAAGTCAGTTGCTTGCTCCATTGTTCCGGAGAACGGAGTCTTAGTCATCTTGCCTATGAGGCATGGTTTGCAAGCATCAACTGATTCATAATCAAGTGATTCCAAAATCCCATCAGCATGGATTTTCTTCATGCGCTTTACACCAATATGACCTAAATGGCAGTGCCACACATAAGTTGCACTATCATTATTAACTTTGCATCTTTTGGCTTCAATACCATGCATATGTGTATCACTACGATCGAGATTCAATAAACTATTCACCTTGGGTGTATGACCATTGAAGGTTTTATTCATGTAAACAGAACAACAATTATTCTCTGACTTTAAATGAATAACCGTATTGCAATAAACATGATCAAATCATATTCATGCTTAACGCAAACACCAAATAACATTTATTTAGGTTCAACACTAATCCCTAAAGTATAGGAAGTGTGCGATGATGATCATATCATTCTTGGAACCACTTCCAACACACATCGTCACCTCACCCTTAACTAGTCTCTGTTTATTCGGCAACTCCCGTTTCGAGTTACTACCCTTTAGCAACTGAACCAGTATCAAATACCGAGGGGTTGCTATAAACACTAGTAAAGTACACATAGGTAAAATGCATATCAAATATACATTTGTTTACTTTGCCATCTGTCGGAGTAATGGGCCACGGGTAGCCTAACCCGAGCCCCTGGACCTTTCAAGACAACGGGGCCGATTGCGCCCCTCAAGACGTCAAGATAGATCTCCGCCTCTTGGCGGCCGGTTGCCTGAGCGGCCGACTGGCCGAAGGCGGCCGAGTTCCAGAACACGGCATCACGACAGGCCGACTCCTAGTGAGTGGCCTCCAGAGAGGCCGGCCCCTAGCAGTCGGCTCGTGGCACCCTAAAAGTATGCACCCTCATCAAAGAGACAAGACAGAGTATGGCCGCGGGGTAGCCCATCCCCCCCCCCCGAATCCAGGGCCGGGCGTGGCCACAGTGCCTCGTACCAGCGGAGATCTCCGCCCGGCGCGGCACTGTTTCCACTCTGCCCTTGACGTCACTCCTGTCAGGAGAAGTACTGCCCCCACTACCGCATGTCTGTACGGCCCGAAGATGGTGGGCCATGCCAGTCAGGAAGAGCCCGGAAGACGGCTGGGGACACACCAGTCGAACTTGAGGGAGGCCGCGTCCCAGCAGCCGGACTGACCCTTCCTCGGGGGCCCACGCGCCATTAACCAGACCAGATGCAGAGTGGCTACAGTGATCTCCCATCAGGGGGCAGGACTGTAGCCACGCCTCCCTAACCAAGCACGCGTCATTAGCAATACGGCTACAGTAATCTATAGCCGGCAAGACCCGCAAGTGGCGGAGGCGGCATGTCGGCTCCGTACCAGACCAGCCGGCGGGCCCCACCAGGCGGCGGAGAAGCCGGTGACCCGAGAGACTGATAGCCGGGCCCTACGCTCGGCCGGATTACCATTGTACCCTTGGGGTCTAGGCCTATATAAACCCCCCAGGGCACCCATGCAAAGGGTTCAGATCTGTTAGGACTAGACTCATACCTAGAGGAGGAGAGAGCGTGCCTGCCTTCTTCCACCTATAGCAAACAGCTCAAGGAGCACCATTGTACCACTTGCGCCTTAGTGATCATGCGAAGACCCCGCAGAGCAGGACTAGGGGTGTTATCTCCTAGGAGAGCCCCGAACCTGGGTAAAGTACGCCGGCGTTCGTGTCTACGCCTTATCCCGCTTCCAGGCACCGGCGACGTTCTACTCGCTCTCACCATGATAAGCCATCCATTGGCATATGTCGCACCCAACCCCCGACATTTGGCGCCCACCATGGGGTGAGGTGCGCCGTCTCCCGGAGACCTGTTCTGGACGGGAATCATGTTCCTTCTTGGCGAGCGCAGCCAGCCCGGCACGCCAGACGACGTCTGCGCCGACGCGCTGCATGGCGCAGAGATTGCCTGCGCGGTGAGCTGCCTCACCGATCTTGTTGGTGAGATTCGCCTCTCCGATGAGCCCGCGTCTGATGCGGGCACCGATGACCCCAAAGGCCGTCTCGTGGGCCTCCTCGATCAGCTCCACGTCGCCAGCGAGCCTGCTGCTGACTTGGAGTCGGTTGGCTCCACCGACCCGATGTTGGTCAACTCCGACACGACCTCGCTCGACATGTTCCCTTCCAATGTAGTGGTCTACGATGAGCCGCTTCCTCGCGCGGACAGCGGCGGCAGCAACGTCACGGAGGTGCTCATGATTAGCCACGGCGAGCACTCTGGCGGAGGTGGCCAGGACCCGTTGCATACGGTAATGCAAGACTTGGTTGCGCCAATCCCAGAAGACGCCGACGCCGAGACACTGGAAGCGCGCTGCGTCCAGCTCGTCGAGAGCGCCAACCGGTTGGCCAGCATGAGACGCCTTTCGGAGGCCTACCAGCGGGAGATGGACCTGAAGGAAATATGCCCTAGAGGCAATAATAAAGTCATTATTTATTTCCTTATATCATGATAAATGTTTATTATTCATGCTAGAATTGTATTAACCAGGAAACATAATACATGTGTGAATACATAGACAAATAGAGTGTCACTAGTATGCCTCTACTTGACTAGCTCATTAATCAAAGATGGTTATGTTTCCTAACCATAGACAAAGAGTTGTTATTTGATTAATGGGATCACATCATTAGATGAATGATCTGATTGACTTGACCCATTTCGTTAGCTTAGCACTTGATCGTTTAGTTTGTTGCTATTGCTTTCTTCATGACTTATACATGTTCATATGACTATGAGATTACGCAACTCCCGTTTACCGGAGGAACACTTTGTGTGCTGCCAAATGTCACAACGTAACTGGGTGATTATAAAGGTGCTCTACAGGTGTCTCCAAAGGTACTTGTTGGGTTGGCGTATTTCGAGATTAGGATTTGTCACTCCGAATGTCGGAGAGGTATCTCTGGGCCCTCTCGGTAATGCACATCACTTAAACCTTGCAAGCAATGTAACTAATGAGTTAGTTGCCAGATGATGTATTACAGAACGAGTAAAGAGACTTGCCGGTAACGAGATTGAACTAGGTATTGAGACACCGACGATCGAATCTCGGGCAAGTAACATACCGATGACAAAGGGAACAATGTATGTTGTTATGCGGTCTGACCGATAAAGATCTTCGTAGAATATGTAGGAGCCAATATGGGCATCCAGGTCCTGCTATTGGTTATTGACCAGAGAGGTGTCTCGGTCATGTCTACATAGTTCTCGAACCCGTAGGGTCCGCACGCTTAACGTTCGTTGACGATATAGTACTATGTGAGTTATGTATGTTGGTTACCGAATGTTGTTCGGACTCCAGGATGAGATCACGGACATGACAAGGAACTCCGGAATGGTCCGGAGACAAAGTTTGATATATGGGATAATAGTGTTTGGTCACCGGAAGGGTTCCGAAAATCACCGGAAGGGGTTTCGGATGTTTCCCAAAATGTTTGGGTACGAGAACACTTTATTTGGGCCAAAGGGGAAAGCCCACAAGGTTTTTGGAAAGCGCAAAAGGAAGTTTTGCGGAGTCCAGGGGCCAGACGCCAGGGTCCCTGGCGTCTGGCCCTGGAGTCCGAGAAGGACTCTTGCCTTTCGGGTGAAACCGACTTTGTGGAGGCTTTTACTCCAAGTTTCGACCCCAGGGCTCAACATATAAATAGAGGGGCAGGGCTAGCACCAAAGACACATCAAGAAACACCAAGCCGTGTGCCGGCAACCCCGTCTCCTCTAGTTTATCCTCCGTCATAGTTTTCGTAGAGCTTAGGCGAAGCCCTGCGAAGATTGTTCTTCACCAACACCGTCACCATGTCGTCGTGCTGCCAGAACTCATCTACTACTTCGCCCCTCTTGCTGGATCGAGAAGGCGAGGACGTCACCGAGCCGTACGTGTGCAGAACTCGGAGGTGCCGTGCTTTTGGTACTTGGATCGGTCGGATCGTGAAGACGTTCGACTACATGAACCGCGTTGATATAACGCTTCCGCTTACGGTCTACGAGGGTACGTAGACAACACTCTCCCCTCTCGTTGCTATGCATCACCATGATCTTGCGTGTGCATAGGAAATTTTTGAAATTACTACGTTCCCCAACAGGACCGTGCTGTCGGCAACATGCCGGCTCTTGGCGGGCCTAGCCGCGTTGGCTTGGGCCGGCAGCGTGGCGCGACCATCGCCAGCATGTTTGGGACAAATCATCCCGTCTACGCCATGCCTGCAAAGAACATACGAGCTGCCCAGGCGGCGGCAGACGAGCTAGACAAGCTCGAGGGCGACGAGCGTCGCCACATGACGAAGCGAGTTCAGTAGCTCCTCGACGCGGCTGCTGAGCAGCAAGATGCCGGGTGCCGCACCGAAGCGCCCAACCGGCGAAACAACGACCCGCCACCTCGCCGAGATCAAGGCGCGACATCTCGGACGTCGACTAGTGGCGTCCATGATAGAAGAGACAAGGAGCCGGCTGCTAGCCGTAGTCGGACTCACGTCACCATCGAGCGCGTCCAAGATGGTCGCCCGAGAGCAGTGCGGCGGCGAGACGACTGCCCGCCTCCTCCTCCCCGCCGGGAGAGGCGCATTTCCCCGCCGCTTGTTGATCACCCATCGCTCGGCGACCGCCTTGGCCGCCAAGAAGGAATCGGAGAAAATGATGCTCGCCATCGGATCGACCGCCTCAATCAATCCCCGGTGCTAGAAGAGGAAGATGAGCTGGGCCCGCCTTGTTTTGGCCCCCGCATCCGGGATGAGCCTTTTCCCAAAGGGTTCACTCTTCCAAGAGATATGCCCAAGTACACCGGCTCCGTGAAGCCGGAGGACTGGCTGGTCGACTACTCCACAGCCGTCAGCATCGCCAACAGCAACAAGCGCGTTGCCGTGAAGTACGTTCCCCTCATGCTCCAGGGTACGACCCGGACATGGCTGAACAGCCTGAAGCCCCGCAGTGTCAACAGCTGGGTTGATTTCACTGAAGCATTCGTCTGCAACTTCACCAGGATGTACAAGCTGGCCGCCCAAGCCTCGCCAGCTCTCCCTGTGCGTTCAAGGCCCCAATGAGTCAACCCGTGACTATCTCACACGCTGGGCCGAGCTGCGCAACTCTTGCGAGGGCGTGCACGAGGTGCAAGCCATCGAGTACTTCTCTGCCGGGTGCCGAGAGGGCACCCTCCTCAAGCACAAGCTCCTCTGCGACGAGCCGGTGACCCTTGACGAACTGCTGATCATAGCAGACAAGTACGCCACGGCCGACTCCTCCATGAAGGCGGAGATTCAAGTTAACGTGTCGGGCAAGGTGGCCCCCCAAGCCCCTCAGACCCCGGCTGGCGACGCCAGTCAGTGGCAACAACCAAATGACAAAAAGCGCAAGGCCATGCAGCCGGCTCCCATGAGCCGGCAGGTGGCAACAGTCGAAGATCAACGGCCAGAAGGGCAGCCTCCTCCCAAACGCTAGAAGGGCGGCAAGCCTAACTAGCTACCCGCCTTCTCATACGAGCATACTCTCGATGCGCCCTGCAAGTTCCATAGCGGCGCGAAGCCGTCCGATTGCACCACTCAAAAGTGCCATGGGCTCACCAGGATTGCCAAGGGTGACGGACTCCAGCCCACTCCGCCAGCCGGCCCGCCGCCTCCTCCTCCACAGCAGCCGGTGGCTTGGCCGGTCGGGGCCATACAAGATGATTATCCTGAAGAGCATGGAGCCTACGTCGTGTTCACCAGTGTGGCCCACGACAGGCGCGGTAGGCGGCAACAACAACAAGAAGTAAACGCAGTAGCATCAGAGGCCCCGGAATTCATGCATTGGTCGGAGAAACCCATCAGCTGGAGCAGAGCTGACCACCCGGAGGTGATGCCAAACCCCGGCTCTTATGCCTTGGTGTTGGATGCCACGTTCACCACAGAGAGGCGAGCTGCTCGTTTCTCCCGAGTCCTGATAGATGGCGGCAGCAGCATCAACATTCTGTACAGGGATACCATGGAGAAGTTGGGAATCAAGCAGAGACACCTTCATCCCAGTCGGACTGTTTTCCATGGCATAGTTCCTGGCCATTCCTGCTCACCTATCGGCAAGACTCAGATAGATGTCCTCTTCCAGGACAAAACTCATTTCTGCCGAGAGCCAGTCTGGTTTGAGGTGGTGGACCTTGAGAGCCCATATCACGCACTGCTTGGCCGGCCTGCCCTGGCCAAGTTCATGGCGGTCCCCCATTATGCTTACCTGAAGATGAAGATGCCAAGCTCCAAGGGAATCCTGACCATAGCCGGGGACTACAAGAAGTCGTCCGCCTGCGTAGCAGAGAGCAGCCGGCTAGCCGATTCCCTCGTGATCGCTGCTGAAAAACGGCTCCTTGACCGGGTTGTGGCAATGGCAGGCAAGCAGCCGGAAATGTCACCCGACCCCAAGGAGTTGGAAGCCGAGGGCTCATTCAAGCCGGACAAAGAAACAAAGAAGATACCCTTGGACCTGGAGCACCCGGAGAGGTACGCTGTCGTAGGTGCAAACCTTGACAGTAAATAGGAAGGCGAGCTCGTCGATTTCCTCTATGAGAATCGGGACATCTTCGCATGGTCCCCTAAAGACATGCCAGGTGTTCCGACGGATTTCGCCAAGCACAAGCTACATGTCTGATCTGATGCCAAGCCAGTCCGGCAGCCGTTGCGTCGCCTGTCGGAGGAGAAGAGAAGAGTTGTTGGAGAAGAGATACTCCGGCTTCTAGCAGCCGGCTTTATCATGGAAGTATTCTTTCCAGAATGGCTGGCCAACCCAGTCCTAGTGCTAAAGAAGAACAAGCAGTGGCGCATGTGTATCGATTATACCAGCCTCATCAAAGCATGCCCCAAAGACCCATTCGCTCTGCCAAGAATCGACCAAGTGATTGACTCTACAGCCGGATGCGAGCTGTTGAGTTTTTTGGATGCATACTCCGGGTATCACCAGATCAAGCTGGACCCGGCCGACAGGATGAAGACCGCCTTCATCACACCATTCGGAGCCTTCTGCTACCTGACCATGACGGCCGGCTTGAGAAATGTCGGCGCCACGTTTCAGCGTTGCATGTAGAAATGTCTCCTCAAGCAACTTGGCAGAAATGCTCATGTCTATGTGGATGATGTGGTGGTGAAGACTGAGAAGCATGGGATGCTACTGGAAGATCTCAAGGAAACTTTTGAGAATCTGTGCCGATTTTAGATCAAATTCAACCCGGAGAAATGTGTCTTTGGAGTACCAGCTGGCCAGCTCCTTGGCCTCTTGGTCTCAGAGCGCAGCATAGAGTGCAACCCTGTGAAGATCAAGGCCATCGAGAGGATGGAGGTGCCCACCCGACTGCTGGACGTGCAAAAATTTACCGGTTGCTTGGCATCCATCCGCCGTTTCATCAGTCGGCTGGGCCAGAAGGCTCTTCCCCTATACCAGCTCATGAAGAAGATCGCTTTTTTCGAGTGGAACGACAAGGCGGATGAAGCTTTTCTCCAGCTCAAGAAAATGTTGACCACCCCGCCTGTCTTGGCAGCCCCGACTCCTAAAGAGCCAATGTTCCTCTACATTGCCGCTACCAGTCGGGTGGTTAGCATAGTCATAGTGGTGGAACCGAAAGAAGAAGGCAAAGCCCTACTGTCGGTGTCAAAACCGGCAGATCTCGGGTAGGGGTCCCGAACTGTGCGTCTAGGCGGATGGTAACAGGAGACAAGGGACATGATGTTTTTACCCAGGTTCGGGCCCTCTCGATGGAGGTAAAACCCTACTCCTGCTTGATTAATATTGATGATATGGGTAGTACAAGAGTAGATCTACCACGAGATCAGAGAGGCTAAACCCTAGAAGCTAGCCTATGGTATGATTGTTGTTATTGTGTCCTATGGACTAAACCCTCCGGTTTATATAGACACCGGAGGGGGCTAGGATTACACAGAGTCGGTTACAAGGAAGGAGATCTACATATCCGTATTGCCAAGCTTGCCTTCCACGCCAAGGAGAGTCCCGTCCGGACACGGGACGAAGTCTTCAATCTTGTATCTTCATAGTCCAACAGTCCGGCCAAAGGTTATAGTCCGGCTGTCCGGATACCCCGTAATCCAGGACTCCCTCAGTAGCCCCTGAACCAGGCTTCAATGACGATGAGTCTGGTGCGCAGATTATCTTCGGCATTGCAAGGCGGGTTCCTCCTCCGAATACTTCATATAAGATGTTTGAACATGAGGATCGTGTCCGGCTCTACAAAACAAGTCCCACATACCATCGTAGAGAGAGTAATATTTTCACAAATCTAATCTGCTGGCGTACTCTGCAGCATGTTATCACACCACAGCTCAGCCTGAAAATTTTTTACTGTCCCACCTCAGCGCGTTTTGCAAGGCGGTTTCCTTGGCACGTCTTGTCGAAGCAGAGATCGTGTCCCCTTATTACGGGATTCTCATCAATACGGACGTGGGTAACCCAATCATGCCCATTGGTATATCTCCTCGGTCGAAGGCAAGTCCCAAACGGCCATGAGGAGGACGCTTGATATTCACCCTCTTTATAAAGGGGACAAGGCTTTTTCCTCTCGATCTTAATCAAATCCGCCTCCCGCCTCGAGTTCCAACACCCAAAGCTCAGGTTTAGGCACTTCGGGCCTTCAACTACGTCCGGATCCAACCTTCAAGGTCGGTGGATGCCTTCCTTCGTCACGGAGGAGGACATCAAGAAGTTGAGAGAGGCCATATATCTGACCGCTGAAATTTCGCATCGGCTGCCTGCTCGAGGGCAAGTCGTCCCTACTCCTGAACCCAACGAGAGCGTCGTGTTCGTCTCCCACTTCCTCCGAGGACTAGGCCTCGCTTTGGATCCCTTTGTTAGGGGTCTTATGTTCTATTATGGTCTAGATTTTCACGATCTGGCGCCGGATTCCCTTCTTCGCATCTCGACATTTATCGTCGTATGTGAGGCCTTCCTCCGCATTACCCCTCACTTCGGCCTGTGGATCAAGACCTTTGATGTGAAGCCAAAGATGATCGAGGGGCAGCACGCAGCGTGCGGAGGCGCCTTAATAAGCAAAATTGCTGACGCTCCATGGCCTGAGGGTTGCTTCCCAGAGGTGTCTAAACTGTGGCAGCGGGAGTGGTTCTACATCACAGCTCCCCGAAGTGCCAAGTGGGTAGCTGCCCCCATCTTTCGCTCAGGCCCCCCACCACAACTGATGTCATGGATCAGCAAGGGGCTGAGCTGGGGTCCAGCCAAGGACGTGCCAATACTGCAAAGCCGTATCCGAGATCTCTTTGAGAGAGATTTCAGTCTGGTTATGGTAGTGCAAGTTATGCTAGTTCGTCAAGTCCAACCTTGCAAACGCCGGCCCATTCGCATGTGGGAATTCAACCCGGAAGAACCGCGAGCTATTCAACATTTCCTCGGCATGACGCACGAAGAGATGTACAAGTTGTTCTTCGGACCACAAATAATGTGTCCGGACATCACTGAGGATGCAGGTCTGAGCTGCAATCGCCCGGATACCCAACTAAGTAGCCCTGTGCCCGGACACGCTATCCTTTATCGCCACATCGCCTTTAAAAGAGTTGTTCTTGAACCAGGAGTGGATAGCAAAGGCGAAGTTAGTCAGGTGTCCGGCCCCCCTTCCTGAGACCTCACCAGATCCCGTGTTAGCCAGGATGCTGGAGGTCACGCCATTAGAAGAAAATGAAGGGGGAACAAGGAAGCTACTGCCTCTGCAAAGGAGGTGGTCCGGAAGGGAGGAATCAAAAATTCCTCTCCTCAGGGGAAGAAGAGGACCGCCTCTGAAGACCCAGAGACAATGATCTCAAAGCGGGGGAAGAAGTCTTCGTCGGAGGGTCTTGTGCCGGGGGATACCCCGACCGTACTGTGCCCTCAAGGGGATCAGCCCTCCACCGAGTTGTAAGTAAAAGGGTGTTTAATAATGAGAGAAATCCTTGCTTCACTTCCGAGGAAAATAACCGAAAATTTACCTTGTAGTTCGGAACTTAGCCCTTCTCAGCAGAGCTCGTCTTCGGGGGATCTTCTTCCAGAGATGATAGAGAGCAGAACGCCTCCCCTGCCATACCGCCCCATGAGGCAGGCGACCCTGAGGTGTCGTCGCGGAGGGGTTTTCCTGATCCGGCAAGGCCGGAAGGTAGTCACATGGCCACCCGAAGCCCTCCATGTCCGTCTTCTGGAAGAAGCAATCGAACGAGTCCGGCACCGCCTGGTGCACGGTCGGAGGTACTGAAGGATCTTCTATGGCGGGCGTTTATCTCAGAAGAGCACTGTGCATTGATGGGTACGGTAACTGAAAGGATTTCATCCGCGGAGAGCGGGTTGCATGAAGCTGTCATGAGTTTACTGACAGGCTTTGAGGTACGTGAAATGATGTACCTTTTGATAGTACCACATACTTAAGATGCGCCCTGTATAGATAGTAGCCCCTGAGACTCTAGGTGCTGTCGAAGACGACGACGCGTAGAGGATCATAGCCCCAGGTTTAATTTTGCCGCCTTGATATGCAGGTGGCGAAGTGTCCGGCAGCCAGCCGGACTGATGAATTTGCCGAGCTAAAGAGGCAACTTGACGTGGCAGATGCCGACATCGCGCTTGTCAACAAGCAGCTTGACGAGGCACAAGGTATGTAATTTCTCCGGAGACACCTGGTAAGAGGAGCTTGATGCCAGTATCTTATAACGTATGTGCTTAATGCAGATGGGGCTGCCGCCATGGAGAACCTTCGGGCAGAGCTTGCCCGAGCCAAAGAACAAGCCAGGAAAAGCGATGCGGCTGCCCTAAAGGCGTTTGAGGAGCTAAAAGCCGAACAGGCTGCTCATTGCCGAAGCAAGGAGGAAATGGCCGAGATGGCTGTGAAGTTGAAGAACGCTGCTGACCGCTGCAAGCTTCTTGAAAAGGAAGACCGGGCGGAGCGGACAGACCTGGAGAAGGCCACGACGGCGGCCAAGGAAACTCATTCTGCGATGAGAGCGATGAAGGAGGAGCTGCGTCAAGCCAGAGATATCGCGGCTGGGAAGCCCTTTATGTTGCGGATGAAGTTCGGAGATCCTAAATGTTCTCCGTTGGACCGGATGTGGAGCTCAGCGGACGCATATCTGGATTTAGCGGCGAGTGCTGCTGATGCGGCCGAACACTTCTGAGATCAAAAGGATCGCGAAGTGGAAAAGCTATTCTGGTCACAATTCAACAATCCAGAGCGTCCGCTTCCATTGACTGAGCGGTTGGCCGAATGGGCCAAGCTGAATAGGTTGTCCGGACTTGCTATGAGGTATGTCATGGATCATCTGTGGCCGGGAAGGCCAAAGCTGAACAGTTATTTTAGCTTGGTGCAGCAGTTCCTTGGTGCGGTGTTGTATATCAATGCAATGAAGAGGTCAGCATGCGTGGAGGGTGCACGGATGGCCCTTGCCCGTGTCAAGACATACTGGGCGGAGATGGAGGCCACCGCCGTTGCAGCCCAAGATTTGGACGGAAGTCGAGTACCTGTCGAGCACTACTTTCAAGAAGTTCTGGAGGGCGCTTGTTCAATAGAGATGCAGTGCTCGAAGGATACTATGTTCGAATAACATGTATTTTCATTGAAAGCAATATTTTTCTGAAATGTAGAAGTTTTTATACTTGTGCCTGCAAGAATTATGATACCTCCTGTGCGGCCATTTACGTATATGTATATATAACCTGAAAGATGGCAGTCGTCGGCTTCAGCCCCCACGCACATAATGCGGGGGTGTTCTCAGAAGACGCATTGTCACACTTGATCCAACGTCTTGGTCCATTAAGGAGGTGATAGCGCAGCGAACTAGGCAATCGGACTATAATGCTTTATCACTTTCACTTAGCCATAGGAGTTTGACAGTGGGGCTACTATATAGCCCCTGGTGGCTCCGCGCTCACCCGAATTCGGGGCACGTGTGTGCCTGGCCGGGAAATGGCCCTTTGTTTAGGCAGAGGAATCCTGAAGATTACGCTAGGTCATTGAGTGGTTGACCAGTCTCACGCTATATCATGATAGTCAGTTTTCGGCTTTCTCTACTAAGGTGCTCGCCTGGCTGAACCGGGGCACAATCGCAGTAGTTCTCCTCGTGCCGCCTTAGCCGATAGAGCGGAACGTAAGGCAGCAAAACATAGGAGCCGGGCAAACCCAACATTTGACCAAAGACATGATTCGGAACTGATGCATATAAGGCCAAACTCGCGACGCCGGACACTCCCTAAGGTATTCGGTCTTTGTGATTTTAAACGGGCTGAAGCGCCCTTTGTAAGATGCCCCTGGTGTCCAAGTAGGTGCATTATTCTGACGTGGCCACATGCCAAGACGCCTGCCTCCTTCTCAATTGTGCTGAGAATCCGAGGGATGTGTATCAACAAGAGACAGTGAAAAAGGTTTACGCAGGGTCTTAATCTGAAAAGAATCCTTAGAACGGGTCCCTGCTGCACGTCTGCGCATGTGTCTCCGTTGTACCGTATCCTGGACGGGTGTAGCACGATGTTCATCTGGAAAAGAGAGGAACTTAGTTGAAAAAGTAGTCATGCAAAATGTATGTTATACTAAGTAAACAAAGTATGATTCAAGGTGGGAAGAATTGAGTTTTATTGTTGTTTGTTTACATGCGCGGAGCCCCTTGTATAGGGGTGTATAACCATCAAACCTTTAACAATTAAATAATTACACCGGACTCGTCCAGCCGTGTCTGTGGTCTTGACGACCTATTAGGCGCTCTGGTTGGTGAGGCAGTTTAGTGTGTGGCTGTTAAAGCAGCCGCACAGTCTTCCACGCGCAAGGAGCGCTCAATGTTTCCCTTTACTGAAATGATGACTTGTGGACCGGGCATCTTAAGCGTAAGAGATGCATAGTGCGGTATTGCGTTGAAGCGGGCGAAAGCGTCGCGTCCTAGTAGTGCTTGATAGCCACTTTTAAATGGAGCGATGTAGAAGGTTAGCTTTTCGCTACGGAAGTTATCGGGAGAGCCGAATATGACTTCTAGTAGGAGGGAGCCCGAACAACGAGCCCCTCGGCCTGGTGTTACTCCTTAAAAGGAAATATTGCTATGGCTAATTTTTGTTGGGTCTACCCCCATTTTGCGGACCGTGTCCTGATATATCAGGTTCACACTGCTGCCGCCATCCATCGGGACTCGCGTAAAGTGGTACCGTCAATCATCGGGTCTAATACCAAGGCAGCCCAGCCTGCGTGCCGGATACTTCCGGAGTAATCCCGATGGTCGAAGGTGATTGGTTTGGACAACCAGTGGCGAAACTCCGTTGTGATAGGCCGCATGGCACGTATCTCTATGGGCGCCACTTTGTTTCTCCCTTTTGTCACGTGTAATACGCTTACTGTTTCGACTTCTTGTGGGAATTTCTTCTGTTCCCCAGTGCTTTGCTTGTGAGGTTCATCATCGTCTTCACTTGGTGTATCCAGCCCCTTGCGTTCGGCATTGAGTTTGCCGGATTGCTTGAAGACCCAACATTCTCTGTGGGTATGATTTGCAGGCTTACCAGGGGTGCTGTGGATTTGACATATCTTGTCCAGGATTTTGTTTAAGCTGGACAGTTCTGTAACACCCCGGATGTAATTTACCTTATCTGTATCTCCAACTCTTGCCGTTTCCAGCTCTAAGTTATTTTATTTTCCTCGTTGTCGGGTTTTTGTCTCCGTGTGTTGTTGTATTTGTCATGCATCTCATATCATGTCATCATGTGCATTGCATTTGCATGCATGTTCGTCTCATGCATCCGAGCATTTTCCCTGTTGTCCGTTTTGCATTCCGGCGCTCCTATGTCATCTGGTGGTCCTTTCTACCTCTTTTCGTGTGTGGGGGTTAAACGTTTTCGGATTGGACCGAGACTTGTCATGCGGCCTTGGTTTACTACCGGTAGACCGCCTGTCAAATTTCGTGCCATATGAACTTTGTTTGATACTCCAACGGTTAACCGAGGGACCGGAAAGGCCTCGTGTGTGTTGCAGCCCAACAGCCTTCCAAAATGGCCCAAAACCCACCTAAACCTCCTCCATCATCTAGAGCGTTTGATCACGATCGCGTGGCCGCAAACCGCACCTCATTTGGAGCTTCCTAGCTCCCTCTACCTCTATAAATAGATCCCCTTCCGAAAATCCCGGATCCCCTCGTCTCAAACCCTAAAAAAATCCCTCTCCGCCGCCGGACAATGTCCGTCCCTAGCCGGACAATTTGCGCCGCCACCGCCGGCCAATAGGGCGCCGCCATGTCATCCCGCCGGATCCCGCGCCGCCGAAGCCCGCCAGGCCCGTGCACGGCCCCCGCGGCCTCGCGCGCCCCGCCGCCGCCTCGCGCCCTCGTCCTCCCCGAGCACCGCCCGCTCCGGCCACTGCTCCACCACGCCGCCTCGTCGTTGGTCGCCGGTGGCCGCCTCGTCGTGCGTGCCGCCCAGTCTCCTCCACCACGCCCCGCGCCACCCCGGTGTCCGTTCGCCTCCTCCCCTGCGAGAACCGCTCCGAATCCGGCTTCCCGATCTGCTCCGGCGAACAGTAGCTCCCTCCGGCGATCCTCGGCTTCCGTGCACGATCTGGATCCAGATCCAGCTCCATCGGTTGACTTTTTCCTCCCCAAAACCCTAATTTTCTTGCATACTTTGACATGCCATAAATCTGCATCCGTAGCTCTGATTCGTGCGTGTAGCATATCAAAATGTTCGACTCGACGAGTACATCATTTCATCTCATTGCATCAGTTTCATTTGAGCTCATCTTGATTCCCGAAATGCTGTTGGAAGAGGGCTATGTGAGGAATATGTCAGATCTATTTCAGCAAATGGCCTTTTGTCATTTTTGCCATGTTTAATGTGTGCATGCTATGAACCTGAGCTCTAGATGTGTTTTGTTAAATGCCATGCCATATTTACAGGGGTGTATGCCATGTATTTTTGTGATATTTGTGGCGACTAGCACAAGCATGCAAAGTAGCCTACTCATTGATGCTGATTTCAGGGAATTAGAATTTCACTAAGTCCTTGTCCTGTTTTTGTTTTTATGCCATATGTTCATGTTGTTTCCTAGTGATCCGTGCCTCTTTTGAGGATGATCAGTAAGGATGTTTTGTTAATATTGTGGTGCTCTATCCATCCATGACTTTGTTTTCATTTATGGAGCACCCTAGCTTGAGTCAATCGAGCTCTACTTTTGCTATAAAATGATCCTCGCAGATTGTTGACATGTTTAGCGATTTTGCCGAGGATGTTGCTATTGATCTATGCATGCTATGTTGTTGTTCTTGCCATGTCTAGCTTCTATGCCATGTCTTTTTGATGGGTGTATGCTTAGTTTGTCATGCCATGCTCTGTAGTGAGTGCATCGAGCTCGTAAACATGCCTACTCGTTAACTGTTTTGCATGCTCCAGTTTTTCACTAAGTCTGAATCTGTTTGTGTTTTTGCTATGTTCACATGCTTGCAATTGTATTTTATGATCCCTTTTGGCTCCAGGTCACTAAGGGACTTTTGTTAAGTGCTTTGAGTAGCTTCATGCCATGCCTTGCTTTGCCATGTTAAGTTCCTGTAGCATGTAGTTTTCATGCTCTAAAGATTGCTTCCTGGTGATAAATTCCAGACTTGTGTTAATTTCACTAAGTCTGAAACATGTATCATTTGCACTTTTGCCATGCTTGTTTGAATCTGTTAATGGATGAATTAGCCGTAGCTCGGTGTTCATCTTTTGTCAAGCTTCATGAGTGGATCCCTGCCATGTATTGTGTTGCCATGTTTGAGTGCTGTAGCATGTTTATCTTGATGCATTTAGATGGCTACTTGCTGATTATCGCAGACCGGTGCCATATTTGTTTTGCTTGCCATTTCCAAACCGTGCATCCGATTCCGGTGATCTTTATATCGATTTCAACCGAAATCAACTCCCCTTTCCAGTGGCACTCTTGGATTTCCATGTTGAGTCTAGGTTCAATCATTCCTTTGCAAATCTTGCATATGCATCACATATTCGCATCCCGCATATCATACCATGTTTGCATCATGTTGTTTGAGCATTGCACGTGGTTGATTGTGCTCCTTTTGCTTGTTGTTCTTGTTTGGGTAGAGCCGGGAGACGAGTTCGTGAACGAGGAGCCCGTTGAGTTCGATTACGAGGATCAAGTCAACTCTGAGAATTTTGCAGGCAAGATGACCATACCCTCGAAATCACTTCTACTTTGCTTGCTAGATGCTCGCTCTTTTGCTATGCCTATGCTATGATACCTACTACTTTCTTTCATGCCTCCCATATTGCCATGTCAAACCTCTAACCCACCATGTCCTAGCAAACCGTTGTTTGGCTATGTTACCGCTTTGCTCAGCCCCTTTTATAGCGTTGGTAGTTGCAGGTGAAGATTGGAGATCGTTCCTTGTTGGAACTTGTTTATTGTTGGGATATCACCATATTATCTTGTTTATCTTAATGCACCTATATACTTGGTAAAGGGTGGAAGGCTCAGCCTTATGCCTAGTGTTTTGTTCCACTCTTGCCGCCCTAGTTTCCGTCATATCGGTGTTATGTTCCCGGATTTTGCGTTCCTTACACGGTTGGGTTATAATGGGAACCCCTTGATAGTTCGCCTTGAATAAAACTCCTCCAGCAATGACCAACCTTGGTTTTACCATTTGCCACCTAGCCTCTTTTTCCCTTCGGTTTCCGGAGCCCAAGGGTCATCTTTATTTAAACCCCCCCCCCCCCGGCCAGTGCTCCTCTGAGTGTTGGTCCAAACTAGAGCCCTGTGCAGTGCCCCCTCGAGGAAACCCGAGGTTTGGTTTTAGTTGTATGGAGCGCTCATCTGAGTGTGCCCTGAGAACGAGATATGTGCAGCTCCTATCGGGATTTGTCGGCACATTCAGGCGGTGTTGCTAGACTTGTTTTATCATTGTCAAGGATGTCTTGTAACCGGGATGCCGAGTCTGATCGGATTATCTTGGGAGAAGGAACATCCTTCGTTGACTATGAGAGCTTGTGATGGGCTAAGTTGGGACTCCCCTTCATGGATTTGAACTTTCGAAAGGCGTGCCCGCGGTTATGGGCAGATGGGAATTTGTTAATGTCCGGTTGTAGATAACATGAAACTAAACTTAATTAAAATGCATCAACCGCGTGTGTAACCGTGATGGTCGCTTCTCGGCGGAGTCCGGGAAGTGAACACGGTGTTGGAGTAATGCTTGACGTAGGTTGCTAGGATCACTTCTTGATCATAGTTGTTCGACCGTGCTTTTGCCTTCTCTTCTCGCTCTCTTTTGCGAATATGTTAGCCCCCATATATGCTAGTCACTTGCTGCAGCTCCACATCATACCTTTACCTTACCCATAAGTTTAAATAGTCTTGATCGCGAGGGTGTGAGATTGCTGAGTCCCCATGACTCACAGATTCCTTCCTAAACCAGATGCAGGGACCGATGATACCATTCCAGATGACATGACCGAGCTCAAGTGGGAGTTCGATAAAGACTCTTGCCGTTACTATGTGTCTTTCCCAGATGATTAGTAGTGGTGCCCAGTTGGGGCGATCGGAGACTTTGTCGCGTGTGGGGGTTGATCTTTATTTTGGTACCGTAGTCGGACCATGACTGTATTGGATGAATGTAATGTTATTCATGTATTTGTGTGACGTGGCGAGTGTAAGCCAACTATGTATATTTTCCCCTTTATTTATTTACATGGGTTGTTGTGAAGATTATCTTACTTGCGACATAGCTTTCAATGCAGTTATGCCTCTAAGTCGTGCTTCGACACGTAGGAGATAGAGCCGCATCGAGGGCGTTACAAGTTCGTCCCTGTTATCCTTGAGAGGCATCTTTTGCTGACCCCGCCGAGAGCTTTTGAATCAGGCGTTAACTTTCGTGCTCTTCGGGCTGGTTTCCTTATTCCGGCGCTGGTCTTTGCTGCGTCGTGGCTTCCCGTTTCCATCCTTGACTTCGGATGTACTTGGGTCACTGGTGCTGCATCTTGCCAACCAGCTGTCCTCGCCCGCGCAAAAGCGGGTCATGTGGCTTGTTAATGCAACCATTGTTCTTAGCTTTTCCTGGCCGAGGTGTCTGGCGAGCCATTCGTCTCGAACGCTGTGTTTAAAAGCTGCTAGGGCTTCGGCGTCCGAACAGTCGACTATTTGGTTCTTTTTAGTAAGGAACAAGTTCCAGAGTTTTCGGGCTGACTCTCCGGGCTGTTGATTTATATGAC
Organism: Triticum monococcum; assembly: GCA_034509565.1. NCBI lineage: Eukaryota > Viridiplantae > Streptophyta > Magnoliopsida > Poales > Poaceae > Triticum > Triticum monococcum. The sequence continues at coordinate 491,916,632 of CM067846.1, forward strand.
TTAAATCATCTGCATCCGGTGGTCGGACATAGGTCCCTTGAAAATTTGCCCGAAAGGCGTCCTTGAGCTCTTTCCAACTTCCAATAGTGTTTTCGGGGAGGCTTTTGAGCCAATGCCTGGCTGGCCCTTTGAGCTTGAGGGGTAGGTATTTGATGGCGTGGACATCATCTCCTCGAGCCATGTGGATGTGGAGGATGTAGTCCTAAATCCAGACCCCAGGGTCTGTTGTTCCGTCGTATGCCTCTATGTTTACGGGTTTGAATCTCGCTGGAAATTCATGGTCCAGCACCTAATCAGTGAAACATAGGGGGTGTGCGGCACCCCTGTATTTGGGTGTGCCGTGGTTTTCGGATATTTGTTGTGTTGCATTGCTTGCAAGAGTGTGCTTTCTTGGCTCGTAGATAGATCTGGTTGGGCCATCTCTTTGATGTGAGTCCTCCTGTGGATCACGTGCTGGCTTGTGTGCGGCGCCGTGTGCCGCTACGTGAGGTCGTCTATCCGACCGGATGGCTGCTTTGTTTTTTGATTGGGGGGCTCTAAGGCCTCCTCATCAAATTCGGGCAGTAGCTTTCGCTTCAGGTAGCTCTTTGTGTGGCGACTGCCGCCATATTTGTCTGCGGTGTTGAGTACTTTGCTCCATATGATTCTGAGTGCATCTTCCGTGGTCTTCAGCTTCCGCTTCTGCTTTTTTAGGCTACGCGAAGTGGTGACGAGCCTTTTATGGAGGTTCTTCTACTCCAGGAACTTGTCTGGCGTGAGGTCATCCAGACTGTTATCTTCCCTGGGGACAGGTTGTTCGGTTTGATTATCCAAATTGCCTTGTTCGGACGGTTGCTTGATGCCATGTTCGTCATCCGCCGGCTCGCCCTGCTCTGTGGCTGGGTCTGTATGACCGCTGTTTCTGTCGAGGCGGGGTTTGGAGCGGCGCTCGCGCCGCCGCTTTGACTGCTTTTCGAGGGAACGATCCTTCGCTGCGTTCTCCCGTTCCTCGTCGTCGTTTCCTTTGGGTGTGTCCACCATATATACATCGTGAAATGAGGTGGCTGTCCAGTGCCCTGTAGGCGCTGGTTCCTGTTCGTCTCCTACATCATCATCCATACCGTCGATGTCTTCGGAGTCGAAGTCGAGCATGTCGGTCAAATCATCGATAGTGGCTATGAAGTGGGTGGTGGGTGGGTGTCGAATTTCTTCATCGTCCTCATCCCAATCCTGCCGGTCATAATCCGGCCATGACTCTCTTGACAAGGAGAGAGACCTTAGTGAGTTCAGTATGTCGCCAAAGGGCGAGTGCTGAAAGATATCCGCGGCGGTGAACTCCATGATCGGCGCCCAATCGGATTCGATTGGCAGAGGTGTGGATGGTTCAGAATCCGGAGGAGAGTCCGGCAATGTGGAGTCACGGGCCTCGCGAAGGATAAGGTTTGTGTTCGGCTCGATAGCCGTCGAGGCTGCAGCCTTCATGGCAGGGTTCAACCACCCGTCCCTGGATGGCGCAGTTGGCTCCAAATTGAAGGTCGGAGCGATTGCAGGTGCGATCTCCTGAACATTGTCCGGCGGCAGAGCTAAATCATGCCCATCGTGACAGTGCAGCGCACTTGGCAAGGGCTTGAATCCGTTGAATATTAAGTCTCCACAGATGTCGACCGTGTAGTTTAAACTTCCAAACGTGACCAGAAGGCCAGGGGCGTAGCTTTAAATCTGCTCCAGATGGCCAAGAAAATTGGCCCGCAGTGCAAAGCCACCGAATACGAAGATCTGTTTAGGGAGAAAAGTCTCACCCTGGACCGCATCGCTAACGATGATCGAAGGAGCCATCAAGCCTGATGATGATGACACGGAGGAACTCTCAATGAAAGCACCAATGTCGGTGTCAAAACCGGTGGATCTCGGGTAGGGGGTCCCGAACTATGCGTCTAGGCGGATGGTAACAGGAGACAAGGGACACGATGTTTTTACCCAGGTTCGGGCCCTAGGTAAAACCCTACTCCTGCTTGATTAATATTGATGATATGGGTAGTACAAGAGTAGATCTACCACGAGATCAGAGAGGGTAAACCCTAGAAGCTAGCCTATGGTATGATTGTCGTGATTGTGTCCTACGGACTAAACCCTCCGGTTTATATAGACACCGGAGGGGGCTAGGGTTACACAGAGTCGGTTACAAGGAAGGAGATCTACATATCCATATTGCCAAGTTTGCCTTCCATGCCAAGGAGAGTCCCATCCGGACACGGGACGAAGTCTTCAATCTTGTATCTTCATAGTCCAACAGTCCGGCCAAAGTTATAGTCTGGCTGTCCGGATACCCCCTAATCCAGGACTCCCTCACCTACCAATCCAAAGGCCCGTGTATTACCTGAGCGAAGTACTGTTGTAGGATTGAAAGTATGTCTAGAGGGGGGGTGATTAGACTACTTGACCAAATAAAAACTTATCCTTTTCCCAATTTTAGTTCTCGGCAGATTTTAGCAACTTTGGACAAGTCAAGCAATCTTAACACAATTCAAGCAAGCATGCAAAGAGTATATGAGCAGCGGAAAGTAAAGCATGCAACTTGCAAGAATGTAAAGGGAAGGGTTTGGATGATTCAAACGCAATAGGAGACACGGATGTTTTTGTCATGGTTCCGATAGGTGGTGCTATCGTACATCCACGTTGATGGAGACTTCAACCCATGAAGGGTAACGGTTGCGCGAGTCCACGGAGGGCTCCACCCACGAAGGGTCCACGAAGAAGCAACCTTGTTTATCCCACCATGGTCGTCGCCCACGAAGGACTTGCCTCACTAGCGGTAGATCTTCACGAAGTAGGCGATCTCCTTGCCCTTACAAACTCCTTGGTTCAACTCCACAATCTTGTCGGAGGCTCCCAAGTGACACCTAGCCAATCTAGGAGACACCACTCTCCAAGAAGTAACAAATGGTGTGTCGATGATGAACTCCTTGCTCTTGTGCTTCAAATGATAGTCTCCCCAACACTCAACTCTCTCTCACAGGATATGAATTTGGTGGAAAGCGAATTTGAGTGGAAAGCAACTTGGGAAGGCTAGAGATCAAGATTCATATGGTAGGAATGGAATATCTTGGCCTCAACACAACTGTGGGTGATTCTTTCTTAGAAAAAGTAAGTTGGAAGTGTAGGTTTCTTCTGATGGCTCTCTCTTCGAATGAAGAGGTGGTGAAGGGGTATATATAGCCTCCACACAAAATCTAACCATTACACACAACTTGCCAATCTCTGTGGGACCGAATTGATAAACTCGGTCGGACCGATTCAGCAAAGCTAGTGACCGTTAGGGTTTTCGGTGGGACCGACATGCAACCCGGTAGGACCGATATGGTTAGGGTTAGGGCATAACGTAATCTCGGTGAGACCGATTACACAAACTCGGTGAGACCAATTTTGGTAATAAGTTAACCAGAGAGTTGGTCAGGTAAACTCGGTGGGACCGATCGCTCATTTCGGTGAGACCGAAACGTTACGAAGGGAAAACAGAGAGTTTACATTGCAATCTCGGTGGGACCGATCGCTCATCTCGGTAAGACCGAAATGTTACGAAGGGAAACAGAGAGATTACAATCCCGTCTCGGTGAGACCGAGATCCCTATCGGTGAGACCGTTTGCCTTGGGTTTGTGGTAGTGGCTATGACATTTGAAACTCGGTGGCGCCGGATAGAAAGAATCAGTGGGGCCGAGTTTGACTTTTGGTTTAGGTCATATGTGGATATGAGAAAGTAGTTGAGGGTTTTGGAGCATATTACTAAGCATTTTGAGCAAGAGCCTCATTAAGCAACACCTCATCCCTCCTTGATAGTATTGGCTTTTCCTATAGACTCAATGTGATCTTGGATCACTAAAATAGAAAATGTAGAGTCTTGAGCTTTGAGCTTGAGCCAATCCTTTTGTCCTTAGCATTTTGAGGGGTCCACTTTTCTCATCCATGCCATGCCAAACATTGAGCTTTCCTGAGATATTAATATTGAAATGGCATTAGCTCAATGAGCTATATGTTGTTAGGAATTACCAAAACCACCTCGGGATAGTTGCACTTTCAATCTCCCCATTTTTGGTAATTGATGACAGCATATAGATCAAAGCTTCGACAAATGATATAAGAGTGAAAAACATTGTCCCTTTGAGAAGTATGTGAAAAGCAAGAGCTCCCCCTAAATTTGTGCATAGTTTAAGATTTGCTTTGGACTGCAAATGCACAATGAGTTAGGAACATGGGTTACTCTTCCACATCACATACATCTTGGTGGAGCGCTCAAAATGATAATAATGAAATACATGCACTCATCACCAATCAAAGTGAATGATCATATATGGGGATATAAAAGGGTTATGTCATCCCACAAGCATTAAGGTAGCATATGATCAAACACATGATCATCCAAGTATCACACACAAGCATAAAGTATCGCAAACAAGAAAATAAACAAAGTTCAACTACCAAACAAAAAGAGATAATAAAAAGCAACACTCTCTCTCGAAGCCTATGATCTATACATTTTCTCCCCCTTTGGCAACAAGTTACCAAAAAGTTCATAAAAATGCGTAGTGCTAGATCGACTCTCAGGCTTGGTATTCAAGCGGTGGTGTAGATAAAACGCCAAGGACGAAGGCATCAGTTGATGTAGATGGAGCTGGTGGAGTGGGTGCTGGAGCTGGTGGCACTGAAGCTGTAGCTGGTGCATATGAAGTTGCTCTGGTGTCTGTGACAGGCATTGCAGCAGATCTCTGTCCTCTGGGCACTCTAGCAAAAGCATCAGTGATAGACTTGCCCTTCTTCTCCTGCACTTCATCCTGAAGTTGCTCAACAACTGACTGGATCTCATTGACCTTCACATCTAAGTCATAGAACTTCTGCTCCATGATCCTCTCCAAGCTCTCCTGGTTTTGAGTCAGGGTAGCCAATCCCTTCTCAATCCTCGGAGTGGAGGCAATCAAGTAGCCAAGTTGATCTTGCTTGCTCTTCAGAAGATACTAAGATGCCTCATCAGTGGTTGGCATCTTTGCAGCCTTTTCAGCCCTTGCCTTCTCCCTCTTGGCTTGTGCTTGCACAGAAGTTGGTTCATTTTCATCCATCACCATAGTGTTGTACTCAAAGTCTGGGTAGATGGGCTTGTGTTCCTTGTCCAGGAGATATGTGCCAGCGCCCATCTTGGAGTTGATTAGCTCTTGAATCTGTGGGGCATACCCACAACTCCTCTTCTGATTTGCAGCTATTCTCTTAATGGTTTCCACAATTAGGCCCATGACCTTGAACTTTTGAGTCACATCAAATATGTGAAGCAAGTTAATTGCATGGCCTCTGATCATCTTGTGATCACCTGACTTTGGCAGAAGAGTGTGCCTGAGGGTCCAATTGATTGTTGGCAAACCTGACAGAAGGTAATGTATTGATCCAAACTTGTATGTCTCAAGAGCAGCGTCTGGGATCTCTTTGTACATATGTACCATGGTGTTGCGATCCTTCTTCTTCTTGGCATAGACATCCAAGTCATCTTCACTCTCCTTAGGAGCATTGATCAATTTTTCCCATTCTTCAACCATTGACTGATACCTCGTACCTTCAGACATCCAAACAATCCTTCCATCTGGGTAGAAATGAGTTGTGGAGTAGAGCTGCACAATAAGCTCATCATTTCACTTTGTGAGCTTCTAAGCCACAAACTTATCAACTCCACACGCCTTAAAGCTGTCATATACACCAAGGAAGTGATCTTCATTTTCCTCAATGAATTTATAGTCTACCCATCTCATGTCACACACTATGGGCTTCTTGTCAAGTAAGATAGTATCATAGAAGTCATATTGTTTCTTTGTATGGAACATGTAGTCCACAGCAGTCCTTCTCCTAGTGGCATATGGATCAGACTCTCTCCATAGCCTTAAACCTGAATCTTTCCTGATTTTCATATTCTCTGCAACTGGATGAGCATCATTGTGATCTAGAATTTTGGGCTTCAACTTTCTCAACACGACAGAATCATCATGTTCTTCAGCAGCTTGAGGCACTGGGGCCTTGTTCTTCTCCTGGTGCTCCTCTTGGGTTTTGGCTTTGGAGCTGGAGCAGCAGTCATAGGAGCAGTTTTGGGCTTAGATGGAGCAGCCCCTGCCCTTATAGCATCTCCCATAAGCTTTTGAGCTTTGGGTGCTGGTGCTGCATCCTCTTCCTCTTCCTCTTCTTCAGAATCTCTCATTATTGAAGATCTGCCAAGCACTCTGGCAATGGTCTTCTTGACCCTTTCTTTCCTTTTCTTGCCTTCTCCAACTGCCTCTTCTGATGGCTTGGAGGTTTCAGCAGTGGATGCTCTGGCTTTTGACATAGGCACTCTCTTGGCAGGAACCTTTTGCTTCATTCCTGGCTTAGTGGCAGCAGCTGTGCCATATTCCTTTTTCAGAACTTTCCTTTTTGAGGTGGCCTCTTCCACAACAACCACATAGTCCTCATCCTCAGAATCTGAGGTTTTCTTCTTCCTGGTCCTGGTGGCTGCCTTAGGCAAGTTGCTGGGTGTACTTCTGCTTCCTTCATCAAAGCTGCTAGAGGGACTAGTGCCCTCACTCATGTTCACTTGCTCCTCAGACTTGTTCTGACTGTCACTCTGATCTGACATGATGGAAACACTGACAGCAGACCCTGTGAATAGATTATAGATGAGGTAGATTTATAAGCATCACAAAGTACAGAGGTTTTGCAAAAGAATGAGTTAAAAACTTAGTTTTAGTTTTCCACATAAAGCATTTCGGATCTACCGATTTGCATACTCGATGATACCGAAGCAGCTTTTGGAACCTAAACTAGTGAACTCGGTCAGACCGGGTCACAGTTTGGTGGCACCGAGACTGCTAGGGTTTCACAAAGTATTGAACTCGGTCACATCGATTTGCAATTCTCGGTCAAACCGAGAATCACATGTGCAATGGCCTTAGCCAAATTGGTGGAACCGATTTTAACAACTCGGTCAGTCTGAGATGGTTTCAGCGGAAACCTAACCCTAAATTTTCAATCCACGACTAAACTACGGAGTGATTTCGCTTGATAGAATGATCTCAATCGTGGCAAGATACATGGCAAAACAATGTGCTAAGAATCGGAGGGGGGAATAGCACAAGGATCAAGTCCATACCGTAGGGCGGCGATGGACTTGCTACGGCGACAACGACGGAGATGATTCCCGTTGATGGCGGTGGAGACCAGCGGCGGGAGGCAATTGGCGATGAGGAGGACGATCCGGAGACCCAGGGAGGCAGAGAAGGCTGAGTGTGGGCGAAGGGGTTCGGAAAATTTTCCAAATTTTGGTCCAGGGATATGTATATATATAGCCTGACTCTGTCGGTGTGACCGAGTGGAACAACTCGGTGGCACCGAGATTCATAACTGCAAGCAGTTACTGAAACTCAGTGTGACCGAAAAGTTCAAATCGGTTGCACCGATATTGAAAACCTAGATCGACTTAGTGATCTCGGTATGACCAAAATGGATGAATCGGTCAGACCGAAACGCACAAAGAAGTTTTGGATTTTTAAGTCTATGACGAATCAGGGACTCCGAGTGCTCCTCACATAGAGTGGTTTGAATCTGACTTGATCAAACTTTGTGATGTAGCATGAATAGAGTTTGAGACGAGAAAAGCATAGATAGCTAGAGAGGATTCTTAGGCATTCTTGTCCATCCACTTGGCAAAAGAAAAAGGAACCAATCAATAAAAACAACAAGTGGATGTCCTCGAATGAGTAAATTATGCAAGCAACATGCTCACACAATAAAATGGCAAATGAAATATGTGGCAAAGCATGCACAACCAATTCTAGAATCTATCAAGCAATTGGCGATGACTAGGTCATCTATATGTGAGTATATTGACTTAGGAGTCAAATGAGAACATTTGATCATAGGTCATACTCATCGTTTAAGCACAAATGGGGTTACCATTTTTACATAAAGCGTTGTTGTGTTCACACCATTAGAGTTGCTTTAGCTCAATTTTAGAGTAAAGCTCCCCCTAGATGTGAGATCCCCCCTAAGAGGGGTGAACTAACCTTGGGTTTTGTCGATGATGACTTCATGTAGGTGTTGAAGATGTGGATGCTCAATGTGGATGTAGATCATTTGGAGCAATCCTTTGGAGTGAGTTGCACTTTCAATACCTACATGGGTTAGTCCCACAAGGAACAAACAAGGATATCCATAGACATAGAGTGATGCACACACAAGATGATGTCTATGAAAGCATTAGGTTACCTTGTCCCTTGTCTTACCAACAAAAGGGTTTGTGACTCCTTGAACTAGTGCAAGATGTGGAAGTTGATTGCACTTGTTCTTGCCAAAATGATAAGAGTGAGGTATGTTGGCGGAGTCACCCTCAAGAACTCTCTAGTTCTTCTTCTTCGGGATCCACATCATCTTGATGGGAATCCTTGGAGTTGTATTCATACTTGATGAAGTAGAACTTGATGTAGTCTTGGGAACCCACTTGACCAAGGCCTTGGGTGCTTCTTCAAATGCATCAATTTCCTCTTGAAGCTTATCCTTGCCTTTTTGCTTGTGGTCTTGTGGTGGAAGATCATCTTGAGCTTGTGTCCCTTTGAAGGAAGTAGGATCATACTTCTCTTGTTGAGGAACAAACTTCGTCTTGGGGTATTGATCTTCTTCCCACTCAACTTCATTGGCATTGAACTTTCGTTCAAAACCAACACCTTGGTTCTTCCGGTGCCTTCCTTGCTTGCGTACAATTTCCACGAATTGCTTACTCCCGGCAAGGCTTTTGTAAACACCTTTCTCTATAATTCCCTTCAATAAGCTATTTTCTTGCTCAAGTGTAACTTGGCTAACAGAATCATTAGTGGAATCAATAGAACTACTAGAAGCAACAACATTAGATTTAGCATGATTATTGTTACTACTAGAGGAAGAATCTTTCTTGTTCTTGTTACTAGACTTGACTTGAGGCATGTAAGTGGATAAGAGTAAATGCTTGGCAATGTAAGAAGAACTTTTCTTGCGAAGATCATCACTGATTGCCTTTAAGAACTCATGCTCTTGCTCAAGGTTGAGCTTTTCAAAATGTAATTTCTCATGAGTCCTTAAAAGTTCTCGATGATCTCCTAAGATAGTTTCATGAGCTAACTTAAGAGTGTTTAGTTCTTTAGTTAGAAACTCAATCTTCTCCTTATCATTGTCATTCGTTTTATCTTGAATTAGCATGATTAATTGATGTTTCATCATAGTATTCATCATTAGAGTTGTCAACAAGTAAATCATCATCACCTAACAAGTCATCTTCATCACTATTGGAATCAACATACTCGGGGTGTGATACCTTTGGGCCTTTAGCCATGAAGCATCTTCCAAGTCCTTATTTGGTGAATCAAATATGTCATAGGAGTTGGTTGACACAAGTGCTAGACTGGCAACACCTTCATCTTGAGTATATTCGGAGTCGGAGTGATAGCTTCTCTCGGAGTGATTGTCGGAGTCGGAGCCGGATACCCATTCACCAACATGAGCTTGATGTCTTTGTTTTGTGTAGCTCCTTGATGACTTGTCCTTCCTTTCCGAATATTTGCTTCTCCGGGATGTTCTTCGTTCATAACGATCATCTCTACTCCTTCTCTCTCTCTCTTGATGGTGATTCTTCTCTTCTACTTCTTCTTTTTGGAGAATCTTCTCTTCTTTTATAGGGTGTCGTACACTCATTGGAATAGTGTCCGGGTCTTCCACAATTGTAGCAATTTCGCTCTCGACTAGAAGATCTTTTGTCATTATAGGACCTTGACTTGGAACTTCTCTCTTTGCTTCTACTCTTGTAGAACTTGTTGAAGTTCTTCACCATTAGGCTCAATTCTTCATTAAAGGTTTGTTTCTCACTTGATGATGTGGGAGCTTCACATGAGGCTTTGTAAGCACCACTTGACTTGTTATGGAGCTCCTCCTTATCCTTGAGTGACATCTCATGAGCAACAATTCTTCCAATGACTTCCGTTGGCTTGAGATCTTTGTAATTGGGCATCATTTGGATCAATGTGCAAACGGTATCATATTTTCCGTCCAAAGCTCTTAGGATCTTCTTGATGATGAATTTGTCAGTCATCTCTTCACTTCCTAAACTGGCGATCTCATTTGTGATAAGAGCAAGCCTAGAGTACATTTCAGCGACACCTTCACCATCCTTCATTTTGAACTTGTCAAGTTGACTTTGAAGCACATCCAACTTGGATTCCTTGACGGAGTCGGTACCTTCGTGCATATCAATCAAAGTATCCCAAATTTCCTTTGCATTCTCAAGACGGCTGATTTTGTTGAATTCTTCGAGGCACAATCCGTTGAAGAGGATATCACGAGCTTGAGCATTGTATTGCAGCATCTTCAACTCTTCCGCGGTAGCTTCACGATTAGATTCTCTCCCATCAAAGAATTCACCTTGCAAGCCAATACACACAATAGCCCATACGGCGGGGTTATGTCCAAGAATATGCATTTTCATCTTATGCTTCCAACTAGCAAAATTAGTGCCATCAAAGTAAGGACCTCTACGGTGGTAATTTCCCTCGCTAGACGCCATACTCTCCTAGGTTGTGAAACCAAGGCTATGACTTCCAAAAGCTATGAAAATCAAGGCAAATGGAGACCAAAGCTCTGATACCACTTGTAGGATCGAAAGTATGTCTAGAGGGGGGGTGATTAGACTACTTGACCAAATAAAAACTTATCCTTTTCCCAATTTTAGTTCTTGGCAGATTTTAGCAACTTTGGACAAGTCAAGCAATCTTAACACAATTCAAGCAAGCATGCAAAGAGTATATGAGCAGCAGAAAGTAAAGCATGCAACTTGCAAGAATGTAAAGGGGAGGGTTTGGAGGATTCAAACGCAATAGGAGACATGGATGTTTTTGTCGTGGTTCCGATAGGTGGTGCTATTGTACATCCACGTTGATGGAGACTTCAACCCACGAAGGGTAACAGTTGCGCGAGTTCACGGAGGGCTCCACCCACGAAGGGTCCACAAAGAAGCAACCCTGTCTATCCCACCATGGCCATCGCCCACGAAGGACTTGCCTCACTAGTGGTAGATCTTCACGAAGTAGGCGATCTCCTTGCCCTTACAAACTCCTTGGTTCAACTCCACAATCTTGTCGGAGGCTCCCAAGTGACACCTAGCCAATATAGGATACACCACTGATACGTCTCCAACGTATTTATAATTTTTAATTGCTCCATGCTATTATATTATCTGTTTTGGATGTTTATGGGCTTTATTATACATTTTTATATCATTTTTGGGACTAACCTATTAACCCACAGCCCAGTGCCAGTTTCTGTTTTTACCTTGTTTTAGGGTTTCGAAGAAAAGGAAAATCAAATGGAGTCCAATTGACCTGAAACTTCACGGAACTCATTTTTGGAAGGAAAGAAGCCCAGAAGACTTGGAGTGCACATCAGGGGACCTTCGAGGAGGCCACGGGGTAGGGGGCGCGCCCTCCACCCTCGTGAGCCCCTCGTGGCCCCCCTGACGTACTTCTTCCGCCTATATATCTCCATATACCCTAAAAACATCCGAGAGCACAATAGATCGGGAGTTCCGCCGCCAGAAGCCTCCGTAGCCACCGAAAGCCAATCTAGACCCGTTTCGGCACCCTGCCGGAGGGGGCAATCCCTCTCCGATGGCCATCTTCATCATCCCGGTGCTCTCCATGACGAGGAGGGAGTAGTTCTCCCTCGGGGCTGAGGGTATGTACCAGTAGCTATGTGTTTGATCTCTCTCTCTCTCTCTCTCTCTCGTGTTCTTGATTTGGCACGATCTTGATGTATCGCGAGCTTTGCTATTATAGTTGGATCTTATGTTTCTCCTCCCCCTCTTCTCTCTTGTAATGAATTGAGTTTCCCCTTTGAAGTAATCTTATCGGATTGAGTCTTTAAATATTTGAGAACACTTGATGTATGTCTTGCCGTGTGTATCTATGGTGACAATGGGATATCACATGATTCACTTGATGTATGTTTTGGTGACCAACTTGCGGGTTCCGCCCATGAACCTATGCATAGGGGTTGGCACATGTTTTCGTCGTGATTCTCCGGTAGAACTTTGGGGCACTCTTTGAGGTCCTTTGTGTTGGTTGAATATAAGAATCTGAGATTGTGTGATGCATATCGTATAATCATACCCACGGATACTTGAGGTGACATTGGAGTATCTAGGTGACATTAGGGTTTTGATTGATTTGTGTCTTAAGGTGTTAATCTAGTACGATCTCTAGGGTTGTTTGTGACACTTATAGGAATAGCCCAACAGATTGATTGGAAAGAATAACTTTGAGGTGGTTTCGTACCCTACCATAATCTCTTTGTTTGTTCTCCGCTATTAGTGACTTTGGAGTGACTCTTTGTTGCATGTTGAGGGATAGTTATGTGATCCAATTATGTTAGTATTGTTGAGAGGACTTGCACTAGTGAAAGTATGAACCCTAGGCCTTATTTCCACACATTGCAATACCGTTTACACTCACTTTTATCATTAGTTACCTTGCTGTTTTTATAATTTCAGATTACAAATACCTTTATCTACTATCCATATACCACTTGTATCACCATCTCTTCGCCGAACTAGTGCACCTATACAATTTACCATTGTATTGGGTGTGTTGGGGACACAAGAGACTCTTTATTATTTGGTTGCAGGGCTGCTTGAGAGAGACCATCTTCATCCTACGCCTCCTACGGATTGATAAACCTTAGGTCATCCACTTGAGGGAAATTTGCTACTGTCCTACAAACCTCTGCACTTGGAGGCCCAACAACGTCTACAAGAAGAAGGTTGTGTAGTAGACATCAAGCTCTTTTCTGGCGCCGTTGCCGGGGAGGTGAGTGCTTGAAGGTATATCTTTAGATCTTGCAATCGAGTCTTTTAGTTTCTTGTTTTATCACTAGTTTAGTCTATAAAAGAAAATTATAAAAAATGGAATTGAGTTTATCTCATACGCTTCATCTTTTTAATATCTTTCGTGAGTATGATGGAAAGGAAAATTGTGCTCAAGTGCTAGAAGAAGAATGCATTAGAATGTTTGGCACTAAATATTTGAATGATGAGCATGATTGCAATGTTGTTAGTATGAATTCCTTGAATATCCATGATGCTAATGATATGCAAAGCCACAAGCTTGGGGAAGCTATGTTTGATGAAGATGATATTTTTTGCCCCCCAAGCTTTGATGAGCAAATTTACTATGATGAAAGCATGCCTCCTATCTATGATGATTATTGTGATGACACGTATGCTTTAAAGAATAATGATAACCATGAAACTTGTCAGCTTGATCTTAATTTTCAATCACATGATAGTTATTGTGTTGCGTTTGCTCCCACTATTATTCATGAGAAGAAATTTGCTTATGTGGAGAGTAATAAAATTTCTATTCTTATAGATCATGAAAAGAATGCTTTAGGTGCTGGTTATATTGTTGAATTCATTCATGATGCTACTGAAAATTATTATGGGGGAGAAATATATGCTTGTAGGAATTGCAATAATATCAAGTTTCCACTCTATGTGCTTAAAATTTTGAAGTTATTCTTGCTTTACCTTCCTATGCAAGTTGATTCCCATAAATTGTTTGCTCACAAAATCCCTATGCATAGGAAGTATGTTAGACTTAAATGTGCTAGTCATATTCTTCATTATGCTCTCTTTATGTTACAATTCTTATCTTTTATATGAGCATCATTGAAATCATCGTGCCTAGCTAGGGGCATTAAACGATAGCGCTTGTTGGGAGGCAACCCAACTTTATTTTTATTCCTTGCTTTTTGTTCCTATTTAGAAATAAATAATTCATATATCCTCTGTTTATATGTGGTTTTATGCTTTTAATTAGTGGTTGTGCCAAGTAGAACCTTTGGGAAGACTTGGGTGAAGTCTTTATGATCATGCTGTAAAAACAGAAACTTTAGCGCTCATGAGAATTACTGCCATTTTTTTGGAGAGTGCTATTTAGTTAATTCTTTTTGAATATGATTAATAGATAAATTCCTCAGGTCCAGCAATTTATTTGAGAATTTTATGAGTTCCAGAAGTATACGTTTGATCCAGATTACTACAGACTGTTCTGTTTTTGACAGATTCTGTTTTTCATGTGTTGTTTACTTATTTTGATGAATCTATGGCTAGTAAACAGTTTATAAACCATAGAGAAGTTGGAATACATTAGGTTTAACACCAATATAAATAAATAATGAGTTCATTACATTACCTTGAAGTGGTGATTTATTTTCTTATACTAACGGAGCTTACGAGTTTTCTGTTAAGTTTTGTGTTGTGAAGTTTTCAAGTTTTGGGTAAGGATTCGATGGACTATGGAATAAGGAGTGGCAATAGCCTAAGCTTGGGTATGCCCAAGGCACCCCAAGGTAATATTCAAGTACAACCAAGAGCCTAAGCTTGGGGATGCCCCGGAAGGCATCCCCTCTTTCGTCTTCGTCCATCGGTAACTTTACTTGGAGCTATATTTTTATTCACCACATGATATGTGTTTTGCTTGGAGCATAAATTTATTTTGTTAGAATTTTCCTGCTGTTATTTAGAACAATGTTTTGCATCTTTTATTTCAATAAAATTGGCATTGATAGTCTTTACTATGCCTATGTTACAAGTCTTCATGTTGCTGTTTGAAAACAGAAAGTTTACCGCTGTTGCAATAATTCCCTAGAAAAGTCAGAATGTGATAAAATGATGAAACCTTTTGGATATTAATCTCTGATAAATTTACTACAGTGGGAATTTTCTTTCATAATTTTTGGAGTTAGGGAAGTATGGATCTTGTTGCACTCTTTACAGACTATCCTGTTTAGGTAGATTGCTGTTATGTTTGCTTCCTTAAGAATTCTATTTGAGGATAGGACTATTAAATATGCAGAGGCATTTAGTATGCAATTTTAAATAATAATTTTAGTGATTTGCTACAGTAGAGTATGATAAGGTTTTGGCAATAGTTTATACTAACTTATCTCACGAGGCCTTGTTGAGTTTTGTGTGGATGAAGCTTTTGAGATTTAGGGAGACCGTAGTATGAGAGGAATTAAGGAGACACAAAAGCTCAAGCTTGGGGATGCCCAAGGCATCCAAGATAATATTTCAAGAAGTCTCAAGCGACTAAGCTTGGGGATGCCCCGGTTGGCATCCCACCTTTCTTCTTCAACAACTATCGCTTAGTTTCGGTTGATCCTAAGTTTTTGCTTCTTCACATGATGTTTGCCATTATTAGAATGTCATTTTTCTTTGCTTGATGTTTGAATAGAATACCAAGATCTGAAATTATTAAATGTTAGAGAGTCTTCACATAGTTGCATAATTATTCGACCACTCATTGATCTTCACTTATATCTTTCGGAGTAGTTTGTCATTTGCTCTAGTGCTTCACTTATACCTCTTAGAGCATGGTGGTAGTTTTATTTTTAAGAAATAGATGAACTCTCATGCTTCACTTATATTATTTTGAGAGTCTTAAATAGCATGGTAATTTGCTTAAATAATCCTAATATGCTAGGTATACAAGATTAGTAAAAACTTTCATTTAGAGTATTGAATACTAAGAGAAGTTTGATGCTTGATGATTGTTTTAAGATATGGAGGTAATAATATCGAAGTCGTGCTAGTTGAGTAGTTGTGAATTTGAGAAATGCTTGTGTTGAAGTTTGCAAGTCCCGTACCATGCATGTATGGTAAATGTTGTGTAACAAATTTGAAACATGAGGTGTTATTTGATTGTCCTCCTTATGAGTGGCGGTCGGGGACGAGCGATGGTCTTTTCCTACCAATCTATCCCCCTAGGAGCATGCGCGTAGTACCAAGGTTTTTGATGACTTGTAGATTTTTGCAATAATTATGTGAGTTATTTATGACTAATGTTGAGTCCATGGATTATACGCACTCTCACCCTTCCATCCTTGCTAGCCTCTTCAGTACCGTGCATTGCCCTTTCTCACATTGAGAGTTGGCGCAAACTTCGCCGGTGCATCCAAACCCCGTGATATGATACGCTCTTTCACACATAAACCTCCTTATATCTTCCTCAAAACAGACGCCATACCTACCTATTATGGCATTTCCATAGCCATTCCGAGATATATTGCCATGCAACTTTCCACCATTCCGTTTATCATGACACATTCATCATTGTCATATTGCTTTGCATGATCATGTAGTTGACATAGTATTTGTGGAAAAGCCACCGTTCATAATTCTTTCATACATGTCACTCATGAATCATTGCACATCCAAGTACACCGCCGGAGGCATTCATATAGAGTCTTCTTTGTTCTAGTATTGTAACGCCCTCGATGCGGCTATATCTCCCACGTGTCGAAGCACGACTTAGAGGCATAACCGCATTGAAAGCAATGTTGCAAGTGAGGTAATCTTCACACAACCCATGTAATACATAAAGGGAAAGGAATCAAGGATACATAGTTGGCTTACAATCGCCACTTCACACAATTACATGAATAAAGCATTACATCATCCGGATACAATCAAGGTCCGACTACGGAACCAAAATAAAAGAAGAACCCCAAATGCGACAAAGGTCCCCGATCGACCCCAACTGGGCTCCACTACTGATCAACTAGAATGAAACAACACAAAGGACAAGATCTTCATCGAGCTCCTCCTGAGCTTGGTTGCGTCATCTGCATGGACTCATCGGCACATGCAAGCTGGTTTTTGGAAGTATCTGTGAGCCACGGGGACTCAGCAATCTCGCACCCTCGCGATCAAGACTATTTAAGCTTATGGGTAAGGTAAAGGTATGAGGTGGAGCTGCAGCAAGCGACTAGCATATATGGTGGCTAACATACGCAAATGAGAGCGAGAAGAGATGGCAAAGCACGGTCGATAAAAGTATGATCAAGAAGTGATCCTGGACTACCTACGTCAAGCATAACTCCAACAACCGTGTTCACTTCCCGGACTCCGCCGGAAAGAGACCATCATGGTTACACACGCGGTTGATGTATTTTAATTAAGGTCGACTTCAGGTTTTCTACAACCGGACGTTAACAAATTCCCATCTGCCCATAACCGCGGGCACGGCTTTCGAAAGTTCAAATCCCTGCAGGGGTGTCCCAACTTAGCCCATCACAAGCTCTCACGGTCAACGAAGGAATAGACCTCCACCCGAGACATTCCAATCAGACTCGGTATCCCGGTACAACAAGACATTTCAACAGGGTAAAACTAAACCAGCAACACCGCCCGAATGTGCCGACAAATCCCAATAGGAGATGCACATATCTCTTTCTCAGGGCACACTCAGATTAGCAGTCCATACAACTAAAACCAGCCCTCGAGTTTCCCCGAGGTGGCGCTGCAAGGGGCTCTAGTTTGGACCAACACTCAGAGGAGCACTGGCCCGGGGGGGTTAAAATAATGATGACCCTTGAGTCTGCAGAACCCAAGGGAAAGAAAAGGCTAGGTGGCAAATGGTAAAACCAATGTTGGGCATTGCTGGAGAAGCTTTACTTAAGGCGAACTGTCAAGGGGTTCCCATAATAGCCCAACCGCGTAAGGAACGCAAAATCCGGGAACATAACACCAATATGACGGAAACTAGGGCGGCAAGAGTGGAACAAAACACCAGGCATAAGGCCGAGCCTTCCACCCTTTACCAAGTATATAGATGCATTAATTAAATAAGATATATTGTGATAACCCAACAAGTAAACATGTTCCAACAAGGAACATCATCTCCATGTTCCAACAAGGAATAAACTTCAATCTTCACCTGCAACTAGCAACGCTATAAGAGGGGCTGAGCAAAGCGGTAACATAGCCAAACAACGGTTTGCTAGGACAAGGTGGGTTAGAGGCTTGGTTCAACAATATGGGAGGCATGGTAAGCAAGTGGTAGGTATCGCAGCATAGGCATAGCAAAAGAGCGAGCAACTAGCAAGCAAAGATAGAAGTGATTTCGAGGGTATGATCATCTTGCCTGAAATCCCGCAAGGAAGAAGAACGAGTCCACGAAGAAGATAAACGGACATAGTCGAACGGGTCCTCACAACACGACATTATCGGAACCAACCCGAAGAAGCAACACCGGAAAAGAAGCACACAACATAGTAAACAACCAACACATAAACATGGTATGATATGCGGGATGCGGTATGCGATGCATATGCATGATTGGACAAGGAATGCATGAACCTGGCCTCAACTTGGAAAACCAAGTGTTCCACTGGAAAGATGAGATGAAATCGCTTGAAAACGATATAAAGATCACCGGAATCGGAGTTACGGTTTGGAAATGGCAAGCGATTCAAATATGACACCAGTCTGCGATTTACAGCAAGTAGGCATCTAAATGCAATGAGATGAACATGCTACAGCACTCAAACATGGCAACAAAATACATGGCAGGGATGCATTCATGATGCTTAACAAAAGTCTAGCACTGAGCTACGGCCAATTCATCCATTAGGAGGTTCAAACAAGCATGACAAAAACGCAAATGGTAAAGCAGATCTCAGACTTAGTGAAATAAACACTTGTCTGGAATTTCAGATCATATAGCCCTCTTTGGAGCACCAAAACAACATGCTACAGGACCTGAACATGACAAAGTAAACCATGGCATGGAGCTACTCAACAAGCTTAAAAAAAGTCCCTTAGTGACCTTGAGCCAAAAGGGATCACAAAATATACTAACAAGCACACGAACATAGCAAAAACATAATCAGTTTTCAGACTTAGTGAAAACTGGGACATGCTGAAACATAACTCACGAAGGCATGTTTACGAGCTCGATGCACTCACTACGGAGCAAGTCATGGCAAGACAAGCATACATTCATTAAGAAGGCACAAAATGCAAGCTAGACATGGCAAGAACAATGGCATAGCATGCACGGATCAACTACAATAACATCGGCAAAATCGCAAACAAGTTGACAATCTGCCTAGATTCACAACAAAGCAAAAGTAGAGCTCGATTGACTCAAGCTAGGGTGCTCCATATATGCAAACAATGGCATGGATGGATAGAGCACTACAATATTAACAAAACTCATATACTGATCATCCTCAAAAGAGGCACGGATCACTAGGAAACAACATGAACATATGGCATCATGAACTAAACAATCCCAGGACTTAGAGAAATTACTAAGTCCCTGAAAACAGATTTACCGGGTGCCTCACTTTGCAAGCTTGCACTAAGCACCACACACATCACAAAAATGCATGGGTTACACCTCTGGAAAGATGACAAAACCCTTAACGAAACATATGTAGAGCTCAAGGTCATATCATGCACACAATAATCATGGCAAAAATGACAAATGTCTAAGATGAAGTAGCAGATCTGACAATTAACTCAGGTAGCCTCCTTCTAACAGCATTTTGGGCATCAAGATGAGCTCAAATGAAAATGATGCAATGGAATGAAATGATGTGCTCTCAGAGACGAACATTTTGATATGCTATATGCATGAATTGGAGTTACGGATGCGGAGATATAGCAAGACGAACATGAGCACTTGGATCTGGGATTTCCGGGGACTTAGTGGAAATTATACCTCTCCGGGAAAAGTCAACGGGATGGAGCGGTGCGGGACGGCGCGGATCCGGGATGGAGGACGCCGTTTGGATGGCGGAGTTGGTGGATCTGGTCCAGCTTTCTCCGGATCCGGCCGGAGTAGCTCCGGCGAGCTCGAGGATGAACTCTGGCGGGGCGGCAGTGGCGAGGCGGGCGCCAGCGGGGCCGGCAAGGCGCGGTCGGAGGAGGCGGCGCGGCGCGGCCGTGACGTGGCGGCGCGGCGAGGACTGGAGCCGGGCGGCGAGCGGGCTCCTCCGCGGGAGGCGGTGGCGGCGGGCCGCGACTCCGGCGGGCGGCGAGCATGAAGGGGCGCGGCGGCGAGCAGTCAACGCCGGCGAGGAAGACGCGGGAGCGGGCGCGGGCTCCCGCGGGGAGGCGGCGGCGAGATGGGCCCATGCGGGCCCCGGATGGGCTCCGCGGGCCGCGGCGAGGAGTGAGACGCCGGTGGGACACGTGTCGCACGCGGGTTGGCTGGACGCGGCGGCGGGACGAAACGGACATGTCCGTCGGCAGAGGAGAAGTGTCCGGCGGCGCGCGAGGAGTGGATCTAGGGTTTCGTCTGCGCGGAAATTCGGAGGGGAACACATATTTATAGGTAGAGGGAGCTAGGAGAGTCCAAATGAGGTGCGGTTTTCGGCCACGCGGTCGTGATCGAACGACCGAGATGATGGAGCAGGGTTAGGTGGGTTTTGGGCCACTTTGGAAGGGTGTTGGGCTGCAACACACACGAGGCCTTTTCGGTCCCTCGGTTAACCGTTGGAGCATCAAACGAAGTCCAAATGGTACGAAACTTGACAGGCGGTCTACCGGTAGTAAACCAAGGCCACATGATAAGTCTCGGTCCAATCTGGGGATGTTTAACACCCACACATGAAAGAAAGGTAGAAATGACCACCGGAGGAGAACGAAGCGCCGGAATGCAAAACGGACAACGGGGATAAAGCTCGGATGCATGAGACGAACACGTATGCAAATGAAATGCACATGATGACATGATATGTAATGCATGACACGCAAGCAAAGACAACACCACAACAGCGAATAACTGGAGGACACCTGGCACAACGGTCTCGGGGCACTACAAGTATCGAGTTGTAATCATTGAGTTGTAAATAAATAGAAGTGTGATGATAATAATTATTAGAGCATTGTCTCAAGTGAGGAATATAAAAAAAGAGAAAGGCCATAAAAAAGAGAAGTCCCAAAAAAAGAGAAAGGCCATAAAAAGAGAAAGGCCCAAAAAAGAAAAGAAAAAGGCCATAAAAAAGAGAAGGCCCAAAAATGAAAAAAAATGAAAATGAGAGAAAAAGAGAGAAGGGACAATGTTACTATCCTTTTACCACACTTGTGCTTCAAAGTAGCATCATGATCTTTATAGTAGAGAGTCTCTCATGTTATCACTTTCATATACTAGTGGGAATTTTTCATTATAGAACTTGGCTTGTATATTAACAATGGGCCTCCTCAAGTGCCCTAGGTCTTCTTGAGCAAGCAAGTTGGATGCACACCCACTTAGTTTCTTTTGTTGAGATTTCATACATTTATAGCTATAGTGCATCCGTTGCATGGCAATCCCTACTCCTCGCATTAACATCAATCGATGGGCATTTCCATAGCTCATTGATTAGCCTCGTTGATGTGAGACTTTCTCCTTTTTTGTCTTCTCCACACAACCCCCTCGTTATTCTATTCCACCCATAGTGCTATATCCATGGCTCCCGCTCATGTATTGCGTGAAAGTTTATGAGTATGAGATTACTAAAGTATGAAACAATTGCTTGGCTTGTCATCGGGGTTGTGCATGATGAGAGCATTCTTGTGTGACGAAAATGAAACATGACTAAACTATATGATTTTGTAGGGATGAACTTTCTTTGGCCATGTTATTTTGAGAAGACATAATTGCTTAGTTAGTATGCTTGAAGTATTATCATTTTTATGTCAATATGAACTATTGTCTTGAATCTTTCGGATCTAAATATTCATACCACAATTAAGAAGAATTACATTGAAATTATGCCAAGTAGCACTCCGCATCAAAAATTCTGTTTTTATCATTTACCTACTCAAGGACGAGCAGGAATTAAGCTTGGGGATGCTGATACGTCTCCAACGTATCTATAATTTTTTGATTGCTCCATGCTATTATATTATCTGTTTTGGATGTTTATGGGCTTTATTATCCACTTTTATATCATTTTTGGGACTAACCTATTAACCCAGAGCCTAGTGCCAGTTTTTGTTTTTACCTTGTTTTAGGATTTCAAAGAAAAGGAAAATCAAACAGAGTCCAATTGACCTGAAACTTCACGGAACTCATTTTTGGAAGGAAAGAAGCCCAGAAGACTTGGAGTGCATGTCAGGGGACCTTCGAGGAGGCCACGAGGTAGGGGGCGCGCCCTCCACCCTCGTGAGCCCCTCGTGGCCCCCCTGACGTACTTCTTTCGCCTATATATCTCCATATACCCTAAAAACATCTGAGAGCACAATAGATCGGGAGTTCCACCGCCAGAAGCCTCTGTAGCCACCGAAAGCCAATCTAGACCCGTTCCGGCACCCTGCCGGAGGGGGCAATCCCTCTCCGGTGGCCATCTTCATCATCCCGGTGCTCTCCATGACGAGGAGGGAGTAGTTCTCCCTCGGGGCTGAGGGTATGTACCAGTAGCTATGTGTTTGATCTCTCTCTCTCTCTCTCGTGTTCTTGATTTGGCACGATCTTGATGTATCGCAAGCTTTGCTATTATAGTTGGATCTTATGTTTCTCCTCCCCCTCTTCTCTCTTGTAATGAAATGAGTTTCCCCTTTGAAGTAATCTTATCGGATTGAGTCTTTAAAGATTTGAGAACACTTGATGTATGTCTTGCCGTGCGTATCTGTGGTGATAATGGGATATCACGTGATTCACTTGATGTATGTTTTGGTGATCAACTTGCGGGTTCCGCCCATGAACCTATGCATAGGGGTTGGCACACATTTTCGTCGTGATTCTCCGGTAGAACTTTGGGGCACTCTTTGAGGTCCTTTGTGTTGGTTGAATAGATGAATCTGAGATTGTGTGATGCATATCGTATAATCATACCCACGGATACTTGAGGTGACATTGGAGTATCTAGGTGACATTAGGGTTTTGATTGATTTGTGTCTTAAGGTGTTATTCTAGTACAAACTCTAGGGCTGTTTGTGACACTTATAGGAATAGCCCAACGGATTGATTGGAAAGAATAACTTTGAGGTGGTTTCGTACCCTACCATAATCTCTTCGTTTGTTCTCCGCTATTAGTGACTTTGGAGTGACTCTTTGGTGCATGTTGAGGGATAGTTATGTGATCCAATTATGTTAGTATTGTTGAGAGGACTTGCACTAGTGAAAGTATGAACCCTAGGCCTTATTTCCACACATTGCAATACCGTTTACGCTCACTTTTATCATTAGTTGCCTTGCTGTTTTTATAATTTCAGATTACAAATACCTTTATCTACTATCCATATACCACTTGTATCACCATATCTTCGCCGAACTAGTGGACCTATACAATCTACCATTGTATTGGGTGTGTTGGGGACACAAGAGACTCTTTGTTATTTGGTTGCAGGGTTGCTTGAGAGAGACCATCTTCATCCTACGCCTCCTATGGATTGATAAACCTTAGGTCATCCACTTGAGGGAAATTTGCTACTGTCCTACAAACCTCTGCACTTGGAGGCCCAATAACGTCTACAAGAATAAGGTTGTGTAGTAGACATCAACCACTCTCCAAGAAGTAATAAATGGTGTGTCGATGATGAACTCCTTGCTCTTGTGATTCAAATGATAGTCTCCCCAACACTCAACTCTCTCTCTCACAGGATATGAATTTGGTGGAAAGAGGATTTGAGTGGAAAGAAACTTGGGAAGGCTATAGATCAACATTCATATGGTAGGAATGGAATATCTTGGCCTCAACACAAGTGTAGGTGGTTCTTTCTCAGAAAAAGTAAGTTGGAAGTGTAGGTTTTTTCTGATGGCTCTCTCTTTGAATGAAGAGGTGGTGGAGGGGTATATATAGCCTCCACACAAAATCTAACTGTTACACACAACTTGCCAATCTCGGTGGGACCGAATTGATAAACTCGGTCGGACGATTCAGCAAAGCTAGTGACCGTTAGGGTTTTCGGTGGGACCGACATGGTTAGGGTTAGGGCATAACGTAATCTCGGTGAGACCGATTACACAAACTCGGTGAGACCGATTTTGGTAATAAGCTAACCAGAGGGTTGGTTGGGTAAACTCGGTGGGACCGATCGCTTATTTCGATGATACCGAAACGTTACGAAGGGAAAACAGAGAGTTTACATTGCAATCTCGGTGGGACCAATCGCTCGTCTCGGTAAGACCAAAATGTTACGAAGGGAAACAGAGAGATTACAATCCCATCTCGGTGAGACCGAGATCCCTATCGGTGAGTCCGATTTGCCTAGGGTTTGTGGCAGTGGCTACGACATTTGAAACTCGGTGGCGCCGGATAGAAAGAATCGGTGGGGCCAAGTTTGACTTTTGGTTTAGGTCATATGTGGATATGAGAAAGTAGTTGAGGGTTTTGGAGCATATTACTAAGCATTTTGAGCAAGAGCCTCATTAAGCAACACCTCATCCCTCCTTGATAGTATTGGCTTTTCCTATAGACTCAATGTGATCTTGGATCACTAAAATAGAAAATGTAGTGTCTTGAGCTTTGAGCTTGAGCCAATCCTTTTGTCCTTAGCATTTTTAGGGGTCTACTTTTCTCATCCATGCCATTGCCAAACATTGAGCTTTCCTGGGATATTAATCTTGAAATGGCATTAGCTCAATGAGCTATATGTTGTTAGGAATTACCAAAACCACCTAGGGATAGTTGCACTTTCAACTGTCCGCCTCCAAGCAGAACTATCCCCACTATCAGAAGATGTGTTATGGTGTGCACTTTGCTGCCAAGAGGCTGAAGCCATACTTCAAGAGCACCCAATCATTGTGGTCTGCACAGCTCCGCTTGCCGAGATTATTGGAAGTCTATATGCCTCGGGCCGAGTGGCCAAGTGGGCGATAGATTTGGCCCCCTACACCATCTACTACCAGCCTCGCACCGCCATCAAGTCACAAGCATTGGCCGACTTCCTCGTCGACTAGGGAGAGACCCAGTACTTGTCGCCAGCGCCAGATTCCACCCATTGGCGGATGCATTTTGATGGTTCAAAAATGTGCACCGGTTTGGGAGCCGGCGTCGTCCTCACTTATCCCAAGGGCGACAAGCTTAGATATGCACTGCAAATTCACTTTGCCGCCTCCAACAATGTTGCTGAATACGAAGCACTCATTCACTGGCTCCGGCTTGCCAAGGAACTTAGCATTCGCCGGATCCTGTGTTATGGAGACTCCGACTTGGTGGTCCAGCAGTCATCGTGCGACTGGGACGCCAAGGATGCAAATATGGCCAGCTAGCACTTCCTCGTACAACAACTCAGTGGATACTTCGAAGGGTGCGAGTTCCTCCACATGCCAAGAAATGACAATGAGCAAGCCGACGCCTTGGCACGAATTGGCTCCACCCGGCAAGCAATACCAACCGGCATCGCTTTGCAACGACTCCTCAAACCGTCCATCAAGCCATCACCTAAGACAGATTCCATCTTTGTGCCGGCTCCTCCCGAAGCAGTCGGATCCGACTTAAGAGCCCCAGCAGCCGGCATGGGAACTTCGGCAGGCGGCCCGGGGACTGTAGTAGTCACACCTGGCCCTGGGACCTCAAAGCCCGGCCCGGGGACTGCGGCAGTTGGCCCGGGGACTTCATCAATTCACCAAGCGGCGGCCGACTCCAACCCACCGCCTCCCAGCCCGACCACCCTCGTGCAAGTGGCAGTCCTAGCAATCGAAGAAATTGCAGCACCTTCGTGGGCCCACCCCATCCTCAACTTCCTGGTAAACAAAAAACTACTGACTGATGAGATCTCGGCCAGGCAGGTGCAACGCCGGGCAACAGCGTACACAGTCGTCAACAGAGAACTTGTGAGGCGCAGCATCACTGGTGTTTACCAGCGTTGCGTGGAGCCGGAGCAAGGCCAAGCAATGCTCAAAGATATCCATCAAGGCGAGTATGGTCATCACGCAGCTTCAAGGGCACTTGTTGACAAAGCTTTTCGCCATGGTTTTTTCTGGCCGACTGCTCTAGAAGACGCCAAAGAATTGGTCCAGAAATGCAAAGGGTGCCAGAAGTTCCACTCCAAGCCTCATCAGCCGGCTTCTGCACTCAAGACTATCCCCATTACCTGGCCCTTTGTTGTCTGGGGCTTGGACATGGTGGGACCATTCAAAACAGCACGAGGTGGCATGACTCATTTGCTTGTCGCGGTGGACAAGTTCACCAAGTGGATAGAAGCAAAACCAATCAAGAAATTGAATGGTCCGACTGCTGTGACTTTCATCTCCGACATCACCATACGGTATGGATACCACACAGCATCATCACCAACAGTGGCACAAACTTTGCCAAAGGCGCCTTGGCCCGTTTCTGTGCGACGCAGGGCATCCGACTGGATCTAGCGTCCGTTGCTCATCCGCAGTCAAACGGCCAGGTGGAGCGAGCAAACAGCCTTATTTTATCCGACATCAAGCCCCGACTGGTTGAGCCTCTGGAGCGTTCGGCCGGCTGCTGGCTCGACGAGCTGCCAGCCGTCCTCTGGAGTCTGCGCACAACCCCGAACAAATCAACCGGCTTCACCCCTTTCTTCCTTGTCTGCGGTGCCGAAGCCGTCATCCCGACAGACATAGAATTCGACTCCCCTCAAGTCACCATGTACACCAAAGAGGAGGCAGAAGAAGCATGACAAGACGGTGTCGATCTGCTTGAAGAGGACCAGCTGTTGGCACTCAGCCGGTCCACCATCTACCAGCAGAGCCTGCACCGATACTACAACCGAAAGGTCAAGCCAAGATCTTTTCAAGAGGAGACATTGTGCTCCGGTTGATCCAGCGAACAGCCGACCAGCACAAGCTCTCGGCACCTTGGGAAGGCCCCTTCATCATCAGCAAGGTGTTAGGCAACGACTCCTACTACCTCACCGACGCTCACAAGCCTCGAGCATGCAAAAGAGACGACTCCGGTAGGGAGACGGAGCATCCATGGAATGCGAATCTCCTTCGAAGGTTTTACAGTTAAAAAGCAGTATGTATCACTCCGACTTTTGTATTAAATACGAAGACTCCGGGTCCCCCGAGAAGAGCTCGGGGACTGCCCTCCTTTATCTATAAGACAAGTATTACGCCTGTCGTTTGTTTTCATTAATTGGTCTAACGCTGGGCTCGACCAGTCGACCCGGGGACTTGCCGCCTTGTACTATGAAATGCTCCTGTAGCCGGACAAGTAATGTGTTGGAACCCAAGCCTTCTCCTGCTAGAAGCCGCAGGTCGCAGAGCGACTGTTCAGTTGGCATGAATTAAGGCAGAAAGGGTGACCACGTGAAAAATGGCTAATGATCCAAAGCATAAACATAGTCCAAGCCAGCTTCCCGCCTTGCCGACCGGCTGTCAAAGCAGCCGGTCGGCCGGTTTCTACTTAACTTGCCAAGAAAACTCTAGCCGGCTAAGTACTTGCCTTCCCAAAAGTGGCTAAATACTTGATCCAGCCACAGTCCGCAGAGCAACTGTTCGGCTGGCAAGACGGCAACCAAGGGAAGGCGACAGAGGAAAAAGGCAAAAGAGCAGAAAGCAAGGAAAGATAGGACTCGGATAAGATATTTACACATCAAAAGGCCCTTGGCCGACATCCAACATAAGTTTGAAATACACCCTACAGGTGGAATTGTGCGAAGTTAACAAAGTTTGTTGAGACTAATAAGCAGGAAGAAATAAAAGTAAAGTGGCAGCCTAGGAAGCAGCAGGCGGGTTCGGCGGAATGGTGGAGTCGGTGGCGCCAGCTAGTTGAGCGGCCGGCTGGTTGGTCTCCGCTTGGTCTCCTTCAGCAGTAGCCAGCTCACTCGGACGTGGCTCGTTGTTGGATGCGCGGTCGAGTTGAGGCTGGTCGTCTGCTCCGACCTCTGGCGCCTCCTCTTCGCCCTCCTCCTCCTCCTCGTCCTCTCCCTCGTCGCTGGAGTCGATCACCTCGGCCGAGTCCTCGTCCTCCTCCGGGTTCAGCCCAAACCACTCTGGCGGCGCCTCGGCACCGTTCTCGGCCAGCTCCGAGATGAAGATGCCGGTGTCAGTATACTCGGCGATGGCTGCCGCCCGCTTGACGAGTTCGCCCTCCACTGCCACTAGCTCCTCCTGGGCTTCCTGTCGGAACATGGTCAACGGGGCTAGATTTAGCCCAGGGTACCACGCCTTGACGAACTCCAAGGCCCGGCGTGCCCTGGCCCGGGCCGAGGAGCCCTTCCACGCCTCAAGGCGGCCAGCCGCCACCTCCAGCCAGTCGGCAGTACGGCTGGGGTGAGTGGGGCCGGCATGTCGAGCCACAGGGCGGCGATCGCCTGGGCGCCGACACGCTAAAGGCGGCACAGCATCCGATGAGTCGGCCGAAGACGAGCCTGGATGCTGAGAAGCTACTCGCGAAGGGTGCGAGGGGCATTGGCGGTGACCTCCTCGCCTTCCACCCTTCGTCCTTCGCGGTCGGCCTCGATAGCCTGGTTGGCGGCACCAGAGTGACCTGGGAAGAAGTCTGCCAGGACCAAAAGCAAAGAGTCAGAACAAAAAGAGAAGCCGGCTTGATCAGAGGCCGGCAGTTTAAAAGAGGAGTAAAGAAGGCTGCTTACCGTCGACCATATCCTCGATCTCGCCAAAGCCGGTCGTCAGCATTGCCTCCTTGTCGGTCCAGGCGGAGCATTCGATCTCGAACTCAGCAAGAAGACCCGCCTCCTTGTCCTCCGCCTCCTTCTGAGCCTTTTGGAGAAGCTCCGCCTGCTCCACCAGTCGCACGACCAGCCGGTCGCGCTCTTCGGCCAGCTTGCCGCAGTCCACCTCCTTGGCATGAAGCGTGGCATTGGCTTCGCCCAGTTGCCGTTGAAGGGTGGCATTGGCCTCTGCAAGAAGTAGAAAAAGAAGGAGACGACAACAATCAGCAAAGAAAGATGAAGTTGTGAGGAAGATCCGGCCCGACTGCTCAGCAGTCGGCCCGAATCTCAGGGACTACAGTCCGCGGGTGCGCCAGCGCGCCCTCGCAGAGAAAGAAGAAGACTTACTCCGGCTCTCCGACAAGTCAGCGGAACGTTGATCCAACTCCTGGACTCTGGAGTTGAAGGCGGTCGCACAGAGGTTATGATAATCCTGCGGCAAATATATTAGTGCTTGGAGCTCGTTAATTAGAGTTCCGAGCCGCTTGCTCAGCAGCCGGCCCACAACTCGGGGACTACACCCAGTGGGTGCGCTGGCGCGCCCCCGCGAAGCAATACAAGAATTAAAAGCAAAGAAGCAAGAAGTATACCCGGACGGCCTCTCGCGACTCCAGGAACGCCTTGTTGCAAAGCTTGAGAGCGTCGGCCTCGGCGCGGAGTTTGGCTTGAACGTCCAGAATCGCCTTGTTCAGAGGGCCCGTCCCGCCTCCTTGCACCCACCCAGTGGGCGCGGCGCTGGTCGCCTCGGTGTCCGGGATCGAGGAGCTTGCGGTGTCGGCCTCCAGCGGGCGCGGTTCCGAGGCCGCCTTCGCGAGCCGGCGGCGTAAGGGTGTGTGGACCTCGGGAGTCGGGCCCGTCACCATCTCATTTCCGGCTGGTGGCACCGGCGGATCGGCTGGCTGCTTGTCTCACGCCTCCTAAGAAGGAGGTGGCGGGGGCACGATCACATCCGGCATGGCGACGTCGCCACTGTCCCTTTCCATGATAGGGTGCTCGCCGCCGGCTTCCCCAGTCTGCGCCACGAACTCCGGTGGCGGCGGCGCAGAGTTCAAGGGGACAACAAACACCGCCGACTGACGACGCACGGCTTCCTCAGCCTGCTTCTTCAGCACTGTGGCAGCTTCGGCCTCCGCCAGCTTCTTCAGGGCAGCGGCTTCCGCCCTGTCTGCTTCCGCCTTCTATAGGACGGCGGCTTCCCGCTCTTCGCGCGCCTCCCGTGCGTTCCGCTCCGTCGCCTCCCGGAGGTCAGCGGCTGGATCGATCCACCGGGTGGTGGTGGAAGTCTTCGCCGACCCCACGATGGAGGTGGCGGCTGACTTCTTAAGAGAGAGTGGGGCTCTAGATCAAGGGAAACAAGGCAAAACTCAGACAAGATCAACAAGAAAGGAGAAAGTACGAGAGGAAGACGGTACTTATGTGGAAACCAGCTGTGGCTCCTTCACCGACTTGTGGAAGCGATTGGCTTTCGTGGCCGCTTCATCCCGCTTGGTCGCCGTAGCTGAGCCCCTGGGCTTCTTCGGCCGGCTGCCGAACAGGCTCGGTGCGGCCCTGCGCTTATGCGCACCACCTCGAGCTGCCGGCGCGGCAGACGAGCTCGCACCCTGCTGGTCAGACCCCGGCTGGCGGTGCGGGACGACTTCCCCCGCGTCATTGTCTAGCCAGTCCTTGGAGCTGGCTCCAAGCCCCGAGCCACCCACTACGCCGCTCCCCTCCCTCGGCGTCGTCTTCCAAGGCCGCCACCCGCAAGTCTGGGTCATCCATGTCGCTCTCCGCTCGATCAGGGAGAAATTGATGCTCCGGCCCCACGGTGCCGGCTGCCGGCTGGAGGAGGGCGCTCTGTTCAGGAGAGCCGGTTGGTCAGGTCAAACAAACATAACTCGGCAAAAAGAGAGAGATATATAGATAGAGAGAGAGAGAGAAGGAAGGGAAATTCACCATAGGCGGGGGGTTGGCACGAGAATACGGCTCCTTGCCGAACCACCACTCTTCCGAGAGCTTGCAGTTCGCAAGGTAGTTCACCATATGAGCTACCTCTGTGTGAGGCATCTCTTTGGTGCACAGCCGGCTTGGGTCCTGATGCCCACTCATCTGACAGATCATGTGAGGACGGCTCTGGAGTGGGAGCACCCGACGCGCCACGAAGGCGGACAGCAAGTCGGGCCCGGTCAGGCCCTCCGACTATACCAGCACCCGGAGCCACACAATGGCGGCGGCTCTAGAAGGCGATAGTGTCTTGGCCCGGTATGACCAGTTGGGCCACCTCCCGGCTGGCGGGCCAACAACGTAAGCCGGTAGGTTGACCCAGTCACCCTCCACGAAGATGCTCTTCACATAGAAGTACGACTGCTGCCACATCTTCACCGACTGGATCAGTGTGATGGGAGGAAATGGATTGTCGCCCCTCGGCCTCTGCACCGCGATGAAGGCGTAGCACTGAGCCGGCACCCCCGCGACGACGGTGCCGAGTTTGGTGTAGAAGAACTTCCCCTAGAGCTCGATAGTGGGGAGGACGTCGAGGAAGCCTTCGCATAGGGTAACAAAGGCGACAATAGCACCACCACGTTCGGGGTGAGGTGGTGCGGCTGGAGATTGTAGAATTCGAGGAAGGCCCTGAAGAAGCCGCTCGCCGGTAGGCCGAGGCCGCGCATGCAGTGCAAGCGGAAGACGACCCGCTCGCCCTCCTCCGGCGCTAGCGATATCTCCCCCTCCGGCGCGAGGCAAACCCTCACGTAGTCCGCGCTGGGCAGCCGTCGCGTCTGGCGGAGGAAGTCGATGTGGTCTTCATGAACTATGGAGCCGTCCCAGGCTCCGGCGTGCACCATGGGGACAAAAGGTTGACGGACGAGCACGACGGAGACGAACCGCGGCAGCGCTTCGGCGGGCTCGGGGCGCTGCAGCGAGAAGAAGAAGAAAGGAGGGAGAATGGGGTAGTGGGGCGTGTGTGCTTCGCCGCTCCCTCTCCTCCCCCTACTTATAGCCTGCGGGCTACGAAGCCGAGGGGGCGGGCGTGGGATCGTGGGATTTACTGTGCCCACGACCTCACGCTCCTGCCTTTACCGCACGGGTACTGCACGCACTAACTCTGCGGGGAAACCCAACCGCCCTGCCTCGGTCACAGCGGATCCGCTCGCGGCCCGAGGCCCGGTAGTGGCGGGCCCGACCTACGCTCGCGTCCCGTCACGCGCGTGGGAGGGCAGGCCGGCCCGGCTGGCCGGCGCCATGTGGCACGCCCATGATGGGCGGCGGGTAGAGAAGCTTGGTGATAACCCACAAGTATAGGGGATCGCAACAGCTTTCGAGGGTAGAGTATTCAACCCAAATTTATTGATTCGACACAAAGGGGAGCCAAAGAATATTCTCAAGTATTAGCAGCTGAGTTGTCAATTCAACCACACCTGGAAACTTAGTATCTGCAGCAAAGTGTTTAGTAGCAAAGTAATATGATAGTGGTGGTAGCGGTAACAAAAGTAAAGACAGCAAAAGTAATATTTTTGGTATTTTGTAGTGATTGTAACAGTAGCAACGGGAAAGTAAATAAGCGTAAAGCAGTATATGGAAAACTCGTAGGCACCGGATTAGTGATGGATAATTATGCCGGATGAAGTTCATCATGTAACAGTCATAACATAGGGTGACACAGAACTAGCTCCAGTTCATCAATGTAATGTAGGCATGTATTCCGTAAATAGTCATACGTGCTTATGGAAAAGAACTTGCATGACATATTTTGTCCTACCCTCCCGTGGCAGCGGGGTCCTATTGGAAACTAAGGGATATTAAGGCCTCCTTTTAATAGAGAACCGGAACAAAGCATTAGCACATAGTGAATACATGAACTCCTCAAACTATGGTCATCACCGGGAGTGGTCCCGATTATTGTCACTTCAGGGTTGCCGGATCATAACACATAGTAGGTGACTATAGACTTGCAAGATAGGATCAAGAACTCACATATATTCATGAAAACATAATAGGTTCAGATCTGAAATCATGGCACTCGGGCCCTAGTGACAAGCATTAAGCATAGCAAAGTCATAGCAACATCAATCTCAAAACATAATGGATACTAGGGATTAAACCCTAACAAAACTAACTCGATTACATGATAAATCTCATCCAACCCATCACCGTCCAGCAAGCCTACGATGCAATTACTCACGCACGGTGGTGAGCATCATAAAATTGGTGATGGAGGATGGTTGATGATGACGATGGCGACGAATCCCCCTCTCCGAAGTCCCGAACGGACTCCAGATCAGCCCTCCCGAGAGGTTTTAGGGCTTGGTGGCGGCTCCGTATCATAAAACGCGATGATTTCTTCTCTCTGATTTTTTTCTCTCCGAAAGCAAATATATAGAGTTGGAGTTGGCGTCGGAGGGTCAACAGGGGGCCCACGAGGTAGGGGGCGCGCCCTGGGGGGGCGCCCCCCACCCTCGTGGAAAGGGTGTGGGCCCCCTGGTCTTCATATTTGGCGAGGATTTTTTATTATTTTTTCTAAGACCTCCTGTGGAGTTTCAGGTCATTCCGAGAATATTTGTTTTCTGCACATAAAACAACATCACGGTAATTCTACTGAAAACAGTGTCAGTCCGGGTTAGTTCCATTCAAATCATACAAGTTAGAGTCCAAAACAAGGGCAAAAGTGTTTGGAAAAGTAGATACGACGGAGACGTATCAACTCCCCCAAGCTTAAACCCTTGCTTGTCCTCAAGCAATTCATTTGACAAACTGAAAGAAAGAAAGAAAAACTATTACAAACTCTGTTTGCTCTTATTGTTGTAACTATGTCAAGCCAGCATTCAAGTTTTCATCATAGATCATAACTAACCACACTTGCAATAGTTCTCAGGTCTCATCATTACTCATATCAATAGCATAATCAACTAGCAAGTCATAATAATAAATCTTGGATGACAACACTTTCTCGAAACAATCATAATATGATATAACAAGATGGTATCTCGCTAGCCCTTTCTGAGACCGCAAAACATAAATGCAGAGCACCTTTAAAGATCAAGGACTGACTAGACATTGTAATTCATGGTAAAAGAGATCCAATCATAGTCATACCCAACATAGATTAATAGTGATGAATGCAAATGACGGCTGTGCTCTCCAGCTAGTGCTTTTTAATAAGAGGGTGATGACTCAGCATAAAAGTAAATGAATAGGCCCTTCGCAGAGGGAAGCAGGGATTAGTAGAGGTGCCAGAGCTCGATTTTGAAATAGAGATACATTGTATTTTGAGCGGTATACTTTCATTGTCAACGTAACAACTAAGAGATGGCGATATCTTCCATGCTAAACACATTATATGCGGTTCCCAAACAGAATGGTAAAGTTTATACTCCCCCTCCACCAACAAGCATCAATCCATGGCTTGCTCGAAACAACGAGTGCCTCCAACATACATTAGGTCCCAGGGGGAGTTTTGTTTGCAATTAATTTTGATTTAGTTTGCATAAAGCATGGGACTGGGCATCCCGGTGACCAGCCATTTTCTCGTGAGTGAGGAGCGGAGTCCACTCCTCTTGAGAATAACCCGCCTAACACAGAAGATAAGGACAGCCTTTGTTGATACATGAGCTATTCGAGCATACAAAACAGAATGTTTATTTGAAGGTTTAGAGTTTGGCACATACAAATTTACTTGGAACGGCAGGTAGATACCGCATATAGGAAGGTATAGTGGACTCATCTGGAATAACTTTGGGGTTTAAGGATTTTGGATGCACAAGCAGTATTCCCGCTTAGTACAAGTGAAGGCTAGCAAAAGACTGGGAAGCGACCAACTAGAGAGCGACAACAGCCATGTACATGCATTAAAATTAATAAACATTGGATGCAAGCATGAGTAGGATATAATCTACCATGAACATAAATATCGTGAAGGCTATGTTGATTGTTTCAACTACATGCGTGAACATGTGCCAAGTCAAGTCACTTAAATCATTCAAAGGAGGATACCACCCCATCATACCACATCATAATCATCTCAATAGCATGTTGGCATACAAGGTAAATCATTATAACTCATAGCTAATCAAGCATGGCACAAGCAACTCTAATCTCTAATTGTCATTGCAAACATGTTTATTCATAATAAGCTGAATCAAGAACAACGGGCTCATCATATTTCCAAAAACAAAAGAGGTCGAATTCATACCAACTTTTCTCCTCTCAGTCAGTCCATCATATATCATCATAATTGCCTTTCACTTGCACGACCGAATGGTGTGAATAATAATAAGAGTGCACGTGCATTGGACTAAGCTGGAATATGCGAGCATTCAATAAACAGGAGAAGACAAGGCAATATGGGCTCTTGGTTAAATCAACAATAATGCATATAAGAGCCACTTCAGCCATTTAATTATGTTCTTCTCCTACTGACCCCCAAAGAAAATAAAAGAAATAAAACTATTTACACGGGAAAGCTCCCAACAAGCAAAAGAAGAACGGGAAATATTTTTGGGTTTTCTTTTTAATTATTACTACTACAGCAGAAAAATAAACTACTACTAATTTTTTTGGTTTTTCTTAAGGTTTACTAAACACACAAGAAGAAAGCAGGAAAAAGAAAATAAACTAGCATGGATATTACAATGAAAAAGTATGAGCACCGACATCTAGCAATGAGTGTGTGTGAACATAAATGTAATGTCGATGAGAAATACGTACTCCCCCAAGCTTAGGCTTTTGGCCTAAGTTGGTCTATGGCCACGGCTGGCCTGGCGGATATCCATAATAATAGTTGTTGGGGTCATACTGTGATGAAGAAGAATAGTTGGGATCATACTGATGTGCAGCGGTTATAGCCTGCTGAGCTGCAGCGTGGAGTCGAGCTGCCTCCGCTCTCCTCTCGTACTCTTCTGCCTCCTCTCTGGTAATAACATATCTTCCTTTTGTCTGTGAATCAAAGAAGACAGGAGCAGGGAGAGTAATACGGAAAACACGTCGTTTATCAAAAATTAAGCGATATAAGAGAGGTGATTCAGGCCTCTCGACAAACAGGTGTGAAGCCATAGAGTTATAATCTAAATATGCAGGAGGCAACTCCGTATCACCCTCACGAATGTCTATTTCAAGAAAATGATCTAAGTGGGTTGCATAAATTCCTCCAAAGAAATCTCCATTATGTCTATTATGATGCAACCTACGAGCTACAATGGCTCCCATATGATAAGATTGGTCTCCTAACATAGCACTCCTAAGAATGCTAAGATCAGGGACACACATGTGACATGCTTCATCCTTAGCATTTATGCATCTACCGATGAAGAGAGCAAAATAATGTATAGCAGGAAAGTGAATGCTCCCTATGGTAGCCTGCGTTATGTCTCTGGATTCCCCCACAGTTATACTAGCAAGAAAGTTTCTAAATTGAGATTTAGGGGGATCCCTAATACTGCCCCATGATGGAAGTTCGCAAGCAGAAGTGAAATCCTCAAGGTCCATGGTATAAGATTTGTCATAAAGATCAAACATGACTGAAGGAGAATTACGCGAAGATGAATACTCAAACCTCCTCACAAATGAACTTGTGAGATCATGATACTGGGGGCATTTGTTAGCCTCAAAATCCTCAAGACCGGCATTGCACAAATATGATTTGAATTCTTCTTTAATTCCCGCACGGTCCATAAAATTTTCCGACGGCCATTCGCAAGGCCGTACTGGAGCGTCTCTTGGTGGATCCTCGTCAGCATCGCGCATAGCAATTCTGGGTCCTTGCTTCTTAGAGGAACCACCTTGGAACATCTTCCTAAACATATTGCTTTTTTCTGAAAAAATCTGAAATTTTTAGTAACTTCAAACAAAAATGAACCAAACTCAATAAAATTGATAGCAACTACTCCTACAAGTGCCTAGAGCCTAAATCAAGCATTAGAACTACTTGGAACCATATAAATTTGACATGCAAGCTCAAGAACATGGTCACCTATGCAGCACAAATTTGCAAAGAATAAAGCACTAGAACAAAAACTAATTGGACCAATGGAGGAGTCACATACCAATGAACAATCTCCCCAAGCAGTTTTGCGAGAGGTGCTTTGAGCAAGGAGATCGAAAATCACGGCAAAAGTGGCTGGAACTCGTGCTTGAGTTGGTTTTTCGGGTTTGTGTGAGACAGAGGAAGAAGATGGGTGCTGGGATAAGTGGAGGAGGGCCATCGTGGGCCCACGAGGCAGGGGGGCGCCCACCACCCTCGTGACCAGGTGGCAGCTCCTCCCGCGGTAATTTTTGCACAGTAAATCCTCAAATATCCTGAAAAAATCATATTAAATTGGCATGGCATTCCGAGGACTTTTATTTTCGGGATATTTTTATATTGCACAGATAAATCAAGAAACAGACAGAAAATTACTATTTTTACTTTATTTAATATAAATGACAAAAAATATAAAGAGGGTACAGAAGTTTGTGCTTCTAGTTTCATCCATCTCATGCTCATAAAAAAGAATCCACTAATAAGGTTGATCAAGTCTTGTTAACAAACTCATTCCGATAATCATGAAACCGGAGAAATTTCGAATAACACTAAGTTACCTCAACGGGGATATGCACATCCCCAATAATAAGAATATCATATTTCTTCTTGACAGTAGGAAGAGGAAATTCAAAACCTCCAAATATAATCGATGGAATTTTTCCAATAGAGTTGATACTATGAACTTGAGGTTGTTTCCTCAGAAAGTGTACCGTATGCTCATTACCATTAACATGAAAAGTGACATTGCCTTTGTTGCAATCAATAACAGCCCCTGCAATATTAATAAAAGGTCTTCCAAGAATAATAGACATACTATCATCCTCGGGAATATCAAGAATAACAAAGTCCGTTAAAATAGTAACATTTGCAACCACAACGGGCACATCCTCACAAATACTGACAGGTATAGCAGTTGATTTATTAGCCATTTGCAAAGATATTTCGGTAGGTGTCAGCTTATTCAAGTCAAGTCTACGATATAAAGAGAGAGGCATAACACTAACACCGGCTCCAAGATCACATAAAGCAGTTTTAATATAATTTCTTTTAATGGAGCAAGGTATAGTAGGTACTCCGGGGTCTCCAACTTTCTTTGGTATTCCATCCTTAAAAGTATAATTAGCAAGCATGGTGGAAATCTCAACTTCCGGTATCTTTCTTTTATTAGTAATGATATATTTCATGTATTTAGCATAAGGATTTGTTTTGAGCACATCAGTTAATCTCATACGCAAAAAGATAGGCCGAATCATTTCAGCAAAGCGCTCAAAATCCTCATCATCCTTTTTCTTGGATGGTTTCAGAGGAAAAGGCATGGGTTTCTGAACCCAAGGTTCCCTTTCTTTACCATGTTTCCTAGCAACAAAGTCTCCTTTATCATAACGTTGATTCTTTGATTGTGGGTTATCAAGATCAACAACAGGTTCAATTTCTACATCATTATCATTACTAGGTTGAACATCATCATGAACATTTTTATTAATATTTTTACTAGGTTCATGTTCATTACCAGATTGTGTTTCAGCATCAGAGATAGATATATCATTGGATTATCATGTGGTTCAGCAATAGGTTCACTAGAAGTTTGCACAGTTCTATCATTTTTCTTCTTCTTCTTTTTAGAAGAACTAGGAACATCAATATTATTTCTTTGAGAATCTTGCTCGATTCTCTTAGGGTGGCCTTCAGGATACAAAGGTTCCTGAGTCATTCTACCAGTTCTAGTAGCCACTCTAACAGCATAATCATTTTTCTTACTATTCATTTCATCAAGCACTTCTTTTTGAGCTTTAAGTACTTGTTCTACTTGAGTGGTAACCATAGAAGCATGTTTGCTAATAAGTTTAAGTTCACCTTTAATATCAGCCATATAATCACCCAAGCGTCTAATCATATAAGCATTTTCTTTTAATTGTCTACCAAAATAAGCATTGAAGTCGTCTTGTTTATACATAAAGTTATCAAACTCATCCAAGCATTGACTAGCAATTTTAGTAGGAGGGACTTCAGCTTTATCATATCTATAGAGAGAATTTACCTTTACTACATGTGTCGGGATATCGGGATCAGGAGGTTCTTCAGTAAATAAATAATTGAGATCATATGTTTCTTCAACAGGCGGTTTATTAAGACCATGTATTTCTTCAATAGGAGGTAAATTCTTAACGTCTTCAGCTTTAATACCTTTCTCTTTCATAGATTTCTTTGCCTCTTGCATATCTTCGGGACTGAGAAATAAAATACCTCTCTTCTTCGGAGTTGGTTTAGGAATAGGTTCAGTAATTGGAGTAGGAGATGGCTCAGGAGCTGGCTCAAGAGGTGCCCAATTATTTTCATTTGTCAACATATTATTCAATATAATTTCAGCTTCATCCGGTGTTCTTTCCCTGAAAAGAGAACCAGCACGACTATCCAGGTAATCTCTGGAAGCATCGGTTAGTCCATTATAAAAGATATCAAGTATTTCAGGTTTCTTAAGAGGATGATCAGGCAAAGCATTAAGTAACTTGAGAAGCCTCCCCCAAGCTTGTGGGAGACTCTCTTCTTTAACTTGCACAAAGTTATATATTTCCCTCAAAGCAGCTTGTTTCTTATGAGCAGGGAAATATTTAGCAGAGAAGTAATAAATCATATCCTGGGGACTACGCACACAATCAGGATCAAGAGAATTAAACCATATCTTAGCATCGCCCTTTAATGAGAACGGAAATATTTTGAGTAAATAGAGGTAACGTGATCTCTCATTATTAGTGAATAGGGCAGCTATATCATTTAACTTAGTGAGATGTGCCACAACAGTTTCAGATTCATAGCCATAAAACGGATCAGATTCAACCAAAGTAATTATATCAGGATCAACAGAGAATTCATAATCTTTATCAGGAACACATATAGGTGAAGTAGCAAAAGCAGGGTCAGGTCTCATTCTATCTCTAAGTGATTCTTTGTTCCATTTAATTAATAACCTCTTAAGATCATATCTATCCCTGCAAGCAGAAATAGCAGCAGAAGATTCCTTATCAAAAAGATAACCTTCAGGAATAACAGGAATATTTTCATCATCACTATCATCATCGTATTCAGATTCAATAATTTCTTTTTCTCTAGCCCTAGCAATTTGTTCATCAAGAAATTCACTAAGGGGCACAGTAGTATCAGGCATAGAAGCAGTTTCATCATAAGTATCATGCATAGCAGAAGTGGCATCATCAATAACATGCGACATATCAGAATGAATAGCAGAAGTAGGTGTAGGTGTCGCAAACTTACTCATAACAGAAGGTGAATCAAGTGTAGAGCTAGATGGCAGTTCCTTACCTCCCCTCGTAGTTGAGGGATAGATCTTGGTTTTTGGATCTCTCAAGTTCTTCATAGTGTCCAGCAGATATAAATCCCAAGTGACTCAAAGAATAGAGCTATGTTACCCAGCAACGGCGCCAGAAATTAGTCTTGATAACCCACAAGTATAGGGGATCGCAACAGCTTTCGAGGGTAGAGTATTCAACCCAAATTTATTGATTCGACACAAGGGGAGCCAAAGAATATTCTCAAGTATTAGCAGCTGAGTTGTCAATTGAACCACACCTGGAAACTTAGTATCTGCAGCAAAGTGTTTAGTAGCAAAGTAACATGATAGTGGTGGTAGTGGTAACAAAAGTAAAGACAACAAAAGTAATATTTTTGGTATTTTGTAGTGATTGTAACAGTAGCAACGGGAAAGTAAATAAGCATAAAGCAGTATATGGAAAACTTGTAGGCACCGGATCAGTGATGGATAATTATGCCGGATGCGGTTCATCATGTAACAGTCATAACATAGGGTGACACAGAACTAGCTCCAGTTCATCAATGTAATGTAGGCATGTATTCCGTAAATAGTCATACGTGCTTATGGAAAAGAACTTGCATGACATCTTTTGTCCTACCCTCCCGTGGCAGCGGGGTCCTATTGGAAACTAAGGGATATTAAGGCCTCCTTTTAATAGAGAACCGGAACAAAGCATTAGCACATAGTGAATACATGAACTCCTCAAACTATGGTCATCACCGGGAGTGGTCCCGATTATTGTCACATCGGGGTTGCCGGATCATAACACATAGTAGGTGACTATAGACTTGCAAGATAGGATCAAGAACTCACATATATTCATGAAAACATGATAGGTTCAGATCTGAAATCATGGCACTCGGGCCCTAGTGACAAGCATTAAGCATAGCAAAGTCATAGCAACATCAATCTCAGAACATAATGGATACTAGGGATCAAACCCTAACAAAACTAACTCGATTACATGATAAATATCATCCAACCCATCACCGTCCAGCAAGCCTATGATGCAATTACTCACGCACGGCGGTGAGCATCATGAAATTGGTGATGGAGGATGGTTGATGATGACGACGGCGACGAATCCCCCTCTTCGGAGCCCCGAACGGACTCCAGATCAGCCCTCCCGAAAGGTTTTAGGGCTTGGCGGCGGCTCCGTATCGTAAAACGTGATGATTTCTTCTCTCTGATTTTTTTTCTCTCCGAAAGCAAATATATAGAGTTGGAGTTGGCATCGGAGGGTCAACAGGGGGCCCACGAGGTAGGGGCGCGCCCTAGGGGGGCGCCCCCCACCCTCGTGGAAAGGGTGTGGGCCCCCTGGTCTTCATATTTGGCAAGGATATTTTTATTATTTTTTCTAAGACCTCCTGTGGAGTTTCAGGTCATTCTGAGAATATTTGTTTTCTGCACATAAAACAACATCATGGTAATTCTGCTGAAAACAGCGTCAGTCCAGGTTAGTTCCGTTCAAATCATACAAGTTAGAGTCCAAAACAAGGGCAAAAGTGTTTGGAAAAGTAGATACGGCAGAGACGTATCACTTGGCAAGCGCGCCACCTCGTTCCCACCGGTGCATTCGAGATCCCAGAAGGATCCGACTGGACCTATCCGACTCCTGCCCGCCGGCTCCCCGGTAGTCGGATGGAGCTTCCTTCAGAGCACCCGGGGAGGAAACTGTTGAGGCTCCCCGGTTCGGCGAACCATGGTCCCTCACCAGCTTCAGGGACTACTGTCGGAGTAATGGGCCACGGGTAGCCTAACCCGAGCCCCTGGACCTTTCAAGATAACGGGGCCAGCTACGCCCCTCAAGACGTCAAGATAGATCTCCGCCTCCTGGCGGCCGGTTGGCTGAGCGGCCGACTGGCCGAAGGCGGCCGAGTTCCAAAAGACGGCATCACGACAGGCCGACTCCTAGTGAGCGGCCTCCAGAGAGGCCGCCCCTAGCAGTCGGCTTGTGGCGCCCTCAAAGTCTGCGCCCTCATCAAAGAGACAAGACAGAGTATGGCCGCGGGGTAGCCCATTCCCCCCCGAATCCAGGGTCGGGCGTGGCCACAGTGCCTCGTACCAGCGGAGATCTCCGCCCGGCACGGCACTGTTGCCACTCTGCCCTTGACGTCACTCCTGTCAGGAGAAGTACTGCCCCCACTACCGCCTGTCGGTACGGCCCGAAGATGGTGGGCCCTGTCGGTCAGCGAGAGCCCGGAAGACGGCTAGGGACACACCAGTCGGACCCAAGGGAGGCCGGCTCCCAGCAGCCAGACTGACCCTTCCTCGGTGGCCCATGCGCCATTAACCAGACCAGATGCAGAGTGGCTACAGTGATCTCCCATCAGGGGGCAGGACTGTAGCCACGCCTCCCTGACCAAGCACGCGTCATTAGCAACACGACTAAAGTAATCCGTAGCTGGCAAGACCCGCGAGCGGCGGAGGCGGCCTGTCGGCTCCGTACCGGACCAGGCGGCGGGCCCCAGCTGTCGGCGGAGAAGCCAGCGACCAGAGAGACTGACAGCCGGGCCCTACGCCCGGCCGGATTACCATTGTACCCCTGGGGGGTAGGCCTATATAAACCTCCGAGGGCACCCATGCAAAGGGTTTGGACCTGTTAGGA
Source organism: Triticum monococcum (assembly GCA_034509565.1). Classification (NCBI taxonomy): domain Eukaryota; kingdom Viridiplantae; phylum Streptophyta; class Magnoliopsida; order Poales; family Poaceae; genus Triticum; species Triticum monococcum. Next base: position 491,958,988 of record CM067846.1, read on the forward strand.
CTAGACTCATACCTCGAGGAGGAGAGAGCGTGTCTGCCTTCTTCCACCTCTAGCAAACAGCTTAAGGAGCACAATTGTACCACTTGCGCCTTAGTGATCATGCGGAGACCCCGCAGAGCAGGACTAGGGGTGTTATCTCCTAGGAGAGCCCCGAACCTGGGTAAAGTACGCTGGCGTTCGTGTCTACGCCTTATCCCGCTTCCAGGCACCGGCGACGTTCTACTCGCTCCCACCATGATAAGTCATCCATTGGCATATGTCGCACCCAACCCCCGACACCATCCTTCTTATCCGCCAAATATCTAGGGCAGTTCCACTTCCAGTGACCATTTCCTTTGCAGTAGAAGCACTCAGTTTCAGGCTTGGGTCTAGCTTTGGGCTTCTTCATGCGAGTGGCAACTTGCTTGCCATTCTTCTTGAAGTTCCCCTTCTTTCCCTTGCCCTTTTACTTGAAACTAGTGGTCTTGTTAACCATCAACACTTGATGTTTTTCTTGATTCCTACCTTCGCCGATTTTAGCATCGCGAAGAGCTTGGGAATTGTTTTCGTTCTCCCTTGCATATTATAGCTCATCACAAAGTTCTAGTAACTTGGTGATAGTGACTAGAGAACTTTGTTAATTACTATCTTATCTGGAAGATTAACTCCCACTTGATTCAAGCAATTGTAGTACTCAGACAATCTGAGCACATGCTCACTGGTTGAGCTATTCTCCTCCATCTTGTAGGCAAAGTACTTGTCAGAGGTCTCTTACCTCTCAACTCGGGCATGAGTTTGAAATACCAATTTCAACTCTTAGAACATCTTATATGTTCCATGGCGTTCAAAACGTTTTTGATGTCCTGGTTCTAAGCCGTAAAGCATGGTGCACTAAACTATCAAGTAGTCATCATACCGAGCTTTATTAAACGTTCATAACGTCCGTATCTGCTCCTGCAATAGGTCCATCACCTAGCGGTGCATCAAGGACATAATACTTCTGTGCATCAACGAGGATAATCCTCGGATCACGGATCCAATCCGCATCATTTCTACTATCATCTTTCAATATAGTTTTCTCTAGGAACATATCATAAATAAAACGGGGAAGCTATATGCGAGCAATTGATCTACAACATAGATATGCAGATACTATCAGGACTAAGTTCATGATAAATTAAAGTTCAATTAATCATATTACTTAAGAACTCCACTTAGATAGACATCCATCTAGTCATCTAAATGATCACGTGATCCAAATCAACTAAACCATGTCTGATCATCACGTGAGATGGAGTAGTTTTCAATGGTGAACATCACTATGTTGATCATATCTACTATATGATTCACGCTCGACCTTTCGGTCTCCAGTGTTCCGAGGCCATATCTGCATATGCTAGGCTCGTCAAGTTTAACCCGAGTATTCTGCGTGTGCAAAATTGTCTTACACCTGTTGTAGATGAACGTTGAGCTTATCACACCCGATCAGCATGTGGTGTCTCGGCACGACGAACTTGGGCAACGGTGCATACTCAGGGAGAACACTTGTACCTTGAAATTTAGTGAGAGATCATCTTATAATGCTACCGCCGAACTAAGCAAAAATAAGATGTATAAAAGATAAACATCACATGCAATCCAAATATGTGACATGATATGGCCATCATCATCTTGTGCTTTTGATCTCCATCTGCAAAGTACTGTCATGATCTCCATTGTTACCGGCATGACACCATGATCTCCATCATCTTGATCTTTTATCAACGTGTTGTCACATGGTCGTCTCACCAGCTATTGCTTTTGTAACTATTGCTATCGCATAGCGATAAAGTAAAGCAATTACATGGCACTTGCATCTTATGCAATAAAGAGACAACCATAAGGCTTCTGTCAGTTGCCGATAACTTCAACAAAACATGATCATCTCATACAATAACTTATATCATGTCTTGACCATATCACATCACAACAAGCCCTGCAAAAACAAGTTAGATGTCCTCTACTTTGTTGTTGCAAGTTTTACGTGGCTGCTACGGGTTGAGCAAGAACCGTTCTTGCCTACGCATCAAAACCACAATGATATTTCATCAAGTATGTGTTGTTTTAACCTTCACAAGGACCGGGCGTAGCCACACTCGATTCAACTAAAGTTGGAGAAACTGACACCCGCCAGCCACCTATGTGCAAAGCACGTCGGTAGAACCAGTCTCGCGTAAGCGTACACGTAATGTCGGTCCAGGCCGCTTCATCCAACAATACCGCCGAACCAAAGTATGACATGCTGGTAAGCAGTATGACTTGTATCGCCCACAACTCACTTGTGTTCTACTCGTGCATACAACATCTATGCATAAACCTGGCTCGGATGCCACTGTTGGGGAACGCAGTAATTTCAAAAAAATTCCTACGCACACACAAGATCATGGTGATGCATAGCAACGAGAGGGGAAAGTATCATCTACGTACCCTCGCAGATCGTAAGCGGAAGCGTTATGAGAACACCATTGATGTAGTTGTACGTCTTCACGATCCGACCGATCCAAGTACCGAACATACGACACCTCCAAGTTCAGCACACGTTCAGCTCGATGATGTCCCACGAACTCCAATTCGGTAGAGCTTCGAGGGAGAGTTCCGTCAGCATGATGGCGTGATTACGGTGATGATAATGCTACCGACGCAGGGCTTCTCCTAAGCACTACTACGATATGATCGAGGTGGATTATGGTGGAGGGGGCACTACACATAGCTTAGGGACCAATGATCAACTTGTGTGTTTTAGGGTGCCCCCTACCCCCGTATATAAAGGAGCAAGGGGGAGGCCGGTCGGCCCTCCTAGGGCGTGCCAGGAGGAGGAGTCCTTCTCCTAGTAGGAGTAGGACTCCCCTTTCCTACTCTACTAGGAGGAGGAAAGGAAGGGGAAGGGGAGAAGGAAGGAGAGGGAGGAAAAGGAGGAAAGGGGGGCCGCCCCCCTAGTCCAATTCAGTTTGGGCTAGGGGGGCCGCACGCCCTGCCTCCTCTCTTCCACCACTTGGCCCATTGAGGCCCAATACTTCTTTCCCGTATTCCCGTAACTCCTCAGTACTCCGAAAAATACCCGAATCACTCGGAACCTTTCCGATGTCCGAATATAGTCGTCCAATATATCGATCTTTACGTCTCGACCATTTCGAGACTCCTTGTCATGTCTCCGATCTCATCCGGGACTCCGAACTACCTTCGATACATCAAATCACATAAACTCATAATACTGATCGTCACCGAACGTTAAGCGTGCGGACCCTACGGGTTCGAGAACTATGTAGACATGACCGAGACACATCTCCGGTCAATAAACAATAGCGGAACCTGGATGTTCATATTGGCTCCTACATATTCTACAAAGATCTTTATTGGTCAAACCGCATAACAACATACGTTGTTCCCTTTGTCATCGGTATATTACTTGCCCGAGATTCGATCGTCGGTATCTCAATACCTAGTTCAATCTCATTACCAGCAAGTCTCTTTACTCGTTCCGTAATGCATCATCCCTCAACTAACTCATTAGTCACATTGCTTGCAAGGCTTATAGTGATGTGCATTACCGACAGGGCCCAGAGATATATCTCCGACAATCGAAGTGACAAATCCTAATCTCGATCTATGCCAACTCAACAAGTACCATCAGAGACACCTGTAGAGCACCTTTATAATCACCCAGTTACGTTGTGATGTTTGGTAGCACACAAAGTGTTCCTCCGGTATTCAGGAGTTGCATAATCTCATAGTCAGAGGAACATGTATAAGTCATGAAGAAAGCAGTAGCAACAAACTAAACGATCATCATGCTAAGCTAACGGAATGGGTCAAGTCAATCACATCATTCTCTAATGATGTGATCCCGTTAATCAAGTGACAACTCATTTCTATGGCTAGGAAACTTAACCATCTTTGATTCAACGAGCTAGTCAAGTAGAGGCATACTAGTGACACTCTGTTTGTCTATGTATTCACACATGTACTAAGTTTCCGGTTAATACAATTCTAGCATGAATAATAAACATTTATCATGATATAAGGAAATAAATAATAACTTTATTATTTCCTCTAGGGCATATTTCCTTCATTAGGAACCCAAATAGACCATTCAATGTACTCATAAGGAGAACCAACATATTTAGCATAAACATGCCCACCACTAGCACGGCACAACACATAAGAAGGGTTAAAGTCGCCAGCTTTGTTGGAAGGGGTGGCATTTCCCTTCTTGACACCACCACCCTTCACATTGTTCTTCTTCTCCTTAGAAGCACCCTCTCCTTCTTTCACAAAGGTTTGCGTGAGAGGAGGAGGTCGTTTGGCCTTGTCATTCTTCTTCTTGTTCTTGGGCTTGGGTGCAAACCAAATTCCCTCCTTGCCCACAACCTCCTTTTGATTTCTCAAAAGGTCATTGAGGTTCTTCTCGCCTTGTATGCAAGACACGAGGCCTTTCTCAAGTTGCTCCTTCAACTTTGCATTCTCCTCAATAAGATGCACATGCTCACAAAAAGGGTTAGTAGCATTTGAATTATCAATTAAAAACATATGAGGAAAAGTGGCTTTCTCCTTGGTTAGCTTCACTTGGAATTGATCATGAGACTCCTTGAGACTAGCATGAGTACCCTTCAAGGCCTTGTGAGCCTTGTCAAGTATATCAAACTCCTCCTTGAGTCTAGCAAGATCAACCCCAAGTTTGGCTTTCTCGGAATTTAGCATATGAGATACAATAAGAGCATGACCAAGATCTTTCTTTAATTTAGCATGGTCATCGTTGTGTGACTCCTCAAGAGCCAAACGATGACCATGCTCTTCCTTAAGAGCATTAGAGAGATCCAATATATCGTCGGCATAGTTACGACTATGCCCCTCCATCTTAGAGATGGTGTCTTTGTGAGCCTCGATCATGTCATTGGCTTCACCAAGTTGTTCCAAGAGAGCAACGAAGTGCTTCTTGGATTTACCCTTGAGCTTACTCATAAAAGACTAAAATTCATTTTCCTCCATGTTAGACCCCCCACTTTCATCAATGCATTCCGTCAAAAAAGGATGAGTAATGATGGTAGTTTTGATGTTGGGGGTTACCTTGTTGGTGGCTTTAGCCATGAGGCACTTGGCGGTGATGTTCTCATTGGGTGAGTCGAAGAGGGACGCCCGTGGAGTTGTCGCAATGGCCACGGAGGCCATGGCAACCGTCTCACCGTCTTCATCATCATCATCCTCATTGTACTCTTCTTGTGCCACCAATCCCTTGGGAGGAGTCTTCTTGGTGAAGTTGTTCTTGTTGGGGAAAGACTTGGCCTTGTCCTTCCGAATGAGCTTGCCACCATTGTCTTCCCTCTTCTCATAGGGGCACTCTGCAACAAAGTGGCTCACATTGCCACAATTATAGCAAGTCCTCACACGTTGCTTGCCCTTGGCGCCACTTGAGTTGCTCTTGTTGAAGTTGGGCCTTGAGTTCTTCTTGCTCCAAAATTGTCTTGAAGCGAGAGCCATGTGCTCATGATAATCATATTTTGTATCCTTGGGGTTTCTCTCCTCTTCCTCCTCTTCTTCCACACTAGCCTTGGCCTTCAAGGCAAGGTTGGGCTTCTTTGCTCTTTGAGAATGCAACACCGCATTGTCGGCGGTCTTGTCCAAGATACTCATTACCACAGACTCATCTAACACTTCACTTGAGGACAAGGTGTGGAAGTCCGGCCTTTGACGGATGACGGAGGACATGGCCTTATGGAAAGGCATCATGGCTTTGAGAAACTTCCGCTTGATCCAATTGTCATTTGTATCCTTGCTCCCATGATCTTGGAGTGAGACCGCATGTGTGGTTAGTCTCCGGTAGAGCTCACGAGGTTCTTCACCTTCATTCATGGCAAATTCATCGGCTTCATCTTGCACCACCTCATAGTTGGACCGTTGAATGCTTGCGCTTCCCTTGTAAAGGGAAACAACATGGTGTCATGCTTCCTTTGCCACGGTGAATGGTCGGAGATGCGCAATATCTTCGGGAGGGATTGCATCTTGAATGATGAAGAGAGCATTCTCGTTGAATTGATGATCTGGGGCTTCTCTAGGGGTGAAGTTGCTTGAGTCATGCGGATAGAAACCTTGCTCAATGATTCTTCAAAGGTTAGTAATAACATGATTTAAATGACATTTAAAGCGATAGACCCAAGCATCAAAATCCTCATTTTTCACAATCTTAGGAGGAGAACCGACATGATTTAAATGAGTGGAGGGAATCAGTCCTCCATAGGTAAGTGGAGGTTCCACATGGGCAAAGATGCCACTACCAATTCTACCACTAGAAGAAGGAACTTTCTCACTAGTAGCTTCCCCCTTGTCGGAGTTAGCATCCGTCACCTTGTTAGTGGGATCAACCACTTCCAACGGTGCGGTGGATAATTTGAGACCATTAAGAAAGTTCTTGAGCATGCCTTTGACCTCGGTCGTCATGGAGGTTTTCAATGTGTCCAAAGCCACATTGAACTCCTCACGTGAGACCGGGGTTCCCCCATCGGCCGTATATGAGGACGGAATCACACCAGGGTGCTCCTCCTCACCGTCTACGGTGTCAACCATACTCTTCGTATGACAAAATCCTTAATAAAGAGATGAGGCTCTGATACCAATTGAAATGATCGATATAGTTGACTAGAGGGGGGTGAATAGGCAACTAACAATTTTTTAGCTTTTCTTTACCAATTTAAACTTTGCATCAAAGTAGGTTGTCTAGATATGCAACTAGGTAAGCAACCTATATGATGCAACAATAACAAGTACACAAGCAAGCAAGAGATGCAACACAAAGTAAACTTGCACAAGTAAAGGTACGAGATAACCAAGAGTGGAGCCGATGAAGACGAGGATGTGTTACTGAAGTTCCTTCCTTTTGAGGGAAGTACGTCTTCGTTGGAGCGGTGTGGAGGCACAATGCTCCCCAAGAAGCCACTAGGGCCACCGTATTCTCCTCACACCCTCACACAATGCGGGATGCCGTGATTCCACTATTGGTGCCCTTGGAGGCGGCGACCGGACCTTTACAAACAAGGTTGGGGCAATCTCCACAACTTAATTGGAGGCTCCCAACAACACCATGAAGCTTCACCACAAAGGGTTGTGGCTCCGCGGTGACCTCAACCGTCTAGGATGCTCAAACACCCAAGAGTAACAAGATCCGCAAGGGATTAGTGGGGGAATCAAATTTCTCTTGGTGGAAGTGTAGATCGGGGCCTTCTCAGCCAATCCCTAGAAAATCAACAAGTTTGATTGGCTAGGGAGAGAGATTGGACAAAAATGGAGCTTAGAGCAACAATGGAGCTTAGGGGTGGAAGAGGTGGTCAACTCAGAGAAGAAGACTCCCCTTTTATAGTGAAAGAACAAATCCAACCGTTATCCACCAACTCAGCCTGCGACAAGCGGTACTACCGCAGGGGCCCGCGGTACTACCACGAAGCACTGCGGTACTACCGCTGCCACGGTAGGGGCTAAAACTAGTCCTGGAGCGCTAAGGCAGGGAGCAGTAGAACCGCTGGCGCGGTACTACCGCGCCCACCTTGAGGTACCACCGCAAGGCAATATTAGACAAGGCTGGGAAGGCACAGACATATAAAAATACATTCGTGGCAACTTCTGTTGAGTTACGATCTATGCAAAAATTCGACACGGTACTACCGCAAGCCTGGAGCGGTACTATCGCGTAGGGCGCGGATGTAAAAAATTACATCCGCCCCTACTTCAGCTCGTGCTGCTATGCAGGCCTGAGGCCACGGTACTACCGCGTCCAAGAAGTGGTACTACCGCGAGCTCCTGCGGTACTACCGCGCCCATGGCCGGTACTACCACAGGGGCCTGCAGTACTACCGCTCTGAGGAGCAGTACTACCGCATGCCCCAGTTCAGCAGCACTAGGAATCCTTCATTTTGTAGAGATACGGAGAGACGGAGGATGCTCCAAGGAGCCAAAGGAAAGGTGGTGTAGAGAGGAACAAACGTGTACGTGATGATTCCACCCAAACCTTTCCAACGCGGACGCCTTCTTAATAGTACGGCTTTCCTACGACTCAAATCCACTGAAAAGAAACGTAGAGAAACGCCATCTTCAATGATCTTCGAGGGGCACCAGATCGCCTTGTGCTTAGGCATGATATATCTGAAATGCTCATGCACACGATTAGTCCGCAAAAGCATTGTCGTCAATCACCAAAACTACTAAGGGATAAATATGCCCTTACACCTGTGGAAACACCACCAGAAGTCTCCTTCCATTTTTCAGAGAAGTTTCCCTACTTTTCATCATATCTCTAGGGCTTCCAGGGATCTCCCGCGCGAGGATGGGCAAAATAAACATTGCAAGAGAGGGAGAAAAGATGTTCAAATGAGATGGCCGCAATTTTTTCAACATCCTGGCATTTTAATTTTACTTTATTGTGCTTGTCTTCATTATTATTTTTCTAGCATTTTCCTGCATTTTTTTGGATTCCCAGCGTTTTCAGGGGGAAGGGCATATGTGCTATCTTGGAACACCTAGGATCTTTTGGTAAGATTTTGTGAGTTTCGGGGCTTTCCAAGGATCATTTTGGAGGCGGAGGGGTTATTTCATAATTTCTCCACACACCACTAAGATCTTTAGAAGAGGACACCCATGCGCTCCTTCTTCATTGGCATCCTTGCACGCGCATCGTGTTCGTGAATGAACCGAGCCGAACTAGAACATATGCCACGTGTATGCATTGCCTTCTTTTTGTCACACCCGAAAAGTTGAAATATATTTCACTAGTGGTAGATCAATTTGAACCGACTTGACCGTTCCACTCTTTGTATTGGGCTAGTTTTGGGTCTCTTCATTTTCCAAGTGTACAATATGGATGGCAGCATAATCTCCGGATTGGTCCACCACTTCCTTTGACATAGGTATAATTTCGGTCTTATATGACTTTACTATTGCCAAAGATATTGGGTTTTATCTTTTACTTTATCAGATTGTTGGTGTCTGGCTATGTGTATTTTAGCCATGCAGAGACCAGGTGTTGCTCATCATGCTTTTTGTATCCGCTTGATGCTACATTTTAAGTTAATAAAAACACCCTTTATCAAAAATTGCAACACCACATAAGAGTATCTTCTGGTTCAAAAGCTTTACGTTGTTAATGTCTTTCCCACCCCGCTTCACACCACATGAGGCAATCAAGTTTTCAAAAAGGTCTCGTGCGACGACTACTTCCCTGACATCGATAAGTTCTTCGGCGACATGACTTCTGATGCTATTGTGGATGCATCTTATCTGTTTTATTAGGGATCGCTCCAACAACTTCTGTTCTAGCAATTGATTTACATATGTTACCGTTATCATAAATACTCAATTACATGTCTAGTTTGAGTAGTATTTATATTCGTTCGATCATCGTGTTTATTATGTTCATCATGATTTATCTAAAATATTTTCGGATTAAACTTATTGGTAAATTGCTATATATCTAACATGAATAACTTTTATAAATAAACTAACAGTTAGATACTAGAAACCTTGCGAACCAACGCATGTGTTGAGATACTCATGATCGCATGTACTTAGGCAGCTAGGATTTCCTTTTATTTGTTTCCTAGTCTACGGATATCTCCCGATCCTTTCCTTGTATAGTGGATAAGGTTGAGATATTCTTGCCCTTGTACTCTATATATGCTACGGCATACGATCAATGAACGCATCGCATATTCCACATGGTATCAGATACCGAGTTTTCTTCCTAAAACACGCTTCTGCCGCCGCCGCCCTTCTGCCGCCGCCGCCAGGTGCTGCCGCCGCCCCTTGCCGCCGCAGTCCCTCTGTCGCCGCATCCCAACCCCACTGCCACCCTCCCTCGCAGCCAACCCCCCTCCCCTTCTACCTCCACCGAACCCTAGCCACACGCCACCATGTCGTTCGCCTCCTCTGATTCCTCCTCCCCCATGTCCGGCACCACCCAACCATCCAACCCCTTCGCCGGCCCTGCTCCCATCCCCGCCGAGGTCATCCACAACGTCGACATCCTCGCCCATGTGCCCATCCACCTCTCCCAGGAGGACTCCTCGTACTATGCATGGAAGACTCACTTTAACCTTGTTTTCCGTGAGTTTCACCTCCAGGAGCACATCGACGGCACCGTTGACGCCGCGACCATGGCGTTTGACGCCGAGTGGTCGGCGGTCGAGGCGACACTCATTCACTGGTTCTTCCTCACCATCTCCAAGGACTTGTTCTACACGGTGGTGCAAGACGGCGATGACGCACACGCCGTTTGGATGAAGCTCAATAGCCTCTTCATCGACAATCGGCTACAGCGGCTCGTTTTTCTCCAACAGGAGTTCTTTGGGTGCCATCAAAATAATTCCTCCGTGGACGACTTTTGCCTGCGCCTAAAGCGCCTCTATGACGAGCTCCGCGACATCAGCGAGCACGTCTCCAACGACCTTCTTCTCAGCACACTCGTCGCCGGTCTCAACGAGGAGTTCACCCACGCGACTGCCAACCTCACGCTCATCCCCAACCCGACCTTCCCTAAGGTCGTCACCTACCTGCGTTTGGAGGAACGCAGGATGAAGAAGATGAGGGCCCGGGCGGTTCACACTGCCCTTGCCGCCGGCACGTCGCGTGGTGCGGCTCCCCAACAGGCGTCGGCGCCCTTCCCGCCCCAGCCGGTCCAGCCGCCCTTCCCGTACCCCCAACAGGGCCGCCGCAGCCTGCTGCCTCCAACGAGCGCGGTGGTCGCCGCGGCAAGGGAGGCTGTAAGGGCCAGCAGCGGGCGGCCAACCCTGCCGGGACACCCCGCGTCCAGCAACAGCAGCAGCCCGTGGCGCCGTGGGCTTACGGGCAAAACCCTTGGACCGGCGTCGTCCATGCATACTCTATGCCGGTTCCCCGCCCCACCGCCCCTGGCATCCTGGGTCCTCGGCCAGCGTAGCATCAAGCCTACCATGCCGTCCCGCAGCCACCTGCGGCCTTCGCGGCATTCCAGCAGTCCGGGGCCTACCCGGCCTATCCACCGCTGCCGGCCCTTGCGCCGCCGCAGCCCGGCGCCGGCTTCTACAACTCGGCCCCCGCCTCGCTGCCTTGGGACCCGTCTCTTCTCGCGGCGCTGCAGTCGGCCCCCACCCCCAACACCTACACCGGTGACTGGTTCATGGACTCCGGGGCTACCGCACACATGTCCTCCAACCTGGGTAACCTCACTTCTTTCTCTCCCACCAACACCGCCACTCGCATTACTCTCGGCGATGGCTCTTCCCTTCCCATTACACATGTTGGTTCTACTTCCTTTCCGTCTTCTAGTACCCCCATTAACATGTCTCATATCTTAGTTTCTCCTGACCTAATCAAAAATCTTGTCTCTGTTCGCCGCCTTACTCGTGAAAATCCTATTACGGTTGAATTTGACGGTTGTGGTTTTTCTGTGAAGGACGCCCGTTCCAGGATGGTTCTTCACCGATGTGACAGCCCGAATGACCTCTACCCGGTCCACCCACCATCCTCCACCGACGCCGCCCCTGTCGCCCTCGCCGCCGGTGTGGACCTCTGGCATGCTCGTCTGGATCATCCTAATCACGCCTCGCTCCATCATATTCTTCGTAGTTTTTCTTTCACTTGTAATAAGGTCCATGACCATACTTGCCATGCCTGCCGTGTTGGCAAACACGTGCGTCTCCCCTTTAGCAACTCTACCACCATTGCGGCTTATCCGTTTCAGGTGATACATTGCGATGTTTGGACATCGCCCATTGCAAGCAACTCCGGCTATCTTTATTATCTTGTCATCTTAGACGATTTTACGCACTATGTGTGGACTTTTCCCCTTCGGCAGAAATCGGATGTTCTTTCAACACTCACATCTTTTTACTCATTTGTCTCCACGCACTTTGGTCGACCAATTCTTGCGTTCCAAACAGACAATGGGAAAGAGTTCGATAGTCTTGCCGTCCGCAACCTCCTAACCACACATGGCACTGTTTTTCGTCTAACATGTCCTTACACCTCACAACAAAATGGGCGGGCAGAGCGTGTACTCCGCACTCTCAACGATTGCGTCCGTACCCTCTTATTCCATGCCAACATCCCACCTCGCTTCTGGCCCGATGCTCTCGCCACCGCGACTCTCCTCGTCAACATCTGACCATGTCGTGTTCGCTGGAACTATACGCTGCATCAGTTACTCTATGGGACTCCTCCCTCATACGATGATCTTCGCATCTTTGGCTGCCTCTGCTACCCTAGCACCGCCTCCATCGCCCCCCATAAGCTTGCTCCGCGATCCCTCGCTTGCATCTTTCTTGGGTACCCCTCCAACACAAAGGGCTACCGGTGCTACGATCCCGTCTCTCATCGGGTGATCACTTTGAGGCATGTTTACTTTGATGAAAAAGTGTTTCCGTTTCAGCAGGTACCTCCCTCGGATGCACCGACTTCGTCGACCCCGCCTCCCCTCGGCGGGCCTTCTGCCGTGCTGCCGGCCCCTTGCGGCGGCCGCCCCGGTCTGACCATCTCCGAGCTTGGCGACTCTGTTGGCGTACAGAGCGGCTCGGACATCTGGGCGTCGGGCCACTCCGCGACCTCGGCCTCCTCAACGGCTTCGGGCTCGCACGCCTCTACCTCGGGCGCCTCATCTGGCTCGCGTCGGCCACCTGCGGTCTCGATCGCAGTCGCCCCGGCCGCGCCACCTGCGGCCTCGCCCGCAGTCGCTGCGGGCTTGCCACCCGCGGCCCCGACCGCCTCTTCACAGGTCTCGCCACCTGCGGCCCCGCTCGCCGCCCCGCTGGTCTTGCCACCTGCGGCCCCGGCAGCACCCGACCGGCCCGTTGAGGCCATCCAGCCGCTCCACATCACCACGCGCTCCCCACCGGTGCTCTTCGGCCCAGCACGCGCTATCCTTCGGAGGAGTATCTTTGTGCGGCTTCCTCCTCCTCACCGTCGCCGATTCCGCCATCAGTTCGGGCTACCCTCCGCGACCCCAACTGGTTCGCCGCCATGAAGGAGGAATTCGATGCGTTGCAACGCAACCGCACCTGGCAGCTAGTCCCACCTCCCCGCCACGCCAACATCATTAGCGGGAAGTGGGTTTTCCGGCATAAGACACGTCCCGACGGCACCCTTGAGCGGTATAAGGCTCGTTGGGTGGTCCGCGGTTTCCGGCAATGCGCCGGAGTTGACTTCACCGACACCTTCGCTCCGGTCGTCAAGCCGGGAACGATCCGCACCGTCCTCCAGCTTGCGGTGTCTCGTGCCTGGCCGGTTCATCAGCTGGACGTCTCCAATGCGTTCCTCCACGGCCATCTCGCCGAACAGGTTTACTGCCAGCAGCCCATCGGCTTCGTCGACGCCGACCATCCTGAGCATGTGTGCCTGCTCTCTCGGTCACTCTATGGACTAAAGCAGGCACCGAGAGCTTGGTACCAGCGCATCGCCACCTTTCTTCAGCAGTTAGGCTTCCGAGCTACTCGCTCCGACCATCATGGATCGGCGCTTGCTTATCTCCTCCTCTACGTCGACGACATTATCTTCACGGCCTCCTCGGTGCAGCTTCTCGACCAGCTCACCGCTCGTCTCAGCACCGAGTTCGCCTTGAAGGATTTGGGACCGCTTCATTACTTCCTCGGCATTGAGGTCATTTGGCGTTCCGACGGGTTTTTCCTTCATCAACAGAAGTACGCTCACGAGCTTCTTGAGCGCGCCGGCATGCTTAACTGCAAGCCCGCTGCCACTCCTGTTGACACGAAGGCCAAGCTCTCAGCGCTGGAGGGTTCACCAGCACCGGATGGTCCGTTTTATCGGTCTATTGTCGGTGCCCTTCAGTACTTAACCCTCACACGACCGGATTTGCAGTACGCCGTCCAGCAGGTGTGTCTCCACATGCATGCACCCCGCGACAGTCATTGGAACCTGGTGAAGCGGATTCTACGCTACATCCGCGGCACTATGTCCCTTGGGCTTACCCTGACAGCATCCTCCTCCACAGACATGGTCGCCTACTCCGATGCTGACTGGGCTGGTTGTCCGGACACTCGTCGTTCCACCTCCGGCTACTGCATCTACTTGGGGCCCTCCCTTGTCTCCTGGTCGTCGAAACGACAGCCTACGGTATCACGTTCCAGTGCTGAGGCAGAGTACCGGGCTGTCGCCAATGCTGTTGCCGAGTGTTCCTGGTTGCGGCAACTTCTTCAGGAGCTTCATCATGACATTTCACGTGCCACTCTTGTGTACTATGACAACGTCTCTGCTATGTACCTCTCCGCCAACCCCGTTCATCATCGGCGCACGAAGCACATCGAGCTGGACATCCACTTCGTGCGTGAGCAGGTGGCTCTCGGTCACATCCGTGTGCTACACGTTCCCACTGCTCAGCAGTTTGCCGATGTCATGACCAAGGGGTTACCGACGTTGCGTCACTAACGACGTATCGACTGCGGGGGGGGGGGGGGGGGGGGGTTGAGATACTCATGATCGCATGTACTTAGGCAGCTAGGATTTCCTTTTATTTGTTTCCTAGTCTACGGATATCTCCCGATCCTTTCCTTGTATAGTGGATACGGTTGAGATATTCTTGCCCTTGTACTCTATTATACGATCAATGAACGCATCGCATATTCCACAGCATGGCTGGGTGGTTAGAAGGATAGTGGTATTCTTAGCCCACTAGAGTTTATGTCCTAGATTTGACACTGGTGCTCGCATTTTCTTATATTTATTTCGGACCTTCTGCTCATAGAGCTAGGGTGTGCGCGCGTGTGTTCATAAAGGTGAGTGTATGTGTGTATGTATGGGCGTCTGCGTGTATTATACTGCACTAAAGAAAATACTAGAAACCTTTTCCCCTTTTATATATAGGGTATACAATAAGAAACTTCTTTTTCCTTCGTACTTGCATAACGAAACCGTGTATGTATTTTCCGTATTTCCATCAGGCGGTTCGCTTCGTCGGCGTCAGCCGGCCTGCGGGGCACCGGCCACGTTGTATTAACCGGAGCCGGCCCAACCTTCCACCCGCGAGCTAAACCCGACCAAGGGGAAAGCAGGGCCACCGTTAGCGCCTCCTCTCCCCGCTCCGATCCGGATCTCCCCATCCATTCCGGCGAGCCCTCGCCGCGTCGCTTCCACGCGACCCTACTTCCTTAATAAATTCAACCTCCCCGCCGCTGCTCCCGTCAAACCCCGAATACTACCTGACTACTTCCTCCCCTGCCCGCGCCGCCTCCCGAGCCCAACAAACCCTAGGCGACGCCCATGGACTTCGAGGCCGACGGCCGCTTCGGCAACAAGCGCGTGCACAACCGCCTCGGACCCGCGCCCGCCGCCGCCTCTTCGTCTTCCTCTACCAAGGTCTGCATCCATTGGCGCGCTGGGCGATGCAATCGCTTCCCCTGCCCCTTCCTCCACAGCGAGCTCCCTGAGGCGGCCACCACCAAGCGCCCGAACCAAAGGGATGGCCCCGGTGGGCACGTCTGGCGCAACCCCAACTCAGGAGGAGGGGGCCGCGGCGGCGGCGGCTTCAACAAATGGGGGAGGGGCCCCGGAGGTGCAGACGGTGGCGTGAGGCACAAGGTGCCCGACCGGCCCTGCAAGTTCTTCCTCGCTGGAGACTGCACCTACGGCGAGAAGTGCCGCTACCCGCACACGTATTGCATGAGCAATAGCATCACGCTGCTCACCCCTCTCCAGGGCCACGAGAAGGTACTTCATCTACAGATAAGACCGTCTAGTAAAATTCGAAACGTCGGTCATCAAATGCTGTGCGCCCTTTCAGGTTGTGACAGGGATCGCACTGCCTGCTGGGTCAGACAAGCTGTATTCTGGCAGTAAGGATGGAACAGTGCGCCTTTGGGATTGTCAAACTGGACAGGTAGCTGAGGCATCATTGAATTGTATCCTCGGAAGGATTCTGTGTTCTGTATGACAATTTTCAGTACCTTTATTTTCTATATGGTGTGTGATAGTGTGCTGGTGTCCTCCCCGTGGGGGGTGAGGTTGGGTGCATGATCAGCGAGGGGCCATGGTTGTTTGTTGGAATACCTGATGCTGTCAAGGTAGGAAATGGTGCTTGAGATTTGTGATTTTAACCCAATGCTATTGCTATTCCACATGTGTGTCTGACTATGAACTGTTGCTGCAGGTTTGGAATATGCAAACTCAAGCAGAAATGAACCTTACCGGGCCGACTGGACAAGTCTATGCACTCGCAATTGGCAATGAGCTACTCTTTGCCGCAACACAGGTAAACTACCTTCCTTTTGGCTTGTCTTTGGAACTAGCATTTGTCCTGGCAAATATAATTTTCATTAATGATGCATTCTCTCGTATTACACTTGGTGCAGGATGGAAGGATTTTGGCATGGAGATTTAGCACCGTGACAAATTGTTTTGAGCCAGCTGCTTCTCTTACCGGGCACCAGCTTGCTGTTGTTTCGTTAATAGTAGGGGGAATGAGACTTTACTCTGGCTCAATGGATAAAAGCATTAGAGTAAGGACTGAGAACTTGTGCATTGTTGTTCACACATTCTTAGATACAGTTAATGCAGTAGGCTTTGATGCATGCATCAGATCATGAATTTCTGTTAGCTTGTAACACTTCCATCTCTTTAGGTCAACATCTGTTTTATCCTCTGTGTTTCTTCTAATGGTGGATCATGGAAGTATGCACATGCAAAGTAGACCCATGTATTGCACATAGTTATACACTTCTGACTGTTCTCATTAATTTAAGAGGTAGGCATATTGGTAATTAGTTCGTGACTTCATCTGGAGTCACGAGTCAGATGTAAAACAGATGATGCCTGAGATTTGTGCTACTATGTAGTCAGAATAAATGTAACTATACAAGCAAAGCTGGCATCGAATGTTTGTGCAAATCTGCATCAGGTTAGGCACTGTTACTATGGGTGTTGCAGTCCTGCATCACGTATAACTTTAGAATTTAGAGTGGCCGCTCACTTCAATAACTTACTGTGAGTTTACATGCACATTTTATGGTGATATCTCAACCGGCATGTGGAACATTTGTAACAAGTACTTCGAAAAAAAACGTCATCTACATTAGTGGGAAGGCTCCAATCCCAACAAATAAAATAAAATACCTCACTGCTGTAACACTTACATATGGTGTCTGATGCTGTGGGAACTCTGTTATTGCCCTGTTGTTGAATTTTTCCTGGTACTTTTGGTATCCCCAATCTTGATTCAACATGAAGTATCTCTTCTTTCTTAATGTGCACGATTTTCAGTCACCTGGACTTATTTTGCTTCACGCGACAGATGGTACTTTAGCATTACATTGTTCAATTAAGATCAGAACATGTTGTCGCTTTGGTTTACTCCCATTCTACAAATAATATTAAGAAAATGACAAATATTTCAGGTATGGGATCTGGCAACGTTGCAGTGCATACAGACTCTTTCTGATCATACGAATGTAGTTATGTCTCTACTATGCTGGGATCAGTTTCTGTTATCTTGTTCTTTGGATCAAACAATAAAAGTTAGCCTCTATCCTTGTCCCCTTGTTATCGAATGGTTCTACAAATTCTTACATTCCTGCTCCATCCGTCCCAAAATTCTTGTCTTAGATTTGTCCAAATACGGATGTATCAAATCACGTTTTAGTATTAGATACATCCATATCTAGACTAATCTAAGACAAGAATTTTGGGACGGAGGGAGTATTACACATTTGTCCTTTTCAATACAATTCATACTTGTAAGTTCTATTTTTCTTAGGTCTGGGCAGCTACAGAAAGTGGAAACTTGGAAGTAACATACACACACAAAGAGGAGAACGTATGTGCCGACACTCTTATACAGTTGTCATGTTGCGCAATTGCAGTTTGTTTTGTTACCACCTTTCCTGTTAACTTCGGATTCATCCTTTCTTTGGCCCTTTTTTGTGTGTAGCGCTGTTCTTATTTATGTCCTGCTTCAGTAATATACAGTACAATTAATAATCTTATAAGATCTTGTTTACACTCCTTCGAACTTACTATTAGGATTTCCTCGTCATATGCTAAACATATTCAGAATTTTGCACATGCAAGCTCAACATCTATATGGTGTCAGAAATCTACATACATCAATCCGTGTCAACTTGTCTACCATTCAACTTGAATATTTGAACCAGACCAGTAAGTGAACTGGTCAAATGACTGTTAAGTTCAATAATATTGTTATTTTATTTTTAAAATTGTGTATTCACTATTTGGTTGGTATACAAGCTATTGCAGTTGACTAAGGTCCTCGAAGCAAGGGTTAATTCGATAAAATACTACTCCCTCCAGTCGGGTGTATTAGTCGGCTCGATAATCCTCATATATTAGTCTCCCAAGCAATAAATCCCTTGAAAATTGAGCGCTCTCCTTGTTTTAAGGGACGTCTTGGTCGCTGCACTATGGTTCTCCTGACTAACAAACCGGGCTTGAGGGAGTATTCCAACTCAGCTTATTTGAAAAATGACGCTACAAAAATTAATGCTAACTTCTAATAAGCCCTTGGATGCCATTAATTGGCATGAGCACGCTAAAATGCCAATTTATGTTTCTTCTGTTCTCAGTTAAATTGCCACTCCCTCTTTCCTCTCACATCCTATCTTCTCCACCACCGGTGGCCGTGCTCTAGCAAGCTCGCCGTCCTTCCTACTATTCTTCCTGTATCTTCTCCATCTTCCCGCCTGTCCTTTCTGTCCATGCCCAACTGTAGAAGCTGACATGCTCGGCTGTGAAGCATGAACAGATCTGGCGCACAGTGTGGCTGGGTAAAACGGAAGTAGCAACTACCCATGGAAAATAATAGGCGATGGGTAAAACAGCGGCTTGCTGCGAGCTTCGTAACTGCATGGTCCATGCTGGTGGCGATGGGCACTGAGGTGGCAACCATGAGCCCATGAGAGTGAGCCGATGAGGTGAGGGTTGGAGAAAGGGAAGAAAGGAGCAGACGCGGACATTTTGGTCTTGAAATTATCAGAATGACATATCCAAGTGGTTTTTTGTTATGGCCTTTCTCAAATATGCATAGTTAGTAGTGTCATTTGTTGAATTAACCCGAACAGGTTCATACCAGGCTCGTGATCTGGTTTCAATAAATATGGTCTAAAAAACAACACCCCAGGTAGAAATAAACTACCTTGACAAAGAGATTACTGCTCCTGAAAAGAAAGAACTATAGCCAAGGAAATGTGGGCAGCTCTCGGGTTGTATGGCGTGATTGATCATCCATGCGGTGTTGACCTGCTGGAGAAGCAGTGTTGGAATTCTTGCTTAGACAGGAGAAGCTCCACTCACCAGTTCTTGGTCTCAGAAAACTTGATCTAGTTGTTGCTGTTGGGTCATGGGATTTATGGTGGGAGCGTAGGAAACTGGTACATGGGGAGGCCACTCAGATAGCTATGGTGGTAAGATCATTGGTTATGCAGCGGCCTACTCACCAAAAGCAGCTGTTAAACAGGGTGTCTGGACACCTACTCCAAGAAATTTCGTTAAACCAAATGTGGATGCGGCATTTGACGCCGATACACCACAAGGAGCCGTTTGCGCTGTTGTTCCTGATGGCTTGGGGAAATTTATAGCTGCTGCTGACAGCCATATCAAATGGTGCTCTGATGTGCTAACAGCCAAGGTCACAGCAATGGAGCATGGGTTGAACCTAGCACAATCCTTATGATGTAACCGATTGGTTGTCAACTTGGATAGCTTGGATGTAATCTCGGCGTTTAAGGATGGAGCTGGATTTGCTTGAGTTGGCGCGGCGTTCTTTGATGACTGCTATCATATAGCTTGTGAATTCCAACAAATTCAGTTTGAGCATTGCCTTAGACAAGCAATTTTTGTTGCTCATGAATTTGCTAGGCGATCCTCCTGCATCTATTGTTCCTTTGCTTGTAAGTGAAGTACTTGCCACCAATAAATGAGAAGGAACGATGATTTCAAAAAACTACCTTGACAAAGAGATTACTGCTCCTGAAAAGAAAGAACTACGTAAACAAGAAGCTTCAGTTAGCCAGCAGACATCTTCATAGAGGCTTACCTTTCTTCGTAGCCACTGACATTGAAATGCCTAAGAGTCTTCATCAAGAGTGTGTTTGAGAACACTAGATACCTTTCTTTATTCGTACCAGTTTGATCCTTTTCTGGACTGAGTGAAGTGCCCTACAAAAGAGTTGCAGATTGCATGCAGTTCAACTTGTATTCACTGACCATATTGTTTCTCGTAACCTTCCACCTAGCCACCACCTGAAAGAAAATGAGAACAAGATACATGTGATTTGAGGATTCCAAAGCATGATATTTGGGCTGCACTTGCCCTGCCCGCACAGTTTACAGTTGATATCACCCTCCCAGTTTTTCAGTTTCAGTAGGCTTCCTGAGGGGTTTCTGTTTTGGAAAAGCTGCCAGAAAAATTCTTTCCAGAGGTAATCCCCCCTACAAGATTTTTGAACCACCATTTAGTACTCCCTCCGATCCATATTAATTGTTGCAGACTTAGTACAACTTTATTGTACTAAGTCTGCGACAATTAATATGGATCGGAGGGAGTACCATCTTCCCCCTTTTGTAGTTATCATTGCCATTCAGAAGAACATTTCCCTCCGAAACATCTCTCCAGTTAGAAGATCTGTTCGACTCTTGCTAATGCCCTTGTTTGATAGGAGTAATCGATACTCCTTCGAGCCTCCGAGCAATACTTATGCAATGATTTTGTACCTCATGTTCAACGACCAGATGGGTCTCAAACTCCCAATTGTTTGGCTTGCTTGGTGTTTGAATCAGTCCTCAATTTTAGTCTTTGAAGTTCAAGCATTTGCTACTTGCTGAGTTCATCAAATAAGTCTACGAAATCATGCT
Organism: Triticum monococcum; assembly: GCA_034509565.1. Classification (NCBI taxonomy): domain Eukaryota; kingdom Viridiplantae; phylum Streptophyta; class Magnoliopsida; order Poales; family Poaceae; genus Triticum; species Triticum monococcum. The sequence goes on from CM067846.1 coordinate 491,979,832, forward strand.
TTGTGATCCTCACAAAATTTGGTAGAAGGTAATTGAAGATCCGTTAGATCTCAAGAATTACTAACATTTCTGCATGCAAATTTTCTTAACGAAATATTTTTCTTGTTGCAAAGGAAAATTAATATTATCAATCTTATAAGTTACATAGAAATGTGGTGACAAGCTGAGGTTTGTTCTAGTTCTATCAACTGAAGTTAGTATGTACTCCCTGCGTTAACTAAAACCACGACAAGAATTCTGGAACGGAGGGGGTAGGAAATTGTAGTGTGTGGGCTAACCTTTAAGGGCTCATTTGGTGGTTGGGGATGAAAAGGCTTGGGCAATAAACCCCTAAGGGGGGATTTCCATGCTCACCTAGGATCCCCTCACAACCACGGGTTGCTGTTTGGACACCAAGGGAAAGGGAAAAGGAAGGTCGTCTCATTGACACGGGATGATGAAGGCCAGAACTGAAGAAGCGAAACGAGATGTAGCAGTAGGAGGAGGAGGCGCTAACCTAGCAACCTTGGTCGAAGGAGGAGGACGACACCGCCTGGCCTTCCCATCGCTGGACGAGACAATAGATCTGAGGTGGATCGAATCTTCGGGGAAGGAGAAGGATGAAGCCCAACCATGGCCGTCGGTAGGTGATTTTGGAGGTGCATCGTTGAGGGTTGACGCAAGAGAAGGAGGCGGTGGTGCCGGTCGCTAGGCAGAGAAATCTGCAGACGGTGCGCCGTCATTTCTTGTTCTTGAGAGAGGACGAGCCGAGGGTTTCCTCTCGGACCCTCGAGACATGGAAATTTCCTTGTGGAAACGACGCGGATAGGGATGGAGAATTCATGGTGGTAAGCAACCAAATGCTTCGGTTGTTTTCCACCGGCCGACTTGCCGCATGAGCTCTATGCCCTGGTTTTTGACGGGGATCCCCGAGGAATCCCATGCGACCAAACAAGCCCTAAGAAGGCGTAGCAACTAGTAAGGCCCTCGTCTACATGCACTTAAGTGCTCGGCAGCAGCCAAATACGCTGCTTTGGCGGCTTGGCTATCGGCAGCCAATGAGTTCCTGTGGCCAGAAAACAACCTTTGACGAGAAATAGACGACTCCTGTGAGGAATCGCGATTAGCATCGCTTGCGGGATTTTATGTGGTCGTCTCCGGTAGGATGTCGTTGTCGCTGGCACCAACATTAGTGCTGGTGCTTGCTGCCATCACGGCTGCTGTTTGTATGTGTGGTGGCTTTCACGGAGTGCCAGAGGAAACCCTACACAGATAATGCAGCAGCTGTGGGCTCGGCCATAGTGCACTGATGGGCGTTCTCTCCCTTCAGCACTATTCTTACTCTGATCTCTCATTCACGCCTGCTAGTGGGACAAATGGGGTGTCACCGTGGCAATCGTCGCCACTTAAAGCAACCAAGGGGCTGGCAAAACGCTGCTTAGCACTATTTTCACTCCAATCTCTCTTCCACGCCTGCTAGTGGGTCAAATGAGATGTTGCCATGGCAAACGCCAAGGTGCCCAGGCGCCACTGAAGTGACCAAGGCGCTGCAAATCGCCTGCTGAGTGCCTAGCACCCCTTTTAATCCCTTTCAGTAGGCAGCTATGGTGGCTTGTTATCTGATTCACAACGTGTAGGTTACAATACAATAGCTTCTATCTTCTCAAGAATATGCTTCTTCTCTTGCATGATCTACCTTACCAAAAGTTTGGGAATTATGTTCTGCTGTATCTACGATCTGATTGCTTTGTTCCGTTTGTAGGGTGCACTTGCTCTTACTGGCATGCCTGATGCACAATCAAAACCTGTGCTAGTATGTTCATTAAATGACAACACTGTCCGCCTCTATGACCTGCCATCGTAAGAAAGTTACCATACTAAGATCATTTCTGTTTTCTTTACTTCTGACGTTTTTCTGAAGTGACTCTCCTTTGTTTTATATTATAGGTTCAGTGATAGGGGGAGAATATTCTCCAAGCAGGAAATTAGGGCAATACAAACTGGACCTGGTGGTTTATTTTTCACTGGGGATGGAACCGGTGAGCTGAAGGTTTGGCAATGGATTATTGATGCCTCCCAAACCTGATGGATATAGCGTACTCTAGATTAGTTTCCCAATGTATGTTAAGCGGGATTTCTCAAGGATACACATAATGAGTTGAGGTGTGGTTGGCGATCAGTTCAATTTTCGGTTATATCCTACATTTATTCTCCCAAGGATATGAGACTCCGCTGGATCGGATTGCAGTTAGAACACATGCAGAGGGCCCATGTAGTATCAATATGAAAAGCTAGTCTTGTTCTGGAATGGGTTCGACGTCGGGGGAATAATTCCTTGTAATTTGCAAAGCACCGGAACATGGAAGTGTCTCATTGCTTTTCTCCGATGTGCTGATAGCTTCAAAGGATGTATTAATATGAGGATTTTGTTTGGCCGCATTTGGATTGGGGAAACTTGAGATTTTCTCGCGGCAGTTGTAAGTGCCATCTTTTTTGGATTAGTTATATGTTGGGTTCGTTCACTCACGCATGCCAATTGCTCTTTTCATTGTATAATAATTGGGTGTTCATAACTAAATATAGAAGCATTTCTTCTTGAAGCACTGTACAGTGAAGACTTCACCCTATATTGCCCTGCTGTATGCACATTCCTAGAAGTCAATTTTGTGCAAAACAAATGCCTAGTTGGTTGTGATTTCTAACCTTTTGATGGCACGATCAGAACTAGGGTCAATATTTGAGTTTCCAGGAAGGAAAGGGAAAATCACCTTATACCGAGTTCTAATTTAGAGTAGTAAAACTGAGCATAAATCGAGCTCTTTCATGCCCCCAGTGATTTTGGTCGTCGGATTTTGCGTTTGAACCGTCTGTGGCCGTCAGATCTTTTTTTTTTGAACACCCGTTTTTCGCGAGTGGGCTGGCTGTCCTAATGAGCTGTTATTCTGGGAGTTATTTACTCAAAACCATCACATTTAAGGCTAGGGTAACAACTTGATACCACATTTGAGTCAGGGCACAAAGAACCACCAAAATTGCGCCTAATCTGTAACGTGGAGCACTGATGCTTGAATTCAGTCACGAAGACAGCGAATCTGACCGGTTGGGCCCACCTGGCTGGCCGATGTGGCATGCCTACCTGGATAATTTGTTGAGGTGGCCAAAGGCCCCACCTGTCAGCTTCTGTCTTATTCACCCCCTCTCTCTTCCCCCAAGGCCCCAAGCCACCTTCTTCCCCCACCCACCCCGACAAAGCCGGCATGTCCAGCGCCGCCGCCAGAGCCTTACCCCGGCGAGCCATCCCATCCCGGCGACCCTCCCCGTCGTCCATGGCCTCCATGGCCTCCCGTCGGGCGCGACCAGGCCCTCCTGGCGGACGAGCAGAGCACGGGGGTGGCCATGGCCTCCTGTCGGGCGCGACCAAGCCCTCATGGCGGACGAGCAGAGCACGGGGATGGCCATGGCCTCCCGTCGGGCGCGGCGACCACGGGGCATGGTCACGGCGCTCCACGACGGCGCGCTCGGCCAAGGCCTCCATGCGTGAGCCGCGAGCACGGGCGTGGCCAGAGCGCTCCACGGCGGCGCGCGCGGCCAGGGCCTCCCGGCGGGCACCGTGCGCATGGGCGCGACTAGGGCACTCCACCACGGCACCCCTCCTTCCTCTATACGGTCGCGACCAGGGCCTCTGGCGGTCGCCGCGAGCACGAGTTCTCGGCCGAAACTCGTTGGATCCAGGCGCAGCAGAGGGCTGGGGAAGCTCGGCGACGTCGGGGCGGCGCGGCGAGGTTGAGTTCATCCATGGCGCAGGAATGGCTGTTGCTCCTGTTTGAGAGAGAGGGAAATCAGGGAGGAAGGAGGAGGAGAAAAACAAAGGGGCGGCGAGGGGAGCTCCAACAGCTTGACATCGGTGGCCAGGTCTCAGATGGCCGTCGACCAACAAGGGCGGCGAGCCGCGCTGGTGGCACCCAGTGTGTTGATAAGCCCATTAACTGTTTGTTGAGTTAATTGTACAGAAGTACCACAATTGGGGCATTAGAAGCAAATTGGTACCAAGTTTGATAATTTTTACGTGTCAGTACCAAGTCTGGGGCTAGCCGTTACAAAATGGTCTAAACCGCGTATAAATACATATTAACGGGTATCTGACCAGCGGGGCACACCTGTCGGGTGCCGATGTGGCATGTTTTTTTTCAGAAAACCCCCTTGCTTTGCGGGGAAAAAGGCTCCTATGAGAGAAGCTCTAGGACAGGGACCTAAAGTGGGAGCCCGCCATGGCCCTTGCCCCGGCCGCCTCTGACTCCGTCTGCCGGTGGAGAGGGGCGGCGCTGCACCTCTACCCCCTCTCCCCCTTCCCTCTGTCCTTGCCCAAGGCCCCGTACAATGTGCCCCTTGAGCGGGCGCGCCATGAGGCTGACGGCGAGCAGTGCGAGGAAGAGCACGAGCACGGCAAGCTCGAGCGAGATGCAGGCCGGCGGCGGCACTTTTCTTGCGGAGCCGGCGGCCGGCGCGCCATCCTTGCGGAAGACGTCGCGACCTACTGAGGCGGCGAGCGGATCTTGAGGCGCAGCGAGCAACCTCGCATCACGCAATTGTACGTCGATCGCCGGCACCAAATTAGCTCGATTCCGAGCGCCCCCGGCCTCCTCCTCGACACCCGGCTCCACACGACCGCCACGAAGAGCCTGGACACCACCGCACGGACCGCCGCGACCTCAAGCTCGTCGCCCCCGTGAGCCGCGTACCCGTGGCTGCGATAGCAGCCCGCATCGCGTCGAGCTGGAGCTACGGGAGGCCATCAATGGCGGCTTGGCGTCGGGCTCCGGCGAGGTAGGGCGCTGGGGCGTCGCGGTCAACGGGAAGGAGGCGGCTCGATGCAGGGATTCCGGCGTCGAGGGACGAAGGGGAAGGACAGATCCGAGGCTCTCCAGCGCGGATTGGTGGGAAACAAGGCGGCGCGTCGGGCTGGAGCTACGGGAGGCCATCAATGGCGGCTTGCCGTCGGGCTCCTGTCCAAGGGGGAAGAGAGAGAGAGAGCTCCGGGTGAGAGAGAGAGAGCAGAAAAAATGGAAGGAGGAAGAGAAGGAGAGAGGTAGGGTGTGGGGACGGCCTGGTCCTGTTCCCCGGTGGTGGTGCTCCGGTGGCTGGCCGGCGGCGAGGCGAGGAGGAGGCCAGGATGGGGCGGGGCGGGGCGGGGCTTGCGGGAGGCAAAGGAGCTGGGGCTCGACGGGAGCCCCTCGATCCAGATCGGGACCGCCCCGCGTGGGTTTTTCTGCAAAAAAATGCCACGTCGGCACCCGACATGCGGACCCTGCTGGTCAGATACCCCGTCAATACGTGTTTATGCGCGGTTTAGACCTTTTTGTAACAGTTAGCCCCAGACTTGATACTGACACGTAAAAATTACCAAACTTGGTACCAATCTGCTTCCAATGCCTCAATTGTGGTACTTCCGTGCAATTAACTCCTGTTTGTTGAAATGCACACAAGAAAAAGAATTTTAAAAGAGACAAACAGATGAGTCACTTACAGGTGGGTCCCTTGTCCAACTCAGCATATTGTCCACACAAGCATGCCACATCAGCCTGGCAGGTGGGCCCAACTTGTCAGTTTCACTGTTTTCGCATACTTATCAAACAATCAGTGCTCCCCGTTAGTCATTAGGCACAAAATTGATGGTTTTTTGTGCCCTGTCCGAAAAGTGGTACTAAGTTGTTATTTTAGCCCCAAATGTGATGGTTTTGGATAAATAACTTCTAATTCTGGGGACATTTTCTAAGGCGTGCCTTCCTAAGCGCTAGTTTGCCCATCTGGTGAAAGGCCATCATGGGCTTGGTTCAAATTCATGCAGTCATGCAGGAGCTCTTGAGGCGATTTGGCAACTATTCTACAATTCCCCGCGTTTCATCATAGCCGCTGATTATTGCACGCACGTGGGGAAAGGTAATGAACTCTAGACGACAACCCGGGTTCCAGGTTCACCCGAATGTTTTCTCAAGGCCTCTTGAACTTGTATGGTCTTGGGCGTTGTAGTACATGGGAGCAGCAGACTGATTTACTAGTAGTATACTACCTATACCCTTAACTTGGTGGCTGACAGAGGAAGTGTTTCCTAGTTCAAGTCACCTGCCGTGCAGCCACTATATTTCAGCGGAGCATACAAGGGCAACCCGGAGATGAAGCAAAGCTTTTGTGGCGATCATTGTAATTTGTGCCACTAGATTATGGGACGAGCACTGCTAGGCGGACGACTGATTTAAACGACCAGTGCACGACGATGAATCCCAGCCATGGAATCGCGTCCAGAACCCACACTCTGTCCGCTGGATTTTTTTTCGTGTATAGATCGGCCACGGGCTGTCGTGTGTTTTCATGGCTGGGATTCATCGTCGTGCGCTGATCACTAGTCGTCTGCCTATACGTGCTCTTATGGGACCATAACTCTATGGCTGATTCTGGAGAAGCATGCTTCTCGCCGGTTCGATCGCGTGCACATGTTCATAACTCACTAGGTGGAAAGTGTGCTACGTATTGAAAAGCTTAGAAAGGGACTGCACGGGGACAACGAGAAAAGGCAGACAGCACAGTCGATCATTGTGTAATGATACCACCACCCGCGCGAGTGTGTTTATTTGCATTCCCTTGGTAGGCGGTGTCACATCAGGCGAGTGTGCTAACAATCCCTTGCGTCTAAAACAAGTGACAGGAATCTCCACAGAGAACTACACTACTAGCTCCCAAACTACCACCATTAGCCTTGCAGCTAGGCGTGCAGCGCTGGCGTTGTTGCAATAGTAACATGAGACGACACCGATCCTTTTCGAGGGAAGATGTGTCATATGTGACTGTGAGGTGAATGCGTCAGCGTTCTGCTTCCTCAATTTTTTTGGGGTTTTGTTTTCCAAGAAAATAGTACCTCCGTCCTGGTTACAAGTCCTCATTGTATTTTGAGTCAAAGTTTGATCAATATTTAACTAGCAAAATATTAATGCATGTCATTAAAAATTATGTTGTTAAATTTGTATTTAAATGTAGTTTTCAGTAATAGTATTTTTTACTATGTATACCATATATTTTATTAGTTAAAATTAATATATGACCTAAAATACGAGGATAACCAGTAAATTAGGATGTACTGAGGTAGTACTACTGTACTGTATATGATGCGCAGTGCTAGTGATATAGATATCCAATGCATACATTCCTGTCAACTTTCGTTTTCAGAGAAATATACTTTGGGGGGCTAGTGGCTGCTGAATGGTTCTCGCGTCCGACTTTGTGCTGATCCTTCCTGCGGTCTGCTGTCCACGAGGACGATCTCCGGAAAGAGATGGTAGAAACAAGAGAATATCCTTTGGTACATTCCAAACACGAGTGCAGTAGCCGCAGGCTAGCAGCCATCACCTTTGTCGAGGGTTGCACAGTGACCCATGTGCAACATAGCACGACAACGCTCGCGTGGCACCTCCAAACGATTCGCTACTGAGAACTAAAACTGGCCCTTTAAATTTGGACCGTGTAGGAAGGGAGTAGCTACGTCTACGTGCAGGTTTTTGTTTTTTCTGTGATACTTCCTGCTTTCCAAAATAAACGTCTCAACATTAGTTTAACTTTATACTAAAGTTACACTAAAGTTAAGACATTTATTTTAAGACGGAGGGAGTATTTGAAACACCAGCAGAGTGAAGCACTACTAACCCATAAATCCATAATATATGTTGAGTGGTTGGGCAAGCTTTGTCCTTTAAAATTGTTATGGTGTGCGGTTAGTGTGTTCCTTCACAAACATATGCTGCAATATCATCTATAAACTAGGCTCGTAGCTATACAATTATCTTCAATGACCCGGCATAGGTATCAAGTTGCTGGAAGACAAAAATAAACAAGGCCGAGTAGCCAAATTTGGCACACAAGTGGACATAACGGTTCTCAAGGACCAAATGCAAGACAAGTGAGACAAGATTGTTTGATATTTTGTCTTACCATCTAATAGAACACATATGCAGAACACCATACATATGCAATCACACAATGTCTACTAAAGAGTAAATTTGCACCTAGTTGACAACGAAGACATTGCCCACCATAAATGAATATAATCGTTTTTTAGACGCATATGATAGGATATTGAACTTGAGGTTTCATCCATAGTGATTGGAGGTACAGCCACCTATATTAGCCATCTAATCGATGGTTGGTTCTTTGACATAGTGTTTCTTCGCGCACGTGGGGGAATCACTCCATATTATCCTTAGTATTAAGAGGCGTTGAAGAAAATTATAGTGAAGTGTTTGCTCTTAGCAACCTGTCTAAGGATAAGACAAATGACCGAAAAAATGGCAAGATGATTTTGTGCTGCCTGCCCGCGTCTTTATTTGAAGAAAAAAAGATCAAACTAGAGGACATAAGGTTGTATAACACATGCATGCTCATTTTCATGACAAATTATGAATTCTAGAAAAAATATGCTACTTTTTTCACAGGAATAAGAAAAAAATTGTGTAGCAAAAATAGCAATATTTAGTACACCGGGTTTGTATGTTTCATAAAAAAACACCCTACATAACATATCCAACCCTTATTGGTTCAGGGTTTTCCGTTTTTGAAGACTAGTAAAATAAGAAGATTCTGGAACCCCAAGGATTCAATGGTATATGGATATGGAAAATATAAGATTTCCAATCCTAGCGAGAAAAGGCAGGGAACAGATACCGAATAGGATTGGATCCTTGGGAGGAACTTTTGGTAATGGCCTTGATCCTCTATGCTGTTTCCACATGGGAGCAATGCTCTTTTCTCTATTGGGGGATCTAGGTATATCTTCCAACTCTCCTTCCTGCACACTGGCATACAAAGCAGCCTCATAAACTGCATTTTGTAACTGAACCTCCACAGTTTTCAAACCTAAGGGTGGATCAAAAGGCACCGGTATGCATGTTCTTAACCAAATGTTTTAAGTATATAAACGGTTGTTACATGTATGCGTGCAATTTTTTTCTCAAGAATCTTAACAATATTATTGTTTTTAGGGTATTAACTATATTATTGTTGTCGTTATTATTTTAAGATTGTGTAATGCGCTCCCTCGACAACTCTCGTATGCCGACCTTTTGTCCTTCCTCGAGGTACCCAATTTGAAATCTAGACAAATTTGATCCCTAAATTCCAAATTGGATAAGTTTGTTCTTTGACTGCGGTCCAAGTTGAACAACCGATTACTTGATTGTGGTGTCATGCATGGTGGCCTAAAAAATACTAGATTTCTAAAGATAAAAAATTAAGATTTCAATAAGAATGTTAGATTTTATTTTTCAAAATCACTGATTTCATAAATAAGAAAAAATTAGTACAAAGAAAACATATAAAAATTGTCTACAAATTTCTAGAAAGTTAAATATTTTATCATGATATTTATACATCATTTGTGATTTTTTCCTTGAATCTCTTTGCTTTCAATAGTATCACCACAACTAAAAAAATAGTATCACTAAATTTGTATTTTCCCCTTCTTATTGTAGAAATCCAAAAATAATTTGAGTTTGGAATATGTATTTTTTAAAATTTATTTTATTACTGTCTTTTTTTGTAATGTCTACTTTGTTTTACTTGTTTTTTCAAATTTTCTTTTGCCGAGCAGTATACTATGTGTGCAAATCACCACCGCATCATTGCTCATACTGGTTTGATTGGAGTGAGAGAACAAATTTGTCAGTTGCTCGTAGTCAATTGTCAAATTTGTCGTTTTTTAGAGTGTATGGAGCAAAAATAAACTCAAACAACATTTGAAGGAGCAGAAATAGACTCTGTTTATGTAGCCAATGACGTTCTCTCCATCGCTACTGCGAAGCTAGCCGAAGTTGTTTTCAGGACATGGTTCAGCGTCAGGATTTCTGATCCACACAAGGCTTCAATGATGTCAATTCTTCTCCTAGGCTAAGGTCCAGCACATGACAACTTCCCGGCGGTAGAACAAAATGTCTGGCGGCTTCAATAATGTTGTGGTAACGGTGCCATAGTTTCTGTTAGAGCTGAAGATTAAGTTTGTTTGGCACATCACTTGCTCTAGAGCGCGCGTGCCGGGTTTTTTTTTGTGAGAAAAACTTTTTGTTTATTCATTATTTGTCAAGACAGTGCAAAAAACACCACACGTAAGAAACTTACACCCAGGTTCACATACCCCTTAGCAACGACTACAAGCACTGGAGAGAGTCGAAGGCGCATCGTGGTCATTCTCTTCCCTCACTCGAGCTGGACAAAACTTGTTGTAGTAGACAGTTGGAAAATCGTAGTGCCGTCGTTAATCACAAGTTGGAAGTCATCCAGGCCATGCTGCTTACTTCACGTGCAAACATTTGTACACAGAATTGCTTGTCCTCAGAATTAATTACTACTCGCACTGTTTATCAAAATGCAATATTAGTGGATGCCGTTTTTTTGTATGCTTCAGTGCACGCGGCACAAAGTTTATGCTAGTAGAGTCGCTGACCGACCACGTAGAATTATAACCGTACCAGGAGTACTTGCTAGTGGGGTATAATTATAATCCATCGCAGTCTCTAAGTGTCTTTGAGATATTTGCAGTGAACCAGTAGCTTACTAGCACGTTCTACCGCACCTTTGGAAATGCTCGGGGAGAAAACAAAAGGCATCCACAACTTTTGCCAGTGACTACGATACAAAACGATAAGAGGTCCGTGTCTTACCGGTCGTTGCATTCTCTACAGCCGAAAGCCGACGAGACACTGTGGAATCTTGGATATTCTCCGGTTTATTCCGTAACAACACTGACGAAAGTACGGGGTGTGAAAAGGATTCAACGCGATTGGAGTTGAAAGAGATGAGTATCATCAAAATAATAATGGCGGCAACGCCATATACGTCACACGATTGGTGAAGGCTTTTTTTTCCGGTGTAATATATATCTTATTCATATCATAACGATCAAATTATAAATTACGTAAAAACCAACATGACAAAACTAGATAGCAGAACATCGCTGAGCTTTGTTGAAAATATGAGCAATTTACCCAATGATTTTATTAACAGAAATACTAGACAAAGCATGACTAATATAACAGTGATAAAGCAAGTCATGTGATTTGACAAAGAGAAGGTAAATAGCAACTTCACATATGAACTGTAACTAAACACATCTAGATCAGACAGTATAGCAAGTTGCATATATGAAGTAGAACCTAACACATGTAGGGCAGAAACTAGAGCAAAGAACTGTGGTAGGACATCTAACAGAAAGAGCATAAATACGTACGGGACAGCAGCAGCAGAAGCACTGGAGTTAGGGTGGACGTCCTCTCCAGCCATGTCGTCGATGTCAGGGAAGAAGTCGTCGTCGGGGAAGTAGTCGTCGGAGTCCGTGATGAAGGAGTCAGTAGTCGCGCGGAGCGCTCCCCAAAAATCTTATCACCCTTCTCCCGTACAGGACTCAAAGAGGTGCGGTTTCGGAGGCCTACTGTCCCGACCTACGGTGCACGCCGCAAGCCGGGATGGGGAAGATCGTAGCAGCAGCGCAGTGCTCAGGAACTTGTGGCGAGAGGAGAAAGAGATTCTGGTGCGTCTCTCTGAGAGGAGCGACCTCCCTTTTATAGGCGCAAGAGAAGGAGGCGAGAGGCTGCGCCGGGAGCTGAAGGGAACGCGGGAGATGAAACGAACAGTCAGCAGCCGAAGGGTGCAGCGTTCGTATTCAATATCCACTACAGCAAAAACTTTCCAGCTCCCAAATGACCTTTCGTATACCCGTAGTACGTGGCAAAAATTTAGATATCGGCTCATTCCCGCAACCCGCGGCGCGGCGCGGCGCGGCGTGGCGAGGCGGGCGGCGGAGGAGGAGCGCGCGTGGATATCCCTCTTGTTCTCATGCTCGTACAAGTGGGGAAAGAACCTCCCTTATAAGGAGGTCCAACTCCCACTAAACTAGCAATGTGGGACTAAACTTTAGTAGCATCCCTTGCCTTGCACAAATGGGCTAAGTGGGCCTCTAGAATTTATTAGGAATTTCTGAAATAGTTATTAGGCTGCCCAAAATAGACTAAATTCCAGCAATTCCCCACCAGATCCCAGAGGCACACAGAAATTTGCCTTTGGTTCCAAAACACTGTTTTATATACCGGTACTGCAGTGGGGACTGTTAAGTTGAACTTCCACCTAGAACTCTATACTACACTAGTAAGCAACTTGAACAGTGGACTGGGCCTTGAACTGCAAGTTTTCTGCGAATCTAGCTTCACATAAAGCCTTGACCGATACGTGGCTACCATGGGTCTTCCCCGCGGGTGGAGCTTATGCGTCATACTCCGTGACCTTTCATGAGTTTACTAGAGAGAACCCTACTCTCATAGATTGCGACGTTTAACAATCAGACTCATATAGGTGTGTTCTTCAAAAGATGTTCTGCAGGATAACATCTCTGCTTAAGTAAGCCGCTTAGAACACATTAAGATACACATCAACCTGCCATGCAGATTAGGAGAGTATTGCATCTTCATGGAGTGGTATTGTAAATAGTAAGGCTATTCTCCTCTCAGTTGGCCAACAGCTTGTCTTCCACATCTAATTCACGGGATCTCCGATCACAAAGAATAGGTTACCACTGTGAACAACTCATATTGTGGGTCTCATACCCATCTCCCTCGATGCATTATCTATCACATTACGTGATAGACCCTTGATAAAAGGATCTGCCAGATTTTCACACGTTTGGATATAATCCAACATGATAACTCCGGAGTTTTTCATTTTCTTGACAGATTTTAACCTTCTCTGAACGTGTCTTGATGACTTCATGTTATCCTTTGAACTGCTCACTTTCGTGATCACAGTTTGATTGTCGCAGTTCATAAGGACACCCGGTACAGGTTTCTCAACGACCGGCAAGTCATTCAAGAGCCGGCGAAGCCAATCTGCTTCAACCGTAGCTGTATCTAGTGCTGTGAGTTCTGCTTCCATTGTTGACCTCGTTAAGATAGTCTGCTTGCAAGACTTCCAAGAAACAGCGCCACCTCCATGAGTGAATACATAACCGCTCGTGACCTTTATCTCATCAACATCTGAGATCCAGTTTGAGTCACTATACCCTTCAAGCACCTTTGGATGCCCGGTGTAGTGAATTCCATAATTTGCAGTGCCTTTCAAATAACGCAACACTCTTTCTAGAGCTTTCCAATGCACATCTCCTGGTTTTAAAACAAACTGACTTAGTTTGCTAACAGCAAAAGAGATGTCAGGTCTTGTAGCACTGGCTAAGTACATAAGCGAGCCAATAATCTGAGAATACTTCAATTGGTCTCTAGCAATTCTTCGATTCTTTCAAAGCAACACACTAGCATCATATGGTGTTGGAGAGGGCTTGCAGTCACTATAGCCAAAGCGACTCAAGATCTTTTCCACATAGTGAGATTGAAGCAAAGTAATCCCACCATCATCGTCTCTCAACAACTTGATGTTCAGAATGACATCAACCACTCCTAAATCCTTCATCTCAAAACAACGAGATAGGAAATCCTTGACCTGCTGAATAACTTTCAGATTTGTTCCGAAAATCAGTATGTCATCGACATACAAGCACAAGATAACTTCCTCGCCCCCACCATGGCGATAGTACACATATTTGTCAGCTTCGTTCACAACAAAGCCTGCAGCTGTTAAAGTTCTTTCAAACTTCTCATGCCACTGTTTGGGTGCTTGCTTAAGTCCGTACAAAGACTTCAGCAACTTGCACACTTTCTCTTCCTGACCATCTAGTACAAACCCATCTGGTTGTTCCATATAAATTTCCTCGTCCAACTCTCCATTTAGGAAAGCAGTCTTAACATCCATTTGATGAACGAGAAGACCATGCGAGGCAGCTAGTGAAAGTAGAACTCGAATAGTGGTCAGTCGAGCCACAGATGAGTAAGTATCAAAGAAGTCTTCACCTTCCTTTTGGGTATAACCCTTAGCCACGAGCCGAGCCTTGTACTTTTCAATAGTACCATCAGGCCTAAGCTTCTTCTTGAATACCCATTTGCATCCTATAGGTTTGCACCCATAAGGACGATCAGTTATCTCCCAAGTTTCATTTGCCAAGATGGAATCCATCTTGCTACGAACCGCTTCCTTCCAATAGTCAGCATCTTCAGATGCATAAGCCTCTGAAATAGAACTGGGAGTGTCATCTATGAGATACACAAGAAAATCATCACCAAAGGACTTTGCAGTCCTTTGTCTCTTGCTCCTGGTAGGAACTTCATTGTTTTCCTCCACAGGACTTTCGAAGTGTTCCATCGAAATGGTAGGTTCGGTAATTATAACTGGTTCCTGATTCGATGAACTAGGCATCTCCTGATTAGATGAGGTAGCCATATCCTTCATGGGAAAGATATCTTCAAAGAAAGTCGCATCATTCGACTCCATGATCGTACCGACATGCATGTCAGGTACCTCAGATTTTACAACCAAGAATCTATAGCCAATGCTATGAAAAGCATATCCCACGAAAACACAATCCACAGTCTTTGGTCCAAGCTTCCGCTTCTTTGAAATTGGAACATTGACTTTCGCCAAACAACCCCATGTTCGCAGATAAGAGAGTTTTAACCTTTTCTTCTCCCATTCCTCGAATGGAGTTATCTCTTTGTTCTTTGTGGGGACTCGGTTCAGGACATGACATGCTGTCAATATCGCCTCCCCCCACCATGCCTTGGAGAGACCCGATGTGTCTAACATGGCGTTAACCAAATTAGTTAGAGTACGGTTCTTTCTTTCGGCCACCCCATTTGACTAAGTTGAATAAGGAGGCGTCATCTCATGAATTATACCATGTTCCGCACAAAAAGAATCAAATTCATTGGAAAAATACTCTCCACCACGGTCGGACCTAAGCCTCTTGATTTTTCGATCAAGTTGGTTTTCCACTTCGGCTTTATAGATCTTGAAAAAGTTCAAAGCCTCATCCTTAGACTTCAGAAGATACACACGACAATATCTAGTGGAGTCATTAATTAACGTCATGAAATATTTCTTTCCACCTTTTGTCAACACACCATTCATTTCACATAGATCTGAATGTATGAGCTCTAGTGGTGCAAGATTTCTTATTTCCGCAGTCGTGTGAGACTTACGAGGTTGCTTAGCTTGCACACACACTTGACACTTAGATCCCTTAACGGTGGTGAAACTAGGGATTAAGTTCAACTTCGCTAGTCGCGACATGCAACCAAAGTTAACATGACAAAGACGTGAATGCCACACATTGGATTCACTATTGTTGCAAATATGATTAATAACTTTATTGCAAACGTCTGATAAGGATAAACGAAACAAGCCTCCTGACTCATAGCCTTTACCAACAAAGGTTCCATACTTGGATATTACAAATTTATTCGACTCAAAGACAAGCTTGTAGCCATCTCTACACAGAAGAGATCCGCTAACAAGATTTTTATTGACGGAGGGGACATAATGCACGTTCTTCAGCCGCACGATCTTCCCCGAAGTAAACTTCAGATCGACCGTGCCAACACCACAAACAGAAGCACTTGAACCGTTGCCCATCAGCACGGTTGAAGTCCCTGCGGTCTGATAAGACGAAAACATGGAAATATCACCACATACATGCACATTAGCACCCGTGTCAATCAACCAGTCAGGAGAATGACATACTGAAAGAATAGTGGGAAATATACCATACCCAGCATCCTTCACGTCAGTGTCTCCAATGACAACATTAGCGGTCTTGCCGCCTTTCCCAGGATTACGCTTGTCATAGCGATTAGGGCAACCAGGAGCCCAATGATCAGGATCCCCACACACATGACAAGCACCTTTCTTCTTGCCATTCTTCTTCTTGAAGTTCGTGTGTTGCACAGCCTTGTTCTTCCTATCAAACTTTGCTTTACCATCAAACTTGCCCTTGTTCTTGAACTTGTGGGGCTGGAAGTTCTGCTTCTGTACCACATTGGCACTAGATCCTCCCTCAATACCTCGAGCACGGGTGTCCTTTGCTCTCGCCTTTTCTTCCACATCAAGAGTGCCAATGAGATCCGGGATGGAAAACTCCTGCCTCTTATGCTTCAGCAAGGTAGCAAAGTTCCTCCATGAAGGAGGAAGCTTAGTGATGATACCTCCGGCAACAAACTTGTCCGGTAGCATACAACTGAAGTGCTCAAGTTCTCTAGCAAATGACTGTATCTCATGAGCTTGCTCAACCACGGAGCGCTCTTCAGTCATCCTGTAATCATAGAATTGCTTCACGATGTACAACTCAGTGCCAGCATCCGAGACCCCAAACTTGGCCTCGAGTGCATCCCACATATCTTTTCCATTATCAATTGACGCATAAGCATCAACTATGTTCTCACCAAGAACACTCAAGAGAGCAGCCTTAAACAGAGTATCCATTTTTTGAAAAGCTTGTGCCTGTTGAGCATCAAGCTCTCCTTCAGGTTTTCCGAGAGTGGCGTCATAGCAACTCATGGTTTGAAACCATAAGACTGCTCTCACGCGCCACCTCTTATAGTGGATACCCTCAAACATAGGAGGTCTCATGGAAGCAGCAAAACCACTTGGGGTAAATTGCCTATAATAAGGTTTTTGGATTGTTGGAAATATGAGCAATTTACCCAATGATTTTATTAACAGAAATACTAGACAAAGCATGACTAATATAACAGTGATAAAGCAAGTCATGTGATTTGACAAAGAGAAGGTAAATAGCAACTTCACATATGAACTGTAACTAAACACATCTAGATCAGACAGTATAGCAAGTTGCATATATGAAGTAGAACCTAACACATGTAGGGCAGAAACTAGAGCAAAGAACTGTGGCAGGACATCTAACAGAAAGAGCATAAATACGTACGGGACAGCAGCAGCAGAAGCACTGGAGTTGGGGTGGACGTCCTCTCCAGCCATGTCGTCGATGTCAGGGAAGAAGTCGTCGTCGGGGAAGTAGTCGTCGGAGTCCGTGATGAAGGAGTCAGTAGTCGCGCGGAGCGCTCCCCAAAAATCTTATCACCCTTCTCCCGTACAGGACTCAAAGAGGTGCGGTTTCGGAGGCCTACTGTCCCGACCTGCGGTGCACGCCGCAAGCCGGGATGGGGAAGATCGTAGCAGCAGCGCAGTGCTCAGGAACTTGTGGCGAGAGGAGAAAGAGATTCTGGTGCGTCTCTCTGAGAGGAGCGACCTCCCTTTTATAGGCGCAAGAGAAGGAGGCGAGAGGCTGCGCCGGGAGCTGAAGGGAACGCGGGAGATGAAACGAACAGTCAGCAGCCGAAGGGTGCAGCGTTCGTATTCAATATCCACTACAGCAAAAACTTTCCAGCTCCCAAGTGACCTTTCGTATACCCGTAGTACGTGGCAAAAATTTAGATATCGGCTCATTCCCGCAACCCGCGGCGCGGCGAGGCGTGGCGTGGCGAGGCGGGCGGCGGAGCAGGAGCGCGCGTGGATATCCCTCTTGTTCTCATGCTCGTACAAGTGGGGAAAGAACCTCCCTTATAAGGAGGTCCAACTCCCACTAAACTAGCAATGTGGGACTAAACTTTAGTAGTATCCCTTGCCTTGCACAAATGGGCTAAGTGGGCCTCTAGGATTTATTAGGAATTTCTGAAATAGTTATTGGGCTGCCCAAAATAGACTAAATTCCAGCAAGCTTGACATCAACGTTCGTCATCTGTCTCCGACACCACCACAACAGCCATAAAAAAATGACGGATCATCTTTTCATTCGAGCTCGATGCGGCTCCATCACTGATATGCAGCGTATTTTCAAGGTGGCTCACCAAAGATGAAGCCATAGCCGTTGAACGAATCAGACCGGACAACACCTTGGACACGTCATCGAACTCCAGATCTAACACCCCATCACGACTAAGATGTCGAAGTAGGAAACCATACCTGTCATTCATCAACCACGAACCCAGCACACGTTTCGTCTTCCAGATGTCGTTGATGCATACCACAATCTGCACCGCTCCTGGACTACCTTTCAAACTCCGTGCCGACGCTGGAGCAAACGCTGTCGCAATGGCGGAGCCTGAGGACACAAGTACACCACAAGGATGCCGTCGCCGTCACGATATCCCCGTTTGAACAGACTGGTTCCCAAATTCATCACCGACCATAGAGATGATCGCCTCGTCCGAGAAGAATCCGAAACTTCTGTATTCAGCATCGCCGTCGTCATCACCGAAGCCAAGACGTCGTACGATCCAAAAATCTAAGCTATTAAGGCTTTAAACCTAAAGAAAAAAATAATCCGCACGCGCATGATCCGACGACCCCCCTCATAACTGACGACTAAGAGATCGCCGGCGGAGGAGAGCCGTTGAAAAACAGCGCTGGAAAGTTGGCTGTCTTGGCAGGGGCGGCTATGGTTTTGGTCGCTAGCCAAACCCGCCCCACGAGACCCGCTGTCCCAGCGTTTTGGGCTGTACGATTGGTGAAGGCCTGAAGGGAGGAAGAGGCATATCAACGTTATATGCCGTGATGCACCCCCCGGAAAATACAATACTCACTCGGAATGTACATACCACACAAAAAACATGGGCGTCATTTGTTGTAATGAATCCAAATTATTCAAATAGAGCTGATCTAATGAATCAGAAAACAAGTTCGCATTTTGAGGATATTATCGTTCACACACTATCCAAAACTAAAGCGAATTTGGGTGGTCCAGTCAGAACCTCACTAGGCAACAAGACTCAAATGCAGGACATCATGTGCACATACGTCAAAATACTGTGCGCGGCTGCGGGCAGAGGCAACACATGCAACACACCAAGCTCAACGGCTTGCACATCATGTGCACAGACATCCTTTGTTTGGAAGTCACATACTTGTCTGAAAGAGACCCTGCTAGAGTGTGCTAGGCACCCACAAGAAATTGGACTTTAGGCAGCTCCCTTGTATTATTAGTAGAGAAGAAGGACACTACTCTCTCCCGACTCCAAAAAAAGAAGGCGTATAAATTTTCTCTAAAGTTAAATGCCGCAAAATTCGATTGAATTTGTAGGAAAAAATTCAATAACTACAATACTAAGTCCATTATATAATTTTATTTTTTATTGTTGAGATTTTTTAAAGCTTGATCAGACTTTACACCGTTTAACTTGAGACAAAAATAATAGGACTTCTTTTTAGAGTGGAGGGAGTTCTACATGTGTCAGGAGCTATGATCACTGAAGAAATATAAGAATTGTTGAACCATTTTAAAATAATGACCACTGACCAGTACCATGCACCCCCATGAAGCAATAATTTGCATGATGAAAGAGGTTGATTTTGGGTGTTTGGGATGCCTGGCATATCAAAAGGTGCCGGTCGAATATATCCCAGTAATCGTGAAGAAAGTTACGGAGTGCCGCGTCTAGAGTGGCATCTAGACGTGTTCCAATAGAGGCAATCTTAGACAGGTCCTTGGGATGAACTTGGAACTTGACAATCTGGTCGGCTGGTTTGAAAGATGTTGATTTTGAGCATTTGGCAAGGACAACGTCATCACTATTGACTATTGCGTGTAGCTTGGATAACTCCTTGCCTGCTAAGGCCTCGAATGCGGCCTCGATGGCCAAAGTTGTAGTCCTATCCTCAGCTTTAAATAAATGATTGGGGTCGCCATCTATTGTGATCACGCCGTTAGGCCCAGGCATTTTCATTTTCGGAACTCCCGATAATTATCACGTCGAGGCATTAAACTCCGGTATAGTCCCATTCTGGAGCGGTTGCCGGGCCTTTGCTTCAGCGCCCCTCGATCCGCCGCCCCTCGATCTGATCTAACATCTCGAGTGGGAGACGACAGTGTATTCCCGTCCGTCGGGCTTGACATCCCGATGGTGGGTTGAGGTCTCGATCTAGCCTAGATGGTTGTTCGAATCAGCGAGAGGTTGCTTTAGCGCCAAGGTCGTGCCAGCGTTACCCTGATCATCGATAATGAGCGCCATTGCATCACTTCGACTACCCAAAGGGACCTGCATGGGCCATCAATGATGGATTCAAATCCAGCAAATCTTGGGTAGACGGCCCCGAACAAGTAGCCTTGGTGCAATGGTAACAGCGACACATAATTTTACCCAGATCCGGTCTTTCTCGAATAGATAATACCCTACGTCCTGATTTGATCGTATTTGATTTCGAGGGAGTACAAGTTGCAGGTTGATCTACCACGAGATTGTGTGTGTATGAGGTGTCGTCTACGACCCCTACCCCTCGGTTTATATAGGCACCAAAGGTATCCAGGGTTTACACAAATTCAATTACATTTAAGGAAACTGTGGCGTAGACGACCTCTAAGTCTTGAAGTAGGTGCCAAGTCTTTCGAAACATCTCGTCTTGGCGCTCTTGGGTCCGACGAACGTGGCCCACTGGTAAATCTTCATGGGGGTCCTCGCTCCGGTCCACCTGCCCGGGAGACGACATGGTGAACACTCGCTAGCCTTGGACAACATCAGCACATGGCACCTTGAGAGACGCTAGCTAGGCTTGGGCATGTTGTAAGTTTAAATTATAATTGGCCAAGCAACTCCTTAGATTTTACAGCAACGCGGTCCTCCCGTACCCTATCATACACGGCTCTCGGGGGATCATGCGCTAGGGTTCCCGGCCTCCCGTCAGCACCGACGTCAATCTGCCTCGCCTCATGTGGCCTTAGGACCATGGAGGCATGGTGGATCTAAGCTCTTGCCGGCGGGAGGGCTGTTTTTGGATGTTTTTATAGTTTGCTTTAGGGTTTGTGTCCTGCTCAGAAAGGTGAACCGACGGCGGGTCTCTGAAGATGAAATAAGGTCCCACCTGCCTAGTCCTCATCCCGGCAGTGTGTCTACCATAGTCACAGGGCGTGTGGAGGTTTGTCTTCGATGAATCCGCTCTTTGTTCATCTGCGTGCATATGTCTATAGGTTGGATCCTTCTGATCTAAGCCTCTCTTCATTCGTGACGGGTGTTGTTCTCGCGTGTTAGTCTTGTGGGGTCTTAGCATGACGAATTCTCTTTTGTCTACTAAAATAAGGTCTTCTCGGCTTCGATGAGGGAGGGATGATGATGATGATGATACGCCTTGGATTTGCTACATTGCTTGTAGTCGCTAGTTGGTGGTCTATGGACCTGTATGTAATTTCTGTTACTTCTGATGAATATATTAAAAGTTCTTCTTATGTTATCCATTAGATATGAACTTTGGTGTGATTCTTCATCGCACTTTGAGGGATGGTTATATGATCCAATTATATTAACATTGCTGAGAGATTGCACTAGCAAAAATACGGACCCTAGGCCTCATTTTCAAGCATTACAATATTGTTTGTGCTCCGTTTTATCAATTGCTACCTTGCTGTTTGTTATTGTTCTTATTACAAAAGTCAATATCTACTATCCATATTACACTTGTATCACAATCTCTTCACCGAACTAGTGCACCTATACAAGTGACCATTGTATTTGGTGTGTTGGGGACACAAGAGACTTTATTATTTGGTTGCAGGGTTGTTTGAGAGAGACTATCTTCATCCTATGCCTCCCATGGATTGATAAATCTTAATTAGGTCATCCACTTGAGGAAAAATTGCTACTTTCCTACAAAACTCTGTGCTTGGAGGCCCAACACGTGTCTACAAGAATAAAGTTGCGTAGTAGACATCAATGAACAGAGGACGATGTCCACAAAGAAAAACCTGCCATGTGCATTTGCATTCAAAAGAAAATTTCTTATATGCACATCTTCAGGGGGAGCCCTCCAAATTCATGAAGCCAACGACCACATTCTTTAACTTTCACATATTTTATCCCCATTGAAAACTTCAATCATTTTTTCATCAATCACCAAAAAGGGGGAGATTGTGAGTGCATCTAGTGACACCCCTAGTTGGTTTTGGAGTATTAGCGACAAACTTGGTTGAGGGACTAATGTGTTTGTGAGTTTCACAGGAGAACACAGGTAGAAGTCCTCATTAATTCGGTTTACCCATCGAAGACGATCCCTAAAAATGTATGACGACATTGAAGAAAATGGTGGTTCGCAAAGACATTTGTGTCGAAGATAATGACACATCAAGGCATTCTCTTGAAGACAATGGAGAGCGAAGACATAGTTTCTTTTGTAGTTTCATTTTCTTCTTACTTGAGTCATAGGAACCACTGAACTGTTAAGTGGGGTCCAGGTGAATAAAGTCAGAAAATTGACATGATGCTCAACCCAAATCCTATGTCTTCAAGCGAAGACAAATGAGAGAAACCTTGTCTTGAGTTGGATAAGTCAGCTTAACTTGTAGCCCAAGTCAAGCCGTCGCGTGTGTTTGAAATTCAACCATTGGAGACGTGTCGGTTCCCCGATGACCAAGGGTCATTTCGGACAAATCATGCCGGGTTGCCTCCTGACTATAAATAGCCCACCCCTCCACCATAAGTTGGTGGTAGCTCAGAGTTAGTGCACGACTTTTGTCGTTTGAGAGCAACCCTCATCCGAAGCCTTTGAGAGAGAATCCTTACGAAGAGAAAACCCAAAACACCTAGAGCCCAAAGAGTGTTTGACATCACTGAAGTCTTTCTATTTCGCGTGATCCGAAGACTTGTTACACTTGAACACTATGATCTTCTAGTCGGTTAGGCATCGCGTTCTGAGCATCTAAGAGTCATTATGGATCGCTGGTGAACGAAGTCTATGAAGGTTTGGAAGTCTACCTTGAAGACTTACCTAAGTGATTGGGCGAGGACTAAGTGACCTTAGCTCAAGGGGAATAAGGTAAAGACATGGTCTTCTGAGTTCAATCTCAGCCTCCCTAATCAGACGTACAGTTGTCATAGCAACTGGAACTGGTCTACCAAATCCTTGTCTTCATCGAGAAACTGGTTGTATCACTTCAACCCTTACTTACTGTTAGCTTCGTGAAGTCATTGCTTGCCTGCTCTAGTTGAATACATTGTGTGAAGACATTCACTCTGATTGCATATTTGGCCTCATACTGTCTTCCTATTATGATATGTCTACCTAGCAGCTACTTGTCTTCATGCATCTTCTGTATTGTAACTTGACTCTGTTGCATGGCTAGTGTAGTGTATCTTCCATTGTATCATGTTTAGTTATTGTTTTAACTGCCTGTCTTCGAAGACATTGCGTGTCTTGAAGACTTTAATAAAAATCACCTATTCACCTCCCCTAGTCGATAACTAGCATTTTGGCAGACACATATTGCCCTTGGTCACGATCAATCGTTAGACCTCGTGTTCGCCTAGTGCCAGTGGGGCCTCCTTTTCCCACTTACTCGAGTACCCAACAGTGTATGTTTCTGTGGGTTGTCGGTTTATCCGACGCGGCTAAGTGGATTGCGCATGGCTAGTCTAGTATTGTATCCAACTATGATTTGCCATTGTTGTCGTCCATATGACTCTTTTTGCGAGGGGGCTACTCGCCATGTTCTCCGACGCTGCTGAGTTTTGATCTGCGGCTGCAATGGGTGTGCTTTCCATCATTTGGCACCTCGGGCAAGCCGGAGCTAGGGGCCTGTCACTTGGCTAGCCAGGCGTCCTCCTTGGCGCAGTAGTTTTCCATTAATTTGCAGTGGGCGAAAAACGTCCTCGAGCGCTAACGGTTGATATCCAGTAAGACCCGTTATCCTCATATGTTAAGGCGGACCACTACTAGAGCTTCCAAGTCCTGACAGTCCGGGATCTTGTTCTTCCTTTACAGAAAACAGGACCAGAATTCTCGGACAGTTTCGCTTGTCTTCTGGATGACCAGCGAAAAATCCTAGATGTTGGTTTTCCCGGGATAGTATTAGACATAAGAGGCTAGGCCTGCGTGGACATCAGATCTGAACTGGACCTTGGATGGGCGGTGTGGGTGGTTCCACGCATGGGTGATGTAATGGATCCATTTTCCTAAGCTAGATACTAGCCTGGATTCATCTGTTTTAGCAGATGTGGATATATGTCTACTATTCTCGTCGATGTTCATGTCGTCGGGTGATCCTTCGACGGTTGCCATGAGATGGGTGGCCGGTGGGAGAAAGTTTTTGGCTCCGATCAGATCTGACATCGGTCCCAATGGTGGTTTCTCCAAGGATTGATTTAACATTGATCCGAGATTCTCACAAGGGGCCAAACGCGTAGTCTTGTTCCCCAGTCGGATTGTTGGGCTCTGATACGTCTCCAACGTATCTATATTTTTTTTCATGCTGTTATATTATCAATCTTGTATGTTTTATATGCCATTTTGTATCATTTTTGGGAACTAACCTACTAACTCAGTGCCCAGTGTCAGTTCTTATCTTTGCCTATTTCTTTGTTTCTTAGAAAAACCATACCAAATGAAGTCCAAACACGACAAAACTTTACAGTGCTTTTTTTCTAGACTAGGAGAGACCGTAGAAGCTTCGTGGGAGGCCAGAAGATCTACGGGAGAGCCACAAGCTCACACGACGCGCCCCAAGGGGGCACCACCTGAGCTTCAGGGGCCCACATAGCTCCGTTTGACCTAATTCTAAGCCTATAAATTACCATAAATCCAGAAACCACTAGAGCGAGACCCGAAACAATTTCATTGCCGTCACAAGCCTCTATTCTTCTACGATCCCATATGGAGGCCTTCGCCGGTACTCTGACGGAGGAGGAATCGATCACAGAGGCCATCTTCATCAACCTTGCCGCCTTCATGATGATGTGTGAGTAGTACCCACAGGAGCTACGGGTCCATAGCAATAGCTAGATGACTCTCTCTCTCTCTGTCTCTGTCTCTCTCTCTCTCTCTCTCTCTCTCTCTCTCTGCAATGATATCTTCGGAGATCTAGTCGATGTAATCTTTGCGGTGTGTTTGTTGGGATTTGATGAATTATGGGTTTATGATCAGATTATTCATTGAAAGTAATCAAGTCTTTTTTGAATTTTATTATGTGTTATTTTATAGTCTTGTATTTCTGTCCGATCTATCTATCTTCTTTGGCCAATTAGATTGATTTATCCTTAATGGGAGAGGTGCTTGGTAGTAGGTTCAATCTTGCGGTGTCCTTACTCTGTGACAGGAGGAGTAGCAATGCACATATTTTTATTGTTGCTACTAAGGGTAAAACGATGGGGTTTAATCATATTGATTGATTCTACTGTGTCTATATTATGTCATCATGCTCCATGCATTACTTTGTTTGTTATGAACTTAATACCTCAAGATGCATGTTGGATAGCGGTCGAGGGATGGAGTATAGTATATTTAGTAAGATTAGCGGTCTACTTGTCTCAGACGTAATACCTATATATTGATCATGGCATGAATATCATCATAACTATGTGCTTTTTATCAATTGCCCAACAGTAATTTGTCTACACCCACTGTTACTATGCTCATGAGAGATAGCTCTAGTGAACGTTATGGCCCCTGGGTCCATTCACTTCATATTTACTAAAACCCTAAATTACTTGGTGTAATTTATTCTCTTTTATTTTCCTTTGCAATTTATCTATCACTACCAGAATTAAATCCTTGCAATTAACGAGTACAAGGGGATTGACAACCCTCTTGCCTGTGTTGGGTGCAAGTATTTGTTGTGTGTGTGTGAAGGTATTGTTGATGTTTGTTTGTGTGAATGTCCTACTGGTTTGATAAACCTTGGTGCTTAATTGAGGGAAATACTATCTGCCACTATACTACATCACCCTTCCTCTTCGGGGAAGTCCCAACGCGTATCACACGTAGCAAGCTCAAGCCCTAAGCCTAATCTTACGAGGCATAGTTTTTGTCCCAAGCCCGATCTAACATCGGTGTTTGGACGCATGCGATCCGCTTACCCTTGATGTAATCTAACATCTCAAGCGGGAGACCTGGTTTCCCGTTTGTTGGGCCTAACATCCCGATGGTGGGTTGAGGTCTCGATCCAGCCTAGATGGCTGGTTGAATCGGCGAGAGGTTACTTTGGCGCCAACGTCGCGCCAACATTACGCCGATAGTCGATAATGAGCAGCATTGCACCACTTCGAATACCCAAAGGGACCCGCATGGGCCACCAATGATGGAGTCAAATCCAACAGATCTCGGGTAGAGGGTCCCAGACAAGTAGCCTTGGTGCGATGGTAATAGAGGCACATAATTTTACCCAGGTTCGCTTTCTCTCAAAGAGATAATACCCTACGTCCCGCTTTGATCGTATTCGATTTTGAGGGAGTACAAGGTGCAGGTTGATCTACCACGAGATCGTGTGTGTATGAGGTGTCGTCTACGATCCCTACCCCTCGGTTTGTATAGGTATCAAGGTTATCTAGGGTTTACACAAAGGTTGGTTACATCTAAGAAAATTGTGGCATAGACGATCTCTAAGTCTTGGAGTAGGCGCCAAGTTTTTTGAAACATCCTGTCTTGGCGCTCCTGGGTCTGACGAACGTGGCTCACTGGTAATTCTTCATGGGGGTCCTCGGCCCGGTCCACCTGGCTGGGAGATGATGTGGTGAACACTTGCTAGTCTAGGACAACATCAGCAGGTGGGGCCTCGAGAGACGCTAGCTAGGTTTGGGCATGTTCTAAATTTAAATTTCACCTGTTTTTTATAATTAGCCAAACAACCCCTTAGAGTTTACAGCCATGCGGTCCTCCTGTACCCTTTTGTACGCGGCTCTCAGAAGATCATGCGCTAGGGTTCCCTGCCTCCCGCCAGCGCCTCGTCAATCTGCCTCGCCTCTTGTGGCCTTAGGGCCATGGAGGCGTGGTGGATCTAGGCCCTTGCCAGCGGGAGGGCTATGTTTTTAGATGTTTTTATAGTATGGTTAGGGTTTGTGTCCTGCTCAAAAAGGCGAATCGACGGTGGCTTCGTGAAGATGGAATAAGATCCCACCTACCTAGCCCCCATCCCGGCGGTGCGTCTACCGTCGTCAGAGGGCGTGTGGAGGTTTGTCTTCGATTGATCCGCTTGGATATGCTCTCCGTTCGTCTACGTACATGAGTCTATAGGTTGGATCCTTCTGATCTACGATTTTCTTCATTGGCGATGGTTGTTGTTTCGGCGTGTTAGGGACCTTAGCATAATGAATTCCCTTTTTTGTATCATAAAACATGGTCTTCCTGGCTCCAGTGAGGGCTTCGACTATATTGATTGTAGTCATCAGTAGGTGGTCTTGACGTAATTTATGTTACTTCTGACGTTCTTGGTACTGCCTTGAGAGTTGATGAATATATTGGAAGTTTTTCCGGGAAGTACTCCTTTGATTTTGTAAAAAAAACCCCTTTTATTTTGATCATCAAATAACGGTTTAGAAAGAAACCTCGCAAGAAAAAACGGTTTAGAAAGAAAAGACCTAGTTGAGCTAAAGATTAGTGGCCGAGTTACCTCGCGCAGACCCGCAAAAGAAAAAAGAGTTACCTCACGCAGAAAGAAAACTAGGGGCAGTGAGGCGAGAGGCGTTTTTGTCCACAGCCACGGCCATCCTATGCCAAAACGGGGCCGCGAGCCGTCCCGTCCCGGTCGAATCCGCCACGTCGGCATCGGCGACACGAGGGCGACGTCCCGGCCGCAGCCAACCCGCTCCTGTCCCGCCCCGGCCACATCCCCGGCGACGCCCCCCTCCTCCATCTCCATGTACTCCTCCGTCCTCTCTCCCTCCCCCACCGTCGCCGCTATAAATACCTCCCCCTTCCTCTCTCCCTCGCACCTCCGAAGCCGACCAAAGCCGAACCTAGCCATTGCATTCGCACATAATACTGGTATACATACGCGCGCCATTACCATTGCGCCGGCCTCTTCCAACATCCCGGCCGCCTCATCTCCTTCCGGTGCCTCCCATTCGCAAGGGATCACTGTGGGTACGTGCGCGCGCCTACGCGTATCTGTTCCCTTGTCTTTTGATTTCGGTTCGTGCTGAATCTTTTCTGAATGCGCGGTCAATTTGTCGGTGTTGCAGGCGCGATCGGTTCGTTGATGGTCATCTAATTCAGGAGATTGTTTCGCCGAGCAAGGGGAGGGAGGACCCGCCGAAGAACACGCGGACGCGGTAACCAATCTGTTCTGATTTCCAGCCCCTTGTCCGAAACTGAAATAACAATAGTACACATTTTTATTCAGAAGAATCAGAGACTCGTTTCCTTGGGCGTGTCTCTGTCGGCTTTAATTTTGGATTCGCCTGAAGTTTTTTTTTAAAAAAAATCGGAATATCTTTCCCATTTCCCGATTGATGATGCCAGAATCCCCTCTCACTGTCTCGCCGGGCCGGTGATGCGATGCGAGCGCCGAAGAAGAACCACCTGCATTTGGGCAACCGCCCCCAAGATCGCCGGAGCACCACGGCGGTGATAGGCCATCCTCCTGAGTAGTTGAGCGGTGCTTTCCTAGGTTTATTTTAAGTAGGATACTGACAAGAGAAGCAGAGCACCACGGTCGCCGCTAGCGCACATTTATGTTTCTTGACGTGTGACCCTCGACCCTCTCTGGGTCTTTTGCTCCTCATCATCCGGCCTGATGGTTCACTTTCCTGTAGCACACTGACTATGTGGCAAACTCCACGATAAAAACAACGAGAAGAACTGCACCCGCGCCTTTCTGGTAGTACAGTGCTACTGTAGTCTGAAGGTGATCTGATGCTCTTGTCTAAGGCACGTTCTTAGCAAGGCCAATTCAGAAAAGGAATTGTGTGCGCGCTTTAATAGAGATGCTTAGCTCTTGGGAGACCTTGGAGCCATTTTATTATGTGCCCTCTCAAGGGTTTTGTCTCACTATGTCACTAGTCGATTCTGTGCCATCTTGCTACGTGCCCTATCCCTTTTGGAGCTGTCTCGAATATCTCAAGCTTTTGCCACACATGTTAACATTATCTTAGCTTCTCCACTTATTATAAGCTATTATGTCTTTGGTCCATGTACGCACTGACACGCCTGGCTTTGGCGCTTACTGCGCGCATTAGTTTTCTGTCTTAAGCTCGTTAAGATCTTCTGCTGAAAGCGACATATTAGCGGTGTGTGTCTCTCTTAATCTCCTTTGACATCTGAACCAATTATCTGGCTGGTATTATAAAGTGTTTACTAAATGGAAGTATTGTGCTTGAGTTGATTGGTTCTAGCCTCTATCGCTATGCTGACGATTTTGTTAATTTTAGCTTCAGGTAGCGAAACGCCAAATGGTTAATTTCGGGAAGGTATTGGTGTCGGATCAATTGGAGGAGTGGAAAGAGTATGTTGCCTTGCTGCTCCAAAATTCAGCTCCATGGCATTTTACTGTTATGACTGAATTGGTTAGATATGCATAAATTATGTGTCACTGTTTTCTCGACGCAGATATGCGCTGACAAAAAATATCAAATTATAAGCTTGTTCAATGATCATTTGGAATCTTATGAATCATTTGCTCACTTTTCCAGATACTATATTAATTACAAAATGATGAAGAAAAAGGTAAAACAGTATGCTCAGCAGACTCAAGATGGTGGAAGTAATCATGAACAGGTTCTTAAGGAGTTCTCAAGGATGCTTGACGATCAGGTAATACAGAGCTGAGTTGCTGATAGATTCGTATTTCATACAGATGCTTTATTATTGATGTATTCGTTCAACCATCAATGTTTATTCTTTTTTGCCACACACCATCTGTGTTCATGTGAGTTTCTTCATTGCAGATTGAAAAGGTTGTGCTCTTTCTACTGAAACAGCAAGGTCATCTTGCTAGCAGGATCGAGAAATTGGGACAACAGCGTGCCGTACTCACAGAACATTCCGATATATCACAAGTTTCTCAAGTGCGAGAGGCGTATAGGCAAGTTGGGCTTGATCTTGTGAAGCTCCTTAGATTTGTTGATATGAATGCTACTGGGATCCGGAAGATTCTTAAGAAGTTCGATAAGCGCTTCGGCTATCGATTTACAGATTATTACATCTCTACTCGTGCAAACCATCCCTATTCTCAGCTTCAGCCGATCTTCAAGCAAGTGGTAATTTCACTTGCTTGCATCTTCAGTTCATAAGTGGGGCTTCGGTGCATTTGTTTCTATGGTGGCTGTCCTTGATTCCTTGTAGTCTTCATCATTTTTTGCACTTATTATGCAGTTCTGAATGCAGGGTATCGTAGCTGTTGCTGGTGCTTTGACACGTAACCTTGCATCTCTGCAAGATCACCAAGGAAGCTTCATGTCCATCTATGATCATCCATCAATTACCTTGAAGGTCTCTTCTAGATTCTTAGCTGCTTCCATAATCAGATAATGCAATTCTCATATGTGCTCTAAATGAACATCTGTACACCATTTCTATGTCCAGGACCCTATCATCGAACAAATAAATAATTCAGTACAGAAACTCACGCACAGTACAACCTTCCTTCAATTCCTAGGACAACACGCACTGATCATTCCAGAAGACGTGCAAGCTAGCTCGGAAGATCTCGTCGATGACCAGAGCTACCATTTCATGTCGCTGATGCTCAACCTAGTGAACACATTCCTCTACATGGTGAACACATACATCATCGTGCCAACTGCAGATGACTATTCGGTGAGCCTTGGTGCCGCAGCGACTGTTTGCGGTGTGATTATCGGGTCGATGGCAGTTGCCCAAGTGTTCTCTTCAGTATATTTCAGTGCCTGGTCCAACAGGTCATACTTTAGGCCCCTCATATTCAGCAGCATCATGCTGTTTTCCGGGAATCTGCTGTATGCTTTGGCGTATGATCTGAACTCCCTAACTGTTCTCATACTTGGCCGGCTGCTCTGCGGGTATGAATTTTCTTTCTGTTCCCTAATTTACTGTTGTCATGTTTAAAATGTTTATCTGATCGATCAAATCGGCCACATTTGTATGCAGGTTGGGTTCTGCCAGAGCTGTGAACCGTCGGTATATCAGTGACTGTGTGCCTCTCAAAATGCGGCTGAAAGCCTCCGCGGGATTTGTCAGTGCTAGTGCACTTGGGATGGCATGCGGTCCTGCGCTGGCTGGTTTGCTGCAGACTGAATTTAAGATCTATGCAGTAACTTTTAATCAGAACACCTTGCCCGGGTGGATCATGTGCCTTGCTTGGGTTGGTAATTTGATTTGGGTATGGATTTCATTCAAAGAGCCAGATCACTTTGCTAAAGAGAATGCTGTCAACGCACAGTCATCTGATTCCGGTAATCCTCGTCGTTTGCTTTGTTCAAAAGCAACTCTTGTCGTGGTCATGGAACCTAGGCTCCGGATACATTTATTGACTTAAATTCTTTGCCGTGATAGGCCATGGACGAAATGATAATCTGGAGGGCGGTTTAGCACAGCCTTTGCTCACAGAGGCAAAGGAGAGGCAGGATGAAAATGCAGACAACAACGAAAACGACCCTAAAGAGAGTCATAAAGCAGCAACATCGATTGCCGCAGCATACAGATTGCTCACGCCATCTGTGAAGGTTTCCTCCTAACCCCTTGAATCTGATCTCTTTTTGCAGTTGTTGAATGTACTCTTACACCTGCTCTTCACAAATATATCAGGTTCAGTTATTGATCTACTTCATGCTCAAGTTTGCAATGGAGATTCTACTCTCCGAGTCTAGTGTTGTCACTACGTTCTATTTTAACTGGTCCACGAGCACGGTGGCCATCTTTCTAGCTGTTCTAGGACTGACGGTTCTTCCGGTCAACGTCATCGTCGGAAGCTATATCACCAATCTGTTCCAGGACAGGTGACTTGTGTGCTTTCATCACACCGCACGCTATAGAGTAGTTCTCTTCTCTTGATCACTGCAGTTCTCTGGCCGTTTCACATCCCTTTTTCTTTCTCCATCTGAAGGCAAATCTTGGTGGCGTCTGAGATCATGGTCCTGATTGGCATCGCCTCGAGCTTCCACTTCGGTTCCAGCTACTGCGTAGCTCAGTACGTCGTGTCGGCTCTCATCACGTTCGTATTCGCCGAGGTGCTCGAAGGTAAAGAACCTAAACAGCTCACCACCCAGTGGCGTAGCTAGGGGGTGGCCAGGGTGGTCCATGGACCACCCTGGAATTCCCCCATAGCTTATGTATAGTGTAGTAAAAAACATTTCGTTTAAAATAAAACAAAACTTGTGTAAATATTTTTATTACCGGACCACCCTGACAAATCGGGCTGGCTACGCCACTGCCACCACCTCCAACGCAAAGCCTGAACCAGACGTGAAGTGTTACCTTTTCTGAAACTTGCATCGCATGTATTTCTCTTATGACCATGTGTCTGAACATCGCAGGGGTGAATCTGTCCCTCCTCTCCCGGGTGATGTCGTCGAGGCTCTCCCGGGGCACCTACAACGGCGGGCTCCTCTCGACGGAGGCCGGGACGCTGGCCCGTGTCGCCGCGGACATGACGATCACCGCCGCAGGGTACCTGGGGCAGAGCCAGCTCCTGAACGCCACCCTGCTGCCGTCCTTGGTGATCTGCATAGCCTCCATCGCGGCGACATTCGGCACTTACAACACCCTGTACTGACAAACGGGCCCCCTCGATGCATATAGTTAAGCATGGATCAATGCGCGGCAAGGCCGAGCTGCTGTTCGAAGCTTTGCAGCGTCGCTGTAAATGTTAGGCCGTCGGTGCCAGTGCTAGGTGCTGCGTTTGTGGCGTACGGAAGCTTGTGGTATCCAAGCTAGCAACTATTGTAGCAGACACACGGTTCTAAATAAAACTGTACTGATCCATCCAGTGCTGCAGATCGTGTAAGGTACTCGCACAAGCCAACGGGAAGAGCTAAAAGTATGTAAAGATTTGGAAATTTGGAGAGAGGCGCCAAACCGTTTCGGTGGCCAGGCTTTTCTTTCCTCACGCTCCCGCCGGGCGGTTCCTATTTAACGCTTACTAGGTCGCAACGTCTATTTAGGCCGGCCCAAGTGGCGCATGCTCCCTCTTATAGGTTTTTTTTCTTTTGGTTTTCTCATTTTCTTTTTCACTTTCTTTTTCTGTTCTTTTTTATTTAGTTTTCTATTTTTATTTTTCTCATGTTCGTTTTCCCTTTTCTTTTTATATATGTTTCTCTTCTTTTAGTTTTCATTTTCCGAACATTGTTCCAAGTTCATGAATATTTTTTAAAACCTTAACATTTTCTGAAACAGTGAACATGTTTTAAAATCATGAACATCTTCTATAAATTCGCAAACATCTTTGAAAATTGCGCACCTTTTTTTAAAAACATGTACAGTTTTTTTTAATCGGCGAACAATTTTTTAAATTCACAATTTTTTATTTTGACCAACATTTTTTTCAATCAGCAAACATTTTTTGAATCGCTGAAAAAGACAGGAGCTCCTAGCCCCCACATGGATCGACCCAAAATGCGCAGGGGGGGGGGGTGCGATTGGTGGCTACTGGCTGACCTACGTGCGAAATAGGGGCTCCTGCTCCTGGCATGTGCACCATGGTTATTGTCTATCTTTATTGGGCGAATTATCGTAGAGATAAGAGCATCCACAACTGGACCCTTGCACGTATACGTTAGGGTAGCCTGGAAAATGACCCTTCAAAAAATCGTGACCCAACCGGACTCCTCAAATTGGTTCTTTACGTCCAGGATGACCATCGCCCTTACATTCAGCCCATATATGGGGCAGATATGGGAAGGCCTGGACGCATTGGCCACGTCGGACCGATCCACGCAAGCTCACCTGACCCCAGAAATATCCTCACCTCAGGAAAACCATAGTCTTCTGGTCAAACACTCTCGAATAGTCCACACTCCACTGCCCGTTTCCTCCCCTCCCCTCTTGGTCCCGTCCCCTCCTCTCCACCCCTCTCTATCATGTCCAGTGCCGGTAGCGCGACCAACGGCGAATCTGGTAGCGACTCAGACCTCATTGACTGGGACATCCTGCTTCGCTCAGAGGACGATGATGAACTTGCCCTTCGCATCATGTTGGCAGGATCGTGTGTGGATAGGGGTGGGAGCTTGAGCTCTACTCGTCCCCTGTCGCTCAGCACGACAATGCGAACGACGACACCGGGTCCACGCGCTCTATTGTGCGCTCCGCATGCTCTTTCCACTAGTGAAGGAGCAGAGCCGAGCCTTAGGTCACCTCACGGGCTTCATCTCCTCTGACTTCGACGATAGCGACACGGCCAACACAGAAGACGATGACGCCCCTCCGACCACAGACGCCTACATGGAGGACAACTACCACCACTCCAATGATTGCAAGAACAAGGGCTCGGCGCAGATATGGTGAAGTCCGGCTCCTAGGGGCGGCGCTAGGCCCTAGGCATCGAGGACCTTGGCCTAGGGCGTGGCTGCTCCCTCCTTTGTTCATTGATTCACCCGTGCAGACAATCTTCATTACTGTAGTTGTACTCTTGGCCTGGGATGTAGACTATTCCTAGCTCCGCTACTGCTAGCACCGTATCTATCTAGTGCCTGGCGATTAACTGCCTCTTTTGATTTGGTTGTACATGTCTGGTGATGAATTTTGTTGCTATGCATGTTTCTTTCTATGATTGTTATGTAGTTTATCTCATGTTGCATATGTTGCGTGGATTTGGAAGGCCGGATATGAGGGGGACGACTGAGAACACTAAGAAATCCACAAAGTTAGCACATATGGATTTTGGCGTTTGCTCGGACATCTGCTTCGGTTACTCCTTCTGTCACCTCAGACCATGTACCAATCTTAGTCCAATTCTGCAATGAAAAAGTCAAGAGCAGGTTTTTCAGGATGGAAAATCGTTGGCTTGAGATGGAGGAAACTCAGACGCTCATTACCAACTGCTGGTGCAATGGCACAAGACCAATACATTTTGCTGCCTCCCTCATCAATTTCAAGATGAGCCATGTTCGTGATGCCCTTAGGAAGTGGAAGAGGAACAGGGATGGTTTGGAGCTGTTGATTTGCAACAGGTTTGTAGTGGACTACCTAAATGTTGTTGAGGAGCGTCGTTCCCTGTCCCGCTTAGAAAAGGTTCTCAGAAAGTTTGCCATTGCAAAGGCCGAGCAGCTAATCTTGTGGCAAGCTGCTATGTGGCGCCAGAGGGCTAAGCTTTGGTGGTGCATCTCCGCGGATGAAAACACCAGGTTCTTTCATGCTGCTGTTAATGGTCATGCCAGCCATAACAAAATTAAGGTCCTCATTCAGGAGGGGGTGGAGTACTTTGATAACCAATAGAAGCTTCAGCTGGCCACTACATATTTCTCTGATCTGCTGGGTCAGTCTTCCCTTTCCGTGCCCACGGTGCAATTGAATGATATGTATGAGCACATGGACTTGTCTTGCCTTGCGGGTGAGTTCTCCTAGGGAGAGATTGTCAGTGCTATCATGCATTCACCGAACAACCGTAACTCGGGTCCAGATGGATTCACGAATGAGTTTTATAAAGCTTTCCACGGTGTCATCAAGAATGATCTGCAACTTTTCTTCCATCAAATTTATCATAAACAAGTTGATCTATCTAGGGTTAACCAGGCTTACATTTCTCTCCTACCCAAGAAAGACACTCGTTTGGAGCTAAGATATTGCAGACCGATTTCAATAGTCCATAGTGTGCCAAAGCTTGCAAGCAAGGTCCTTGCTAGGAGGATTCGGATGCAGATACCTGCGTTGGTTCACTCTCTACAATCCGGCTTCACCAAGGGTCGGTCTATTGTTGAGAATTTCGTTATGGATGCAGACATGGTGCAAATGGCACACAAGCGAAAAGTTCCTATGGTGGTTCTCAAACTTGACTTTCAGAAGGTCTTTGACAATGTTGGTTGGTCATGCACTCATGCCTTTTTAGTATTTTGGAAGCTCATGGTTTTCCTCAGAGGTGGATCAAATGGATTGATTCTATTTTGTCCATGACAAGCTCTAGAGTCACGCTTAATGGAGAGCTGGGGGAGCCGTTTCATTCTAAAAGGGGGTTCAGGTAGGGCGATTCTATCTCACCACATCTTTTCATCTTGGTCGCTAATATTCTGCAAAGGCTATGCTACGAATAGTTTGAGTCTGGCAATTTGATCCATCCTCTTGGCTCAGATAGGTTGTTTCCTGTGTTACAGTACGCAGACACACGCTTATCCTTTTCTAGGGTAGCACCCAACAAGCTTCCATCATCAAGCGTATTCTGTCATCATTCTCAGCGTTCTCGGGTTTACAAATTAATTACCATAAGAGCACCTTGATCCCCATCTGCATGGATGCAAGTACTACTATGGAGATTGCTGAGCTGTTCGGCTGTCCAATTTCAAGTTTCCCCTGCACTTACCTTGGCCTGCCTTTGTCTCTACACAAAATCAAGCATGGCTTGCTCCTACCAGTCATTCACAGGTGAGGGAGTCCTGGATTAGGGGGTCTCTGGACAGCCGGACTATATCCTTTAGCCGGACTGTTGGACCATGAAGACACAAGATTGAGGACTTCGTCACGTGTCCGTATGGGACTCTACTTGGCGTGGAAGGCAAGCTAGGCAATACGGATATGTATATCTCCTCCTTTGTAACCGACCTTGTGTAACCCTAGCCCCCTCCGGTGTCTATATAAACCGGAGGGTTTTAGTCCATAGGACAACATACAATCATACCATAGGCTAGCTCCTAGGGTTTAGCCTCTCCGATCTCGTGGTAGATCAACTCTTGTACTACTCACATCATCAAGAATAATCAAGCAGGACGTAGGGTTTTACCTCCATCAAGAGGGCCCAAACCTGGGTAAACACCGTGACCCCTGCCTCCTGTTACCATCCGCCTTAGACGCACAGTTCGGGACCCCCTATCCGAGATCCGCCAGTTTTGACACCGACATTGGTGCTTTCATTGAGAGTTCCACTGTGCCGTCGCCATAAGGAAGGATGCCTCGCCTCGTTGTTAAAAACAACATTATCGCCGGGGGAGCCCTGGCTGTCGGCCAAACTCTCTGGCTTGGCAGTTTCATCATGACCGCCCGTTTGGCCGCTGCACCAACGATGACCTCTCGGGTCATCAAAAACAGCCTTCACGTCGGCTCAGAATTCGCCGAGCAGATGGATCCAATGGAGCTCTCTTCCCTAAACGAGCTCTTGGATCGTATCGCCGCCTTGGGACTCGCTACAGACTATGATCGGATTGGGCTTAAACCCGATCAAAGGGAGATTAACTCTCCACCGGTCACCCATCATATTGCGGTGGTGGAGGAACAATGCGGCGATTCTTCCTCTATCTTGAGGACTAACTATGTCCGGATTCCTGAGCTCTCCGAGCCGGATACCCGTTTACGGGAGGACATCACCCAAGCCCTGAACCTAGAGTCAGGCAGCGGGCCAGACTTATCGGGCAACACTCCTGAGTCCGAACTTCCAAGATTGGAAACTCCTCGGCCCCTGGGTCTCAGATCGGGTAGGGGTTCGGACTCAAATCCACCCACCCACCCAGACATAAACGATCTTTCCCACATCAGGCAAGAGCCCCATGAAACAGTACATCATTATTGGGCCAGATTCCTCCTTGTGATGAACAAGGTTAAGGACTGTAACGAGGAAGACGCAATCTCATTTTTCTGCAATAATTGCACGGACAAGGGAATCCTTAACGCCTTAAGTCGCCGTGACATATCACGCTTCGCTGACTTGGCGTCCATAGTACGAAAGTACTGTGCGATGGAAAGCGCCTGGAAAACCAAAACGAAATTTTGGAATAATCCGGCTCGGAATATACACCCAGTCCGAAGTAAAAGGGTGCACTATCATAAGACACCCGAGCTAGTTACAAAGAAACAAAAACCCTCTACAGGGCATGGAACCGTATTGGAGGGATGGCTTAACGGACCCTGCAAAATTCATAGTACAGCGGATACCATACCAACACACAGCCTTAGAGCATGTTGGATACTCCGGCAGGTGGCCAAAAGTGGTGAGGATCTTCTCATCCCAAATGCCACAGAGCACTATCCCATGGATAACAATACGGTATTAACAGTCTTTGAAACCTTCACATCAAATAATAGGCGCAAGCAAACACTCCGCAGCCTCGCCGAAATCTGCCACATGGCAGTAATGAATCCATGGAGTGACACGGCTACTACCTTCAATGCCAGTGACGAACCTAAATTCTGAACAGACCGAGCACCATCTGCACTGGTCCTCAGTCCAATTGTGGACGGCTTTCGACTCACCAAAGTACTCATGGACGACGGTAGTGGATTAAACCTCATCTATGAGGAAACTCTTCAAAAAATGGAAATAGATTGGAACCGCATTGAGCAAAGAAGCACAACCTTCAGAGGAATCATCCCCAGTCGGGAAGCACGCTGTGCTGGGAAAATCACACTAGATGTAGTATTCGGCACGCCGGAGAACTATAGGTCCGAAGAAATTACATTCCAAGTGGCCCCATTCAGTAGTGGATACCACGCCCTTTTAGGACGGGATGCGCTCATGATCTTCCAAGTCATACCCCGTTATGGGTACATGAAGCTCAAAATGCCCGGGCCCAACAGAATCATCACTCTCGCTAGTGATCCGGACACAACACTCCGCGCCGAAAACAAAACAGTCGCATTGGCCCTCGAGGCATTATCCGAAGCCCTTTCGGCCAAGGAATTAACTGCGCAACGCTCCATAGTGGACAGGGACGACGTGATACTTGACAAGAGATCCAAGTCCACCTCTTTTAAACCAGCGGATGAAATAGTCAAATTCGAAGTCCACTTAATGGACCCTACAAAAACAGCCTCCATCGGGGCACAGTTAAACCCCGCCATGGACGCCGCACTACGAGAGTTCCTGCGCGAGAATTGGGACATATTCACCTGGCACCCCTTAGACATGCCAGGAATCCCACGCAGGCTGGCCGAGCACAGCCTCAATATCCTAAAGGGATTCAAGCCGGTCAAGTAGGCTCTTCGGCGTTTCTCTGAACCTAAGAGACAAGCTATAGGAGAGGAACTAGCCAAATTATTGGAGGCCGGATTCATTAGAGAAATGAAACACCCGTACTGGCTAGCAAACCTAGTGATGGTGCCAAAGAAGAACAAATCTTGGCGCCTATGTGTCGATTTCAAGGACCTCAACAAGGCTTGCCTAAAGGATCCCTTCCCCCTCCCCTGCATTGATCAAATTATCGATGCTACTGCAGGACACGAGTCATTGTGTTTCCTCGACACATACTCCGGCTACCACCAAATCAAGATGGCGGAGTCCGACCAAGCCGCAACGGCATTTATCACACCATACGGCCCCTTCCGTTTCAACACAATGCCTTTTGGGCAAAAACGCTGGCGCAACATATCAGCGCATGATTCAGACATGTCTGGAGAAACAAATCGGCAAAACAGTAGAGGCATACGTAGATGATGTGGTCGTCAAAACCAAACACGTCAACTCTCTAATAGACGACTTGAGGCTCACATTCGACAACCTCCGAACATACGACATCAAGCTTAATCCGGAAAAATGCGTTTTCGGCGTACCAGCCGGAAAGCTCCTGGGCTTCATTGTCTCTAGTAGAGGAATTGAAGCTAATCCGGCCAAAATCCGAGCTCTGTCACAGTTGGCTATCCCAACAGACCTCAAACAAATCTAGAAATTAACTGGATGTGTGGCGGCTCTAAGCCGCTTTATCTCCCGCTTAGGAGAAAAGGCATTACCCCTTTACCGCCTCCTTCGGCGCACCGAACACTTTGAGTGGACGGACGCTGCCACAGCCAGATTAGAAGAAATAAAAGCCATATTGGCAACCAACCCAATCTTGGCCGCGCCAAACATTGGCGAGCCAATGCTGTTGTACATTGCGGCAACTCATCAGGTTGTAAGCGCAGTGCTCGTCGTCGAACGAGAAGCGGACGAACATAAATTCCCTCTTCAAAATCCGGTATATTATGTATCCACTGTCCTCACTCCATGCAAATCATGGTACGCACATTATCAAAAGATAGCCACACGGTATTCATGGCATCCCGGAAGCTACGACACTACTTTCAAGAGTGTTCGATTACAGTAGCCTCAGAAGTGCCACTTAATGATATTATAAACAATCGCGACTCCACGGGCCGGATTGCCAAATGGGCCATTAAGCTCCTCCCGTTCGACATAACATACAAACCTCGACGAGCCATTAAATCGCAAGTATTGGCTGACTTTGTCGCCGAATGGACGGAAGCCAAACTCCCTAAAGAGTACGACGCATACTCCAATTGGATCATGCACTTCGACGGCTCCAAAATGCTGGCTGGTCTGGGGGCTGGCGTCGTCCTGACGTCCCCAACCGGAGATACAGTGCAATACGTACTGCAGATACTGTATACAGACTCCAACAACGCAGCCGAATACGAAGCCCTGTTACATGGTCTTCGGATGGCAGTTTCCATGGGCATTCAACGCCTGGAGGTGCGTGGGGATTCGAACCTCGCAATATCCCAAATAAATGGAGACTT
Source organism: Triticum monococcum (assembly GCA_034509565.1). NCBI lineage: Eukaryota > Viridiplantae > Streptophyta > Magnoliopsida > Poales > Poaceae > Triticum > Triticum monococcum. The sequence continues at coordinate 492,020,053 of CM067846.1, forward strand.
CGATGCCAAGGATCTGAAAATGGCGGCCTATCGAAACGCCGTCCTAAAGATGTCAGCTCGGTTCGAGGGGCTCGAATTTCACCATGTGGCTCGGGAAAAACATCAGGCAGCGGATATCCTCACCCGCATCGGCGCAAAACGTGATGCGGTCCCCCCAACATCTTTTTGGAGAGGTTGTTTAAGCCATCCGTGGTATGAGAAGGGGACACCGGTAACAATAGTCCGGACCCGGCCAAAATGCCCGATACTGAACAATCTGACATAATCGGAGGCTCTGCCACCGAAATAACACCTTCAACCCACGTCATCATGGCCATCATTGCCCCGTGGACAGAACCATTCCTGGCCTACCTAACTAGGCAAGAACTTCCCGAGGACCAAAATGAGACACGCTGCATAGTGCGGCAATCTAAAGCCTACAGGGTCCACGAGAGAGAGCTGTATAAAAAAGCACTACTAGAGTCCTTCAAAGGTGCATCTCCGAAGAGGAAGGGCGGAAGCTTTTGGCAGAAATTCACGCCGGATTCGGCGGCCACCACGCCGCAGCCCGGGCCTTGTAAGCAAGGCCTTCCGTACAGGTTTTTATTGGCCGGCGGCCCGGGCAGACGCACATGACTTGGTCCAACGCTGCGTCGGTTGCAAACCAAAGCCACATGCCACCCACCGCCCTCCAAACAATCCCCATTACCTGGCCCTTCGCGGTCTGGGGGCTTGACATGGTTGGACCCCTTAAAGGGGGACCCATAAGAAAAAATACTTACTGGTCATGGTGGATAAATTTACCAAATGTATAGAAGCCAAACCTGTTAAAACAACCGAATCCGGACCGGAGATAGACTTCATATCCGGGGTTGTACACCGTTATGGCGTCCCCCACAGCATCATCACTGACAACGGCACGAACTTCACGGCCGACGAGGTAAAACTCTGGTGCAGCAACATGGGCATCAAGCTCGATTATGCTTCCGTCTATCACCCACAAACCAACGGCCAAGTTGAGCGAGCAAATGGTCTTATCATGAGCGGCATTAAACCCAGATTAGTGCGGTCCTCAAAGGAGTCTAACACGCACTGGGTAGAGGAGCTCGACTCCGTACTTTGGGGGCTGCGGTGTTGGAAATATGCTCTAGAGGCAATAATAAATTAGTTATTATTATATTTCCTTGTTCATGATAATCGTTTATTATCCATGCTAGAATTGTATTGATAGGAAACTCAGATACATGTGTGGATACATAGACAACACCATGTCCCTAGTAAGCCTCTAGTTGACTAGCTCGTTGATCAATAGATGGTCATGGTTTCCTGACCATGGACATTGGATGTCATTAATAACGGGATCACATCATTAGGAGAAGGGATAATTAGATTTATGCCCCTAGTTGTGTCCCACTCGTCTGTTTTACCCCTAATTCCCAAAATTCACCGGTTCTGTCCAAATCACTTTGCTCCTCTTATGCTTTTGCCCTTTGACCGTTTGACCGTCAGTTTGAAAACTTCATAACTAATTCATACTAAGTCAGAAAAATGCAAATAAGATACCAAAATGTTCAGAAAAACATCACCTATATGCCAGTGTCATTTGCATCCATGAAAAAAGTGTTGGAAAGTGCCCATCCGAGTTTTAGCTCTTATGCTACCACCATGAATAATAAAATCTAAAAAAGTTCAAAAAAATTCAAAAATAATTTGGTGGCAAAGAATGCCAAATGTTTTAAGTGTCTGCCAAGTTTCATCAGGGAATAACATTCGTGGGTGCCGCGGCAAAAAAAACAATCAGCACTCCAAAATAGATTATTTTTTGCCACGACTTCCATGAATGTCGTTCCCTAATGAAACTTGGCAAGCACTTAGAACACTTGTCGTTCTTTGCCACCATATTTTTTTTGAATTTTTTGAATTTTTTTAGAGTTTACTATTCATGGTGGTATCAAAAGAGCTAAAACTCAGATGTGCACTTTCCAACACTTTTTTCATGAATGCAAATGACACTGACATATAGGTGATGTTTTTCTGAACATTTTGGTATCGTATTTGCATTTTTTTGATTTTGTATGAATTAGTTATGAAGTTTTCAAACTGACGATCAAACGGTCAAAGCGCAAAAGCATAAGAGGATCAAAGTGACTTGGACAGAACCGGTGACTTTTGGGAATTAGGGGTAAAACAGACGAGTGGGACACAACTGGGGGCATAAATCTAATTATCCCTTAGGAGAATGATGTGATGGACAAGACCCAATCCTAAGCCTAGCACAAGATCGTGTAGTTCGTATGCTAAAGCTTTTCTAATGTCAAGTATCATTTCCTTAGACCATGAGATTGTGCAACTCCCGGATACCGTAGGAATGCTTTGGGTGTACCAAACGTCACAACGTAACTGGGTGGCTATAAAGGTGCACTGCGGGTATCTCCGAAAGTGTCTGTTGGGTTGGCACGAATCAAGACTGGGATTTGTCACTCCGTGTAACAGAGAGGTATCTCTGGGCCCACTCGGTAGGACATCATCATAATGTGCACAATGTGACCAAGGAGTTGATCACGGGATGATGTGTTACAGAATGAGTAAAGAGACTTGCCGCTAACGAGATTGAACAAGGTATCGGGATACCGACGATCGAATCTCGGGCAAGTATCGTACCGATAGGCAAAGGGAATTGTATACATGATTGATTGAATCCTCGACATCATGGTTCATCCGATGAGATCATCGTGGAATATGTGGGAGTCAACATGGGTATCCAGATCCCGCTGTTGGCTATTGGCCGGAGAGTTGTCTCGGTCATGTCTGCATGGTTCCCGAACCCGTAGGGTCTACACACTTAAGGTTCGATGACGCTAGGGTTGTAGAGATATTAGTATGCGGTAAACCGAAAGTTGTTCGGAGTCCCGGATGAGATCCCGGATGTCACGAGGAGTTCCGGAATGGTCCGTAGGTAAATATTTGTATATAGAAAGTCCAGTTTTGGCCACAGGGAAAGTTTCGGGGGTCATCGGTATTGTACCGGGACCACCGGAAGGGTCCCGGGGGTCCACCGGGTGGGGCCACCTATCCCGGAGGGCCCCATGGGCTGAAGGGACGTGGGAACCAGCCCCTAGTGGGCTGGTGCGCCCCCCTTGGGCCTCCCATGCGCCTAGGGTTGGAAACCCTAAGGGGTGGGGGCGCCTCCACTTGGCTTGGAGGCCAAGCCACCCCTAGGGCTGCCACCCCCCTCCCTAGATGGGATCTACAAGGGGTCGGCGCCCCCCCTAGGCCCCTATATATAGTGGAGGGGAGGGAGGGCAGCCGCACCTGAAGCCCTGGCGCCTCCCTCCCTCCCGTGACACCTCTTCCTCCCCGCTTGTGCTTGGCGAAGCCCTGCCGGGATCCCGCTACTTCCACCACCACGCCGTCATGCTGCTGGATCTCCATCAACCTCTCCTTCCCTTGCTGGATCAAGAAGGAGGAGATGTCTCTCCCAATCGTACGTGTGTTGAACGCGGAGGTGCCGTCCGTTCAGCGCTAGGATCATCAGTGATTTGGATCACGACGAGTACGACTCCATCAACCCCGTTCACTTGAACGCTTCCGCTTAGCGATCTTCAAGGGTATGAAGATGCACTCCCTCTCTCTCGTTCCTAGCATCTCCTAGATTGATCTTGGTGACACGTAGAATTTTTTTGTATTATTGCTACATTCCCCAACAGTGGCATCATGAGCTAGGTCTATGCGTAGATTCTATGCACGAGTAGAACACAAAGTAGTTGTGGGCGATGATTTGTTCAATTTGCTTGCCGTTACTAGTCTTATCTTGATTCGGCGGCATTGTGGGATGAAGCGGCCCGGACCGACCTTACACGTACACTTACGTGAGACTGGTTCCACCGACTGACATGCACTTGATGCATAAGGTGGCTGGCGGGTGTCTGTCTCTCCCACTTTAGTCGGATCGGATTCGATGAACAGGGTCCTTATGAAGGGTAAATAGCAAGTGGCATATCACCGTTGTGGTTTTGCGCAGGTAAGAAACATTCTTGCTAGAAACCCATAGCAGCCACGTAAAACATGCAACAACAATTAGAGGACGTCTAACTTGTTTTTTTAGGGTTTGCTATGTGATGTGATATGGCCAAAAGGATGTGATGAATGATATATGTGATGTATGGGATTGATCATGTTCTTGTAATAGGAATCACGACTTGCATGTCGATGAGTATGACAACCGGCAGGAGCCATAGGAGTTGTCTTAATTTATTTATGACCTGCGTGTCAATGAAAACGCCATGTAATTACTTTACTTTATTGCTAACCGTTAGCCATAGTAGTAGAAGTAATAGTTGGCGAGGCAACTTCATGAAGACACAATGATGGAGATCATGATGATGGAGATCATGGTGTCATGCCGGTGACGATGGTGTTCATGCCGCGCCTCGAAGATGGAGATCAAAGGCGCAAGATGATATTGGCCATATCATGTCACTTTATGATTTGCATGTGATGTTTGTCATGTTTACATCTTATTTGCTTAGAACTACGGTAGCATAAATAAGATGATCCCTCACTAAAAATTTCAAGAAAGTGTTCCCCCTAACTGTGCACCGTTGCTAAGGTCCGTTGTTCCGAAGCACCACATGATGATCGGGTGTGATAGGTTCTAACGTTCGCATACAGCGGGTGTAAGCCAGATTTACACACGCAATACACTTAGGTTAACTTGACGAGCCTAGCATGTACAGACATGGCCTCGGAACACGGAAGACCGAAAGGTCGAACATGAGTCGTATAGTGGATACGATCAACATGAAGATGTTCACCGATGATGACTAGTCCGTCTCACGTGATGATCGGACATGGCTTAGTTGACTCGGATCATGTATCACTTAGATGACTAGAGGGATGTCTATCTAAGTGGGAGTTCATTGAATAATTTGATTAGATGAACTTAATTATCATGAACATAGTCAAAAGGTCTTTGCAAATTATGGCGTAGCTTGCGCTATAGTTCTACTGTTTTAGATATGTTCCTAGAGAAAATTTAGTTGAGAGTTGACAGTAGCAACTATGCGGACTGGGTCCGTAAACTGAGGATTGTCCTCATTGCTGCACAGAAGGATTATGTCCTTAATGCACCACTCAGTGTGCTGATCCTCGAGCATCGTCTATAGATGTTGGGAAACATCTGACATACACGTTTTGATGACTACGTGATAGTTCAGTGTGTAATGCTAACGGTTTAGAATTGTGGCACCAAAGACGTTTTGAAACGTCGCATAACATATGAGATGTCCCAAAGACTGAAATTGGAATTTCAGACTAGTGCCCACATCAAGAGGTATGAGACCTCTGACAAGTTTCTTAAGCCTGCAAACTAAGGGAGAAAAACTCAATCGTTGAGCATGTGCTCAGATTGTCTGAGTACTGCAATCGCTTGGATCGAGTGGGAGTTAATCTTCCAGATGAGAAAGTGATGGTTCTCCATAGTGACTGCCACCAAGCTATTGGAGCTTCGTGATGAACTATAACATATCAGGGATAGACATGATGGTCCTTGAGCAACTCGCGAGGTTTGACACCGTGAAAGTAGAAATCAAGTAGGAGCATCAATTGTTGATGGTTAAAACACTAGTTTCAAGAAGGGCAAGGGAAAGAAGGGATACTTCATGAGACGGCAAATCAGTTGCTGCTCTAGTGAAGAAACCCAAGGTTGAACCAAACCTGAGACTAAGTGCTTCTATAATGAGGGGAACGGTCACTGAAGCAGAACTACCCTAGATACTTGGTAGATGAGAAGGCTGGCAAGGTCGACAGAAGTATTTTGGATATACGCCATATTATTGTGTACTTTACTAGTACTCCTAAGGTAATAAATACCGGTTCGGTTGCTAAGCGTTAGTAACTTGAAATAAAAGGCTGCAGAGACTAGCTAAAGGTGAGATGACGATATGTGTTGGAAGTGTTTCCAAGGTTGATGTGATCAAACATCGCACGCTCCCTCTACCATCGAGATTGGTGTTAAACTGAAATAATTGTTATTTGGTGTTTGCGTTGAGCATAGACATGATTGGATTATGTTTATCGCCACACGGTTATTCATTTAAGGAGAATAATGGTTACTCTATTTATTTGAATAATACCTTCAATGGTCTTGCACCTAAAATGAATGGTTTAATGAATCTCAATTGTAGTGATACACATGTTCACGCCAAAAGATATAAGATAGTAATGATAGTACCACGTACTTGTGGCACTGCCATTTGAGTCATGTTGGTATAAAACGCATGAAGAAGCTCCATGTTGATGGATCTTTGGTCTCACTCGTTTTGAAAAGATTGAGACATGTGGACCGTGTCTATTGGTAGATATGCATGAAGAAACTCCATGCAGATGGATCGTTTGGACTCACTTGATTTTGAATCACTTAAGACATGCAAATCATACCACATGGGCAAGATGACTGAAAGGCCTCGTTTTCAGTAAGATGGAACAAGAAAGCAACTTGTTGGAAGTAATATATTTTGATGTGTGCAGTCCAATGAGTGCTGAGGCACACAGTGGATATCGTTATGTTCTTACTTCATAGATGATTTGAGTAGATGCTAAGTATATTTACTTGATGAAACACAAGTCTGAATTATTGAAAGGTTTAAATAATTTCAGAGTGAAGTTGAAGATCGTCATGACAAGATGATAAAATGTATATGATATGATCATAGAGATGAATATCTGAGTTACGAGTTTGGCACACAATTAAGACATTGTGGAAATTGTTTCACAACTAATACTGCCTGGACCACCATAGTGTGATGGTGTGTCCGGACATCATAACTGCACCCTATTGGATATGGTGCATACCATGATGTCTCTTATCGAATTACCACTATCGTTTATGGGTTAGGCATTAGAGACAACCACATTCACTTTAAATAGGGCACCGCACAATTCCGTTGAGACGACACCGTATGAACTATGGTTTAGAGAAACCTAAGCTATCGTTTCTTAAAAGTTTGGGGCTGCAATGCTTATGTGAAAAAGTTTCAGGCTAATAAGCTCGAACCCAAAGCGGATAAATGCATCTTCATAGAATACCCAAAAATAGTTGGGTATACCTCCTATTTTAGATCCGGAAGCAAAAGTGATTGTTTCTAGAAACGGGTCCTTTCTCAAGGAAAAGTTTCTCTCGAAAGAATTGAGTGGGAGGATGGTGGAGACTTGATGAGGTTATTGAACCGTCACTTCAACTAGTGTGTAGCAGGGCACAGGAAGTTGTTCCTGTGGCACCTACACCAATTGAAGTGGAAGCTTATGATAGTGATCATGAAACTTCGGATCAAGTCACTACCAAACCTCATAGGTCGACAAGGATGTGTACTACTTCAGAGTGGTACGTAATCCTATCTTGGAAGTCCTGTTGCTAGACAACAATGAACCTACGAGCTATGGAGAAGCGATGGTGGGCCCGGATTCCGAAGAATGGCTCGAGGCCATAAAATCCGAGAGAGGATCCATGTATAAAAGAAAGTATAGACTTTGAAAGAACTACTTGATGGTCGTAAGGCTGTTAGGTGCAGATGGATTTTAAAAGGAAGACAGACAATGATGGTTAGTGTCACCATTAAGAAAGCTCGACTTGTCGTTAAGATGTTTCCCGACAAGTTCAAGGAGTCGACTACGATGAGACTTTCTCACTCATAGCGATGCTAAGAGTCTGTTGGAATTATGTTAGCAGTTACTGCATTATTTATGAAATCTTGTAGATAGGATGTCAAAACATTGTTTCCTCGACATTTTTCTTGAGGAAAGGTTGTATGTGATACAACCAGAAGGTTTTGTCAATCCTGAAAGATGCTGACAAGTATGCAAAGCTCCAGCAATCCTTCTAAGGACTGGAGTAAGCATCTCAGAATTGGAATGTATGCTTTGATGAGATGATCAAAGATTTTGGGTTTATACAAAGTTTATGAGAAACTTGTATTTCCAAAGGAGTGAGTGGGAGCACTATAGAATTTTTGATGAGTATATGTTGTTAACATATTGTTGATCAAAAATGATGTAGAATTTCTGGAAAGCATGCAGGGTTATTTGAAAAGTGTTTTTTCAATGGAAAACTTGGATTAAGCCACTTGAACATTGAGCATCAAGATCTATAAGGATAGATAAAAAACGCTTAATGGTACTTTCAAATGAATACATACCGTGACAAGATTTTGAAGGAGTTCAAAATAGATTAGCAAAGAAGGAGTTCTTGGCTGTGTTACAAGGTGTGATTTTTGAGTAAGACTCAAGACCTGACCACGATAGAAGAGAGAGAAAGGACGAAGGTCGTCCCCTATGCTTTAGACGTAGGCTCTATAGTATGCTATGTTGTGTACCACACCTGAAGTGTGCCTTGCCATGAGTCAGTCAAGGGGTACAAGAGCGATCCAGGAATGGATCACATGACAGCGGTCGAACTTATCCTTAGTAACTAGTGGACTAAGGAATTTCCTCGATTATGGAGGTGGTAAAAGAGTTCGTCGTAAAGGGTTACGTCGATGCAAACTTTGACACTAATCCAGATGACTCTGAGGAGTAAACCGGATTCGTATAGTAGAGCAGTTATTTGGAATAGCTCCAAGTAGCGCGTGGTAGCTACATCTACAAGATGACATAGAGATCTGTAAAGCACACATGGATCTGAAAGGTTCAGACCCATTGACTGATAAACCTCTCTCACAAGCAAGATATGAACATACCCCATGGGTGTTGGATTCATTACAATCTCATAGTGATGTGAACTAGATTATTGACTCTAGTGCAAGTGGGAGACTATTGGAAATATGCCCTAGAGGCAATAATAAATTAGTTATTATTATATTTCCTTGTTCATGATAATCGTTTATTATCCATGCTAGAATTGTATTGATAGGAAACTCAGATACATGTGTGGATACATAGACAACACCATGTCCCTAGTAAGCCTCTAGTTGACTAGCTCGTTGATCAATAGATGGTCATGGTTTCCTGACCATGGACATTGGATGTCATTGATAACGGGATCACATCATTAGGAGAATGATGTGATGGACAAGACCCAATCCTAAGCCTAGCACAAGATCGTGTAGTTCGTATGCTAAAGCTTTTCTAATGTCAAGTATCATTTCCTTAGACCATGAGATTGTGCAACTCCCGGATACCGTAGGAATGCTTTGGGTGTACCAAACGTCACAACATAACTGGGTGGCTATAAAGGTGCACTGCGGGTATCTCCGAAAGTGTCTGTTGGGTTGGCACGAATCAAGACTAGGATTTGTCACTCCGTGTAATAGAGAGGTATCTCTGGGCCCACTCGGTAGGACATCATCATAATGTGCACAATGTGACCAAGGAGTTGATCACGGGATGATGTGTTACGGAACGAGTAAAGAGACTTGCCGGTAACGAGATTGAACAAGGTATCGGGATACCGACGATCGAATCTCGGGCAAGTATCGTACCGATAGACAAATGGAATTGTATATGAGATTGATTGAATCCTCGACATCGTGGTTCATCCGATGAGATCATCATGGAATATGTGGGAGTCAACATGGGTATCCAGATCCCGCTGTTGGCTATTGGCCGGAGAGTTGTCTCGGTCATGTCTGCATGGTTCCCGAACCCGTAGGGTCTACACACTTAAGGTTCGGTGATGCTAGGGTTGTAGAGATATTAGTATGCGGTAAACGAAAAGTTGTTCGGAGTCCCGGATGAGATCCTGGACGTCACGAGGAGTTCCGGAATGGTCCGTAGGTAAAGATTTGTATATAGGAAGTCCAGTTTCGGCCGCCGGGAAAGTTTCGGGGGTCATCGGTATTGTACGAGGACCACCGGAAGGGTCCTGGGGGTCCACCGAGTGGGGCCATCTATCCCGGAGGGCTCCATGGGCTGAAGGGACGTGGGAACCAGCCCCTAGTGGGCTGGTGCGCCCCCCTTGGGCCTCCCATGCGCCTAGGGTTGGAAACCCTAAGGGGTGGGGGCGCCTCCACTTGGCTTGGAGGCCAAGCCACCCCTAGGGCTGCCACCCCTCCCTAGATGGGATCTACAAGGGGCCGACGCCCCCCTAGGCCCCTATATATAGTGGAGGGGAGGGAGGGCAGCCGCACCTGAAGCCCTGGCGCCTCCCTCCCTCCCGTGACACCTCTTCCTCCCCGCTTGTGCTTGGCGAAGCCCTACTGGGATCCCGCTACTTCCACCACCACGCTGTCGTGCTGTTGGATCTCCATCAACCTCTCCTTCCCTTGCTGGATCAAGAAGGAGGAGACGTCTCTCCCAACCGTACGTGTGTTGAACGCGGAGGTGCCATCCGTTCGACGCTAGGATCATCGGTGATTTGGATCACGACGAGTACGACTCCATCAACCCCGTTCACTTGAACGCTTCCGCTTAGCAATCTTCAAGGGTATGAAGATGCACTCCCTCTCTCTCGTTGCTAGTTTTTCCTAGATTGATCTTGGTGACACGTAGGAAAATTTTGAATTATTGCTACGTTCCCCAACATGCGGACCACGCCGAATCGTACTACCGGATATACACCCTTCTTTATGGTGTACGGTGCAGAGGCAGTTCTGCCCTGCGACATAATTCATGACTCACCTCGAGTGCGCATGTATGAACAAAGAGAAGCCGAGCTCGATCGGCAGGACAGTCTGGACACCCTGGAGGACGAGCGCGACGTGGCAAAAGCCCGTTCCGCATTCTATCAGCAACAGGCTCGCAGATACCAAAGCAGAGAAGTATGGGCCAAAACTTATAACGTTGGCGAGTTAGTTCTACGCCTGCCGGAGAAGAAAAAGACCAAGCTCGAGCCCAAATGGGAAGGTCCCTTCATTATTGACCAAGTTCTGACCGGTGGAGCGTACCGTCTGCGGGATGCACCGAATAATCGACTTGAGCCGAACCCATGGAACGCAGCCAGGCTCCGAAGATTCTACGCCTAGTGCTGGACTCTATGTTCGTCTCCTTCCTCTGTCCATTTTTTGCATATACATTGTCTGTCCTTTTCTCTTTCTTTCTTTTATTCTTTCTCAAGGCCTTCAAGGGCCAACTTGTGCCTCTCTTGCACACTATAGATGCGCTAACCGCGCTCATTATACCTGGGGGCTTCTTACACAGAAGCTTAATTATCTATATGGGCTTCATGCCCCACACATGTGTTATTCTTCCGCATGTACCTTTTCTTCGCCACAATATGCATCGATATGACTTAAGTTTTGGCCAAGTTGGGTTGCCTGGCTCTTGTATTTATGCCCTACGTTCCCGTTAATTCGGCTAGGGCATAAGGGGAGCACCTCTGCGATTGTTACTTCCGGGTTAGCCGGATGTGTACCTCAGATTGGGTGAAGCCGAAAGCTAGCGTTCTTAAGGGAATATTCGGTCGTCGAACAAAAGATGATTTTTATTTATTTTCCATATATGCCCCCATATGTTTTTGCCCGCGTCTCCGCTCGCAGTCCGGACATGCACTTTAGGGCATGTGTACCCAGGGAAAGGAACCCCTAATGGAACTATTTTCCCTGAAGATGTTTCTTACTAGCCATGTAATATAACATAACTAGTTGGGTACTTGTATGTTCAAGCACTAATGACCCCTACGCCTGGTTTCCACGCATACCCCGGTTCTTATATAACTGAGCGGGTATTCGGACACACTCCGGACTATCGGGTCCTGAGGTTGAAGCGAAAAGGTCCGCCATGACAAATGATTTACAATCCGGCTAGAAGGCATTATATACATAGTCATGTAGACTGACTAAATTCCTCTTCTAAACCATCCAATAGGCTGTCTAGCCTACAATCCTGTTGGGAATACTTTGCGGCTAATTCTACTTGCCCATACACTAAGCTAACGGGGATCTCTTTCCCATCGGGCCCCACAGGTCCGACCTCGGCCATGTGGTTTGGGTCAGCCTTGGTATACCGCGTCTCCACCATGGCCCAGGCTTCCCTGGCACCTTGACGGCAGGCCGATATCTTCCATAATCGGAAGCGCCGCCGTGCTCCCTTGAGCTTCTCCGCAAGCTCTCCAATGCCTTCTGGCAGGGAGACGGATGGCCACAAGGCCTAGGAAATACCTTGCATCACCTGCCGAACTTGTTCGTCCAGTTGTGAGAGCTCGGATAGAAGATCACCCGCAGAACCGGGCATCTCCTCCACGGGACGACCCGTAAGCATACCTGCAGACATAACTCTATTAGCCGGCTTCTCTCTCGCCCCCTTTTAAAGGGTTCGTTCAAGCACTTACTGAAAATGCCGCGTCGAAACCGCTTATTCTCCTTCTCGGAGTCCGCAAGCTGGGCTCGAACATCTTTCAGTTCCACGCTCAGCTTGGTATTGGCGTCTTGGAGATTGTTTTTCTCCCGCCTCACCTCACTCAGCACGCGTTCGCCAGCCTTTAGCTGTCGTACGGCATGCTGGTCCTCCGGATTCTCTCTGGATTAATCTGCAATATCTATTGTTAGATCTGTAGCCATGCCGCATGCTATATGGTACCTATCATTCTTTGAAACAAATGTTACTATCTGGGGAATTTTTAGGTTCCTTCAATGCGGCAACGGCGGCCCGAAGTTGGGTCTTGCATTCCTCTAGCTCCTGTGATAGTCCAGTATTCTTCTCTGGAACCTGCACAATAGATGATCCTTAAATCAGTTCTGCTAACTGTTTCAAGTCTCAGGGGCTACTGATATATATAATCGTCAGATTTGCTTACCCGTACATCCCTTACATACTGGTCCGTGGCTCTGGCTAGACCATTTTGAGCAGCACAGAGGTACGCGTCTCCAGAATTGAAGGCATCAAATGCCTCTGGTGAGAAGCAATCGTCACGGAGTATGGTCCGGCGACGCCTATGATTCATGGCGCTCTCCACTCCTGAATTTGTAGCGGATAGTCTATCCGCATCCTCTATAGGGGGGTATCCGGCGTCCGCCCCATGTCGGCTTCCGCCTCTATGTGCGGTCCTGGAGCCCGACTGGTGGAAGCATGATCGGCAGCCTCACCAGACATATTCTGGCGAGCGTTTTTTCTGTTAAAGAAACATGGATGTCATTACATTTTGAGAAAGACGACAACCACGGAGCGGTGTTTTGTCATACCTCTGCGCTGGCATCTCTGTCCTGACCGCCCTCCTTTTTGGCCTACCCGGCCTTGGTGCCTCTTGTTGGCGAGTTGCTGCGGGTTCGGCACGGCGTCCCGAATGCCTTCCCTATAAAACACCATATGTATATGGTAGGTGAAGTATCTAAAAGGGGATCCTAGTTTTTGGAGTTGGGATTTTGATTTTTCTTACGAGAGACGCGGGGAGCAGTCCGGGATAGTCGGCCGTAATGGCCACCATGGCGTCGTCACAGCTCAATTGATAGAATTGCCGGTCTATCAGCTCCATGAATATGTCCGGATCTTCTTCGAGTCCGGGACCGAGGGCCCGGTCGGGGTCCTCTGGTTGTGGGGACGGACTGTTGACCTCCCTTATGGCTTTTCGCAGTTCCTGCCATAAAATGGCAAGGTGAGTACCTACGACAAAGAATGTGGGAAGAATGGGAGTAAGGAGATATAACTCACCCAGCTGGGAGGGTTGTACATGGAGAATCCATCCCGTGGCTTGATGCGGATGAACTCCTCTTCCTCTCCCTTGAACAGCTCGGACAGGATTTTTGCTAAAGCAGCAGCATTGTCCGGACCCTTACGCCCGCAACGGGTGGCATCGTCTTGCTCGTTAAAACACCACAGGGGGTGCCCTCAATATTGAAGTGGTTGCACTCCCCGCATTATGCATATTGACATAACCTCGATTACCGTCAATCCTGATTGAGCCAATGCTTTAATCCGGTTCATCAGGTAAAGGACTTCTCTGTTGTCTTCCTCCTGGAGGCTCCGTCGGCGCCAGCTTCGGCGTTTCTTCAGAGGAGCATTGTTGAACTCAGGAAGACCCCGCCGAACAGGGTCCGGAAGGGGGACGTCCTCCATATAAAACCATTCCGAAGGCCAGTCTTCGGACGTCTTCTTCGGAGTACCGGACATGTATCCAGTTTTGGCGATGCGCCATATTTCGGCTCCGCCCACTTGATAAAGTGACCCCTCTTGTGTGCGGGGGACAAGGCAAAATAACCTTTTCCACAGCTCAAAATGAGCCCCGCAGCCCAGGAATAACTCATAGAGGGCAACATAGCCGGCGATGTGTAATATGGAAGCAGGGGTAAAATTATGCAATTGGAGGCCATAAAACTCCAGGAGCCCGCGGAGGAACGGATGAATTGGAAATCCGAGCCCCCTTAATAAGTAAGGAATGAGGCATACCCGCTCCCCCGTAGAGGGGCTGGGGAAGCTCTCCGCTTGCTCCCCGCCATTGTAGGTGGCGAGCCCGGCTCGGACGGGTACCATATACGCTAGAAGGAGAAATCCTTTAGTCTGCAGTTTGACTAATCGACTGTGTGGGACAGAACATCTCTCCCAATCACCGGGCTTAGGGCTTCGGGTGCGGGAGGAGGAGCTGTGGTTGTCAGCCATGCTGGAGTGGATTTTTCCAAAGCACGCTCCGATGGATTCTCGCTGGGGGAGGATGATATGGATTGGATCTAAGAATCCCCATCCCTTTAATAGACAATTTATTTATCTGGCTAGGGGGGCGAATGTAAAAATGCCCTGGCTCCTCGTATCCATTCAACGCGTGGAAGATAGCCCTTATTGGGCGCAGAAGCCAAGAGGTCCAACATTTATGGGGCCGGACACTGCTCAACAAACATTCGAAATTTGGAGAAGAACCCGCCTTGCAATGCCGAAGACAATACTGCGTGTCGGACTTGACGTCATTGAAGCCTGGTTCGGGGGCTACTGAGGGAGTCCTGGATTAGGGGGTCTCCGGACAGCCGGACTATATCCTTTGGCTGGACTGTTGGACCATGAAGACACAAGATTGAAGACTTCGTCCCGTGTCCGGATGAGACTCTACTTGGCGTGGAAGGCAAGCTAGGCAATACGGGTATGTATATCTCCTCCTTTATAACTGACCTTGTGTAACCCTAGCCCCCTCCGGTGTCTATATAAACCGGAGGGTTTTAGTCCGTATGACAACATACAATCATACCATAGGCTAGCTCCTAGGGCTTAGCCTCTTTGATCTCGTGGTAGATGAACTCTTGTACTACTCACATTATCAAGAGTAATCAAGCAGGACGTAGGGTTTTACCTCCATCAAGACGACCCGAACCTGGGTAAACATCGTGTCCCCTGCCTCCTATTACCATCCACCTTAGACGCACAGTTCAGGACCCCCTACCCGAGATCCGCTGGTTTTGACACCGACAACAGGGTTGACAAAAGATTTTCAGGCTGGTTAGCTATTTTTTTTGTCATGGGGAGGCCGTCTCACCTTAATAAATTCTGTGCTTGCCAGCATCCCAAGTTACTATATGGCTTGTTTCCCTTGGCCTAAAGAGTCCATTGCTAAACATGAAGGTTTTCTCAGGGCTTTTTTTGGCAAGGAAAGAACTCAGTCAAGGGAGGCCAGTGCCTCGTGGCATGGCAGTTTGTTACTTTGCCACGATCTTCTAGTGGTATAGGAGTAAGAGGTCTATCGGGACACAACCGGGCGTTGCTTACTAAGCTTACTGCTAAGATTCTGCAATTTTCTGAGGTCCCTTGCTATCAGTGCCTAGCTCAACAATACTGTCAGAATATCATACCTACGAAGAACTCAAATTGAGATACCGCTATATGGAAAGGCCTCAAGTAGTTTATTCCTCTGATCATGGCCTCCTGATGGTGCTCTTTGGGATATGGTCAGCTTCTTTCCTTCTGGCATGATTGCTGGCTACCGGTGGGCCGTCTCCGTTTTGCTCTGCCTACTCTTTTCAGCTTCGCTAGGATGGTTGCTGCATTGTCGCCTCCCAATTCTCTCAGGGAACCTGGTGCCTTCAGCTGCACCCCAATCTGTCAGCAATAGCCAACCAAGAATTGCAGTTACTCAACGATATTCTGACAACCACTATGCCATCCTCTAGCCACACTGATACGCGATCGTCTGCTCTCCACAATAAGGTGATAAGTACATCGTATATTTACAAGCTTCTCACCTTCATGGGGATTTGTTGCATATCTAGTTCCTGGACCTGGGATCCCATCATTCCTTTGAAGTACTGTATTTTCCTGTGGCCGGCCTTCTGGGGAAGATTGAATTCACGACAACATGGTGAAGAAACATTGGACGTCCATTACCCCCCACCAAGATTGTGATATCTGCCCTGCCAGCGAATCTATTAATCATATTGTGTTGTGCTATTTTCCGGCGTCGGTGCTCTGGGGTGCTTTACACATGTCTGATCTTGTTGCCAATTCCATGGACCTCATCAACTTCATGCAGGAGGCTCTGCAGGTCAGGTCGTCCTCCAGCAAAATTCATATTATATTCGTTGCGTCGGCCATTGCGCTTTGGGACGCCAGGAATGATTGGGTGTTCAACGATAAACGCTGGTCTCCAGCCTTCATCAAACAATATGCAACACAATTACTATGCTTGTGGCAGAACAAAACGAGGAAGCCGGAAGATAGGGATGCTATAGCAGCCTGGGTACAATGGCTGATCCCTATCTAACCTAGCCTATCCCCCCTCTTTTTCCTTTTGCTGTATCTCTCCTCCCATCACCCCCTTGTGCCTCTCTCTCTTTTGTTTGGCAGCTTATAGCCAAGGCACCACAGTGGTAAATATGAGCTTCATGTAATTGACCTTCGGTCTGTTTTGAAATATATATAAGGTACAACGTTATCTACCTTTCATTTAAAAAAAGTTAGCACATCTTCTTTTTCTCTTGCGAAAACATTGGTTAAACTTATTTTTTGAGAAAGGTTAAACTGTTTTATGACTACCGTGTACAACAACGAGCACCTTTTGTCTCTCCAGGGAATATATAGTCACCTTTGGTCAATACCTGACCAAAAATGATCTTGTTGGTTGTCAAAGAGTTGATCTGATGGTGTGTATATTGGAGTGGCTATATATTCTCGACGGCCCCCTGGCGTTTTTTAAGGAAAGCCCGCTGGCACTTTAATTTATAACGTGGTAATGTTACATCAAGAAGTACAAGTGGTAATAAGAAATTAGGAGTAACATCTAACCAAACACAACTAGTCTTAGACTGAAACAAGTCCTAGCCAGAAAGTGTGCCAACCTGTTTGCTTCCCTGGGACAGTGATTGAAAGAGATTGATGTAATACCATGAGCCAAGTGAAAGCAATCTGCAAGTAATGCGGAATTAGGTCCTCGAATATCCATTTTTCCGTTGCATGCACCCATCAGTTCCAAACAATCAGATTCCACTTCAACTTTTGGACATCCCAAATCAGATATCATTTGGAGCCCTCTCCGTAATGCTAGTGTTTCAGTAGCCCGTGCATTGTATGCATGATCAAACGTTTCAGAAGCTCCTGAGATCGCTTCTCCACGACAGTTGCCCAAGATTGCCGCTACTGCAGCCACACCATCATCGAAGAAACACACATCAGTATTCAACATGTATGACCCCGGTTGTGGTTTTGCCATGTCTTTTCTAGGATCAGAATATTTTGCTTCGGAGCATGGTTAACTGTGATCGCTTAAATAGAAAAGGCTGAACTAGCGGCCTGCTTAGTCGACTCACCCTTCACGGCCTCCCGACGTTCCCATCAAATATACCATGCAGCTACGGCAACCGTTTCCTGTAAACCCAACTGTCCAAGTACCGGTGATTTTCTTTACGGGAGTCGCAAGATTTCCTCCATCACCATAGATCCCGATCGATCACTTTTTAGGGATGTATCCACAACTTCAATGCGACCCAATGACTCCCAGATTTTGCGAGCTCGTGCGCAAGTGAATAATAAATGCCGGATATCTTCGGGGCCCTCTCGACACAAAGGGCACTCGGGACTGACCTTAATATGTCGATTATGCAATATGCACTTCCCTGGAACCACTCCATGTAGTGCTCGCCAAACAAAATTTTTGACCTTACTCGGTACATGTAGCTTCCACAGGACATCCCAAACCGGATTATCTCTAGATGTTTGTGGTCGCTCTCGGCCTAATCTTGCTCCAAATTGATGCTCCCATTCAATATAGTGCACAGATCTCACTGAAAAGCAAAACGACTTTGTGGCATGCCATGCTACAAAGTCTTCCGACAAGTGTTCAGACAATGGGATTTGCAAAATTCCTTCCGTGTCTATTGGAACAAAGATGCTTCTGATAAGAGCTTCATCCCATGAATGAGTGGCTGGGTCAATAAGATCTTCCACTTTCTCAGCAAGAGCTTGGCTCCTTCTGGTTAGAACCTTTCTTGTAGGGCTCTCTGGTATTCATGGGTCATTCCAGATATTTATTTGAGAGCCTGTACCCACTCTCCAAATATTACCCCTCTTGAAAGTTTGTAAACCAGCCACAATGCTCTGCCATGTGAAGGATGATCCCTTCGTTGTCCCTGCACTTAATACGTTGCCATTTGGATAGTACTTAGCTCTAAGTACCTTCGCACACATTGTATCCGGATGAGTAATAAGTCTCCAACTTTGTTTAGAAAGCATGGCAAGATTAGCCTATGTAATGTTCTATACAAGGTCATTTAAAAAATGATAGCTTTCAGACTCAAATCTTTTTTAGATGACATTATATCTCCTGTACAGAGTGCTTTTGTACCAGGTAGACTTATCACAGATAACATCCTTCTGGCATATGAGAGTTTGCATACAATAAAGAACAAGAAGAAAGGGAAGGTCGGATATTGTGCTGTTAAGTTGGATATGCATAAAGCTTATGATTGTGTTGAATGGAAGTTTCTAGAAAGAATGCTAGTGCAATTGGGTTTTCACAGAAACATTGTTGACTTGCTAATGGCATGTGTGACTTCGGTGAAGTACAAGGTGAGATTTAATGATCAGGAGACAGAAAGTTTTGTGCCTACCAGGGGACTCCGTCAGGGGGGTCCTCTATCACCATATCTTTTCTTGATTTGTGCAGAAGGTTTGTCAAATGCGTTGGCTCAAAAAGAGGAGGTTCGTGGCATTGAAGGTGTTCGGGTGTGTAGAAATGCATCATCAGTTTCCCACTTATTATTTGCTAATGATTCCCTAATCCTTATGAGAGCAGATATGACTAATGCAACCTCATTGAGACAGGCGCTGGATGAATATTGTGCAAGTTCGGGCCAATTGGTTAGTGATGGAAAGTGTAGCATATACTTTAGTCCAAATGTTGATGTTGAGGTGAAAGCTCAAATATGTGCAGAACTGGATATTATGACCGAAGCTATTTCAGATAGATGTCTGGGTTTGCCATCTATGATAGGTCTTGATAAAAGTGAAAGCTTTGAATTTTTGGTTGAAAGAAATATAAACCGTCTGAAAGGTTGGAAGGAAAAAGTACTGTCCATGAGTGGTAGGAAATTTTATTGAAAGCTGTCATCCAATCCATCCCTGTTTTTGCCATGGCAGTTTTCAATATCCCAAAGAAGATTTGTAAAGATATCACAGATGCCATGGCTAGTTTCTGGTGGGGGACAGAGAAGAGCATAGGAGAATGCATTGGTCTGCATGGTGGCGAATGTGTTTACCCAAATGCAAAGGTGGTGTGGGTTTTCGACGACCCCCCTGGCGTTTGTTTGCCGGTAGTAGAAATAGCAGACAAGTACGGGACAGAGCCAGTTATCATCGCCGAACCCGTCGAACAAATTTAGCCGACGCAAAGGCTGCGGAGCACCAAGAGCGGAGGCTTGTTCCACTAGCATGCGCCGTGGAACTACCAACCCATGCAAGATGCAACACAACGGTTTCTTTTGAAAACTCTGCTGCTTGGCCAGTATATAAAGGACACCCGCTGCTGCAAGTCAGCCACATCAGACACAGAAGTTCTCAGCGCAGGCAGACACAAGGTCACAGGCTATGGAATTCTTCATCGTCGCCATCTTGCTTGGACTCCTCTCCGTCTCTCAACCAGGTGATCACTCTTCTTCCGTTGCCCATTTCAGTCGCATTCTTGAGCACTTGCGTCGTGCGGTGTTGCTGATCTTGCGATTGTGCATGGCAGCGCGAGGTGTAAACTACACGTTCATGAGGGAGGCGATGCACGCGCCGCCGGTGACCTACTACGACTACATCGTCATCGGGGGCGGCACGGCGGGCTGCCCGCTGGCGGCGACGCTGTCCAGGCGCTACCGCGTGCTGCTGCTGGAGCGCGGCGGGTCGCCCTACGACGACGACCGCGTGCTCAACATGGCGCACTTCTCGGACGTGCTCTCGGACACGTCCGCGTCGTCCCCGTCGCAGCGGTTCGTGTCCGAGGACGGCGTGATCAACTCGCGGCCGCGGGTGCTGGGCGGCGGCAGCTGCCTCAACGCCGGCTTCTTCACGCGCGCCGGCGCCGGCTACACGAGGGCCGTCGGCTGGGACGCCAGGGAGGTGCTTAGCGCCTACAGGTGGGTGGAGGACGTGGTGGCGTTCCAGCCGGAGCTGGGGCCGTGGCAGGCGGCGGTGCGCCGCGGGCTGCTGGAGACCGGCGTGGTGCCGGACAACGGGTTCACGTTCGACCACATCCCCGGCACCAAGGTCGGCGGGTCCATCTTCGACCCGGACGGCCGGCGCCACACGGCGGCCGACCTGCTGCAGTACGCGCGCCCCGAAGGGATCGACGTGCTCCTCCGGGCCCGAGTGGCCAGGATCTTGTTCAGTTACAAAGGTATAGTCTTGTTTAAAGAACGCACTGCCAACTGACCGTTAAGTTCGTTAACGGTATAAAGTCAAGCAATATTGCCGTGGCGCGAATGATTTGGTCGACGAGTTCGGGCGCCAACGAGTTTTTTCGGTTTGCAGGGACCAAGCCCGTGGCGCGCGGCGTGGTGTACCGCGACTCGCTGGGCATGGTTCACGTGGCGTACCTCAACCAGGGCGACGCCAACGAGATCATCCTGTCGGCGGGGGCGCTGGGCAGTCCGCAGCTGCTGATGCTCAGCGGCGTCGGGCCCTCCGACCACCTCCGGTCGTTCGGCCTCGACGTCGTCGTCGACAACCCCGGGGTCGGGCAGGGCATGTCCGACAACCCCATGAACGCCATCTACGTGCCGTCGCCGTCGCCGGTCGAGGTGTCGCTCATCCAGGTCGTCGGCATCACCAGGTTCGGCAGCTACATCGAGGGCGCTAGCGGCTCCGACTGGACCACCCGCACCGCCTCCTCCAGCGGCGACGGCGCGCGACAAGCCCGCGTCTTCGGCATGTTCTCCCCGCAGACGGGGCAGCTCCCGACGGTGCCCCCGAAGCAGCGCACGCCGGAGGCCATCGCGCGCGCCGTGGAGGCCATGAGCCGGGTGCCGGACGCGGCGCTCCGCGGCGGCTTCATCCTGGAGAAGGTCCTCGGCCCGCAGTCCACGGGCAGCCTCGCGCTCCGCAACCTGGACCCCGACGACAACCCCATCGTCCAGTTCAACTACTTCGCCCACCCGGACGACCTCCGGCGCTGCGTCGCCGGCATCGAGGCCATCGAGCGGGTCATCCGCTCCAGGTCCTTCTCGCGGTTCGCGTACCCCAACTTCGCGTTCCCGGCGATGCTCAACGTCACGGCGGAGTTCCCGGCGAACCTGATGCGCGTGCGCGGCGGTAGCGACCCCGCGGCGCTCGAGCGGTTCTGCAGGGACACCGTCATGACCATCTGGCATTACCACGGCGGGTGCCAGGTCGGCAGGGTCGTCGACCGCGACTACCGGGTCCTCGGCATTGATGCGCTGCGTGTCATCGACGGCTCCACGTTCAACGCCTCGCCGGGGACCAACCCGCAGGCCACCGTCATGATGCTCGGCAGGTAGTGTTTCCTCTCGTTTCACGCTAATTTCTGGCAGTGTTCGTGCCGCGATGGATCAACTGATGTGCGCCCGTGCTTTGTAACCTGACGGACAGGTACATGGGAGTCAAAATCGAAAAGGAGAGGACGCTGATCGAAGGAGGAGCGAGAAAACTGTAGCGGGGTATAACCACTAGGCTGTTATCTGCGTACAGGCGTACTGCAGTCGCTATTTGCTTTCAGGATTCTTTTAGGAGTCTCCATACAGAGTGGAATGCATGCTAATTGTAATTGATGAAGTTTTATAAATTGTGTGAGCCAATGCCGCACCTTATTGCGAGATTTGTCGATGCGTTAACTGAATCTATGTACTAAACCTGCTTTGGCCGTGTGCATCATGATGCTGCACAGGCCTTGGCCTTCCCCCTTTTGGGGAAGAAAAAGGTATACTAAACTTGCGAAATCATTAATTGAAAAGTATTCGTTGCAAAGATCATTTCAATTCCCCTGGTTGCGACAAGTGGCGCATATGCAGCGTGCCACTTGTCGCAACTTGGGAATTTTTTCTTTTTTCGTAGATTCTTTTATTCAAAACATTTTATCTCTTAAATCGTGCGTCCAAATCTAGAACCGCTTTCACTGTTGGATTCCTCGCGTCTAGATCTTCAAAACTAGATCCCATGTTGATAGATTTTGACGAACTTTTTTTTCATGAAAAAACCGGACGAAAGAACTGAACCGAAAGCACGGGTTTTTTCCCTTTTCGAAAGAGGCACGCCTGTGCCTCTCACAAAATCACAACCGTGCCTCTCGCGGAAGCAAAACCGTGACTCTTGCGGAAGGAAAAAAAAGAAGAGAAAACACGTTTTTTTTTCATTTCCTAGGAGACACGGCCGTGACTCTCGTGGAAGAACAACCGTGCCTATTGCGGAAGCAAAACCGTGACTCTCGCGAAAGAAAAAAAAAACAGAAAACGTATTTTTCCCTTTTCGAGAGGGACGCCCGTGACTCTCACGAAATCATAATCATGCCTCTCGCGGAAGCAAAATCGTGACTCTCGCGAAAGAAAAAAAACAGAAAACGCGTTTTTTTTTCGTTTCCAAGAGGCACGACCGTGACTTTCGCGAAATCACACCTGCCTCCCGCGGAAGCAAAACTGTGACTCTCACGAAAGAAAAAAAAACAAAAAACACGTTTTTTTCGTTTTCGAGAGGTACAATCGTGACTCTCGCGAAAGGACACCCGTGCCTCTCGCTGAAGCAAAATCGTGACTCTCGTGAAAGGAAAAAATGCGTGTTTTCGTGGAATTTTTTTATTGAAAAGCTAAGGAAGAGCGGTGGAAAACCAAAACGTCGAAAAACCCCAGAAAAAAACCGTTTAAAAAGTCGAAAACATGTGCGGAAAAATAAAAAAAATCCGGAGGGAGCGTCCAGAGCGCGACACGTGGCGAATTACTTAGAGCGTGTCAAGTGACGCTGATTGTTGCGAGACTCCCGAAGGAGCGCTCGTTAACTAGTTGCTCTCCTAAACTTGTTACAAGAATGTACTTATTTTATTGCTAGAATGACGAGGAAACAAAAAAAACTTTTATTTAGAACAGGAAAAAAACTTGACTTGCCAAAAATATAGTTGATGCCTTGCCCCTTCCCCTCTCCTCCGGCACCGGGACGCTGCCGGGGACATCTCTGTCATCACCGTCACAATCAACTTCTCCTCCGTTCTCATGCATGGTGACGTGTGAGTAGTTCATCCTCAGGGCTGAGGGTATGTACTGGTAGCTATGTGTTTGATCTCTTTCTTTCTCTCTCATGTTCTTGATGGATTCAATCTTGATGTATCACGAGCTTTATTAATAAAGTTGGATCATATGATCTTCATCTCACTCTATTTTTTTGTGAATCGGGTCTTGCTCTTTGAAGTTTCTTTATGTTGGATTGAATACTTTGGATTTGAGATTACATGATGCATGTTCAGTAATTAACTTGCGGATACCCATAGTAACATTAGAGTACTCTTAGCATAAAAGTTGAACGATAAGTATTATATGTGTCGTCGTAGTACGATTTCTGGGATTGTCCTAGCACTTTGTGGGTGGTTCAATAGATCAAGATTGGAAAGACAATATGCAATTTCATCCTACTTCCTTTGATGGAAATAGAAACTTTGGAGTGATTCTTTGCTGCACTCTAAGGGATTAGCATGTGGTTTAGTTATGTTAATAATGTTGAAAGTTGGCATTAGCGAAAGTATGAACCCTAGGCCTTGTTTTCAAGGATTGAGACACCATTTTTACTCACTTTTGTTAATTACTATCTTGCTATTTTTATTTTAGGTTACAAAAATATATTTCTACCATTCATATTACACATTTATCATCATCTCTTCACCGAACTAGTGCACCTGTACAACTGACGATTGTATGAGGTGTGTTGGGGACACAAGAGACCACTTGTATTTTATTGCAGGGTTGTTTGAGAGAGAACCACCTTCATTCTACATCTCTGATGGATTAATAAATCTTAGATCATCCACTTGAGGAAAATTTGCTACTACCTACAAAACTCTATGCTTGGAAGTCCAATAAAGTCTACAAGAATAAAGTTGCGTGATAGACATCATCGCCACATTTTAGAGGGTGTTGTCGTTCTACATGGAATTCATTACAAGAAACTTGATGGAATTGTCTTCAAAGTGAATTTTGAGAAGGCTTATGATAAAGTTAAGTGGTCATTTCTGCAACAGGCCCTGTGTATGAAGGGGTTTCAAATTGGCCTGGAGGAAGCAGATCAAAGCCTTTATACAAGGAGGCTGTGTTAGGATCAGGGTAAATGATAATGTAGGTCATTATTTCCAGACACAAAACGGACTGCGTCAGGGGGGTCCGATGTCGCCTATCCTGTTCAAGATTGTTACACATATGTTAGCAGTGCTCATTGGTAGAGCCAAAGAGGAAGGCTAGGTCGTAGGTCTCATCCCACATCTTGTGGATGGGGGTGTGTCCATACTACAATACGCTGATCATACAATAATTTTCATGGAGCATGACATGACAAAAGCAAGAAATATGAAGCTGGTTTTATATCTTTTTGAACAATTATCTAGGCTAATTTTTTCATAAAAGTGAACTATTATTCAGGAGCACTAAGGAGGAACAGGAAAGTACAAAGTTGTTTGGTTCTGGAATTGGATCCCTTCCTTTTTGTTATATTGGGATCCCAAATCATCACCCAAAATTGACCAACAAAAAATGAAAATGCATTGAAGATCAATTTGAGAGGAAGCTAAGTTGTTGGAAGGGCAAACTTATGTCTCATGGGGGTCAGCTCGTTCTTATTTTATTATGTGTGTACGAGCATGCTGATGTTCATGTTATCTTTGAAATACCCATAGGGGCACGAAAAAGATTGGACTTTTATCGATCGCGATTTTTTTAGCAAAGTGATGAGAATAAAATAAAATACAAACAGACTAAGTGGGACATATTATGTAGGCCTAAAAACCAAGGGGGTTTGGGGATTAAAAATCCTGAAGTAATGAATAAATGTCTGCTTAGAAAGTGGTTATATTGGCTCTCCTCAGAGGAGGAGGGGGTGTGGCTACAACTATTGTGTAACAAATATCTGCATTCTAAAACCTTAGCACAAGTTACGGTGCAGCCGAATGATTCTCCCTTTTGGAAGGGGTTGATCGGAACTAAGGTCGTTGTCTTCAACACGAGTAAATTTATCATTGGCAATGGGCGCACAACTAGATTCTGGGAGGACACTTAGCTAGGGAGACGTCTCTTGCTTTACATTATTCAACGATAATATTGTACACGTAAAGACACATTTATAAGTATAATACTAGGTTCGGTTCACTTAAATATTCAGTTCAGAAGACACTAGCTAGGGAACAATGGGATACATGGCTACATGTAGTGTGTAGGTAGATGAAGGTCAACTTGTCTAAGCCAGATGTATTCCGATCGAAACTTCTAGTTTTAAGCGTGTTCTCAGTCAAATCTATGTGTGTGGACATGATTAATAATGGACTAATCCCTGATCTGTTCATATATGGGAAATAAAGGTGCCTATAAAAATCAAGATTTTATATGATTTGTGCATAAGGGAGTGATTCTGACTAAGAACAATCTGGCAAAACATAGGTGGGAGGGGAGTAAGTGATATTGTTTTTGTAATCATGAGGAAACGATTCAACATCTATTTCTCATATGCCCACTAGCCAAGTTATTGTGGTGAACAATACACGTGTCCTTTAATGTTGCTTCGCCTAATAATAGTATCTCCAATCTGTTCCATAACTGGTTAGATGGAGTTGAGCCTAATACATCGGCACGAATTTGCATGTGAGTTGTGCATTACTTTGAGCTATTTGGAACTGTCGGAGTGACATTGTATTTAACAGGAAAAATATAACAAACTTTTTGCAGGTTATCTACTGGGCGTCTGGATGGATCAGAAAATGGTCATTACTACACCATGCAGAAGTGAGGGAGCTTATGGCCTTTGGATAACCGATGGGAGATGGTAGCACAAGCTACGTACAACCAGTTTGGATGACAATCCAGTAATAGGATTTGTGTTTAGGCACTCTATCCTATTTCGGCCTATTGTGGTTATTACATACTTCCGAAATGATGATATACGAGATAGAGTTGGGGTAGCACCAACTGAAGAGAAGCTTGTCCAACATCCTTTGAGATGGTTTGGGCATATTCATCGTATGCCTCCAGAAGTTCCAGTGCATAGTGGAAGGCTAAAGGGTGCGGGTAATGTCAAGAGAGGTCGCGCTAGGCCGAATTTGACATGGAACGAGTCCGTGAAGAGATACCTGAAGGACTTTAGTATCACCAAAGAACTAGCTATGAACAGGGGTGCATGGCAGCTTGCTATCCATGTGTCAGAACCATGAGTTGGTCGCGAGATCTGATGGGTTTCACCTCTAACCTACCCCACCGGGACTAAAGGCTTCATTGTTGTTGTTGTTGTTGTTGTGGTCGTGGTGGTGGTGGTGGTGATGGTGGTGGTGGTTATTACATACTTCTACGATTTTATTTATGTACTTGAGATGATACTCATACCTTGATGCTCTATTCGTTTAAATAAATGGTTGTGTGCATCGCGTGATGTAGAGGCTTGGGTATTCCTCCTTTTTAAATATTTAGAATCCAGGTGGCCACCACATTACAAATCCTATAGTTTTCTATTTTTGTGTATCCTTAGTCTCGGTGACTGTGAGGCCCAATCTATAGCATAGTACACGCTTATCTTTCTACCAAGACACATTCAAATCTAGCTCGAAAAAGAAAGGGGAAAACCTACACAAGAAGTGAAAATGCCAGCAAACCCAATTTTAGTGTAGCCTTAAAAGCTTGTAAATATGATCACGAAGGTCAGTTATCCTATATCCTAGGGATGAAAAGGTTCATTCTCAGAACATTTGCTCCACCATATTAGGGAGAAAACACTTGGTCGGTAATTGATGTGCCACCTTTAGGAAGGTAGAGCAAAAAGGAGAAAGAGGGGGAGGGGAGGGGGCGTTGAAGTAGGTTGACTAATGACCTTGAAAACATTAGGTCATCCATGAAAGCCCGTTAACCAAGATGAGTAACATCAACGACCCTAAGGTTAGAGAGATGGCCTCACTGAGTAGCGTCGACCCTAAGGTTATGAAAAAATATTAACATCTAGAATGCTAAATTTATACAATATGAAAACTAAAGTCGTGACGCATCTAAATGTTGATTTCACATTCCGAATGTTGGTATTTTTTCTGTAAACTTGATCAAGGTTTACGAGGTTTGAATTCAAACTAATCTTATGTGCGAACTAAAAAGAACCGGAGGATGTAAGTGATAAGATAGAAAATGAGGGTGATATGGTTAGTAAAATGAAATCAACGGAAGAAAACTCAAAATTGTGAGCTAAACGATAACTCATTACATGCCTTGAACTCACCTCCTAATTGGGCAAGTCGAATTGAAGTTTAACAAGTTAATAAGACAACTTAAACAAATCTTGTTTCACTCGTTTGACCTTAGATTTCTCTAATTGTTATGTTTTTTAGAGAACCACGCACATTATATTAGTTAATAAAGCAGAATACAACTACACACATGCGAAAACCTCCAAAAAGATCAAGACATTACAAGTGCCTAAGAAACTTCGTAGAAAGAATCCCACAAAAATAATACTCACTACAAAAAATACACTTCCGTGATGATACGTGTTTGTCACATTAGGTCACGTTTTCTGTCATGCATGTACATCCATGACTATTTTATGACAGAATCAAGATAGTCATATATGTGCTGTCGTAGAAGTGTTCCATGACATTACCAAAATTATCATCACGGAAGTGTCCACTTCCATGACGATAAATCGCGCGTCATAGAAGTGTAGGGGAACGTAGTAATTTCAAAAATTTCCTACGCACATGCAAGATCATGGTGATGCATAGCAACGAGAGGGGAGAGTGTTGTCTACGTACCCTCGTAGACCGAAGCGGAAGTGTTAACGCAACGTAAAGGAAGTAGTCGTACGTCTTCCCGGTCCAACCGATCCAAGCACCATTACTCCGGCACCTCCGAGTTCTTGGCACACATTCA
Source organism: Triticum monococcum (assembly GCA_034509565.1). Taxonomy (NCBI): domain Eukaryota; kingdom Viridiplantae; phylum Streptophyta; class Magnoliopsida; order Poales; family Poaceae; genus Triticum; species Triticum monococcum. Next base: position 492,048,450 of record CM067846.1, read on the forward strand.
GCTCGATGACGCTCCCCGGGCTCCGATCCAGCAAGGCTTCGGGGAGGAGTTCCGTCAGCACGACAGCGTGGTGACGATCTTGATGTTCAACCATCGCAGGGCTTTGCCTAAGCACCGCTACAATATGATCGAGGTGTAATATCATGGAGGGGGGCACCGCACACGGCTAAGGAACGATCATGAAGATCAACTTGTGTGTCCATGGGGTGCCCCCTGCCCCCGTATATAAAGGAGTGGAGGAGGGGAGGGCCAGCCCTCTCTATGGTGCGCCCTAGGGGAGTCCTACTCTAACCGGGAGTAGGATTCCCCCTTTTCCTAGTCCAGCTAGGAGTCCTTCCAAGTATTAGGAGTAGGAGACAAGGAAAGGGAAGGGAGAAGGGAAAGAAGGAGGGGGCGCGGCCCCTCCCCCTAGTCCAATTCGGACTAGGCCTTGGCGGGGCGCGCGGCCTGCCCTAGGCAGCCCCTCTCTCTTTCCCGTATGGCCCAATAAGGCCCAATACTTCTCCCGGCGAATTCCCGTAACTCTCCCGTACTCCGAAAAATACCCGAATCACTCGGAACCTTTCCGAAGTCCGAATATAGTCGTCCAATATATCGATCTTTACGTCTCGACCATTTCGAGACTCCTCGTCATGTCCCCGATCTCATCCGGGACTCAGAACTCCTTCGGTACATCAAAACTAATAAACTCATAATATAATTGTCATCGAAACCTTAAGCGTGCGGACCCTACGGTTTGAGAACAATGTAGACATGACCGAGACACGTCTCCGGTCAATAACCAATAGCGGAACCTGGATGATCATATTGGCTCCTACATATTCTACGAAGATCTTTATCGGTCAGACCGCATAACAACATACGTTGTTCCCTTTGTCATCGGTATGTTACTTGCCCGAGATTCGATCGTCGGTATCTCAATACCTAGTTCAATCTCGTTACCGGCAAGTCTCTTTACTTGTTCTGTAATACATCATCTTGCAACTAACTCATTAATTGCAATGCTTGCAAGGCTTAAGTGATGTGCATTACCGAGAGGGCCCAGAGATACCTCTCCGACAATCGGAGTGACAAATCCTAATCTCGAAATACGCCAACCAAACATGTACCTTCGGAGACACCTATAGAGCTCCTTTATAATCACCCAGTTACGTTGTGACGTTTGGTAGCACACGAAGTGTTCCTCCGGTAAACGGGAGTTGCATAATCTCATAGTCAGAGGAACATGTATAAGTCACGAATAAAGCAATAGCAACATACTAAACGATCAAGTGCTAAGCTAACGGAATGGGTCATGTCAATCAGATCATTCATCTAATGATGTGATCCCATTAATCAAATAACAACTCTTTGTCTATGGTTAGGAAACATAACCATCTTTGATTAATGAGCTAGTCAAGTAGAGGCATACTAGTGACACTCTGTTTGTCTATGTATTCACACATGTATTATGTTTCCGGTTAATACAATTCTAGCATGAATAATAAACATTTATCATGAAATAAGGAAATAAATAATAACTTTATTATTGCCTCTAGGGCATATTTTCTTCAGTCTCCCACTTGCACTAGAGTCAATAATCTAGATCACATCACCATGTGATTAACATCGATAGTACACATCATCATGTGATTAACACCCATAGTTCACATCGCCATGTGACCAACACCCAAAGGGTTTACTAGATTCAGTAATCTAGTTCACATCGCTTATGTGATTAACACCCAAAGAGTACTAAGGTGTGATCATGTTTTGCTTGTGAGAGAAGTTTAGTCAACGGGTCTGCCATATTCAGATCCGTATGTATTTTGAAAATTTCTATGTCAACAATGCTCTGCACGGAGCTACTCTTAGCTAATTGCTCCCACTTTCAATATGTAACCAGATTGAGACTTAGAGTCATCTAGATCAGTGTCAAAATTTGCGTCGACGTAACCCTTTACGACGAACCCTTTTTTGTCACGTCCATAATTGAGAAACATATCCTTATTCCACTAAGGATAATTTTGACCGCTGTGCAGTGATCTACTCCTAGATCACTATTGTACTCCCTTGCCAAAATCAGTGTAGGGTATACAATAGATCTGGTACACAGCATGGCATACTTTATAGAACCTATGGCCAAGGCTTAGGGAATGACTTTCATTCTCTTTCTATCTTCTGTCGTGGTCGTGTTTTGAGTCTTACTCAATTTCACACCTTGTAACACAGGAAAGAACTCTTTCTTTGACTGTTCCATTTTGAACTACTTCAAAATCTTGTCAAGGTATGTACTCATTGAAAAAACTTATCAAGCGTTTTGATCTATCTCTATAGATCTTGATGATCAATATGTAAGTAGCTTCACCAAGGTCTTTCTTTGAAAAACTCCTTTCAAATACTCCTTTATGCTTTGCAGAATAATTCTACATTATTTCCGATCAACAATATGTCATTCACATATACTTATCAGAAGTGCTATAGTGCTCCCACTCACTTTCTTGTAAATACAGGCTTCACCACAAGTCTGTATAAAACTATATGCTTTGATCAACTTATCAAAGCGTATATTCCAACTCCGAGATGCTTGCACCAGTCCATAGATGGATCGCTGGAGCTTGCATATTTTGTTAACACCTTTAGGATCAACAAAACCTTCTAGTCGCATCATATACAGCTCTTCTTTAATAAATCCATTAAGGAATGCAGTTTTGTTTATCCATTTGCCGAATTTCATAAAATGCGGCAATTGCTAACATGATTCGGACAGACTTAAGCATAGATACGAGTGAGAAACTCTCATCGTAGTCAACACCTTGAACTTGTCGAAAACCTTTTGCGACAATTCTAGCTTTGTAGATAGTAACACTACTATCAGCGTCTGTCTTCCTCTTGAAGATCCATTTATTTTCTATGGCTTGCCGATCATCAGGCAAATCCATCAAAGTCCATACTTTGTTCTCATACATGGATCATATCTCAGATTTCATGGCCTCAAACCATTTCGTGGAATTTGGGCTCATCATCGCTTCCTCATAGTTCGTAGGTTCTTCATGGTCAAGTAACATGACCTCCAGAATAGGATTACCGTACCACTCTGGTGCGGATCTCACTCTGGTTTACCTACGAGATTCGGTAGTAACTTGATCTGAAGTTACATGATCATCATCATTAGCTTCCTCACTAATTGGTGTAGGTGTCACAGAAACTGGTTTCTGTGATGTACTGCTTTCCAACAAGGGAGCAGGTACAGTTACCTCATCAAGTTCTACTTTCCTCCCACTCACTTCTTTCGAGAGAAGCTCCTTCTCTAGAAAGGATCCATTCTTAGCAACGAATGTTTTTGCCTTCGGATCTGTGATAGAAGGTGTACCCAACAGTCTCCTTTGGGTATCCTATGAAGACATATTTCTCCGATTTGGGTTTGAGCTTATCGGGATGAAACTTTTTCATATAAGCATCACAGTCCCAAACTTTAAGAAACGACAACTTTGGTTTCTTGCCAAACCACAGTTCATACGGTGTCGTCTCAACGGATTTAGATGGTGCCCCCTTTTTTTAACGTGAATGCAGCTGTCTCTAATGCATAACCCCAAAACTTTAGTGGTAAATCGGTAAGAAACATCATAGATTGCACTATATCCAATAAAGTATGGTTATGACGTTCGGACACACCATTACACTGTGGTGTTCCAGGTGGCGTGAGTAGTGAAACTATTTCACATTGTTTTAACTGAAGGCCAAACTCATAACTCAAATATTTTACTTCTGCGATCATATCGTAGAAACTTTTATTTTTGTTACGATGATTCTCAACTTCACTCTGAAATTCTTTGAACTTTTCAAATGTTTCAGACTTGTGTTTCATCAAGTAGATATACTCATATCTGCTCAAATCATATGTGAAGATCGGAAAATAATGATACATGTCGCAAGCCTCAATATTCATCAGACCACATACATCAGTATGTATGATTTCCAGCAAATCTGTTGCTTGCTCCATTGTTTCGGAGAACGGCGTTTTAGTCATCTTGCCCAAGAGACATGGTTCGCAAGCATCAAGTGATTCATAATCAAGTGATTCCAAAATCCCATCAGCATGGAGTTTCTTCATGCGCTTTACACCAATATGACCTAAACGGCAGTGCCACAAACAAGTTGCACTATCATTATTAACTTTGCATCTTTTGGCTTTAATATTATGAATATGTGTATCATTACAATCGAGATCCAACAAACCATTTTCGTTGGTGTGTATGACCATAGAAGGTTTTATTCATGTAAACAGAACAACAATTGTTCTCTAACTTAAATGAATAATCATATTGCAATAAACATGATCAAATCATATTTATGCTCAACGCAAACACCAAATAACACTTATTTAGGTTCAACATTAATCCCGAAAGTATAGGGAGTGTGCGATGATGATCATATCAATCTTGGAACCACTTCCAATACACATCGTTACTTCACCCTTAACTAGTCTCTGTTTATTCTGCAACTCCCGTTTCGAGTTACTAATCTTAGCAACTGAACTAGTATCAAATACCGAGGGGTTGCTATAAACACTAGTAAAGTACACATCAATAACATGTATATCAAATATACGTATGTTCACTTTGCCATCCTTCTTATCCGCCAATCACTTGGGGTAGTTCCGCTTCCAGTGACCAGCCCCTTTGTAGTAGAAGCACTTAGTCGCTTAGGACCGGACTTAGGCTTCTTCACTTGAGTAGCAACTTGCTTGCCGTTCTTCTTGAAGTTCCCCTTCTTCCCTTTGCCGAGTGGTCTTGTCAACCATCAACAATTGATGCTTTTTCTTGATTTCTACCTTCATAGATTTCATCATCATGAAAAGCTCAGGAGTTGTTTTCATCATCCCTTGCATACTATAGTTCATCACGAAGTTCTACTTACTTGGTGATGGTGACTAGAGAATTCTGTCAATCACTATTTTATCTGGAAGATTAACTCCCACTTGATTCAAGCGATTGTAGTACCCAGACAATCTAAGCACATGCTCACTAGTTGAGCGATTCTCCTCCATCTTTTAGCTATAGAACTTGTTGGAGATTTCATATCTCTCAACTTGGGTATTTGCTTGAAATATTAACTTCAACTCCTGGAACATCTCATATGGTCCATGACGTTCAAAACGTCTTTGAAGTCCCGATTCTAAGCCGTTAAGCATGGTGCACTAAACTATCAAGTAGTCATCATATTGAGCTAGCCAAACGTTCATAACGTCTGCATCTGCTCCTGCAATAGGTCTGTCACCTAGCGGTGCATCAAGGACATAATTTTTTTCTGTGCAGCAATGAGGATAAACCTCATATCACGGATCCAATCCGCATCATTGCTACTAACATCTTTCAACATAGTTTTTCTCTAGGAACATATCAAAATAAACATAGGGAAGCAACAACGCGAGCTATTGATCGACAACATAGATATGCTAATACTACCAGGACTAAGTTCATGATAAATTTAAGTTCAATTAATCATATTACTTAAGAACTCCCACTTAGATAGACATCCCTCTAATCATCTAAGTGATCACGTGATCCAAATCAACTAAACCATGTCCAATCATCACGTGAGATGGAGTAGTTTTCAATGGTGAACATCACTATGTTGATCATATCTACTATATGATTCACGCTCGACCTTTCGGTCTCCAGTGTTCCGAGGCCATATCTGCATATGCTAGGCTCATCAAGTTTAACCCGAGTATTCCGCGTGTGCAAAACTGTCTTGCACCCGTTGTAGATGGACGTAGAGCTTATCACACCCGATCATCACGTGGTGTCTGGGCATGACGAACTTTGGCAACGGTGCATACTCAGGGAGAACACTTTTATCTTGAAATTTAGTGAGAGATCATCTTATAAAGCTACCATCGAAATAAGCAAAATAAGATGTATACAAGATAAACATCACATGCAATCAAAATATGTGAGATGATATGGACATGGTCATCTTGTGCCTTTGATCTCCATCTCCAAAGTACCGTCATGATCTCTATCGTCACCGGCATGACACCATGATCTCCATCATCTTGATCTATATCAATGTGTCGTTACATGGACGTCTCGCCAACTATTGCTCTTGCAACTATTGCTATCGCATAGCGATAAAGTAAAGCAATTGTTTGGCGCTTGCATCTTATGCAATAGAGAGACGACCATAAGGCGTTTGCCAGTTGCCGATTGTAGGACCTTGAAGTAGATGTGTCTAGAAGGGGGGGGGGTGATTAGACACTCAATGCTAAAGTTGCAATTTTTATGCCTTTTTGGTTTAAGTGGAATTTAGGCATAATTTCAACACTCACAATACATATCAAGCAAGCATGGAAAGAGTGAATAGGCAGCGGAAAGTAAAGCATGCAACTTGCAAGAATGTAAAGGGAAGGGTTTGGAGAATTCAAACGCAATTGGAGACACAGATGTTTTTCCCGTGGTTCGGATAGGTGGTGCTATCCTACATCCACGTTGATGGAGACTTCAACCCACGAAGGGTAACGGTTGCGCGAGTCCACGGAGGGCTCCACCCACGAAGGGTCCACGAAGAAGCAACCTTGTCTATCCCACCATGGCCATCACCCACGAAGGACTTGCCTCACTAGCGGTAGATCTTCACGAAGTAGGCGATCTCCTTGCCCTTACAAACTCCTTGGTTCAACTCCACAATCTTGTCGGAGGCTCCCAAGTGACACCTAGCCAATCTAGGAGACACCACTCTCCAAGAAGTAACAAATGGTGTGTTGATGATGAACTCCTTGCTCTTGTGCTTCAAATGATAGTCTCCCCAACACTCAACTCTCTCTCATAGGATTTGGATCTGGTGGAAAGAAGATTTGAGTGGAAAGCAACTTGGGGAAGGCTAGAGATCAAGATTCATATGGTAGGAATGGAATATCTTGGTCTCAACACATGAGTAGGTAATTCTCTCTCAGAACATATGAGTTGGAAGTGTAGATCTGTTCTGATGGCTCTCTCCACGAGTGAAGAGGAGGTGGAGGGGTATATATAGCCTCCACACAAAATCCAACCGTTACACACAGTTTTCCAATCTCGGTGGGACCGAATCAACAAACTTGGTTGGACCGAAAAGTAAACCTAGTGACCGTTAGAGATTTTCGGTGGGACCGACTGGATCAACTCGGTGGGACCAATGTGCTAGGGTTAGGGTAAATCCAACACTCGGTTTGACCGATTACTCAAACTTGGTGGGACCGATTTGGGTAATAAGTGAAACAGAGAGTTGACCAAGCAAACTCGGTGGGGCCGATTGCATATCTCGGTGGGACCGAAAGTATTGCAATAGGTAACAGAGAGTTTGCAAGGCCATCTCGGTGAGACCGAGATCCCATCGGTGAGACCGAACTGATTAGGGTTTCTGGCAGTGGCTATGACAAGTGAAACTCGGTGGCGCCGGATAGAAATAATCGGTAGGTCCGAGTTTGGCTTTGGGTTTAGATCATATGTGGAAGTGGGAAAGTAGCCGAGGATTTTGGAGCATATCATTAAGCACTTGAGCAAGAGGCTCATTAAGCAACACCTCATCCCTCCTTGATAGTATTGGCTTTTCCTATGGACTCAATGTGATCTTGGATCACTAAAAATGTAAAATGAAGAGTCTTGAGCTTTAAGCTTTAGCCAATCCTTTGTCCTTAGCATCTTGGAGAACTTCCCACAACCTTTAGTCCATGCCACTCCATTGTTGAACTTATCTGAAACATACTAGATAGAAATGTTAGTCCAACAAGAGATATGTTGTCATTAATTACCAAAACCACCTAGGGAGCACTTGTGCTTTCAATCTCCCCGTTTTGGTAATTGATGGCAACATACATCAAAGCTTTAGATAAAGATATAAAGAACAGCAAGTAAAGCTTTGGAAGGACATGTAACAAGCATAGGCTCCCCCTACATGTATGCACTCATGTAAATGTGAAATATAGAGGCATGTGAGAGCATAACCATGACAGAGTAGGCAATGTGTTACATGTATCTTGGCCATATGCATCAGAGAAAAAGATTATCAAGGAAAATACCTTCATGCTCATGAGTCCTTCTTGCAAACAGTATGTACATAAGCAAGAATTCCTCATACTCATGATTTTGATGCATACACTTACCTTGTAGTCTTTGGCTGGCTTAGGATGGAATGAACCTGCACAAACAAGGTTAGATAACACAGGTACCTCCACTAGCCAGAGCAAACCAAGGAAGCCACAAGATAACCAAGACTGGGATGACATGTAGAGAGTGAGTACAAGGTACCACATTGGAATCAACATGTCCCCAAGAGTAAAGATATGCAATGAATTTGACTGATTTCTTTCCCTTAGGTGTCTTGCTCCCCCTGAATCTTACATGGGATATTGGGAGAAGATAGGGAACAGAAAATCAGAGCTGAAAGATACAAATGGATAGCTTAATGCAAATAAGCACATATGAACATGTCTTTCCCCCAAAAAGACATGTGACATCTCTCCTCTTGAACATCAAGCATCTGGGACATCTGGGATCCTTGAGTATTCTCTCCCCCTAGAAATCTCTTTCTCCCCCTTAATACTTTCTCTCTTGTAGGTTTGGTCCTTGAGACTTTCTCTCCCCTTTGAGCTTTGATGTGATTTCTCTCTCCCCCTTTGACATCAATTTCCAAGAAGGGCTTTCTGGAATCCGTCGTATAGGTTTGGTCCTTGAGACTCAGCACAAAGCAATGGATAAAACTGTGATGCTTGTAGAGGACAAGATTCATTGAGTAGAGCTGGATCGGAAGAAATATAGAACAAGTGGCAAACTGTTTTTCCTGTTGCGAAGTCGGTGGCACCGAGTGACAAGTTTCGGTGGTACCGAAAGGATTCGGTTGGACCGAAAATTACAAGTCGGTGAAACCGAGTTCACACAGAGAAAAACACTTGTCACCTCAGCTCACTAGACATGTAGGATCTCACAAAGATTTGCAATGAATTACCTGAAGGATTTGCAAGGAATTGAATGCAGAAAATGCAGAACAAAAACAAAAAGAAAAGAGAAGAAACTGAAGGATCTAGATGAAGTTTTTTTGTTTTTGAAAAAGAGAAAGAAAATAAACATGCATGAGACAAATGCAATAACACAAAAAGAACACAAGAGAACTTCATCTAGAGTTGGGCGGTGACATAGTCACCTATGTTAGAGTATATTGACTTAGGAGTCAAGTGAGAACACTTGATCATAGGTCATACTCATCGTTTAAGCTCAAAATGGGGTTACCATTTTTTGTTTAAGCATCTTGATGTATTCACATCTTATTGAGTTGCTTTGACTCATGTCTTGGAGTAAAACTTCTCTAAGATGGAATAACATACCTTGGGTGGTGGTGTGGTTCTTGCTCATGTAGTTGAACTTGTGTGGGTGCTCAAGGTTGATGTAGCTCATCAAGAGTTGGGACCACCACTTGGAGTTTTAGTTCATCTACCTACATGGGTTAGTTCTTGCAAGGAAGAGCACTTGTGTATCCAAAAATGACAATCATGAAGCTCAACATAGAATTTGTCAAAGGATATGTTTGAATGGTTTTGTGCTTCCTTGTCTTGAACCACCAATGTGTAGAGACTTGGTGATGTAGAGATTGCTCAAGATGTGAGTGAGTCGCAATCTCATGGAATTAGATTCAACCAAGCACCTACATGGGTTAGACAACATGCAAGGTACAAATATATCCAAGACATAAGATAGTCATCATAAGAGATATATCATGGATTAGTCATAAGCTCATGTCTTGCATGTATCCAATGGAGTTCCTACTCCAAGTTTGAAGCATCAATAATGTTCAATTCACCTCTCAACCTGCAAAATACTTTCTCATCAAGAGGTTTAGTAAATATATCCGCTAATTGCTTATTAGTACGAACATGCTTAAGATCAATGTCACCCTTAGCAACATGGTCTCGAATGAAATGATGACGAACTTCAATATGCTTAGTTCGAGAATGTTGTACAGGATTATGACCAATTTTGATAGCACTTTCATTGTCACAAAGCAGTGGAACATGTTTCACATAGATCCCATAATCTTTAAGAGTTTGGGTCATCCAAAGTAATTGAGCACAACATGAACTAGCGGCAATGTATTCCGCTTCGGCGGTGGATAAGGATACCGAGTTTTGTTTCTTGGAAGACCAAGACACAAGAGATCTACCAAGAAATTGAAAAGTACCCGAAGTAGATTTTCTATCAACCTTGTCCCCAGCATAATCCGAGTCGGAATAGCCAACAAGATCAAAAGAAGACCTCTTAGGATACCAAATGCCAAAGTTTGGTGTATGAATTAAGTATCTCACTATCCTTTTCATGGCCTTAAGATGACATTCTTTAGGAGCAGCTTGATAACGTGCACACATGCACACACTTAGCATAATGTCGGGACGTGAAGCACATAGGTATAACAAAGAACCAATCATAGAGCGATAAACCTTTTGATCAACCGGTTCACCATCTTTGGTCAAATCAAGATGTCCACTAGTAGGCATGGGTGTAGGCATACCTTTGCATTCTTGCATATTGAACTTCTTGAATAAGTCCTTGGTGTACTTCGTTTGAGAGACAAATGTACCTTCCTTAGTTTGCTTGATTTGCAAACCGAGAAAGAATTTGAGTTCACTCATCATAGACATCTCAAACTTCTCTGACATTAGCTTTCCAAACTTTTCACTAAAGAGAGGGTTAGTTGAACCAAATATGATATCGTCAACATAAATTTGGCATACAAATAGTTCTCCATTAACCCTTTTAGTAAAAAGAGTAGAATCAATTTTACCAATTTCAAAACCACTTGCAATAAGGAACTTGGTCAAGCATTTATACCATGCTCTAGGAGCTTGTTTAAGACCATAAAGAGCTTTGTGAAGTTTGTAAACATGATTTGGTTTCTTAGGATTGATAAAGCCGGGAGGTTGTTTGACATAAATTTCCTCCTCTATTTCACCATTTAGAAAAGCACTTTTAATGTCCATTTGGTACAAGGTGATATTATGGTGATTAGCATAGGCAAGTAAGATGCGAATGGACTCAAGTCTAGCAACGGGAGCATATGTCTCACCATAGTCCATACCTTCGACTTGTGTGTACCCTTGGGCGACGAGACGTGCTTTGTTGCGAACCACTTGTCCATCTTCATCTTGCTTGTTGCGAAACACCCATTTGTTACCAATGATATTGTGGTTGTTGTCGGGCTTCTCAACCAATGTCCAAACTTGGTTTCTCTCAAAGTTGTGTAGCTCTTCATGCATAGCGTTTATCCAATCCGGATCTTCCAATGCTTCTTCAACCTTCATAGGTTCAATTCTATAGATGAATGAATAGTTTTCACAAAAGTTAGCTAAACGAGTCTTTGAGCGAGTGATTCTCCCGGTTTGTATATCATTGAAGATTTGCTCGACGGGATGATCTTTGGCAATTCTTGCTCGAACTCGTGAGAGCTTTTGCTTGGGTCTTTGTTGAACATCTTCTTCATCTTGTTCTTCTTCTTGGCCTTCTTCATTGTTGACGTTGTCGTTCTCTTGTTGTGGTGGAGAAGGAGGTTGTTGATGTTCATCTTGATGCATTTCCTTGTCTTCTTCATCTTGGTGTGTCCCACTTGTGGATGCTTCCGTATCAATTCTTGGTTCACCTTGTCGTGAAGTAGAAGCTTCCACTTGGACGGACGAGGTACTCTCCTTCATCTCCGTTGGACGAATTTTGCCAATAGACAAGTCTTGGATTGCTTCTGAAGGGTCTTTGTCTCCTACATCGATTGGCAATTGCTCTACTTGCGAGCCATTAGATTCATCAAACTTCACATCTACCGTCTCTTCAACCTTTCGGGTGAAATTGTTGTAGACACGGTAAGTGTGAGAGTTTGAGCCATAACCAAGTAGAAAACCTTCATGAGATTTAGGAGCAAACTTTGAACGACGATGCTTGTCAAGAATGTAGCACTTTGAGCCGAATACTCGAAAGTATCCAACTTGGGGTTTGTTACCGGTGAGGAGCTCGTATGCCGTCTTGCCGAGTAGCTTGTGAAGATACAAGCAATTTGTTGCATGACAAGCTGTCTCAACCACTTCTGCCCAAAAGTGATTCGGCGTCTTGTATTCATCAAGCATCGTTCTTGCCATTTCGATGAGTGTCCGGTTCTTCCTCTCAACAACTCCATTTTGTTGAGGTGTGTACGTAGCCGAGAACTCGTGTGAAATCCCTTCTTCGTCAAGAAAGGTGTCCACATTTGCGTTCTTGAACTCCGTTCCGTTGTCACTCCGAACCTTCTTGATCTTCACGTCAAACTGATTTTGGGCCTTCCTAGCGAAGTTTTTAAAGATCTTCTGGACCTGCGACTTGTCATTAAGAAAGAACACCCACGTAAATCTTGAAAAATCATCAACTATAACTAGACCAAAAGAATTTCCACCGAGACTCTTGTAGGCGTTGGGACCAAAAAGATCCATATGAAGTAGCTCGAGTGGCCTCCTTGTGGTCATGATGTTCTTCACGGGATGCCTTCCTCCAACCCGTTTACCTGCTTGACAAGCACTGCAAAGTCTATCCTTATCAAATATGACATCCTTAACTCCAAGGATATGATTACCTTTAATAAGCTTGTCAAGGTTTCTCATGCCAACGTGACCTAGTCGTCTATGCCACAACCAACCTTTTGAGGATTTAGCAATAAAACAAGTTTTAGGTTGTGCCTTTTTAGAGAAATCGACAATGTAAAGATCACCTCTACGCATACCGGTAAAGACCATTTTATGATTGTCTCGACGAAATACTTGGCAATCTACCTCAGTAAATAGGACATTCAAACCGAAATCAGCAAGTCTAGATACTGAAAGTAAGTTGTAGCCGAGAGATTCAACGAGCATGACATTTTGAATGGAACTATCATGTGAGATGGCCACCTTACCAAGGCCAACCACTTTACCCTTTGAATTATCACCAAAGGTGACATATTTCCGAGGGCCGTCATTTTCAGCAAGCTCACGGAACATCTCTTCATCTCCGGTCATATGATCAATACATCCACTATCAAGAACCCATTCCTTTCCTCCTGATGCATATCCCCGAATATTTGCCGTAAGACCAAAATGTCTCATTGCATCATCAAGATCAAAGTCACTATCATCATCATCATCATCATCATCATAGTATCCATGTTCACCATGATCTTGTGACTCATCATTTCCTAGAGAGGGTAACTCATTAGATGAATGATCATCAAAGTGGTCACTTTTATGAATTCTTATAGCTTCGATATAATAATTCCAACATCTCCTTTAGCATGCTTGAGATTTGTAAGCTCAAATAGACAATCACCAAAACTAGGATCACTAGAGTTCATCTTACTCAAGGCAATAGATTTATGGAGAATTTCATCCAAATTTTTCAAGGAATGATCGGGAAATCGTTCCTCAAGAAATTTCCATATAGTATAGGCACAATTAAGAGTAGGAAAACTAGCAATCAAATTTTTGGGCAATCCTCTAATGATGAGCTCAATAGTTCTAAGATTGCGAATCATGTCAATATCTTCATCTAGGGTAGGATGCAAAGGATCAATATGAGGTGCACAAGGGCTAGCAATATACTTGTTCAAATGATATTGATGGAAAATTACAAGCATCTCATTTTTCCACTCATGAAAATACTCTCCATCAAGAATAGGCACTCTATGTCTAAGACTCCCTAAAGTAGACACATCCATATTCCTCCAATGGTGATTAAACCAAGGCAATAGAGACCAAAGCTCTGATACCACTTGTAGGACCTTGAAGTAGATGTGTCTAGAAGGGGGGGTGATTAGACACTCAATGCTAAAGTTGCAATTTTTATGCCTTTTTGGTTTAAGTGGAATTTAGGCATAATTTCAACACTCACAATACATATCAAGCAAGCATGCAAAGAGTGAATAGGCAGCGGAAAGTAAAGCATGCAACTTGCAAGAATGTAAAGGGAAGGGTTTGGAGAATTCAAACGCAATTGGAGACACAAATGTTTTTCCCGTGGTTCGGATAGGTGGTGCTATCCTACATCCACGTTGATGGAGACTTCAACCCATGAAGGGTAACGGTTGCGCGAGTCCACGGAGGGCTCCACCCACGAAGGGTCCATGAAGAAGCAACCTTGTCTATCCCACCATGGCCATCACCCACGAAGGACTTGCCTCACTAGCGGTAGATCTTCACGAAGTAGGCGATCTCCTTGCCCTTACAAACTCCTTGGTTCAACTCCACAATCTTGTCGGAGGCTCCCAAGTGACACCTAGCCAATCTAGGAGACACCACTCTCCAAGAAGTAACAAATGGTGTGTTGATGATGAACTCCTTGCTCTTGTGCTTCAAATGATAGTCTCCCCAACACTCAACTCTCTCTCATAGGATTTGGATCTGGTGGAAAGAAGATTTGAGTGGAAAGCAACTTGGGGAAGGCTAGAGATCAAGATTCATATGGTAGGAATGGAATATCTTGGTCTCAACACATGAGTAGGTAATTCTCTCTCAGAACATATGAGTAGGAAGTGTAGATCTGTTCTGATGGCTCTCTCCACGAGTGAAGAGGAGGTGGAGGGGTATATATAGCCTCCACACAAAATCCAACTGTTACACACAGTTTTCCAATCTCGGTGGGACCGAATCAACAAACTCGGTTGGACCGAAAAGTAAACCTAGTGACCGTTAGAGATTTTCGGTGGGACCGACTGGATCAACTCGGTGGGACCGATGTGCTAGGGTTAGGGTAAATCCAAAACTCGGTTTGACCGATTACTCAAACTCGGTGGGACCGATTTGGGTAATAAGTGAAACAGAGAGTTGACCAAGCAAACTCGGTGGGGCCGATTGCATATCTCGGTGGGACCGAAAGTATTGCAATAGGTAACAGAGAGTTTGCAAGGCCATCTCGGTGAGACCGAGATCCCATCGGTGAGACCGAACTGATTAGGGTTTTTGGCAGTGGCTATGACAAGTGAAACTCGGTGGCGCCGGATAGAAATAATCGGTAGGTCCGAGTTTGGCTTTGGGTTTAGATCATATGTGGAAGTGGGAAAGTAGCTGAGGATTTTGGAGCATATCATTAAGCACTTGAGCAAGAGGCTCATTAAGCAACACCTCATCCCTCCTTGATAGTATTGGCTTTTCCTATGGACTCAATGTGATCTTGGATCACTAAAAATGTAAAATGAAGAGTCTTGAGCTTTAAGCTTTAGCCAATCCTTTGTCCTTAGCATCTTAGAGAACTTCCCACAACCTTTAGTCCATGCCACTCCATTGTTGAACTTATCTGAAACATACTAGGTAGAAACGTTAGTCCAACAAGAGATATGTTGTCATTAATTACCAAAACCACCTAGGGAGCACTTGTGCTTTCACCGATAACTTCCACAAAACATGATCATCTCATACAACAACTTATATCTCATCACGTCTTGACCATATCACATCACAACATGCCCTGCAAAAACAAGTTAGATGTCCTCTACTTTGTTTGTTGCAAGTTTTACGTGGCTGCTACGGGCTTAAGCAAGAACCAATCTTACCTACGCATCAAAACCACAACGATAGTTTGTCAAGTTGGTGCTGTTTTAACCTTCGCAAGGACCGGGCATAGCCACGCTCGGTTCAACTAAAGTTGGAGAAACTGACACCCGCCAGCCACCTGTGTGCAAAGCACGGCGGTAGAACCAGTCTCGCGTAAGCGTACGCATAATGTCGGTCCGGGCCGCTTCATCCAACAATACCGCCGAACCAAAGTATGACATGCTGGTAAGCAGTATGACTTATATCGCCCACAACTCACTTGTGTTCTACTCGTGCATATAACATCAAACCATATAACCTAGGCTCGGATGCCACTGTTGGTGAACGTAGTAATTTCAAAAATTTCCTACGCACACGCAAGATCATGGTGATGCATAGCAACGAGAGGGGAGAGTGTTGTCTACGTACCCTCGTAGACCGAAGCGGAAGCGTTGACGCAACGTAGAGGAAGTAGTCGTACGTCTTCCCGGTCCAACCGATCCAAGCACCGTTACTCCGGCACCTCTGAGTTCTTGGCACACGTTCAGCTCGATGACGCTCCCCGGGCTCCGATCCAGCAAAGCTTTGGGGAGGAGTTCCGTCAGTACGACGGCGTGGTGAGGATCTTGATGTTCAACCATCGCAGGGCTTCGCCTAAGCACCGCTACAATATGATCGAGGTGTAATATCGTGGAGGGGGGCACCGCACACGGCTAAGGAACGATCACGAAGATCAACTTGTGTGTCCATGGGGTGCCCCCTGCCCCCGTATATAAAGGAGTGGAGGAGGGGAGGGCTGGCCCTCTCTATGGCGCGCCCTAGGGGAGTCCTACTCCCACCGGGAGTAGGATTCCCCCTTTTCCTAGTCCAACTAGGAGTCCTTCCAAGTATTAGGAGTAGGAGACAAGGAAAGGGAGGGAGAAGGGAAAGAAGGAGGGGGCGCGGCCCCTCCCCCTAGTCCAATTCGGACTAGGCCTTGGGGGGGGCACGCGGCCTGCCCTAGGAAGCCCCTCTCTCTTTCCCGTATGGCCCAATAAGGCCCAATACTTCTCCCGGCGAATTCCCGTAACTCTCCCGTACTCCGAAAAATACCCGAATCACTCGGAACCTTTCCGAAGTCCGAATATAGTCGTCCAATATATCGATCTTTATGTCTCAACCATTTCGAGACTCCTCGTCATGTCCCCGATCTCATCCGGGACTCCGAACTCCTTCGGTACATCAAAACTCATAAACTCATAATATAACTGTCATCGAAACCTTAAGCGTGCGGACCCTGCGGTTCGAGAACAATGTATACATGACCGAGACACGTCTACGGTCAATAACCAATAGCGGAACCTGGATGCTCATATTGGCTCCTACATATTCTACGAAGATCTTTATCGGTCAGACCGCATAACAACATACGTTGTTCCCTTTGTCATCGGTATGTTACTTGCCCGAGATTCGATCGCCGGTATCTCAATACCTAGTTCAATCTCGTTACCGGCAAGTCTCTTTACTCGTTCTGTAATACATCATCTCACAACTAACTCATTAGTTGCAATGCTTGCAAGGCTTAAGTGATGTGCATTACCGAGAGGGCCCAGAGATACCTCTCCGACAATCAGAGTGATAAATCCTAATCTCGAAATACGCCAACCCAACATGTACCTTCGGAGACACCTGTAGAGCTCCTTTATAATCACCCAGTTACGTTGTGACGTTTGGTAGCACACAAAGTGTTCCTCCGGTAAACGGGAGTTGCATAATCTCATAGTCAGAGGAACATGTATAAGTCATGAAGAAAGCAATAGCAACATACTAAACGATCAAGTGCTAAGCTAACGGAATGGGTCATGTCAATCAGATCATTCATCTAATGATGTGATCCCGTTAATCAAATAACAACTCTTTGTCTATGGTCAGGAAACATAACCATCTTTGATTAATGAGCTAGTCAAGTAGAGGCATACTAGTGACACTCTGTTTGTCTATGTATTCACACATGTATTATGTTTCCGGTTAATACAATTCTAGCATGAATAATAAATATTTATCATGAAATAAGGAAATAAATAATAACTTTATTATTGCCTCTAGGGCATATTTCCTTCAAGAAGTGCTTTCGTCAAGGGTGACCGGCACGTGGCATCCACCGTAACGGGTCGCCGTTAAGCTATCGGGTTCCGGTTTGGATCTGATAACCCGTTAATAGCCCGGACCAATGGGGATTTTCCATGTGTAAAATTCTCATTGGCTGGAGGAAACATGTGTTGGCTCACCGCTGGGACGGATGTCATCCACTCATTGGACAGGAGGCGTCTAAGATAGGTCAACACGTGGCATGGCCCAACAGTGGCCCATTCTGGTGAAAAAGGTTGGCCTAGTAAAGCTTAGCAGGTTGGCCCATATAAGGCCTACTTGTGTCAGGTCCATTTAAGCCCACGACCCATACGAGATGTGCCAATTCAGCCCGTCAACGATTTGACACCGTTGCAGCCCATCGTCAGTTCGAGCCCGTTAACAGCATGTCGGTGTCAAAATCGGCAGATCTCGGGTAGGGGGTCCTGAACTATGCGTCTAAGGATCGAAGGTAGTAGGAGGCAGGGGACATGATGTTTACCCAGGTTTGGGCCTTCTTGATGGAGGTAAAACCCTACATCCTGCTTGATTGACTTTGATGAGTATAAGGGTTACAAGAGTTAATCTACCACAAGATCATAATGGCTAAAGCCTAGATGTCTAGCCTGTATGATTATGACTATTCTTGCCTCTATGGACTAAAACCCTCCAGTTTATATAGACACCGGAGGGGGCCTAGGGTTGTACAGAGTCGGTTTACAGAGAAAGGAACCTTTATATCCGAACGCCAAGCTTGCCATCCACGCAAAGGAGAGTCCCATCAGAACACGGGGGGAGGGGGAGCCTTATATCTTGTATCTTCGCGGCCCATTAGTCTGGCCCATATTGCATAGCCCGGACGCCCGAGGACCCCCTCATCCAGGACTCCCTCAGTAGCCCGTGAACTAGGCTTCAATGATGATGTATCCGATGCGCAGATTGTCTCCGGCATCGCAAGGCGGGTTCCTCCTCCGAATACTTTAAAGTAGTTTGATCAATAAGAACTATGTCCGGATCTGTTTAACAGGTTAACCAACCATAAAGGCATAATACTTAAAATAAGGTATATCCATCGATAGCTTTTTTCGGTGAAACGTCACGCTTATCTCTGCTATCACTTCAAACCGTTTTTGGGCCTCCCGCCTCACATTTCAATACGCAACTCCTATTGACACATCCTGGCAAAGCAGAGATCGTGTTCCCTTATTGCGGGATTCTCATCAATACGAGTTTTAGAAATCTAACTGTGTTGTTCACATGACCCCTTGGGAACAGGCGAGTTTTAAGGCTTGAGGGAGGGAGACGCTTGATATTTGCGGTCCATATAAGTGGATAGAATCCAACTCTTTCGTCCCATGCCTCATTCTCTCTCTGCCTCCCCATCCTCGAGCTCCAGTGCCCAAGTTCCAAGCTTTTCCCCCCTCCACAACTCCTCCGACCATGGCCGGCTCTCAAGGCAAGTGGATGGCTTCCTTCATCACGGAGGAGAACATCAAGGAGCTGCGGGAAGCGTGGTATCTAACCGTGGAAATTAAGCATAGGTTCCCCGATCCGGCGCAGGTCATCCCCACTCCGGGGCCCGGCGAGAGGGTGGTGTTCATCCCCCACTTCCTCCACGGACTCGGATTCGCCCTCCACCCCTTTGTGAGGGGTATCATGTTCTACTACAGGCTAGATTTTCACGATCTGGCCCCAAATTCATTCCTCCACATCTCGGCGTTCATCGTCATGTGTGAGGCCTTCCTCCGCGTCCCTCCACACTTTGGCCTATGGCTCAAGATTTTCAACGTGAAGCCAAAGGTGGTCGATGGGCAACACGCGGACTGCGGTGGCGCCATGGTGAGCAAGCTCCCCAAAGTCAACTGGCCAAAGGGAGTCTTTGTGGACACCGTCGGGATATGGCAACAGGAAAGGTTCTATATCACAGAGCCCTACGGCCCTAAGTAGCCACTCCAGCCTTCAGATCCGGACCCCGCTAAGGCTCACATCCTGGACCGACAAGGGTCCGGACTGGGGGCTGGTCAATGAGGTGTTGCTGCTGCAGAAACGTGATACGTCTCCGTTGTATCTACTTTTCCAAACATGTTTGCCCTTGTTTTGGACTGTAATTTGCATGATTTGAATGGAACTAACCCGGACCGACGCTGTTTTTAGCAGAATTGCCATGGTGTTATTTATGTGCAGAAACAAAAGTTCTCGGAATGACCTGAAACTTCACGAAGACTATTTTTTGAAATAATAAAAAATACTGGCAAAAGATCAAGACCAGGGGCCACACCCTAGCCACGAGGGTGGGGGCGCGCCTGCCCCCCTGGGCGCCCCCTACCTCGTGGGCCCCCTTGAGCTCCTCCGGCCTCAACTCCAACTCTATATATTCGTGTTCGGAGAGAAAAAATCAGGGAGAAAGATTCATCGCGTTTTACGATACGGAGCCGCCGCCAAGCCCTAAACTCTCTCGGGAGGGCTGATCTGGAGTCCGTTCGGGGCTCCGGAGAGGGGAATCCGTCGCCATCGTCATCATCAACCATCCTCCATCACCAATTTCATGATGCTCACCGCCATGCGTGACTAATTCCATCGTAGGCTTGCTGGACGGTGATGGGTTGGATGAGATTTATCATGTAAGCGAGTTAGTTTTGTTAGGGTTTGATCCCTAGTATCCACTATGTTCTGAGATTGATGTTGCTATGACTTTGCTATGCTTAATGCTTGTCACTAGGGCCCGAGTGCCATGATTTCAAATCTGAACCTATTATGTTTTCATCAATATATGAGTGTTCTTGATCCTATCTTGCAAGTCTATAGTCACCTACTATGTGTTATGATCCGGCAACCCCGAAGTGACAATAATCAGGACCACTTCCGGTGATGATCGTATTTGAGGAGTTCATGTATTCACTATGTGTTAATGCTTTGGTCCGGTACTCTGTTAAAAGGAGGCCTTAATATCCCTTAGTTTCCGCTAGGACCCCGCTACCATGGGAGGGTAGGACAAAAGATGTCATGCAAGTTCTTTTCCATAAGCATGTATGACTATATTCGGAATACATGCCTACATTACATTGATGAATTGGAGCTAGTTCTGTGTCACCCTAGGTTATGACTGTTACATGATGAACCACTTCCGGCTTAATTCTCTATCACCGATCCATTGGCTACGAGCTTTCCATATATTATTCTTTGCTTATTTATTTTTCCGTTGCCATTGTTATCATCACTACCAAACACGAAAAATATTACTTTTGCTACCATTACCACTACTATCATATTACTTTGCTACTAAATACCTTGCTGCAGATATTAAGTTTCCAGGTGTGGTTGAATTGACAACTCAGCTGCTAATACTTGAGAATATTCTTTGGCTCCCCTTGTGTCGAATCAATAAATTTGGGTTGAATACTCTACCCTCGAAAACTGTTGCGATCCCCTATACTTGTGGGTTATCAAGACTATTTTCTGGCGCCGTTGCCGGGGAGCATAGCTCTATTCTTTGAGTCACTTGGGATTTATATCTGCTTATCATTATGAAGAACTTGAGAGATCCATAAACCAAGATTTATCCCTCAACTACGAGGGGAGGTAAGGAAGTGCCATCTAGCTCCGCACTTGATTCACCCTCTGTTTTGAGTAAGCTTGCGACACCTAAACCTGCTTCTGCTATTGATTCTGATATGTCGCATATTATTGATGATGCCACTTCTGCTATGCATGATACTTATGATGAAACTACTTCTATGCTTGATACAACTGTGCCACTTGGTGAATTTCTTGATGAACAACTTGCTAGGGCTAGAGAGAATGAAATTATTGAAACTGATAATACTGGTGAAAGTGATTATGAAGGCTCTCCTAATAAATATGAATTACCTATTGTGCCCGAGGGCTATGTTATGGATGAAGAAACTAAAAGAGACTTTCTTGCTTGCAATGATAGAAGTGATCTTAAGAAATTATTAGCTAAGCCTAAACAAAAAACTCTGAATGCTAGAATGAAATATGATCCTGCTTATGCTACTTCACCTATCTTTGTTACTGATAAGGATTATGAATTCTCTATTGATCCTGATATAATTACTTTGGTTGTACCTAATCCTTTTTATGGCTATGAATCTGAAACTGTTGTGGCACATCTTACTAAATTAAATGATACAGCTACCCTGTTCACTAATGATGAGAGAACTCGCTACTTTTATATTCTTAAAATATTTCCATTCTCATTAAAGGGTGATGCTAAGATATGGTTTAATTCTCTTGATCCTGGTTGTGTGCGTAGTTCGCAGGATATGCTTTATTACCTCTCTACTTAATATTTCCCTGCTCATAAGAAACAAGCTGCCTTAAGGGATATATATAATTTTGTGCAAATTAAAGAAGAGAGCCTCCCACAAGCTTGGGGGAGGCTTCTCCAATTACTTAATTCTTTGCCTGATCACCCTCTTAAGAAAAATGAAATACTTGATATCTTTTATAATGGACTAACCGATGCTTCCAGAGATTACCTGGATAGTTGTGCTGGTTCTATTTTCAGGGAAAGAACACTGGATGAAGCTGAAATTCTATTGAATAATATGATGACAAATGAAAATAATTGGACACTTCCTGAGCCAACTCCTGAACCTATTCCTAAACCAACTCCGAAGAAAAAGGGTGTTCTATTTCTTAGTCCTAAAGATATGCAAGAGGCAAAGAAATCCATGAAAGAAAAGGGTATTAAGCTGAAGGTGTTAAGAATTTACCTCCTATTGAAGAAATGCATGGTCTTAATTTACCGCCTACTGAAAAAATACATGGTCTTGCTAACTCGACACAGGTAGTAAAGGTAAATTCTCTCTATAGATATGATAAAGCTGAAATCCCATTTACTAAGTTTGCTAGCCCATACTCAGATGAGTTTGATAAATTTATGGTTAAGCAAGAAGACTTCAATGCTTATTTGGTAGAGAATTAAAACGCAGTGCTGATATGCTTGAACACTTGGGTGATTATATGGCTAATGTCAAAGGTGAACTTAAACTTATTAGTAAACATGCTTCTATGGTTACCACTCAAATAGAACAAGTACTTAAAGCTCGGAATGATTTTCTCAATGAATTGAATAGTAAGAAAAATGATAATGCTATTAGAGTTATGACTAGAGGTGGTAAAATGACCTAGGAACCTTTGTATCCTGAAGGCCACCCTAAGAGAATTGAGCAAGATTCTCAGAGAAATAATATAGATGCACCTAGTCCTTCTAAAAATAAGAAAAAGAAAAATGATAGGGTTGTGCATGCTTCTAGTGAACCTATTGCTGAAACACCTGAGAATCCAAATGATATTTCTATTTTCTGATGCTGAAACACAATCTGGTAATGAACCTGAAACTAGTGATAATGTTAATGATAATGTTCATGTTGATGCTCAACCTAGTAATGATAATGATATAGAAATTGCACCTGCTGTTGATCTTGATAACCCACAATCAAAGAATCAACGTCATGATAAGAACGACTTTGTTGCTAGGAAACACGGTAAAGAAAGAGAACCATGGGTTCAAAAACCCATGCCTTTTCCTCCAAAACCATCCAAGAAAAAGGATGATGAGGATTTTGAGTGCTTTGCTGAAATGATTAGACCTATCTTTTTGCGTATGCGATTAACTCATATGCTCAAAATGAATCCTTATGCTAAGTATATGAAAGAAATTGTCACTAATAAAAGAAAGATACCGAAAGATGAATTTTCCACCATGCTTGCTAATTATACTTTTAAGGGTGGAATACCTAAGAAACATGGATATCCAGGAGTACCCACTATACCATGCTCCATTAAAAGAAACTATGTTAAAACTGCTTTTATATGATCTTGGAGCCGGTGTTAGTGTTATGCCTATCTCTTTATATCGTAGACTTGATTTGAATAAGTTGACACCTACTGAAATATCTTTGCAAATGGCTGATAAATCAACTGCTATACCTGTCGGCATTTGTGAGGATGTGCCTGTTGTGGTTGCAAACGTTACTATTTTAACGGACTTTGTTATTCTTGATATTCTTGGGGATGATAGTATGTCTATTATTCTTGGAAAACCCTTTTTGAATACTGCAGGGGCTGTTATTGATTGCACCAAAGGCAATGTCACTTTTCATGTTAATGGTAATGAGCATACGGTACACTTTCCGAGGAAGCAGCCTCAAGTCCACAGTATCAATTCTATTGGAAAAATTCCATCGATTATTTTTGGAGGTTTTGAATTTCCTCTTCCTACTGTCAAGAAGAAATATGATATTCTTATTGTTGGGGACGTGCATATCCCCGTTGAGGTAACCTAGTGTTATTCGAAAATTCTCTGGTTCCATGTTATTCGGAATGAGTTTGTTAACAAGACTTGATCCACCTTGTTAGTGGATTCCTTTTGATGATCATGAGATGGATGAAGTTAGAAAACACAACTCTCTGTACCCTCCTTTTACTTTCTGTTATTTATATTAAATAAAGTAAAAATAGTATTTTCTGTCTGTTATCTCAATTATACGTGCAATATAAAAATACCCCAAAAATAAAAGTTCTCCAAATGCCCTAAAATTTAAATATGATTTTTTCTGAAATATTTGAGAATATATGGCACTGAGAACACAGTAGGGGGCTTCCACCTGGCCACGAGGGTGGAGGGTGCTCCCTACCCCCTGGGCGCGCCCCTGCCTCATGGGCCCACGGTGGCCCTCCTCCACTTATTTCTGCACCCACACACTCCTTCCTCCCAGAAACACCATTATCCAGCTCAAGCACAAGTTCTAGCTCATTTTGCTGCGATTTTCGATCTCCTTGCTCAAAGCACCTCTCACAAAACTGCTTTGGGGGATTGTTCCTTGGTATGTGACTCCTCCAATGGTCCAATTAGTTTTTGTTCTAGTGCTTTATTCATTGCATATTTTTGCTGCTTAGGTGACCTTGTTCTTGAGCTTGCATGTCAAATTTATGTGGTTCCAAGTAGTTTTGATGCATGATATAGGCTCTAGGCACTTGTAGGAGTAGTTGCTATCAATTTTGTTGAGTTTGGTTCACTTTTATTTTGAAGTTACTAAAAATTTCAGAATTTTTCAGAAAATAATGAAGAGATTTTTGAGGGGCTCATCGAGCCGAAGCTCGAAGGAAAAGCAAAATTAAGAAGCAAAGAAGCCCAAGTATAATCTGCCTCGCATCGCGGAGGTTCGGCCGTGTGAATGGCCTTGTGATGATTTCTTGAGAGCAGCCGGGATTTATGATGATTTCTATGAGTTGGCTGAGAATGTAGGCCTCACCGCCTTCCTCCACGACCAGCGCGAACAGTATCTCTTACTCACCAATATCTTCGTGCAAAACTTTCATTTCCATGCTAGGAGCTCACCACCTTTGTGATTTTTGTCGGGTTTGTTTGATCCCTTTCGAGGGCATCATAGAGGAACCACATCGCGGCGATGTGGATGGGTTTATTGATACCATCACTGTAGGGGAAATGAGGAAGGTTTCCGATGCACGAACTACTAGCATACACTTTCCTGTTCTACGTTACTTTGCTATATTTGCTAGTAGATGCTTAATTGGGCGCGGAAACTTTGGAAACCTGAGTGCCCCTGATATTATTATTTTGTGCCACACCTTATTTCGTGATGATACATTCAGCATGGGTGCTATTATTGCAAAGCGGTTAAATCTTAACCATACTAAGGGCCCCGTCTTTGGAGGCATCTTCGCCTCACGCCTAGCTGCACATTTTAACATACCTATTAGGCATTATGAGAAGGAAGAAAAATTGCTGCCTCCTGTTTATTTAGATTATAAGAGTATGGTAGCACACGATTTTATTGTTAAGAATAGGGAAAATGAGCTCAAATACAAATTGTTCTTTGATAAACATCATCCTGAAACTATTACCATGCATGCTCCTTCCTTGTTTGATTTATCTGCAGGCAAGTACCTTGTTCCGTTGGAGGCTATTCACGCCTACCGGAATCCTACATCAGCCACAGAGCCAGAGTCGGAACCACAAATTGATCCTCCACGACGGTCTAATTACCAGTGGGATCCGGAGATGATTGCCAACCAGTGGCAATCAGAGCCTTCTTCTTCGCAGTACGACCCCAACTATTACTATGGATATCCGCCAGGCCAACCGTGGCCATAGACCAACTTAGGCCAAAATCCTAAGCTTGGGGGAGTACATATTTCTCACCGACGTTACATTCATGTTCACACACTCATTGCTAGATGTCGGTGCTCATACTTTTTCATTGTAATATCCATGCTAGTTTATTTCTTTTTTATGCTTTCTTCTTGTGTGTTTAATAAACCTTAAGAAAAACCAAAAAATTTAGTTGTAGCTTTTAATTAGTTTAATTTCCATGCCTGTAGTAGTAATTAAAAAGGAAACTCAAAAAGATTTATGTTCTTCTTTTGCTTGTTGGGAGCTTTCCCGTGTAAATAGTTTTATTTCTTTTCTTTTCTTTGGGGGTCAATAGGAGAAGACCTTAATTAAATTTTTAAAGTGGCTCTTATATGCATTATTGTTGATCTGACAAAAGAGTCCATATTGCCTTGTCTTCTCCTGTTTATTGAATGCTTGCAGATTCCAGCTTAGTCCAATGCACGCGCACTATTATTATTATGGATTGATGCTTGTTGGTGGAGGGGAGTATGAACTTTACCATTCTGTTTGGGAACCGCCTATAATGTGTGTAGCATGGAAGATATCGCCATCTCTTGGTTGTTATGTTGACAATGAAAGTATACCGCTAAAAATATTGTTCATCTCTATTTCAAAACCGAGCTCTAGCACCTCTACAAATCCCTGCTTCCCTCTGTGAAGGGCCTATCTATTTACTTTTATGTTGAGTCATCCTCCTCTTATTAAAAAGCACCAGTTGGAGAGCACCATTATCATCTGCATTCATTACTGTTAATTTACATTGAGTATGACTTGACTGGATCTCTTTTACCATGAGTTACAATGTCTAGTCAGTCCTTGATCTTTAAAGGTGCTCTGCATTTATGTTTTGCGGTCTCAGAAAGGGCTAGCGAGATACCATCTTGTTATATCATATTATGATTGTTTTGAGAAAGTGTTGTCATCCGAGATTTATTATTATTGCTCACTAGTTGATTATGCCATTGATATGAGTAAACATGAGACCTAAGAGTTATTGTGAATATGGTTAGTTCATAATCTTTGTTGAGAACTTGAATGCTGGCTTTACATATTTACAACAACAAGAGCAAACAGAGTTTGTAAATATTTTTCTTTATCACTTTCAGATTATCAACTGAATTGCTTGAGGGCAAGCAAAGGTTTAACCTTGGGGGAGTTGATACGCCTCCGTCGTATATACTTTTCCAAACACTTTTGCCCTTGTTTTGGACTCTAATTTGCATGATTTGAATGGAACTAACCCAGACTGACGCTGTTTTCAGCAGAATTGCCATGGTGTTATTTATGTGCGGAAACAAAAGTTCTCGAAATGACCTGAAACTTCACGGAGACTATTTTTGGAAATAATAAAATATACTGGCAAAAGATCAAGACCAGGGGGCCCACACCCTAGCCACGAGGGTGGGGGCGCGCCTGCCCCCCTGGGCGCGCCCCCCTACCTCGTGGGCCCCCTTGAGCTCCTCCGACCTCAACTCCAACTCTATATATTCCCGTTCGGAGAAAAAAATCAGGGAGAAAGATTCATCATGTTTTACGATACGGAGCTGCCGCCAAGCCCTAAACTCTCCCGGGAGGGCTGATCTGGAGTCCGTTCGGGGCTCCGGAGAGGGGAATCTGTCGCCAACGTCATCATCAACCATCCTCCATCACCAATTTCATGATGCTCACCGCCGTGCGTGAGTAATTCCATCGTAGGCTTGCTGGACGATGATGAGTTGGATGAGATTTATCATGTAATCGAGTTAGTTTTGTTAGGGTTTGATCCTTAGTATCCACTATGTTCTGAGATTGATGTTGCTATGACTTTGCTATGCTTAATGCTTGTCACTAGGGCCTGAGTGCCATGATTTCAGATCTGAACCTATTATGTTTTCATCAATATATGAGTGTTCTTGATCCTATCTAGCAAGTCTATAGTCACCTACTATGTGTTATGATCCGGCAACCCCGAAGTGACAATAATCAGGACCACTTTCGGTGATGACCTAGTCTGAGGAGTTCATGTATTCACTATGTGTTAATGCTTTGGTCCGGTACTCTATTAAAAGGAGGCCTTAATATCCCTTAGTTTCCGCTAGGACCCCGCTGCCACGGAAGGGTAGGACAAAAGATGTCATGCAAGTTCTTTTCCATAAGCACATATGACTATATTTGGAATACATGCCTACATTACATTGATGAATTGGAGCTAGTTTTGTGTCACCCTAGGTTATGACTGTTACATGATGAACCGCATCCTGCATAATTCTCTATCACCGATCCATTACCTACAAGCTTTCCATATATTGTTCTTCACTTATTTACTTTTCCGTTGCCATTGTTATCATCACTATAAAACACCAAAAATATTACTTTTGCTACCATTACCACTACTATCATATTACTTTGCTACTAAATACCTTGCTGCAGATATTAAGTTTCCAGGTGTGGTTGAATTGACAACTCAGCTGCTAATACTTGAGAATATTTTTTGGCTCCCCTTGTGTCGAATCAATAAATTTGGGTTGAATACTCTACCCTCGAAAACTGTTGCGATCCCTTATACTTGTGGGTTATCAAAACGCGTCCAAGGCATGATAGCGAAGGACTACCCTCGGTAATGTGAACCAACTGATGCTGATCCGCCGAGCACTTCCCTGCCAGTGGCGGCCCCTCAAGATGTGGGAGTTCAATCCGTACGGTTCTACGGCACAATGCATAAGGGGGTCTGGAAGCTGCTTTTTAAGAAGCAGAAGTCGTGGCCAAAGTCATCAGACGACACTGGCCTCGACTGCAAACATCCAGCCTCCGAGGTAAATTCTAAAACCTCCGAACACCAATTTGTTCGTCCATCCAAAGGAGAAGTATTGAGTAGTCCATCTCCAAACAGGTCTGGACCAAGAAGGCGGAGCAGATCCGGTGTCCGGCTCCGCTCCCCAAAAACCCAACCGATCCTCTACTAATGAGGATGCTGGTCCTGACGCCATACCAGACGCCGGTAAAGAAGGACAAGAAGAAGAAGAAGAAGAAGAAGAAGAAGAAGAAGAAGAAGAAGAAGAAGAAGAAGAAGAAGAAGAAGAAGAAGAAAGAGGAGGGCGCTTCAGATGTAATGTCCGGAGAAGCTGATGCCCAGTCCTCTCACGAGGGCGACGACGATAACGAGGAGGAGGAGGAAGAAGATCCTCCCCGCAAGGGCAAGAAGAGGGCGGCCTCCAAAGACCTGGAGGCCAAAGCATCCAAGAGGGACAAGATTACCCTCTTCGAGGCCCTCCTGAAGCACCTCGCCGGACCAAGCCCCAAGCCGGCTCATAAGTAGTCTGGGATTTTTCACATACATCCAATCTCTATGGATTGTGATGATAACTCCAAGTTCTATTTTTTTAGTCCGGCCCACAATCTCCCCCAGATATCCTCATCCTCGGGGGATCTGTCACCGGAGATGATGGAGAGCAAGTCGCCTCCACTAGCTTCCCCGCTGCCTAGGCGAATGATGCTGAGGTGTCATCCCATAGGCCCTCCCCGGGCCTTGAAGACACGCGGGGGGCGACTTAACGGCGCCGGAGGGCAATACCTCGGCTGCTGAAGGACTGGGGGGTACGACCCCCTTGGAGACCGGCGACGGGAGCCCCGGTCAATCTGACCCCTAGTCGCATACTACTCCGGAGACCCACACGGCTCCAGAGTCTAGTGAGCGACCCCCTATAGGAGAAGGGGGCAGCGGCCTCTGCTAATCCGAAGGTGCCGAATACCACGACGGACGCACTGCAAAGTGCATCCGTCCTGGATGAGCACCGCATCCTGATGGGTTCGGTGGCTGAGAAGATTCAGTCCGCCAAGAGCGGGCTGAACAAAGCCTTCTCCAGCCTGCTAGCAGGCTTCGAGGTACGCAATGTAATAGTTTTGATTATTTTTATGAGAAATATGCCTGTATATAGATAGTAGCCCTTGAGACTCTGTTCAGTTTTTTGAAAGAAAAGCGAGCAGAGGATCAATAATCAGTTGTCAGGTGGTAACATACTATTTTATTTGGATTAAAATAGTCCTCTCAGTTGGTGGCGACTGTCCAAACCGCGGAAGTTGCCGAACTCAAACGGAAACTGGCGCGAGCCGATGAGGACCTAGTCCTTGTTAACACGCGGCTCAACCAGGCGCAAGGTATAAAATACATCTTACTTTATACCTGTTTATGTCCGTGTTCTATGAAATTTCGAGAGCTGCAATGTGCGTATTTGTATAGATGGTGCCGCGTGGTTGAGACCCTCAGGGGTGAGCTTGCCCAAGCCAAGGATCAAGCAAGGGTAAGCAAGGCGGCTGCTGATAAAGCGGCTACGGACTTAACAGCCGAATAGGCCGCTCGGCACCATTTTGAGGAACGGGTAACCGAGGTGGAGCAGAAGCTCAAGGACACCGCCCGCAAGTGCGACTCCTTAGAAGAGGAAAATAAGGAGAAGGGGACCGAACTCGCCAAGGCCCTTCAAGATGCCAAGGAGGCACGGTCCGAATCCCGCGCGGTGCGCAAGGAAATCCGTCAAGCCAGACAGATAGCGGCTGGTAAGCCTTTTCCGTTACTGGCTAAATTTGGGGATCGCCAGTATGCCTTGCTTAACCAACTCTGGAGTTCTCCATACACATATGCGGATCTACCGAAGAGTGCTGCAGCCGCCGCCAATTCTTCCGGGCCCAGGAGGGGTACGCAACGGAGAAGCTCTTCTGGTCGCATTTTGCAGGGCAGGAGCGTCCCGCACTGCTAAATGACCAGATGGCACAATGGGTGGAGCTGCATAAGATGTCCAGCGCGGCCATGGAGGACGTCATAGTCCGGTTGTGGCCGACTGAAGCCAATCCGGACAACTACTTCGGCCTCGTGTGGCGTCTCATCGATGCGCTGCCCCGAATCGACGCCGTCAAGAGGTGGTCCTGCATAGAAGGAGCGCGAATGGCCTTCGCCCGTACAAGATGCACTGGGCGAAGATGAAGGCCGAAAAGGTGGCAGTTGAGGGCCCGCCCGAAAGCAAAGACCATCGCACACTGGAGCGCTATTTTTAGGATGTACTAAAATGTGCCCGCCTTGTAGAAGGCCAATGCTCGAAGGATGTAGTGTTCGAGTGAACTAGTCCGAACTATTCGGGAGTTTGTATTATGAACTAAGGCTTTTGTAATATATTCATGCTTTTATGAAGAGTTTTATCCTCCTGTGCGGCTGTTTTTATATCTGAGAGATCCTAGTCGTCGGCTTCAACCCTCATGTAGATACTACTGGGGTGTTCGGAGTTGCGCATGACTACACTTAACCCAATGTCTTGGTCCATGAAGAAGGTGTCAGCGCGGTGAACCAGGCAATTAGACTATGCAGTTTTATTGCTCTCACTTGGCCATAGGAGTTTGACGATGGGTCTACAAAGTAGCCCCTAGTATGTATGCGGCTACCCCAATGCGGATGTGTTGCATATGTGACCGCAAAACAGTCCTTCGTTTAATACAAAAAGAATCGCTAAAGATTTTAATGAGTCGCTGAATGGCTGACCAGCTGTCGCCATAACATGACAGTTAGTTTTCGGCTTTCTCTACTGAGGTGCTTAACCGGACGAACAAGAAACACAATCACGGTAGTTCTCCCTTTACTACCCTAGCTGATTAGATGGAACGTAAGGTAGCAAACACAGGAGCCGGGCAACCCAACTATTGACTAAAGACATGATTCGGAGCCGATGCATATAGTGCCAAACTCGGGACGCCGAATTGTGCTATAAAGTCGTTCGTACTTTTGTTTGGCAATGCATGTGTTCCCATATAGATCCCCTGGCAATTTGTGTCAAGGTGTGTGCATGAGACAACTGAAGAGACGGAATAAAGTCTATAAGTAAAGACGATACCAAAGAAGAGTTTGGTTCACTGGAATCTGGTTGATACGACAAAAAGTAATCTTATAGAGGGTACCATAATCACTGAGGTCATTTTACATGCCGGGGGTCTAAGGATAAGGGGAAAATCTCTATACAGGTTCTTGAGTGAAGTTGTGGTCTACAAAATCCTTTGCACCTTCCTGTCGCATGCTTGTGCCGCTTTCGCCTGAGTAAGAATGATTCCTTGAGAGGAATGGTCTTCGACTATTTGTACGGAACCGGGCTTGGAGAGAGTCCTTGTGAGTCCGTAGGATTAGTAGGCTTTTAATTCACCTGTGGTAAAAGATAAGAAATAAAAGAGGGGAATGCCATATAGGGTTGAACCGTACTATAGGCTTGTCCGTATTTTGCCTCCGCTGATGCCCATGGTACTTTGAATGCGTAATTGTGCACGCGTGGTACAAATTTCGCTAATGTATGTGGCGATCGATGGAGGCAAAACTGCTAATCCAGCCCTGGGATTGTCGGGTTGTTGGCATACGGAATTTGACAGCATTGTGTAATAGAGTCTGGCGACTTAATAGCCGATGAGGTGTGCGGCGTGACAGGGACGCTTTGTACTTTGGCCGCGGTATGTTCCTCAGTACGGAGGGAGTGTTCCATGTTTCCGTTGATTGTAATGACGCCACGTGGTCTGGGCATCTTAAGCTTTAGATAGGCGTAGTGCAGGACCACGTTAATGCGGGCGAAAGCGGTTCGTCCGAGTAGTGCGTGATAGCCACTGTGGAACGGGATGATATCGAAGGTCAACTCTTTGCTTCGGAAGTTGTCCGGCGAAACGAAGACGACCTCCAGCCTGATTGAGCCCGTGCAGCGGGCCTCTACACCAGGTGTTACTCCTTTAAAGGTAGTTTTAGTGGGCTTGATTCTTGACGGATCGATGCCCATTTTGCGGACGGTGTCTTGATAAAGTAGATGAGACTCCTGCCGTCGTCCATGAGGACTCGCGTGAGATGGAATCCATCGATGATCGAATCAAGGACCAGAGCTGCCGAACCTCCATGGCGGATATTGGTTGGGTGGTCCTTTCGATCGAAGGTGATCGGGCAAGCCGACCATGGGTTGAATTTTGGGGCAACCGGCTCTATGGCGTAGACGTCCTGTAATGCGTGCTTGCGCTCCCTCTTAGGATATGTGTGACACATATCATATTCATTGTCTTTACCTCGGGGGGAAATTGCTTCTATCCCCCTGTGTTCGGTTGACGAGGCTCCTGGTCATTGTCGTCGCTGGGCGACCCTTTCCCCTTGTGTTCGGTGTTGAGTTTGTCGGCCTATTTAAAGACCCAACAATTTCTGTTGGTGTGATTGGCGGGTTTATCAGGGGTGCCATGAATCTGGCAAGGCCGATCCAATATTCTGTCTAAACTAGATGGGCCATCTCTATTTGCCTTGAATGGCTTCTTCCGTTGACCGGGTTTGGGGCCACTGAATCCAGCATTGACCGCCATGTTTTGTGTCTTCGTTATTGTTTCGATGCTTGTGCTTGTTGCATCATGGCTTGCCATTGCCGTCCCTGAGTTTGGAGGTGCCAGGGTCGCTGGTGCTATTGCTTCTACGAGCAAGCCAGCTATCCTCTCCCGCGCAAAAGCGAATCATAAGTGCGGTAAGGGCTGCCATGGACTTCGGCTTTTCTTGGCCGAGGTGTCGGGCGAGCCACTCATCTCGGACGCTATGTTTGAAGGCCGTGAGGGCTTCAGCATCCGGACAATCCACAATCTCGTTCTTTTTTATTAAGAACCTGGTCCAGAGCTGTCGGGATGATTCTTCGGGTTGCTGGATTATGTGACTAAGATCATCAGCGTCTGGAGGCCGAACATAGGTACCTTGGAAGTTGTCTCTGAATGCGTCATCCAAGTCTTCCCAGCTACCAATAGAGTTTACTGGTAGGCTGTTTAGCCAGTGCCGTGTTGGCCCCTTGAGTTTTAGGGGGAGGTACTTGATGGCATGTAGATCATCACCGCGTGCCATGTGAATGTGGAGAAAAAAAAATCTTCAATCCATACTGTGGGATCTGTTGTGACATCGTATGATTCGATGTTCACGGGTTTAAACCCTTCCATGAACTGGTGCTCCATTACCTCATCGGTGAGGCATAGGGGGTGCACGGCGCCTCTGTATCGGGCAACATCACTACGCAGTTCGGATGAAGTCCGTATGCAGTTTTCGGCCCTGATGAGGTTGCGTTTGTCGCGCCAGGCCCGATGGTCGTCTTCTCGCTCTTGGGCACACCCCCTTGATCTGTAGATTGACCTGGTATGACCGGCTCTATTGTCCATGTGCTGACGTAGGTCATAAGTGTATCCCCGAGCTGTTGTTTCTCTGCTTTTACGGCGAGGTGGTGCGGGCTAGTGCCCGGCTTGAGTCGCAGTTCTGTCCCGGCCACGTGGTGGTCGATCAGGTTCGTCAGCCATGTTACATGCGGGTGGTACGGGCTCCAGCGCCTCATCATCGAATTGGGGTAGCAGCTTACACTTCGGGTAACTATTTATTGGGCGTTCGAGGCCGTATTCTTCGGCTGCTAGGACATTAGTCCATTTGTTGTTGAGCAGATCTTGATCAGCTTGAAGCTGCTGCTGCTTCTTCTTTAGGCTTTGCAGTGACTATTAGCCGGCGCTTAAAGCACTCTTGTTCGAGGGGTTCCTCTGGCATGATAAAATCTTCGTCGCCGAGGCTCACGTCATCCTCGGAGAGTGGTAGATAGTTACTATCCCCCGAGTCTTGTTCCCTGCTTGCTCGTCAGGGTCAACTTGCCCGTCCTCCCGATCATCCTGTTCGGATGTTGGTTTGATGGGGTCTTCTTAGTCTTCGATGTTCTCCAGAGTATCATTATCTCCGGTGCCGGTGTTGCTGTCTTTTCCGCGATGCGATTTAGAGCGGCGGCGCTGACATCGACGCTTTGATGGTATCTCAGGAGGTTTGTCCTCGATTGGGTCCTTCCCATCATTGATGTCGCCTTGTTTGGGTATGTCCACCATGTACACGCCGTATGAGGAAGTGGTCATCCAGCGTCCGGTGAACGGCGGGTTTTGGGCCTGCTCCTCTCCATCATCGTCGTCTATACCGTCGATGTCTTTGGAGGCGTAGTCGAGCATGTCGGTTAGATCCTCGACAGTGGCTATGAAGTGGGTGGTGGGTGGAAAGTAAAATTCCCTATTTCCAGCCCCTAGTCCGGGCTAGGCGTAATTCAGAAGCGGTTCCTCTATGATGGCGAGGGATTGCATTAAGTCCAAAGCCTCATTTAAGAGCGAGGTTTGGACGGGGACAGAAGTTTCCTGGCCGAGCTCGCATGACATGGATTTCGAGGGTTCGGAGCTAGTGTCCAGCTTTGTGATGACTGCCTGCGACACTATTCTCTCCAGTTCTCCAACGTTGAGCTCTTTGGCCGGAGAGAGTCCGGCGGGCTCTAGACTCCCGTCTTCGGACCTGGTGACACACTCTAGATCTAAGGCCGGAGCGGTGGTTGGGGCCGCGAACCCTTGGAAGATCAAGTCTCCTCGGATATCAGCAACATAGTTCAGATTTATGAAACTGATCTGGTGCCCAGGGGCGTAGTTGTCGATCTGCTCTAGGTGGCCAACCGAGTTGACACGCAGTGCGAAGCCGCCGAATACAAAGATCTGGCTGGGGAGAAAAATCTCCTTCACAGCAGCATTGTTGTAGATGATCAACGGATCCATCGAATCCTTTGTCGACGACATAGAGGAACTCTCAATGAAAGCACCAATGTCGGTGTCAAAACCGGTAGATCTCGGGTACGGGGTCCCGAACTGTGCGTCTAAGGATCGAAGGTTACAGGAGGCAGGGGACATGATGTTTACCCAGGTTCGGGCCCTCTTGATGGAGGTAAAACCCTACCTCCTGCTTGATTGACTTTGATGAGTATATGGGTTACAAGAGTTGATCTACCATGAGATCGTAATGGCTAAACCCTAGATGTCTAGCCTGTATGATTATGACTATTCTTGCCTCTACGGACTAAAACCCTCCAGTTTATATAGACACCGGAGGGGGCCCAGGGTTGTACAGAGTCGGTTTACAGAGAAATGAATCTTTATATCCGAATGCCAAGCTTGCCATCCACGCAAAGGAGAGTCCCATCCGAACACGGGGGAAAGTCTTCTATCTTGTATCTTCACAACCCATTAGTCCGGCCCATATTGCATAGCCCCGACGCCCGAGGACCCCCTCATCCAGGACTCCCTCACATCCCGCTATATATTTGGGCTCAATATCGGCCTGATATGGTTTCGGCCTATTAACGGCCCATTCAAGGGATGGGCCAATTTTCAGGATGTACATCTTTCGGCCTTTTAGCGACCCATTTAAGTGTTGGGCCAATTTCCGGCCCGGTGTGTCTTTCAGCCTGTTGACGACCCATAAATGAGTTGGGCCATTTGCAGTCGGACCTGAGTTTTGGCCTTTTAACGGCCCATGCTCTTCATGGTCCAATACTAGCCTGGTTTATCTTTTGGCCTGCTAAAGGCCCACAACACAGTTGGGCCATTTACATTACGACATGACTTTCGGCCTCTTAGCGGCCCAAGCTCTTCATGGTCCAGTACAAGCCCGCTATCTCTTTCGGCCTACTAAAGGCCCACATTATAGTTGGGCCATATGTAGCCCGACCTTAGTATCAGCCTGTTAACGGCCCGTGAAATCGAATGGGCCCACCTGTTGCCTGCTTCGATGTCAGCCTGTTAACGACCCGGGAGGTAAGAGGGCCGACCATTAACTTTCGGCGTGGTAATGGCCCATTAACTTAATGGGCCCACTAAAGTTCGTACATGTCTTTAGGCCCAATTAGATAATTTGAGCCCATTACGACGAGCAATTATACACAGGACCAAAACCGATCAAGCAAAGGTACGGCATACAGGGGAAAACATTGCTCATCCAGCATATATTACAGGCAATTACATCCACTGGGCAATCAAAGATTGATGCCAGTGCAAATAAATGAACAGAACCTAACAATCTACAACATCACAATCTGCAACCTCAGCGCGGATGACACCCGTAAGCATGTGGGCAAGTTCTTGCTGCTTTGCTACACTATCTTTGTAAACATTGATCAGTTGTTGTTGCGCACGAATGTGCACCTATGATTCCTCCACCATTTCCATCATTGCTTCAGCCATTAATTGGTTCACAAACATACATTTTTTCCATTGCATTTGAGACAGAGGAAACTGAACAGATTCAGATGGCGATTTTGGCAGGCTTGTATTATTGATAGTGGAGAGTGTCTCGACCACTGCATCATAACATAAATTAGGAGGGGAACCGAACAGATTAATCAAGAGTTATTGCCATATTACCGGGCCTAGATTTATTGGAAAGAAACAATGGGGTTGCCTTGTTGTTTTCAGAGTTTGTCTTCTTATCTTTAGCAGCCTGCACCAAATTAACACACTAGCATTGTTATCATTGGCTAGGTCAGATAATAGGAAAGCAACATTGACACAATGAACGTTTGGGCAACCAGACCACACCAGCCTACACCAAATTAACACAATATGGCACAACTATCATCAGCCAGGTAAGGTAATACGAAAACAACATTGACACAATGAATGAATGGGCAACCAGAGCAACACTACAATTCAGTAATGTGCGTGATATGATATAGTACACTCATGCCACTCAGTATGCAAAACTACCAGGCGGTTTTGCTTACAAAAATCAACATTGTCGCCTTTAACATTTTGCTACAACTAATTTTAGATTAGATAAAGGTTGGATTCCCGCCGATTAACAAAATACATGCTGATGTAAAAATATAGTTATATACAACAGGCACTTACATCAGCATTAGAGCACAGAGAATTCCCGTAACATACTTTCCTCGAATACGATCCCAATGGAGGAAGTCTACTATCATTTAACCTTATCTTCTAAAAGAGACATGGGTAAGAAACATGTAGCAAATATGATCAGAATGCTATAAAATTTCATGATGCGAGGATACGCACACGCTTCTTAGAATGGAGTTGACATATTTTTGTTGGACTGGAGCGGACTAGTTCTTTGGCCACTGGAATCTGCTTATTTTCAATGGGAGTTGGGTTTCTTTGTGCTGGAGCAGTATCTATGAAAACTGGAGTTGGTTTATTATCTCCTGGCGTTTGGATCTTTTGCAAAGACCTGGTTTGTAACCCTTTAGATTCTAACATGGCCGTCTTCCCCTTGCATGCCTTATATAGAAGAATGGTGCTTCAATTATAAAACATGCTACAACAGAGATGGAACAGGTACTGAAGAATAGAAAGGCATGACATATTGACATGTACTCCCTCCATACGGAAATAAATGGATGGGTCTCGGCGTATTTCAGTTCTAGATACATCCAGTTTTATCCATTTCTGCGACATGTAATCCGGACGGAGGGAGTATGATGTAAGAGCTAGGGATACGACAGGACAACAGTGTAAAAAACACTACTTGAATGTAAAATTGTATGCTAGCGGAATACATACAAAAAACACTAAGCCAACATATGCGTGTATGATTGGGAAACTAAGATGGCATTGGAAGAGACCACTAGAACAACACTTCAGTGTAAAAAGAAGAACATGGTATGGTAGACAGATGAAGTACATACTGATGATTAACAATGCATAAGATATTCAGAAGCATGATGTCCAAACTAAGCAGATGTCATTGCGATAGAGTAGAATGACACTACTTGAATTTGAAAACATGTTATCATGAATGGATAGGTACTGAAAAAAAGGAAGGAATGATATATTTACATGCATGATCAGCAGGCTAAGCACAAGGCATTGCAACAGAGTAGATGCACTCCAGGACATTATATGCATGTTGTACCCATATCATGGGCCAAGTTAGAGCAAGGACCTTGTGGGGTGAATAGGATTCATCATCTTTCTGCAAGTCTTGTGAAGAACTGCCTTTACATGTTCCATCATATTGGATATCATTGACGTCAAGTTTGTTGGCCGTTACATTGCTTTGTGATGTTCTTGTGGATAAATCAGTGTGTGCAATTATATCTGACATGCATGGAAGACAACTAGTAGTTAGATTTATGTAATGAGTGTGTGTAGGAGACGACATAAATAGTAGGACTGGGGTTAACTAGCAGCAGCAGGTCTCAAAAACTAAAGGGAGAACACGGATGAAAGCTATAGAATATGTATTGTTTGTACTCGAGGTTAACTAGATGGCACACAAAAGTATTAAAGAACAACATAGGTAATACTAGAAGTGGTATAATACTATAATCACCAGCCTGTGGGATAGCATTGGCTGATGGATGATAACCATGGAACATCGTTACCTAAAGAACAAGTCTCTTAGCTGAACTATGGAACAACATTAACTCTAGAACAAGACCCGTAAGACATCAACACGAATATACAGTGAAATGTGATAATCTATTTTCCATGCTTAGATGAATAACAAAGCCATAAATGTTGCACACAAGTAAGATGAGGTTACAACCTATCTGGCCGCCATCCATAGGAGTGAGCATCATGTGCTGACTTGTCGATGGCCCTACAGTTGTTGTGGCTGTCCATGTCGGGCATGCGCATTCGATCCAG
Source organism: Triticum monococcum (assembly GCA_034509565.1). Classification (NCBI taxonomy): domain Eukaryota; kingdom Viridiplantae; phylum Streptophyta; class Magnoliopsida; order Poales; family Poaceae; genus Triticum; species Triticum monococcum. Next base: position 492,087,692 of record CM067846.1, read on the forward strand.
GGAACTGTTGAGTGGGGACTATAGCTCCCTTCTGGTGTATGCTTCCCTTGTTGGAGCAGCTGCGGTGAGTCAGAAGACGGTGTGGCTGAAGATGCAGAAAACGCATAATGTTAAGAATGACACATCTCTCTGATCTGAAGAAATACCCTAAGAGATCAACAACAAGGTACGAGAGTGGTCACACATCTGTTGACTGAAGATTAAATTGGGGTCACATGATTTTATTTAATTTTGGTACTGTCCGATCTACTTCGGATGGCTTGATGGCCGTCTTGTGCCTCCCAGCTGACACTGTTCGGAATCTTCCCCAAAGAGCCATCGACCACCGGCAGAGCAGCCTGCCTCCGTCGTCCGTGGCCCCGACCAAAACCCCGCTCCCCGCCCCACCGCACTGCCATGGCTGTGCCGCCCCGGGCCAATCCACAAAAACTCGTCGTCATCCAGATCCGGCGGTGACAGTACCATCAACCCACACAACTCTAAGATAGCCATCTAAGCGCTGCTTCCGTGGTGAACTTGCGCCCCCGCACCCTTACGTTAGACACCAGCCAACCGGCAGCCTAGGAGCTCCGCTGCCTCGAGGGGTGTTGCTTCCCATTGGGAATCGATTGGCCCAGAATAAAAATTTAGACAACTGACGCCTAAATAAAGTGATTTGAGATGAGGGTGCGACCTATCTGGCGGCCCGGTGAAGTAGGAAGCTCCAGTTGTCGAGTCGTTGAGGCCGGCGCGGTTGCGGTGTCTACCGACGACAGGGAAGTAGAGATGTCGCGGCGGTCGACGACTACGGGAAAGCAGCGCCGGGGCTCTGGACGGATCCAAAGTTGGAGCCGCTCTGGCGCCGTGAACAATAGCAGGGGTGAATCGGCTCCGGTAGGGTTCACGCAGCCGTCATCGAGGCAGCTCCGACAACACGGAGTAAGAGGCACACGACCCAATGCACAATGGCAAATGGATAGCGTCTCCGGCATTAGGGAGGAGGGCGGCTATGAATTTGGTGCGGTGGGGGCGCCATGGAGGAGGGGCTGAGGTTTCGCGGCTCGGGAGAAGGGAGCTTCCAGGGATATGGTGATTTGGCGCCCACGAGGTATGAATGGGGATTTGGGAGGGGGAACCATGTCTTATGGACGCATTTGTCTGAAATGTGGGGGGAGTTACAGTTCTACCCCTTCCTTTAGGCTTCTCGGCTTGGGTCTGTCTACTAAGGGTCAGGGGTCGTAGAGTAACTTTGCATCTCCCAAATAGTGGGCGCGAGCGATTTCGGACAAGCAGGGCGTGTTTTGAAATATAGTGGGCACGAACGATTTTGGGCGAGGCGGGTGTGTTTTGAAACAGTGAGCGCGAACTATTTCGGGCGACGAGGCCGTGTTTTGAAATAGTCGATGCGAGCGATTTCGGGTGAGGAGAGGGTGTTTTGCCGACCATGGTTTATGAATTATTCGGCACATGTCATTTCGACCGAGGAGAAGGCGCGCTTGGATGAAGTTACGAACCTACCCTCGATGTACAACGGGCCAATTGATGTGTGTCCCACATAGGCCGGTAATTTTGTGTCTCCCATTTATTTGCTCGGGCGAATTCCACCAAGCAGAGGGTGTTTAACGGTTCATTCAAATTTTGGGAGAATGAGCATCCACGTGTACCTTACCAAGTCGATTCGAATCAAATTTTGAAATATTAGCTTGCCATTTCTTTTTTAAATGGAGAGATGATGCTCAGGAGTATTGTGTTTTTACATGCTTGTTGCTAACAATTTACTATATGACAAATAGTTGACCCACTCAAAAACGGGAATCAAACCCAAAATGAAATATCTCGATTCGATGAAATAGCTCATTCACCAAGTCAAAATAGTGAACTAAATCCAAAATTGAACACCTCAATCGAGTAGCATGTTGTACAGTATTATAGTACACCATGAACATGTTGAAAGTCACATTAATGAACTTGTTTGATATACGCATATCTCCGTTCATGTGTGGATTGCAGACAACATGTTCTCCAATTTAAATATTTGAATGCAAGTTTATATAGAAACATGGTTTTATATCAGTCTTTGATGCATAAATCGCGACCCCCCTCTCCCGGACTCCTGCTCTCTCTCTCGCCGACAATTTTCAATTTGGTCGCACGCATCCAACACACAAACCTTGTTGGACCCTCTCCCTCTCTCTTCATCTCTCTCTCTCTCTCTCTCTCTCTCTCTTTGTGTGTGTGGGGGGGGGGGTCTTTCTAGTTCGCATGCATATATACTCCATCTATAGGTCTCTCCCGCACACTATGTATGATTCTCTAGTCCAAGCTAAATATCTTGGGTGCACTCGTCGTACGCACACAAATTCCTTGGCTCATTGCCCGTAACTCTCTCACGCACCACTCTGTCGTCTCGGAGCTCTTCCCTCTCTCTCTCTCTCAAACTCTCCATCTCCCTTGGTCACACATACACATGCATATCTCACTCGCACTCGATAGACCCATCTAAAACTCTATCTCTCTCCCTCGTTCTCTCTCCATCTCACATGCACACACACACACAATCTCATGCCTAGCCAAGTATGATGGTCTCTCACTCAACTATAGGCACACACAGTCCCCCTATATGTATATGACTAGCTAATTCTTAGTGTCCATCACAAACATGTGCATAGTCTATCTCGATTTCTCTCGAGGCATCTTTCTATCACGCACGCACCTCGTCCCTCGATCTCCCACCCATATAGTCCCCTCAAGATCTCGAGGGGATCTCTCTATCACAAACACACCCTCTCTCCCTCCCCATGCGTCCATGTTCTCCATGCATCCCTCTCGACCTTTGTTCCTTGTTGGCCAGACCTCTATTAGACATGTGCTATAGGGGTGTCTCTCTCCGTTGCAAACAATCACGCACTAGCTATCTTCGTGTATCTCCTCACCTCACTTTTCTATCTCGGAGATGCATGCGTGATATGTTTGCATAAGAAACAAACAAACACACCCTCTCTCTAATTTATCGTTTGTTGTCCCTTTCTCTTTCACACACATTCTCTTTTTGCACACTCACTCATTCTCCTTCACACGCACTTGATCGCTCTCGACTTAGGCACTCTCTTCGGTCCATAGCATATAGATTTATTGAAATGTCAAACATCACAAAGTTTGACCATGTACGTGGTGAAAAACATTTACATCTAGAACGACAAACATATACCATTAGATTCATCATGAGATGTAGTCTCGTATGATGTATCTTTGGTATTGTAGATATAAATAACATTTGCGTAAACCTGGTCAAAGTTTCCAAAGTTCGACTTCTAAAAATTTTATATGCACTGCATTATCGAGCGAATGGAATATCTCTTTCCCCCTCTCAGCTATCTGACGCACCACTCAGCCTTATCGGTGCTCCTCTGTCTCTCTCAAACTTTATATCTCCCTGGTTCACACATACACATGTCTCGCTCGCGCTACATAGACCCATCTAACACTCTCCGCCCTTGTTCTCTCTCTATGTGACACGCACCCCCCTAAGTACCATAATCCTTCACTCCATCATAGGCGCACGCACTCCCCCCTAAGTATGATTATCTCTCACTAGCCATCAGGAACACATGTATTGTCTCCTTCCATCCATACGTCTATCTCGATATCTCTCGGGGTATCTTCTATCGCGCACACACCTTGTCACTCGATCTCCCACCCACATGTAGTCCCATCACGATCTCCACGGGATCTCTCTATGACAAACACACACTCTCTCCTCCCCATGTCTGCATTTTCTCCGTACGTCTCTCTCGACCTCTCTCCCTTGTTTGTCAGACCCCTCTTGGCCACGTGCTAGGGGTCTTTCTCTCTCGGTTGCAAACAACCACACACTATTTGTTGGGGAACGCAGTATTTCAAAGAAATTCCTATGATCACGCAAGATCTATCTAGGAGATGCATAGAAACGAGAGGGGAGAATGTGTCCACGTACCCTCGTAGACCGAAAGTGGAAGCGTTGAGCAACGCGGTTGATGTAGTCGAACGTCTTCGCGATCCAACCGATCAAGTACCGAACGCACGGCACCTCCGCGATCTGCACACATTCAGCTCGGTGATGTCCCTCAAACTCTAGATCCAGCTAAGGCCGAGGGACAGTTTCCTCAGCACAACGGCGTGTTGACGGTGATGATGAAGTTACCAACGCAGGGCTTCGCCTAAGCACTGCGAAAATATGATCGAGGTGTGTTTGTGTGGAGGGGGCACCGCACACGGCTAAAACAATTGTCAACTTGTGTGTTCTAGGGTTCCCCATTCCCCTTTATATAAAGGAGCAAGGGGAGGCCGGCCGGCCCTCATAGGGCGCGCCCTAAGGGGGGCAATCCTACTCCAAGTAGGAGTTGGATCCCCCCTTTCCTAGTCCTACTAGGAGAAGAAGGAAGGAGGGGGCACCGCCCCTCCCCCTAGTCCAATTCGGACTAAGCCCATGGGGGGCAGCCCTTAGCTTCCCCTCTCTCTCCCCTAGGACCAATAAGGCACATTACTTCTTCGGTGGTTCCGATAACCCTTCTGGCACTCTGATATATATATCCGGTGACCCTTGGAACTATTCCGGTGTCCGAATATAGTCATCCAATATATCAATCTTTATGTCTCGACCATTTCGAGACTCCTCGTCATGTCCGTGATCACATCCGGGACTCCAAACAACCTTTGGTACATCAAATCACATAAACTCATAATACTGATCATCATCGAACGTTAAGCGTGCGGACCCTACGGGTTCGAGAACCAATTAGACATGACCGAGACTCATCTCCGGTCAATAACCAACATCGGAACCTAGATGATCATATTGGTTCCTACATATTCTACAAAGATCTTTATCGGTCAAACCGCATAACAACATACGTTGTTCCCTTTGTCATCGGTATGTTACTTGCCCGAGATTCAATCGTCAGTATCATCATACCTAGTTCAATCTCGTTACCGGCAAGTCCCTTTACTCGTTCCGTAATGAAACAACTCACAACTAACTTATTAGTCACATTGCTTGCAAGACTTATAGTGATGTGCATTACTGAGAGGGCCCAGAGATACCTCTCCGACAATCGGAGTGACAAATCCTAATCTCGATCTATGCCAACTCAACAAACACCATCAGAGACACCTGTAGAGCATTTTTATAATCACACAGTTACGTTGTGACGTTTGATAGCACACTAAGTGTTCCTCCAGTATCCGGGAGTTGCATAATCTCATAGTCATAGGAACATGTATAAGTTATGAAGAAAGCAATAGCAATAAACTAAACGATCATAGTGCTAAGCTAACGGATGGGTCAAGTCAATCACATCACTCTCTAATGATGTGATCCCATTCATCAAATGACAACTCATGTTTATGGCTAGGAAAGTTAACCATCTTTGATTAACGTGCTAGTCAAGTAGAGGCATACTAGTGACACTCTGTTTGTCTATGTATTCACACATGTACTAAGTTTCCGGTTAATACAATTCTAGCATGAATAATAAACGTTTATCATGATATAAGGAAATATAAATAATAACTTTATTATTGCCTCTAGGGCATATTTCCTTCGGTCTCCCACTTGCACTAGAGTCAATAATCTAAATTACATTGTAATGATTCTAACACCCATGGAGTCTTGGTGCTGATCATGTTTTTCTCGTGAGAGAGGCTTAGTCAACGGGTCTGCAACATTCAGATCCTTATGTATCTTGCAAATCTCCATGTCTCCCTCCTTGACTTGACCGCGAATGGAATTGAAGCATCTCTTGATGTGCTTGGTTCTCTTGTGAAATCTGGATTCCTTTGCCAAGGCAATTGCACCAGTATTGTCACAAAAGATTTTCATTAGACCCGATGCACTAGGTATGACACCTAGATCGGATATAAACTCCTTCATCCAGACTCATTCATTTGCTGCTTCCGAAGTAGCTATATATTCCGCTTCGCACGTAGATCCTGCCACGACGCTTTGCTTAGAACTGCACCAACTGATAGCTCCACCATTCAATAAAAATATGTATCCGGTTTGTGACTTAGAGTCATCCAGATTAGTGTCAAAGCTTGCATCGATGTAACCGTTTACGACGAGCTCTTTGTCACCTCCATAAATGAGAAACATATCCTTAGTCCTTTTCAGGTATTTCAGGATATTCTTGATCGCTGTACAGTGATCCACTCCTGGATTACTTTGGTACCTCCCTGCTAAACTAATAGCAAGGCACACATCAGGTCTGGTACACATCATTGCATACATGATAGAACCTATGGCTAAAGCATAGGGAATGACTTTCATTTTCTCTCTATCTTCTGCAGTGGTCGGGCATTGAGTCTGACTCAACTTCACACCTTGTAACACAGGCAAGAATCCTTTCTTTGCTTGATCCATTTTGAACTTCTTCAAAACTTTATCAAGGTATGTGCTTTGTGAAAGTCCAATTAAGCGTCTTGATCTATCTCTATAGATCTTGATGCCCAATATATAAGCAGCTTCACCGAGGTCTTTCATTGAAAAATTCTTATTCAAGTATTCTTTTATGCTATTCAAAAATTCAGTATCATTGCTGATCAACAATATGTCATCCACATATAATATCAGAAATGCTACAGAGCTCTCACTCACTTTCCTGTAAATACAAGCTTCTCCAAAAGTCTGTATAAAACCATATACTTTGATCACACTATCAAAGCGTATATTCCAACTCCGAGATGCTTGCACCAGTCCATAAATGGATCGCTGGAGCTTACACACTTTGTTAGCACCTTTTGGATCAACAAAACCTTCTGGTTGCATCATATACAACTCTTCTTTAAGATATCCATTAAGGAATGCAGCTTTGACATCCATTTGCCAAATTTCATAATCATAAAATGCGGAAATTGCTAACGTGATTGGATGGACTTAAGCATCGCTATGGGTGAGAAGGTCTCATCATAGTCAACTCCTTGAACTTGTCGAAAACCTTTCGCAACAAGTCGAGCTTTGTAGACAGTAACATTACCGTTAGCGACAGTCTTCTTCATGAAGATCCATTTATTCTCTATGGCTTGCCGATCATCGGGCAAGTCAACCAAAGTCCACACTTTGTTCTCATACATGGATCCCATCTCAGATTTCATGGCCTCAAGCCATTTTGCGGAATCTGGGCTCATCATCGCTTCCTCATAGTTCGTAGGTTCGTCATGGTCAAGTAACATGACCTCCAGAACAGGATTACCGTACCACTCTGGTGCGGATCTTACTCTGGTTGACCTACGAGGTTTGGTAGTAACTTGATCAGAAGTTTGATGATCATCATCATTAGCTTTGTCACTAATTGGTGTAGGAATCATTGGAACTAATTTCTATGATGAACTACTTTCCAATAAGGGAGCAGGTACAATTACCTCATCAAGTTCTACTTTCCTCCCACTCACTTCTTTCGAGAGAAATTCCTTCTCTAGAAAGGATCCATTCTTAGCAATGAATATCTTGCCTTCAGATCTGTGATAGAAGGTGTACCCAACAGTCTCCTTTGGGTATCCTATGAAGACACATTTCTCCGATTTGGGTTCGAGCTTATCAGGTTGAAGCTTTTTCACAAAAGCATCGCAGCCCCAAACTTTAAGAAATGACAACTTGGGTTTCTTGCCAAACCACACTTCATAAGGTGTCGTCTCAACAAATTTCGATGGTGCCCTATTTAACATGAATGCAGCCGTCTCTAAAGCATAACCCCAAAATGACTGCGGTAAATCAGTAAGAGACATCATAGATCGCACCATATCTAATAAAGTGCGGTTACGACGTTCGGATACACCATTACGCTGTGGTGTTCCAGGTGGCGTGAGTTGCAAAACTATTCCACATTGTTTCAAATGAAGACCAAACTCATAACTCAAATATTCACCTCCACGATCAGATTGTAGAAACTTAATTTTCTTGTTACGATGATTTTCCACTTCACTCTGAAATTCTTTGAACTTTTCAAATGTTTCAGACTTATGTTTCATCAAGTAGACATACCCATATCCGCTCAAATCATCTGTGAAGGTCAGAAAATAACGATACCCACCACGAGCATCAACACTCATCGGTACGCATACATCGGTATGTATTATTTCCAATAAGTATGTTGCTGGTTCCATTGTTCCGGAGAACGGAGTCTTGGTCATCTTGCCCATGAAGCATGGTTCGCAAGCATCAAGTGATTCATAATCAAGTGATTCCAAAAGCCCATCAGCATGGAGTTTCTTCATGCGCTTTACACCAATATGACCTAAATGGTAGTGCCACAAATAAGTTGCACTATCATTATTAAACTTATATCTTTTGGCTTCAATACTATGAATATGTGTATCACTACTATCAAGATTTAGTAAAAATAGACCACTCATCAAGGGTGCATGACCATAAAAGATATTACTCATATAAATAGAACAACCATTATTCTCTGATTTAAATGAATAACCGTCTCGTATCAAACAAGATCCAGATATAATGTTCATGCTTAACGCTAGCACCAAATAACAATAATTCAGGTCTAAAACTAATCCTGAAGGTAGATGTAGAGGTAGCGTGCCGACGACGATCACATCGACTTTGGAACCATTTCCCACGCGCATCATCACCTCGTCCTTAACCAATCTTCGCTTAATCCGTAGCCCCTGTTTCGAGTTGCAAATATTAGCAACAGAACCGGTACCAAATACCCAGGCTCTACTGCAAGCATTAGTAAGGTATACAGCAATAACATGTATATCAAATGTACCTTTCACTTTGCCATCCTTCTTATCTGCCAAATACTTGGGGCGGTTCCGCTTCCAGTGACCAGCCCCTTTGAAGTAGAAGCAATCAGGCTCAAGCTTAGGTCCAGACTTGGGCTTCTTCACTTGAACAGCAACTTGCTTGTCGTTCTTCTTGAAGTTCCCCTTCTTCCATTTGCCCTTCTTCTTGAAACTGGTGGTCTTGTTGACCATCAACACTTGATGCTCCTTCTTGATTTCTACCTCCGCAGCCTTTAGCATCGCGAAGAGCTCGGGAATTGTCTTATCCATCCCTTGCATATTATAGTTCATCACGAAGCTTTTGTAGCTTGGTGGTAGTGATTGAAGAACTCTGTCAAAGACACTATCAACTGGAAGGTTAACTCCCAACCGAGTCAAGTGATTGTGGTACCCAGACATTCTGAGTATGTGCTCACTGATAGAACTATTCTCCTCCATTTTGCAGTTGTAGAACTTATTGGAGACTTCATATCTCTCAATCTGGGCATTTGCTTGAAATATTAACTTCAACTCCTGGAACATCTCATATGCTCCATGACATTTAAAACGTCGTTGAAATCCCGGTTCTAAGCCGTAAAGCATGGCACACTGAACTATCGAGTAGTCATCAGCTTTGCTCTACCAAGTGTTCATAACATCTGGAGTTGCTCCTGCAGCGGGTTTGGCACCTAGCGGTGCTTCCAGGACGTAATTCTTCCATGCAGCAATGCGGATAATGATGAAGTCATGTACCTACGGTAGGGACACAGACCCGTCCTAAGAGCCCTACCATAGGACATCCTTAGAGGAAGTCACCTTTCAAACAACTTGAAGATATCTCACTCGACGGATTGAAGACACTCGACCAAGAAGCTGTCACTCGACCAAGAAGCCAACCACTCGACTGCCAGAAGACCTCAAGTCACTCCGCAGGCAAACGGTCGGCTATTAAGTAGTCTTTATGATTATTATGACACTTTATTAGGGACGTTATCAGTAACGCCCACCTTAAATGTACCTTAAACCCTGCATTAATGAGGGCAGGAGAGGGCTGGTGAACTCTATATAAGCCACCCCCCTCCTCAGTATCAAGGGTTCGCACCCCTGTCATTTTACACACGCATAATCCAATCGACCGCCTCCGGGCACCAAGACGTAGGGCTGTTACTTCCTCAGAGAAGGGCCTGAACTCGTAAACCTTGCGTGCTTACAACTTCCCAATAGCTAAGGTCTAGCCTCTTCATACACACCCCCCTACCTCACTGTCAGACTTAGAACCACGACAGTTGGCGCCCACCGTGGGGCATTAGTCTTAGCGCCTAATTGGAGAAGTTGCGATTTTTCCGATCCACTCGATCATGTTTTCCTGCGGAGCTTTGGCGGAGGGCCGCGAGATCCGTCTCGGCGGACTCGCTTTCATCGCCGACGACTCCGCCTGGCTCCAGGAGGCGCCGCTTGACGTCGACGCGCTCCCCGTCCGCGGTGCGACGCACTTCCGCGCGTGCGTCCGTGGCGTCCTCCTGAGGCAGCCATCGACCCCATATCGGTCGACTCCCGTGCCATCTCCCCGTCCTGTCTCCCGCCAGCGCAAGCGCTCGGGTCAGTCGAGGCTCCAGCGGTGGATGAAGCACGCCGCGGCCCGCCAGTCGGCGACCCCGCAAGTCGCTGCAATCGAGCCTGACGAATCCCTCTGTGGCCTGTTCGATTTGTCGACTGGCTCCACGGAGACCGCTTTCGAGTGTGACAGCAGCGACCCCTTGGCGGAGGTTCTGGCGGTCGAGGGGACACGCAGTCCCCCTGGATTCCATCGCGCTGATGATGGTGCCGATAGGGGCGATCCGTCGCACCCTCACGACGAATACCTCCCCGAGCCTCTTATGTCATTGCAACGGGAGGAGCTTCGTCGCCGGAACATGGACGCGCTCTACACACCTATTGTTGGAGAAACCCCCGAGGCCCGGGCCTTGGAGGATGCGCGCTTGGCTAATCTAGCCGAGCGCACTCGACTGGAGAATCTACAGCGAGCTCTCGACGAGCGGGCGCGTCAGCGGGCTCCCGAGTCCAGTCGACGCCAGCAGGCTCCCGAGTCCAGTCGACGCCAGCAAGCTCCCGAACCCAGTCGACGTCAGCTCTTCCCGCCACCGCAGGTGTACCGAACTCCGGTTCAGAACCTGGCTGCCGCGGCCCGCATAGCGGAGTCAATCCAGCCCTCCCAGTCGGAGGCCGGCAGAGGATTGCTGCAGATCAGAGCATTGCTCCGAGCAGCGGGAAATCAGAATTCCGCCGTCTCTCAGTCACGGGACAGGATCCACAGTTGATCTGTCGCAACGGAGACCGTCTAGTTGGCTCACAGCCCGAGATCGCCCCCGAGGCGTGAGGGGCGTGGAGACCAGCACGATCAGTATAGGAGGAACGAACAATATGATCACCGACCCGACCGTGATGATGGGCGTCGGGTGCCGTCCCCTCCCCCGAGGAGTGGATCATATGCACCTCGGCATCGAGACGACAGGCGCCCCCATAACACTGGGCAGAGGATCCCAGCCGACCCCAGAGACCCAGGCTTTGACGCGAGATCCATCCTCGTTCAAGGTCTGGTGGACAGGAACAGGGCTCATCGAGAGGGCCACAACAGAGATACGCCCACCGGCAGCAGGACACACGCCTCGGGGCCTGAATGTTTCAGTCGGGCCATCAGAGCTGCGGTGATCACTCCCAACTTCCGGCTGGTGACTGGAATCAGCAAGTTCACTGGTGAGTCCAAGCCTGACACATGGCTCGAGGATTACCGAGTGGCTGTGCATATTGGCGGCGGCAACGATGAGGTGGCCATGAAGCATTTACCCCTCATGTTGGAAGGCTCAGCTAGGGCGTGGCTGAATCAGCTGGCGCCCAGCAGCATTTACACTTGGGAGGATCTCTCCCGAGTGTTTATCACAACCTTCGAAGGGACATGCAAGCGCCCTGCAGGCCTTACGGAGCTGCGGTCTTGCGTACAGAAGCCGAACGAAACTCTGAGAGAATATATCCAGAGGTGGATCACACTGCACCACTCGGTCGAGAACGTGCCAGACCATCAAGCAGTTTGCGCTTTCAAGGAAGGCGTCAAGTACAGGGAGTTGAATCTGAAGTTTGGCCGGACCGGAGAGATGTCCCTTAATCGGATGATGGAGATTGCCACCAAGTACACTAATGGAGAAGACGAGGACCGACTCCGAAGTGGCAAACTTAAGTCAGTCGCCCAAGAAACCGGAGGAAACTCCAGTCGGAAGCAGAAGCGGAAGGCCGAGCCAGCCACCCCGAGAGAGGCCCTGGCTGTGGCTCAGGGAAATTTCAAGGGAAAGCCCAAGGGCACATGGAAGCCCAAGAAGGTTAAAGATCAGGATGGGAATGATGTTCTGGACCTGCCATGTCACATCCATACCAAGAAAGATGAAGAAGGAAATTTTATTTTCCCAAAGCATACCACTCGACAGTGTCGGCTTCTGATTCAGCAGTTCCAGGGCAAGCAGCCCAAGGATAAGGAAAAAGAGCCAGACAGAGTTGAAGACAAGGAAGATAGTGACAATGGATACCCCCAAGTCAATTCCACCTTGATGATTTTTGCTAATCTCGAAAGCAAAAGTCGACTGAAAATCATTAACCGTGAGGTCAACATGGTTGCCCCGACGACTCCCAGTTACCTGAAGTGGTCTCAGACTGCCATCACATTCGACCAGTCCGATCACCCGACGCACATTGCCACCCCTGGGAGGCAAGCTTTGGTGGTCGACCCAGTTGTCGAAGGCACTCGACTGACCAAAGTCCTGATGGACGGCGGCAGTGGCCTGAACATACTGTACGCTGAAACCTTGAAAGGAATGGGCATTCCGATGTCCAGACTCAACACCAGTAACATGAGCTTCCACGGAGTCATTCCTGGGAAGAAAGCCGAGCCACTCGGCCAGATTGCTCTTGATGTGGTTTTCAGTGATTCAAAGAATTACCGCAAGGAAAAGTTAACGTTTGAAGTTGTGGACTTCCAGAGTGCTTATCACGCCATCTTGGGCAGGCCAGCTTACGCACGCTTCATGGCTCGACCATGCTACGTGTATCTTAAATTAAAGATGCCTGGCCCCAAAGGTGTGATCACTGTTACGGGCAACCGGAAGAAAGCAGAAGAATGTTTCCAGAAGGGATCAAAGATCGCCGACGCTCAGATGGCGGTAGTCGAGCTGGAAGAGTACCAAAAGACTGCCGACCCGAGTGAATTGTTGTGGGCTAAGAAGCCTGCCTCCGAGTCAGCTTTTCAGTCGGCTGGCGAAACGAAGACAGACCACATTCACCCGACTGATCCCGACGCAGCTCTGACTCACATCTCAACGACGCTCGACTCCAAATAGGAAGAAGCGCTCATCCAGCTCCTCCATGAGAACTGGGACATCTTCGCATGGAAACCCTCTGACATGCCTGGAGTTCCCAGGGGGCTGGCTGAGCACCGCCTGCGAGTCGACTCAAAGTTCAAACCCGTGAAGGAACATCTGCGGCGGTCCGCCGTCCAGAAGAAACAAGCCATTGGCGAGGAAGTGGCTCGGCTCTTAGCAGCTGAGTTCATTCAAGAGATCTACCACTCCGAGTGGCTCGCCAATGTTGTCATGGTCCCCAAGAAGGACAAGTCACTCCGCATGTGCATTGATTTCAAGCATATCAATCGGGCCTGCCTGAAAGATCATTTTCCTCTCCCTCGCATCGACCAAATTGTCGACTCAACTGCGGGATGCGAGAGATTGTCTTTTCTAGATGCCTACTCCGGGTACCATCAGATCCGTCTGTATGGGCCCGACAAAATCAAAACAGCTTTCATCACTCCATTCGGATGCTTCTGTTACGTCACCATGCCATTCGGCCTCAAGAACGCCGGAGCCACATTCATGAGAATGATCCAGAAGTGTTTACTCACTCAAATCAGTCGGAATGTGGAGGCGTACATGGACGATATCGTAGTCAAGTCCCGGAAAGGTTCCGACCTGCGGGCTGACCTTGCTGAAACCTTCGCCAACCTCAGGAGGTACGATATCAAGCTCAATCCGTCAAAGTGCACTTTCGGAGTTCCAGGTGGCAAGCTACTCGGTTTTCTCGTTTCCAAACGGGGAATTGACGCCAATCCTGAAAAAATTGGCACCATACTCCGGATGAAGCGTCCTGTACGTGTGCATGATGTCCAAAAACTTACAGGCTGATTGGCCGCCTTAAGTCGATTCATTTCTCGACTCGGTGAAAAAGCGTCGCCTCTTTACCGACTGATGAAAAAGTCTGACAAGTTCGAGTGGACTCCAGAAGCTAATGCAGCGTTTGTAGAGCTCAAAGCTCTGCTCTTCCACCCAGCCGGTGCTAGCTGCTCCAATCAGCAAAGAGCCTCTACTGCTTTACATTGCAGCCACGGGACAAGTTGTCAGTACAGTACTTACGGTCGAGCGGGAAGAGGAAGGGAAGGCCTTCAAAGTTCAATGCCCTGTTTATTATGTGTCTGAAGTTTTGACCCCTTCAAAACAAAGATACCCCCACTACCAGAAGCTTGTATATGGGATTTACATGACCACGAAGAAAGTTGCACATTATTTCTCTGACCACTCCATTACAGTCGTCAGCGACGCCCCATTATCGGAGATCCTGCATAACAGAGATGCAACTGGTCGAGTGGCCAAGTGGGCGATTGAACTCCTTCCTTTAGACATCAAGTTTGAAGCAAAGAAAGCCATCAAGTCCCAAGCAATCGCGGATTTCATCGCCGAGTGGATTGAACAGCAACTTTCGACTCAAGTTCACTCGAAACACTGGACTATGTTCTTCGATGGATCCAAGATGCTGAATGGTTCGGGCGCAGGGGTAGTTTTGGTCTCCCCCCGAGGAGACAAGCTCAGATACGTTCTCCAGATTCACTTCGATTCCTCCAATAACGAAGCAGAGTATGAAGCACTTTTGTATGGGTTACGCATGGCCATTTCACTTGGCGTCCGTCGCCTCATGGTCTATGGCGACTCAGATTTGGTGGTTAATCAAGTGATGAAAGAGTGGGACGTCAGGAGTCCGGCAATGACTGGATACTGCAATGCAGTGCGGAAGCTAGAGAAGAAGTTCGAGGGGTTGGAACTCCACCACATCCCCCGACTGAAAAACCAGGCAGCTGACGACTTGGCAAAGATAGGCTCCAAGAGAGAAGCCATTCCAAGCAACGTGTTCTTGGAACACATTCACTCGCCATCAGTCCAAGAATATCCTTTCACAGAAGAAGCCCCGCAGCCGAAAAGTGCCACGAATCCGACTGAAGTTGAAGTGCCTGCAGTAGTCGACCCAATCATGGAAGTCTTGGCAGTCACCCCTGACTGGACAATACCGTACATTGCATATATCCTAAGGAAAGAACTCCCGGAGGATGAGGAGGAGGCTCGACAGATCGTCCGCCGATCTAAGGCCTTCACAGTCATAAGGGGACAGCTGTACAGAGAAAGTGCGACCAGAGTCGGCCAGAAATGCATAACGCCAGAAGAGGGTCAAATAATCCTCAACGATATCCACTCGGGGACCTGCGGTCACCATGCGTCCTCTCGGACCATTGTGGCTAAGGGATACCGAGCTGGATTTTATTGGCCAAGGGCAAATGAGATGGCGAAAGAGATAGTCGACAGGTGCGAGGGCTGCCAGTTCTACTCCAACATGTCATACAAGCCCACGTCAGCCCTGAAGACCATTCCGCTCGTCTGGCCCTTTGCCGTCTGGGGATTGGACATGGTTGGCCCCCTAAGAACGGGCAGGAGTGGATTCACTCATGTGCTTGTGGCAGTCGACAAGTTTACCAAATGGATCGAAGCTAAGCCCATAAAGAGCCTCGACGCTGGCACCGCTATCAGTTTCATTAGAGGATTGACATTCAAATATGGAGTCCCGCACAGCATCATCACTGATAACGAGTCAAACTTTGATTCGGACGAGTTCAGAGCATTTTGCGCTTCTCAAGGCACACGAGTCGACTACGCCTCAGTCGCTCACCCCCAGTCGAATGGACAGGCTGAGAGGGCAAATGGTCTGATTCTCAAAGGGCTAAAACCTCGGCTGATGCGCGATCTCAAGCACGCGGCAGGCGCTTGGGTCGACGAGCTTCCGTCAGTGCTGTGGGGATTAAGGACCACCCCTAACCGGTCGACTGGAAGGACCCCGTTCTTTCTGGTTTATGGAGCCGAAGCTGTCCTGCCAAGCGATCTCCTTCATAATGCGCCCCGAGTTGAACTTTACACCGAAGATGAAGCGGAGCAGGCCCGGCAAGACGCAGTCGACCTCTTGGAGGAAGAGAGGGAGATGGCAATGATCAGATCGACCATTTACCAGCAGGACTTGCGTCGATTCCACGCCCGGAATGTGAAGAGTCGAGCCTTTCAAGAAGGAGATTTGGTCCTCCGAGTGGATCAACAGAAACCTCACAAGCTCGCTCCCACTTGGGAAGGCCCCTTCATCATCACCAGAGTCCTCCACAACGGAGCATATCACCTTTACAATGTTGATCGACAAATCGACGAACCTCGAGCTTGGAACGCGGAGCTTCTCCGCCCCTTTTACACTTAAGTCCGCTCTCAAACCAGATGTAATAAGAAAAACTCCTGAAGTTCATTTTTATCAGAAATAAGAGTGTTCCAATAATTGCTGTCACTGTTGAATGTATCCGAAATCCCCCAGTGGGTGACTTAGCTGCGAATCCGATTCGCCTAAGTTTGAAAAATCCTACCGAGTGGAGAGCAAACCTCCCACTCAGGGGCTTAGCTGCAGTTCAGCACTCGCCTAAGTTCTCCACGAAGAGACTTAGCTGCAGTCAGACACTCGCCTAAGTTTGAAAATTCCTTCCGAGTGGAGAGAAAACCTCCCACCCGGGGGCTTAGCTGCAGTTCAGCACTCGCCTAAGTTCTCCACGAAGAGACTTAGCTGCAGTCAGACACTCGCCTAAGTTTGAAAAATCCTACCGAGTGGAGAGCGAACCTCCCACTCGGGGGCTTAGCTGCAGTTCAGCACTCGCCTAAGTTCTCCATGAAGAGACTTAGCTGCAGTTAGACACTCGCCTAAGTTTGAAAAATCCTACCGAGTGGAGAGCAAACCTCCCACTCGGGGGCTTAGCTGTAGTTCAGCACTCGCCTAAGTTCTCCACGAAGAGACTTAGCTGCAGTCAGACACTCGCCTAAGTTTGAAAAATCCTACCGAGTGGAGAGCGAACCTCCCACTCGGGGGCTTAGCTGCAGTTCAGCACTCGCCTAAGTTCTCCACGAAGAGACTTAGCTGCGGTCAGACACTCGCCTAAGTTTGAAAAATCCTACCGAGTGGAGAGCGAACCTCCCACTTGGGGGCTTAGCTGCAGTTCAGCACTCGCCTAAGTTCTCCACGAGGGGACTTAGCTGCAGTCAGATACTCGCCTAAGTTCGAAACCCACCTTCTCCTGAAGAGCTCCGCCACAAATACAATGTGAGCTTCGTCCCACTCTACAGTAACAAGGTGTGGGTCGACTGCCACCTTTTCCCGAGAGCTCCGCCACAAATACAATGTACAACAACAGGGTGAGGGTCGGCCATCAAGCCCCACATGACAGTTCCAGACCACGAAGACATTCAGCAAAAATTAAGTTCGGATAAAGCTTAAAAGGCCCTGGGCCCCGAATCAAAGTACTCGAGCCCTCAGCTCGGCAGAATTTAAACGATTACAAGTCCACTCGGCATTCCGAGGCTAATTTAAGGGAAGGCATAAAAGTTTTCTCACTCCTCAAGAGGAGGGCTGGCAGGAGCGACGAACTCATCCAGGTCGATTCCGTCCGCAATGCGAGTGGCTGCAGTAATGAAGGTCTCCATGAAGTCTTGGAAGCTGTGCCTCTTGGTATTGGCGACTTGGATGGCGGCCAGCTTTTCTTCTCGCGCCTCCTTGCAGTGGACGCGGACTAAGGATAGAGCCACATCAGCGCCGCACCGGGCAGAGGACTTCTTCCACTCCTGCACTCGATCGGGGATTTTGTCAAGTCGAGCCATAAGAGACTCGAGATCGTTCTAGAGCGTGGACTCTGGCCAAAGTGTCGAGTCGATCCGCGACACGGCGACCTTCAGTCGAGCCAGGTAATCCACGGCGCCGTCGATTCGAGATTCCAGTCGGAGCAGGTTCATGGCAGTATCATCTTTCACCGGAGAATTGATTGGGTCCAGACCCGTTTCGATCCGCCCGGTCTCCTCTTCGAAGTTCTGACAGAATTCTGCACACAAGACCTAAAGATAAGCCAACGATCGCAAGATTGAGTCGACACAAAAGTACAAAACAGTCAAAATTAGACGTGCACCTTCAAGTTTGATGTACAGCCTCTTGGTGAGGCTCCTCAGGTAGCTCTCCAGGTCGTCCCTCCTACGGGCGATGCCTTCCATCTCCTCGCCCAAGAGGAGGTTCTTCTTCTTCCAACTAGCAGTCAGCCTGTTGGCATCAGTCAGAGCGGCCTGCAACCTAGTGTTCTCTTTTTCCAACTGGTCAACCGAAGCCAGCTTCTGTTCGGCGAGAGCCGTCTTGTCGTCAGCCGCCTTGCGGGCAACAGCCAGGTCCTGGTCCTTCCTCGCCAAAGCTTTTTCCAATTCTCCTACAAAGAAATGGTGATTGAATCAGAAACAGCAAAGGGATGCCCAAGCCTGAAAACAAAATCAGTCGACAAAGTCGCTTTACCTGCGGCGCCCTCCCTGACCTTCTGCAGCTCCGTCCTGGCCAGCTCTAGATCAAGGTCCAGTTGAATCTTCTGTTTCTCCAATTCAGCATAACGAGCGGCAAGTTCGCAGGATCTCTGCAAAAAGAAAAACCAGCCGACAGACGTTCGAGATAAGTTGCTTCCGAGTAACTAAGGAACAATGGTGACGTTTCTAAGACCACAGCCGAATCAAAAACATTCGACAGTAGTCTCGGGGACTACACCCAGTGGGTGCACTCAGCGTGCCCCCACTGGTTCGACCAAAAAAAACGACTGCCCGCAGTCGACAGGACACGGACCACTCGACCTGGCCAGACCAAACCGAGTGAAGAAGTACAGATTCACAAACGCAATATACAGACTACAGTCGACTGCCAGTAGTCCACCGTAGTCTCGGGGACTACACCCAGTGGGTGCACTCAGCGTGCCCCCACTGGTTCGACCAAAGAGAAAACACACCCAGTGGGTGTACAGATACAGATACAAAGATCTTCAAGAAGAAAAAGAAAGAGGGAGAAAGACTCTTCAAACAAACAAGTATCAAGTCGACTGACCTGGACGTTACTCTGAAGCGCCGAACTCGCGTCGTAAGCCGCCTGGCTGGCCTCCCGGGCCTTCTTCACCTGTTCCATCATGACCCCTGCCTGGTGTATGGCCTCCTTCGCAGCGGCCACTTCGTCTTCAGGGACAGAGTACGCGACAAAGAGCGAAGTAGGGTTGGCAGTCGACGCCGAGGGCTACGCACTCGACAAGGGATCGGCAAAGGTCACAGAAGCCCGAGCGGGCTCGCCATCACCCCGAGCCGCGGCCTCAGGTGCCGGAGTGGACCATGGGGTCTTGACAGCCGACGCCTTCTTTGTCCTCTTCACCCTCAGCGGCTCGTTGTCATCATCGTCCGGGAGGTCAATAACATGAACAGGGGCTGCAAGAGAAACACTCAATCGACCAGAACTACAAGGGCCAGGCGACTCAAAGCAAAATGTCATTAATCGTACCGGGGTTGGAGGTAACAGCGTCCTCCATCTCTTGGTCGTCGTTCTTGGCGGAAACCTCAGAAGTGGCACCGCTGCAAAATCTCAAAAGTCAGCCAGCTGGCAGGGTGAATCGACCAAGGATCCGTCCACGGTCGACAAAGGAAAGCAAAGTTTCTATCATTTACCCGGAAATGGTAGGAACAGCTATCTTCATCTTTGGCAGGACTTTGGGCGGCTTGGATGGTGTCGCTCGTGGGTGCTTGGGAGCCTTCTCACTCGGCGGAGGAGGAGAACTCCGAGGGCGCTTCGACGTCTGCCCAGCAGGTGCGGCGGCCTTGCCACGCCCCCGCGCTGGGTCGTGTATGAGCTTGGATCGCCCCTCCGGGCGGGGGGGTTCATCCTCCTCCTCCTCCTCCTCGCTGGAGAAGACGTCGTCGTCTCCCTCCCCTTCGCCGTCAGACTCCCACTCGCCTTGGTCATCCCCGCTCTCGCCTCCGCTCGCCTCACCTTCCTCAGTCGACCCCTGCGCCCCGTTGGGCGTCGAGTACATCTCGGTGGTCGCCTAGGAACAACGGACAAGACAAAAGTCAGTCGACTCGCTCAAAAGAAGACCAATGCAGAAAACGAAGATTTCAGTCGGAAACATAAAGACGCACCTGGTCGACCTCATACGAGTTGTCGAGTGGAATGACCCTCCTAGCTCCTCGGGGGTTGTCCTTGTTCCCCGTGATGCTTGACAGCCACCCCTCCAACATCTCGTCGGTGACCTCCTCCGGGTGGATCCGAGTGGTGTCCTCGAGGCCAGAATACAACCACATCGGGTGGTCCCAAGCCTGGAGTGGTTGGATTCGCCTCTTGAGGAAGACTTCCAGCAGATCCATCCCCGTCACGCCCTCACGGACAAGTTCAACCACTCGACCCGCCAGTACCTTGACCTGGGCCTTTTCTTCGGGCGTCACCTTCAGAGAAGCAGGCTTGTGGGCTCGGTCGAGGGTGAAGGGTGGAAGTCCAGTCGACTGCCCTGGAGTCTCCTGATTCTGGCAGTAGAACCAAGTCGCCTGCCATCCTCGAACTGACTCCGGGAAGGTAATGGAGGGAAAACAGCTTTTTCCCCTCGTCTGGATCGCCAAGCCCCCACACAGCTGGATCACCTGTGTCCTCTCGTCACTCGACTTGGCCTTCTTAACCGACTGAGAGCGACAGGTGAAGATGTGCTTGAAAAGCCCCCAGTGTGGGCGGCACCCCAGGAACGCCTCACACATAGAAATAAAGGCGGCAAGATAGACTATGGAGTTCGGAGTAAAGTGATGGAGCTGCGCCCCGAAGAAGTTCAGGAAGTTGCGGAAGAAAGAGTGGGGCGGCAGAGAGAATCCACGGTCAATGTGAGTCGCCAGGAGGACGCACTCACCGTCGCGTGGCTGGGGATCGATTTCTCCCCCTGGAAGATGCGCCGCCCTGTGGGGAATGGCTCCTCCCTCGACCAGGTCGTCGAGGTCCTCCTGACGGAGCACCGAGGGCATCCAGTCGCCCTGGATCCACCCCTTGGGCAGGGCCGTCCGAGAGGAAGAACCCCCGCGCGCGGACTTCTTTCCCTTCCCCGCCGTCGCCGCCTTCTTCGCGCGCTCCAGAGCGGTCGTCTTACCCTTCACCATCGTCGCCGGCGAGGTCTTGAGCTGGTTTTGTGGTGGCGGGGCGAGAGCGAAGGAAGCGGAGGAGGCGACAGAGAAACAGAGAAGGAAGAGGAAGAGATGAGCACGCGTACTGAAGAAAGGCTCCGGCTACTTATAAGGGGCCGCTCCCGAGTGGCTGGCAGGTAGGCCCGAGCTATCCAGTCAAATCCCGTGGCAGGCGCGCGCGCTGTACATGGCGAAAAAGGCGGCGCGGGGATTGAGGAGCCTTCGCACTGTCGCTCCCGATTACTGCGGCCGCCCCCGTTCCGCGCACTTCCCAAAAAATCCGAATCCCGCGATCTCCGCCAGCTGCAGAACAACTTGACGAAACGGAAATCCCGCGCACGCCGGCGCTCGATGCCTCGCAGGTAAAGAAATCCATTCGACGAAAGACCTGGAACGGATCAAGGCGACTGAAAGAGGTTAATGACGTCATCCGTGACAGTCGACCCAGAATGAAGCACCCATAATAACCCGAAGGGTCGGTTGGAAAGGTCCCTAACCCCTTTTCTCACTCCAGCCTCGATCCGTTCGGGGGCTAATGATGAAGTCATGTACCTACGGTAGGGACACGGACCCGTCCTAAGAGCCCTACCATAGGACATCCTTAGAGGAAGTCACCTTTCAAACAACTTGAAGATATCTCACTCGACGGATTGAAGACACTCGACCAAGAAGCTGTCACTCGACCAAGAAGCCAACCACTCGACTGCCAAAAGACCTCAAGTCACTCCGCAGGCAAACGGTCGGCTATTAAGTAGTCTTTATGATTATTATGACACTTTATTAGGGACGTTATCAGTAACGCCCACCTTAAATGTACCTTAAACCCTGCATTACTGAGGGCAGGAGAGGGCTGGCGAACTCTATATAAGCCACCCCCCTCCTCAGTATCAAGGGTTCGCACCCCTGTCATTTTACACACGCATAATCCAATCGACCGCCTCCGGGCACCGAGACGTAGGGCTGTTACTTCCTCAGAGAAGGGCCTGAACTCGTAAACCTTGCGTGCTTACAACTTCCCAATAGCTAAGGTCTAGCCTCTTCATACACACCCCCCTACCTCACTGTCAGACTTAGAACCACGACAGATAATCTTCAAGTTACAGACCCAGTCTGTGTAGTTGCTACCATCATCTTTCAACTTAGCTTTCTCTAGGAACGCATTAAAATTCAACGAAACAACAGCACAAGCCATTAATCTACAACAACATAGTGTTGGGGATCGTAGCAGAAATTTAAAATTTTCTACACATCACCAAGATCAATCTATGGAGTAATCTAGCAACGAGGGGAAGGAGAGTGCATCTACATACCCTTGTAGATCGCTAAGCGGAAGCGTTCAAGTGAACGGGGTTGATGGAGTCGTACTCGTCGTGATCCAAATCACCGATGATCCTAGCGCCGAACGGACGGCACCTCCGCGTTCAACACACATACGGAACGGAGACGTCTCCCACGCCTTGATCCAGCAAGGAGGAGGGAGAGGTTAAGGAAGAGAGTCCAATAGCAGCACGACGGCGTGGTGGTGATGGAGCTCGTGGTTCTCCAGCAGGGCTACACCAAGCACTATGGAGGAGGAGGTGTAGGAGGAGGGAGGGCTGCGCCAGGTTCAAGGGTTGTGGCCGCCCTCCCACCCCTCCACTATTTATAGGTGGGGAGAGAGGGGGCCGGCCCCCTTAGATCCCATCTAGGGTTGGGGGCGGCGGCCAAGGGGGGGAGGAGTGCCTCCGAAGTCAAGTGGAGGCCCTCCCCTTTAGGGTTTCCCCTCTCCCATGCGCATGGGCCTTGGGGGGGCTGGTGCCCTTGGCCCATTAAGGTTAGGGCGCCCCCCTACAGCCCATGCTACTGTATTGGACGTGGTGGAACATTTTCCGGACCTCCGGACCCCTCCGGAATCCTCCGGAACCTTCCGGAAGCTTCCCGGTACAATACCGGAAAAAACCGAACTTTTCCCGGAACCCGAACAACAAATTTCCATATATAAATCTTTACCTCCGGACCATTCCGGAACTCCTCGAGATGTCCGGGATCTCATCCGGGACTCCGAACAACATTCGGTAATCACATACAAGTCTTCCTAATAACCCTAGCGTCATCGAACCTTAAGTGTGTAGACCCTACGGGTTCGGGAACCATGCAGACATGACCGAGACAATTCTCCGGCCAATAACCAACAGCGGGATCTGGATACCCATGTTGGCTCCCACATGTTCCACAATGATCTCATCGGATGAACCACGATGTTGAGGATTCAATCAATCCCATATTCAATTCCCTTTGTCTAGCGGTATTGTACTTGCCCGAGATCCGATCGTCGGTATCCCGATACCTTGTTCAATCTCGTTGCCGGCAAGTCTCCTTACTCGTTCCGTAACACATCATCATGTGATCAACTCCTTGGTCACATTGCGCACATTATGATGATGTCCTACCGAGTGGGCCCAAAGATACCTCTCTGTTACACGGAGTGACAAATCCCAGTCTCGATCTGTGCCAACTCAACAGACACTTTCGGAGATACCTGTAGTGAACCTTTATAGCCACCCAGTTACGTTGTGACGTTTGGCACACCCAAAGCACTCCTACGGTATCCGGGAGTTGCACAATCTCATGGTCTAAGGAAATGATACTTGACATTAGAAAAGCTTTAGCAAACGAACTACACGATCTTGTGCTAGGCTTAGGATTGGGTCTTGTCCATCACATCATTCTCCTAATGATGTGATCCCGTTATCAACGACATCCAATGTCCTTGGTCAGGAAACCGTAACCATCTATTGATCAACGAGCTAGTCAACTAGAGGCTTACTAGGGACATGGTGTTGTCTATTTATCCACACATGTATCTGAGTTTCCTATCAATACAATTCTAGCATGGATAATAAAGGATTATCATGAATAATGAAATATGATATAATAATAACTAATTTGTTATTGCCTCTAGGGCATATTTCCAACAGTCTCCCACTTGCACTAGAGTCAATAATCTAGTTCACATCGCCATGTGATTAACACTCACAGGTCACATCGCCATGTGACCAACATCCAAAGAGTTTACTAGACTCAATAATCTAGTTCACATCACTATGTGGTTAACACTCAATGAGTTCTGGGTTTGATCATGTTATGCTTGTGAGAGAGGTTGTAGTCAACGGGTCTTGCCATATTCAGATCCCTATGTATTTCGCAAAACTTTATGTCATATCATAGATGCTGCTACCACGTTCCACTTGGAGCTATTCCAAATTGTTGCTCCATTATACGTATCCGGTATCTCTACTCAGAGCTATCCGGATAGGTGTTTAAGCTTGCATCGACGTAACTCTTTACGTCGAACTCTTCATCACCTCCATATCCAAGAAACATTTCCTTATTCCTCTAAGGATAATTTTGACCGCTATCTGGTGATCCACTCCTAGATCACCTTTGTACCCTCTTGCCAGACATGTGGCAAGGCACACATCAGGTGCGGTATTTTAGCATGGCATACCGTATAGAGCCTATGACAAGAGCATAGGGGACGACCTTCGTCCTTCTTCTTTCTTCTGTCGTGGTCAAGCTTTGAGTCTTACTCAACTTCACACCTTACAACTCAGGTAAGAACCCCTTCTTTGACTGATATATTTTGAACTCCTTCAAAAACATGTCAAGGTGTGCGTTCTTTGAAAGTATCATCAGACGTCTTGATCTATTTCTATAGATCTTGATGCCCAATATGTAAGCAGCTTTATCCAGGTCTTCCTTTGAAAATCACTCTTCAAACAACCGTTTATGCTTTCCAGAAATTCTACATCATTTCGAATCAACAATATGTCATCCACATATACTTATCAGAAATGTTGTAGTGCTCCCACTCACTTTCTTGTAAATACAAGTTTCTAGAAAACATTGTATAAACCTTAAAACTTTGATCACTCCATCAAACATATATTCCGATTCCGAGATGCTTGCTCTAGTCCATAGAAGGATTGCTGGAGCCAGCATACCTTTTAGCATCCTTAGGGTCGACAAAACCTTTTATTGTATCACATACAACTTTTCTTACGAAAACTGGTAAGAAAACTTGTTTTGACATCCATCTGTAAGATTTCATAATCGAAAAATACAGCTAATGCTAACATGATTCCGACGGACTTAAGCATCGCTATGGGTGAGAAATTCTCATCGTAGTCAACTCCTTGAACTTGTGAAAAGACTCTTTCCCACATGTCAAGCTTCATAGACGGTAACATTACCGCCCACGTCCGTCTTCTTCTTAAAGATCCATTTATCTCAATGGCTTGCCGATCAACGGGCAAGTCCACCAAAGTCCATACTTTGTTCTGATACATGGATCCTATCTCGGATTTCATGGCTTCTAACCATTTGTCAGAATACAGGCCCACCATCGCTTCTCCATAGCTCATAGGTTTATTGTTGTCCAACAACATGATACCTAAGACAGGATTACCGTACCACTCAGGAGTAGTACATATCCTTGTCGACCTACGAGGTTCGATAGCAACTTGATCCGAAGCTTCATGATCACTATCATTAACTTCCTATTCAACAGACGTAGGCGCCACAGAAAACATCTTTCGTGTTGCATCACTTTCTGGTTGAAATAAAGGTTCAACAACCTCATCAAGTTCTATCTTCCTCCCACTCAATTCTTTCGAGAGAAACTCCTTCTCGAGAAAGGACCCGTTCTTAGCGACAAACAATTTGCCCTCGGATCTGAGATAGAAGGTATACCCAATTGTCACCTTTGGGTATCCTATGAAGATCTGTTTGTCCGCTTTGGGTTCGAGCTTCTCCGGCTGAAGCCTTAAGCATCGCAGCCCCAAACATTAAGAAACGACAACTTTGGTTTCTTGCCAAACCAATGTTCATACGACGTCATCTCAACGGACTTAGATGGTGTCCTATCTAAAGTGAATGCAGCTGTCTCTAACGCATAACCTCAAAATGAAAATGGTAGATCGGTAAGAGACACCATAGATTGCACCATATCTCATAAGGTTCGACTACGACGTCCGGATACACCATTACCCTGTGGTGTTCTAGGTGGCTTCAACTGCGAAACAATTCCACAATGTCTTAAGTGATTGCCAAACTCATAACTCAGAAAATCCCCTTTTGATCAGATCGTAGGAACATGATCTTCTTTGTTATGATGATTCTTAACTTCACTCTGAAATCGTTTGAACTTTTCAAACGTTTCAGACTTGTGCTTCATTAAGTAGATATACCTATATCTACCCAAATCGTCAGTGAAGATGAGAAAATAGCGATATCCACCGCACGCTTCAATTCTCATTGGATCACACGCATCAGCATGCATGATTTCCAACAAGTCACTTGCCCGTTTCATTGTACCTGAAAATGGGGTCTTAGTCATCCTGCCCATGAGGCATGGCTCGCATTTGTCAAGCGATTCAAAATCAAGTGACTCCAAACATCCATCGATATGGAGTTTCTTCATGCATCTAACGCCAATATGACCTAAGCGGCAGTGCCACAAGAAAGTGGTACTATCATTATTAACTCTACATCTTTTGGCGTGAACATGTGTATTACCACGACCGAGATCCAATGAACCATTCACATAGGGTGCATGACCATGAAAGGTATTATTCATGTAAACAGAATAACCATTATTCTCTAATTTAAATGAATAACCGTATTGCAATGAACATGATCTAATCATATTCATGCTTAACGTAGACACCTGATAACATTTATCCAGGTTCAATACTAATCTCGAAGGCAGATGGAGCGTGCGATGGTGATCTCATCAACTTTGGAAACACTTCCAACACACATCGTCACCTCGCCCTTAGCCATTCTCCGTTTAGTCCGTAGCTTTTGCTTCAAGTCACCAATAATAGCAACTGAACCGGTATCCAATACCCAGGTGCTACCAGGAGTACTAATGAGGTACACATTAATAACACGTATATACTTTGAAGTTGCCAACCTTCTTATCTACCATGCATTTGGGGTAATTCCGCTACCAGTGACTTTTCCCCTTGCAATAGAAGCACTTAGTCTCGGGTTTGGGTTCAACCTTGGGTTCCTTCACTGGAGCGGCAACTGGTTTGCCATCCATGAAGTTTCCCTTCTAGCCCTTGCCCTTCATGAAACCAGTGGTCTTTGTTAAACCATCAACACTTGATGCTCCTTCTTGATTTCTATCTTTTGCGGTCTTAAGCACCGCGAACAGCTCCGGGATCAACTCCATCCCTTGCATGTCATAGTTCATCACGAAGATCTAGTAGCTTAGTGATAGTGGCTAGAGAACTCTATCAATCACTATCTTATATGGAAGTTTAACTCCAACTTGATTTAAGTGATTGTAGCACCCAGACATTCTGAGCACATGCTCACTAGCTGAGCTATTCTCCTCCATCTTGTTAGCAAAAGAACTTGTCAGAGGTCTCACACCTCTCAACACGGGCATGAGCCTGAAATCCCAATTTCAGCTCTTGGAACATCTCATATGTTCTATGGCGTTCAAAACGTCATTGGAATCCCGATTCTAAGCCATAAAGTATGGTGCACTAAACTATCAAGTAGTCATCAGGATGTGTCTGTCAGGTGTTCACAACATCCACAGACGACGTTGTAGGGGTTTGCACATCGAGCGGTGCATCAAAGACGTAAGCCTTCTGTGTAGCAGTGAGGAAACTCCTCGGACTACGGACCTAGTCCGCATCATTGCATACAATATCTTTCAACTTAATCTTTCTCTAGGAACGTATTGAAACAGGGAGCTACAACGTGAGCTATTTATCTACAACATATTTGCAAAGACAATTTAGACTATGTTCATGATAATTGAGTTCATCTAATCAAATTATTTAATGAACTCCCACTCAGATAGACATCCCTCTAGTCATCTAAGTGAAACATGATCCGAGTCAACTAGGCCGTGTCCGATCATCACGTGAGATGGACTAGTCAACATCGGTGAACATCTACATGTTGATCGTATCTTCTATACGACTCATGCTCGACCTTTCGGTCTTCTGTGTTCCGAGGCCATGTCTGTACATGCTAGGCTCGTCAAGTCAACCTAAGTGTATTGCATGTGTAAATCTGGCTTACACCCGTTGTATTCGAACGTTAGAATCTATCACACCCGATCATCACGTGGTGCTTCGAAACGACGAACCTTCGCAACGGTGCACAGTTAGGGGGAACACTTTTCTTGAAATTTTAGTGAGGGATCATCTTATTTAAGCTACCGTCGTTCTAAGCAAATAAGACGCAAAACATGATAAACATCACATGCAATCAAATAGTGACATGATATGGCCAATATCATTTTGCTCCTTTCGATCTCCATCTTCGGGGCTCCATGATCATCGTTGTCACTGGCATGACACCATGATCTCCATCATCGTGTCTTCTTGAAGTTGTCTCGTCATCCATTACTTCTACTACTATGGCTAACGCTTTAGCAATAAAGTAAAGTAATTACATGACGTTTATGTTGACACGCAGGTCATAAATAAATTAAGACAACTCCTATGGCTCCTGCCGGTTGTCATACTCATCGACATGCAAGTCGTGATTCCTATTACAAGAACATGATCAATCTCATACATCACATATATCATTCATCACATCCTTTTGGCCATATCACATCACAAGGCATATACTGCAAACACAAGTTAGACGTCCTCTAATTGTTGTTGCAAGTTTTTACGTGGCTGCTATAGGTTTCTAGCAAGAACGTTTCTTACCTACGCCAAAACCACAACGTGATATGACAATTTCTATTTACCCTTCATAAGGACCCTTTTCATCGAATCCGATCCGACTAAAATGGGAGAGACAGACACCCGCTAGCCACCTTATGCAACTAGTGCATGTCAGTCGGTGGAACCAGTCTCACGTAAGAGTACGTGTAAGGTCGGTCCGGGCCGCTTCATCCCACGATGCCGCCGAATCAAGATAAGACTAGTAACGTCAAGTAAATTGACAATATCGACGCCCACAACTGCTTTGTGTTCTACTCGTGCATAGAAACTACGCATAGACCTAGCTCTGATACCACTGTTGGGGATCGTAGCAGAAATTTAAAATTTTCTACGCATCACCAAGATCAATCTATGGAGTAATCTAGCAACGAGGGGAAGGAGAGTGCATCTACATACCCTTGTAGATCGCTAAGCGGAAGCGTTCAAGTGAACGGGGTTGATGGAGTCGTACTCGTCGTGATCCAAATCACCGATGATCCTAGTGCCGAACGGACGGCACCTCCGCGTTCAACACACGTACGGAACGGAGACGTCTCCCATGCCTTGATCCAGCAAGGAGGAGGGAGAGGTTGAGGAAGAGAGTCCAACAGCAGCATGATGGCGTGGTGGTGATGGAGCTCGTGGTTCTCCAGCAGGGCTTCGCCAAGCACTATGGAGGAGGAGGAGGAGGTGTAGGAGGAGGGAGGGCTGCGCCAGGTTCAAGGGTTGTGGCCGCCCTCCCACCCCTCCACTATTTATAGGTGGGGAGAGAAGGGGGCCGACCCCCTTAGATCCCATCTAGGGTTGGGGGCGGCGGCCAAGGGGGGAGGAGTGCCTCCCAAGTCAAGTGGAGGCCCTCCCCTTTAAGGTTTCCCCTCTCCCATGCGCATGGGCCTTGGGGGGGCTGGTGCCCTTGGACCATTAAGGTTAGGGCGCCCCCCTACAGCCCATGCTGCTGTATTGGGCGTGGTGGAACATTTTTCGGACCTCCGGACCCCTCCGGAATCCTCCAGAACCTTCCGGAAGCTCCCCGGTACAATACCGGAAAAAACCAAACTTTTCCCGGAACCCGAACAATAACTTTCCATATATAAATCTTTACCTCCGGACCATTCCAGAACTCCTCGTGACATCCAGGATCTCATCCGGGACTCCGAACAACATTCGGTAATCACATACAAGTCTTCCTAATAACCCTAGCGTCATCGAACCTTAAGTGTGTAGACCCTACGAGTTTGGGAACCATGCAGACATGACCGAGACAACTCTTCGGCCAATAACCAACAGCGGGATCTGGATGCCCATGTTGGCTCCCACATGTTCCACGATGATCTCATCGGATGAACCACGATGTCGAGGATTCAATCAATCCCGTATTCGATTCCCTTTGTCCAGCGGTATTGTACTTGCCCGAGATTCGATCGTCGGTATCCCGATACCTTGTTCAATCTCGTTACCGGCAAGTCTCTTTACTCGTTCCGTAACACATCATCATGTGATCAACTCCTTGGTCACATTATGCACATTATGATGATGTCCTACCGAGTGGGCCCAGAGATACCTCTCCGTTACACAGAGTGACAAATCCCAGTCTCGATTCGTGCCAACCCAACAGACACTTTCGGAGATACCTGTAGTGAACTTTTATAGTCACCCAGTTACGTTGTGACGTTTGGCACACCCAAAGCACTCCTACGGTATCCGGGAGTTGCACAATCTCATGGTCTAAGGAAATGATACTTGACATTAGAAAAGCTTTAGCAAACGAACTACACGATCTTGTGCTAGGCTTAGGATTGGGTCTTGTCCATCACATCATTCTCCTAATGATGTGATCCCGTTATCAACGACATCTAATGTCCATGGTCAGGAAACCGTAACCATCTATTGATCAACGAGCTAGTCAACTAGAGGCTTACTAGGGACATGGTGTTGTCTATTTATCCACACATGTATCTGAGTTTCCTATCAATACAACTCTAGCATGGATAATAAACGATTATCATGAGCAATGAAATATGATCACTACAAGAAACATGTTAATTCATGACAGATTTCGGATGACGTTCTCAGAATCCATCATAGATAGGGTGCCCATCGATCATGGTTTCTCTAGTCCGTCACGGAAAACGTCATGGATTAGCAAGATGAAAATAGGCCCCCCAAGCGGTAGCCCCGTTATGACGGACACAGAGAAACCATCACGGAAAACAGTCATGGAACGAGCGGTTGGGCCTATTTTTTATTTATTTATACACCATCCAGTCCGTCACGGATGGCTCATGCTGATGTGCCATATGTTTTTTCTTCTTTTGACCAATATGTTAGTCCTTGCTACGTCCCGTGCTACACATGGTGCCATGCGAGCTTGCCGTAGTATGGGCCCGCATGTAAGTGTAGCAGAGCAAGAAATGAGCCGAGACGATGCCACATCAGCTTCGCCGAAAAGGGCGGGTCCCACATGTCAGTATGACACAGAGAAACGATGCCACATCAGCTTCGCCAAAAAGTGCGGGTCCCACATGTCAGTATGGCACGCTACTGG
Source organism: Triticum monococcum (assembly GCA_034509565.1). Lineage (NCBI taxonomy): Eukaryota > Viridiplantae > Streptophyta > Magnoliopsida > Poales > Poaceae > Triticum > Triticum monococcum. The sequence goes on from CM067846.1 coordinate 492,119,071, forward strand.
ACCGAACGAGCTAGCCACTCAGCCACAAAAACCTATTTGTTCAACCATCAGGAAGAATATTATATAGACACTACGTTGTGGTGTTTGGCTGTACCAACCTTTTTTGTTGTTGAGAAATCTCTAGCACCAAGCAGTTTTTTAGTCGTTTTCTAGCTTTAATCGACGGACCCAGCTAGCCACCTGACAACAGTTACATGCTAGAAATATTAATTATATAATTGGGCCGGTCCAGTACGCTAACCCATGCAGCTTTCTACCCATTTTCTTTTTTATTTTGTCCAAGTTAGATTTAATTTTTATTTTTTAAGTTTTTCCCATATAAAACATTACAACGGTTACTATTTTGTTGGTAAAAGTTGCAGTAATTAACGAGAGTGACGTTTTGGCTCCTAGGTGCATATACACCTATTATGAAATATAAGTCTAAAAACACGTTTGAAAATGTTAAAACAAATTGAGAAAAAAATCACGCGTGTACATCGATCCGGACATCCTATGTTGGCACAGAAAATTCGGTGAAAAGGAACATTTTTTGTGGCATGTATAAAAAAGATTAAAAAATGTCTCGTGAATAGCTGTAATCAAACATCAAAAATTATATTTTTTACACAAGCCACAAAAAATGTCCTTTTTCATCAAAACTTGGTGCATGCACATATAATGTCCGGATTTACACACAGGGTTTTTCTCGATTTTTTAACTTTTTCAAATGTGCATTTAGACAATGGGTGGATATACACCTATGAGCCAAAGTGAATTTCCGTTAACATTCAACTATTATGTATTTCAAATGTCTATTCTATTTTCATTATTTTGTACCTTGAAGAGGTAAACATGAACTTTTTCTAAAATTTACATGGACTTAAACAGTTCACGTGCATTTCAAATTATTAGTAAATTATGTATCTTCATTCTGGACCAAAAGCACACAATTTTTGTATATTGTTCAACCTGCATTAAAAATTATTGTGTAGTAATAAGAATTTTTTGAAATGTATTAAAAATGTTACACATGTTTGTAATCTATAGAAATGTAATATCAATAGCACTAAACGTTCACCATTTTTAAAAAGCACACTGAACATTTTTTTAAAATAAACATTGACTTTTTTAAAGGGATATTGTCTATTTTTTGAATGCGTGATCAATTAAAAAACATGTTTACAATTTTTTAATATACGTGAAACGGTTTTCTAAAAACACGTTGAACATTTTTTTTTTCAAATGCACTAATACTTCCGTTAAGTTTGATGTCAATTGTAATTTTTCCTTACATTTCTTATTTTGAATGGAAAAAATAATATCAAGAATGCAAGCATGAAGTGAAAAAATAATAAAAATAACTTCATTTTATCTGTACATGCACAAAATGTGCGTCGAGTGCCCGACACTAAACACTCGACATACCTTTTTTCATTTCTTTCTATTTTTTGTTTTGATTTCTTCTCTACATTTTGTTAACGGTCTTGAAACTTCCCTACATTCAATAATAAATATAACTTCATTTTTTTAGAAGGTTTTAAAAAAGTTGTCACGTACACTGCTTGGAAAACCGGGACATCTCCCGGGAAACATGGTTTCGTGAGGGAATGGGTCGGGTTTGAATGCAATGATTCATCGTTGGACCTTGAAAGGTTTTTCTACATTCAAGAGACAACAACACATGTTCCATGTCAAAATTTGAGAGCGTTTCACACAACTTACTGTGTAATTATTGTGTATTTTAAATCTCTATCCTATTTTTTTATTGTGTACCTTTTTTCGGATGAACATGAACTTTTTCTAAAGTTCACGTGGATTTAAATAGTTCAACGTGTTTTTTGTAAAATTATGTATCTTCGTTCGAGACCAAAATCACGCAATTATTGTATATCTTCATTGTATTTTTTTTCAAAATACACAATTATTATAAAGTTGATGACACATGGTATGAAAACTGTTGAAGTTGTATTAAATTTACTGTGTAATAATACTAAGTTTTAGAAATGTATTAAAATGTTAAACCTGTGTAGAAATGTGGTGATAATTTTACAAAATAATATTTAATAAACATTCTGGAAAAAAATGCAAACAATGTCGGGAACATGAAACTTGGCATGGCCCTCGTATGACATGTAGAGGATCTGGTAGAAATTTGAGAAGGTTTCATAATAGTTGTAATGTGCACTACTTAGAAACCGGCCATCTTCGAGAAAGAATCTATGTTTTGAGAAGGAACATGTCAGTTTGGAAGGAGAAGCGACCGTTGCTTCCTCTATGATTGCCTCTTCTCCAAGAAAATGAAAGGAATTACAAACATGAGGGTGCCAAACTCGGCCTCGGACATTGAGTTTATTGAATTTTAAAAAAATCTAAAAATGTAAACGAAGTTTAAGAAAAATGGAACTTGGCATGGTTCCCGTGGACAAGGTTAGGAGGTCGGAGGCGGCCGGGAGCAGTGGCAACGACGACGAGGTGGTGACGTCCGCGGCGGAGAAGGGCTCAATGGCGAGCACATGGACCGTCCCGGCTCGAGCCGGTCCCCGGAACAGACAAATCCGTCCACGGCGGACCTCCTAGACGTGCTCACTGTAGCATGACTAGGGTTTGAGAGTTGAATTATTTCTTAATGCAATTAAATGATGATGAATATGATGACATGGCACATTAGCATGTGGTCACTGTAGCATGAAACTGGGGGTCTTACATCGCCCTCGTATGAAACTTAAAAGACTATGGTAAAAACATGAGAAGGTTTCACAATAGCCGTGACGTATGCTGCATACAAACCGGGCCATCTCCAAAGAAGAATATAGGTTTTGAGAGGAAACTTGTCAGGTTTCAAAGCGAAACGCCCGTTGCTTCAACCGTTGGCCTTGAAATTTTTTCTACTCTCAATATATAGCATTGCATGGTCCATGTCAAAACGTGACAATATTTTGGGTTCGTTTGCTATGCATAAGTCATTTAACAAATACAATTCAATTTGGAACTCCAAGTGCATGTAAAAATTGAAAATTTGGTTTTAAAAATCACATTTGTATTAACGAGATTCCAAACATCATGGTGCCAAGCCTAAACTCTCAACATGTAGATTGTTGGTCTCGTAATTCAAAAAATGCAAAAAGAAATTTGGAAGACATGAAGCTTCGCATGGTGTCATAAATGATCCCTAGAGGTCGTGGTAAAAGATTGAGATGGTTACTTACACAATAATTGCTAAAATTCTATCAAGTCTTTCCCACTGCCGCACATTATTGACTATGGCTAGGTCACTAGTTACTAGTAGAAAATGTTTAATCATTTAACTACAATCCATGAATTTACAAAATATTAGTAATAGTTCAAAATATTTACTACTGATAAAATATATTTTTATTTTATAAAACCATAATTGATCGATGTTCACTCAAAACAATATGTGCAATATATCAAAATATTCCAAAAAGTGTTCTTTGGGTATTCTAATGACCGGAAATAATAGTGTTCAACCTATTTAGGATAAATAATTAAATAATACTTCTAAATATATGTAGTATATTAGATGTAAAAAGTGTGCTGGGTACATGTGATAAATGTTTTTTTGCAAATTAGTTTAGAAGGGTGCTTATTTAGTTATTTGCAAAATAGAAAAAAAAGAACTAGTTCAAAATCTGGGCTGCCTTGCTAGCTGCTGGCCTGAGGTCAACAAAAGTCCATTAGATTCCTAGCTACGCATGCATGTATCCTAGGTCAGGAAAACCACGGCTTCTGATTGGTTCATTCTACCTTCACACGGATCGCCAGTTACAGCCATCAGATCCTCTCGCATCCAACGGTGGCAGACCGGTTCCCATCACTCATGTTTCTTCCCCACCCACGAGGAGTCATTGCATTTATTCCGCCGAGCTACCCGCTTCCAGATCCTCCCAGCGCCTTCCTTTCTTCGTCCCCTAATCCAGATCTCCCTTCCCCCAGCAACTAACTTCCTCCGTCCCCAAGCACATCCCCAACGAGTCCACCACGCCTAGGACGCTATCGAACCCGTTGCGTATGCCGCGCTGGGCTGCCGAGGGGTCTCTGCATCGACCGGTCGCCGGGGAGCAGCGTTGTGCCGGACGCTGCCACCGAAGGCCAAGCGGTGCGATGACGGACGCGATCTACAACGCCAGCGGGATGGCCTCCGCTTCAGCCGCGACCAGTGCCCGTGTAGCTGCAGGGCGCTTGCCGCCTCGACGATGGCCTCGTCCATATAGGCGGCAACGCCCCTGAAGGCCGACCTGGCGCCGGTGCCGCCGGTGCTGTTGCTGTGTCCTGTGCCCGAGTCGCTGCAGGGCGCGAGCGGCTCCCTCGTGGGCTTGCTGAACCGAGGGAACCACGACGGGCTCGCGGACTTGGATGGGCCTGGCGCAACAGAATACCCGACCGGCGTGCTCGAGGTCGCCAAGATACTGCGGCGGCGACGGGCTCGTGACCCCCTCCACATCCACGCGTCCAAACTACAGGCTGACGCAGACAGGAGCTGGATGGCTTTGGAAACCGAAGCGGCGGCGTGCTCGTGATCCCCTCCCAAGCGTGTTTGAGGAGCTAGCGTGAATCCAGGGGCAGCATACGCGGCGAGATCCCATCCTATGCGTCCTTCCATGCTGGAAGATGATGGCTGGTAGTGGATCTGGTGGATCCTAGGCTAATAAGCTCGACGCCGTGATGTTGTTCTCTCCTTTCATATGAATATGACTACACTCTCTCAAAAAAATCAACGTGCTTGACTCGGCTGTGATTTCTGTTTTTGTATAATTTTTTAGTGGATTTCATTTTCCTTTTTACTTTTGGATGTAACTCTAATTTTTTTCATTCTAATGATATGAGCAGAAATCTAAAATGCATGTGCTTGAAATGTTAACAGACAAAACATAATAGGTATTGGTCTACACTATAATTAGTGGGCTAAATATTTTTAATGGAAATTAGTAGGGCAAAATACTATCTAGGCCACAACATAACCATTGGGCCGAGATTTTAACTAGGCTGATGATCACATGGGCCGAAACTGAAATGGTGGGCCAGATGATCACATGGGTCGAAACTGAAACAATGGGCTAGAATTCTATATGGTTGATAACCTAATGGGCCGCCATGTCGGATGCTGACGTGGCCTACACGTTAACGTCGTTGTTAGCACGTCAGTTAAGTGCCATCTATGACGGCCAAGAGCCGTCATGGATCCATGACGGTGTTGGAAGATCCGTCACGGAGTACACAGTAATCAAATTATGACGCGATATACATGACGGATTTTGAATCCGTCATGCATGGTCATCAATGATGGTTTTGTGCCCATCCATGACGGCAGGAGTTCGTCATGTATTAACATATTTCTTGTAGTGGATATAATAATAACTAATTTATTATTGCCTCTAGGGCATATTTCCAACACATAGACATGCAAAATACTATCAGGTACTAAGTTCATGATAAATTAAAGTTCAATTAATCATATTACTTAAGAACTCCCACTTATATAGACATCCCTCTAATCATCTAAGTGATCACGTGATCCATATCAACTAAACAATGTCCGATCATCACGTGAGATGGAGTAGTTTCAATGGTGAACATCACTATGTTGATCATATCTACTATATGATTCATGCTTGACCTTTCGGTCTCAATGTTCCGAGGCCATATCTGCATATGCTAGGCTCGTCAAGTTTAACCCGAGTATTCTGCTTGTGCAAAACTGGCTTGCACCCGTTGTATGTGAACGTAGAGCTTATCACACTCAATCATCACGTGGTGTCTCGGCACGACGAACTGTAGCAACGGTGCATACTCAGGGAGAACACTTATACCTTGAAATTTAGTGAGAGATCATCTTGTAATGCTACCGCCGTACTAAGCAAAATAAGATGCATAAAGGATAAACATCACATGCAAACAATATAAGTGATATAATATGGCCGTCAGATTACGGGTTTCGGCAAACCCTTGAGGTTCGAACACTGGGGTGCGTACAAAGATCTCTCCCCCAGCTCATGCTCTCGCAACGATCTCAAAGCTTAGCTCGCCGAACCCGAGGAACAAGGGACGCAAGAGTTTATACTGGTTCGAGCCACCGTTGCAGTGTAATACTGTAACACCCTCGATGCGGCTATATCTCCCACGTGTCGAAGCACGACTTAGAGGCATAACCGCATTGAAAGCAATGTCGCAAGTGAGGTAATCTTCACACAACCCATGTAATACATAAGGGAAAAGATACATAGTTGGCTTACAATCGCCACTTCACACAATTACATGAATAAAGCATTACAACATCCAGATACAATCAAGGTCCGACTACGGAACCAAAATAAAAGAAGAACCCCAAATGCGACACGGTCCCCGATCGACCCCAACTGGGCTCCACTACTGATCAACTAGAACGAAACAACACAAAGGACAAGATCTTCATCGAGCTCCTCCTGAGCTTGGTTGCGTCATCTGCTCGGTCTCATCGGCACCTGCAAGCTGGTTTTGGAAGTATCTGTGAGTCACGGGGACTCAACAATCTCACACCCTCGCGATCAAGACTATTTAAGCTTATGGGTAAGGTAAAGGTATGAGGTGGAGCTGCAGCAAGCGACTAGCATATATGGTGGCTAACATACGAAAATGAGAGCGAGAAGAGAAGGCAAAGCACGGTCGATAAAAGTATGATCAAGAAGTGATCCTAAACAACCTACGTCAAGCATAACTCCAACACTGTGTTCACTTCCCGGACTCCGTCGGAAAGAGACCATCACGGTTACACACGCGGTTGATGCATTTTAATTAAGGTCAACTTTAGGTTTTCTACAACCGGACATTAACAAATTCCCATCTGCCCATAACCGCGGGCACGGCTTTCAAAAGTTCAAATCCCTGCAGGGGTGTCCCAACTTAGCGCATCACAAGCTCTCACGGTCAACGAAGGAATAGACCTCCTCCCGAGACATTCCGATCAGCCTCGGTATCCCGGTTCTTCAAGACATTTCGACAGGGTAAAACTAAACCAGCAACACCGCCCGAATGTGCCGACAAATCCCGATAGGAGCTGCACATATCTCGTTCTCAGGGCACACTCAGATGAGCCAGACGTCGGGTAGGCCAGCCCAGAGTTGCCCCTGGTAGCCCCGGACATCGCTCAGTTGGACCAACACTCAGAGGAGCACTGGCCCGGGGGGGAGGGTTAAAATAATGATGACCCTCAGGAGCGCGACTCCCAAGAGAAAAGAAAAGGCTAGGTGGCGAATGGTAAAACCAATGTTGGGCATTGCTGGAAGAGCTTTACTTAAGGCGAACTGTCAAGGGGTTCCCATAATAGCCGAACCGCGTAAGGAACGCAAAATCCGGGAACATAACACCGATATGACGGAAACTAGGGCGGCAAGAGTGGAACAAAACACCAGGCATAAGGCCGAGCCTTCCACCCTTTACCAAGTATATAGATGCATTAATTAAATAAAATATATTATGATATCCCAACAAGTAAACATGTTCCAAGCAAGGAACAACATCTCCATGTTCCAACAAGGAACAAACTTCAATCTTCACCTGCAACTAACAACGCTATAAGAGGGGCTGAGCAAAGCGGTAACATAGCCAAACAACGGTTTGCTAGGACAAGGTGGGTTAGAGGCTTGGTTCAACAATATGGGAGGCATGATAAGCAAGTGGTAGGTATCGCAGCATAGGCATAGCAAAAGAGCGAGCAACTAAGCAAGCAAAGATAGTAGTGATTTCGAGGGTATGATCATCTTGCCTGAAATCCCGCAAGGAAGAAGAACGAGTCCATGAAGAAGACAAATGGACGTAGACGAACGGGTCCTCACAAACGCGACGATACCGGATCCAACCCGAAGAAGCAAACACCGGAAAGAAGCACACAACATAGTAAACAACCAACACATGAACATGGTATGATATGCGAGATGCGGTATGCGATGCATATGCATGATTTGCAAAGGAATGATGGAACCTGGCCTCAACTTGGAAATCCAAGTGTGCCACTGGAAAGATGAGATGAAATCGCTTGAAAACGATATAAGGATCACCGGAATCGGAGTTACGGTTTGGAAATGGCAAGCGATTCAATTATGACACCGGTCTGCGATTTGCAGCAAGTAGCCAACTAAATGCAATGAGATGAACATGCTACAACACTCAAACATGGCAACAAAATACATGGCAGGGATGCATTCAAGATGCTTAACAAAAGTCTAGCACTGAGCTACGGCCAATTCATTCATTAACATGTTCAAACAAGCATGGCAAAAATGCATATGGAAAACAGATCTCAGACTTAGTGAAATTAACACTTGTCTGGAATTTCAGATCAGATAGCCCTCTTCGGAGCAACAAAACTGCATGCTACAGGACCTGAACATGGCAAAGTAAGGCATGGCATGGAGCTACTCAAAGATCTTAACAAAAGTCCCTTAGTGACCTTGAGCCAAAAGGGATCAGAAAATACAATTGCAAGCATGTGAACATGGCAAAAACATAATCAGTTTTCAGACTTAGTGAAAACTGGAGCATGCTGAAAACAGATATCAAGTAGGCATGTTTACGAGCTCGATGCACTCACTATGGAGCAAGTCATGATAAGCTAAGCATATATCCATCTAGAACACACAAAATTCAAGCTATACATGGCAAGAACAATAACATAGCATGCACGAATCAACTATAATATTATCGGCAAAATTGCAAACAAGTTGACAATCAGCCCAGATTCAGAAAGTAGCAAAAGTAGAGCTCAATTGACTCAAGCTAGGGTGCTCCATGATTGCAAACAAAGACATGGATGGATAGAGCACTACAAGATTAACAAAACATCCTTACTGATCATCCTCAAAAGGGGCACGGATCACTAGGAAACAACATGAACATATGGCATCATGAACTAAACAGCTCAAGGACTTAGTGGAAATGCTAAGTCCCTGAAAACAGAATTACCAAGTGCCTCACTTTGCAAGCTTGCACTAGTCACCACACACATCACAAAAATACATGGGTTGCACCTCTAGAAAGATGACAAAACCCTTAACAAAACATATGTAGAACTCATGGGCATATCATGCACACAATAATCATGGTAAAAATGACAAATATCTAAATGGAGCAGCAGATCTGACAATTATCTCAAATAGCACTCTTCTAACAGCATTTCGGGCATCAAGATGAACTCAAATGAAAATGATGCAATGGAATGAAATGATGTACTCTCTGAGATGAAAATTTTGATATGATATATGCATGAATCGGAGCTACGGATGCAAAGTTATGAGGCCATGAACATAGGCATATGGATCTGTGAAATCTCAGGACTTAGAAGAAATTTACCCCGCGGAAAAAGTCAACGGCGGACGAGGTGGAGCGGGACGGAGCTGTCCAGGCGCGGGCGTGGGCGTTTGGATCGGGGACCGGTGGATCTGGTCCCGATCCGGATCGGATCTGACCGGAGCTCCGGCGAGGCACGGCAATTCCGACGAGCTGAGGCAGAGGCGCGGTGAGGCGGCGGTGTTCCGGCGGGCGGTGGCGCGGGCGCCGGCGATGGAGATCGGCACACGGCGGCGGAGACTGGAACGGGGCGCGGTGGAGGCGGTCGGGGCGGAGCCGCGGCGATGGTGGCGATGGCCGGTCGGGGCGGAGCCGCGGTGGAGGCGGTCGGCGCACGGCGCCGGCTCGGGAGGCGAAGCGGAGCGGCCGCGGGCGGCGGTCGGCGGCAGATCTGGGCTGGGGAGGGCCCGCTACGGGCCGCGGCGGGCCGGCGGATGTGGCGGCGAAGTGGGGCGCTGGCGGCGGTGACGTGGCGCCCCGTGGTTGGCTCGGGCGGGCGGCGATGCTGATGTGGCAGCCTCTGGTTGGCCGAAGTGATGTGGAGGGCGTGGCCGGACATGTCCGGGCGCGGTGAGGACGCGTCTGGCGGCGCGAGGGACGGAATTTTTAGGGTTTCGTCCGCGAATTTGGAAGGGTTGCACATATTTATAGGTAGAGGGAGCTAGGAGAGTCCAAATGAGGTGCGGTTTTCGGCCACGCGATCGTGGTCGAACGACCGAGATGATGGAAGAGGTTTAGGTGGGTTTTGGGCCAAATTGGAAGGGTGTTGGGCTGCAACACACATGAGGCCTTTTCGGTCCCTTGGTTAACCGTTGGAGCATCAAACAAGGTCCAAATGGTACGAAACTTGACAGGCGGTCTACCGGTAGTAAACCAAGGCCGCATGACAAGTCTCGGTCCAATCCGAAAATGTTTAATCCCCACACATGAAAGAAAGGTAGAAATGACCACCGAAGGAGAACGAAGCGCCGGATTGCAAAACGGACAACGGGGAAAATGCTCGGATGCATGAGACGAACACGTATGCAAATGAAATGCACATGATGACATGATATGCAATGCATGACACGCAAGCAAAGACAAAGCAACAACAACGAATAACTGGAGGACAGCTGGCACATCGGTCTCGGGGCGTTACAACACTCCACCACTACGAGAGGATCTCGTCCTGAGATCTAGAATGGCACCGGAGGGAAAACGGAAGAGAAAGAGAAGAGGTAACGCTAAGTTGCTCCTTAGACAAACGAGTGAAAACCAAGAACCTTGAATAGGTTAAGCCATATCGAGAAAAGAATACAATGGAGATTAATGAAGTTGAAAACACTCCATTAGAAAAGGAGAACAAGGAACAATAAAGGTCAAATACGACAACACTCCGGTTGGAAATGGAAGGTAAAGAATATGAGCATGGCAAAATGAAAGCACTTGGATGAGAGTCCGGTTAGAAGAGGAAAGATAGACACAACACTCCGGTTAAACAATCTAGAGAAGGAATAAGAATGATATAATTTGGACAGCACTCCGACTGTAATTGGAAAGAATTTAACATGAATTTGACAAGATTAGGGGATACTTGATGAAAAACAACAATACACTGCCTCCGGAACTATTGAAAGAATGGCACAATGGGTAAGAACGATTTCAGGCGGCACTCCGGTTGAGAAGGGAGGCAAAAACTTGACAGGATGGGAAGAACTAGAAGAGCGGACATGACACTTCGGATAAAAGGATAAGGACGAAAAGAACACGATCCTGACAAAACAAGAAGATGGGTTGGTGAGAGCAACATCACAATGCCTCCGGAACGAAGGGAAACAAGATCTTGAGAGAGCACGGTTACCACAAATGTTAGAACGGAGTTGTTGGAAAACCAACAACGAAAAGAATAAGCTTGATATGGTCTTATGGAATACATCTCAAATCATGAGGTGACCACCTGCCACTCACGGGAAAAGAATTGGATTGATATGAACGAGGAGACGAGAAACTTATTTCACCGGGAGGATAAATGAAGAACTTGGGTCCTATATTGTCACCATTAATAGGATTACTCCTTAGGGAAAACTTTAGGTGAAATATAACCCAAGATAATTCCGATGACGAGATTGATGGATTTAAAATATCTCATTCTTGACAACATGTGAATCATGAAACATGAATTCCAATTATCAAGAATGACATAATACCACCTCCAATGATACGGAAGAAAGAATGCACTCCAGATTCCAATATGAAGAAAGCTTGAGCTTCTTAAAAGAATCTCGATGAAAACTTTGAGAAGGAATTAAATCCTTGATGAACCATCATGTAGAACCTCCATAAAGTACTCCGGTAAACAAAAGGATGATCAAACAGAAGGAAAAAGAAGTTGAAAACACAAGGTGAATCCTTGTAAGGATTTTTGATGGACCTCCGTGATAATTAGATCTTGGAACTCCGGGAAAGAAAAATGAATCAAGTGAAACCGAGAATTTGATGAACCTCCGCAATAAGGAATTAATCTTGGATGAAACATGAATAAGAATTACATTATGCTCATCCTTCATCAATTAAATTGATGACAATCAATGGATTTGACATATTACTTATTCTCGTAGCAAAGATTAAGAGAGATATAACATAAACTTGAGAAGGTCTTCAGTGATCCACCGTTAGAGTTTGAAAGAACGAAAGAATTGATATGATATTGAAGGAAGAAGAATCTTGGTCAAACCACCGTAAGAATTGAAAATGAACGAAGAGAAGATAAAGAAACACCAGGAAGAATTAAACAAAAGAACGGAGATGCTTGAGAGAATTAAGATACATGAGAAGAAGAGATCACGAGCTGATAAGAGAATACTTGAATGATGCACCGGTAAGATTTGGAGAAGCATAGCTGAAAGCTGAGAATGAATAATATTTGAAAAGATGGCCTTCAGAGGAAATAAATGGAAACAACTCATGAAATGCTCCAGGTGGGTGAAAGAATTCTCACAATCGAAACCAATTATGAGAGGATGGCACAAAGCTAGAGCCATAAATCTTGAAGAGAAAGGAGCAAGATTGAGAGAAGAATCTTCTTCGGTCTTCAAATGATGAGAAAGACGATGAGAAACACCACCGTGAATTGTTGAGACACTTCGGAATAAAGAAGAATAGGCAAGTTGAACCAATGATGAAAAGAATTTGACAGATCTTGGAAAAAGACATTTGACTGATGATAAATCATTCTTACGTCAAACTTCAAAAAGAAATTTGAGGATAGCTCCGGGAATAAGAAGAGTCAGGTAAGATCCTGGAAAAAGACCTGTGGGTTAGGGCCCACTCAAAAGAAACACCGTTGAACGATTACTTGAAAAGAGAGATTGCACCGGTTGGATTAAATGACTTGAATGAGATAACATTCTCGAAAGAGCTTGAAAGAAAGTAGAGTGTAAGCATGAATCTTCGGTATATCTTGAGCACTCCGGAACAATTGAATAGTGAGAAAATGACTGAATATAAAGTGCACCGGCATGAGAAGGCATTTGAAATAAGGGAAAAGAATATGATCAAACACCGAAAGCTTGAATTGAATCCACCGGAGAAGATAAAAGAACAAGGAATGATAAACTTGAGGCTCCGTTAGAATCTTCATGAGAATCACCGGATAAGAATATTGATAGAAAAAGGAATGGAGAGACTTCACGAAAATAAAAGGATACTTGATTAAGATATATGAGTCCTTCACGAAAAAGGGTGGGTGGGCGGGAAAAACAAAGGCAACTTGGAGATGGATGACACAAACAACGTTGAGAAGAAACTGATACTTGATCTTGCGGATGTTGAAATGATCGGACCCACTTGAAGAGAAGCACACCGGTTAAAAAGGATTGACAAAAACAATCTTGATGAACATGAAGGATTGGTATTCACATCGGAGTATGAGAACACCATTTGGGGAAGGTATGGAATCAACATTTGACTTCGAAGCAACTCGAATACCACAACTGAAAACAAAACAAAGGATTGGCTTGCAAAATAAGCTAGAACAAACATATGATAGAGATTTCGTCCGAAGTTTTCGTGGTGGGGCCTACACGGGCTCGATCGTACATCACCATCATGTACAAGGCAGTGCACATGACATACGAAGCGTCCCCGAGTCGGCATAGCCAAGGACTCTTTAAGACACAACGAGACCACTGTAAAACCGACCGTGAATAGGCGAACCACTAGACGTCGAACCCCAATTTCATATCATATATCCGTCGGAAAGATATCCTAGGAGCTACTTGAATTCCCACTTATAAACTCCCGAAATTTCTCGGTTATGCAATCAGGTGTTGGGGATACAGGGGAAGCATAATATCTCACCCAAAACTAGCAAATCCTACATCCAGCTGTATCCATCCTTCAACACATAACCAAGAAACCTTCGGAAATCATCTACCTCAACCTTCGAAAAGCATCCGTTATACAAGTTAAGGCAATACTCCCGAACTCCCGCCCCAGTACTGGGTGACGTCGAGGTTATCTCACCAACGAACTGCATAAAAGAGATTTTCGATGTCGGCGAACTAAACTCAGGTATTCCAGAACTGCAACGATAAAATTATGACGACAACACCTCAGAGCTCAACTCCCCGGGACACTTCCACAAAACCCTTGACAGGAGGCACCAAGACAATGTTCTTGTCACAAAACCATCAGAACGATTTCAAGATACCCGCGTGATCCTAAAAAATTTATTTTAGTGAAATTTGAGAAGAGAAGAGTCAAAACTCTACGTCAGGATGCCTTACCAGAGCGATGAGGAGACTGGGAAGTAAAAAGAATTCCTAAACTCTACGATATATAATTCCTAAATGACTCAAAACATTTTTCTAGACACAACTCGACCGCTAAAAACGATCAAACAGTGGGGGCTCCTAAGGTCGGGGAAGGCTCTGATTACCAACTTGTAACGCCCTCGATGCGGCTATATCTCCCACGTGTCGAAGCACGACTTAGAGGCATAACCGCATTGAAAGCAATGTCGCAAGTGAGGTAATCTTCACACAACCCATGTAATACATAAGGGAAAAGATACATAGTTGGCTTACAATCGCCACTTCACACAATTACATGAATAAAGCATTACAACATCCAGATACAATCAAGGTCCGACTACGGAACCAAAATAAAAGAAGAACCCCAAATGCGACACGGTCCCCGATCGACCCCAACTGGGCTCCACTACTGATCAACTAGAACAAAACACCACAAAGGACAAGATCTTCATCGAGCTCCTCCTGAGCTTGGTTGCGTCATCTGCTCGGTCTCATCGGCACCTGCAAGCTGGTTTTGGAAGTATCTGTGAGTCACGGGGACTCAGCAATCTCACACCCTCGCGATCAAGACTATTTAAGCTTATGGGTAAGGTAAAGGTATGAGGTGGAGCTACAGCAAGCGACTAGCATATATGGTGGCTAACATACGCAAATGAGAGCGAGAAGAGAAGGCAAAGCACGGTCGATAAAAGTATGATCAAGAAGTGATCCTAAACAACCTACGTCGAGCATAACTCCAACACCGTGTTCACTTCCCGGACTCCGCCGGATAGAGACCATCACGGTTACACACGCGGTTGATGCATTTTAATTAAGGTCAACTTTAGGTTTTCTACAACCGGACATTAACAAATTCTCATCTGCCCATAACCGCGGGCACGGCTTTCAAAAGTTCAAATCCCTACAGGGGTGTCCCAACTTAGCCCATCACAAGCTCTCACGGTCAACGAAGGAATAGACCTCCTCCCGAGACATTCCGATCAGACTCGGTATCCCGGTTCTTCAAGACATTTCGACAGGGTAAAACTAAACCAGCAACACCGCCCGAATGTGCCGACAAATCCCGATAGGAGCTGCACATATCTCGTTCTCGGGGCACACTCAGATGAGCCAGACGTCGGGTAGGCCAACCCAGAGTTGCCCTTGGTAGCCCCGGACATCGCTTAGTTGGACCAACACTCAGAGGAGCACTGGCCCAGGGGGGGGGGGGGGTTAAAATAATGATGACCCTCAGGAGCGCGACTCCCAAGAGAAAAGAAAAGGCTAGGTGGCGAATGGTAAAACCAATGTTGGGCATTGCTGGAAGAGCTTTACTTAAGGCGAACTGTCAAGGGGTTCCCATAATAGCCGAACCGCGTAAGGAACGCAAAATCCGGGAACATAACACCGATATGACGGAAACTAGGGCGGCAAGAGTGGAACAAAACACCAGGCATAAGGCCGAGCCTTCCACCCTTTACCAAGTATATAGATGCATTAATTAAATAAAATATATTATGATATCCCAACAAGTAAACATGTTCCAAGCAAGGAACAACATCTCCATGTTCCAACAAGGAACAAACTTCAATCTTCACCTGCAACTAACAACGCTATAAGAGGGGCTGAGCAAAGCGGTAACATAGCCAAACAACGGTTTGCTAGGACAAGGTGGGTTAGAGGCTTGGTTCAACAATATGGGAGGCATGATAAGCAAGTGGTAGGTATCGCAGCATAGGCATAGCAAAAGAGCGAGCAACTAAGCAAGCAAAGATAGTAGTGATTTCGAGGGTATGATCATCTTGCCTGAAATCCCGCAAGGAAGAAGAACGAGTCCATGAAGAAGACAAACGGACGTAGACGAACGGGTCCTCACAAACGCGACGATACCGGATCCAACCCGAAGAAGCAAACACCGGAAAGAAGCACACAACATAGTAAACAACCAACACATGAACATGGTATGATATGCGATATGCGGTATGCGATGCATATGCATGATTTGCAAAGGAATGATGGAACCTGGCCTCAACTTGGAAATCCAAGTGTGCCACTGGAAAGATGAGATGAAATCGCTTGAAAACGATATAAGGATCACCAGAATCGGAGTTACGGTTTGAAAATGGCAAGCGATTCAATTATGACACCGGTCTGCGATTTGCAGCAAGTAGCCAACTAAATGCAATGAGATGAACATGCTACAACACTCAAACATGGCAACAAAATACATGGCAGGGATGCATTCAAGATGCTTAACAAAAGTCTAGCACTGAGCTACGGCCAATTCATTCATTAACAGGTTCAAACAAGCATGGCAAAAATGCATATGGAAAACAGATCTCAGACTTAGTGAAATTAACACTTGTTTGGAATTTCAGATCAGATAGCCCTCTTCGGAGCAACAAAACTGCATGCTACAGGACCTGAATATGGCAAAGTAAGGCATGGCATGGAGCTACTGAAAGATCTTAACAAAAGTCCCTTAGTGACCTTGAGCCAAAAGGGATCAGAAAATACAATTGCAAGCATGTGAACATGGCAAAAACATAATCAGTTTTCAGACTTAGTGTAAACTAGAGCATGCTGAAAACAGATATCAAATAGGCATGTTTACGAGCTCGATGCACTCACTACGGAGCAAGTCATGATAAGCTAAGCATACATCCATCTAGAACACACAAAATGCAAGCTATACATGGCAAGAACAATAACATAGCATGCACGAATCAACTATAACATCATCGGCAAAATTGCAAACAAGTTGACAATCTGCCCAGATTCACAAAGTAGCAAAAGTAGAGCTCGATTGACTCAAGCTAGGGTGCTCCATGATTGCAAATAAAGACATAGATGAATAGAGCACTACAAGATTAACAAAACATCCTTATTGATTATCCTCAAAAGGGGCACGGATCACTAGGAAACAACATGAACATATGGCATCATGAACTAAACAGCTCAAGGACTTAGTGGAAATGCTAAGTCCCTGAAAACAGAATTACCAAGTGCCTCACTTTGCAAGCTTGCACTAGTCACCACACACATCACAAAAATACATGGGTTGCACCTCTGGAAAGATGACAAAACCCTTAACAAAACATATGTAGAACTCATGGGCATATCACGCACACAATAATCATGGTAAAAATGACAAATATCTAAATGGAGCAGCAGATCTGACAATTATCTCAAGTAGCACTCTTCTAACAGCATTTCGGGCATCAAGATGAACTCAAATGAAAATGATGCAATGGAATGAAATGATGTACTCTCTGAGGTGAACATTTTGATATGCTATATGCATGAATCGGAGCTACGGATGCAAAGTTACGAGGCCATGGACATAGGCATATGGATCTGTGAAATCTCAGGACTTAGAAGAAATTTACCCCGCGGAAAAAGTCAACGGCGGACGAGGTGGAGCGGGACGGAGTTGTCCAGGCGTGGGCGTGGGCGTTTGGATCGGGGACCTGTGGATCTGGTCCCGATCCGGATCGGATCTGACCGGAGCTTCGGCGAGGCGCGGCAATTCCAGCGAGCTGAGGCGGAGGCGCGGCGAGGCGGCGGTGTTCCGGCGGGCGGTGGCGTGGGCGCCGGCGATGGAGATCAGCGCACGGCGGCGGAGACTGGAACGGGGCGCGGCGATGGTGGCGATGGCCGGTCGGGGCGGAGCCGCGGCGGAGGCGGTCGGCGCGCGGCGCCGGCTCGGGAGGCGAAGCGGAGCGGCCGCGGGCGGCGGGCAGCGGCAGATCTGGGCCGGGGAGGGCCCGCTACGGGCCGCGGCGGGCCGGCGGATGAGGCGGCGAAGTGGGGCGCTGGCGGCAGTGACGTGGCGCCCCGTGGTTGGCTTGGGCGGGCGGCGATGCTGATGTGGCGGCCTCTGGTTGGCCAAAGTGATGTGGAGGGCGTGGCCGGACATGTCCGGGCGCGGTGAGGATGCGTCCGGCGGCGCGAGGGACGGAATTTTTAGGGTTTCGTCCGCGAATTTGGAAGGGTTGCACATATTTATAGGTAGAGGGAGCTAGGAGAGTCCAAATGAGGTGCGGTTTTCGGCCACGCGATCGTGATCGAACGACCGAGATGATGGAAGAGGTTTAGGTGGGTTTTGGGCCAAATTGGAAGGGTGTTGGGCTGCAACACACATGAGGCCTTTCGGTCCGTCGGTTAACCGTTGGAGCATCAAACGAGGTCCAAATGGTACGAAACTTGACAGGCGGTCTACCGGTAGTAAACCAAGGCTGCATGACAAGTCTCGGTCCAATCCGGAAATGTTTAATCCCCACACATGAAAGAAAGGTAGAAATGACCACCGGAGGAGAACGAAGCGCCGGATTGCAAAACGGACAACGGGGAAAATGCTCGGATGCATGAGGCGAACACGTATGCAAATGAAATGCACATGATGACATGATATGCAATGCATGACACGCAAGCAAAGACAAAGTAACAACAACGAATAACTGGAGGACAGCTGGCACATCGGTCTCGGGGCGTTACAAATACCCTACTCCAGTGTGGTGTGGTGGATTGCCTTGTAGGCTGGGGATGAACAAGTAAAAGGGAAGAACAACCTCCTGAGGAGAGGCGTTCTTGAGCTCGATGATCTTGTGTGGCTGCGGATGATCCGAGTGATCCGTCTCTCTATGAGCCCCTCTCTCTCTGGATGAGCCAATCCCTGGCTACGGTGGTGGCTAGCCCTATTTATAGAGGCCCGGGTCCTCTCCCCAAATGTTAGGCGGGAAGGGATCCCACAACGGCCAATTCGAAGGGGGACAATGAGTACAAGTTATCCTGACTAAAGGTGGTCTTCGCCTGTCAAAGGCTCTGGTGGTGACGCCGTCGTGGGCTCCGTGGTGACCTCCCTCTTGCCGTCCTGCTGGTCTTGGTCTCGTTGCATCGATATGGAAACCTTTGCCTGACGCCTCGGGACTTCGCACCTGCGCCTACATCTTTAGCACCGAAGAGGAAACTGGCACCCTGCACCTGCTGGCGCCTGCCTGGCCTTGGTCATCACGGCTCACGTCACGGGAACCTCACGAGGTGCCCCTTGCCTTGATCTCTCCGCTCCTCGCGAGCCAGCCTAGTGAGGTTGCCCCCGAGGAGGTCTTGTGTCGTCCACCTCGCGAGGCTTGGCCCCTCGCGAGGGTCTTGAGCGTTGGTTGATGAAGATAGGCCGTACCAGGCCGCGGGTGGAGCCACGCCCTGGGCCGCAGGCAGGCAAGTCTGGGTACCCCCGTTCCCAGGATGCCGACAATGGCCATCATCATCTTGTGCCTTTGATCTCCATCTCCAAAGCACCGTCATGATCGCCATCATCACCGGCTTGACACCTTGATCTCCATCGTAGCATCGTTGTCGTCTCGCCAACTATTGCATGCCGGCAGAGGCGAAGGACCCAATTGCAATCTTTATTTTGGTTGTAGGGGGCTTTATGCTATTTTGCAGGGATCTTATTGTAAATTCTACTACTGACTATTGTGCTCCACATTGAACCTGAAACGATTTCTATGTGATCTCTTCTGCCGACACACACGTCATCCTGTAAAAACATTGTAAAAACGTTTTACGGTGTCCCCTAAAACGATTTTACAGGACAAACTTTTACGGGACCTGCTAGAGATGCTCTGAGTGAGGAAGGGACCGGCTAAAAAGCGATGCGAGGCCGAGTTGTCGTGCCAACATGGCGAACGTCCATGCTCCTTTGTTTCACCCTTTCATTAAGGGTTGGTCTCGAGGATTTGGGACAGTCAAACATGTTCGACCTAACATTGGGGTATGCGCCCTTAGGCCTCTGATCAAGGACATATGCCCAAGACGCCGCCTGGAGCTGCTGCTCGTACTCGAAAATGGTCTATGAGGAGCTGGGCAGCAGGTCATCCTCCCCCTCCAAGAGCTAGTCCCAGTCGAGACTGGACCCGTTGTCCTCTTCATCGGCACAATCCTTCTTGGTGACAGACGATGCAATGAAGGACGAGGGCCCTGGCGATGTGGCGGCGACTTGTCTCCACTTCAGCACGGATTGGAGCCCCAGCTCTTGTCGGATCCGTCATCATGGTAGGGTTGTAGCACTTTAGAGCAAATAGCTACCCAAATACCACATCATCCGGCTATTCGCGCTCTTCCTTCATCATCTTCTTGTCCATCGTGGCGGGGTGGCAGGCAGCGATGGTGCAATGGGCAATGGGGGTAGCGGCCAGAGTTTTTGAAGTGGAGTGAAGGGAGAGTGAGTAGGGAAGGACCAGTTAAAAAGCTATGAGGGACCGGAAAGCCGGTACAACGTGGCGGCTGTCCGAACTCCCCTACTCCACCCCTTGATTTGAGATGGCCGGACACGTAAAGCCTAAAGTAGGGATCTGTGGCAGTTGTCCAAAATTTGTTACTCCACCATTCAATTTGAGACGGCCAAACACGTCTGGTCTGAAGTAGGGATTTATGACAAATGTCTAAACTCTCCTACTCCACCCCTCAAATTGAGACGGCGGGACACGTCTCGCCTAAAGTAGGGATTCGCGACAGATGTCCAAACTTCCCTGCTTCACCCCTCAAATTGAGACGGCGGGACACGTCTCGCCTAAAGTAGGGATCCGCGCCTAGGCCTCCTCTCCAACCACAAAATCACGTGGGCAATATAAAAAACGAAGAAGCTTAATTAGCAGTTTAACTCACTGAAACAGCCTGTCGTCGTCGGTGGATGGCATTCCCCCTTGCAATGCATAAACCAGTAGGGATCACGGTGGACCGGACAGCGCTGCAGCGTCACCGTCGGTGCTCCGTCACCCGGGATCACCCGCGGGGACAGAGAATATCAGCCCGCCTCCCTATTATAATCCCGCCCCAATCTCGTCTCCATCTCGATCTCGCCACCACTCCCCCATTTCCACTCCCCTCCCGGATCTCGCCGATTCGCCATGGCGGCCTCCACCAACGGCTCCTCGCCGCCGGCGCTCAAATTCCTCATCTACGGCCGCACCGGCTGGATCGGGGGCCTCCTCGGCAAGCTCTGCACCGCGCAGGGCATCCCCTTCGCCTACGGCGCCGGCCGGCTCGAGAACCGCGCCCAGCTCGAGGCCGACATCGACGAGGTCGCGCCCACCCACGTCTTCAATGCCGCGGGCGTCACCGGCCGCCCCAACGTCGACTGGTGCGAGACCCACCGCGTCGAGACCATCCGCGCCAACGTCTGCGGCACGCTCACGCTCGCCGACGTCTGCCGCGCCCGGGGCCTCGTGCTCATCAACTACGCCACGGGCTGCATCTTCGAGTACGACGCGGGCCACCCGCTCGGCTCGGGGGTCGGGTTCAAGGAGGAGGACACCCCCAACTTCGTTGGATCGTTCTACTCCAAAACCAAGGCCATGGTATGCCGTGTACCCATTCTCCCTTGCTTTAAGCTCCGGTTGTCCGTAGAATTCTTTCTAGAATGGCAAAGTGGAAATAGATCGGAGCCGCTTTGCTCGATTTATAATGTCAATGCCTGATTGCACGCTGAAACTTTGAAACGAGGGGTGTGATCATGGAGGGAAATGTGGCTTGCCAGTAATTGAGATTCCATTGATCTGTATGTACTCCCTCCGTTCGGAATTACCTGTCTCGAAAATGGATGTATCTAGAACTAAAATACATCTAGAACAGAGGGAGTAGTTAAGAAGGCCTTAAGAGAGATTTGGTAATTTGCATTGACCATCGTTTGGTTAGATCCGGCGTGATTTGCTGAATACCCCTAATTTCTTTGTCATCGTCACATTGAAGATGCTGATCATGGTGTTAGCTTGGGTTGACTTAATTTAAATAAAGTCAACGAAATCATGCTTACTTATGGGAGCAAGTTATGGGGTCTCATTAAATTGTCGTAGTACTCTAATTGGTTCCCCCCATCCATGCACACTGGTTTGGTGTATTGATAATTGCATGCTTCTTTGAATTTGTACAGCTCACTTCCCAGAGCTTTACCAATTTTGATTATGCAAAGTAATTAGCAATTTCCGTCGTGTAAACATCCTGCATTGATTATTTCTGTTATTAGATCTTAGTCCTGCTCTGTGCTTAGGTGATTGTTGCCGAAGTCATTTCATCTTATTTTAGAATGTTGCTGTATTGGTGTTGTAAATTTGTCGTTTAAATTCTTGAGTCCCAATTTAAGTACAATACACTCAAAACCAACATGATCTGATATAGTAGCATATTTTATGGAGAAGGGTCCGTTGTGCCACTGCTACCCTGGTTGGATAAAAGAAGGACAAACGTGGACTACTATAGATTTAAAAAATTGCAATAAAAAATGAACCAACTGAATGTTTACGCTCGGCGGAAATTGTACATGATAGTAACGAATGAGTGATGTTAGACCCAACCAACGAAAAGAGTGATGTTAGGCCCAAGCTAGAGTCTAGTTATTGGGCATAACCTCATATTTTATTGTTTGCGATGTGCTTTTAGCCTGTAGGTAATTAAAGTTAAGACACTTGGGCTTGCAGTACGGAAGTGTGTTTATTGTCCAAGAGTTTGGTGTCAAGTATGTCTTCTGTCAACTGCCTGAATGCCATGAGCACCTATCTTGGAAAGCAGGTGCTTATTTTGAAAGCAAAAGATGACCGTGTTAGCAGGACCCTTGTCAAATTGGATTCCTTATCTTTTACTTGACAGTGCCACACAAAATATAAGCAGTTCAAGTATGAATGTGCATCGTTTGGATAGACTGGTTCCGTGATCTGGATGCCCTGTGCGCAATCAGAAAATAGTGTGCAATGTTCTGGAACTTAGGAAATAACTG
Source organism: Triticum monococcum (assembly GCA_034509565.1). Lineage (NCBI taxonomy): Eukaryota > Viridiplantae > Streptophyta > Magnoliopsida > Poales > Poaceae > Triticum > Triticum monococcum. Next base: position 492,141,934 of record CM067846.1, read on the forward strand.
AACAGCTGTAGGCATGCAATTGTAGATATTATTCAAGAAACCCTGTTTCTTTCAGGTTTCTTTCATGTTGCTTTATTTCAGTGTTTTATTTTGTGCTACATCTTCATATGGACGAGAGGATTGTTCATTTTGTTTTGATAGAGTGGCTAAAATTATGTGGTGACATATACATATATAACGTTATATAACTCTACAGGTGATATTCGCAGAGGACAATTATTAAGATACCTTTGACATTAAAGGAACTAATTGGAAGTGGGAGAATGATTCATATGATAAACGGACAGTATGTTTTTCAGAGATGATGTCTTTTGGTGTCACATGGGTGCATAACAATTAGTTCAAAACAATTAAAATTGCACCGGTTAGACTTCATAGCTTAAAATTGAGAGTTTCATCACGTTTGCACACGAACGGATCATGAAGTCTAACCTAATTATACCTTATTTCTCAATCGTTGTACAAATAAGAAAACCCTTCAAAAACATATTCAAAATTTGAAAATAATAATAATGTCATGTTGATGCAGATTTTTGAAAAGAGTGATAACTATACAATATATGGCCATTGCATTAGCCATCCTAATTTTTCTTATTTGGCATCAACCGTAACATGAAAAGCCTGTTAATATTCTACATTTCTACTTAGCCAAATTCATCCTCGATTAATCATCATGATTTACCAACAGGTCTTACTTCCAAAGAAGTTAGCGTTGGACCTTACAATGCTAACTTACTATCCATTGAATATTGAAATGATCATAGGTATTTATGATAATGAAAAGTTTCTACATAGACAAAGCTTGATTAGGCAAATCTACGACTCCAAAGAACACCTGATTTAATCTCATAGAGAGCAGATTTTGGTGAAAATATACCCGGTTAATTGTGCCATTGTTCGTATGTGTGCGCATTACCATTATTTCCATGATAGTTGCTACTTTTAATTATGTTATTAGAAGTATTTCACAGTGAAGCTAACATTTACCTCTAATAGGTTGAGGAACTGCTGAAAAACTACGAAAACGTGTGCACCCTTCGTGTAAGGATGCCTATTTCATCTGATCTGTCCAATCCTCGCAATTTCATCACAAAGATCACCCGGTATGACAAGGTTGTGGATATCCCAAATTCAATGACAATATTGGATGAACTTCTTCCCATCTCAATCGAGATGGCGAAGAGAAACCTCACCGGAATCTGGAACTTCACTAATCCTGGTGTGGTGAGCCACAATGAGATACTGGAGATGTACAGAGATTACATCGACCCAAACTTCTCCTGGAAGAACTTCAACTTGGAGGAGCAAGCCAAGGTCATAGTCGCACCGAGGAGCAACAATGAACTTGACACTGTTAAATTAAAGACTGAGTTCCCAGAACTTTTGTCAATCAAGGAGTCGCTGATCAAAAATGTGTTCAAACCAAATCAGAAGACGTCCAAGGCTTGACCAAATGGAGCAGTCTGCACAGAGCCTTATGTTGATGTTATTTGTTCGACATACATTTATATCGCTCGCCGGTGCTAATCCAATAAGCATGCATGGTGTTTTATTCTGTCCCTGTCCTGTGCAGGCATTGTTGTTGCAGGAGATAGTTTCTCGTAGGAAGTCACACCCATTGCCATTATCAGATTGTTACACAGAACACTCTACATGGTGTTACTATTGTATCCTATGAATACGGTGGGAGATGGACCAAGTGAGGAGCAAGTTCCTCTGTTGTATTGTATCACATAACTGGAGTATATCATTTTTATAAAGTTCAGTAGGAGATTGCTTTGGACCCTGCAATATGTTGTTGCCTGCTAGCTCGTTCCTAATAAATTGAGTCCTCCTTTGGTTCATACGGATTTTGTAGGAATTCTAGAGGATAGGAATTTTGTAGGAAAAAAATGATTTGAAGCACTTTAGTTCGTAGAAATGGATTCCTATTCCTACGTAGGATAGGAACAGCCTTCACATTTCAAAGGAAAAAAAACTTTAGACCTCCTTTGGTTTAGAGGAATTTCATAGGAATTCTAGAGGATAGGATTTTTTTTCCTTTAGAGCCCTTTGGTTCATAGGAATGGATTCCTATTCCTACATAGGATTGGTTCCTATCCTCCACATTTCATAGGAAAATAAAAAAGAGCCTAGACTCAATGGAAAAATTTCTTTGGTGTCAATCAAATGACATCTTGTTTCCTATTCCTACTCATAGGATTTGAGATACATGTCATCTCATTTCCTACAAGATTCCTATTCCTATGATAATCCTATCCTATGAACCAAAAGAGGCCTTAGTCTAATTCAGTTAAAAAAATTCTATCCTATGCATCAAATGATATGTCTGTCCCTTGCTTTGTTTGGATGTAGATATTGAAAGGCTTGGCATTGTATTGGCTCCAATGCCAAATATCTCAAGACATTGATATTGAGCTTCAATGCCAAATCTAGTGTTTGGATGGACAAAGTGAAAATCTAACTTCCATAACATTCATGATTTCTTATTGTCTCTACAGCACACATACAAACATGCATTAGTTTTAAACTGACCACTACTAGTACTCTTAGACTGCAGCAAGACAAAGCCACTGTATTATATTGCACTGATGCTGTTGCATATACTTTTGCACTTCATTAGTTTCCTAATTGGTACAGTTACTGACTAGTGTTGCCGTGATGAGAAGGAGCAAATGGAGGTACACGATGCTACACAGTACTGGTGTTGGCGCGCTGACGACTGGAAGGCCACGTACGAGCTGTACGCCTGCAGTTCGTGGATGAGCTTGGCGGCGTCCCGGGCAACCTGGCCGGCGCCATTGGCGGCACCAACGCCGAGCTGAATGGGTTGGCATTCTCATGTGCATGACACTGCAGGTGTTCTCCCACCTATATGTAACGGGGACACTGCCCTCGAAGCCATCGGTCAGTTGCGAATGCTCCTTAGAGTTCCAATCATAAGTGTAAATAATCAAAGTACGGAAAGTATGTTAACTCATGCTTCTCCTTTATATAAAATTGCAATAAGAGCAACTCCAAAGGACCGACCCATTTCATTCGCCTGCGTCTGTTTGGGTCGACGCGGACAAAAGTGGCGGCCCAACAAACCGACCCAAACCCAAATCATGTCCGCGTCGCGTCCGCGCCAACGCATTTGCCGCCCAAATTTGCGCCCCAAATGCGTCAGCGCGGACGCCGAACGGACGCTTCGCGTGCCTCCTCGCTGTCCGCCGCGTCCCCACATGACGGCCATCCAACTACCCGCTGCCCACGCGGTCAGCTTAATTTATGACCACGGGCCCACGCGTCAGCGACGGCGCTCGTCCTTTTTTAAGCCGACCGTGCGGCGGGGCCGTCCTCATCCAAACTCGTCGTCCACATCTGCCAAGCTTTGCTCCCCCGTCACTGGCAAACCCTAGCCACCACAACCACAGCGAGATGGGCCTCTTCTCCGACGCCAGCGGCAGCAAGGCCAAGGGCAAGGCCCCCGCCACCATTTTCCCCTCAGAGTTCCTCCCGCCTCCGCCGGCGCCGGCGCCTCACCGACAGAGGCAGCGCGTGAACGTGCCAGTGCACCAGGCGGAGTGGCACTGGCAGCACCGCCAGCCTCTGCCGTATCCCGACGTGAACCTGCCGCACGACTGGCATCTGGATCCAGATAGGATCCCACTGCCGGTGGCGCCGCGGACGGCTTAGGCTCACGCGGAGGAGGTGCGGCGCCGGCGGGCGCTGCTGACGCCGGAGCAGCGCCGCGAGGCCGCCTACGCAACCGACTCGCCCAACTGGGTGAGGTGGTTCGCCTTCGAGCACGAGGAGGCAAGGCGACGGGGTGTCCGCGAGGTCGATCGGAGCTTGCCGCCGTCGGCGCTCGTCGTCCGCGAGGAGGATCAGGCGGAGGAGGACGCCTACTAGGCGGCCCTTGCGGCCGTCTACCGCGAGAGCGAGGAGGACGAGCGGCGCAGGGCGGAGGCGGCGGAGGAGGCTCGGTACGAGGCGGCAATGGCGCAGGCACTTGCCCTCTCCACGGCGGGCGACAACGTGGTGCCGCTGGTGGCCCCGCCGTCCCCTATCAAGCCGGAGACGGAGCCCAAGCGGGAGCCGTCCCCCATCGAGCGCTACTCCTGGACGGGAGTAGTGCGCGAGTGGGTACGCGTGCCGCCGGTCTGGATGGGAGCGACACCGGCGCAGGAGGCGGCGTAACTCGAGCACTGGCGCAAGATCCGGGTGGCCGAGGAGCGCCGCGATGGCGAGTACCTCGAGATGCTCGAGCGCGACCTTGAGGAGGAGCAGCGCGAGGCCGAGGAGGAGGCGCGCCAGGCCGCGGCTGCACAGGCGGCCACACCCTCCCCTTCCCCCGCGCCGGCACAACCCGACATGATGGCGCTCTGGAATACGGCGTTTGCCTGGGCCGGGCTGGCGCCGACGCTCATTGACCTCACGAACTTCGAGGACGACGATAACGACACCTAGGGCAGCGCACCGCCTCGTAGTTTAGGTTGTTTTTATTTTTTAAATGCAAATGTGGACGCGTGGACTCTCGCCGGCCTTCGTGGCCGGCTTTAATGTTTAATTAATGTTGTTTCTCCTTTTTAATATGCATGCGTTCATTTTTTTTCTAGCGCCGTCAAAATGGGTCCATGCCAGCGTTGGGCGCATGCGTCGACCCAAACACGGAAGCGGACATCCGTGTCCGCCTGGCCGACCCAAACGGACAAAATCGCCATCCGTTTGGGTAGGCCCGTTGGAGTTGCTCTAATGATTACCGATCTAGTTATCGATTGCTTAGGGACAAACAATTTTCTTGTGTTACAAACAGCTTTCTACTACGCTACTAAATTTATTATCTTGCAATTTATTCATAGTTTTATTCTCGCAAAGTACATCTAGCTTTATACTTGTTCTAGATAAAGTGAACATTAAGGGTGCGTAGAGTTATATCGGTGGTAGATAGAACTTGAAGAGAATATAAATCCTACATTTAGATCCGCGTTGGGTTCGGCACTCTTATTTGTCAAAAAAAACTACAATTGGTCCCTACACTTGTGGGTCATCAAGACCTTTTTCTGGCGCCGTTGTCGGGGAGTAATAGCGTGGAGTGAATATTCTCGTACATGCTTGTTTGCTTTATCACTAAGTAGATTTTATTTTCTGATCTAATTTGTTCTCTATCTTTAGTTATGGAATGAAACATGAAATACCAAAAAAATTAGTTGTACTTGCTACTCATGGAGATGGAGAACCTTCTAAAACCCTCAATGCACATTATGTGAAAAATATTAAACACTACTTTGATAACCTTGAGAAAACCCTGTTCAACTTGATAATAGGAGACACGTTGGATCAATGTGAATACTTTAGGGATTATCGCTTGACTCAAAAAAGGAAAACTCTTATGGGATCAAATTAATTATTTGCAATGGTATGCTTGGGATTTACGCTTGAGACATGATTATACTTGTTGCTCTAGGATGAAGGCTAAACACCTTCCCTTTTCATGCGAATCTAATGATAATGAAACCTTGGCTTCTTATGCTAATGGTAGATATGATTACTATGATGTGGAACGAATAGAAGAATTTGTTACTTTTAAGGGTGCTTATAAAATTGAATTTTTGTTTCAAAAGTATGAAAATTATGACGATGTTGTTTATAGACCTAAATTTTTTGTTATACTTAAATATTGCAATGAGGATTATAAATACAATTCCGATATTGATGTATTTATTGAGAAAGTCTCTGTTGTTCAAGAAGAGACTAATATTTTGCAGGAAACCATGGAAGAAGAAATTGATAAAATTGCTAGCTCATTAGATGAAAAAAATGAGGAGTAGAGCGAAGAACAAAAGGAGGAAGAGGGGATTGGCTACCCGTGCCCACCTTCTAATAAGAGTAATTCTTCAACTTATATATTGTTTAATTCCCCATCGTTCTTACCGAAGGATGAATGCCATGATAATTGCTACGACCCCGTTGATTCGTTTGAAATATCCCATTTTTGATGAAATTGATGCTTGATATGGTTGTGGACAAGATGCCAATATGAATTATGCTTATGGAGATGAACTTGCTAAAGTTCCTTATGTTAAGAATGAAATTATTGCTATTACACCCAAACATGATAGTCTTATTATCTTTTTGAATTCTCCCAACTACACTACATCGGAGAAGTTTACTCTTATTAAGGATTATATTGATGGGTTGCATTTTACTATTTCACATGATAATGTGATGAATATAATATGCATGTGCTTGCTGATCCTACTTGCAAATATTATGAGAGATGAACTTCATCTCCGCCTCTATATGTTTCCAACACGATACAATTGCAAGAAACTACTTATGTTATGCATTGGCCTTTACTTGATGTGCATGAATTGTTTTTTATGACATGCCAATGCATAGGAAGAGAGTTAGACTTCATCATTATGTGATATATGTTACTTTGTGCTCACTACTAAATTACAAATCATTGTTAATTAAAATTGGGTTTGATATACCTTGGGATCCGGGTGGATCAATTACTTGAGCACTTTATGCCTAGCTTAATGACTTTAAAGAAAGAGCCGTCATGGAGACAATCCGGAATTTTTTGAGAGTCATGTGCGCTTTTATAAAGTTTTAAAACAAAAAAATATAGAGGGAAATTTAAAAACTTTTCCAAAAAGAAGCGATTGGAAGGTTATGCATTGGAGAAGTGAGGGTCGACCTTGAACACTTGTGTTCATGCTCATGGAAACAATGTAGAATTTTTCATGAAAGTTTTTCACAAAAATAATTACCCTCTTGTATAAACCATTGTATTATAAAAGTGATGTCCCAATATTTTCCTTTAGGATGATTATATTGCTTGTTTGGTATGTGCGGTGCAAAAACATAAACTTATGTGGTAGTGCGTGAATTTATATTTTTCTACTGGAACATGCAAAAATTCTGAAACTTGTACACGGTACTACCACGCAAATTGTTTATTTTTTTCCTAATTTTTCAGAATTTTTCAAGTTACAAAAGTATGATCAATGTTCAGATTGCTACAAACTGTCATGTTTTGACAGATTCTGTTTTTGATGCATTGTTTTGCTTGTTTTGATGGAACTATGGAGTGTATCGAGTGGTATAAGCCATGGAGAAGTTAGAATACAGTAGATATAATGCAAAAATAAAATATGAATGTGTTTGCATTATTATACTAACGGATCTCATGAAGATTTTGTTAAGTTTTGTGTGGATGAAGTGTTCGAAGATCGATGAGGTCTCGATATGAGGAGAAGGAGAAGAGACAAGAGTTAAAGCTTGGGGATGCCCAAGGCACCCCAAGTAAATATTCAAGGAGACTCAAGCGTCTAAGCATGGGGATGCCCTGGAAGGCACCCTATCTTTTTCAACAAGTATCGGCATGTTTCGGTTTTTGTTTTGTTCACATGATACACGTAAATTCTTGGAGTGTCGTGTGCTTTTTATTTTTCTTTTAGTGATGCACCATGCTGGTATGAGATAGTCCTTGGTTAATTTATAGAATGTTCATTGCACTTCACTTATATCATTTGAGTATGGCATTATAGAATGCTTCATGTGCTTCACTTATATCATATGAAGTTTGGATTGCCTGTTTCTCCACACATAGAAAACCATTATTTGTAGAATGCTCTTTTGCTTCACTTATTTTATTAGAGCGAGGGCAAGTCTTTTGTAGAAAGAATTAAACTTTCTTGCTTCACTTATATCTATTTAAAGAGTCAACATGAAGTGGTCATTCACATGGTTAGTCATAAAATCCTACATAAAACTTGTAGATCACTGAATATGATATGTTTGATTCCTTGCAATAGTTTTGCGATATATACATGATAATATGTGGGAGGTACTAGTGAATGATTGTGGTTTAGTTCGAATATTGGTGTTAAGGTTTGTGATTCCCGAAACATGTATGTATAGTCTCTCGTTATACTATGAAGCTGGAGCATGATTTATTATTGATTATCTTTCTTATGAGTGGGGTCGGGGAAGAGCGATGGTCTTTTCCTACCAATCTATCCCCCTAGGGGCATGCGTAGTGGTATTTTGCTTTGAGGGCTAATAAACTTTTGCAATAAGTATATGAGTTCTTTATGACTAATTTGAGTCCATGGATTGTACGCACTCTTACCTTTCTGCAATTTGCTAGCCTCTTCGGTACCATGCATTGCCCTTTCTAACCTCGAGAGTCGGTGCAAACTTTGAAGGAAATATGCCCTAGAGGCAATAATAAAGTTATTATTTATTTCCTTATATCATGATAAATGTTTATTATTCATGCTAGAATTGTATTAACCAGAAACATAATACATGTGTGAATACATAGACAAACTTAGTGTCACTAGTATGCCTCTACTTGACTAGCTCGTTAATCAAAGATGGTTATGTTTCCTAACCATGAACAAGGTCTTGTTATTTGATTAACGAGGTCACATCATTAGTTGAATGATCTGATTGACATGACCCATTTCATTAGCTTAGCACCCGATCGTTTAGTATGTTGCTGTTGCTATTCTTCATGACTTATACATGTTCCTATGACTATGAGATTATGCAACTCCCGTTTACCGGAGGAACACTTTGGGCACTACCAAACGTCACAACATAACTGGGTGATTATAAAGGAGTACTATAGGTGTCTCCAAAGGTAGATGTTGGGTTGGCGTATTTCGAGATTAGGATTTGTCACTCCGATTGTCGGAGAGGTATCTCTGGGCCCTCTCGGTAATGCACATCACATAAGCCTTGCAAGCATTGTAACTAATGAGTTAGTTGCGAGATGATGTATTACGGAACGAGTAAAGAGACTTGCCGGTAACGAGATTGAACTAGATATTGGATACCGACGATCGAATCTCGGGCAAGTAACATACCGATGACAAAGGGAACAACGTATGTTGTTATGCGGTCTGACCGATAAAGATCTTCGTAGAATATGTAGGAGCCAATATGGGCATCCAGGTCCCGCTATTGGTTATTGACCGGAGATGTGTCTCAGTCATGTCTACATTGTTCTCGAACCGTAGGGTCCTCATGCTTAACGTTACGATGCCAGTTATTATGAGTTTATGCATTTTGATGTACCGAAGTTAGTTCGGAGTCCCGGATGTGATCACGGACATGACGAGGAGTCTCGAAATGGTCGAGACATAAAGATTGATATATTGGATGACTATATTCGGACACCGGAAATGTTCCGGGTGATTTCGGAGAAAACCGGAGAGCCGGAGGGTTACCGGAACCCTATCGGGAGAAGTTATGGGCCTTATGGGCTTTAGTGGAGAGAGAGAAGGGCTGCCAGAGGTGGGCCGCACGCCACCTCCTCCCTGGTCCGAATTGGACTAGGGGAGGGGGGCGGCGCCCCCCCCCTTTTCCTTCTCCCACTCCACCTCTTTCCCCCTCCTAGTAGGAGTCCTACTCCTACTAGGAGGAGGACTCCTCCTTGGCGCGCCACACCTGGCCGGCCGGCCTCCTCCCCTTGCTCCTTTATATACGGGGGCAGGGGGCACCCCAAGACACACAAGTTGATCCACGTGATCGTTCCTTAGCCGTGTGCGGTGCCCCCTGCCACCATATTCCACCTTGATCATATCGTTGTAGTGCTTAGGCGAAGCCCTGCGTTGGTAGAACATCAAGATCGTCATCACGCCGTCGTGCTGACGGAACTCCTCCCCGAAGCTTTGCTGGATCGGAGCCCGGGGATCGTCATCGAGCTGTACGTGTGCTAAGAACTCGGAGGTGCCGGAGTAACGGTGCTTGGATCGGTCGGATCGGGAAGAAGACGTACGACTACTTCCTCTACGTTGTGTCAACGCTTCCGTTGCAATCTACAAGGGTACGTAGATCAGACTCTCCCCCTCGTTGCTATGCATCACCATGATCTTGCGTGTGCGTAGGAAAATTTTGAAATTACTACGTTCCCCAACAGTGGCATCCGAGCCTAGGTTTTATGGTTTGATGTTATATGCACGAGTAGAACACAAGTGAGTTGTGGGTGATACAAGTCATACTGCCTACCAGCATGTCATACTTTGGTTCAGCGGTATTGTTGGACGAGACGACCCGGACCAACCTTACGCGTACGCTTACGCGAGACCGGTTCCCTCGACGTGCTTTGCACATAGATGGCTTGCGGGCGACTGTCTCTCCAACTTTAGTTGAACCGAGTATGGCTACGCCCGGTCCTTGAGAAGGTTAAAACGGAGTCTATTTGACAAACTATCGTTGTGGTTTTGATGCGTAGGTAAGATTGGTTCTTGTTTAAGCCCGTAGCAGCCACGTAAAACTTGCAACAACAAAGTAGAGGACGTCTAACTTGTTTTTGCAGGGCATGTTGTGATGTGATATGGTCAAGACATGATGCTGAATCTTATTGTATGAGATGATCATGTTTTGTAACTGAGTTATCGGCAACTGGCAGGAGCCATATGGTTGTCGCTTTATTGTATGCAATGCAATCGCGATGTAATGCTTTACTTTATCACTAAACGGTAGCGATAGTCATGGAAGCATAAGATTGGCGAGACGACAACGATGCTACGATGAAGATCAAGGTGTCGCGCCGGTGACGATAGTGATCATGACGGTGCTTCGGAGATGGAGATCACAAGCACAAGATGATGATGGCCATATCATATCACTTATATTGATTGCATGTGATGTTTATCTTTTTATACATCTTATCTTGCTTTGATTGACGGTAGCATTATAAGATGATCTCTCACTAAATTATCAAGAAGTGTTCTCCCTGAGTATGCACCGTTGCGAAAGTTCTTCGTGCTGAGACACCACGTGATGATCGGGTGTGATAGGCTCTACGTTCAAATACAACGGGTGCAAAACAGTTGCACACGCGGAATACTCAGGTTATACTTGACGAGCCAAGCATATACAGATATGGCCTCGGAACACGGAGACCGAAAGGTCGAGCGTGAATCATATAGTAGATATGATCAACATAATGATGTTCACCGATGAAACTACTCCATCTCACGTGATGAGCGGACATGGTTTAGTTGATTTGGATCACGTGATCACTTAGAAGATTAGAGGGATGTCTATCTAAGTGGGAGTTCTTAAGTAATATGATTAATTGAACTTAAATTTATCATGAACTTAGTACCTGATAGTATCTTGCTTGTTTATGTTGATTGTAGATAGATGGCTCGTGCTGTTGTTCCGTTGAATTTTAATGCGTTCCTTGAGAAAGCAAAGTTCAAAGATGATGGTAGCAATTACACGGACTGGGTCCGTAACTTGAGGATTATCCTCATTGCTGCACAGAAGAATTACGTCCTGGAAGCACCGCTGGGTGCCAGGCCTGCTGCTGGAGCAACACCAGATGTTATGAACGTCTGGCAGAGCAAAGCTGATGACTACTCGATAGTTCAGTGTGCCATGCTTTACGGCTTAGAATCGGGACTTCAACGACGTTTTGAACGTCATGGAGCATATGAGATGTTTCAGGAGTTGAAGTTAATATTTCAAGCAAATGCCCGGATTGAGAGATATGAAGTCTCCAATAAGTTCTATAGCTGCAAGATGGAAGAGAACAGTTCTGTCAGTGAGCATATACTCAAAATGTCTGGGTATAATAATCACTTGATTCAATTGGGAGTTAATCTTCCAGATGATTGCGTCATTGACAGAATTCTCCAATCACTGCCACCAAGCTACAAGAGCTTCGTGATGAACTATAGTATGCAAGGGATGAACAAGACTATTCCCGAGCTCTTCACAATGCTGAAAGCTGCGGAGGTAGAAATAAAAAAGGAGCATCAAGTGTTGATGGTTAACAAAACCACTAGTTTCAAGAAAAAGGGCAAAGGGAAGAAGAAGGGGAACTTCAAGAAGAACGGCAAGCAAGTTGCTGCTCAGGAGAAGAAACCCAAGTCTGGACCTAAGCCTGAAGCTGAGTGCTTCTACTGCAAGCAGACTGGTCACTGGAAGCGGAACTGCCCCAAGTATTTGGCGGATAAGAAGGATGGCAAGGTGAACAAAGGTATATGTGATATACATGTTATTGATGTGTACCTTACTAATGCTCGCAGTAGCACCTGGGTATTTGATACTGGTTCTGTTGCTAATATTTGCAACTCGAAACAGGGACTACGGATTAAGCGAAGATTGGCTAAGGACGAGGTGACGATGCGCGTGGGAAACGGTTCCAAAGTCAATGTGATCGCGGTCGGCACGCTACCTCTACATCTACCTTCGGGATTAATATTAGACCTAAATAATTGTTATTTGGTGCCAGCGTTGAGCATGAACATTATATCTGGATCTTGTTTAATGCGAGACGGTTATTCATTTAAATCAGAGAATAATGGTTGTTCTATTTATATGAGTAATATCTTTTATGGTCATGCACCCTTGAAGAGTGGTCTATTCTTGTTAAATCTCGATAGTAGTGATACACATATTCATAATGTAGAAACCAAAAGATGCAGAGTTGATAATGATAGTGCAACTTATTTGTGGCACTGCCGTTTAGGTCATATCGGTGTAAAGCGCATGAGGAAACTCCATACTGATGGACTTTTGGAACCACTTGATTATGAATCACTTGGTACTTGCGAACCGTGCCTCATGGGCAAGATGACTAAAACACCGTTCTCCGGTACTATGGAGAGAGCAACAGATTTGTTGGAAGTCATACATACAGATGTATGCGGTCCGATGAATATTGAGGCTCGTGGCGGATATCGTTATTTTCTCACCTTCACAGATGATTTAAGCAGATATGGGTATATCTACTTAGTGAAACATAAGTCTGAAACATTTGAAAAGTTCAAAAAATTTCAGAGTGAAGTTGAAAATCATCGTAACAAGAAAATAAAGTTTCTACGATCTGATCGTGGAGGAGAATATTTGAGTTACGAGTTTGGTGTACATTTGAAAAATTGTGGAATAGTTTCGCAACTCACGCCACCCGGAACACCACAGCGTAATGGTGTGTCCGAACGTCGTAATCGTACTTTACTAGATATGGTGCGATCTATAATGTCTCTTACTGATTTACCGCTATCGTTTTGGGGATACGCTCTAGAGACGGCCGCATTCACATTAAATAGGGCACCATCAAAATCCGTTGAGACGACGCCTTATGAACTATGGTTTGGCAAGAAACCAAAGTTGTTGTTTCTGAAAGTTTGGGGCTGCGATGCTTATGTGAAAAAGCTTCAACCTGATAAGCTCGAACCCAAATCGGAGAAATGTGTCTTCATAGGATATCCAAAGGAAACTATTGGATACACCTTCTATCACAGATCCGAAGGCAAGACTTTTGTTGCTAAATTCGGAAACTTTCTTGAGAAGGAGTTTCTCTCGAAAGAAGTGAGTGGGAGGAAAGTAGAACTTGACGAGGTAACTGTACCCGCTCCCTTATTGGAAAGTAGTACATTACAGAAAACTGTTTCTGCAACACCTACACCAATAAATGAGGAAGCTAATGATAATGATCATGAAACTTCAGAACAAGATACTACTGAACCTCGTAGATCAATCAGAGCAAGATCCGCGCCAGAGTGGTACGGTAATCCAGTTCTGGAAGTCATGCTGCTAGATCATGATGAACCTACGAACTATGAAGAAGCGATGGTGAGCCCAGATTCCGCAAAGTGGCTTGAAGCCATGAAATCTGAGATGGGATCCATGTATGAGAACAAAGTATGGACTTTGGTTGACTTGCCCGACGATCGGCAAGCAATTGAGAATAAATGGATCTTCAAGAAAAAGACTGACGCTGATGGTAATGTTACTGTCTATAAAGCTCGACTTGTTGCAAAAGGTTTTCGACAAGTTCAAGGGGTTGACTACGATGAGACCTTCTCACCCGTAGAGATGCTTAAGTCTGTCCGAATCATGTTAGCAATTGCCGCGTTTTATGATTATGAAATATGGCAGATGGATGTCAAAACTGCATTCCTGAATGGATTTCTGGAAGAAGAGTTGTATATGATGCAACCGGAAGGTTTTGTCGATCCAAAGGGAGCTAACAAAGTGTGCAAGCTCCAGCGATCCATTTATGGACTGGTGCAAGCATCTCGGAGTTGGAATAAACGCTTTGATAGTGTGATCAAAGCATTTGGTTTTATACAGACTTTTGGAGAAGCCTGTATTTACAAGAAAGTGAGTGGGAGCTCTGTAGCATTTCTGATATTATATGTGGATGACATATTGCTGATTGGAAATGATATAGAATTTCTGGATAGCATAAAGGGATACTTGAATAAGAGTTTTTCAATGAAAGACCTAGGTGAAGCTGCTTACATATTGGGCATTAAGATCTATAGAGATAGATCGAGACGCTTAATTGGACTTTCACAAAGCACATACCTTGACAAAATTTTGAAAAAGTTCAAAATGGATCAAGCAAAGAAAGGGTTCTTGCCTGTGTTACAAGGTGTGAAGTTGAGTCAGACTCAATGCCCGACCACTGCAGAAGATAGAGAGAAAATGAAAGATGTTCCCTATGCTTCAGCCATAGGCTCTATCATGTATGCAATGCTGTGTACCAGACCTGATGTGTGCCTTGCTATAAGTTTAGCAGGGAGGTACCAAAGTAATCCAGGAATGGATCACTAGATAGCGGTCAAGAACATCCTGAAATACCTGAAAAGGACTAAGGATATGTTTCCCGTATATGGAGGTGACAAAGAGCTCACCGTAAGAGGTTATGTTGATGCAAGCTTTGACACTGATCCGGACGATTCTAAATCGCAGACCGGATACGTGTTTACATTAAACGGTGGAGCTGTCAGTTGGTGCAGTTCTAAACAAAGCGTCGTAGCGGGATCTACATGTGAAGCGGAGTACATAGCTGCTTCGGAAGCAACGAACGAAGGAGTCTGGATGAAGGAGTTCATATCCGATCTAGGTGTCATACCTAATGCATCGGGTCCAATGAAAATCTTTTGTGACAATACTGGTGCAATTGCCTTGGCAAAGGAATCCAGATTTCACAAGAGGACCAAGCACATCAAGAGACGCTTCAATTCCATCCGGGATCTAGTCCAGGTGGGAGACATAGAGATTTGCAAGATACATACGGATCTGAATGTTGCAGACCCGTTGACTAAGCCTCTTCCACGAGCAAAACATGACTAGCACCAAGGCTCCATGGGTGTTAGAATCATTACTATGTAATCTAGATTATTGACTCTAGTGCAAGTGGGAGACTGAAGGAAATATGCCCTAGAGGCAATAATAAAGTTATTATTTATTTCCTTATATCATGATAAATGTTTATTATTCATGCTAGAATTGTATTAACCAGAAACATAATACATGTGTGAATACATAGACAAACTTAGTGTCACTAGTATGCCTCTACTTGACTAGCTCGTTAATCAAAGATGGTTATGTTTCCTAACCATGAACAAGGTCTTGTTATTTGATTAACGAGGTCACATCATTAGTTGAATGATCTGATTGACATGACCCATTTCATTAGCTTAGCACCCGATCGTTTAGTATGTTGCTGTTGCTATTCTTCATGACTTATACATGTTCCTATGACTATGAGATTATGCAACCCCCGTTTACTGGAGGAACACTTTGGGCACTACCAAACGTCACAACGTAACTGGGTTGGCGTATTTCGAGATTAGGATTTGTCACTCCGATTGTCGGAGAGGTATCTCTGGGCCCTCTCGGTAATGCACATCACATAAGCCTTGCAAGCATTGTAACTAATGAGTTAGTTGCGAGATGATGTATTACGGAATGAGTAAAGAGACTTGCCGGTAACGAGATTGAACTAGATATTGGATACCGACGATCGAATCTCGGGCAAGTAACATACCGATGACAAAGGGAACAACGTATGTTGTTATGCGGTCTGACCGATAAAGATCTTCGTAGAATATGTAGGAGCCAATATGGGCATCCAGGTCCCGCTATTGGTTATTGACCGGAGATGTGTCTCAGTCATGTCTACATTGTTCTCGAACCGTAGGGTCCGCACGCTTAACGTTACGATGACAGTTATTATGAGTTTATGCATTTTGATGTACCGAAGTTAGTTCGGAGTCCCGGATGTGATCACGGACATGACGAGGAGTCTCGAAATGGTCGAGACATAAAGATTGATATATTGGATGACTATATTCGGACACCGGAAATGTTCCGGGTGATTTTGGAGAAAACCGGAGAGCCGGAGGGTTACCGGAACCCTACCGGGAGAAGTTATGGGCCTTATGGGCTTTAGTGGAGAGAGAGAAGGGCTGCCAGAGGTGGGCCGCACGCCACCTCCTCCTTGGTCCGAATTGGACTAGGGGAGGGGGGCGGCGCCCCCCCCCCCTTTTCCTTCTCCCACTCCACCTCTTTCCCCCTCCTAGTAGGAGTCCTACTCCTACTAGGAGGAGGACTCCTTGGCGCGCCACACCTGGCCGGCCGGCCTCCTCCCCTTGCTCCTTTATATACGGGGGCAGGGGGCATCCCAAGACACACAAGTTGATCCACGTGATCGTTCCTTAGCCGTGTGCGGTGCCCCCTGCCACCATATTCCACCTCGATCATATCGTTGTAGTGCTTAGGCGAAGCCCTGCGTCGGTAGAACATCAAGATCGTCATCACACCGTCGTGCTAACGGAACTCCTCCCCGAAGCTTTGCTAGATCGGAGCCCGGGGATCGTCATCGAGCTGTACGTGTGCTAAGAACTCGGAGGTGCCGGAGTAACGGTGCTTGGATCGGTCGGATCGGGAAGAAGACGTACGACTACTTCCTCTACGTTGTGTCAACGCTTCCGTTGCAATCTACAAGGGTACGTAGATCAGACTCTCCCCCTCATTGCTATGCATCACCATGATCTTGCGTGTGCGTAGGAAAATTTTGAAATTACTACGTTCCCCAACAAACTTCGCCGGTGCATCCAAACCCCGTGATATGATACACTCTATGTGACGCCCCCGATTCAAGCGTACACTAATCATCCACGCAAACATGTACGGTCAAGGTCAGGGACTCACGGGAAGATATCACAACACAACTTTAAAACTAAAATAAGTCATACAAGCATAATATTACAAGCCAGGGGCCTCGAGGGCTAAAATACAAGAGCTCGATCATAGACGAGTCAGCGGAAGCAACAATATCTGAGTATAGACATAAGTTAAACAAGTTGCCATAAGATGGCTAGCACAAACTGAGATACAGATCGAAAGAGATGCAGGCCTCCTGTCTGGGATCCTCCTAAACTACTCCTGGTCGTCAGCGGTGGCCTGCACGTAGTAGTAGGCACCTCCAGTGTAGTTGGAGTCATCGTCGGTGGCGTCTGGCTCCTAGGCTCCAACATCTGGTCGCAACAACCGAGTATAGAAAGGGGAAAAGGGGGGAACAAAGCAACCGTGAGTACTCATCCAAAGTACTCGCAAGTAAGGATCTATACTACATATGCATTGGTTTCAATGAAATGGATAGTATCTGTGGACTGAACTACAGAATGCCAGAATAAGAGGGGGATAGCTAGTCCTATCGAAGACTACGCTTCTGGCAGCCTCCATCTTGAAGCAGTAGAAGAGAGTAGATGGTAAGTTAACCAAGTATCATCGCATAGCATAATCCTACCCGACGATCCTCCCCTCGTCGCCATGTGAGAGAGCGATCACCGGTTGTATCTAGCACTTGGAAGGGTGTGTTTTATTAAGTATCCGGTTCTAGTTGTCATAAGGTCAAGGTACAATTCTGAGTCGTCCTTTTACCGAGGGACACAACTATTTGAATAGATAAACTTCCCTGCAAGGGATAAACTTCCCTGCAAGGGTGCACCACATTTCCCAATACGCTCGATCCCCTTTGCCGGACACACTTTCCTAGGTCATGCCCATCCTCGGAAGATCAACACGTTGCAGCCCCACCTAGGCACAACAGAGAGGTCAGCACGCCGGTCTAAATCCTATGCGCTCAGGGGTCTGAGCCCATCACCCATTGCACACCTGCACGTTGCAAACGTGGCCGGAAGCAGACCTAGCCTCCCTAATACAAGAGCAGGTGTTCCAGCCCAATCCGGCGCGCTCCGCTGAGTCGCTGACGTCAAGAAGGATTCGGCTGATACCACGATGTCGAGTGCCCATAATTGTTCCCGCGTAGTTGGTTAGTGCGTATAGGCCAGTGGCCAGGCTCAGATCAAATACCAAGATCTCATTAAGCGTGTCAATTGAATTAACCGCGGATGCCGACCAGGGCCAGGCCCACCTCTCTCCTAGGTGGTCTCAACCTGCCCTGTCGCTCCGCCACAAAGGTCCACTCAGAGGGCCGTCAGGACAAACGTCCTTTCGGTCCCAATCCGTGAATCACTCGCGGGTACTCTACGAGCCGACCCGACTTTAGTCGCCACATATATCATGTATTATGTATATAAGTATATACCCGTGATCACCTCCCGAGTGATCACGGCCCGATATTATAGCATGGCAGACGGACAAGAATGTAGAGCCACTGATGGAATACTAGCATCCTATACTAAGCATTTAGGATTGCAGATAAAGGTAACAACAGTAGT
This sequence comes from Triticum monococcum, assembly GCA_034509565.1. Taxonomy (NCBI): domain Eukaryota; kingdom Viridiplantae; phylum Streptophyta; class Magnoliopsida; order Poales; family Poaceae; genus Triticum; species Triticum monococcum. The sequence goes on from CM067846.1 coordinate 492,160,431, forward strand.
ACCAAAGACAGGCTATGCATCAGGATAGGATTAACGGAAAGCAGTAACATGCTACACTACTCTAATGCAAGTAGTAGAGAGAAGAATAAGTGATATCTGGTGATCAAGGGGGGGCTTGTCTGGTTGCTCTGGCAAGTAGGGGTCATCAACAACGTAGTCGATCGGGGCACCAGCAGCGGTGTCAGTCTCGTAGTCTACCGGAGAGAAGAGGGGGAAGAAACAATGATTGCAATGCAAACAGATGCATAACGATGCATGACATGACAACGAGTGATGCTAGGTGTGCTCTAACGTGGTAGGAGGTGATTCCGGCGAAGGGGGGAAACATCCGGGAAAGTATCCCCGGTGTTTCACATTTTCAGACAAATGAACCAGAGGGGGAAATTTGCGTGTTTTCTATGCTAGGGGTGTGTGGCGGATGAACGGGCTGCGTATTCAGATTCATCTCGTCGTTCTGAGCAACTTTTATGTACAAAGTTTTTCTATCTGAGCTACAGTTTATTTTATATTAATTTTAAAAGATATATTCATTTTTTAGAATTTATTTAATTATTTAATTTAGAAAATAAAATTATGACGTCGGCATGATGTCAGCCTGACGTCAGCGGTCAACTTTGACAGTTGATCGATCAAACTGACGTGTGGGTCCCACACGTCATTGTCTGTTAACTAATTAACCAAGTTAATTAATTTAATTAATCAAATTAGTTAGGTTAGTTAATTAATTAGGTTTATTAAACACAATTAATTAATTAATATTTTTATTTATTTTTAATTCTTTTTTAAAATGTTCTAGGCATGGGGCCCTTTGTCATAGGCCTCCGGGGGCCTAGTGGGTCGGGCGCTGGCGAAATGGGGCGGGCGCTCGCCCGGTGGGGGGTGCAGCGGAATGAGGCCACAGGGGCGCGCACGGCCGGCGACTGCAGTGGGGGGCAGGGCGCGACCCGGGCGAGCGGTGGGGCACCGAAGGCGAGCACGACGAGGGGGGGGGGGGAGCCAGTGCGCGCAGTGGGCTGCGGCGAGTGGAGGCGGCCACAGCGGCCAGGGAGCAGGAGGGGGAGAGGCGACGGCGACGAGGGGCGCCGGCGACGGAGTGCAGCGGGGGCGCGGGGCGCAGGCGCGCACAGCGGGTGCGGCTGAGCTGCAGCGGCGGCGAGCGGTGAGGGGCGACGAGGCCGCAGCGGATTGCGGCAGCGGAAAGGGCCGGAGCGGGTCAGGCGATAGCGCGCCGCAAGTCGCGGCAGCAGCAGGGGAGGAGGCGCGCGCCGGGGCAGCGGTGGCTGGCGAGCGACACAGAAGGGAGAGCGGGGAAGGCACGCGCATGAGCAGGGGACCCGCGGGGTGCGGCCAGCGCGAGGGTGGGCGCGGTGGCGCGGGACGCGGCTAGTGCGTGCGGTGGAGGGCAAGGCAAGGCTTGGCCGACGCCGGCGTGCGACCAGGGCGCGTGCGGGCGATGGCCATGGCGGGGCGCAGGAGCAGAGACGGGGTGGACGGCGCACGGTGAGCACGCGGGGCGAGGGAGAGAGGAGGACCGGGGTCCTCACCGGCGGTGTAGGGGTTCGGGTAGCGATGTGTGAGGAGGAGGACGGAGACGGTGTTCCGGCGGGGAGGCAGGCCGTCGTGGTGGCTCCGGGCGGCGGCGGGGTCCGGTGATGGCGGCGGCGTCCGGGAGGTCAAGCGGCGATGGGGTCACAACCCCGATCCAGATCGGATCGGGAGGGGAAGCGAGAGAGAGTGGGGTAAAGTGGGGTGGTTGGGCTAGTGTTCCAGATGGAGTGGGGTGTTATGAAGAGTGGTGGTGGCCGGTTGGGCCGGCCTGGTGACCGAGTTGGGCGAACGGCCCAGCAAGGGTTGGTTCCCCAATTTTTTGTCTTTTACTTATTCTTTTTTGATTTCTTTTAACCTTTAATAGATTTTAGTTTAGATAAAATGCAACAATAGTCCCTAAATTAGTATTACTAAATATTCCACTGCACAAACAACTTAGCATATTTTAGAAAGTAGTTTGTATTTGTTTATTAATTTACGAGCATTTAATTAATAGTTTTACCACTATATTATTTATTATTGTGCATTTAACTACTTTATAAAAGTGTGATTTCTCCACCAATATTTATTATGAATTACTTGGTACATTTAGAACATTTTAGTTTTCACTTTTGAAAACTTTTCTAGTTTGACTTTATTTTAAATTCGAATTTGAACGAGTTTTGAATCATCGCGAGATTATCAACAATAATCGTGGTGACATGGCAACATTAGTAGAGGGTTATTGTAGCTTAATTATCCGGGCGTCACAATTCTCCTCCACTACAAGAAATCTCGTACAGAGATTTAAGAGGTAGAGTAGGGGGGAAAGTCTGGTTACGAAATTCTAATGGATCTTCTCGGTCTTGGCCGCTCTTCTCGAAGAAGTTAATCTCTTTCGTTGATGTGTTCAATTATCTTCTTCAAGTCATCATGATGAAGTCGCCATCCTTTTTTTTTCTTTTTCGAGAATCCTGTCGTACTTACGAATAGGTAATGGCAGCTCGGCAACAATAGAGTGCTATAAAGGGTAATCATTTGGGGCTATCCCGGGAATGAACACAAGAGTATCTCTCGAGTTGAATGAATGAAACATATCAAGAGCCAAGTAAGAAGGTACCATAAGACATTTCAAGCGGATAGACAATCGTTGTTTGCGTGAAACAGAGTGTGAAAGGGGTTCAAAGCCATGAGAATAAGTATGTGTTTAATACCAGAATTGATGATCTCACGGAAGGTGGCTCGTGAATTACATACGAAGCCAAGCGTGAGGAATTACTTTGGAAACAGGGGGTGTATAGGAGAGTCAGGTTTCAATCCAGTGGAACTGTGGGTTATGGGTGTCGGTGTCAAAACCGGCGGATATCGGGTAGGGGGTCCCGAACTGTGCGTCTATGATCAATGGTAACAGGAGACGGGGGACACGATGTTTACCCAGGTTCGGGCCCTCTCTATGGAGGTAATACCCTACTTCCTACTTGATTGATCTTGATGAATATGAGTATTACAAGAGTTGATCTACCACGAGATCGTAATGGCTAAACCCTAGAAGTCTAGCCTATGAATATGGGTATGGTAATGAGTATATGCGTTTGATACGTCCATTTTGCATCATGCTTTTATATCGATGTTTATTGCATTATGGGCTGTTATTACACATTATGTCACAGTACTTATGCCTATTCTCTCTTATTTTACAAGGTTTACATAAAGAGGGAGAATGCCGACAGCTGGGATTCTGGGCTGGAAAAGGAGCAAATATTAGAGACCTATTCTGCACAGCTCCAAAAGACCTGAAACTCCACAGAAGACGTTTTCCAAATATATAAAAAATACTGAGAGCAAGAACTTCACCAGGGGGGCCACACCCTGCCCACGAGGGTGGGGGCACGCCCTACCCCCTGGGCGCGCCCCCTACCTCGTGGGCCCCCTGGTGGCCCTCCGGTGACCATCTTCTGCTATATGAAGTCTTTCGATGGAAACAAATAAGAAGCCATCTTCTCGGACGAAACTCCGCCGCCATGAGGCGGAACCTTGGCAGAACCAATCTAGGGCTCTGGCGGAGCTGTTTTGCTGGGGAAACTTCCCTCCCGGAGGGGGAACTCATCGCCATCGTCATCACCAACGCTCCTCTCATCGGGAGAGGGCAATCTCCATCAACATCTTCATTAGCACCATCTCCTCTCAAAACCCTAGTTCATCTTGTATCCAATTCTTGTCTCCAAGTCCGGGATTGGTGCTAGTAGGTTGCTAGTAGTGTTAATTACTCCTTGTAGTTCATGCTAGTTGGTTTAATTGGTGGAAGATCATATGTTCAGATCCTATATGCATATTAATACCCCTCTGATTATGAACATATTTATGCTTTGTGAGTAGTTACGTTTGTTCCTGAGGACATGGGAGAAGTCTTGCTATTAGTAGTCATGTGAATTTGGTATTCGTTCGATATTTTGATGAGATGTATGTTGTCTCTCCTCTAGTGGTGTTATGTGAATGTCGACTACATGACACTTCACCATTATTTGGGCCTAGAGGAAGGCATTGGGAAGTAATAAGTAGATGATGGGTTGCTAGAGTGATAGAATCTTAAACCCTAGTTTATGCGTTGCTTCGTAAGGGGCTGATTTGGATCCATATGTTTCATGCTATGCTTAGGTTTACCTTAACACTTTTGTTGTAGTTGCGGATGCTTGCAATAGAGGTTAATCATAAGTGGGATTCTTGTCCAAGTAAGGGCAGCACCCAAGCACCGGTCCACCCACATACCAAATTATCAAAGTACCGAACGCGAATCATATGAACGTGATGAAAACTAGCTTGACGATATTCCCATGTGTCCTCGGCAGCGCTTTTCTCTATATAAGAGTTTGTCCAGGCTTGTCCTTTGCTACAAAAGGATTGGGCCACCTTGCTGCACTCTATTTACTTTTGTTACTTGTTGCTCGTTACAAATTATCCTATCACAAAACTATATGTTACCACTTATTTCAGTACTTGCAGAGAATACCTTGCTAGAAACCGCTTATCATTTCCTTCTGCTCCTCGTTGGGTTCGACACTCTTACTTATCGAAAGGATTACGATAGATCCCCTACACTTGTGGGTCATCAAGACTCTTTTCCGGCGCCATTGCCAGGGAGTGAAGCGCCTTTGGTAGGTGGAATTTGGTAAGGAAAAATTTATATAGTGTGCTGAAATTTACTATCACTTGTTACTATAGAAAGTAATCCTCTGAGGGGCTTCTTTGGGGTATCTTCACCCCGACCAGTAGAGCAAAGAGTTGCTCCTCAACCTACTCAAAATGAAAATGAAAATGTCTGCTTTGAAATTCCTTTGGGTATGATAGAAAAACTGCTAGCTAATCCCTTTTGTAGGAGATGGAACAAAACATCCTGATGAGCATCTAATATATGTGGATGAAGTTTGTGAATTATTTAAGCTTGCAGGTGTACCCGGAGATGTTGTTAAGAAGAAGGTCTTCCCTTTATCTTTGAAGGGATACGCATCGACATGGTATAGGCTATGTGATGATATGGGGTCTTGGAATTACAAACGATTGAAATTGGAATTTCATCAGAAGTTTTATCCTATGCATCTTGTTCATCGTGATCGCAATTACATATATAATTTTTGGCCTCGCAAAGGATAAAGCATCGCTCAAGCTTGGGGGAGGCTTAAATCAATGTTATATTCATGCCCCAATCATGAGCTCTCGAGAAAAATGATTATTCAAAATTTCTATGCTTGGCTTTGTGATAACAATCGCACCATGCTTGATACTTCTTGTGCTGGCTCTTTTATGATGAAGACTATTGAATTCAAATGGGATTTATTGGAAAGAATTAAACGCAACTCTGAAGATTGGGACCTTGACAAAGGTAAGGAGTCAGGTATAACACCTAGTTTTGATTGTGTTAAATCTTTTATGGATACCAATATTTTTTGTAAATTTAGCACTAAATATGGACTTGACTCTAAGATAGTAGCTTCTTTCTGTGAATCTTCTGCTACTTATGTTGATCTCCCCAAGGAGAAGTGGTTTAAATATCATCCTCCCATAGAAGTAAAAGTAGCTGCACCTATTAAAGTTGAAGAAAAGATTGTCACTTATAATGATCATATTGTTCCTACTTATGTTGAGAAACCACCTTTCCCTGTTAGGATAAAGGATCATGCTAAAGCTTCAACTGTAGTTCGTAAAAGCAACATTAAAACATATATACCTCCTGAGCAAGTTAAAGTTGAACCTAATATTGCTATTGTTAAAGATCTCTTGTCTAATAATATTGATGGGCATGTTATTTATTTCTATGATGAAACTGCTAGAATTGCTAAACCCCGTGCTAAAGATAAACCTAGACCCGTGGTAGGCATGCCTGTTATTTCTGTTAAAATAGGAAATCATTGTTATCATGGCTTATGTGATATGGGTGCTAGTGCTAGTGCAATACCTTATTCCTTATACAAAGAAGTTATGCATGATATTGCACCTGCTGAGATGGAAGATATTGATGTCACAATTAAACTTGCCAATAGAGATACTATCACTAGTAGAAAAAGGGGCTATGGTCCAGGCCGCCTCAGCCCATTAGTCCCGGTTCAGTCTTGAACCGAGACCAATGTGGGCATTGGTCCCGGTTCGTGAGCCCAGGGGGCCGGCCGGGCCACGTGGGCCATTGGTCCCGGTTTGTATGGACCTTTTGGTCCCGGTTGGTGGGCTGAACCGGGACCAAAGGGCCTCCCTCCTGGCCCACCACCATTGGTCCTGGTTGGTGGCATGAACCGGGACCAAAGGCTCCCCTTTAGTCCCGGTTCATGCCACAAACCGGGACCAATGAATTGCCTATATATACCCCCTCGCGCAAGGGCAGAGCACAGTGCTCTGTTTTTTCTGGCCGAGGGGGAGAGGCCTTTGTGGTGCTCTAGCTCACCTCCTATGCACATGAGGTGTTCGATGGAATGCCCGAGCCACACTACTTAAGCTTTCTCCTCTCGAAGCTCGACCTCCAAGCTCCAGTTTCCTCGAGATTTGTCTAGATTTAGCGGTCCGTCACGCCCCGTCCCCGTCTTCACCGCCGTCGATCACCCGCGCCGATCTCATCACCGACACCACCGTGGTGAGCCTCTTGTTCTTATCTTCTTTCTGAAAGGAAAAATATTCTTACTTGTATGTTTAGATAGATACTTGTATCATTTTCTTACATTTATTATTGCATCTTATATAGTGCGATGGTTTTGGTATCCGCCCCCGTCGGCCCTCGTCCTGTCTATGATTCGGATGTGGTATGTATATTATCTTTATAACTATTGGTTCATTTATTGTTTATGAAAATTATGTCGACCAACGTGACATAGATTTTATTTATCTAGGATGTATGTGAATCGGAAATGCCAATCGACCCTATTGTCGAGAGGTTAAATTTAGTTGAAGAAGAAAACAATTTGTTGAAGGAAAAAATAAAAAAAATTGAGGAGGAGAAGATGATATTGGAGTTGCATGTTGCGGATGTCGTCGATGATCACAAGATCAAGATGGATGCAATGCGCTTGAAGATTAGAAAGATTAGAAAATATGCCATTCATACCGAGGCTTGGTATCATTATGCCGTTGGATCAATTGTTACCTTGGTTGCGATTATGATCGCATTTGTTTTCGCATTGAAATGTTTTACATAGTTTCAATGTATGGTTTAATTAATTAGATGCTCTGGAGAGCTATATGTTGTTAGATGAGAACTATGTATGTACTTTGGTTTTAATGTGATGATGAACTTCTATTAATTTGGACACTTAATTATATATAATGCACGCAGATGAACCGGCAATGGATGTACGGTGACAGACACACCCGCGAGTACATTAAGGGCGTGCATGAGTTTCTCGATGCGGCTGAGGCAAACAAGCAGAATGGTTTTATGTGTTGTCCATGCACTGAATGTGGGAATACGAGGTCTTACTCTAACCGGAAAATCCTTCACTCCCACCTGCTTTACAAGGGTTTCATGCCACACTATAATGTTTGGACGAGGCACAGAGAAATAGGGGTTATGATGGAAGATGACGGAGAAGAAGAGTACGATGACAACTATGTGCCCCCTGAATACGGTGATGCTGCAACGGGGGGAGCTGGTGAAGATCAAGAGGAACCAGACGATGTGCCCAATGATGCTGCCACGGGTGAAGCTGCTGAAGATCAAGAGGAACCAGACGATGTGCCCGATGATGATGATCTCCGCCGGGTCATTGTCGATGCAAGGACGCAATGCATTAGTCAAAAGGAGAAGCTGAAGTTCGATCGCATGTTAGAGGATCACAAAAAAGGGTTATACCCCAATTGCGAAGATGGCAACACAAAGCTCGGTACCGTACTGGAATTGCTGCAGTGGAAGGCAGAGAATGCTATGGCTGACAAAGGATTTGAGAAGCTACTGAAAATATTGAAGAAGAAGCTTCCAAAGGATAACGAATTGCCCGACAGTACATACGCAGCAAAGAAGGTCGTATGCCCTCTAGGATTGGAGGTGGAGAAGATACATGCATGCCCTAATGACTGCATCCTCTACCGCGGTGCATACAAGGATCTGAACACATGCCCGGTATGCGGTGCGCTGCGGTATAAGATCAGACGAGATGACCCCGGTGATGTTGACGGCGAGCCCCTCAGGAAGAGGGTCCCTGCAAAGGTGATGTGGTATGCTCCTATAATACCACGGTTGAAACGTCTGTTCAGAAACGAAGAGCATGCCAAGTTGATGCGATGGCACAGTGAGAACCGAAAGAAAGATGGGAAGTTGAGAGCACCCGCTGACGGGTCGCAGTGGAGAAAAATCGAGAGAAAGTACTGGGATGAGTTTGCAAAGGACCCAAGGAATGTATGGTTTGCTTTAAGCGCGAATGGCATTAATCATTTCGGGGAGCAGAGCAGTAATCACAGCACCTGGCCCGTGACTCTATGTATGTATAACCTTCCTCCTTGGATGTGCATGAAGCGGAAGTTCATTATGATGCCAGTTCTCATCCAAGGCCCTAAGCAACCCAGCAACGAAATTGATGTGTACCTAAGGCCATTAGTTGAAGAACTTTTACAGCTGTGGAATGGAGACGATGTACGTACGTGGGATGAGCACAGACAGGAGGAATTTAACCTTAAGGCGTTGCTGTTCGTGACCATCAACGATTGGCCCGCTCTCAGTAACCTTTCAGGACAGACAAACAAAGGATACCACGCATGCATGCACTGTTTAGATGACACTGAAAGTATATACCTGGACAAATGCAGGAAGAATGTGTACCTGGGCCATCATCGATTTCTTCCGACCAACCATCAATGTCGAAAGAAAGGCAAGCATTTCAAAGGCGAGGCAGATCACCGGAAGAAGCCCGCCATGCGCACCGGTGATCACGTGCTTGCTATGGTCAATGATTTACCCTACATCATCTTTGGAAAGGGTCCCGGTGGACTAGCTGTTCCGAATGACGCTGAGGGACACGCACCCATGTGGAAGAAGAAATCTATATTTTGGGACCTACCCTACTGGAAATACCTAGAGGTCCGCTCCTCAATCGACGTGATGCACGTGACGAAGAACCTTTGCGTGAACCTGCTAGGCTTCTTGGGCGTGTATGGGAAGACAAAAGATACGCTGGAGGCACGGGAGGACCTGCAATGTTTGCACGAAAAAGACGACATGCCTCCGAAGCAGTATAAAGGTCCTGCCAGCTATGCTCTTACGAAAGAAGAGAAAGAAATCTTCTTTGAATGCCTGCTTAGTATGAAGGTCACGACTGGCTTCTCATCGAATATAAAGGGAATAATAAATATGCCAGAGAAAAAGTTTTAGAACCTAAAGTCTCATGACTGTCACGTGATTATGACGCAACTGCTTCCGGTTGCATTGAGGGGGCTTTTACCGGAAAACGTCCGATTAGCCATTGTGAAGCTATGTGCATTCCTCAATGCAATCTCTCAGAAGGTGATCGATCCAAAAATGGTACCAAGGCTAAGGAGTGATGTGGCGCAATGTCTTGTCAGTTTCAAGCTGGTGTTCCCACCATCCTTCTTCAATATCATGACGCACATCCTAGTTCATCTAGTCGACGAGATTGTCATCCTGGGGCCCGTATTTCTACACAATATGTTCCCCTTTGAGAGGTTCATGGGAGTCCTAAAGAAATATGTCCGTAACCGCGCTAGGCCAGAAGGAAGCATCTCCATGGGCCATCAAACACAGGATGTTATCGGGTTTTGTGTTGACTTCATTCCTGGCCTTAACAAGATAGGTCTCCCTAAATCGCGGTATGAGGGGAGACTGACTGGAAAAGGCACTCTTGGAAGAGACTCAATAATATGCAGGGACGGATATTCTTGGTCTCAAGCACACTACACAGTTCTACAGAACTCTACCTTGGTGACCCCGTATGTCGATGAACACAAGAACAGTCTGCGCTCCAAACACCCGGAGCAATGCGACGACTGGATTACATGTGAACACATCAGGACTTTCAGCAGTTGGTTGGAAACACGTCTCAGAGGTGACAACACTGTTTGTGATGAGTTGTATTTGTTGTCCAGGGGACCATCTTTGACTGTATTGACTTACAAAGGATACGAGATAAATGGGAATACATTTTACACGATCGCCCAAGATCAAAAGAGCACCAACCAAAACAGCGGTGTCCGCTTTGATGCAGCAACCGAGAGCGGAAAGGACACATATTATGGTTACATAGTGGACATATGGGAACTTGACTACGGACCTGATTTTAAGGTCCCTTTGTTTAAGTGCAAATGGGTCATTCTGTTTGGCGGCGGCGTACAGGTAGACCCACAGTACGGAATGACAACAGTGGATCTGAAAAATCTTGGGTACACTGATGAACCGTTCGTCCTAGCCAATGATGTGGCACAGGTTATCTATGTGAAGGACATGTCTACCAAACCGAGAAAAAGAAAAGATAAGGAAGCGAATACATCATACGGTGAGCCAAAGCGCCACATAGTTCTTTCAGGAAAAAGGGACATCCTGGGAGTGGACGGCAAGACAGACATGTCTGAAGATTATGAAATGTTTCATGAAATTCCTCCCTTCAATGTCAAGGCTGACCCAAGCATCCTGATAAACAATGAAGATTATCCATGGTTACGGCGCAATAAGCAAATGACACAAGCGAAGAAAAAGTGAAGACTTTCTCCCGCAACTATTATGATGATACCATGCCAACTTTGTAACAGATGATCTTTCGTCCGAAACTCTGATACTTCGAAAGAGATTGTTCGTTTTGTACACGAAGTGCATCCAGTTTTTTCCGTAACCATCTCAACTTTGTTGCACATGCTATGTGGGTGAAATGATGATACCATGCCAACTTTCAACCTTTTCGGAGTTCATTTGAAATGCTTTTCAATTTCAGGGTCTTATAGCTCAAAAAAATCAATAAATCCATGAAAAATAACAAATGAAGTCAGAAAGGGTTGAAAATTGATGATGTGTCTTTGAATGGTGCATTTTGAACACAGAAAAAAAATATGGAGTTCAAATAAGTTCAAGAAAATGAAATCCCTTTGTAACAGATGATCTTTCGTCCGAAACCCTGATACTTCGAAAGAGATTGTCCGTTTTGTACACGAAGTGCATCCAGTTTTTGCCGTAACCATCTCAACTTTGTTGCACATGCTATGTGGGTGAAATGATAATACCATGCCAACTTTCAACATTTTCGGAGTCCATTTGAAATGCTTTTCAATTTCAGGGTCTTGTAGCTCAAAAAAAAAATCAATAAATGCATGAAAAATAACAAATGAAGTCAGAAAGGGTTGAAAATTGATGATGTGTCTTTGAATGGTGCATTTTGAACACAGAAAAAATATGGAGTTCAAATAAGTTCAAGAAAATGAAATCCCTTTGTAACCGATGATCTTTCGTCCGAAACCCTGATACTTCGAAAGAGATTGTCCGTTTTGTACACGAAGTGCATCCAGTTTTTGCCGTAACCATCTCAACTTTGTTGCACATGCTATGTGGGTGAAATGATGATACCATGCCAACTTTCAACCTTTTCGGAGTTCATTTGAAATGCTTTTCAATTTCAGGGTCTTATAGCTCAAAAAAAAATCAATAAATGCATGAAAAATAACAAATGAAGTCAGAAAGGGTTGAAAATTGATGATGTGTCTTTGAATGGTGCATTTTGAACACAGAAAAAATATGGAGTTCAAATAAGTTCAAGAAAATGAAATCCCTTTGTAACAGATGATCTAACTTCATAGTAAAGTTATTCATAAACTAGCGATTCACATACATTTTAAAACTATAAGTTTTTAGTACAAATAAAAAAATAAAAAGCAAAAAATAAAACAAAAGAAGAAAACAAAAAAAATTAAATTATAAGTAAAATAAAACTATAAGTATCACTAAAAAACTGTAAGTAATTAAACTAAAATAAAACTATAATATTCTTCAAATTTTTAAAAATTCAAATTTAAACTATTTAAAATTTAAAACTAATGGCACTAACAGAAAGTTTATAATTTTTGTGACCTAAAAGCAAAAAGAAATCACTAAAAAACTGTAAGTATTTAGTTTTAAGTAGAAATAAAAAATAAATAGAAAAAAATTCAAATTTTATAGTAAAGTTATTCATAAACTAGTGATTCACACAAATTTTTAAAAATTCAAATTTAAACTATTTAAAATTTAAAACTAATGGCACTAATAGAAAGTTTATAATTTTTGTGACGTAAAAGCAAAAAATAAAAAACCAAAAAAATGTAGAAATAAAAAAGAAAAAACAAAAAAATGCCACCTACTGGGCCTCCACGGCCTGAATACGACTAGAAACCCTACATGGGCCAGGATTCAGGCCCGGAGAAGGCCCAATAGGCCCACAGGCAAAGCAGTGTCAAATTAGGCCCATAGGCCTTCAGTTCGGAGGAGTTCAGGAGGGAGGAGGCAGCAGACCTTATAAACTGGTCTCGGGCGCTCTCAACTAGCGATGTAGGACTAAACTTTTGGACCCGGGGCGCACAAGGGCATTGGTCCCGGTTGGTGGCACCAACCGGGACTAAAGGTGGCATTGGTCACGGTTCGTGGCACCAACTGTGACCATTGCCACCCTTTAGTCCCGGTTGGTGCCACCAACCGGGACCAATGGGCTTCGCTTCCCGCCCTTTGGGCTGCTGAAAGTTGGCCTTTAGTCCCGGTTCGTGGCTCCAACCGGGACTACAGGGTGGCATTGGTCCCGGTTGGTGCCACGAACCGGGACCAATGCCCTTGCTATATAACCAGGACTTGTGAAAATTTCACATCTCCCTCGCCTCCCTAGCCAGTTGCCCCCGCCGCCAGGCTGCCCAAATCGCTCGCGCGCTCCTCGTCGCCGTCGCCGCCGCCGGCCGCCATCCCCGTCTCCCCGCCCCCCTGCCCCGCGCCCGAGCCCACGCCGGCCGCCGCCCCGTGCCCCTGCCCCGTCCCCGAGCACGCACGGCCGCGCCCCTGCGCCCCGGCCCGCCCCCACCATTGTCGTCGTCGCCGGCGCCCGCCCCCACTGCCGCCCCTGCCTCGACGCCGCCCCTCCTCCCCGTTCGGTCCGGCTCCGGCGACCCCCTTTCCTCCCTGTCCCCTCGATCCTCTTCATATAATTTTTTTTGATATAATTTTTTTTTCATATGCATATGTTGATTATATGGATGGATGGATGATGTATATGTTCAGCATATGTATATGAATTTTTTGTGTATGTATGTTATGTTTATATGTATGTATGTATGTTCATATGTATGTATGTTTATGTTCAGATTTTTAGAAAATGTATGTATGTTTATATGTATGTATGTTCAGATTTTTAGAAAATGTATGTATGTATTTTTCTAGGATGTATGTTCATATGTATGTATGTTCAGATTTTTAGAAAAAAACAAGCAATAGTACTTCATGTATTTTTAAGAAAGGACGAAGAAGAAAAAGAATGAGAGGAAAAAGGAAATAAGAAGAGGAAGAAAGGAGAAGAAGAGGGGAGAGGAAGAAGAGGAGAAATAAATAAGAAGAAGAAAAAAGAAGAAAAAGAAGAGGAGAAGAAGAAAGGAATAGAGGAGAAGAAGAGAAAAATAGAATATATATTCTATTTTCTCTTTTCTCCTCTATTCCTTTCTTCTTCTCCTCTTTTTTTTCTTCGACAAGTGGGGGGGGGGGTCGAGAACGCCGGACATTCATGAGAGAGGCGAGGAAGAAGGGGAAGAAGAGGGAGAAGAAGAGGAGAGGAAGAAGAGGAAGTCTTCTCCTCTATTCTTTCTTCTCTTCTTTTTTCTTCTTCTTCTTCCTCTTTATTTTATCGGGAACGAGGGTCGTCGAGAGGTCGAGGAGCGGTAGAGGAGAAACCCTAAATAGAAAGTATCGTCGGTGTGAGATACATGTACCGTCGGTGTCAGACACTACACCCAGATCCCACAAGTGGCGCGGGCTTCGACGCCCACGTCACTTGTGGGACGTGGATGTAGTGTCCGACACCGAAGGCCACATGTATCTCACACCCACGAAACTTGCTAGCTATTTAGGGTTTCCTCTACCGAAAAGAAGAGGAGAAATAAATAAGAAGAAGAAAAGAAGAAAAAAAAGAGGAGAAGAAGAAAGGAATAGTGGAGAAGAAGAGAAAATAGAATATTCTATTTTCTCTTCTTCTCCACTATTCCTTTCTTCTTCTCCTCTTTTTTTTCTTCTTTTCTTCTTCTTCTTCTTCTTCTTCTTCTTCTTCTTATTAGCCGGAAGTAGAGAGAGGTTTCCTAGTGTCAAAGTATTGAAGAAATCCATGCCTTCATCATTAGCCGGAAGTAACCAGGGCATGTTGGTACGAAGTTCTGCAAAGTTGTTCTGGAATGGAGTCCCGGATAGAATAATCCGCCTTTTGGTACGAATTCAGCAAAGGCCTTCCAAATAGCGATATTCGGAAGGCTCTTGCTGAACTTTGTACCAAAAGGCAGATTATCCTATCTGGGACTCCGTTCCAGAACCACTTTGAAGAGCTTCCTACCATCATGCACATGTTACTTTCGCCTAATGATGAAGACATGGTTTTGTTGAATCCTTTGACACTAGGCAACCTCCCGACCCCAAGGCGATCCTCTCGAACATGAGAGGAAGAAGAGGATAAAAAAAGAAGAGGAAGAAGAAGAAAAAAGAGGAGAAGAAAGAATAGAGGAGTTCTTCTCCTCTATTCTTTCTTCTCCTCTTTTTTTCTTCTTCTTCCTCTTTTTTTATCGGGAACGAGGGTCATCGAGGGACATATATAGATGTAGTGTCGTCGTTGTCGATATATACCCCCTCCCGATAGCTTACTATGATTAGGTAGCTAGTTCTACGTTTGGCACTAATATATCCATCTGTCATGTTTGAATAATAATTGCCATGTTGTAAATATTTGTAGAAACTATGGACACCGCCCTAGACGAAGCAAGAAAAGAAGCGTTGTTGAGGGAGATAATCGCAGAAGGAAGTGATGCCGTCTCGTACTATCTCAACGATATCTTCGATGGTCCAGAAGGAGAGGGTGAACAAGCTGGCTACGGTGACCTAATGCCGGTGCAAGAAGAAGAACATGAGGACGGCGCCGGTGACCCAATGCCGGTGCAAGAAGGAGAAAGTGATGACGGCTCCGGTGACCGAACCGAGTCCGGCCAGGTATATATATTAGTTAAGCCTATGCTGACTAGCTGATTGATGCATTCATTGTTTTGGTATGTACACATATTAATTAAGTCTTTGTTCTTTTTTCTAGCCCTCCGGATCGAGCACAACTTCGGTAAAGAGACGAGGCCCGAAGAAAAAGTTGAGCTCGGATGAAAAGCTTGAGATCACAGCAATCGCGCCCGACGGCCAACTTATTGAACCCCTCCGGACAAAGAGGGCATTTGTTGCTCAGTGCGGGGTTCTGGTTAGGGACAAGACCCCAAAAGCATCCAGCAATGGTTTAAGCCGGCTAAAGAAGACCCTGAGGTGTCTTATGTCAATGATATGCAGAAAAATGATCTTTGGACTGAGCTGAAGTCAAATTTCACCCTACCGCCAGAGGATAATCCAGAGAACCCAATTAAAGAGAAATTAATCAAGTCTTTTGCTCTGAAGAGGATGGCAGATCTATTCAGGAGGTGGAAGAAAGGGCTCAATAGGTTTGTCGATAAAAAAGAGACACCAGAATTCAAGGGCAGATATGAGAAGATCAGAGATCACTGGCCCGCATTTGTGGCCTACAAGACATCGGAAAAGAGTAAGAAGATGTTGGCGACAAACAAGCAGAATGCCGCGAAGAAGAAGCTTCACCATCGCACGGGGTCAGGTGGCTACCTCGTAGCCCGGCCTAAGTGGTCCAAGGTTGAGAATGATCTGCTTCATAAAGGGATCAGACCAGAGACATATAACTGGCCAGTCCGTTGCCGGACTTGGTTCTTCGGGGCTGGCGGAACCTTGGACCCTGAAACAGGGGGATGCATTTGGACGAACGAACAAATGGACATACCAGTCAGTAGGCTTAAGCACTATATCGACGCAGCGCAGGAAGGGACGTTCTTTCCAGACAGAGAGCACGACGAGCTCACAATGGCCCTCGGGAATCCTGAGCACCCTGGACGGACACGAGGCACGCCAGGCTCCGTTCCATGGAATGTTGGGTTTCCGGACGCAGGCGGTTACAAATCCCATGAGGGGAGGAAAAAAGTGTAGCAGACCGAACTGCAGGCGTTGCACGCAAGGGTACAAGCGATAGAGGAACGAGAAGCAAATCGCAACAAACATACTGCCGATGCCTCCCCCGAAGCTACCCCGCCATCTCAGCGCAGAAGCAGCGTGGCTTCCACCGAGCAGCTTCAGCTGCAGCATGCCTTGACGGCTCCTGCCAGCTATCCTGTGGATGCTATAACGGAGTCTCAAAATTGCCACCTTATGACGCAATGGATGAATTTGAAGGTCAAGGCGGCTGTTGGCTCTGTTTATCCTACTGAACCCGGCGCAACTTTTCACTGCATGCCGATTCTAGAAGGATATGCTAGGGTGATGGTGGATGAGATAACGGAGGGATTTGAGGACCTCCAGCTTGACCACCCTACCGGTGAAGGGGAGACTCGGCTGGGGTCTGCTCTGAAGACTCCATGCCTATGGCGGAAGGACCTCATCAACCTTCCGAACTGGACGCCTCCGCCTCCTCCTCCTCCTCCGGCGAGTCAGGGCACTCTGCCTCCTCCACCGCCTCCTCCTCCGGCGAGTGACGATCAGGGCCCTCGGCCGGCTCCTTCTCCGGCGCGTGGCGGCACTCCGCCTCCGTCTCCGCCTGCGCCGACGCGCCCGAGCAGCCAACCTCCTCCTTCTCCGCCTCGTCAGCAAGGGCAGAAGAGACCTGCCGCCGCTCCAGCTGCTCCGGCGGGTCGTAGTCCTTCTCCTCCGCCTCTTAAGCAAGTAAAGAAGACAACCGCTTCGTCTGCTCGGTCGGCGTCTAGCAGTACAACCAGAGGCGGGAGGACATACAGATTCGGTCCTTCTCTGAAGACTCCAGAGAAGTTACCATACGAGAGGACCCAGGAGGAGAACACCGAGATCGCGCGAGAAGAAGTGAGGAAATTCTTTGAAGGGGTGAAAGCAAAGCAACATCCACCTCCGGAGGAGAAGGTAGATGGGGTGAAAGTGAAGCGCACTCTGGCTGCCCTGACAAAACCACCAAAGTCTGATCCGCCGAAAGGAAACTATGACCGCATTATTGGAAAGGAATTTGCCGAAGCGGAGCGGTCGGGAACTACTGTCAGTGATGAAAGGCTGAAAAAACGACGAGCTGGGAAACAAATTGCCCAGCTCGGCAAACAAGCGAAGCAATCATGCCCCCCGCTCAAGGTGCCTAGCCACAACGTCGCTAATGACCCGAGGATGGTGCCCGGTTATAATAATCTTGCAGATTACCTGCCCGACGAAGTACATTATGAACCCATGGACATGCGGATGCAAAGATACGAGTACGGGAAGCCTCTCGTCAAAGATGAAAGATCTCTATCAACGATGATGCGAAGATTGCATGATTGGTACTTGAAAATCTGCAGAGACTCTGGGGGGGAGGAGTACTTTGTATGTGAGAGTTAAAAAGGAGCATGACCTCATTGGAATTGATCTGTTGCCTGTTCCATTTGAGGAGTTCTATCAGTTTTTCAATCAATTGGCCCTCGATAAAACAACGATCGCCTGCTACTGTCTGTAAGTAGTACTACTTCTGTCATTAAGTTTCTCTATATAGCTTAGCTCTTTCATTGCATGTATTTATAATCATCCTCATTATGCAGATTGAAGATCGTCGAATTGAAGAAAAGACAAGTCGGTGATATTGGGTTCATTAACACATATCTCATAGATGCAACTGAGGTTAAACTTCATGCCGCAGCTACCGAGGCCAACATGCTACAATCGTTCGTAATAAATCAAAACAAAGATATAATACTCTTTCCTTACAACTTCAAGTGAGTGTTACTGTCTTGTGCGTATTCGGTTTCCCTTATATATTAGTCAAGGTTATAGTAATGTAATTCATGAGTTATGCATGCGTGTGCAGTTTCCACTATATTCTCCTAGAGATTAAGCTTGAGCAGGGACTAGTAACCGTCTTAGACTCAAGACGAAAAGATCCCCAGGACTATGCAGACATGACTGAAATCCTCAAGAAGTAAGTTAAATCGATCATTATCCACCATATCAGCAACTTTGTTCATTTCCTGATAT
This sequence comes from Triticum monococcum, assembly GCA_034509565.1. NCBI lineage: Eukaryota > Viridiplantae > Streptophyta > Magnoliopsida > Poales > Poaceae > Triticum > Triticum monococcum. The sequence continues at coordinate 492,178,693 of CM067846.1, forward strand.
CAAGTAATTGTTTTCTTTGTCCGGCAGGGTTTGGAGAAAATTCACCAAAGAAGTTCCGGGACTGCCGAAGGAGCTGGAATTTAGACACCCGAAAGTAAGTACTATAGTAGCATGTTCCGCGCATCTCCTAGTGATTCAAGCGCTAGTTTCATCAATACCATTTAGCATTCTTGCTTATCAGTTTGATTGACCTCTATTTCTTGTAAAGTGGTTGTGGCAGGAACAAGGGAATGATTTCTGTGGATACTACATCTGCGAGTCCATCCGCCACACGACGTGTGAGCGGGGCGGGTACTCTAATGAACAATATGAAGTACGTAAATAACAATATTCACAATTTTATTTTATTACCATCATTTGTGTTGAGTTTCATTCATTCATATATATATATGTATTGACCCCCTTCTTCAAATTAGATGTTCCGGAAGCGGGATGAACTCCTAGCACCAGCTCGCATGCGAGCAATTCAAGAGGAATTGGCGGCATTCTTTCTTGACCACGTGATCCCTGAAGACGGAGAATTCTATGTTAAACCTGAGTCCGTATGATTATATTTGTAAGAGATAATTACTGTATATATGTAGCCGGTACTGTCAGATAGATATACGAGAACTTGTTGTTCGACCAATCTCTCGGAGAAGGAGAGGTGGTCGATATCACTTCTCTCTGTATGCATATATGTTCATGACGATCTTCTGTTTCCTTCGTTTGCTTTACTAGCTAGCCAGCGTGTCTAGTCCTCTCTATACGTATGTATAGTACGTAGCGTCGACCAAGCACGGACATAAGAGAGGACACTTCTCTATATTAATTATAGCTAGCTAACACAATATATGAAACACCTAAATTAACCCCCCAAAACCCCCAACCCCCCCCCCTTTCAAAAAAAACAAAAACCCTAGCCACAGAAATGCTGACGCGTGGATGCCTATTGGTCCCGGTTGGTGCCACCAACCGGGACCAAAGGGTCTCCTGACTGGGCTCTGCACACTGCCCACGTGGAGGGGCTTTAGTCCCGGTTCTGGATTGAACCGGGACTAAAGGTGGGAGGTATTAGTACCGACACTTTAGTCCCGGTTCAGGAACCGGGACTAAAGGCCCTTACGAACCGGGACTATAGGCCCTTTTTCTACCAGTGTATTTCACCAATGGAAATTGTTAGAGATGTTGAAGTCTTGTGTGGGAAAACTAAATATCCTGCTAATTTTCTTGTTCTTGGTTCCCCACAAGATAGCTTTTGTCCCATTATATTTGGTAGACCCTTCTTGAACACTGTTAATGCTACCATAGATTGCAAAATAGATGTTGTTACTATCGGTTTAGATGATATGACTCATGAACTTAATTTCTCTAAATTTAGTAGACAACACCGTGAAGAAGAATTACCTAGTAAGGATGAAATTATTGGTCTTGCTTCTATTGCCGTGCCTCCTAGTGATCCTTTAGAACAATATTTGCTAGACCATGAAAATGCCATGTTTATGAATGAAAGAAGGGAATTAGATGACGTATTCTTTAAACAGGAACCTATTCTGAAAAACAATTTACCTATTGAAATCCTAGGGGATCCTCCTCCACCCAAGGGTGATCCCGTGTTTGAGCTTAAACCATTACCTGGTACTCTTAAATATGCTTATCTTGATGAGAAAAAGATATATCCTGTTATTATTAGTTCTAACCTTTCAGAGCATGAGGAAGAGAGATTATTGAAAACTCTGAAGAAGCACTGTGCTGCTATTGGGTATACTCTTGATGATCTTAAGGGCATTAGTCCCACTCTATTTCAACATAAAATTAATTTGGAAGAAGATGCTAAACCAGTTCGTGATCATCAACGCGGGTTGAATCCTAAAATGAAAGAAGTGGTAAGAAAGGAAATACTAAAGCTCCTTGAGGCAGGTATAATCTATCCCGTTGCTGATAGTCAGTGGGTAAGCCCTGTCCATTGTGTCCCTAAGAAGGGAGGTATTACTGTTGTTCCTAATGATATAGATGAATTGACCCCTCAAAGAATTATTACATGTTATAGGATGGTAATTGATTTCCGCAAATTAAATAAGGCTACTAAAAAGGATCATTACCCCTTACCTTTTATCGATCAAATGCTAGAAAGATTATCCAAACATACACATTTTTGCTTTCTAGATGGTTATTCTGGTTTCTCTCAAATACCTGTGTCAGCCAAAGATCAATCAAAGGCTACTTTTACATGCCCTTTTGGTACTTTTGCTTATAGACGTATGCCTTTTGGTTTATGTAATGCACCTGCTACCTTTCAAAGATGCATGATGGCTATATTCTCTGACTTTTGTGAAAAGATTTCTGAGGTTTTCATGGATGACTTTTCCGTCTATGGATCTTCTTTTGATGATTGCTTGAGCAACCTTGATCGAGTTTTGTAGAGATGTGAAGAAACTAATCTTGTCCTGAATTGGGAAAAGTGCCACTTTATGGTTAATGAAGGTATTGTCTTGGGGCATAAAGTTTCTGAAAGAGGTATTGAATTTGATAAAGCCAAGGTTGATGCTATTGAAAAGATGTCATGTCCCAAGGACATCAAAGGTATAAGAAGTTTCCTTGGCCATGCCGGATTTTATAGGAGGTTTATTAAGGACTTCTCAAAAATTTCTCGGGCTCTAACTAATTTATTACAAAAAGATATACCATTTGTCTTTGATGATGATTGTCTAGAAGCATTTGAAATACTTAAGAAAGCATTGATCTCTGCACCTATTGTTCAGCCACCTGATTGGAATTTACCCTTTGAAATTATGTGTGATGCTAGTGATTATGCTGTAGGTGCTATTCTAGGACAAAGAGTTGATAAGAAATTAGATGTTATTCAATATGCTAGTAAAACCCTAGACAATTCTCAAAGAAATTATGCTACTACTGAAAAGGAATTCTTAGTGGTTGTATTTGCTTGTGATAAGTTCAGACCTTATATTGTTGATTCTAAAGTAACTATTCACACTGATCATGCTGCTATTAAATATCTTATGGAAAAGAAAGATGCTAAACCTAGACTTATTAGATGGGTTCTCTTGCTACAAGAATTTTACTTACATATTGTTGATAGAAAGGGAGCTGAGAACCCCGTTGTAGACAACTTATCTAGGTTAGAAAATGTGCTTGATGACCCACTTCCTATTGATGATAGCTTTCCGGATAAGCAATTAAATGTCATAAATGTTTCTCATACTGCTCCATGGTATGCTGATTATGCTAATTACATTGTTGCTAAGTTTATACCACCTAGTTTCACATACCAGCAAAAGAAAAAGTTCTTCTATGATTTGAGGCATTACTTTTGGGATGACCCACATTTTATAAAGAAGGAGTAGATGGTGTTATTAGACGTTGTGTACCTGAGCATGAACAGGAACATATCCTACGCAAGTGTCACTCCGAAGCTTATGGAGGACACCATGCCAGAGATAGAACTGCACATAAGGTATTGCAATCCGGTTTTTATTGGCCTACTCTCTGCAAGGATGCCCGTAAGTTTGTCTTATCTTGTGATGAATGTCAAAGAATTGGTAATATTAGTAGACGTCAAGAAATGCCCATGAATTATTCACTTGTTATTGAACCATTTGATGTTTGGGGCTTTAACTATATGGGACCCTTTCCTTCCTCTAATGGATATACACATATTTTAGTTGCTGTTGATTAGGTTACTAAGTGGATAGAAGCTATTCCAACTAGTAGTGTTGATCATAACACTTCTATTAAAATGCTTAAAGAAGTTATTTTTCCAAGATTTGGAGTCCCTAGATATTTAATGACTAATGGTGGTTCACATTTTATTCATGGTGCTTCCCGTAAAATGCTTGCTAAATATGATGTTAACCATAGAATTGCATCTCCTTATCACCCTCAGTCTAGTGGTCAAGTAGAATTGAGTAATAGAGAACTCAAAGTAATTTTGCAAAAGACTGTCAATAGGTCTAGAAAGAATTGGTCCAAGAAACTTGATGATGCATTATGGGCCTATAGAACTGCATATAAAAATCCTATGGGTATGTCTCCGTATAAAATGGTGTATCGAAAAGCATGTCACTTACCTCTCGAACTAGAACACAAGGCTTATTGGGCTATTAAAGAACTCAATTATGATTTTAAACTTGCCGGTGAGAAGAGGCTATTTGATATTAGCTCGCTTGATGAATGGAGAACCCAAGCCTATGAAAATGCCAAGTTGTTTAAAGAAAAAGTTAAAAGATGGCATGACAAAAGATACAAAAGCGTGAATTTAATGTAGGTGATTATGTATTGCTATATGATACGTCTCCAACGTATCTATAATTTTTGATTGCTCCATGCTATATTATCTACTGTTTTGGACATTATTGGGTTTTATTATCCACTTTTATATTATTTTTGGTACTAACCTATTAACTGGAGGCCCAAGCCCAGAATTGCTGTTTTTTTTGCTTGTTTTAGGGTTTCGAAGAAAAGGAATATCAAACGGAGCCAAAACCCTAATTCCACCGGCGTAACTTTCTGTATCCAGGAGATCCCATCTTGGGGCCTGTTCCGGAGCTCCGCCGGAGGGGGCATCGATCACGGAGGGCTTCTACATCAACACCATAGCCTCTCCGATGAAGTGTGAGTAGTTTACTTTAGACCTACGGGTCCATAGTGTAACGCCCCGAGACCGATGTGCCAGGTGTCGTTCAGTTATTCGCTGGTGTTGCCTTGTCATTGCTTGCGTGTCATGCATTGCATATCATGTCATCATGTGTATTTCATTTGCATACATGTTGGTCTCATGCATCCGAGCATTTTTACCGTTGTCCGCTTTGCATTCCGGCGTTCCGTTCTCCTCTGGTGGTCATTTCTACCTTCTTCTCATGTGTGGGGATTAAACATTTCCGGATTGGACCGAGACTTGCCAAGCGGCCTTGGTTTACTACCGGTAGACCGCCTGTCAAGTTTCGTACCATTTGGACTTCGTTTGATACTCCAACGGTTAACCGAGGGACCGAAAAGGCCTCGTGTGTGTTGCAGCCCAACACCCCTCCAATTTGGCCCAAGACCCGCTTAAACCTCCTCCGTCATCTCGGTCGTTCGATCACGATCGCGTGGCCGAAAACTGCACCTCATTTGGACTCTCCTAGCTCCCTCCACCTATAAATATGTGGCCTCCCCCAAAAATTCCGCGGTACAAACCCTAGATCTCTCTCCTCCGCGTCGCCGGACAAATTTCACACCGCCGGACATGTCCGCCTCCGCCCCCTCGTCCAACCAGATCGCGCCATGTCAGCCCGCACCTCCTCCTCCTCTCTCCTCTCGCCGCCGCTGGCCCGCGTCGGGCCCGACCGTGCCCCGTGCTGACACGGCAGCCGCGCCGCCCCGGAGCCGCTGCAGATCTCCGCCGCCAACCCCGACCAGCGCCGCCCGCCTCCTCTCGTCGGCGCCGCCTCGCCGGTAGCCGTGCCGCTCGCCGCCTCGTGTCCTCCTCACCGCGCCGCCATCGCCGTGCGCCACCGCCACCACCCGGAGATCCGCGCCGCCCGTCCGCCTCCTCGCTGTTTCGCCGTGGAGCAACTGCTCCCGCGACCGCCACCACGACGCTACCCGCCGGAGCTCCGCCTCTCGCCGCTGCTCGTCCAAGGGGCCCGGGAGCCGCCGCCTTCATCAGATCCGGACCCGGGGAGCCAAGCCCCGCCGGACCCGCCGCTCCTTTGCATTCCGGTGATCGTCGGAGTTCAAGCTCGCCTCGCCGGAGAAGAAGGTGGACCGGATCCACCGGGAGATGAACCAAACAACCTCGCGCCGCCCGAATCCCTCCGTCCCGGGATATCCTCGTCCCGTTGACTTTTTGCACAGGGTATAAATTTCTACTAAGTCCTCGGAATTCCCAGATCCATGGGCCCATCTTCATCATGCTATATCTCCGCATCCGTAGCTCCGATTCATGCATATAGCATATCAAAATGTTCGCCTCATAGAGTACATCATTTCATTACATTGCATCATTTTCATTAGAGTTCATCTTGATGCCCGAAATACTGTTAGAAGAGGACTACTTGAGTTAATTGTTAGATCTGCTACTCTATCTTAGACATTTGTCATTTTTGCCATGATTATTGTGTGCATGATATGCCCTGATGCTCTACATATGTTTTGTTAAGGGTTTTGTCATATTTCCAGAGGTGCAACCCATGTATTTTTTCGATGAGTGTGGTGTCTAGTGCAAGCTTGCAAAGTGAGGCACTTGATAATTTCGTTTTCAGGGACTTAGCATTTCCACTAAGTCCTTGAGCTGTTTAGTTCATGATGCCATATGTTCATGTTGTTTCCTAGTGATTCATGCCTCTTTTGAGGATGATCAGTAAGGATGTTTTGCTAATCTTGTAGTGCTCTATCCATACATGCCTTTGTTTGCAATTATGGAGCACCCTAGCTTCAGTCAATCGAGCTCTAATTTTGCTAATTTGTGAATCTGGGCAGATCGTCAACTTGTTTGCGATTTTGCCGTTGATGTTGTAGTTGATCCATCCATGTTATGCCATTGTTCTTGCCATGTATAGCTTGCATTTTGTGCCTTCTTAATGGATATATGCTTGTCTTTCCATGACTTGCACCGTAGTGAGTGCATCGAGCTCGTAAACATGCCTACTTGAGTTATGTTTCAGCATGTCCCAGTTTTCACAAAGTCTGACAACTGATTATGTTTTTGCTATGTTCACATGCTTGCAATTGTATTTTGTGATCCCTTTTGGCTCAAGGTCACTAAGGGACTTTTGTTAAGCTCTTTGAGTAGCTCCATGCCATGTTTTACTCTATCATGTTCAGGTCCTGTAGCATATAGTTTTGTTGCTCCGAAGAGAGCTACTTGGTCTGAAATTCCAGACAAGTGTTAATTTCACTAAGTCTGAGATCTGTTTGCCGTTTGCATTTTTGCCATGCTTGTTTGAACCTGTTAATGGATGAATTGGCCGTAGCTCAGTGCTAGACTTTTGTTAATCATCTTGAATGCTTCCCTGCCATGTATTTTGATGTCATGTTTGGGTGCTGTAGCATGTTCATCTCATTGCATTTAGATGCCTACTTGCTGTAAATCGCAGACCGGTGTCATATTTGAATCGCTTGCCATTTCCAAACCGTAACTCCGATTCCGGTGATCTTTATATCGTTTTCAAGCGATTTCATCTCATATTTCTAGTGGAACACTTGGTTGTCCAAGTTGAGGCCAGGTTCATGCTTTCCTTTGCAAATCATGCATATGCCTCGCATCCCGCATCCCGCATATCATACCATGTTCATGTGTGGTTTGTTTACTATGTTGTGTGTTTCTTTTTCTGGTGTTTGCTTCTTCGGGTTGGTTCCGATAACGTCGCGTTGTGAGGACCCGTTCGTCTACGTCCGTTTGTCTTCTTCATGGACTCATTCTTCTTCCTTGCGGGATTTCAGGCAAGATGATCATACCCTCGAAATCACTACTATCTTTGCTTTGCTAGTTGCTCGCTCTTTTGCTATGCCTATGCTGCGATACCTACCACTTGCTTATCATGCCTCCCATATTGTTGAACCAAGCCTCTAACCCACCTTGTCCTAGCAAACCGTTGATTGGCTATGTTACCGCTTTGCTCAACCCCTCTTATAGCGTTGTTAGTTGCAGGTGAAGATTGAAGTTTGTTCCTTATTGGGACATGGAGATGTTGTTCCTTGTTGGAACATGTTTACTTGTTGGGATATCACAATATATCTTATTTAATTAATGCATCTATATACTTGGTAAAGGGTGGAAGGCTCGGCCTTATGCCTGGTGTTTTGTTCCACTCTTGCCGCCCTAGTTTCCGTCATATCTGTGTTATGTTCCCGGATTTTGCGTTCCTTACGCGGTTGGGCTATTATGGGAACCCCTTGATAGTTCGTCTTAAGTAAAGCTCTTCCAGCAATGCCCAACATTGGTTTTACCATTTGCCACCTAGCCTTTTCTTTCCCTTGGGTTCTGCAGACTCAAGGGTCATCTTTATTTTACCCCCCCGGGCTAGTGCTCTTCTGAGTGTTGGTTCAACCGAGCGATGTCCGGGGCTACCAGGGACAACTCTGGGCTGGCCTACCCGACGTTTGGCTCATCTGAGTGTGCCCTAAGAACGAGATATGTGCAGCTCCTATCGGGATTTGTCGGCACATTCGGGCAGTGTTGCTGGTTTAGTTTTACCCTGTCAAAATGTCTTGTTGTACCGGGATACCGAGTCTGATCGGAACGTCTCGGGAGGAGGTCTATTCCTTCGTTGACTGTGAGATCTTGTCATGGGCTAAGTTGGGACTCCCCTGCAGGGTTTTGAACTTTCGAAAGTCGTGCCCGCGGTTATGGGCAGATGGGAATTTGTTAACGTCCGGTTGTAGAAAACCTGAAGTTGACCTAAATTAAAATGCATCAACCGCGTGTGTAACCGTGATGGTCTCTTTCCGGCGGAGTCCGGGAAGTGAACACGGTTGTTGGAGTTATGCTTGACGTAGGTTGTTTTAGGATCACTTCTTGATCATACTTTTGTCGACCGTGCTTTGCCTTCTCTTCTCGCTCTCATTTGCGTATGTTAGCCACCATATATGCTAGTCGCTTGCTGCAGCTCCACCTCATACTTTTACCTTACCCATAAGCTTAAATAGTCTTGATCGCGAGGGTGCGAGATTGCTGAGTCCCCGTGACTCACAGATACTTCCAAAACCATCTTGCAGGTGTCGATGAGTCCGTACAGATGACGCAACCCAGCTCAGGAGGAGCTCGATGAAGATCTTGTCCTTTGTGTTGTTTTGTTCTTTTTGATCAGTAGTGGAGCCCAGTTGGGGTCGATCTGGGACCTTGTCGCATTTGGGGTTCTTCTTTTATTTTGGTTCCATAGACGGGCCTTGTTTGTATTTGGTTGATGTAATGCTTTATTCATGTAATTGTGTGAAGTGGCGATTGTTAGACAACTATGTTTTCTCTTTCCCTTATGTATTACATGGGTTGTGTGAAGATTACCTCACTTGTGACATTGCTTTCAATGCGGTTATGCCTCTAAGTCGTGCTTCGACACGTGGGAGATATAGCCGCATCGAGGGCGTTACAAGTTGGTAAGCAGAGCCTTCCCCGACCTTAGGAGCCCCCACTGATTGATCGTTTTTAGCGGCCGAGTTGTGTCTAGAAAAATGTTTTGAGTCATCTAGGAATTATATATCGGAGAGTTTAGGAATTCTTTTTTACTTCCCAGTCTCTTCATTGCTCTGGTAAGGCATCCTGACGTAGAGTTTTGACTCTTCTCTTCTCAAATTTCACTAATTTTTTTTAAGATCACGCGGGTATCTTGGAAACGTTCCGATGGTTTTATGATGAGAACATTGTCTTGGTGCCTCCTGTCAGGGGTTTTGTGGAAGTGTCCCGGGGAGTTGAGCTCCGAGGTGTTGTCATCATAATTTTATTGTTGCAGTTCTGGAATACCTGAGTTTAGTACGCCGACATCGAAAATCTCTTTTATGCAGTTCGTTGGTGAGATAACCTCGACGCCACCCAGTACTGGGGCGGGAGTTCGGGAGTACTGCCATAACTTGTATAACGGATGCTTTTCGAAGGTTGAGGTAGATGATTTCCGAATGTTTCTTGGTTATGTGTTGAAGGATGGATACAGCTGGATGTAGGATTAGTTAGTTTGGGTGAGATATTATGCTTCCCCTGTATCCCCAACACCTGATTGCATAACCGGAAAATTTCGGGAGTTTATAAGTGGGAATTCAAGTAGCTCTTTGGATATCTTTTCGACAGATGTATGATATGAAATTGGGGTTTGACGTCTAGTGGTCCGCCTATTCACGGTCGATTTTACAGTAGTCTCGTTGTGTCTTAAAGAGTCCTTGGCTATGCCGACTCGGGGACGCTTCGTATGTCATGTGCACTGCCTTGTACATGATGGTGCTGTACGATCGAGCCCGTGTAGACCCCACCATGAAAACTTCGGACGAAATCTCTATCATATGTTTGTTCCGGCTTATTTTGCAAGCCAATCCTTTGTTTTTGTTTTGAGTTGTGGCATTCGAGTTGCTTCGAAGTCAAATGTTGATTCCATACCTTTCCTAAACGGTGTTCTCATACTCCTATGTGAAATACTAATCCTTCTTGATAATCGAGATTGTCATGTCAATCCTTTTTCCAACCGATGCGCTTCTCTTCGAGATGATCCCATCTTTCTCCCCGTCAGCAAGATCAATTATCATTTCTTCTCAACGTTGTTTGTTTCATTCGTCCCAAGCTGCCTTTGTTTTTCCCGCCCACCCACCCTTTTTCTTCAAGGACTCGGAATTCTTAATCAAGTATCCTTTTATTTTTGTGAAGTCTCTCCATTCTTTTCCGTCAATATTCTTACCCGGTGGTTCTCAAGAAGATGTTCTACTAGTTCGTCATTCCTCATTCCTTTTCTTCTCCGGTGGTTCCAAGTCAAGCTTTGTGGATCATACCCTTTCCTCATGTCAATGCTTTCTCATACCGGTGCAATTCTTAATCATTCACCTCTCGCTATTCATTTGTTCCGGAGTGCTGAAGATATTTCGAAGATTTGTGTTTTCACTTTGCACCCGTTCAAGATATTTCGAGGTCCTATCTTACTCAAGCCATTTAATTCAACCGGTGCAATCTCTATTCCAAGCAATCGTTCTACAGTGTTTCTTTCGAGTGGGCCCTAACCCACAGGTCTTTTCCCAGGATCTTACCTGACTCTTCTTATTTTACCGGAGCTATTCTAAAATTTATTTCGAAGTTTGACGTAAGAATGAATGATCATTAGTCAAATGTATTTCTCCAAGATCTTTCAAATTCTTTTCATCGTTGGCTCAACCTCTTCGTTTTGATTCTTCCGGAGTGTCTAAATAATTTTTGGTGGTGTTTCTCGTCGTCAGTCTCAGTTTGGAAGACCGAAGAAGATTTTTCTCTCAATCTTGCTCCATTATCTTCAAGATTCGTGATTGTAGCTTGTTGCCATCCTCTCTTAATTATTTGTGATTGTGAGATATTCTTTTCACCCATCTGGAGTAATTCAGAGTATTTTCAGTTTGATTCTCCGGAGCCCATCATCTCATAATTATTCATTCCCAGCTTTCAGTTATCGTTCTCCTAATCTTACCGGTGCATCGATCAATTATCCTCTAATCAGTTCTTGATCTCTTCGTTCTGATGTAACTAAATCCCCTTAAGCTTCTTCGTTCATTTGCTAATTCTTCCCGGTGTTTCTTTATCTTTTCTTCGTTCATTTTCAATTCTTACGGTGGTTCGTGCAAGATTCCTCTTCTTTCGTTATCATATCAATTCATTCGTTGTTTCGATTCCACCGGTGTTTCGTTGAAGACCTTCTCAAGTTTATGTTATATCTCTTTTAATCTTTTCTACGAGAATAAGTAGTATGTCAAATCCATTTATTGCCATCAATTTAATTGGTGAAGGATAAGCATAATGTAATTCTTATTCTTGTTTCATCCAAGTGATTTAATCCCTTATTCCGGAGGTTCATCAAAATTCTTGATCTCATTTGTTCATATTATTTTTTTTCTTTTCCCGGAGATCCAACCTTTTTTTCAATTAGTTCATCACGGAGATCTATCTAAATCTTTACAAGGCTCCACCTTGTGTTTTCAACTACCCTTTCTTTACGTCTGATCATTCTTTTGTTTACCAGAGTTCTTCATGAAGGTTCTACATGATGGTTCTTCAAGGATTTAATTCCTTCTTGAAGTTTTCATCGAGATTCCTTTTAAGGAGCTCAAGCATTCTTCATCTCGCATTCCGAAGTGCATTTTCTTTCTACCGTATCATTGGAGGTGGTATTATGTCATTCTTGATAATTTTCCTTCGTGTTTCATGATTCACGAGTTATCAAGAATGAGATATTTTAAATCCATCACGCTCGTCATTGGGGCTATCTTGGGTTATATTTCACCTAAAGCTTTCCCTAAGGATTTTGCTAATTATGGTGCTTATAAATGATCCAAGTTCTTCATCTATCCTCCCGGTGAAATAAGCTTCTCGTCTCCTTGTTCATGCCAATCCAATTCTTCTTCCCGTGAGTGGCAGGTGGTCACCTCATAATGTTTGAGTTGTATTCCATAAGACCATATCATGATTACTCTTTTCATTGTTGTTTTTTCCAACAATTCCGTTCGACCCTTCTCCTAAAGATGCCTTGTCAAACTCTTTTGTGGCAGAAGTTGGCATTTTCTTCTCCATTCGCCTATTTCAATTATCTATCCTCTATTCTTTTGTTCTGGAGGCATTATGATGTTGCTCTTGTCAACCCATCATCTCGGTTGTCTAAGATCATGTTCTTTTCATGATTGTCCATTTAACCGGAGTGTCGTGCCCTCTTTTCAAGTTCTATCACCTTATCAAGTTCTTATTCAATTATTTTCTTTTCAACCGGACTGCCGCCCAAATTTGGTCTTCCCTGATCCCCTTCCGTAACCGGAGTATTTTTCAATATATGTCTTCCCTTCAACCTCAAGGTTTTTTCGCAATGTTCTTTGTCCCTCTTTTCTAACAGAGTGTTTTCGACCTTGTTCACCTTCGTTGTATTCTTTTCTCGAATTTGTTCAACCTCGCAAGGTTCTTTGGTTTCACTCATTTGTCAAAGAAGCAACTTAGTTTTACCTATTCTCTTTCTTTTCCGTTGTCCCTCCGGTGCCATTCTAGATCTTGGGACGAGATCCTCTCGTAGTGGTGGAGTGTTGTAACGCCCCGAGACCGATGTGCCAGGTGTCCTTCAGTTATTCGCTGGTGTTGCCTTGTCATTGCTTGCTTGTCATGCATTGCATATCATGTCATCATGTGCATTTCATTTGCATACATGTTCGTCTCATCCATCAAGCATTTTTACCGTTGTCCGCTTTGCATTCCGGCGTTCCGTTCTCCTTCGGTGGTCATTTCTACCTTCTTCTCATGTGTGGGGGTTAAACATTTATGGATTGGACCGAGACTTGCCAAGCGGCCTTGGTTTACTACCGGTAGACCGCCTGTCAAGTTTCGTACCATTTGGACTTCATTTGATACTCCAACGGTTAACCGAGGGACCGAAAAGGCCTCGTGTGTGTTGCAGCCCAACACCCCTCCAATTTGGCCCAAGACCCACTTAAACCTCCTCCGTCATCTCGGTCGTTTGATCACGATTGCGTGGCCGAAAACCGCACCTTATTTGGACTCTCCTAGCTCCCTCCACCTATAAATATGTGGCCTCCCCCAAAAATTCCGTGGTACAAACCCTAGATCTCTCTCCTCCGCGTCGCCGGACAAATTTCACACCACCGGACATGTCCGCCTCCGCCCCCTCGTCCAACCAGATCGCGCCACGTCAGCCTGCGCCTCCTCCTCTCTCCTCTCGCCGCCGCCGGCCCGCAGAGCCCACGGTCGGCCCGCGCCGGGCCGTGCCGGGCCCGACCGCGCCCCGCGCTGACACGGCAGCCGCGCCGCCCCGGAGCCGCTGTAGATCTCCGCCGCCAACCCCAACCAGCGCCGCCCGCCTCCTCTCGCCGGCGCCGCCTCGCCGGTAGCCGTGCCGCTCGCCGCCTCGTGTCCTCCTCACCACGCCGCCATCGCCGTGCGCCGCCGCCACCACCCGGAGATCCGCGCCACCCGTCCGCCTCCTCGCTGTTCCGCCGTGGAGCAACTGCTCTGGCGACTGCCACCGCGACGCTGCCCGCCGGAGCTCCGCCTCTCGCCGCTGCTCGTCCAAGGGGCCCGGGCGCCGCCGCCTTCGTCAGATCCGGACCCGGGGAGCCAAGCCCCGCCGGACCCGCCGCTCCTTTGCATTCCGATGATCGCCAGAGTTCAAGCCCGCCTCGCCGGAGAAGAAGGTGGACCGGATCCACCGGGAGATGAACCAAACAACCTCGCGCCGCCCGGATCCCTCCATCCCAGGATATCCTCGTCCCGTTGACTTTTTGCACATGGTATAAATTTCTATGAAGTCCTCGGAATTCCCAGATCCATGTGCCCATCTTCATCATGCTATATCTCTGCATCCGTAGCTCCGATTCATGCATATAGCATATGAAAATGTTCGTCTCAGAGAGTACATCATTTCATTCCATTGCATCATTTTCATTAGAGTTCATCTTGATGCCCGAAATGCTGTTAGAAGAGGACTACTTGAGTAAATTGTTAGATCTGCTACTCCATCTTAGACATTTATCATTTTTGCCATGATTATTGTGTGCATGATATGCCCTGATGCTCTACATATGTTTTGTTAAGGGTTTTGTCATATTTCCAGAGGTGCAACCCATGTATTTTTGTGATGAGTGTGGTGTCTAGTGCAAGCTTGCAAAGTGAGGCACTTGATAATTCCGTTTTCAGGGACTTAGCATTTCCACTAAGTCCTTGAGCTGTTTAGTTCATGATGCCATATGTTCATGTTGTTTCCTAGTGATCCGTGCCACTTTTGAGGATGATCAGTAAGGATGTTTTGCTAATCTTGTAGTGCTCTATACATACATGCCTTTGTTTGCAATTATGGAGCACCCTAGCTTGAGTCAATCGAGCTCTACTTTTGCTACTTTGTGAATCTGGGCAGATCGTCAACTTGTTTGCGATTTTGCCGTTGATGTTGTAGTTGATCCGTGCATGCTATGCCATTGTTCTTGCCATGTCTAGCTTGCATTTTGTGCCTTATTAATGGATGTATGCTTGTCTTGCCATGACTTGCACCGTAGTGAGTGCATCGAGCTCGTAAACATGCCTACTTGAGTTATGTTTCAGCATGTCCCAGTTTTCACTAAGTCTGAAAACTGATTATGTTTTTGACATGTTCACATGCTTGCAATTGTATTTTGTGATCCCTTTTGGCTCAAGGTCACTAAGGGACTTTTGTTAAGCTCTTTGAGTAGCTCCATGCCATGTTTTACTCTATCATGTTCAGGTCCTGTAGCATATAGTTTTGTTGCTCCGAAGAGAGCTACTTGGTCTGAAATTCCAGACAAGTGTTAATTTCACTAAGTCTGAGATCTGTTTGCCGTTTGCATTTTTGCCATGCTTGTTTGAACCTGTTAATGGATGAATTGGCCGTAGCTCAGTGCTAGACTTTTGTTAATCATCTTGAATGCTTCCCTGCCATGTATTTTGATGTCATGTTTGGGTGCTTTAGCATGTTCATCTCATTGCATTTAGATGCCTACTTGCTGTAAATCGCAGACCGGTGTCATATTTGAATCGCTTGCCATTTCCAAACCATAACTCCGATTCCGGTGATCTTTATATCGTTTTCAAGCGATTTCATCTCATATTTCTAGTGGCACACTTGGTTGTCCAAGTTGAGGCCAGGTTCATGCTTTCCTTTGCAAATCATGCATATGCATCGCATCCCGCATCCCGCATATCATACCATGTTCATGTGTGGTTTGTTTACTATGTTGTGTGTTTCTTTTTCCGGTGTTTGCTTATTTGGGTTGGTTCCGATAACGTCGCGTTGTGAGGACCCATTCGTCTACGTTCGTTTGTCTTCTTCATGGACTCGTTCTTCTTCCTTGCGGGATTTCAGGCAAGATGATCATACCCTCGAAATCACTACTATCTTTGCTTTGCTAGTTGCTCGCTCTTTTGCTATGCCTATGCTGCGATACCTACCACTTGCTTATCATGCCTCCCATATTGTTGAACCAAGCCTCTAACCCACCTTGTCCTAGCAAACCGTTGATTGGCTATGTTACCGCTTTGCTCAGCCCCTCTTATAGTGTTGTTAGTTGCAGGTGAAGATTGAAGTTTGTTCCTTGTTGGGACATGGAGATGTTGTTCCTTGTTGGAACATGTTTACTTGTTGGGATATCACAATATATCTTATTTAATTAATGCATCTATATACTTGGTAAAGGGTGGAAGGCTCGGCCTTATGCCTGGTGTTTTGTTCCACTTTTGTCGCCCTAGTTTCCGTCATATCGGTGTTATGTTCCCGGGTTTTTGCGTTCCTTACGCGGTTGGGCTATTATGGGAACCCCTTGACAGTTCGTCTTAAGTAAAGCTCTTCCAGCAATGCCCAACATTGGTTTTACCATTTGCCACCTAGCCTTTTCTTTCCCTTGGGTTCTGCAGACTCAAGGGTCATCTTTATTTTACCCCCCGGGCCAGTGCTCCTCTGAGTGTTGGTCCAACCGAGCGATGTCCGGGGCTACCAGGGGCAACTCTGGGCTGGCCTACCCGACGTCTGGCTCATCTGAGTGTGCCCTGAGAACGAGATATGTGCAGCTCCTATCGGGATTTGTCGGCACATTCGGGCGGTGTTGCTGGTTTAGTATTACCCTGTCGAAATGTCTTGTTGTACCGGGATACCGAGTCTGATCGGAACGTCTCGGGAGGAGGTCTATTCCTTCATTGACCGTGAGAGCTTGTCATGGGCTAAGTTGGGACTCCCCTGTAGGGTTTTGAACTTTCGAAAGCCATGCCCGCGGTTATGGGCAGATGGGAATTTGTTAACGTCCGGTTGTAGAAAACCTAAAGTTGACCTTAATTAAAATGCATCAACCACGTGTGTAACCGTGATGGTCTCTTTCCGGCGGAGTCCGGAAAGTGAACACGGTTGTTGGAGTTATGCTTGACGTAGGTTGTTTTAGGATCACTTCTTGATCATACTTTTATCGACCGTGCTTTGCCTTCTCTTCTCGCTCTCATTTGCGTATGTTAGCCACCATATATGCTAGTCGCTTGCTGCAGCTCCACCTCATACTTTTACCTTACCCATAAGCTTAAATAGTCTTGATCGCGAGGGTGCGAGATTGCTGAGTCCCCGTGACTCACAGATACTTCCAAAACCAGCTTGCAGGTGCCGATGAGTCCGTACAGATGACGCAACCCAGCTCAGGAGGAGCTCGATGAAGATCTTGTCCTTTGTGTTGTTTCTTCCTTTTTGATCAGTAGTGGAGCCCAGTTGGGGTCGATCGGGGACCATGTCGCATTTGGGGTTCTTCTTTTATTTTGGTTCCGTAGACGGGCCTTGTTTGTATTTGGATGATGTAATGCTTTATTCATGTAATTGTGTGAAGTGGCGATTGTAAGACAACTATGTTTTCTCTTTCCCTTATGTATTACATGGGTTGTGTGAAGATTACCTCACTTGCGACATTGCTTTCAATGCGGTTATGCCTCTAAGTCGTGCTTCGACACGTGGGAGATATAGCCGCATCGAGGGCGTTACACATAGTTAGTAGCTAGATGGCTTCTTCTCTCTTTTTCGATCTCAATACAATGTTCTCCCCCTCTCTTGTGGAGATCTATTCGATGTAATCTTCTTTTTGCGGTGTGTTTGTTGAGACCGATGAATTGTGGGTTTATGATCAAGTCTATCTATGAATACTATTTGAATCTTCTCTAAATTCTTTTATGTATGATTGGTTATCTTTGCAAGTCTCTTCGAATTATCAGTTTGGTTTGGCCTACTAGATTGATCTTTCTTGCAATGGGAGAAGTGCTTAGCTTTGGGTTCAATCTTGCGGTGTCCTTTCCTGGTGACAGTAAGGGCAGCAAGGCACGTATTGTATTGTTGCCATCGAGGATAACAAGATGGGGTTTTCTTCATATTGCATGAGTCTATCCCTCTACATCATGTCATCTTGCTTAAGGCGTTACTCTGTTTTTAACTTAATACTCTAGATGCATGCTGGATAGCGGTCGATGAGTGGAGTAATAGTAGTAGATGCAGGCAGGAGTCGGTCTACTTGTCTCGAACGTGATGTCTATATACATGATCATACCTAGATATTCTCATAACTATGCTCAATTCTGTCAATTGCTCAACAGTAATTTGTTCACCCACCGTAGAATACTTATGCTCTTGAGAGAAGCCACTAGTGAAACCTATGGCCCCCGGGTCTATCTTTATCATATCAATCTCCTACTACTTAGTTATTTACTTTTCCTTTATTTTACTTTGCATCTTTATCATAAAAATACCAAAAATATTATCTTTATCATATCTATCAGATCTCACTCTCGTAAGTGGCCCTATTGGGATTGACAACCCCTATTTGCGTTGGTTGCGAGGATTTATTTGTTTGTGCAGGTACGAGGGACTTGCATGTAGCCTCCTACTGGATTGATACCTTGGTTCTCAAAAACTGAGGGAAATACTTACGCTACTTTGCTGCATCATCCCTTCCTCTTCGGGGAAATCTAACGCAGTGCTAAAAGAGGTAGCAAGAAGGATTTCTGGCGCCGTTGCCGGGGAGGTCTACGCAAAAGTCAACATACCAAGTACCCATCACATACCCTTATCTCCCTCATTACATTATTTGCCATTTGCCTCTCATTGTCCTCTCCCCCAATTCACCCTTGCTGTTTTATTTGCCCTCTCTCTCTATCCTCCCTCTCTATTTGCCCTTTTTGTCAGCTTGCTTTTTGTTTGCTTGTGTGTTCGTTTGCTTGTTTGTCGCGATGGCTCAAGATAATACTAAATTGTGTGACTATACCAATACCAACAACAATGATTTTATTAGCACTCCGATTGCTCCTCTTACCGATGCTGAATCTTGTGAAATTAATACTGCTTTGCTGAATCTTGTCATGAAAGATCCGTTCTCCGGCCTTCCTAGTGAAGATGCCGCTACCCATCTAAATAGCTTCGTTGATTTGTGTGACATGCAAAAGAAGAAAGATGTGGATAATAATATTGTTAAATTGAAGTTATTTCCTTTTTCGCTTAGAGATCGTGCTAAAGCTTGGTTTTCGTCTTTGCCTAAAAATAGTATTTATTCATGGAATAAGTGCAAAGATGCTTTTATCTCTAAGTATTTTCCTCCCGCTAAAATCATCTCTCTTAGAAACGATATTATGAACTTTAAGCAACTTGATCATGAACATGTTGCACAAGCTTGGGAGAGAATGAAATTAATGATACGTAATTGCCCTACTCATGGTTTAAATTTGTGGATGATTATACAAATTTTTTATGCCGGATTGAATTTTGCTTCTAGAAATCTTTTAGATTCGGCCGCGGGAGGCACTTTTATGGAAATCACTTTAGGAGAAGCTACTAAACTCCTAGATAATGTTATGGTTAATTATTCTCAATGGCATACTGAAAGATCTACTACTAAAAAGGTGCATGCGATAGAAGAAATTAATGTTTTGAGTGGAAAGATGGATGAACTTATGAAATTATTTGCTAATAAGAGTGTTTCTTCTGATCCTAATGATATGCCCTTGTCTACTTTGATTGAGAACAATAATGAATCTATGGATGTGAATTTTGTTGGTAGGAACAATTTTGGTAACAACGCGTATAGAGGAAATTTCAATCCTAGGCCTTATCCTAGTAATCCCTCTAATAATTATGGTAATTCCAACAACAATTCTTATGGAAATTATAATAAGATGCCCTCTTATTTTGATTCTAATATTAAAGAATTTATTACTTCGCAAAAGAATTTTAATGCTATGATTGAAGAAAAATTGCTTAAGATTGATGATTTGGCTAGGAACGTTGATAGAATTGCTCTTGATGTTGATTCTTTGAAACTTAGATCTATTCCACCTACTCATGATATCAATGAGTCTCTCAAAGCCATGAGAATTTCCATTGACGATTGCAAAGAAAGAACCGCTAGGATGCGTGCTAAGAAAGATGCCTTTATAAAAGCGTGTTCTTCTAGTTCCTATGAAAATAATGATGAAGATCTAAAAGTTATTGATGTGTCCCCTATTAAATATTTGTTTTGCAATATGAATCTTGATAATGATGGGACTTAATATGATCCACCTTTACCTAGAAGGCGTTCCAAGAATTCTGAATCTTTTGATCTTGATGCTAAATTTGATAAAAGTGGGATTGAAGAAATTAAAACCCTAGATGTTGCTAAACCAACCATTATGGATTTCAAGGAATTTAACTATGAAAATTGCTCTTTGATTGATTGTATTTCCTTTTTGCAATCCGTGCTAAATTCTCCTCATGCTTATAGTCAAAATAAAGCGTTTACTAAACATATCGTTGATGCCTTGATGCAATTTTATGAAGAAAAACTTGAATTGGAAGTTTCTATCCCTAGAAAACTTTATGATGAGTGGGAACCAACTATTAAAATTAAAATTAAAGATCATGAATGCTATGCTTTATGTGATTTGGGTGCTAGTGTTTCCACGATTCCAAAGACTTTGTGTGATTTGTTAGGTTTCCGTGATTTTGATGATTGCTCTCTAAACATGCACCTTGCAGATTCCACTATTAAGAAAACTATGGGAATAATTAATGATGTTCTTATTGTTGCAAATAAGAATTATGTGCCCGTAGATTTTATTGTTCTTGACATAGATTGCAATCCTTCATGTCCTATTATTCTTGATAGACCTTTCCTTAGAACGATTGGTGCAATTATTGATATGAAGGAAGGAAATATTAGATTCCAATTTCCGTTAAGGAAAGGCATGGAACAATTTCCTAGAAATAAAATTAAATTACCTTATGAATCTATTATGAGAGCCACTTATGGATTGCCTACCAAAGATGGCAATACCTAGATCTATTCTTGCTTGTTATGCCTAGCTAGGGGCGTAAAACGATAGCGCTTGTTGGGAGGCAACCCAATTTTATATTTATTCCTTGCTTTTTGCTCCTGCTTAGTAATAAATAAATTATTTAGCCTCTGTTTTGGTTGTTTTTTTGTGTTTAATTAGTGTTTGTTCCAAGTAGAACCGTTGGGAAGACTTGGGGAAAGTCTTGTTGAACTTGCTGTAAAAAACAGAAACTTTAGCGCTCACGAGAACTGCTGTCATTTTTATTTGGTAAGTGATATTTAGTTAATTCTTTTTGCAGATAATTAATAGATAAATACATCACGTCCAGAAATTTATGTTAGAATTTTTGGGGTTCCAGATCTTGCGCTAGCTACAGATTACTACAGACTGTTCTGTTTATGACAGATTCTGTTTTTCGTGTGTTGTTTGCTTATTTTGATGAATCTATGGCTAGTAAAATAGTTTATAAACCATAGAGAAGTTGGAATAAAGTAGGTATAACACCCATATAAATAAATAATGAGTTCATTACAGTACCTTTAAGTGTTCTTTTGTTTTCTTTCGCTAACGGAGCTCACGAGATTTTCTACTTTAAGTTTTGTGTTGTGAAGTTTTCAAGTTTTGGGTAAAGATTTGATGGATTATGGAACAAGGAGTGGCAAGAGCCTAATATTGGGGATGCCCATGGCACCCCCAAGATAATCTAAGGACACCTAAAAGCCAAAGCTTGGGGATGCCCCGAAAGGCATCCCCTCTTTCGTCTACTTCTATCGGTAACTTTACTTGGAGCTATATTTTTATTCGCCACATGATATGTGTTTTGCTTGGAGCGTCTTGTATTATTTGAGTCTTTGCTTATTAGTTTACCACAATCATCCTTGCTGTATACATCTTTTGATAGAGCCATATATGATTTGGAATTTGTTAGAATACTCTATGTGCTTCGCATATATCTTCTGAGTTATATAATTTTACTCTAGTGCTTCACTTATATCTTTTAGAGCACGGTGGTGAATTTGTTTTATAGAAACTATTGATCTCTCTTGCTTCACTTAGATTATTTTGAGAGTCTTAAATAGCATGGTAATTTTCTTAAAATCCTAATATGCTTGGTATGCAAGATTAATAATAAAAATTTTCTTATGAGTGTGTTGAATACTATGATAAGTTTGATACTTGATAATTGTTTTGAGACATGGAGATGATGATATTAAAGTCATGCTAGTTGAGTAGTTGTGAATTTGAGAAATACTTGTGTTGAAGCTTGTGATTCCCGTAGCATGCACGTATGGCGAACCGTTATGTGATGAAGTCGGAGCATGATTTATTTATTTATTGATTGTCTTCCTTATGAGTGGCGGTCGGGGACGAGCGATGGTCTTTTCCTACCAATCTATCCCCCTAGGAGCATGCGCGTAATACTTTGCTTTGATAACTTGTAGATTTTTGCAATAAGTATATGAGTTCTTTATGACTAATGTTGAGTCCATGGATTATACGCACTCTCACCCTTCCACCTTTGCTAGCCTCTCTAATACCGCGCAACTTTCGCCGGTATCATACACCCACCATATACCTTCCTCAAAACAGCCACCATACCTACCTATTATGGCATTTCCATAGCCATTCCGAGTTATATTTCCATGCAACTTTCCACTGTTCCGTTTATGACACACTCCATCATTGTCATATTGCTTAGCATGATCATGTAGTTGACATAGTATTCGTGGCAAAGCCACCATTCATAATTCTTTCATACATGTCACTCATGCATCTTTGCATATCCCGGTACACCGCCGGAGGCATTCATATAGAGTCATATCTTGTTCTAAGTATCAAGTTGTAATTATTGAGTTGTAAGAAAAATAAAAGTGTGATGATCATCATTATTAGAGCATTGTCCCAAGTGAGGAAAGGATGATGGAGACTATGATTCCCCCACAAGTCGGGATGAGACTCCGGACGAAAAATAAAAAAGAAAGAAAGAAAAGAGGCCATAAAAGAGAAAGGATGATGGAGCAACAAGTTTTCAAGTGTTAGGGGATGGTGGAGCATGGACTCAACTCCAACCACATGATGATCGCAGAGTTCACCAACAAACACAAGCTGGATGCCGACAACATCGGGGAGACCATCTTCAAGCTTCACGAGAAAATCGAGCACCTTCAAGCTCAAATCTATGACATGCAAAACCAAAACTGTGAGTATGAATATAGATTCAAAAGGATGAGTTTGGCTACAGATTTGAGGATCCCGGAGACTCGGTCATCCTTCTATGATGGTGAGCCTATGCCTTGGAAGAAGGACGACAAGCCTACACCATCAACAAAGTCACCACCGTCTCCAACAACAAAGAAGAATTGAGTATCTGGTATGGGCACTCCACTTGGCAACTGCGAAGCTTGGGGGAGTGCTCCGGTATCGTATCACCATCACTTTTATCTTTACCGTTTTTCTTAGTTCGATCCTTTTGGTAATATCTTGATCCAGTAGAATAAAAGTTTTTAGTATGATCTATTTGTGAGTTTTGCTTTATAATCCTTCTATGTAATCGAGTCCGTGAGCTATATAATAAATATTAGTGTTGAGTCAAGGGCTTGATTATTTTGCCATGATCCTAAGGGAATAAAAGAAAAGAGAAAGAAATAAAAAGAAACAAAGAGATCATGTGAGCCTTATGGAGAGTAATGAACTCGCATAGAAAAGTATGATGAATAAAAGTTGTTGAGAGTTGACAAACATAGTTTTGGTCATCGTTGCAATTAATGGGAAGTAATAAAGAAAGAGAGATCTTCACATATAAATATACTATCTTGGACATCTTTTATGATTGTGAGCACTCATTAAAATATGACATGCTAAAGAGTTGATGTTGGACAAGGAAGACAACGTAATGGGTTATGTTTTCTTACATTGAGATAAATTATATTGTCTTGGATCCTCCAACATGTTGAGCTTGCCTTTCCCTCTCATGCTAGCCAAATTCATCGCACCAAGTAGAGATACTACTTGTGCTTCCAAATACCCTTAAACCAGTCTTGCCATAAGAGTCCACCATACCTACCTATGGATTGAGTAAGATCCTCCAAGTAAGTTGTCATCGGTGCAAGCAATAAAAATTGCTCTCTAATTATGTATGACTTATTAGTGTGGGAGAAATAAGCTTTATACGATCATGTGATATGGAAGAAATAAAAGCGACAGACTGCATAATAAAGGTCCATATCACAAGTGGCAATATAAAGTGACGTTCTTTCGCATTAAGATTTTGTGCATCCAACCATAAAAGCGCATGACAACCTCTGCTTCCCTCTACGAAGGGCCTATCTTTTACTTTTATCTCCCACTTTGCATAAGAGTCATGGTGATCTTCACCCTTCCTTTTTACCTTTTATCCTTTGGCAAGCACGGTATGTTGGAAAGAGCCTGGTATATATGGCTAATTGGATGTGAGTTTTCATGAACTATTATTGTAGACACTACCCTTGAGGCAAAATGTTGGGATGCAAAATTATAAGCTCCTATCTTTCTCTGTGTCGGATTAAAACTCCATACCCATAAGTATTGCGTGAGTGTTAGCAATTGTGAAAGACTATATGATAGTTGAGTATGTGGACTTGCTGAAGAGCTCTTATACATTGACTCTTTCCTATGTTATGATAAATTGCAATTGCTTCAATGACTAAGATTATAGTTTGTTAGTTTTCAATGAAGTTTACGATTCATACTTGATATTGTGATTGAATTATTACTCTACCATAAGAAATCATATGACAAGAATTATATAAGTTGATGTTCTAAGAATGATCATGATGCCCTCATGTCCGTATTTTATTTTTATCGACACCTCTATCTCTAAACATGTGGACATATTTTTCTATTTTGGCTTTTCGCTTGAGGACAAGCGAGGTCTAAGCTTGGGGGAGTTGATACGTCCATTTTGCATCATGCTTTTATATTGATATTTATTGCATTATGGGCTGTTATTACACATTATGTCACAGTACTTATGCCTATTCTCTCTTATTTTACAAGGTTTACATAAAGACGGAGAATGTCGGCAACTAGGATTCTGGGCTGGAAAAGGAGCAAATATTAGAGACCTATTCTGCATAGCTCCAAAAGTCCTGAAACTCCACGGAAGACATTTTTCCAAATATATAAAAAATACTGAGAGCAAGAACTTCACCAGGGGGCCACACCCTGCCCACGAGGGTGGGGGGCGTGCCCTACCCTCTGGGCGCGCCCCCTACCTCGTGGGCCCCCTGGTGGCCCTCCGGTGACCATCTTTTGCTATATGAAGTCTTTTGATGGGAAAAAATAAGAAGCCATCTTCTCGGACGAAACTCCGCCGCCACGAGGCGGAACCTTGGCAGAACCAATCTAGGGCTCTGGCGGAGCTGTTCTGCCAGGGAAACTTCCCTCCCAGAGGGGGAAATCATTGCCATCGTCATCACCAACGCTCCTCTCATCGGGAGAGGGCAATCTCCATCAACATCTTCATCAGCACCATCTCCTCTCAAAACCCTAGTTCATCTCTTGTATCCAATTCTTGTCTCCAAGTCCGGGATTGGTGCTAGTAGGTTGCTAGTAGTGTTAAATACTCCTTTTGTTGATGCTAGTTGGTTTAATTGGTGGAAGATCATATGTTCAGATCCTATATGCATATTAATACCCCTCTGATTATGAACATGTTTATGCTTTGTGAGTAGTTACGTTTATTCCTGAGGACATGGGAGAAGTCTTGCTATTAGTAGTCATGTGAATTTGGTATTCGTTCGATATTTTGATGAGATGTATGTTGTCTCTCCTCTAGTGGTGTTATGTGAACGTCGACTACATGACACTTCACCATTATTTGGGCCTAGAGGAAGCCATTGGGAAGTAATAAGTAGATGATGGGTTGCTAGAGTGACAGAAGCTTAAACCCTAGTTTATGCGTTGCTTCGTAAGGGGCTGATTTGGATCCATATGTTTCATGCTATGGTTAGGTTTACCTTAATACTTTTGTTGTAGTTGCAGATGCCTGCAATAGAGGTTAATCATAAGTGGGATGCTTGTCCAAGTAAGGGCATCACCCAAGCACCGGTCCACCCACATACCAAATTATCAAAGTACCGAACGCGAATCATATGAATGTGATGAAAACTAGCTTGACGATATTCCCATGTGTCCTCAGGAGCGCTTTTCTCTATATAAGAGTTTGTCCAGGCTTGTCCTTTGCTACAAAAAGGATTGGGCCACCTTGCTGCACTTTATTTACTTTTGTTACTTGTTGCTCGTTACAAATTATCCTATCACAAAACTATCTGTTACCACTTATTTCAGTAATTGCAGAGAATACCTTGCTGGAAACCGCTTATCATTTCCTTCTGCTCGTCGTTGGGTTCAACACTCTTACTTATCGAAAGAACTATGATAGATCCCCTACACTTGTGGGTCATCAGCGTTGTCCTTTCCGGACTACCCCGTTCGGTTTATATAGACACCGAGGGGATCTAGGGTTTACATGGAGTCGGTTACATAAGAAGGAATCTTTGGTCGCCGAGCTTGCCTTCCACGCCAAGTAGAGTCCCATCCGGACACGGTGCAGTCTTCGGATTTCATGTCTTCACAGCCCATCAGTCCGGCCCATAGATAACAGGTCGGACGCTCGAGGACCCCTTAGTCCAGGACTCCCTCAGTATCCACTGAACCTGGCTTCAATGACGAGGAGTCCGGCGCGGAGATTTGTCTTCGGCATTGCAAGGTGGGTTCCCTCCTTCTGAACTCCAGAATAGTCTTTGGACGAAGTAAGTATATCCGGACCTGTGTATATAATGGTAGAGAATATAATAACTCACGAGCCCAACTTGTTGATAACTATCCACGACATCATATCATGCCTGCCCGGTTGCTATTTCCAACCGTCAGCTAGCGAGCCGCCCCACGTCTTAGGGTGCGGTTTTACTGGCACATCTCGTCAGGGCAGAGATCATGTCCCTGTATTCACGGGATCTTCATTAATGCATGCGTGGGTAACCTAACCGTCCCCCGGGTACAACTCCTTGGAGATAGGTAAGTTTAGAGACCCTGGATGAGACGCCCAATATTTGGGGCCTTTATATAGAGAGCCTGTCTCTTCTTCTTCCCTTGCACTTGCTCCTTCCTCAACCCCAGCCACCCCAAGTTCCAACCCTCGGGTTCCAATCACCACCAGCCTTAGTCATGTCCGGATCCAACCGTTAGGGTCGGTGGGTGGCTTCCTTTGTCACAGAGGAGGACATTGTGGAGCTTCGCGTAGCGTGGTACCTGACCTCAACAATCTTTCATCGGATTCCGGTGCAAGGGCAAGTCATATCGACCCCCAGATCTGGCAAGAGGGTTGTATTGGTGTCTCACTTTCTTCACGGGCTAGGGTTCGCGCTTAACCCCTTCGTCCGGGGGCTCATGTTCTACTATGGGCTAGATTTTCACGATCTAACCCCGAACTCTATCCTCCTCATCTCGACATTTATCGTCACGTGTGAGGCCTTACTCCGGACTCCTCCGCACTTCGGTTTGTGGCTCAAGACCTTTGATGTGAGGCCGCAGGTGGCAGAGGAGGAGCAGGCAGAGTGCGACAGCGTCATAATAAGCAAACTGGCCGGCGCGGTTTGGCCCGAAGGATCTTTTGACAAATCTTCAGACCTGTGGCAGTAGGGGTGGTTTTATGTCAACGAGCCGCGGAGCTCCAAGTGGGTGGCTATACGTACGTTCTGACCTGGCCCTCCAGTTCAGCTTGCTTCATGGGTCTAAGGGATTGGACTGGAGATCCGTCAATGAAGTGCAGACTCTACAAAGTCGCATCCGAAGCCTTATTGAGAAGGGCATCGATCTTGTGAACGTCATTCAAATAATGCTAGTCCACCGGATCCTGCCATGTCAGCGGCGGCCTCTTCATATGTGGGAGTTTAACCCAGAAGGGCGGTGGACCCTACAGCACTTCTTCGGCACTACGCATGAAGGAATGTGGAAATTATATTTCGGGGAATGAGAGCAATGGCCGGACACCACCGAAGACGTTGGCCTTGACTACAATCATCCAGTCACTTCGGTAAGTATTCGGTATCCGAGCACCTTCCATTCAGGTATCTTTTAACAAGATATTGAACAATCCGTCCCTGTACAGGACTGGATAAAGAAAGCGGTGCTGATCTGGTGTCCGGCGCCTCTTCCCGAAGGCCCTGCGACCGACCTGCTGACGAGGATGCTGGTTCCGATAGCGTACCAGGTGGCCGCGTTTGGGGAAACCGAAACCCTTTTGCCCAAGGGCAAAAGTGTAGAGGGAGCCTTCCAGGGCAAGAATAGGGCTGTCTCTGAAGGTCAGGAGGGGAAGCCATCCAAGAAGGTAAAAACGCCGTCATCGAGCGGCTTGGGCCGGGCAAACGATGACAAGGATGAACCTCGTGGCAAAACGTAAGCGTGGCTGGGGCACCTCATTCTTTTCCTATTAGTGAAGTAATCATCTGGTATATGTTCATCCACGCAGGTTAACGCCCGGTGCTTCTCAATCGTTCTCCTCCTCGGGGGATCTTCTTTCAGAGATGATGGAGAGTGATACGCCTTCTCCGGCCCCATCGCCCGATAGGGGGGATGATACCAAGGTATCGTCTTGAAGGGCTCCTCCCGAACGCCAAGTGGTACAAGAAACGGAGAAGGCATTACCTGAAGGCGGCGCATGTGTCACTCGAGGTTCCGGGATCAAGACTGGAGTCCCCGAACCATCCGGTTTACAGCCGGAGATGATTCTGGAGGTAAGTAAGCGGGATCCTTCACGAGAAGGCCGTACTTCGGCGGCGGTTTTCGAAGACCCAAGGGTGCTGGAGCCGCTAATGGACTTGCTACGACGAGCATCCCTTTCAGAAGAGCATCGTACTTTGATGGCTACGGTGGTTAAAAGGATTCTATCCGCGAAGAGTGGATTGAACGAGGCTTTTATGAGCCTTCTACGAGGTTTTGAGGTTTGTGACGTAGTTTTGTCAATTAAATTTTATTGACAGAATGCACCTGTTGTATATGTAGTAGCCTCTGAGACTTGGATTGTCTTCTAAAAGAAGCGATCGGAGGATCAGAGAGATATGCTCAGGTATTAACCTTGGTTTAATTTGAAATACAAGTTGCTGCCCCTCCTGTGGCTGCCTGGAGTACGGAAGTGGCCAAACTCCAGCAAAAGCTGGATATTGCGGAGGATGACATTGCATTGATCAACAGGCGTCTTGACGACTCGCATGGTATGTATTTCGAGCATTCTTTACACCAGTGTGCTTGACGCAGGAAAGAACTTTATATGAAATGTGCATGAAATGCGGATGGTGCTGCCGCCGTTGAGGCTCTTCGGGCGAAGCTAGTCCAGGCCAATGAGCGGGCACGGTTGAGTGATACTTCTGTAGCAGAGGCATTGGTTGAACTGAAGGCCGAACAAGCTGCACGATGCCAGGTCGAGGAGAAGGTATCCTTAATGGCTGAACTGGACAAGGCCCGACAGGAGGCAAGAGAAGCGCGACCAGAGTCCAGAGCACTCTGTGAGGAGGTTCGGCAGGTGAAAGAGATAGTGGCTGGAAAGCCTTTTCTGCTGCAGACTAAGTTCGGCGACCCGGACTATGCTCAGCTGAACCAAGTGTGGAGTTCTCCGGACGAGTATTTGGACTTGCCGAAGAGTTCTTCCGATGCAGCGCGATATTACCAAGCACGAGCTGGATATGCAACAGAGAAGCTTTTTTGGTCACAGTTCGGTGCGTCGAAGCACCCGCTGCTGCTTAATGAACATATGTCCCAATGGTCTGAACTTCATAGGGTATCCAGCGCTGCCATGAAGGATGTTATAATTCGGCTGTGGCCAACCGAACCTTTTCTGAGTAGCTATTTCGGTTTGGTGAAGAAACTTGTCGATGCGGTGCCGTGAATCGATGCTGCGAAGTGATCAGCGTGCATTGAAGGTGCACGGATGGACCTTGCCCGAGTCAAGACATTCTGGGGAAATATGAAGGCCATCGACGTCGCAACAAAGGGTCCGTCTGAAGGCAAGGACCGTCCAAAACCAGAGCATTATTTTGAAGACATCCTGGAGGCCGCCCGCTTGATAGAGGGTCAATGCTCGAAAAGCATAATGTTTGAGTGAGGTGTATGATGATTGTAAAAGATAACTTTATAGTTGATCTATTTGTGTTTTGCCCGAAAGCTTGAATTCCTCCTGTGCGGTTGTTTTAATATAATCTGAAAGTTTTCTAGTCGCCGGCTTCAGCCCCCTCATAGGAAGTACGAGGGTGTTCGGAAAAGCATTTAATCACTCTTTATCCAACGTCTTGGTCGATGAAGGAGGTGATAATGCGGCGAACCAGGCAATCGGACTATAAGGCGTTAACACTTTCACTTAACCATAGGAGTGTTATGGTGGGGCTACGACATAGCGCCTGGTGTGTATGCGGCGTGTGGTGCCTTGCATATCTGATCTGAAAAAGATCCTTCGTGTTACACGAAGAATCACCAAGGATTCCAACAAGTCGTCAAGTGGTTGACCAGCTCTCGCCGCATCATGATAGTCAGTTTTCGGCTTTCTCTACTGAGGTGCTCATCCGGTCTAGGCCAAGGCACAATCGCAATAGTTCTCCCTTTACTACCCTAGCCGATAGGGCGGAACATAGGGTAGCAAACACAGGACCCAACTATTGACCCAAGACAATGATTCGTAGCTGATGCATAGAAGGCCAAACTTGCGACGCCGAAGTATGCTATAGAGATGTTCGGACTTTTACTAGCAGCTCATGCGTTCCCATGCCGAGCCCCTGGCAGAGTATGCCAAGGTGTATCTGCAGAGCAGCCGTTAAGGCCGTACCTATTGTTGAAAGAGTATAAAAGATTGGTTCGGATGAGACTTACTAGGAACAAAGCAATGTGCCAATGGTAAATTTATGTATATAATAATAATAATAATAATAATAATAATAATAATAAAAGGGAACCGTGAACCCGACTATTTGACATGCTCGGGGTCGGGATCAGAGGAAAAAGGGCATATTACATGCTCGGAATAAAGGGTATGGTCCACAAAATATTATTTGGGACCTCCTGTTGCACGTCTGCGTCGCCCATCCTCTGGGAGGGGAATCCTTAACGGAAGTAGCCCCTTAGGTGAGCGTATGGATCCGGACTCCGATAGAGTCCGTTGTAGATGCTGTCCGGGGGAATGTTTGCAGGGTTGTCCGTATGATGCTTCTGCCAATGACCATGGTATCTTGAGTGCGTAGTGATGTGCGCGTGGTGCAAATTTTGCCAGTACAGTACCTGGGTGGCAGAATACGGACTGCTATTCGCGTTCCCGGAGTAATCAAATGTCGAAGGGAAACTGTTTTTGGCCCCTGGCATTCTGCTGGCGAGCCGATGCGTCGTCTTTATCGCCTGGTGGCCTCCTCCCCTTGTGATCGGCGTTAAGCTTGCCTGCCTACTTGAAAACCCAACAATTTCGGTTGGTATGATTAGCTGGCATATCAGGGTGACCGTGAACCTGACAAGGTCGGTCCAGTATCCTGTCAAGGGTGGATGGTCCATCCTGGTTTGCCTTTAGTGGCTTCTTTCGTTGACCGGACTTCATATTGTGAAATCCGGCGTTCACCGCCGTGTCGCTTATATTACTGCGACTGTTGTGTTCAGTTTGTCGTGGCTTGCCGTTGCCATCTCGGATTTCGGAGGTGCCCGGGCTGTTGGCGTTGTTGCTTTTACGAGCCAACCACTTGTCTTCTCCCGTGCAGAAGCGGGTCATTAGAGCGGTAAGGGCTGCCATGGATTTGGATCCTTCCTGGCCGAGGTGACGCGCTAGCCATTCGTCCCGGACGCTGTGTCTGAAGGCTGCAAGGGCTTCTGCGTCCGGACAGTTGACAATTTGGTTCTTTTTGACTAAGAACCTGGTCGAGAGCTCCCTGGCTGACTCGCCGGGCTCCTAGAAAATGTGACTTAAGTCATCGGCGTATAATGGCCGGACATATGTTCCCTGGAAATTGCCTCGAAAGGCGTCTTCCAAATCTTCCCAGTTGCCGATGGAATTTTCTGGCAAATTGTTTAGCCAGTACCGAGCTGGCCCTTTAAGCTTGAGAGGTAGGTATTTGATGGCGTGGAGGTCGTCTCCACGGGCCATGTGAATATGAAGGAGGTAATCCTCGATCCATATCGCGGGATCTGTTGTTCCATCATATGATTCGATGTTGATGGGTTTAAACCCATCTGGGAATTCATGCTCCATTACTTCGTTAGTGAAGCAGAGAGGTTGTGCGACTCCTCTATGTTGGGCCACACTATGAAGCACCTCCGGCCGGTTCCGTTTACGGTGTACGGCCCGGGCATGGTCGGCTTTATAGCGTCCGAATAGGTGACCATCATCTTCGGTCGGGATATATCTTCGTGATCTGCACGTCGATCGTGTACGTCCTGCTCTACCCTTAGTGTAGTGGTTGATATCACGGGTATTCCCCTGAGCTGTTTTGTTTTGACGGCCGCATGGGTTGGTATGGTGCTTTGCTTGGGTTGCTGCTTTGACTGGACCGAACTATGGTCGGCCCGCCACATTATTTGATGGTGGTATGGGCTCCATCGCCCTGCCATCATATTGAGGGAGCCACCTATTCTTTTGGTGGCTTTTGACTGGGCTGCTAAGGCCGTGTTCTTCTTCGGCCAAGACCTTGGTCCATCTATCATTGAGAAAATCTTGGCTTGCTTGAAGCTGCAGCTACTTCTTTCTTAGGCTCCTTGAAGTGGCTATAAGCTGGCATTTAAAGCGCCCCTGCTCGAGAGGTTCCTTGGGCATGATAAAGTCTTCGTCACCGAGGATATCCTCTTCCTCGAAGGGTGGGAGATAATTACTGTCCTCCGAGTCCCCATGTGTGGTTTGTTCATCAGAGCTGTCCTGCTCGCCTTCCTGTTCATCCTACTCGGATTCTAGCTCAGCAGGGTCTTTGTTGGCAGTGTTTTCTCTTGGGCGGTGTGGCCTAGGGTGCCGGTTTCTGGGCTGTGTACAAGGCGGTTTATTCTCGACCAGATTCTCCTTATCATCGTCGAGAGCGTCGTAAGGTGTGTCTTTCATACACATGTCATACCAGGAAGTGGTCTTCCCGTGTCGAACGGGTAATAAGCTCTGGCCTTGCCCCTCATAGTCGTCCATACCGTCGATGTCTTTGGGGCAGGGGTCGGGTGTGTTGGTTAGGTCTTCAACAGTGGTGACGAGCTGGGTGGCGGGTGGGAAACAAAATTCTCCATCGTCCGCTGAAAGTTTGAACCGAACATAGTTCGGCGACGGGTCGTTTGCCAGGGATAGTTTTTTTAGCGAGTTTAGTATGTCACCCATGGGCACGTGTTGGAAGACATCTGCGGTGCTGAACTTGAAGATCGATAACCGATCGAGTTCGGTATATGCGGGCTCGCAGGGTTTGGAGTTCAACGTCAGAGGCGAGTCTGGGGTTTCGTTGATGCGGATACCGTAGGAAGTGGAATCTGCGTGCGGCTCCAACGCCACGGAATCGGTAGCCCCTCTAATGGAGTCGAGCTTCCCATCTTCAGGCGATTTGATCTGCTCCAGATTTAAAGCTGGAGCTGCTACAGGAGCTATCTCCTGGGTGCTGCCCGATGACAGGTTTAAGCCATGTTCGTCGGGGCAATGGGGAGCGGCTGCCGTGGTCTCGAATCCGTCGAAGATCAAATCTCCACGGATGTCCACGACATAATTCAACCTCCCGAATCTGACCTGATGGCCAGGGGCGTAGCTATCGATCTGCTCCAGATGGCCAAGCGAGTTGGCCCGTAGTACGAAGCTGCCGAATACGAAGATCTGTCCGGGAAGGAAGGTTCCTCCTTGGACAGCGTCATTATTGACGATCGAAGGGGCCGTCGAGCCTTCCGCCGACGGCACAGTGGAACTCTCAATGAAAGCACCAATGTCGGTGTCAAAACTGGCAGATCTCCGGTTGGGGGTCCCGAACTGTGCGTCTAGGATCGATGGTAACAGGAGACGGGGGACACGATGTTTACCCATGTTTGGGTCCTCTCTATGGAGGTAATACCCTACTTCCTACTTGATTGATCTTGATGAATATGAGTATTACAAGAGTTGATCTACCACGAGATCGTAATGGCTAAACCCTAGAAGTCTAGCCTATGCATATGGGTATGGTAATGAGTATATGTGTTGTCCTTTCCGGACTACCCCGTGCGGTTTATATAGACACTGAGGGGATCTAGGGTTTACATGGAGTCGGTTACATAAGAAGGAATCTTCGGTCGCCAAGCTTGCCTTCCACGCCAAGTAGTTTCCTATCCGGACACGGTGTAGTCTTTGGTCTTCATGTCTTCACAGCCCATCAGTCCGGCCCATAAATAACAGGCCGGACGCCCGAGGACCCCTTAGTCCAGGACTCCCTCAATGGGCCCACCATGTAGGTTAAAAGTAGGAGGAGCGGTGACATCTTGCATGGTCTTGATAGCAAGGCATGTCAGAGGGTAGCCTGTAAGTTATGTCGGCAACAACATCGGTACCAAGGGCGAGGGACGAAGAGAACCATTTTCCTGCTCATTGAATGAGACGGCCCAATAGGCAAAGTTCTCGTCCATAGGTGGCTACCGGAATGTCATCAACAGTAGTAACAGGGTCTTGCTGACAGAATTGTACATCGAGGTGTTTACATAAGCAGGAGAATATTACTGCTTAGATCATATAGATCACAAAAAACGTTAAACCAACCAATGTAAATGAAAATATGATTATCAGATTAAATAGAACAATGGAAAGGAAAATGTGTTTAAACACATATTTCAGGGGTATATCCTTCCCAAGGACAAGTAGAGCATGATATGCATGATAGGATATAATGTAGAAAACTGTTTAGGTAGGGGAGAGAATTTCATGACATTACCCATACAATAGTGTTTGGATAATTGAGCAGGAAACATTTAGCATTGGGCTTCAAATGTTCTTGTTGAAAATCGGAATACCATAGACATGCTTCGAGATAGCATTGGCATGGTCAACAGGTGAAGATCAAATTTGGAAACACAAAGGATCCATCAGGAATAACTTGTAGAATAAGTCTTATAATTTCCTCATGGAAGAATGGCTAACCTTGCTGAAAAGGAATCTATGACAACATGGCCTCGGGCCAGGTGTGCTAGCCACGACATCACCTTACCGGGTCACATAAAGACCAATGTGATAACTCTTGGAAATATGTTCCAACCATCATATCTGATCGAGATTCAAATCTGATTGGTGTCATGATAACTCAGACTTAGGATGCCTGAGAAGAAAGGTGCAACACAAATTGTCGAGATGACATTGTAAGACTCTCAGGAATTGAACTATGGAACCGAGTTCCGAAACAAGAGTTCATCATTAAATCAAGGAGAGGTGAGGAGGTGGCTAATTGACTCAGCGACAATTCATTGAGATTTTCAAAAGATGGATTTCCACACTTATGTGAACAAGGAGATAATATTTGTCAGATCAAATGATATAATGAGGTATGCTCGAGGAAAACATACACAATTAAACATTGATCGAAAAGTAAATAAAAAATATGGACTAAGTAGCATGATCAATGTTAGGATGATGAGTCAATAACCGATCACATGAAGAAAGAAACTATCATTTGTAACTTACAAGCAATAGGGTTACTAGAAGTTTTGAATTCACACATCATAGTTCATTTGTTGGCATTCCGGTTATAAACAACACGGGGACCAAGAAGGAATGGTGATGGTGAGAAGTATCACTTGTATCAAGAATTCTCAAGAGGTGGTGAAATCCCCACAACGGTCTTGACATAAAAGGTGGTAATATTCCAAGGTAAAGAAGAACAAATGCTGGATAGCAAGGAACTCAAGGTATAACACAAAACACGAACAAGTTTGTGTTGGACGGAAGGCAATAAAGTGGCAGATGATAACACGAATCATCGAGGGCAAGGATGGTATTTCTCGTCATGAATTCAATAGATATCCTGGAAGGAGTCAAAATATTGATGATGATCAATTTTTTTCGAGAGGCTCCATGAAGAAGCAATCGAACAACGATGACATCAAGTCAAAGGAATGATGAAGCGGAAGGTTATTGGAACTAAGGTACAACACAAACTCACAATCAAGCTTGTTGTTCAAGGCAAAATGATATGATGAGGAAAATCAACGTAAGCTTAGTTCATCGTCGAAAATTGTGCTGTGGGAAGAAGGACCAGGTAGCACAGTTAAAGGTTTGCATGATAATGATATAGCCGATCAGGCTAGGAATGACTTGAAGGATTATTAAACTCGTAAGCAAGGAAAATTTACTTAAGAGTTACTGAATCGGCGTGCGGAATCGATTCACTTATTGATGTTCTCGAGTGACTAATAACTCAGAACCTGGGGGAAATCTGAAATCAGTGAGAAGCAATACTAGATGTAGACTCATAGGAAGCGACAAAGTTCTTTGATATTCTCGAGATACCGGAGGGTAATACTCGAAGGTAGAGCCGAATAGAGGTTGGATAGGTGTATTGTTCTGCAGAAGACAAGTACTTCAACTTGTCCAAGAAAAGGAATCAAAGAAGAACAATCATGGTTGAAACCATGGTTGTAGATGACCAAACATAAATACAAGATGAACTTATAACAAAGGGGTAATTATTTTTACGAGAAGCTTCCATGTTAAGATTTGTGTCGTGTCCATGGGCATGAACACAAAGTTCAAGGTCGACTCCCACTTCTCCAATGCATGACCATTCATTCACTACTCTATTAAAATGAGTTGAGTGTGAAAACCTACCTGGTGAATTACCAGAGGAGTATGACCCGTGAAAACTTTCAGGTTCACACAGATTAAAGAAGGCATAGGTTCAACCCATCGGGGCATCTTAGAAACATATACCACAAGCTTGAAGAGTAAATATCACCAGCTCGAAAGCATAGCATGGTTGGCCAATTCAGAGAATAGGAATTACCAATGGCATTATGTATCAGGGAAAGAACTTCTAAAGTGATTGAATATGAAGGATGTTGTTGGATAAAATCCAACAAAGGATCCGGTGGTCCTCATGGGATCTGAGGTGAGCATCAGTACTCAACCAGAGGAAGAAGGAATGTAAGGAGATCATATTGTAGAAACAACTGACTAATTCAAAGCTCAAATGCAAAAGAATTATGATTTCCAAATCAAGGGATTAGAAGCAAACACTCTGATTAAGGATGGATAAGCTGGGCCAGCTTAGGGGTACAATCGATGGCAATTGATTTTGGAGATGCAGCCCATGTTTAAAAAACGTCTGAGCCGAAAGGATGAATTCTAGGATCTGATTGAGGATTGCGAGCATTCGCAACATATTGAATCAAAGGACTCAAAATGATAATGACAAAGGATGCCAATAAGATCACCAGACTTATGGGATTAATCATAATGCAAGCAAGCAAGAATTTCAAGAGCAATAGGTTGTTAAGGATTTTCGGAAGATCGAATGGTATTTCGAAAACTTTTGTGAAATACATGAACCAACTAGGGATGAGCGGATACTCAATAAGTGCGAGGAATTATCCGTAGGAGTATTCATGAGGCAAAGATCTGTAAGGAAGTGGCTCAAGAGATTCTTAAAAGTCAAAGAATAACTCGATGCATCTTGTAATAACAAGAGCAAATGGGAATGAAAGTAAGAAGTACAAGTGTAAGTATATATCCATAAAGATGTATCGATGGTAGGGGATTGCAAAAGCGACAGGCACAGAGTCTCGAGAGAACATCAGAGAGTATCTTCAAAATCTTCTGATGCAGCAGGCGATCCTCTGTAATAGGGGGTTCCCCGGGTGGATGCGATCACGAGATCCTAATGTCAGAGTTAGCAAATTCATTTAACCCGAATAGTAGAGAGATCAGAGTCCCAGAGTAAAGGCGAGGAATAAAAGAACCTAATACCATCCAAATGGCGACGTGGGTCCGTAAGCCACACGGACATGTTAGTAAAAGTTTTCCAATGTCTAGACTCGACTTGGGCCAAGGAGTGTGGAAGGGGGATTCCTACAGGCAGTCGGCTCTGATACCAACTTGTGACACCCCCGATTCAATCATACACTAATCATCCACGCAAACATGTACGATCAAGATGAGGGACTCACGGGAAGATATCACAACACAACTCTAAAAATAAAATAAGTCATACAAGCATCATATTACAAGCCAGGGGCCTCGAGGGCTCGAATACAAGAGCTCGATCATAGACGAGTCAGTGGAAGTAACAATATCTGAGTATAGACATAAGTTAAACAAGTTGCCATAAGATGGCTAGCCCAAACTGGGATACAGATCAAAAGAGGCGCATGCCTCCTGCCTGGGATCCTCCTAAACTACTCCTGGTCGTCGGCAGCGGCCTGCACGTAGTAGTAGGCACCTCCAGTGTACTAGGAGTCGTTGTCAGTGCCGTCTGGCTCCTGGGCTCCAACATCTGGTTGCAACAATCGAGTATAGAAAGGGGAAAAGGGGGGAGCAAAGCAACCGTGAGTACTCATCCAAAGTACTCGCAAGCAAGGATCTAGACTACATATGCATTGGTTTCAGTGAAATGGATAGTATCTGTGGACTGAACTACAGAATGCCAGAATAAGAGGGGGATAGCTAGTCCTATCAAAGAATACGCTTCTGGCAGCCTCCATCTTGAAGCAGTAGAAGAGAGTAGATGGTAAGTTAACCAAGTATCATCGCATAGCATAATCCTTCCCGGCGATCCTCCCCTCGTCGCCCTGTGAGAGAGAGATCACCGGCTGTATCTGGCACTTGGAAGGGCGTGTTTTATTAAGTATCCGGTTCTAGTTGTCATAAGGTCAAGGTACAACTCCGAGTCATCCTTTTACCGAGGGTAACGACTATTCGAATAGATAAACTTCCCTACAGGGGCGCACCACATTTCCCAACACGCTCGATCCCCTTTGGCCGGACACACTTTCGTGGGTCATGCCCGACCTTGGAAGATCAACACGTCGCAGCCCCACCTAGGCATAATAGAGAGGCCAGCACGCCGATCTAAATCCTATGCGCGCAGGGGTCGAGTGCCCATAACACGACCGAAAGCAGACCTAGCCTCCCTAATACAAGAGCAGGCGTTCCAGCCCAATCCGGCGCGCGCCGCTGAGTCCCTGACGTCAAGAAGGCTTCGGCTGATACCATGACGTCGAGTGCCCATAACTATTCCCGCGTAGTTGGTTAGTGCTTATAGGCCAGTGACCAAGCTCAGATCAAGTACCAAGATCTCGTTAAGCGTGTTAATTGAATTAACCACGGACGCCGACTAGGGCCAGGCCCACCTCTCTCCTAGGTGGTCACAACCTACCCAGTCGCTCCGCCATAAAGGTCCACTCGGAGGGCCGTCAGGACAAACGTCCTTTTGGCCCCAATCCATGAATCACTCGTGGGTACTCTACGAGCCGACCCGACTTTTGTCACCACATATATCATGTATTATGTATATAAGTATATACCCGTGATCACCTCCCGAGTTATCACGGCCCGATAGTATATCATGGAAGACGGACAAGAATGTAGGGCCACTGATGGAATACTAGCATCCTATACTAAGCATTTAGGATTGCAGGTAAAGGTAACAATATTAGTAGCAAAGACAGGCTATGCATCAGGATAGGATTAACGAAAAGAAGTAACATGCTACACTACTCTAATGCAAGCAGCAAAGAGAAGAATAAGCGATATCTGGTGATCAAGGGGGCTTGCCTGGTTGCTCTGGCAAGTAGGGGTCATGAACAACATAGTCGATCGGGGCACCAGCAGCGGGGTCAGTCTCGTAGTCTACCGGAGAGAAGATGGGGAAGAAACAATGAATACAATGCAAATAGATGCATAACGATGCATGACATTACAACGAGCGATGCTAGGCGTGCCCTAACGCGGTAGGAGGTGATTCCGGCGAAGGGGGGAAACATCCGGGAAAGTATCCCCGGTGTTTCGCGTTTTCGGACAAATGAACCGGAGGGGGAAAGTTGTGTGTTTGCTATGCTAGGGGTGTGTGGCGGACGAATGGGCTGCCCATTCAGATTCATCTCGTCGTTCTGAGCAACTTTTATGTACAAAGTTTTTCCATCCGAGCTACGGTTTATTTTACATTAATTTTAAAAGATTTAATCATTTTTTAGAATTTATTTAATTACTTAATTAGAAAATACAATTATGACGTTAGCATGATGTCAGCCTAATGTCAGCGTTCAACTCTGATCGTTGACCGGTCGAACTAACGTGTGGGTCCCACATGTCATTGACTGTTAACTACTTAACCAAGTTAATTAGTTTAATTAATCAGATTAGTTAGGTTAGTTAATTAATTAGGTTTATTAAACACAATTAATTAAGTTAATTAATTGATTAATTAATATATTTATTTATTTATTTGTTTCAAAATTCTTTTTTAAAATCGTTCTGGGCGTGGGCCCCTTTGTCATAGGCCCCTGGGGGCCTAGCGGGTCGGGCGCTGGCCAAACGGGGCGAGCGCTCGCCCGCAGGGGGCTGCAGCGAAACGAGACCGCAAGGGCGCGCGCGGCCGATGGCACCGGCGGTGGGGCGGCTGCATCGGGGGGCAGGGCATGGCCCGGGCGAGCGGTGGGGTGCCGAAGGCGAGCGCGCCTGAGGGGGGGGTGGCGGGCGTCGACGCATGCAACGGGCAACGGCGAGTAGAGGCGGCCGCGACGGCCAGGAGGCAGGAGGGGGAGAGGCGACGGCGACGAGGGGCGCCGGTGACGGAGTGCAAGGGGGGGCGCGGGGCGCAGGCGCGCACAGCGGGCGCAGCTGATCTGCGGCAGCGGCGAGGCCGCGGCGTACTGTGGCAGCGGGAAGGGCTGGAGCGGGTCAGGCGATGGCGCGCCGCAGGTCGCAGCAGAAGCAGGGGAGGATGCGCGCGCCGGGGCGGCGGTGGCTGGCGAGCGACGCAAAAGGGAGAGCGGGGCGGGCACGCGCGCGAGTAGGGGACCGTGCGGGGCGCGGTGGCGCGGGACACGACCAATGCATGCGGTGGAGGGCAAGGCGAGGCTTGGCCGACTCGGGCGCGCGTCCAGGGCGCTCGCGGGAGATGGCCACGGCGGGGCGTAGGAGCAGAGACGGGGCGGACGACGCACGGTGAGCACGCGGGGTGAGGGAGAGAGGAGGACCGGGGTCCTCACCGGGGACTGTAGGGGTTCGAGCAGCGGTGCGTGAGGAGGAGGACGAAGACGACGTTCCAGCGGGGAGGGAGGCCGTCATGGTGGCTCCGGGCAGCGGCGGGGTCTGGTTACGGCGGCGGCGTCCGGGACGTCGAGCGGCGACGGGGTCGAAGCCCCGATCCAGATCGGATCGGAAGGGGGGAAGCGAGAGAGAGTGGGGCAAAGTGGGGCGTTGGGCTAGGGTTTCGGGTGGTGTGGGGCATTATGGGGAGTGGGGGTGGACGGTTGGGCCGGCCTGGTGGCCCAATTGGGCCGAACGGCCGAGGAGGGGCTGGTTCCCCAATTTTTTTGTTTTCTTAATTTTTTTTGTCTTTTACTTATTCTTTTCTATTTTCTTTTAACCTTTAATAGATTTTACTTTAAATAAAATACAACAATAGTCCCTGAATTAGTATTACAAAATATTCTACTGCCACAAACAACTTAGCACATTTTAGAAAGTAGTTTGTATTTTTTATTAATTTACGAGCATTTAATTAATAGTTTTACCACTATTTTATTCATTATTGTGCATTTAATTACTTTATAGAAGTGTGATTTATCCACCAATATTTATTATGGATTACATGCTACATTTAGAACATTTTAGTTTTGACTTTTGAAAACTTTTCTAGTTTGACTTTATTTTAAATTTGAATATGAACAAGTTTTGAATGATCGCGAGATTATCAACAGTAATCGTGGTGACATGGCAACATTAGTAGAGGGTTACTGTAGCTTAATTATCCGGGTGTCACACTCTATCACACATAAGCCTCATTATATCTTTCTCAAAACAGCCACCTAATGTCTACTGCACAACCTTCTTCTTGTAGACTCGTGTTGGCCTCCAAGTGTAGAATTTTGTAGAACAGTAGCAAATTTCCCTCAAGTGGATGACCTAAGGTTTCTCAACCCATGGGAGACGTAGGATGAAGATGGTCTCTCTCAAACAACCCTGCAACCAAATAACAAAGAGTCTCTTGATGTCTACTACGCAGCCTTCTTCTTGTATACTCATGTCGGGCCTCCAAGCACAGAGTTTTGTAGGATAGTAGCAAATTTCCCTAAAGTGGATGACCTAAGGTTTATCAATCCGTGGGAGGCATAGGATGAAGATGGTCTCTCTCAAACAACCCTGCTACCAAATAACAAAGAGTCTCTTGTGTCCCCAACACACCCAATACAATGGTAAGCTGTATAGGTGCACTAGTTCGGAAAAGAGATGGTGATACAAGTGCAATATGGATAGTAGATATAGGTTTTTGTAATATGAAAATATAAAAAAGCAAGGTAGCAAGTGGTATAAGTGAGCGAAAACGGTATTGCAATGCTTGAAAACAAGGTCTAGGGTTCATACTTTCACTAGTGCAAATACTCTCAACAATGATAAGATAATTAGATCATATAACAATCCCTCAATGTGCAACAGAGAGTCACTCCAAAGTCACTAATAGCGGAGAATAAACAAAGATATTATTGTAGGGTACGAAACCACCTCAAAGTTATTCTTTCTGATCGATCTATTGGGCTATTCCTATAAGTGTCACAAACAGCACTAGAGTTCGTACAAAAATAACACCTTAAGACACACATCAACCAAAACTCTAATGTCACCTAGATACTCCAATGCACCACAAGTATCTGCGGGTTTGATTATACGATATGCATCAGACTATCTTAGATTTTTGGTTGATGAGTGCCCCAAAGTTTCTAATGGAGTGCCCCAAAGTTTCTAACGGAGAGTCAAGACGAAAATGTGTGACAATGATGACCCACAAGTATAGGGGATCTATCGTAGTCCTTTCGATAAGTAAGAGTGTCGAACCCAACGTGGAGCAGAAGGAAATGACAAGCAGTTTCAGTAAGGTATTCTTTGGAAGCATTGAAATTATCAGTAACAGATAGTTTTGTGATAAGGTAATTCGTAACGGGTAACAAGTAAAAAAAGTAAACAAGGTGCAGCAAGGTGGCCCAATCCTTTTTGTAGCAAAGGACAAACCTGGAAATACTCTTATATAAAGGAAAGAGCTCCCGAGGACACATGGGAATTATCGTCAAGCTAGTTTTCATCAGGCTCATATGATTCACGTTCGTTACTTTGATAATTTGATATGTGGGTGGACCGGTGCTTGGGTTCTGCCCTTCCTTGGACAAGCATCCCACTTATGATTAACCCCCTCGCAAGCATCCGCAACTACGAAAGAAGAATTAAGGTAAACCTAACCATAGCATGAAACATATGGATCCAAATCAGCCCCTTACGAAGCAACACATAAACTAGGGTTTAAGCTTTTGTCACTCTAGCAACCCATCATCTACTTATTACTTCCCAATTCCTTCCCCTAGGCCCAAACAATGGTGAAGTGTCATGTAGTCTATGTTCACATAACACCACTAGAGGAAAGACAACATACATCTCATCAAAATATCGAACGAATACCAAATTCACATGACTACTTATAGCAAGACTTCTCCCATGTCCTCAGGAACAAACATAACTACTCACAAATCATATTCATGTTCATAATCAGAGGGGTATTATTATGCATAAAGGATCTGAACATATAATCTTCCACCAAATAAACCAACTAGCATCAACTACAAGGAGTAATCAACACTACTAGCAACTCATAGGTACCAATCTG
This sequence comes from Triticum monococcum, assembly GCA_034509565.1. Taxonomy (NCBI): domain Eukaryota; kingdom Viridiplantae; phylum Streptophyta; class Magnoliopsida; order Poales; family Poaceae; genus Triticum; species Triticum monococcum. The sequence continues at coordinate 492,222,007 of CM067846.1, forward strand.
AGGTTTTGAGACAAAGATCAGATACAAGAGATGAACTAGGGTTTGAGAGGAGATGGTGCTGGTGAAGATGTTGATGCAGATTGACCCCCTCCCGATAAGAGGATCGATGGTGATGACGATGGTGACGATTTCCCTCTCCCGGAGGGATGTTTCCCCAGCAGAACAGCTCCACCAGAGCCCTAGATTGGTTCCGCCAAGGTTCCGCCTCGAGACGATGGTGCTTCGTCCCGAAAGCTTCCTTTTTGATTTTTTTTCTAGGGCAAAAGACACCTTATACCAGAAGATGGGCATCGGGGGCCTGCCAAGTGGCCCACGAGGCAGCGGGGCGCGCCCAGGGGGTAGGGCGCACCCCCCACCCTTGTGGATGGTTCCTGGCTCCCCTCTGGTGCTTTCTTCACCCAATATTTTTAATATATTCAAAACTGACTTTCGTGGAGTTTCAGGACTTTTGGAGTTGTGCAGAATAGGTATCTAATATTTTCTCCTTTTCCAGCCCAGAATTCCAGCTGCCAGCATTCTCCCTCTTCATGTAAACCTTGTAAAACAAGAGAGAAAATGCATAAGTATTGTGACATAATGTGTAATAACAGCCCATAATGCAATAAATAGCAATATAAAAGCATGATGCAAAATGGATGTATCAACTCCCCCAAGCTTAGACCCCGCTTGTCCTCAAGCGGAAGCCGATATCAAAAAATATACCCACATGTTTAGAGATAGGTGTCGATAAAATAAAATACGGACATGAGGGCATCATGATCATTCTTAGAACAACAACAACACACACACACACACACACACACACACACACATATATATATATATATAGTCATATGATTTCTTATGCTAAAGTAACAATCCATTCACAATGTAAAGTATAAATCAGAAACTTCATTGAAAGCTAGCAAACTATAATCTCAGTCATTGAAGCAATTGCAATTTATCATAATATCGGAAAGAGTCAATATAAGAGCTTTTCAGCAAGTCCGCATACTCAACTATCATTTAGTCTTTCACAATTGCTAACACTCATGCAATACTTATGGGTATGAAGTTTTAGTTGGACACAGAGAAAGATATGGGCTTATAGTTTTGCCTCCCAACCTTTTACCTCAAGGGTAATGTCAACAATAATGCTTTATGAAAACCCACATCCAATTAGCTATATATATCAGGATCTTTCCAACATATCATGCTTGCCAAAGGATAAAATGTAAAAAGGAAAGGTGAAGATCACCATGACTCTTGTATAAGGTATAGGACAAAAATAAAAGATAGGCCCTTCGCTGAGGGAAGCAGAGGTTGTCATGTGCTTTTATGGTTGGATGCACAAAATCTTAATGCAAAAGAATGTCACTTTATATTGCCACTTGTGATGAAATTGAAATTATTAACTAGAGGGCAAATAAAAATAAAGAAACAACTTTGCTGACCATGATATATTTTTATCTAGCCGGAAGAGTCCAAATCAAGAGAGATCATGGATATCAGACAGAAAATAGATTTTTGTTTTTGAAGTTTGGATAAACCATTGCTTCCAAGCAAACTTTTCGTAAATTCAAGCAACCTTTCTTTTTATTAGTATTTATACTTAGATACTGAAACGTACTTAAATTTTGAATTAGTTTTTACTTCATTTTGTCTAATGCGGATAAGACAACAAGAATTTTTTAACAGGGCATCTATAACTGCCTCCGGTTTAGGTGGGCAGCCCGGCAAGCTCCCTTGGATCATTTGGGACTTTCGAATTGGAAAGAATTCTGACCCCCGGATTTTCACTCAAGGCTCTAGGCTGAGTAGCAGGAGCAACTTTTAATTTGTTATGAGCCCAAACGATAGATTCAATGAGTTCTTGCCAATAACCACGGCTCCTTCAACAAAAGGGTACCTGTACCCAAAACCGACACATGTGGGTAGGTAGAGAATACCTAGGGGCGTGAGACAACTCTCTCTAAGGAACTCGGCAAGCCCCGTAACTTCGGGAGAAGGGGTGCCCCCTCACAAAAGGGAGCCGCACACAAAAAGTTAATGGTATTTCATAACTAATGGATTGAGCAGCAGCCTCTATCATAAATGAGTAGATGTGTCATATAGTTGTAGCAACTGCAAATTTTTCTCTAAAAAAGAAAAGGGATTCTAGGTTGTGAAGCAAAGCTAAAGGCCCGCGGGTCTGACACAAGGTTAGAATCCGAGCTCTTCCAGAGTGGTATCTCACTACTTCTTTCTCTTTTGAGTTTTTCTGGCGGACCTGCCGCGCAAGATCTTTGGTATTCCCCTGGAAAAGAAATAAGACCGCGGAAGATCCTTAACAGAATTAAGGTTTATAATGACTCAATGACTCTAGGCAGGAAAAGCTTTATCAGATTCTCTTTTCCCGGTCCTCTCGTACTAGGGAAAGGTCCTCTCAATGCTCTAACGCACACACCGGCATAAACTAATTGGGTAGAAAAGGAGCAGAAAAAGATCTGTGGATTAGACTCCCTTTCTTTCCAGGGTTGCCAATTTCTTCCCGAAACTTCCCAAGAAAAATCATGAATTGGATCCAAAATTGACGGGTTAATGTGTGTAGACCTCCAGAATAATTTTTTGGTTGTGCGAACCAAAAGGAATGGTGTTTTTGGGTTGTACCAAGTCTGAAACTGAGTGGAGGGGCAATCTAAATATTGCTAATATATTAGGACCATCTTATTAATAATTCTAATGAGTTATCTTGGAATTTAGAATCAAAAAAGAGAAAAAAAATCAGTTATGAAATGCAGTAATTCTTCTTTATTCTTCTAATTGATTGCAATTAAACTCGGCTCAATCTTTTTTAGAAAAAAAAGATTGAGCCGGGACTAGTCTTTCTCGTAGCTATTCTGAATTCTCTCATTTCTTAAATGAAATTTGGTTAATATTTATTAACCCCATAAAAAAGAAATAATAAAGGCCATTTCTTCTTGTATGAAATGGGCCACTTCAAATAGTTTCATTGCTTCGGCCCAGAATACGATTAATCCGGAGAAGATACGGGCTCGATTCCCGCCGCTCGTACCAATAGTGGATTTGTTTCTGTCTTTTGTTGAATCTTTTTCACGGCTCGATAGAGAATTTGATAAGCCAACGATTTTTTCCCGTCTTTCATAATACGGTTAACATTTTATTTATTTTAATTGAATCAACGAATATTTTTTGAATAGGGACCTTTATTATGCAGTCCATTGCTTTTATTTCTTCCATATCACAAGCTCGTATAAATCTTATTTCCTCCACACTAATAGATCATACATATTTAGAGAGCAATTTTTATTGCTTGCAACAATGACAGCTTACTTGAAAGATCTTATTCAATCCATAGGTAGATATGGTGGACTCTCATGGCAAAACTGGGTTTAAGGATATTTGGAAGCACAAGTAGTGTCTCTACTTGGTGCAAAGAATTTGGCTAGCATGAAGGGGAAAGGCGAGCTCAACATGTTGGATGACCCATGACAATATAATTTATTTCTGATACAAGAAAACATAACCCATTACGTTGTCTTCCTTGTCCAACATCAACTTTTTAGCATGTCATATTTTAATGAGTGCTCACAATCATACAAGATGTCCAAGATAGTATATTTATATGTGAAAACCTATCTTTCTTTATTACTTCCTATTAATTGCAATGATGACCAAAACTATGTTTGTCAGCTCTCAACAACTTTTATTCATCATACTCTTTATATGTGAAGTCATTACTTTCCATAAGATCGATACGATCTCTTTATTTATTTTTATTCTCTCTTTTATTCCCTCAAGATCATAGCAAGATAACCAAGCCCTTGACTCAAAACTAATCTTTATTATATATAGCTCACGGACTCGCTTACATAGATAAGGATCAACACAAAACTCAAAGCTAGATCATACTAAACTTTATTCTACTAGATCAAGATATAGTCAAAAGGATCAAACTAAGAAAAATGGTAAATATAGAAGTGTGATGGTGATACGATACTGGGGCACTCCCCCAAGCTTGGCAATTGCCAAGGGGAGTGCCCATACCCGATACACAGTTCTCCTTTGGTGGTAGTGATGATGGAGTTGTTGATGATGTGGGCTTGTCATCCATCTTCCAAGGCATAGGCTCACCATCATAGAAGGATGATCGAGTCTCCGGGATCCTCAAATCTGCAGCCAAAATCATCCTTTTGAATCTATATTCATACTCACAGTTCTGGTTTTGCAGGTCATAGATCTGGGCTTGGAGGTGCTCGATTTTCTCGTGAAGCTTGAAGATGGTCTCCCCAATGTTCTTGGCATCCAGCTTGTGGTTGTTGGTGAACTCCGCAATCATCATGTGGTTGGCGTCGAGTCCGTGTTCCACCATCCGCTGGCACTTGAAAACTTGTTGCTCCATTTCTTCGAGTCTTGTCTCCACGCTTCCGGTCCTCCTTGGTCCCTCAACATCATGGATGTGCGGCACCCCCTCACGCATCTCAATGGTTTGAGGGTGTTGCAGCACCTCCGGGAGGTAGGGATTGATGACCTTCTCGAAAAACTTGTCCTTGGGGGCGCTTGAAGACGTCATGGTGATCTAGATCTGTCAGAAAAACATCTGAAAACAAAAGCAGGAGATATTTGCGTGGTACGGTGGTCAAAACTTTCGGGAGATTAAATAATGAATTTTTACCGACCAAAAGAAGTATCATGCCAGAAAACGGAGTCCGGAGGGCACACGAGGTGGCCACGAGGCAGGGGGGCGCGCCCTCCACTCACGTGGACGCCGTGTGTCCTTTCCGGACTGCTTCTTATTTTCCTATTTTCTTAAATATTCCAAAACAGAGAAAATTTGCTATTATAACTGTTTTGGAGTCGGTTTACTTATCGCACCACGTACCTATTCCTTTTCGGAGTCCGAAACATTCTGGAAAGTGTCCCTTATATACTCCTCCAGGTTTACGGCATTAATAACATTGGTTTCAATATTTATGGGATTACCTGAGATATAATGTTTGATTCTTTGACCATTCACCACCTTCGGATTTGTGCCTTCGAAGTTGTTGGTTTTTATGTCACCGGAACGATAGACCTCCTCGATAACGTAAGGACCTTCCCACTTAGAGAGGAGTTTTCTTGCAGAAAATCTTAAATGAGAGTTGTACAATAGAACATAATCACCTACATTAAACTCACGCTTTTGTATCCTTTTGTCACGCCATCCTTTAACTTTTTCTTTAAACAGTTTGGCATTCTCATAGGCATGGGTTCTCAACTCATCAAGTGAACTAATATCAAATAGTCTCTTCTCACCGGCATGTTTGAAATCATAATTGATCTCTTTAATGGCCCAATATGCCTTATGTTATAGTTCGAGAGGTAAGTGACATGCTTTTCCATAAACCATTTTATACGGATGCATACCCATAGGATTTTTATATGTAGTTCTATAGGCCCATGATGCATCATCAAGTTTCTTGGACCAATTCTTTCTAGATCTATTAATAGTCTTTTGCAGAATTAATTTAAGCTCTCTATTACTCAGTTCTACCTGACCACTAGAGTGTGGGTGTTATGGAGATGCGATTCTATGATTAAGATCATACTTAGCAAGCATTTTTCGAAAAGCACCATGAATAAAATGTGAACCACCATCAGTCATTAAATATCTAGGGACTCCAAACCTTGAAAAAATAACCTCTTTAAGCATCTTAATAGATGTGTTATGATCAGCACTACTAGTTGGAATAGCTTCTACCCACTTAGTAACGTAATCAACAACAACTAAAATATGTGTATACTCATTTGTGACGACCGGATAATTAAGCTATAGTGATCCCCCGCTAATGATGCCACGTTATCGCAATTACTGTTGATTAATCTCACTTCGATTCAAATCTCGTCCGAATTCAAATTTAAATTGCAAGACATTTTTTTCTTCAAACAGTAGAATAAAATGTTCGTCAAGATGCAAATATTCATCAACAAATTTTCATGTTGAAACCAACTTCATTTGTATCACAAATAAACTCCTAGAAAATTAATAAGAGGTCCAATAGAAGTTAAAATAACCAATTAAATATAAACCTAATTATAATTTTTTTAATGCCCCCAAACTAGTGAGCCACTCCAGATTTATTGCCTTTGATTTATATGTGAGATCTCATATGTAACAAAAAAATCATTTGAGGTCAAAAGAAATACAAAACAATAAAGAAAAATTAGAAAAACGGAAAAGTAAGAAAAGGAGTATAACTTACCGGTTGGTCTGGGCCGTAAGTGTACAGTGGTTGGCCCAGCCCAACAGGAGACGCCTCCTACCTCTCTCCCTGCATGTCACCATGGCTGCCCTCGGATGCCTCTCCATCGGCCAATGCTCGACGCGTGCTGCTACAGGTGATCGAGGAGGGGATAAGAAGGACCCAGGAACCCTCAACCGAACCCTAGGCTATCCCTTTCCCCTCGCACCCCCCACGCTCTCCCTCCCGAGCTCAGCCGCTCGCTGTCGTCACCGTGTCGACGTCGATGCCGCGCACCGGAGCCTCCCCATGGCGACAGAAGATGTCCAGGAGACGGGCCTCTTTGTATTCGTTCTCTACGTGAACCTACTCGAGTTGGAGCGCCCTGGAGCCGCCGCCATCGACCTATCCCCTTTGGCAATGTGCGCCCGCAGCTGTTCCTCGCGCTCCGGCACACCCCCGACCAATCCGAGCTTGTCGTCAACCCTCCCATAGTGAGAAGCGTCGATTCCCCTTGTCCCCCCCTCTGTTAATCGCGTGTTAGCGCCGTCCCCATGATTTTGTTGTCGTGCCCAGAGTTCTCTGAAGCTCGCGTCCCCCGCGCTGAGCCGTGCCCAGCGCAAGCTCCCGCACCCCCGGCCGCCCCGTTGGAGCCCCACCGGTCGAGGCCACGCCCTGCTCCTCCCCTCTGCTGCTACGTTCGCTCGCACACGCACCGCGCGTAACCGCGCTACTCGCTGCAACTTCGCCTGTTGCCTCTTGCAAGCGCTTGTGCTTGCTGTTGCCTCTCATGCTCACCGCGTCGGCGCACCCACGCTTGGCCACCATGGTCCCGGCGCCTCGAGCCGCCGTGCGTGCTCGCGCACAGACCCCCTCCCTTTCCTCTCCCCGGGTCGACCCGGCCGCCCCCGCTCATCCTGCGCGTGCCCATGCCCCGCGCCACACGACGCCCCACCAGGGTCGCCGCTACCAGGGCCGCCCCCTGTTCCCCCTGGCCCTCGCGCGCTGCGAGCTGGCCGTCGGCGGCACTCCTGAAGGAAATATACCCTAGAGGCAATAATAAAGTTATTATTTATTTCCTTATATCATGATAAATGTTTATTATTCATGCTAGAATTGTATTAACCGGAAACATAATACATGTGTGAATACATAGACAAACAGAGTGTCACTAGTATGCCTCTACTTGACTAGCTCGTTAATCAAAGATGGTTATGTTTCCTAACCATGGACAAAAGAGTTGTTATTTGATTAACGAGGTCACATCATTAGTTGAATGATCTGATTGACATGACCCATTCCATTAGCTTAGCACCCGATCGTTTAGTATGTTGCTATTGCTTTCTTCATGACTTATACATGTTCCTATGACTATGAGATTATGCAACTCCCGTTTGCCGGAGGAACACTTTGGGTGCTACCAAACGTCACAACGTAACTGGGTGATTATAAAGGAGTACTACAGGTGTTTCCAATGGTAGATGTTGGGTTGGCGTATTTCGAGAATAGGATTTGTCACTCCGATTGTCGGAGAGGTACCTCTGGGCCCTCTCGGTAATACACATCACATAAGCCTTGCAAGCATTATAACTAAGATGTTAGTTGTCAGATGATGTATTACAGAACGAGTAAAGATACTTGCCGGTAACGATATTGAACTAGGTATTGGATACCGACGATCGAATCTCGGGCAAGTAACATACCGATGACAAAGGGAACAACGTATGTTGTTATGCGGTCTGACCGATAAAGATCTTCGTAGAATATGTAGGAGCCAATATGGGCATCCAGGTCCCGCTATTGGTTATTGACCGGAGACGTGTCTCGGTCATGTCTACATTGTTCTCGAACCGTAGGGTCCGCACGCTTAACGTTACGATGATAGTTATTATAAGTTTATGCATTTTGATGTACCGAAGGTTGTTCGGAGTCCCGGATGTGATCACGGACATGACGAGGAGTCTCAAAATGGTCGATACATAAAGATTGATATATTGGAAGCCTATGTTTGGACATCGGAAGTGTTCCGGGTGAAATCGGGAATTTTACCGGAGTACCGGGAGGTTACCGGAACCCCCCGGGAACCAAATGGGCCTTATTGGGCCTTAGTGGAAAGGTGAAAGTGGCAGCCCAAGGTGGCCTGCGCGCCTCCCCCCTCCCCTAGTCCTATTAGGACTAGGAGAGGTGGCCGGCCCCCTTCTCCCTCTCTCTCTCTCTCTCGAGGAGTCCTATTAGGAATAGGATTGGGGGGAGTCCTACTCCCGGTAGGAGTAGGACTCCTCCTGCGCCCTCCTCTCCTTGGCCGGCCAGCCCTCCCCCTGGCAACCTTTATATACGGGGGCAGGGGGCACCTCTAGACACACAAGTTGATCATTGAGATCGTTCCTTAGCCGTGTGCGGTGCCCCCTGCCACCAAATTCCACCTCGATCATATCGTTGTAGTGCTTAGGCGAAGCCCTACGTCGGTAGTACATCAAGATCGTCACCACGCCGTCGTGCTGACGGAACTCTTCCTCGACGCTTTGCTGGATCGGAGCCCGAGGATCGTCAACGAGCTGAACGTGTGCTAAGAACTCGGAGGTGCCGGAGTAACGGTGCTTGGATCGGTCGGACCGGGAAGAAGACGTACAACTACTTCCTCTATGTTGTGTCAATGCTTCCGTTGCGATCTACAAGGGTACGTAGATCAGACTCTCCCCCTCGTTGCTATGCATCACCATGATCTTGCGTGTGCGTAGGAATTTTTTTGAAATTACTACGTTACCCAACAGTGGCATCCGAGCCTAGGTTTTATGGCTTGATGTTATTTGCACGAGTAGAACACAAGTGAGTTGTGGGCGATACAAGTCATACTGCCTACCAGCATGTCATACTTTGGTTCGGCGATATTGTTGGACGAGACGACCCGGACGAACCTTACGCGTACGCTTGCGCGAGACCGGTTCCCTCGATGTGCTTTGCACATAGATGGCTTGCGGGCGACTGTCTCTCCAACTTTAGTTGAACCGAGTATGGCTACGCCCGGTCCTTGAGAAGGTTAAAACGGAGTCTATTTGACAAACTATCGTTGTGGTTTTGATGCGTAGGTGAGATGAGTTCTTGCTTAAGCCCGTAGCAGCCACGTAAAACTTGCAACAACAAAGTAGAGGACGTCTAACTTGTTTTTGCAGGGGATGTTGTGATGTGATATGGTCAAGGCATGATGCTGATTTTTATTGTATGAGATGATCATGTTTTGTAACCAAGTTATCGGCAACTGGCAGGAGCCATATGGTTGTCGCTTTATTGTATGCAATGCAATCGCAATGTAATGCTTTACTTTATTGCTAAGCGGTAGTAATAGTCGTGGAAGCATAAAATTGGCGAGACGACAACGATGCTACGATGGAGATCAAGGTGTCGCGCCGGTGACGATGGTGATCATGACGGTGCTTCGGAGATGGAGATCACAAGCACAAGATGATGATGGCCATATCATATCACTTATATTGATTGCATGTGATGTTTATCTTTTATGCATCCTATCTTGCTTTGATTGACGGTAGCATTATAAGATGAGCTCTCACTAAATTATCAAGAAGTGTTCTCCCTGAGTATGCACCGTTGAGAAAGTTCTTCGTGCTGAGACACCACATGATGATCGGGTGTGATAGGCTCTACGTTCAAATACAACGGGTGCAAAACAGTTGCACACGTGGAATACTCAGGTTATACTTGACGAGCCAAGCATATACAGATATGGCCTCGGAACACGGAGACCGAAAGGTCGAGCGTGAATCATATAGTAGATATGATCAACATAATGATGTTCACCGATGAAACTACTCCATCTCACGTGATGATCGGACATGGTTTAGTTGATTTGGATCACGTGATCACTTAGAATATTAGGGGGATGTCTATCTAAGTGGGAGTTCTTAAGTAATATGATTAATTGAACTTAAATTTATCATGAACTTAGTCCTGGTAGTATTTTGTAAATCATGTTGTAGATCAATAGCTCGCGTTGTTGCTTCCCTGTGTTTACTTTGATATGTTCCTAGAGAAAATTATATTGAAAGATGTTAGTAGCAATGATGCGGATTGGATCCGTGATCTGAGGTTTATCCTCATTGCTGCACAGAAGAATTATGTCCTTGATGCACCGCTAGGTGACGGACCTATTGCAGGAGCAGATGCGGACGTTATGAACGTTTGACTAGCTCAATATGATGACTACTTGATAGTTTAGTGCACCATGCTTAACGGCTTAGAATCGGGACTTCAAAGACGTTTTGAACGTCATGGACCATATGAGATGTTCTAGGAGTTGAAGTTAATATTTCAAGCAAATACCTGAGTTGAGAGATATGAAGTCTCCAACAAAGTTCTATAGCTAAAAGATGGAGGAGAATCGCTCAACTAGTGAGCATGTGCTCAGATTGTCTGGGTACTACAATCGCTTGAATCAAGTGGGAGTTAATCTTCCAGATAAGATAGTGATTGACAGAATTCTCTAGTCACCATCACCAAGTTAGTAGAACTTCGTGATGAACTATAGTATGCAAGGGATGACGAAAAAGACTCCCGAGCTTTTCATGATGATGAAATCAATGAAGGTAGAAATCAAGAAAGAGCATCAAGTGTTGATGGTTGACAAGACCACTAGTTTCAAGAAAAGGGCAAAGGGAAGAAGGGGAACTTCAAGAAGAACGGCAAGCAAGTTGCTGCTCAAGTGAAGAAGCCCAAGTCTGGTCCTAAGCCTGAGACTAAGTGCTTCTACTTCAAAGGGACTGGTCACTGGAAGCGGAACCACCCCAAGTGATTGGCGGATAAGAAGGATGGCAAAGTGAACATAAGTATATTTGATATACATGTTATTGATGTGTACTTTACTAGTGTTTATAGCAAACCCTGAGTATTTGATACTAGTTCAGTTGCTAAGATTAGTAACTCGAAACGGGAGTTGCAGAATAAACAGAGACTAGTTAAGGGTGAAGTGATGATGTGTGTTGGAAGTGGTTCCAAGATTGATATGATCATCATCGCACACTCCCTATAATTTCGGGATTAGTGTTGAACCTAAATAAGTGTTATTTGGTATTTGCATTGAGCATGAATGTGATTTGATCATGTTTATTGTAATATAGTTATTCATTTAAGAGAATAAATTCTTGTTCTGTTTATATGAATAAAACCTTATATGGTTACACACCCAATGAAAATAGTTCGTTGGATCTCGATCGTAGTGATACACATAATCATAATATTGAAACCAAAAGATGCAAAGTTAATAATGATAGTGCAACTTATTTGTAGCACTGCCGTTTAGGTCATATTGGTGTAAAGCGCATGAAGAAACTCCATGCTGATGGGCTTTTGGAATCACTTGATTATGAATCAGTTGATGCTTGCGAACCATGCCTCATGGGCAAGATGACTATGACTCTGTTCTTCGGAACAATGGAGCGAGCAACAGATTTGTTGGAAATCATACATACTGATGTATGTGGTCCGATGAATATTGAGGCTCACGATAGGTATCATTATTTTCTGATCTTCACAGATGATTTGAGCAGATATGAGTATATCTACTTGATGAAACATAAAGTCTGAAACATTTGAAAAGTTCAAAGAATTTCAGAGTGAAGTGAAAAAATCATCGTAACAAGAAAATAAAGTTTCTATGATCTGATCGTAGAGAAGAGTATTTGAGTTACGAGTTTGGCCTTCAGTTAAAAACAATGTGAAATAGTTTCACTACTCACGCCACATGGAACACCATAGTGTAATGATGTGTTCGAACGTCATAACCGTACTTTATTATATACAATGCGATCTATGATGTCTCTTACCGATCTACCACTATCGTTTTGGGGTTATGCATTAGAGACAGCTGCATTCACGTTAAAAAAGGGGGCACCATCTAAGTCCGTTGAGACGACACAATCTGAACTGTGGTTTAGCAAGAAACCAAAGTAGTCGTTTCTTAAAGTTTGGGGTTGTGATGCTTATGTGAAAAAGTTTCATCCTGATAAGCTCAAAACCAAATCGGAGAAATATGTCTTCATAGGATACCCAAAAGGAGACTGTTGGGTACACCTTCTATCATAGATCCGAAGGCAAGATATTCGTTGTCGAGAATGGATCCTTTCCAGAGAAGGAGTTTCTCTCGAAAGAAGTGAGTGGGAGGAAAGTAGAAAACTTGATAAGGTAATTGTACCTTCTCCCTTATTGGAAAGTAGTACATCACAGAAACCAGTTTCTGTGACACCTACACCAATTAGTGAGGAAGCTAATGATGATGATCATGTAACTTCAGATCAAGTTACTACCGAATCTCGTAGGTAAACCAGAGTGAGATCCGCACCAGAGTGGTACGGTAATCCTGTTCTGGAAGTCATGTTACTAGACCATCACGAACTTGCGAACTATGAGGAAGCGATGATGAGCCCAGATTCCGCGAAATGGTTTGAGGCCATGAAATCTGAGATATGATCCATGAATGAGAACAAAGTTTGGACTTTGGTTGACTTGCCCGATGATCAGCAAGCAATTGAGAATAAATGGATCTTCAAGAGGAAGACGGATGCTGATAGTAGTGTTACTATCTACAAAGCTAGAATTATCGCAAAAGGTTTTCGACAAGTTCAAAGTGTTGACTACGATGAGAGTTTCTCACCCGTATCTATGCTTAAGTCTGTCCGAATCATGTTAGCAATTGCCGCATTTTATGAAATCTGGCAAATGGATAAACAAAAATGCATTCCTTAATGGATTTCTTAAAGAAGAGTTGTATATGATGCAACCAGTAGGTTTTGCCAATCCTAAAGGTGCTAACAAAATATGCAAGCTCCAGCGATTCATCTATGGACTGGTGCAAGCATCTCAGAGTTGGAATACACGCTTTGATAGGTTGATCAAAGCATATAGTTTTATACAGACTTGCGGTGAAGCCTGTATTTACAAGAAAGTGAGTGGGAGCACTACAGCATTTCTGATAAAGTATATGTGAATGACATATTGTTGATCGGAATAATGTAGAATTATTCTGTAAAGCATAAAGGAGTGTTTGAAAGGAGTTTTTCAAAGAAAGACTTCGGTGAAGCTGCTTACATATTGAGCTTCAAGATCTATAGAGATAGATCAAGACACTTGATAAGTTTTTTCAATGAGTACATACCTTGACAAGATTTTGAAGTAGTTCAAAATGGAGCAGTCAAGGAAAGAGTTCTTGCCTGTATTACAAGGTGTGATGTTGAGTAAGACTCAAAGCTCGACCACGGCAGAAGATAGAAAGAGAATGAAAGTCATTCCCTATGCCTTGGCCATAGGTTCTATAAAGTATGTCATGCTGTATACCAGATCTATTGTATACCCTGCATTGATTTGGCAAGGGAGTACAATAGTGATCTAGGAGTAGATCACTGGACAGCGGTTAGAATTATCCTTAGTGAAATAAGGATATGTTTCTCGATTATGGACGTGACAAAAAGGTTCATCGTAAAGGGTTACGTCGATGAAAGATTTTGACACTGATCCAGATGATTCTAAATCTCAATCTGGATACATATTGAAAGTGGGAGCAATTAGCTAGAGTAGCTCCATGTAGAGCATTGTAGACATAGAACTTGCAAAATACTTACGGATCTGAATGTGACAGACCCGTTGACTAAAATGATCTCACAAGAAAAACATGGTCACACCTTAGTACTCTTTGGGTGTTAATCACATAGATATGTGAACTAGATTACTGACTCTAGTAAACCCTTTGAGTGTTGGTCACATGACGATGTGAACTATGGGTGTTAATCACATGGCGATGTGAACTATTGCTGTTAAATCACATGGCGATGTGAACTAGATTATTGACTCTAGTGCAAGTGGGAGACTGAAGGAAATATGCCCTAGAGGCAATAATAAAGTTATTATTTATTTCCTTATATCATGATAAATGTTTATTATTCATGCTAGAATTGTATTAACCGGAAACATAATACATGTGTGAATACATTGACAAACAGAGTGTCACTAGTATGCCTCTACTTGACTAGCTCGTTAATCAAAGATGGTTATGTTTCCTAACCATGGACAAAAGAGTTGTTATTTGATTAACGAGGTCACATCATTAGTTGAATGATCTGATTGACATGACCCATTCCATTAGCTTAGCACCCGATCGTTTAGTATGTTGCTATTGCTTTCTTCATGACTTATACATGTTCCTATGACTATGAGATTATGCAACTCCCGTTTGCCGGAGGAACACTTTGGGTGCTACCAAACGTCACAACGTAACTGGGTGATTATAAAGGAGTACTACAGGTGTTTCCAATGGTAGATGTTGGGTTGGCGTATTTCGAGAATAGGATTTGTCACTCCGATTGTCGGAGAGGTACCTCTGGGCCCTCTCGGTAATACACATCACATAAGCCTTGCAAGCATTATAACTAAGATGTTAGTTGTCAGATGATGTATTACAGAACGAGTAAAGAGACTTGCCGGTAACGAGATTGAATTAGGTATTGGATACCGACGATCGAATCTCGGGCAAGTAACATACCGATGACAAAGGGAACAACGTATGTTGTTATGCGGTCTGACCGATAAAGATCTTCGTAGAATATGTAGGAGCCAATATGGGCATCCAGGTCCCGCTATTGGTTATTGACCGGAGACGTGTCTCGGTCATGTCTACATTGTTCTCGAACCGTAGGGTCCGCACGCTTAATGTTACGATGACAGTTATTATGAGTTTATGCATTTTGATGTACCGAAGGTTGTTCGGAGTCCCGGATGTGATCACGGACATGACGAGGAGTCTCGAAATGGTCGAGACATAAAGATTGATATATTGGAAGCCTATGTTTGGACATCAGAAGTGTTCCGGGTGAAATCGGGAATTTTACCGGAGTACCGGGAGGTTACCGGAACCCCCCGGGAACCAAATGGGCCTTATTGGGCCTTAGTGGAAAGGTGAAAGGGGCAGCCCAAGGTGGGCTGCGTGCCTCCCCCCCTCCCCTAGTCCTATTAGGACTAGGAGAGGTGGCCGGCCCCCTTCTCCCTCTCTCTCTCTCGAGGAGTCCTATTAGGAATAGGATTGGGGGGAGTCCTACTCCCGGTAGGAGTAGGACTCCTCCTGCGCCCTCCTCTCCTTGGCCGGCCAGCCCTCCCCCTGGCAACCTTTATATACGGGGGCAGGGGGCACCTCTAGACACACAAGTTGATCATTGAGATCGTTCCTTAGCCGTGTGCGGTGCCCCCTGCCACCAAATTCCACCTCGATCATATCGTTGTAGTGCTTAGGCGAAGCCCTACGTCGGTAGTACATCAAGATCGTCACCACGCCGTCGTGCTGACGGAACTCTTCCTCGACGCTTTGCTGGATCGGAGCCCGAGGATCGTCATCGAGCTGAACGTGTGCTAAGAACTCGGAGGTGCCGGAGTAACGGTGCTTGGATCGATCGGACCGGGAAGAAGACGTACAACTACTTCCTCTACGTTGTGTCAACGCTTCCGTTGCGATCTACAAGGGTACGTAGATCAGACTCTCCCCCTCGTTGCTATGCATCACCATGATCTTGCGTGTGCGTAGGAAATTTTTTGAAATTACTACGTTACCCAACAGCTCCTCTGTTGAGGCCGTGCGTGCGTGCCCTTGCCAGGGCCAACCCGCGCCACTGCCCAGTGGAGCCCCCAATCCCCTTTTTTTAAAAGAAAAGGATTAAAAAGGTAAAATATTAATTAATGAATTAATCGGGTAATTAATTAACTTAATTTGCCTAATAAACTAGATTAGTTTAATTAAACCTCCTTAATTAGTTCAATCTATGACAGATGGGCCCCACTGCCCTGTTTGACTGGTCAGCGGTCAGAGTTGACCGCTGATGTCATGATGATGCCATGTTGTCGCAATAAGTCCATTTTTGAATTGAAGATAATTGCAGAAATCATTTAAAACTTTGGAAAATCATAGAAAAATATCTGTAACCTGGATGGAAAAAATTTATACATGAGAATTGCTCAGAACGACGAGACGAAGCCGATTACGCAACCCGTTCGTCCGCCACACGTCCCTAGCATAGCAAACACGCAACTTTCCCCTTCCGGCTCATCTGTCCGATAGCACGAAACACCGAGGATACTTTCCCAGATGTTTCCCCCTTCGCCGGTATCGCCTACTACTGCGTTAGGTCACCCTTAGTACCGTGATTGCTCTGTTATTTATTATGTTCACCCTCCGTTACTTCTTTCCGGTAGACCCCGAGACTGCTGCCGGTACCCCTGCAATTGACGACTGTGTTGACGACCCCTCCTTCTTGCCAGAGCAACCAGGCAAGCCCCCCCCCTTGATCACCAGATATCGCCTATTCTTCTCTCTACTTCTTGCATTAGAGTGGTGTAGCATGTTACTACTTTCCATTAATCCTATTATGATGCATAGCCTATCCTTGCTACTACTGTTGTTACCTTTACCGCAATCCTAAATACTTTGTATAGGACGCTAGTATTCCATCAGTGGCCCTACATTCTTGTCCGTCTGCCATGCTATACTATTGGGCCGTGATCACTTGGGAGGTGATCACGGGTATATACTTATATACACATATGTGATACAAGTGGTGACTAAAGTCGGGTCGGCTCGTAGAGTACCCGCAAGTGATTCTGATGTGGGGGCTGAAGGGACAGGTGCCTCCATCCAGGTAGTGGTGGGCCTGAGTTCCCGACGGCCCCGACTGTTACTTTGTGGTGGTGCGACAGGGCAGGTTGAGACCACCTAGGAGAGAGGTGGGCCTGGCCCTAGTCGGTGTCTGCGGTTACTTCAAAATAACACGCTTAACGAGATCTTGGTATTTGATCTAAGTCTGGCCACTAGCCTAGACGCACTAACCAACTATGCGGGAACAGTTATGGGCACTCGAGGTCGTGGTATCAGCCGAAGCCTTCGTGACGTCAGCGACTGAGCGGTGCGCGCCGAATTGGACTGCGTAACGCAACTTCCTTTGTAATGGAGGTTGCTAGGTCTGCTCACCGGTCGTGTATGCAACGTGCAGGTGTGCAATGGGCGATGGGCCCAGACCCCTGCGCCATAGGATTTAGACCGGCATGCAGACCTCTCTAATGTGCCTAGGTGGGGCTGTGACGTGTTGATCTTCCGAGGCCGGGCATGACCTAGGAAAGTGTGTCCGGCCGAAGGGGATCGAGCGTGTTGGGAAATGTGGTGCACCCCTGCAGGGAAGTTTATCTATTCGAATAGCTGTGTCCCTCGGTAAAAGGACGACCCGGAGTTGTACCTTGACCTTATGACAACAAGAACCGGATACTTAATAAAACACACCCTTTCAAGTGCCAGATACAACTCGGTGATCGCTCTCTAACACGGCGATGAGGAGAGTATCGCCGGGTAGGATTATTCTATGCGAAGATACTTGGTGAACTTACCATCTACTCTTTTCTATATGCTTCAAGATGGAGGCTACCAGAAGCGTAGTCTTCGATAGGAGTAGCTATCCCCCTCTTATTCTGGCATTATGCAGTTCAGTCCACAGATACTACCCATTTCATTGATACTAATGCATATGTAGTGTAGCTCCTTGCTTGCGAGTACTTTGGATGAGTACTCACGGTTCCTTTGCTCCCTCATTTGCCCCTTTCCTTTCTTCTCGGATGTCGTAACCAGATGATGGAGTCCAGGAGCCAGAGGATCCCGAGGATGTTTCTACGTGGAGTTCAGCTTCGAGGAGTAGTTAGGAGGTCCCAGGCATGAGGCCTTGCCTTTTCGATCATTGCTATTTTTATGCTAGCCTTCTTAAGGCAAACTTGTTTAACTTATGTTTGTACTCAGATATTATTGCTTCTGCTGACTCTTGTGTATTCGAGCTTATGTATTCGAGCCCTCGAGGCCCCTGGCTTGTAATATAAAGCTTGTATTATTTTAATTTGTGTCAAGTGTTGTGTTGTGATATCTTCCCGTGAGTCCCTGATCTTGGTCGTACACATTTGTGTGCATGATTAGTCTATGGTCAAATTGGTGGCATCACAAGTTGGTATCAGAGCCGACTGCCTGTAGGAATCCCCCTTCCAACTCCTTGGCAGAAGTTGAGTCTAGTTATTCTAAAACTTTTTACTAACATGGTTGTGTGTCTTATGGGCCCACGTCACCATTAGGTGGTATTAGGATCTTTTACTGCTCGTCTATACTCTGGGACTCTGATCTCTCTCCTATTCGGGTTAAATGATTTGCTAAATCTAACTCTAGGTTCTCGTAAATACTTTCTCCCAGAGAGCCACTTGGTCCGAACGATCGCTTGCTTCACCAGAAGATTTCGAAGACACTCTACGATGTTCTCTTGAGACTATGTGCCATCGCTTTTACAATTCCCTACCACCGATGTATCTTTATGGATAACTCCCTACATTTTTCGTTCATACATTCATCCCCAGTTGATCTTGTTATTACAAGATACACCGAAATTCTCTCTATTGTTTTGAGAATACTTTGTGCCTACTGCCTTGCAGTTCTTTACCACCTGAATACCCCTATGGATAATTTCTCGCACGTATCGAGTATCCACTCAACCCCAGATGATTCATGTATTTCACAAAAGTCTTCAAAATACCATTTGGTCTTCCGAAAATCCTGAGCAGCCTATTGATCCTGAAATTCTTGCTTGCTTGCGTTATGGTTAATGCCATAAATCTCGTAATCTTATTGGCATCCCTTGTCATTATCATCTTGAGTCCGTTGATTGAATATGTTGCGAATGCTCGCAATCCTCAGTCGGATCCTAGAATTCATCCTTCTGGCCCAGATGTCATTTTAAACATGAGGTGGATCTCGACCAATCAAATTGCCATCGATTATACCCCTAAGTTTATTCAACTTATCCATTCTTAATCAGAGCGTTTGCTTCTGATCCCTTGATTTGGAAATCATAATTCCTTTGCAATTAAATTTTGAATTAGTCAGTTCTATCTATAATCCAATGTCTTTGCATTGTTTTCTTCCTCTGATTATGTGCCGATGCTCACATTAGCTCTGTTAGGGACCGTCAGATCCTTTGTTGAATTATCATCCGACAGTGTCCTTTGTATACTAAACCTCGAGTTGTTCTTTCTCTGATATATAATGCCATTGGTAAATCCTATTCTCTGATTGGCCAACCATGCTCTGCTTTTGAGTTGGTGATATTTACGCTTGAAACTTGTGGTATATGTTTCTAAGAAGCCCCTATGGGTTGAACATATGCCTCCTCTAAACCGTGTGAACTCGAAAGTTTTCACGAGTCGTACTCTTCTAGTATTTTGCCAGATAAAATTTCAACACTACCACTTCATCGAACGCGAGGAGTGAATGAAAGGTTATGCATTGGAGAAGTGGGAGTCGACCTTGAACTTTGTGTTCATGCCCATGGACCCGATGTGGAACTTATCATGGAAGCTTCTTGCAAAATATTTAATCATTTGGGAAATTATTCTGGTGTCATTAAATTAGATCCTTTGCAGCTATGGTTCTGACCATATTGTTCTTCTTTGATCCCATTTCTCGGGCAAGTTTAAGCATTTGTCTTCTATGGATCAATACCCCAGTCCAACCTTTACTTTGATCTACCGTCGAGTATTACACTCTGGTATCTCGAGAATATCATGGAACTACATAACTTCTTATGGGTTCTTCGTCAACTGTTATTTCTCACCGATTCCAATTTTCCTGGTTTCTGGGTTGTCATCAACCGATAACAATGAATAGTGAATCGAGTCCACACCCCGATTCAATAACTCTAAGTAATTTTCGTTGCTTACGAGATTAATAAACCTTCAAGTCATCCCAAGCCTTATCGGCTATATCATTATCGTGCTAAATTTTAACTGTGATACCTAGTCCTTCCCGGAGCATAATTTTTGACGATGAGCTAATCTTACGTCGTTCTTCCTCATCATATCATTTTGCTTTGAACAACAAGTTTGGTTTGGAGTTTGTGTCGTACCCTTGGTTCCATTAACCTTTCGCTTCATCATTCCTTTGACTTGATGTCATCGCTGATCGATTACATCTTCATGAAATCTCATGACAAATGAGTCGTGATCATCACCAACCTTCTCAGCTCTTCCAAGAAATCTATCGAATCCTTGATGAGCAATACCATCCTTTCCCCTCGATGATTTGTGTTACCATCGACAATATTCTTGCTTTCCCTCCAACCCAAACTCGTGCATGGTTTGTTTTGTACCTTGAGTTCCTTTATATATCCAGCTTGTGATATGTTCTACCTTGGAGTATTACCATCTTTTATGTCAAGAATGTCGAGGGAATTTCATCACCTCTTGAGAGTTATTGATACAAATGATACCTATCGCCATCTCTCTTCATTCCTTAGTCCCTGTGTTGTTTATAATCGGAATGCCGACAAATGAACTATGACGTGTAAATTCAAAACTTCTAGGAACCCTATTGCTTGTAAGTTACGAATGATAGTTTCTTTCTTCATGTGTTGGTTATTGACTCATCACCCTAACATTGATCGTGCTACTTATTACATATTTTTGGATGCACTTTTCAATCAATGTTTAATTGCGTATGTTTCCCTTGGGCATACATCATTATATCATTTGACCTGACAAATGCTATCTCCTTGTTCACATGATTGAGGATTCCATCTTTTGGAAATCTCGATGAATTGTCACCGAGCCCATCAGCCACCTCCTTATCCTCTCCTTGGTTTAATGATGAACTCTTGTTTCGGAACTTGCTTCCATTGTTCATTTCCTGAGAATCTTACACTGCCATCTAGTCAATTTGTGCTGCACCTTTTCATCTCAGGGATCCTAAGTCCGAGGTATCCTGACACCAATCAGATCTGAATCTCAGTTAGATATGATGGTTGGAACATTTTCCAAGAGTCATAACATTGGTCCTTATATGACCCAGGAAGGTGATGTCATGCCTAGCACACCTGGCCGGAGGACCTGTTGTTATATTTCCTTTTTAGCAAGGTTAAACATTCTTCCATGAGGAAATTGTAAGACTTATTCTATAAGTTGTTCCTGATGAATCCTTTGTTTATCCAAGTCCGACCTTTGCTTGAAGACCATGTCAATGCTATCTCAAAGCATGTATGTGGTACTCCTATCATCAATAAGAACATTTGAAGCACAATGCTAAATTCTCTTTATCAATTATCCAAACACCGTTGTATGGGTAATGTCATGACATTTCTCTCCCCTTTCCTAAAGGGTTTTCTACGTTATATCCTGTCATGGATATCTTGCTCTGCTTGTCCTTGGGAAGGATATACTCCTGAAATATGTGTTTAAACACATTTTACTTTCCATTGTTCTGTTTGACCTAATAATTGTATTTCCTTTCCATTGTTTTGTTTAACCTTTCTTGTAATCCGACTTAACTGAGAAGTGAGAATTCCCTACTTAGGTAAGCACCTCGGTGTACCGCTCTGTCAGTAAGACCCTGATAATATTGTTGTTTAACATTCATGTAACCATCGATGGACGAGAACTTTACCTATTGGTACGCCTCGTTCAACAAGCAGGAAGATGATTCTCTTTGTCCCTCACCCTTGGTACCGACGTTGCCGACATAATTGATAGGCTATCCTCTGACATGCCTTGTTATCATGACTGTGCAAAATACCACCGCCCTTTCTACTTTTAACCCACATGGTGGGCCCATAACCCATAGTTCCACGGGATCGAAACCTGACTCTCCTGTACACCCCCGGTTTCCAAAGTTATTCCTCGCGCATGACCTCGTATGTAATTCACGAGCCACCATCCGAGAGATCATCAATTCTGGTATCAGACATAATACTTATTCCCGTTGCTTTGAACCCCTTTCATGCCCTGTTTCGGGCATCGAACGATTGCCTGCCCGCTTGAAGCTTCTCATGGTACCTCCTTACTTTGCTCCTGGTATCTTCTTAAGTTTCAATTCGAGAGTTACTTTCCGCCACCTTCCCCGATGTTATCT
Organism: Triticum monococcum; assembly: GCA_034509565.1. Taxonomy (NCBI): domain Eukaryota; kingdom Viridiplantae; phylum Streptophyta; class Magnoliopsida; order Poales; family Poaceae; genus Triticum; species Triticum monococcum. Next base: position 492,244,171 of record CM067846.1, read on the forward strand.
ACCAATTAGTCAACCGTGCAAAGGTCTGTTCCGTCCCCCCGGGAATACCCCCCCTATTCTTTCGTAAGTACGATGGAGTTTCCGAAGATAGGATGACGGTTTCATCATGATGACCTGGAGGAGGGAAATGAAGACATCAATGTAATGGGTCGACCTCTTCGAGAAGAGTAACCAAGACCAAGAAGAATCGTTAGAATTTCATAACCTATTCTTCCCCCTTGCTCCCCTCTTAAATCTCGGGACGCGATTTCTTGTAGTGGAGAAGAATTGTGACGCCCAGATAATTAAGCTACAGTGATCCCACGCTAATGATGCCACGTCATCGCAGTTACTGTTGATCAATCTCACTTCGATTCAAATCCCGTCCAAATTCAAATCTAAATTGCAAGACAATTTTTTTCTTCAAACAGTAGAATAAAAATGTTCGTCAAGATGCAATTATTCACCAACTAAATTTCAGTTGAAACCAACTTCATTTGTATCACAAATAAACTCCTAGAAAATTAATAAGAGGTCCAATAGAAGTTAAAATAACCAATTAAATATAAACCTAATTATATTTTTTTAATGTCCCCAAACTCGTGAGTCACTCTAGATTTTTTGCCTTTGATTTATATGTGAGATCTCATATGTAACAAAAATATCATTTGAGGTCAAAAGAAATACAAAACAGTAAAGACAAATTAGAAAAACGGAAAAGTAAGAAAAGGAGTATAACTTACCGGTTGGTCTGGGCCGTAAGTGTATAGTGGTTGGCCCAGCCCAACAGGAGACGCCTCCTACCTCTCTCCCTGCGTGTCGCCATGGCTGCCCTCGAATGCCTCTCCACCGGCCAATGCTCGACGCGTGCTGCTACAGGTGATCGAGGAGGGGATAAGAAGGACCCAGGAACCCTCAACCGAACCCTAGGCCATCCCTTTCCCCTCGCACCCCCACGCTCTCCCTCCCGAGCTCAGCCTCTCGCTGTCGTCACCGTGTCGACGTCGATGCTGTGCACCGGAGCCTCCCCATGGCGCCAGAAGATGTCCAGGAGACGGGCCTCTTCGTATTCGTTCTCTACGTGAACCTACTCGAGTTGGAGCGCCCTGGAGCCGCCGCCATCGACCCATCCCCTTTGGCCATGGGTGCCCGCAGCTATTCCTCGCGCTCTGGCACACCCCCGACCGATCCGAGCTCGCCGTCAACCCTCCCTTGGTGAGCAGCGCCGAATCCCCTTGTTCCCCCCCTCTGTTAATCGCGTGTTAGCGCCGTCCCCATGATTTTGTTGCCGTGCCCGGAGTTCTCTGAAGCTCGCGCCCCCCGACGCCGAGCCGTGCCCAGCGCACGTTCCCGCACCCCCGGCTGCCCCGTTGGAGCCTCACCGGTCGAGGCCACGCCCTGCTCCTCCCCTCCGTTGCTGCGTTCGCTCGCGCACGCACCGCGCGTCACCGTGCTACTCGCTGCAGCTTCGCATGTTGCCTCTCGCAAGCGCTCGCGCCGTTCCCTACCTGCTGCTGCTGCCGTAGCCTAGCGCTGTCGTTCCTCGCGCCGCTGGTCGCGCCTGCTGCCGCCCAGCCGCGTTGCCCCTCCCGCTCCTAGCTGCTTGCCGCCGCGGCTCCCAGCGTCTGCTATGGTCTTCCCCTGCTACTCCCACTGCGTGCTTGCTGCTGCCTCTCGGGCTCGCCGCATGGTCGCCGGCGCCGCGAGCCGCCATGCGTGCTCACGCACGGACCCCCTCCCTTTCCTCTCCTCGGGTCGACCCGGCAGCCCCCGCTCATCTTGCGCGTGCCCGTGCCCCGCGCCCCGCGCCACCCCACCAGGGTCGCCGCTACCAGGGCCGCCCCCTGGCCCTGGCGAACTGCGAGCTGGCCGTCGCCGGCGCTCCTCTGTTGAGGCCGTGCGTGCGTGCCCTGGCCAGGGCCAACCCGCGCCACAGACCAGTGGGGCCCCGAGTCCCCTTTTTTTTAAGAAAAGGATTTAAAAAGTAAAACAGTAAAAAATTAATTATTTAATCGGGTAATTAATTAACTTAATTAACCTTACTTAATTAGCCTAATAAACTAGATTAGTTTAATTAAACCTGCTTAATTAGTTCAGTCTATGACAGATGGGCCCCACTGCCTTGTTTGACAGAGCTGATCGCTGATGTCATGATGATGTCATGCTGTCGCAATAAGTCCATTTTTGAATTAAAAATAATTGCAAAAATCATTTAAAACTTTGGAAAATCATAGAAAAATATATGTAACCTCAATGGAAAAACTTTATACATGAAAATTTCTCAGAACGACGAGACGAAGCCGAATACACAGCCCGTTCGTCGGCACACGTACCTAGCATAGCAAACACACAACTTTCCCCCTCTGGTTCATCCGTCTGATAACGCGAAACACCGGGGATACTTTCCCGGATGTTTCCCCCTTCGCCGGTATCGCCTACTACTGCGTTAGGTCACCCTAGTACCGTGTATTGCCATGTTATGATTTGTGATGCTTTGACTGCTCTGTTATTTATTATGTTCCCCCTCTGTTACTTCTTTCTGATAGACCCCGAGACCGCTGCCGGTACCCATGCGATCGACTATTATGTTGACGACCCCTCCTTGCCAGAGCAACCAGGCAAGCCCCTTCCCTTGATCACCAGATATCGCATATACTTGTCTCTACTGCTTGCATTAGAGTAGTGTAGCATGTTACTGCTTTCCGTTAATCCTATTCTGATGCATAGCCTGTCCTTGCTACTACTGTTGTTACCTTTACCGCAATCCTAAATGCTTAGTATAGGATGCTAGTATTCCATCAGTGGCCCTACATTCTTGTCCGTTTGCCATGCTATACTATCGAGCCGTGATCACTTGGGAGGTGATCACGGGTATATACTTATATACACATATGTGATACATGTGGTGACTAAAGTCGGGTTGGCTCGTAGAGTACCCGCAAGTGATTCTGATGTGGGGGCTGAAGGGGCTGGTGGCTCCATCCAGGTAGTGGTGGGCCTGAGTTCCCGACGATCCCCGATTGTTACTTTGTGGCGGAGCGACATGGCAGGTTGAGACCACCTAGGAGAAAGGTGGGCCTGGCCCTGGTCGGCTTCCGCGGTTACTTCAAAATAACACGCTTAACGAGATCTTGGTATTTGATCTGAGTCTGGCCACTGGCCTATACGCACTAACCAACTACGCGGGAACAATTATGGGCACTCGATGTCGTGGTATCAGCCGAAACCTTCGTGACGTCAGCGACTGAGCGGCCCGCGCCGGGGTGGACCGCGTAACGCAACTTCCTTTGTAATGGAGGTTGTTAGGTCTGCTCACCGGGCGCGTATGCAACGTGCATGTGTGCAATGGGCGATGGGCCCAGACCCCTGCGCCATAGGATTTAGGCCGGCATGCTGACCTCTCTGTTGTGCCTAGGAGGGGCTGTGACGTGTTGATCTTCTGAGGCCGGGCATGACCCAGCAAAGTGTGTCCGATCGAAGGGGATCGAGCATGTTGGGAAATGTGGTGCACTCCTGCAGGGTAGTTTATCTATTCGAATAGCCGTGTCCCTCGGTAAAAGGACGACCCGGAGTTGTACCTTGACCTTATGACAACTAGAACGGGATACTTAATAAAACACATCCTTTCAAGTGTGAGATACAACTCGATGATCGCTCTCTAACAGGGCGATGAGGAGAGGATCGCCGGGTAAGATTATGATATGCGATGATACTTGGTGAAGTTACCATCTACTCTTTTCTATATGCTTCGAGATGGAGGCTGCCAGAAGCGTAGTCTTCGATAGGAGTAGCTATCCCCCTCTTATTCTGGCATTATGCAGTTCAGTCCACAGATACTACCAATTTCGTTGATAACAATGCATATGTAGTGTAGCTCCTTGCTTGCGAGTACTTTGGATGAGTACTCACGGTTGCTTTGCTCCCTCTTTTCCCCCTTTCCTTTCTTCTCGGATGTCGCAACCAGATGATGGAGTCCAGGAGCCAGAGGATCCCGAGGATGTTTATACGTGGAGTTCGGCTTCGAATAGTTAGGAGGTCCCAGGCAGGAGGCCTTTCCTTTTCGATCATTGCTACTTTTATGCTAGCCTTCTTAAGGCAAACTTGTTTAACTTATGTCTGTACTGAGATATTATTGCTTCTGCTGAATCTTGTGTATTCGAGCTTATGTATTCGAGCCCTCGAGGCCCCTGGCTTGTAATATAAAGTTACTGTTATTTTAATTTGTGTCAAGAGTTGTGTTGTGATATCTTCCCGTGAGTCCCCGATCTTGGTCGTACACATTTGTGTGCATGATTAGTGTACGGTCAAATCGGGGGCATCACGCCATTAGAGGAAGGAAACGGTCCCATATAATCAAAGCCCCAAACATCAAATGGTTTAATAACAAGTGAATAGTTCATAGGCTTTTCTTGACGTCTACTAATATTACCAATTCCTTGACATTTATCACAAGACAAGACAAACTTACGGGCATCTTTGAAAAGAGTAGGCCAATAAAGACCGGATTGCAATACCTTATGTGCAGTTCTATCTCCAGCGTGGTGTCCTCCATAAGCCTCAGAGTGACACTTTCGTAGGATCTGTTCCTATTCGTGCTCAGGTACACAACGTCTAATAACACCATCTACTCCTTCTTTACAAAGGTGTGGGTCATCCCAGAAGTAATGTCTTAAATCATAGAAAAACTTTTTCTTTTGCTAGTAAGTGAAACTAGGTGGTATAAATTTAGCAACAATGTAATCAGCATACCATGGAGCGGTACGAGAAGCATTTATGATAGCTAATTGTTCATCAGGAAAGCTATCATCTATGGGTAGTGGGTCATCAAGAACATTCTGTAACCTAGACAAGTTGTTTGCAACAGGGTTCTCAGCTCCTTTTCTATCAATAATATGCAAATCAAATTCTTGTAGTAAGAGAACACATATAATAAGTCTAGGCTTAGCATCTTTCTTTTCCATAAGGTATTTAATAGCAGCATGATTAGTGTAAACGGTTACTTTAGAATCAACAATATAAGGTCTGAACTTATCACAAGCAAATACAACTGCTAAAAATTCTTTTTCAGTAGTAGCATAATTTCTCTGGGCACTGTCTAGAGTTTTACTAGCATATTAGATAACATTTAATTTCTTATCAACTCTTTGTCCTAGAACAACGCCTACAGCATAATCACTAGCATCACACATAATTTCAAAGGGTAAATTCCAATCAGGTGGCTGAACAATACGATAGAAATCAAGGCTTTCTTAAGTATTTCAAATGCTTCTACAAAATCATCATCAAAGACAAAAAGGATATCTTTTTGTAAGAGATTAGTCAGAGGCCTAGAAATTTTTGAGAAGTCTTTAATGAACCTCCTATGAAAACCGACATGACCAAGGAAACTTCTTATACCTTTAATGTCCTTAGGACACAACATCTTTTCAATAGCATCAACTTTAGCTTTATCAACTTCAATACCTCTTTCAGAAATTTTATGCCCCAAGACAATACCTTCATGAACCATAAAGTGGCACTTCTCCCAATTCAAAACAAGATTAGTTTCTTCACATCTCTGCAAAACTCGATCAAGGTTGCTTAAGAAATCATCAAAATAAGTTCCATACACAGAGAAATCATCCATGAAAACCTCAATAATATTTTCACAAAAGTCAGAGAATATAGCATTCATACATCTTTGAAAGGTAGCACCTGCATTACATAAACCAAAAGGCATACGTCTATAAGCAAAGGTACCGAAAGGGCAAGTAAAGGTGGTATTTTTCTGATTCTCTTTCGACACAGGTATTTGAGAGAAACCAGAATAACCGTCTAGATAGCAAAAATGTGTATGTTTGGATAATCTTTCTAGCATTTGATCAATAAAAGGTAAAGGGTAATGATGCTTTCTAGTAGCTTTATTTAATTTGCGGAAATCAATTACCATTCTATAACGTGTAAGAATTCTTTGTGGAATCAATTCATCTTTATCATTATGAACAACAGTAATACCTTCCTTCTTAGGGACACAATGGACATGACTTATCCACTGACTATCAGTAACAGGATAAATTATACCTGCCTCCAGAAGCTTTAGTATTTCATATCTTACCACTTCTTTCATCTTAGGATTTAACCATCGTTGGTGATCAACAACTGGCTTAGCGTCCTTCTCCAATTTTATTTTGTGTTGGCATAGAGTGGGACTAATGCCCTTAAGATCATCAAGAGTATATCCAATAGCAGCATGGTGCTTCTTTAGAGTTTCAATAATTTCTCTTCTTCCTGCTCTGAAAGGTTAGCACTAATAATAATAGGATATATCTTCTTTTCATCAAGATAAGCATATTTAAGAGTATCAGGTAATGGTTTAAGCTCAAACACGGGTTCACCCTTGGGTGGAGGAGGATCCCCTAGAATTTCAACAGGCAAGTTGTGTTTCAAAATAGGTCCCTGTTTAAAGAATACTTCATCTATTTCTCTTCTTTCATTCATAAACATATCATTTTCATGGTCTAGCAAATATTGTTCTAAAGGATCATTAGGAGGCACGGCAATAGAAGCAAGACCAATAAGTTCATCTTTACTAGGCAATTCCTTATCATGCGGTTGTCTACGAAATTTAGCAAAACTAAAATCATGAGACATATCCCCTAAACCAATAGTAACAATATCCTTTTTGCAGTCTATCTTAGCATTAAGAGTATTCAAGAAGGGTTTACCAAATATAATGGGACAAAAATCATCTTGTGGGGAACCAAGAAGAAGAAAATCAGTAGGATATTTAACTGTCCCACACAAGACTTCAACATCTCTAACATTCTGCTACCTCTTGAGCACTGCGTTGGTTTTCCCCGAAGAGGAAGGGATGATGCAGCAAAGTAGCATAAGTATTTCCCTCAGTTTTTGAGAACCAAGGTATCAATCCAGTAGGAGGCTACGCGCGAGTCCCTCGCACCTGCACAAAACAAATAAATCCTTGCAACCAACGCAAATAGGGGTTGTCAATCCCTATAAGGCCACTTACGAGAGTGCGATCTGATAGATATGATAAGATAATATTTTTGGTATTTTTATGATAAAGATGCAAAGTAAAATAAAGGCAAAGTAAATAGCAAAGGAAATAACTAAGTAGTAGGAGATCAATATGATAAAGATAGACCCGGGGGACATAGGTTTCACTAGTGGCTTCTCTCAAGAGCATAAGTATTCTACGGTCGGTGAACAAATTACTGTTGAGCAATTGACAGAATTGAGCATAGTTATGAGAATATCTAGGTATAATCATGTATATAGGAATCACGTCCGAGACAAGTAAACCGACTCCTGCCTGCATCTACTACTATTACTCCACTCATCGACCGCTATCCAGCATGCATCTAGAGTATTAAGTTAAAAACAAAATAACGTCTTAAGCAAGATGACATGATGTAGAGGGATATACTCATGCAATATGAAGAAAACCCCATCTTGTTATCCTCGATGGCAACAATACAATACATGCCTTGTTTCCCTTACTGTCACCGGGAAAGGACACCGCAAGATTGAACCCAAAGCTAAGCACTTCTCCCATTGCAAGAAAGATCAATCTAGTAGGCCAAACCAAACTGATAATTCGAAGATACTTGCAAATATAACCAATCATACATAAAAGAATTCAGAGAAGATTCAAATATTATTCATAGATAGACTTGATCATAAACCCACAATTCATCGGTCTCAACAAACACACCGCAAAAAGAAGATTACATCGAATAGATCTCCACAAAAGAGGGGGAGAACATTGTATTGAGATCCAAAAAGAGAGAAGAAGCCATCTAGCTACTAACTATGGACCCGTAGGTCTGAGTTGAACTACTCACACTTCATCAGAGGGGCTATGGTGTTGATGTAGAAGCCCTCCGTGATCAATGCCCCCTCCGGCGGAGCTCCGGAACAGGCCCCAAGATGGGATCTCGTGGATACAGAAAGTTACGGCGGTGGAATTAGGGTTTTGGCTCCTGTTCTGATCGTTTGGGGGTACGTGGATATATATATAGGAGAAAGGAGTACATTGGTGGAGCAACAGGGGGCCCACGAGGGTGGAGGGCGCGCCTAGTGGGGGTGGGCGCGCCCCCCTACCTCGTGGCCTCCTCTTTTCTTTCTTGACGTAGGGTCCAAGTCTCCCGGGTCTTGTTCGTTGAGAAAATCACGTTCCCAAAGGTTTCATTCCGTTTGGACTCCGTTTGATATTCCTTTTCTTCGAAACCCGAAAACAAACAAAAAACAGCAATTCTGGGTTGGACCTCTGGTTAATAGGTTAGCCCCAAAAATAATATAAAAGTGGATAATAAAGTCCAACAATGTCCAAAACAGTAGATAATATAGCATGGAGCAATCAAAAATTATAGATACATTGGAGCCGTATCAAGCATCCCCAAGCTTAATTCCTGCTCGTCCTCGAGTAGGTAAATGATAAAAATAGAATTTTTGATGCGGAGTGCTACTTGTCATAATTTTAATGTAATTCTTCTTAATTGTGGTATGAATATTCAGATCCGAAAGTTTCAAGACAAAAGTTTATATTGACATAAAAATAATAATACTTCAAGCATACTAACAAAGCAATTATGTCTTCTCATATGGTTTAGTCATGTTTCATTTTCGTCACACAAGAATGCTCTCATCATGCACAACCCCGATAACAAGCCAGGCAATTGTTTCATACTTTAGTAATCTCAAACCTATACTTTCACGCAATATATGAGCGCGAGCCATGGACATAGGACTATAGGTGGAATAGAATATAATGAGGGGGGTTATGTGGAGAAGACAAAAAAGGAGAAAGCCTCACATCAATGAGGCTGATCAATGGGCTATGGAGATGCCCACCGATTGATGTTAATGCCAGGAGTATGGATTACCATGCAACGGATGCACTAGAGCTATAAATGTATGAAAGCTCAACAAAAGAAACTAGTGGGTGTGCATCCAACTTGCTTGCTCACGAAGACCTAGGGCACTTGAGGAGGCCCATTGTTGGAATATACAAGCCAAGTTCTATAATGAAAATTCCCACTAGTATATGAAAGTGACAAAACAAGAGACTCTCTAACATGAAGATTATGGTGCTACTTTGAAGCACAAGTGTGGCAAAGGATAGTAACATTGTCCCTTCTCTCTTTTTCTCTCATTTTTTATGGCCTTTCACTTTTTTTGGGCCTTCTCTTTTCTTTATGGCCTTTCTCTCTTTTTTGTATTTTTTTATATATTCCTCACTTGGGACAATGCTCTAGAAAATGATGATAATCACACTTCTATTTATTTACAACTCAATGATTACAACTCGATACTAGAACAAAGTATGACTCTATATGAATGCCTCCGGCGGTATACCGGGATATGCAATGGACCAAGAGTGACATGTATGGAAGAATTATGAACGGTGGCTTTGCCACAAATACTATGTCAACTACATGATCATGCTAAGCAATATGACAATAATGAATGTGTCATGATGAACGGAATGGTGGAAAGTTGCATGTCAATATATCTCGGAATGGCTATGGAAATGCCATAATAGGTAGGTATGGTGGCTGTTTTGAGGAAGATATAAGGAGGTTTATGTGTGAAAGAGCGTATCATATCACGGGGTTTGCATGCACCGGCGAAGTTTGCGCCAACTCTCAATGTGAGAAAGGGCAATGCACGGTACCGAAGAGGCTAGCAAGGATGGAAGGGTGAGAGTGCGTATAATCCATGGACTCAACATTAGTCATAAAGAACTCACATACTTATTGCAAAAATCTAAAAGTCATCAAAAACCTCGGTACTACGCGCATGCTCCTAGGGGGATAGATTGGTAGGAAAAGACCATCGCTCGTCCCCGACCGCCACTCATAAGGAAGACAATCAAATAACACCTCATGTTTCAAATTTGTTGCGTAACGTTTACCATATGTGCATGCTACGGGACTTGCAAACTTCAACACAAGCATTTCTCAATTTCAGAACCACTCAACTAGTACAACTTTGATATTATTACCTCCATATCTCAAAATAATCATCAAGCATCAAACTTCTCTTAGTATTCAAAGCACTCTTAAGAAAATTTTACTAATCTTGAATACCTAGCATATTAGGATTTTAAGCAAATTACCATGCTATTAAGACTCTCAAAATAATCCAAGTGAAGCATGAGAGATCAATAGTTTCTATAAAACAAATCCACCACCGTGCTCTAAAAGATATAAGTGAAGTACTAGAGCAAAACTATATAACTCAAAAGATATAAGCGAATCACATAGAGTATTCTAACAAATTCCAAATCATGTATGGCTCTCTCAAAAGGTGTGTACAGCAAGGATGATTGTGATAAACTAACAAGCAAAGAATCAAATAATACAAGATGCTCCAAGCAAAAAACATATCATGTGGTAAATAAAAATATAGCTCCAAGTAAAGTTACCGATAGAAGTAGACGAAAGAGGGGATGCCTTCGGGGGCATCCCCAAGCTTTGGCTTTTAGGTGTCCTTAGATTATCTTGGGGGTGCCATGGGCATCCCCAAGCTTAGGCTCTTTGAGGGAGTCCTAGATTAGGGGGTATCCGGACAGCCGGACTATATCCTTTGGTCGGACTGTTGGACTATGAAGATACAAGATTGAAGACTCCATCCCGTGTCCGGATGGGACTCTCCTTGGCATGGAAGGCACGCTTGGTAGTACAGATATATAGATTTCCTTCCTTGTAACCGACTCTGTGTAACCATAGCCCCCTCCGGTGTCTATATAAACCGGAGGGTTTAGTCCGTAGGACTGACAACAACCATCATACCATAGGCTAGCTTCTAGGGTTTAGCCTCTCTGATCTCGTGGTAGCTCAACTCTTGTACTACTCATATCATCAAGAACAATCAAGCAGGACGTAGGGTTTTACCTCCATCAAGAGGGCCCGAACCTGGGTAAACATCGTGTCCCCTGCCTCCTGTTACCATCCGCCTAGACGCACAGTTTGGGACCCCCTACCCGAGATCCGCCGGTTTTGACACCGACATTGGTGCTTTCATTGAGAGTTCCTCTGTGTCGTCATCGTTAGGCTTGATGGCTCCTTCGATCATCGATAGCGATGTAGTCCGGGGTGAGACTTTTCTCCTCGGACAGATCTTTGTATCTGGAGGCTCCGCACTGTGGGCCAACTCGTTTGGCCATCAGGAGCAGATCGAGAGTTACGCCCCTGGCCACCAGGTCAGGTTTGGAAGCTTAAACTACGTGGCCGACATCCGCGGAGACTTGATCTTCGACGAATTCGAGCCCCTGCCGAGTGCGTTGCACGATCACGATGAGCATGATTTAGCTGTGCCATCGGACAGTGTTCAGGAGACCGCACCGGCAACCGCTCCGACCCTCAATTCGGAGCCAATTCCGCCATCCATGGACGGGTGGATAGACCCCGCCACGGAGGCCGCATTCTCAGCAGCGACCGAGCCGAGTATCGACCTTACCCTTCACTGGAGCCGTGACACTGAATTGCCGGACTCTTCCCCGGCCACGGACTCCGAACCGCCTGCGCCCATGCCTATCAAATCCGACTGGGCGCCGAACATGGAGTTCACCTCCGCGGATTTCTTTCAGCACTCGCCCTTCGGCGACATACTGAATTCATTAAAGTTTCTCTCCTTGTCAGGAGAGTCCTGGCCGAACTATGTCCGGCAGGATTGGGATGCGGATGATGAAGAAATTCGCCGCCCACCCACCACCCACTTAGTAGCCACTGTCGACGATTTGACCGACATGCTCGACTTCGACTCCGAAGACATCGACGGTATGGACGATGATGCAGGAGACGAACAGGAGCCACTGCCCACAGGGCACTGGACGCCCACTTCATCATATGATGTATACATGGTGGACACACCCAAAGAAAACGACGACGAGGAACGGAAGGACGCAGCGAAGGATCGTTCCCTTGAGAAGCAGTCAAAGCGGCGGCGTAAGCGCCGCTCCAAATCCCGCCTCGGCAGAAACAGTGATCATATAGACCCAGCGATAGAGCAGGGTGAGCCAGCGGACGATAAACACGGCATTGAACCACCGTCCGACCATGGCAACACGGAGAAACAAACCGAACAACCCGACTCCGGCGAAGATAACAGTCCGGATGACATCACACCGGACAGGCACCCGGAGCAACAGAATACCCATCAAAGGCTTGTTGCCACTGCGAGGAGTCGGAAAAAGCAGAAGCAAAGGCTCAGGGCTGCACAAGACACACTCAGAATTAGATGGAGTGAAGTACTCAACACTGCAGCAAAATACGGCGGTAGTCGCCACACAAAGATCTACCCGAGGCGAAAGCTGCTACCTGAATTCGATGAGGAGGCCTTAGATCCCCCGCAATCAAAAATCAAAACCGCCATCTGGTTGGATAGACGACCCCGTGGCCTACATAGAGCGGCAAACGACGCCGCACACAAGCCAGTACGCGATCCAGGTGAGGGCTCGCATCAAAAGGACGGCGCAACCAGATCCATCTACGGGCCAAGCAAGCGCGCTCCATCATGCAATGCAACACAACAAAAATCTGAACACCACGGTACACTAAAATACAGGGGTGCCGCACACCCCCTATGTTTCACCGATGAGGTGTCGGACCATGAATTTCCAGAGGGATTCAAACCCGTAAACATTGAGGCGTACGACGGAACGACATACCCTGGGGTATGGATTGAGGACTACATCCTCCATATCCACATGGCTCAAGGAGACGATCTCCACGCCATCAAGTAATTACCCCTCAAGCTCAAAGGGCCAGCTCGGCACTGGCTTAAAAGCCTTCCCAAAAACTCTATTGGAAGCTGGGAAGAGCTCGAAGACGCTTTTCGGGCAAATTTTCAAGGGACCTATGTCCAACCACCGGATGCAGACGATTTAAGTCATATAACTCAACAGCCCGGAGAGTCAGCCCGAAAGCTTTGGAACAGGTTTCTCACTAAAAAGAACCAAATAGTCGACTGTCCGGACGCCGAAGCCTTAGCAGCTTTCAAGCACAGCGTTCGAGATGAATGGCTTGCCAGACACCTCGGCCAAGAAAAGCCGAGAACAATGACAGCATTAACAAGCCTCATGACCCGCTTTTGCACGGGCGAGGATAGCTGGTTAGCCCGATGCAGCACCAGCGACCCAAGTACATCCGAAGTCAGGGACGGAAACGGGAAACCACGACGCAGAAAAAACAAGCGCCGGAATAAAGAAGACAGCCCGAAGAGCACGGTGGTAAATGCCGGATTCAGAAGCTCTCGGCCAGGTCAGCAAAAGCTGCCCTCCAAAGGCAACAGAGACGAACTGTCCAGCCTAAACAAGATTCTGGACAAAATATGTCAGATCCACAGCACCCCCGATAAACCTGCAAATCATACCCATAGAGAATGTTGGGTGTTCAAGCAGTCCGGCAAGCTCAACCCCGAACACAAGGGGCAGGATACACCAAGCGAAGACGAGGACCAGCCTCGGAAGCAAAGCATTGGGGAACAGAAGAAATTCCCACCAGAAGTCAAAACAGTAAATGTGTTACACGTGATAAAGGGGAGAAACAAAGCGGCACTCCTAGAGACACATGCCCCATGGCCTATCACCGCGGAGTTCTGCCACTGGTCGTCCCAACCGATCACCTTTGACCATCGGGATTACTCGACAAGTATCCGGCATGCAAGATGGGCTACCTTGGTGTTAGACCCGATAATTGACGGATACCACTTCACACGAGTCCTGATGGACGGCGGTAGTAGTTTAAACCTGATATATCAGGGCACAGTCCGCAAAATGGGGATAGACCCAACAAAAATCAGCCATAGCAATACTACCTTTAAAGGAGTAACGCCAGGACCAGAAGCCCATTGCACGGGCTCCCTGCTACTAGAGGTTATATTCGGCTTTCCCGATAACTTCCGCAGCGAAAAGTTGACCTTCCACATCGCTCCATTCCAAAGTGGCTATCAAGCACTACTCGGACTCGAAGCTTTCGCTCGCTTTAATGCAATACCACATTACGCTTCTCTCATGCTTAAGATGCCCGGTCCACGTGGCATCATTACAGTAAATGGAAATATTGAGCGCTCCTTGCGCGCGGAAGACCGTGCGACCGCCTTGGCAGCCGCACACTAGACGGCCTCACCAACTAGAGCATCTGACAGGTCATTAAGGCCACGGACATGGTTAGACGAGTCCAGTGCGCCTATATATAATTGATACAGGTTCGATGGCTATACCCCTATAATAATACAAGGGGCTCAACGCGTGTAAACAAGTGACAATTAGGCTCAACCTTACTTATCTTGAACTGTACATGGTTTATTTAATATAACCTACCTTTTTGCACGACAACTTTTCAACTAAGTTCCTCTCTTTTACAAATGACCATCGTGCTACACCCGTCCAGGGTACGGCACAACGGAGACATAGGCGCAGACGTGCAGCAGGGACCCGTTCCAAGGATTCTTTTTAGATTAAGACCCTACGTAAACCTTTTTTACTGTCTCTTGTTGATACACATCCCTCGTATTCTTAGTACAATTGAGAAGGATGCTGACGTATTGGCATGTGCCCACGTCAGAATATTGCACGCACCTGGACACTAGGGGCTTATTACAAAGGGCACTGTTTAGGCCCGGTTTACATCATAAAGACCGAATACCTTAGGGAGTGTTCGGCGTCGCTAGTTTGGCCTTATATGCATCAGCTCCGAATCATGTCTTTGGTCAAATGTTGGGTTTGCCCGGCTCCTGTGTTTTGCTGCCTTACATTCCGCTCTATCGGCTAAGGCGGCACCAGGAGAACTACTGCAATTGTGCCCTGGTTCATCCGGACGAGCACCTCAATAGAGAAAGCCGAAAACTGACTGTCATGATATAGCGTGAGACTGGTCAACCACTCGATGACCTAGCGGAATCTTCGGGATTCCTCCGCCTTAACGAAGGGCTGTTTCCCGGCCAGGCATGTACGCGCCTCGAATCCGGATGAGCGCGGAGCCACCAGGGGCTATATAGTAGCCCCACTGTCAAACTCCTCTGGCTAAGTGAAAGTGTTAAAGCATTATAGTACGATTGCCTAGTTCACTGCGCTATCACCTCCTTAATGGACCAAGACGTTGGATCAAGTGTGAACATGCGTCTTCTACGAACACCCCCGCATTATATGCGTGGGGGCTGAAGCCGACGACTGCCATCTTTCAGGTTATATACATACATACATAAACGGCCGCACAGGAGGCATCATAGTACTTTCGGGTAAAAGTATAAATACAGCCTTGATAAACTCAATAAAACATTGTTTTTACAATGGGAATACATGTCACTTAAACATAATATTCTTCGAGCACTAAGCCTCTATCAAACGAGCGCCTTCAAGAACTTCTTCAAAGTAGTGCTCGGCAGCCACTCGGCCTATGGCCGAACCCTGTGCCGCAATAGTGGTAGCATCCATCTCCGCCCAGTATGTTTTGACACGGGCAAGGGCCATCCGCGAGCCTTCTACGCACGCCGACCTCTTTACAGCATCGATGTGTGCCACAGCACCAAGGAATTGTTGCACTAAGCTAAAGTAGCTATTCGGCCTTGGCCCGCCTAGCCACAGATGATCCACAACGGACCTCATGGCAAGTCCGGATAATCTATGGAGCTTGGCCCAACCGGTCAATCGCTCATTCAGCAACAGCGGACGGACTGGAGCATGAAACTGTGACCAGAACAACTTCTCCACTTCAGGACCTTTCTAATCCTTGAAGTACTCGGCTGCATCAGCAGCACTTGCAGCCAAATCCATGTACTCGTCCGCAGAACTCCATAGCCAGTCCAGAGGCACATACTTCGGATCCCCGAACTTAGTCCGCAACAAGAAGGGCTTCCTAGATACAATATCCGCAGCTTGATGCAGGTCCGTCGCTTTCGCCCGATTTTCCTCTTCAAGAAGCTAGTAACGGTCTGCAGCATCTTTTAACTCTACTGCCATCTTAAGCTATTTTTTCTTTACTCTCGCAATGCGCGGGCTGTTCGGCCCTTAACTCTTCGGCCGCCTTTAAAGCAGCCGCATTGCTACTCCTTGCTTGCTCCTTGGCTCGGGCAAGTTCTGCCCGAAGAGTCTCCACGGTGGCAGCTCCATCTGCAGTCACAACATGTTAAAGATATTGGCATCATGCTACTCTTATTATGTGACAATCACCAGAAAAATCAGCTACCCTGTGCCTCGTCAAGACGCTTGTTAACAAGCACGATGCCGGCATCTGCCGCATCCAGTTGCCGCCTTAGTTCGGCAAACCCATCAGTCTGGCTAGCCACCGGAGCTTCAACCATCTGCACATAAAGGTGGTCTGGTTATTACCTGGAACTACGATCCTCTGTTTGCTGCCGTTTTCGACGACAACCAGAGTCTCAGGGGATACTATCTACACAGGGCACATCTAAAAATGTGTGGTACTGTCAAAAATGTACATCATTTCATGTACCTCAAAACCCGTCAGTAGACTCATAAAGGCTTCATGCAACCCGCTTTCGGCGGACGAAATCCTGTCAATCACCATACCCATCAATGTGCGGTGCTCTTCTGAGATAGCCGCTTGCTCTAGCAGATCCCTCAGTATGTCCGACCGCACACCAGACGGTGCCGGACTCTTTTGATTGCTCTCTTCAAGAGCCGGATACTGAGGACTTTGGGTGGCCATAGGATTACCTTCTGGCCTTGCCGGATCAAGAGAAACCCTCCGCGACGACACCTCGGGGTCGCCCGCCTCATGAGGCGGTATGGCAGGGGGAGGCATTTCGCTCTCCATCATCTCTGGAAGAAGATTCCCTGAAGACGAGCTCTGCTGAGAAGGGCTAAGATCCGAACTGCAAGATAAATGCCTCGGTTATTTTCCTCAAAGATAAAGCGAGATATTTTCATTATTAAGTACCCTTTTACTTACAGCTCGGTGGAGGGCCGATCCCCTTGAGGGCATAGTGCGGCCAGGGTATCCCCCAGGGCAGGACCCTCCGGCGGAGATTTCTTCCCCCGTTTGGAGACCATTGTCTCCGAGTCCTCAGAGGCGGTTCTCTTCCTTCCCTGGGGAGAGGAAGTCTCAGTTCCTCCTCCCCGGCTAACCTCCTTTGCGGAGGCGCTAGCCTCCTTGTTCCCCCCTTCATC
Organism: Triticum monococcum; assembly: GCA_034509565.1. Taxonomy (NCBI): domain Eukaryota; kingdom Viridiplantae; phylum Streptophyta; class Magnoliopsida; order Poales; family Poaceae; genus Triticum; species Triticum monococcum. The sequence goes on from CM067846.1 coordinate 492,261,284, forward strand.
CTCTCCTGAGGGCGCTTGATAAGGCACGATCTCCAGCATCCTGGTTAGCACGGGATTTGGTGAGGTCTCAGGGAGGGGGGCCGAACACCTGATCAACTTTGCCTTCGCTATCCAATCCTGGGTCAAAGAGCGGCTCTTTTAGGGCAATGTTGCGATAAATAAACGGACAGTGTGTTCGGACGCGGGGCTACTTACTTGGGTATCCGGGCGATTGCAGCTCAGACCTGCATCCTCAGTGATGTCCGGACACATTATTTGTGGTCCGAAGAACAATTTGTACATCTCTTCGTGCGTCATGTCGAGGAAATGTTGAATAGCTCGCAGTCCTTCTGGGTTGAATTCCCACATGCGAAGGGGCCGGCATTTGCAAGGCTGGACTTGACGAACTAGCATGACTACCATAACCAGACTGAAATCTTTCTCAAAGAGATTTCGGATACAGCTTTGCAGTATTGGCACGTCCTTGGCTGGACCCCAGCTCAGCCCCCTGTTGATCCATGACATCAGTTGTGGTGGGGAGCCTGGGCGAAAGGTGGGGGCAGCTACCCACTTGGCACTTCGGGGAGATGTGATGTAGAACCACTCCCGCTGCCACAATGCGGACACCTCTAGGATGTAACTCTCACGCCATGGAGCGTTAGCAATTTTTCTTATTGAAGCGCCTGCGCACGCTGCGTGCTGCCCCTCGATCATCTTCGGCTCCACATCGAAGGTCTTGAGCCACAAGCCGAAGTGAGGGGTAATGTGGAGGAAGGCCTCACATACGACAATAAATGTCGAGATGTGAAGAAGGGAATCCGGGGCCAGATCATGAAAATCTAGCCCGTAATAGAACATAAGACCCCTAACAAAGGGATCCAGAGCGAGGCCTAGTCCTCGGAGGAAGTGGGAGACGAACACGACGCTCTTGTTGGGTTCGGGACTAGGGATGACTTGCCCTCGGGCAGGCAGCCGATGCGAAATTTTGGCGGTCAGATATCTGGCCTCTCTCAACTTCTTGATGTCCTCCTCCGTGACGGAGGAAGGCATCCACCGACCTTGAAGGTTGGATCCGGACATAGTTGAAGGTCCGAAGTGCCTAAACCTGAGCTTTGGGTGTTGGAACTCGAGGCGGGAGGCGGATTCGATTAAGATCGAGAGGAAAAGGCCTTGTCCCCTTTATAAAGAGGGTGAATATCAAGCGTCCTCCTCGTGGCCGTTTGGGACTTGCCTAAGATCTAGAAGTCCTACCAATAGGCACGGTTGGGTTACCCATGTCTGTATTGATGAGAATCCCGTAATAAAGGGGACACGATCTCTGCTTCGACAAGACGTGCCAAGGAAACCGCCTCGCGAAACACGCTGAGATTGGTTATGAAAAACGATTCGAATAAAGACCTGGCTGTGGTGTGATGTCATGCTACGGGGTACGTCAGCAGATTAGATCTGTGGAAATATTATTCTCTCTACGGTGGTATATGGAACTTGTTTTGCAGAGCCAGACACGATCCTCGTGTTCAAAATCTTCTATGAAGTATTCGGAGGAGGAATCCGCCTTGCCATGCTGAAGACAATCTGCGCGCCGGACTCATCGTCATTGAAGCCTGGTTCAGGGGCTACTGAGGGAGTCTTGGATTAGGGGGTATCCGGACAACCGGACTATATCCTTTGGCTGGACTGTTGGACTATGAAGATACAAGATTGAAGACTTCGTCCCGTGTCCGGATGGGACTCTCCTTGGCATGGAAGGCACGCTTGGCAGTACGGATATGTAGATTTCCTTCCTTGTAACCGACTCGGTGTAACCCTAGCCCCCTCCGGTGTCTATATAAATCGGAGGGTTTAGTCCGTAGGACAGACAACAACAATCATACCATAGGCTAGCTTCTAGGGTTTAGCCTCTCTAATCTCGTGGTAGATCAACTCTTCTACTACTCATATCATCAAGAACAATCAAGCAGGACGTAGGGTTTTACCTCCATCAAGAGGGCCCGAACCTGGGTAAACATCTTGTCCTCTGCCTCCTATTACCATCCGCCTAGACGCACAGTTTGGGACCCCCTACCCGAGATCCGCCGGTTTTGACACCGACACTCTTGCCACTCCTTGTTCCATGATCCATCAAATCTTTACCCAAAACATGGAAACTTCACAACACAAAACTTAAAGTAGAAAATCTCGTGAGCTCCGTTAGCGAAAGAAAATAAAAGATCACTTCAAGGTACTGTAATGAACTCATTCTTTATTTATATTGGTGTTATACCTACTGTATTCCAACTTCTCAATGGTTTATAAACTATTTTACTAGCCATAGATTCATCAAAATAAGCAAACAACACATGAAAAACAGAATCTGTGAAAAACAGAACAGTCTGTAGTAATTTGTATCTAGCAAAAGATCTGGAACCCCAAAAATTCTAAAATAAATTTCTGGACGTGAGGAATTTATCTATTAATCATATGCAAAAGGAATTAACTAAATATCACTCTCCAAATAAAAATGACAGCAGTTCTCGTGAGCGCTAAAGTTTCTGTTTTTACAGCAAGTTCAACAAGACTTTCCCCAAGTCTTCCCAACGGTTCTACTTGGCACAAACACTAATTAAACAAAAAAATACAACCAAAACATAGGCTAGATAAATTATTTATTACTAAACAGGAGCAAAAAGCTAGGAATAAAAATAAAATTGGGCTGCCTCCCAACAAGCGCTATCGTTTAACGCCCCTAGCTAGGCATAACAAGCAAGAATTGATCTAGGTATTGCCATCTTTGGTAGGCAATCCATAAGTGGCTCTCATAATAGATTCATAAGGTAATTTAATCTTCTTTCTAGGAAAGTGTTCCATGCCTTTCCTTAATGGAAATTGGAATCTAATATTTCCTTCCTTCATATCAATAATTGCACCAATCATTCTAAGGAAAGGTCTACCAAGAATAATAGGACATGAAGGATTGCAATCTATGTCAAGAACAATAAAATCTACGGGCACATAATTCCTATTTGCAACAATAAGAACATCATTAATTCTTCCCATAGGTTTCTTAATAGTGGAATCCACAAGGTGCAAGTTTAGAGAGCAATCATCAAAATCACGGAAACCTAACAAATCACACAAAGTCTTTGGAATCGTGGAAACACTAGCACCCAAATCACATAAAGCATAGAATTCATGATCTTTAATTTTAATTTTAATAGTTGGTTCCCACTCATCATAAAGTTTTCTAGGGATAGAAACTTTCAATTCCAGTTTTTCTTCATAAGATTACATCAAGGCATCAACGATATGTTTAGTAAACACTTCATTTTGACTATAAGCATGAGGAGAATTTAGCACGGATTGCAACAAGGAAATACAATCAATCAAATAGCAATTTTCATAGTTAAATTCCTTGAAATCCATAATAGTGGGTTTAGCAACATCTAGGGTTTTAATTTCTTCAATCCCACTTTTATCAAATTTAGCATCAAGATCAACAAATTCTGAATTCTTGGAACGCCTTCCAGTAAAGGTGGATCATATTCAGTCCCATCATTATCAAGATTCATATTGCAAAATAAAGATTTAATAAGGGACACATCAATAACTTTTAGATCTTCATCTTTATTTTCATAGCAACTAGAAGAACACGCTCTTATAAAGGCATATTTCTTAGCACGCATCCTAGCGGTTCTTTCTTTGCACTCATCAATGGAAATTCTCATGGCTTTGAGAGACTCATTGATATCATGCTTAGGTGGAATAGATCTAAGTTTCAAAGAATCAACATCAAGAGCAATTCTATCAACTTCCTAGCCAAATCATCAATCTTAAGCAATTTTTCGTCAATCATAGCATTAAAATTCTTTTGCGAATTAATAAATTCTTTAATATTAGATTCAAAATCAGAGGGCATATTATTATAATTTCCATAAGAATTGTTGTAGGAATTACCATAATTATTAGATGGATTACTAGGGTAAGGCCTAGGATTGAAATTTCCTCTATACGCGTTGTTACCAAAATTGTTCCTACCAACAAAATTCGCGTCCATAGATTCATTATTATTCTCAATCAAAGTAGACAAGGGCATTGTCGGTGTACTAAAGTAGGGGTACCCTAGTATCCCGAACTTGTGCACGGGCAGTCGCAGCGTCCCGCGGCAAGGCTTGCCGGGTGACCGCCAAGGTCCTCCGTGGTTCCTTTGGAGCCATTCAAGAACAAAGTATCCAAGCCAAGGAGACAAGACCCCGGCAAGAGGAGCTTGCCGGGAAGGACAAGACCCCGGCAAGAGGAGCTTGCCGGGAAGGCCAACCAAGGCATCTCAAGGAACTTGCCGCGACGCACCACGCGTCCCGGCAAGGCCCGGTGAGCCACAAGCTTCCGGACGCGACAAGACAACGACCGCGGCAAGGCACTTGCCGCGACAAGCTTCCACTCTGTACCTGCGCTGCAGCGCATCCACCAACGTGTTGCTCTGGGACCCTTCCAGGCGTACGTGGCGGAAGGCTGTGCAGCCAGAGGTACACGATGGCAAGCGGCGCTGACAAGATCGCCATCGTGGCGAACGGTGGCGTCCCTGGCGGTCCCTTTCTGCACCGTCTAGGCGACGCGGACAGGCATTTAATGCCCTTGTCCCCTGCCGTCAGGGTTAGGTATGATACACTGTAGTAGGCGGCGGTGCCAACCGCACCGCCCTTCCATTTTTGCCCTTGTCTACGTTGCCACCTGTCGGTGACCCCTTAAGCATATAAAAGGAGGCCCATGCGCAACGTAGGGGGGGGGGAAACAGATCACACTCACGCTCGGTCTCGTTAGCTGCTAGAGTGTACTGTAGCACACAGCGCTCCCGAGCAAGAAATCAATACAAACCACAAAGCAGGAGTAGGGTTTTACGCATCCATGCGGCCCGAACCTGGGTAAACTGATCGCGTGCTCGTGCGCTTCACCTCGATCTGCTCTTCGTGCTCTCTCCGCCCCCTGCTGAACCGAAAGGGGCTCGGTCCGCCGGTCCCATAGGTGTCCGTGGGATTAGCACCCCCGACATCTTTGGCGCGCCAGGTAGGGGTGCGTCGAGGTTGTGTGAACCTGATCCGGTGTTCGCACGAGCTAAATCTCCATCGTCTTCATCGACATGCTGCCGAAGAAGAAGGTTTCGGAGGCGGCTGCTCCGTCCGCGCCAAACCCACCATCGCCGGAGCAAACGGCTGGTGGGGTAGACGCCGGCGGAAGAACGGGCGTCAACGATCGAGCTCACGGTGCTGCCAGTTCCAAGGACAAGGCTCCGCTGCCCATCGGCGGCGCAGTCGGCTCCCACAACGACCGAGCGCACTCCAAGACCTCGGCGTCCGTACATGCACCGCGCCCGTCCCAGGAGGCGCGGGATCAGCAACGTCATGGTACTCACGGTGCCATATGCTTGCTGGACCAAGATCGAGCTGGTGGATCTCGGAGTGCTGAAGACCAGCATGCACGCCAACATGCTGGCGCGAGCGGGGCACGGTCGCCTGAATGAGATACTGCTCCTTCTAACATGGTTAGAAGTCCGAGCATATCCCGTTCCTCGCACCGTTTGCCGCCGCCGCCCGCCACTTCGGCAGAAGCTTTGGCGTGAGCTCAACTGCTCCTAGACTACCCTCCAGCGGCGGACAAGATCGACGACTAGAGGGCCACCATTCAGAGTCTCATCGGCTTCGCCAATAGCGACATTCCGCGGCAGCCAAGTACTTCGCAGCCGCGACAAGTTAGCCAGGCGCGAGCCGGTGGCGACAAGACCGGTGGGGGTGCAACCACCGTGCACTCTCCGCCCCGAAGGCCAAGGTCGCCGACTCGCCGGATCCACCTCGACAGCGACTCCACCGCGTCATCAGATCCTCGAGCTCGTCGCGATCAGTGCCAAGTTCTTGACGAACGACAGCAAGAAGACGCTTGCACACGCATCGAGCGCCGAAGAGAAGCGCGGCGTCAATCAGACCAGCGCGTTGGGCCCTCTGTTGACATGCATGCGCCAGGGGAACCAGGCGACTTGCCGTACGCGGTAGGTTGCCCTGCGTTTACTCGTGAGCTGCGGCAAGTCCAGTGGCCCAACAAGAAGAATTTCAAGCCAGACGTACCAGAGAAGTACGACGGCAAGTCGCATCCGTCGGAGTTCCTCAGTATATACACCATTGCGGTGCAAGCTGCCGGGGGGTGAGACGATAAGATCCTTGCCAACTACTTCCCGCTGGTGCTCAAGCCCAACGTCAGGTCCTGGCTCATGCACTTGCCGGAAAACTCCATATCCTCCTGGGCAGACCTATGCCATCAGTTTGTCGGCGCCTTTACAGGCGGCCACAAACCTCATGGCCAAGACAGTGACCTTCACCTGCTCGCCCCAGAAGGAAGGAGAGCCCCTGCACAAGTATATTCAGAGATTCAGCCGTGTACAGCACAACATCCCAGATGTCCACCTTGCCGCGGTCATCAGCGTGTTCCATCAGAACGTGCGTAACCGCAGGATGCGGGAGGAGATGGCGATGTGCAAGATCGATATGGGACCGATATCCTCGGCCCCTTTACCCGAGCAGTCGGGGGCTTTGAGTACTTGTACGTTGCAATCGACAAGTTCACAAAGTGGCCGGAAGTGGAACCAGTGAGGAAGGTGACAGCACAGTCAGCAGTCAAGTTCTTCAGGTCAATTGTTTGCCGCTTCAGGATCCCCAACAGGATAATCACCGACAACGGTACGCAATTCACGAGCCGCACCTTCATGCAGTACGTCCAAGATCTTGGCGCCAAGGTCTGCTTCGCTTCTGTTGCTCACCCGAGAAGCAACGGTCAAGCGGAGAGGGAAAATGCTGAAGTGTTGCATGGGCTCAAGACCAGAACTTTCGACAGGCTACACAAGTGCGAAAGAAACTGGATCGAAGAGCTACCGGTGGTTCTTTGGTCGATCAGGACGACACCAAATCGAGCCACTGGCCAGACACCTTTCGCTCTAGTCTATGGAGCAGAGGCAGTTCTCCCCATGGAACTCGTATACGGGCCGCCTCGAGTGCTCGCTTATGATGAGCTCTAGCAAGAGCAGCTGCGACAAGACGACGCGCTGCTCCTTGAGGAAGACCGTCTTCAGGCCGCTGTGCGAGCTGCTCACTACCAGCAAGCTTTGCGCCGCTACCATAGCCGCAAAGTTAACGCCAGAAGTCTCGAGGAAGGCGACCTTGTTCTTCGGCGTGTTTAGTCCGCCAAGAATTCCAACAAGTTGACACCGAAGTGGGAAGGCCCTTACCGGGTAAAACGAGTCACTAGGCCTGGCGCTGTCCGCCTTGAGACTGAAGATGGCATTCCAGTGAGCAACTCCTGGAACATTGAGCATCTTCGCAAGTTTAACCCGGCAACCACCTTTTGTACAAGTCTTGCCGCTATTGCATGTAATCCTTTGTACAAAGCCGGGCGCAGACCCCGTGCATAAAGCTTATGTGCTCCGCACACCTTGTCGATTTCATGCTTTTTATTATTATTTGCATGTGTTATCTGACACTTTGTGCAGCACTTACCCCCCGTAAGCAACAATGAGCCATAAGGCTCCCTATCTATATTTTCTCCTCTTTCTTTCTTTTCTCAAGGAAAGGAAGGTTCCCGCGCGCACAAGTTTGCCGGGGGGGAAGGAGAAGATATGGTATGGACCAGGCGTCGTTCAAGAAAGTTTCGCCTTGCCGGGAAGCAAACAACAGAAAAGATAAGTTGCCAAAGTTTGAGCAATCAATTTTTTTTAATTTTTAAGTTATCTCCTTGAACGACAGTTCTTTGTATGGAAAACCTGTGCGCGGAGGAACCAACTCGTAGCTAGTTGCGCCCTTACTTTGTTTCGAGTCCGCTCAACAACTTAAGTGAGCTGCGACTAGTTGCGACAAGGTTTCTTGTCGGCAGCGGCACCGCCAGCAGGCTGCTGACGTCCCGCACTCAGCGCTCGCGGCCAAGGTGCCTGCGCCGGCAAGTTCCCTAAAAGCGTAGGGTAAAAACATACAAAGGAAGGAATCAAGTAAAGGAAATAATGTTGCAATCATTGCACAGAATAAAGTTATAATACAAGATAGCTTGTCGCAGCTCTAATAGATTGTTTTCATAACATGACCAGCAGCGACAAAAAAAGAAGAAAAGAGGCGACCTAGTCTACACGGTCGCCCTCAACCCTCTTGATCCCGCTCACCTTGTCCACAATGGGTGCGACAAGGGTCTTGAGCGCCTCCAGATCAGCATCTGGCGGCAAGGACCTGAGGACGTTGGTGAGGTTGAGGCCCGGGTTGCGGAAGGCCACCTTCATCAGCACCTTCTGAAGAGCTCCCGCGCAGATCTTGCGCGACTCGTCGGCCAGCTGCTTCGGGATCCTTTCCCGGAGTCGCCGGAGGGCCGTCGCCAGGCCTTTGAAGAACAAGGTGAGCTTGCCGCTGGGTTGGAGGTTCTCGTCGGAGGGATACCCGAGATCCTCCATCCCCAGCTGCGCCAGCTCCCTGTCGATATCTGCGGCAACATCCACAAGACTCTCCGTCCAGTGCTCCACATTCTCCCGGAAAGCAGTCTGGGCGGCAGCAGCACTTGCCAGCAGCGCCTAGCCGGCCTTGACCTCCTCCTTCAAGGCCGTCTCCTGCTCCTTGGCGCCATCCAGCGTCTTGGTCAAAGTGATCAACTTCAACTCAAGATCCGCATTGGAGTCCTTGGCGGCGCTGAGCTCCTGGCCCTTCTCGGCGAGGTGGGCCTGCAGCTCCGAGTAGCTGTGGGCGTCCTTCTCCTGCTCAAGCTTGAGCGCGGCAAGCTCGTCACCGTTCGCCTTGAGATCGGCCTCCAGCTGCACCACCTTCGTCTCCAACTCCTTCTTGGCGGCCTCGGCAGCTGCGGCAGCGTCTTCGGCTTGCTTGAGGGCTCTGCCAACTGTCCGCTCGCGCGCGGCAAGCTCCTCCTCGTGGCTGTCGAGGTTGACCTTCCGCTGCACCAGCTCGCCCTCCTGCACCGACAACTTCTCAGCGGCAAGCCGCTATTGCTCTTCGGCTTCGGCCTTCTCGAGGAGGAAGGCCTCCTGCTCCTCGGCAAGTCGCGCCCGCTCCACTGCCAAGGATCGGAGAGCTTCTTGATTGTGACCCCGGAGCTCCTCCGTGCGCTTCTCGATGTCGACTCCCGCCTTCGCGACAAGCGCCTCGTGGGATTCCATCTTGGCTTGCCGGGCGCGGTAGACTGACACCAGCTTCTGCAGCAGCCGCTCCTCCTCAGGCTCGCCGCTGCTGCTGCTTGGCGCGTCAACTAGCGCCAGCCCAGCGGAGGCGAGCACTTCTCCGTCGAAGCTCTCTCCCTCGACCGGCGCCCTGGAGCTTGATGCCAGGCTGGGGCTATTCGGAGCCTGGCGCTGCGGCAGCGGCGGAGGGATCGGCGGTCGGTGCAACGCCTGGCGCTCCTGCGGCCTCAGGGTCATCAGTGCGATCGTCAGATCCCCCGCCTGCTTCTGCAGCGGCAGCCCTGGCGGCCTCTTCACCGGAGGGCTCATCAGCGCCGGCTGCTTCCTCGGCGGCAACGGCGTCGTCGGCGGCAACCTCGGTCTCCATCGGCTCTGCTGCAGGTGGATCTGACAGCCGGAAAGGGGAGAAGAGTCAAGCAAATATCCAAAAAAGAAGATCAGAAGAAGAAGAACCCAAGGGAAGTTCTGAAGCGAGAAGATTACCTGTGCCAGGCTCTGCAGTCGTGGTCTCCGCCGCCGGGGGGCCGCTGGTACTCTCCCTTGCTGGAGACCCCTCCCTTGCCGGGGGGCTCTCCCTTGCCGGAGACCTCTCCCTTGTCGGAGGGCTCTCCCTTGGCGTTTCGGGGGCGGCCTTCGGGCGCTCCTGGTGGGGCTGCTCTGCTCCTGCACAAGTCAACAAACAGATATCAGCAAAGCAAGAATCTACATGCGCGCCCAACAGCGGAAAGCAAGCCATATACTTACGCTGGGGGCTGCTCTGGAGGACAGTTGCCGGGTCCGGCAAGGTTGTCTCGGGCGCATCCCCTGCCGTCTCGGTGGGTTCGTCCTCGATGACAATCACCGGGGCCTTGGCTCTCTTCACTGCTCTCTGGGCCAGAGTCCTAAAAAGGAAAAGGTTCGGAGTGAAGCAGATGAGATACAAGACAAAAACAGCAAGAATTGAAGAACTACAAGTACAACAAGAGAATCTTACTCTTCTTCTTCCTCGTCGGAGCTGAACGCGGAGAAGTCGAAATCCGGCTCACGCCTGGCGCGAGAAGGTGGAGGGGTAGGATCCCTTGGCCGCTTGGCGGGAGCAGAAGTGGTGGTCCGGGAAGACCCCGCTCCAGTTGCCGTAGCAGCGTGAGGCGCTCCCGCGGCAACAGTGCTTGCCGCGGTGGAGCGTGTCGCGTGGCACGGCGACTGTCGACTTGCCTGCCGCCTAGCTACGTCCCCGGCCTTGCAGAGACGCCTTCTTGGTGGAGATGGAGGCTCTGCTTGCGGCGAGCTGTCTAAGGATGAGGAGGAAGAGGAGTTGATCTCCAACGAGCCGCTCGTATCCTCGGCGGGCTCGCTCAGCTCGGCATCACGCCCGGCAACCTCCTTCTTGCCGGCAAGCTCCTCTCGCTCGGCACGGTTTGCCGCCTCTGCTGCCTCTGCCTCCTCCATGGTGAATCCGAACTCGCCTGCCGCTGCGGCTGCCGCCGCCTCTTCCAGCCTGGTGGCGATGCGCTTCAACTCCGCATCGGTGGTGTCGCGAGTAAGGCCATCCTTCTCGTCGGGGCGGATCGGCACTTCTACCAAGTTGTCGAAGAATTCCTGCACGACCTCGTCTGCAGGCTCTTGCCAAGTTGGCACAAGTCCATGCGAGTCGCACAGCGGCATCATCGCCCGGATGCGGTCGAGCGCAGAGTTGTCGCACAGCGGAACGACGCCCTGCGGCAACCTAAACACTTCGGGGTGATCAGGATCATACTTGAAGAGCTCCTGGAGCATCGCGTTGAGCTCCAGGACAGTGAAGTTGTAGTTGAGGCCCGGACGCAGCCTCATGATATCCGCCGCATTCTTGAACTCCCAGGCGGGCCTCCTCCGTTCCTGCAGGGGGGCGATGTGGCAGCGAAGGAAATCTGCGCCAACGGTGCCTACAGTGAGTCCGGCAAGCCTGAGGCATTGGATCCTGGTGACGGCAATCCTCAGCCTATCGTCTTCCGGGGCCACATCGCTCCAATCGCTGCCGTGTACTGCTGCAGCTTGGCGCCGGGCGGTGAATGGCTGCGGGTTCTCCTCGACAATCCAGCACCAGTCTGCTCTCCACTCCTCCCACTTGCCGCGGAACTCTCCCTCTAGATAAGAATCCTTCTTGCCGGCCCTCGAGATCCAAGCGATTCCACCAGATAAAGGCTCTCCTCTCTCTACTCGGGGCATAAAGAAGTGGCGGAAAAGGGCTACGTTGGGATGGACTCCGACAAAGTTTTCGCAAAGATGTGCGAAAACTGCCATGGTCAGAACGGCATTGGGGGTGAAGTCAAGGAGGCAGAGGCCATAGGTGTTCATGATGTCGCAAAAAAATTCAGAGAAGGGCAGGCAGAGCCCGCAGTAGAAGAACACGGCGAAGAAGGGATATCCATTCGGAGCCATTTTATAAGCGGCAGCTGGGAGTACCTTCGTGCTCGGATGTGCTCGTGTCTCCGTCGACCAGAAGAGGTAGTAGTACTCCCTCAGCTCCTTCGCGGCAAGCTTGGGGGGAAGATTGCCCGCTCCTTCCGCAGCGCCGCAAGCCGCTGCGCCTCGGTTGACTTCACAGCCTTCCCCTTGTCGGCTTTTGGAGCCATGGCGGAAGTGGTGGAGGAGGTCGACGGCGTTGGTGGTGCTGGTGGCGATGGGGGGGCAGGGCGCTACTCTCTTTGCTTTGGGAAGACGGAGGCGCGGCGGAGGTTTCCAAGATTGGGAAAGCAACTGGCAAATGGGCGCACTACCCCTGCTTCCCCTTGCTTATAAAGGGGGAGGGGGCGGACGTTCCGCCTTTCCGAATAAAGAAACCACCCACGATCTCTCCCATGACGCCGCGTTCGACGCGTGCCATTTGGGGAGGGTGCGGTGGATGCGGAGTAAGATACGGCGTAACCCAGGCCGCGCGTGCCCGTGCCCTGTTTTGGGCCTGGCCCGACAGCGCTTGGCACCGTGTATGGCCCAGGCCCGGGGGCTCCTGTCGGTGTACTAAAGTAGGGGTACCCTAGTATCCCGAACTTGTGCACGGGCAGTCGCAGCGTCCCGCGGTAAGGCTTGCCGGGTGACCGCCAAGGTCCTCTGTGGTTCCTTTGGAGCCATTCAAGAACAAAGTATCCAAGCCAAAGAGACAAGACCCCGGCAAGAGGAGCTTGCCGGGAAGGACAAGACCCCGGCAAGAGGAGCTTGCTGGGAAGGCCAACCAAGGCATCTCAAGGAACTTGCCGCGACGCACCACGCGTCCCGGCAAGGCCCGGTGAGCGATAAGCTTCCGGACGCGACAAGACAACGACCGCGGCAAGGAACTTGCCGCGACAAGCTTCCACTCTGTACCTACGCTCCAGCGCATCCACCAACGTGTCGCTCTGGGACCCTTCCAGGCGTACGTGGCAGAAGGCTATGCAGCCAGAGGTACACGGTGGCAAGCGGCGCTGACAAGATCGCCATCGTGGCGAACGGTGGCGTCCCTGGCGGTCCCTTTCTGCACCATCTAGGCGACGCGGACAGGCATTTAATGCCCTTGTCCCCTGCCGTCAGGGTTAGGTATGATACACTGTAGTAGGCGGCGGTGCCAACCGCATCGCCCTTCCATTTTTGCCCTTGTCTATGTTGCCACCTGTCGGTGACCCCTTAAGCATATAAAAGGAGGCCCATGCGCAACGTAGGGGGGGCAACAGATCACACTCACGCTCGGTCTCGTTAGCTGCTAGAGTGTACTGCAGCACACAGCGCTCCCGAGCAAGAAATCAATACAAACCTCAAAGCAGGAGTAGGGTTCTACGCATCCGTGTGGCCCGAACCTGGGTAAACTGATCGCGTGCTCGTGCGCTTCGCCTCGATCTGCTCTTCGTGCTCTCTCCACCCCCTGCCGAACCGAAAGGGGCTCGGTCCGCCGGTCCCATAGGTGTCCGTGGGATTAGCACCCCCGACAGGCATATCATTAGGATCAGAAGAAACACTCTTATTAGCAAATAATTTCATAAGTTCATCCATCTTTCCACTCAAAATATTAATTTTTTCTATCACATGCACCTTTTTATTAGTAGATCTTTTAGTATGCCATTGAGAATAATTAACCATAATATTATCTAGGAGTTTAGTAGCTTCTCCTAAAGTGATTTCCATAAAAGTGCCTCTCGCGGCCGAATCTAAAAGATTTCTAGAAGCAAAATTCTATCCGGCATAAAAGTTTTGAAAGCATCATTAATTTCATTCTCTCCCAAGCTTGTGCAACATGTTCATGATCAAGTTGCTTAAAATTCATAATATCGTTTCTAAGAGAGATGATCTTAGTGGGAGGAAAATACTTAGAGATAAAAGCATCTTTTCACTTGTTCCATGAATCAATACTATTTTTAGGCAAAGACGAAAACCTAGCTTTAGCACGATCTCTAAGCGAAAAAGGAAATAGCTTCAATTTAACAATATCATTATCCACATCTTTCTTCTTTTGCATGTCACACAAATCAACAAAGCTATTTAGATGGGTAGCGGCATCTTCACTAGGAAGGCCGGAAAACAGATCTTTCATGACAAGATTCAGCAAAGCAATATTAATTTCACAAGATTCAGCATCGGTAAGAGGAGCAATCGGAGTGCTAATAAAATCATTGTTGTTGGTATTGGTGAAGTCACACAATTTAGTATTATCTTGAGCCATCGTGACAAGCAAGCAAACTAACACACAGGCAAACAAAAAGCAAGCGTGCAAAAAGTGGCAAATAGAGAGGGAGGATAGAGAGATAGGGCGAATAAAATGGCAAGGGTGAAGTGGGGGAGAGGAAAACGAGAGGCAAATGGCAAATAATGTAATGCGGGAGATAAGGGTATGTGATGGGTACTTGGTATGTTGACTTTTGCGTAGACCTCCCCAACAACGGCGCCAGAAATCCTTCTTGCTACCTCTTGAGCACTGCGTTGGTTTTCCCCGAAGAGGAAGGGATGATGCAGCAAAGTAGAGTAAGTATTTCCCTCAGTTTTTGAGAACCAAGGTATCAATCCAGTAGGAGGCTATGCGCGAGTCCCTCGCACCTGCACAAAACAAATAAATCATCGCAACCAACGCAAATAGGGGTTGTCAATCCCTATAAGGCCACTTACGAGAGCGAGATCTGATAGATATGATAACATAATATTTTTGGTATTTTTATGATAAAGATGCAAAGTAAAATAAAGGCAAAGGAAATAGCAAAGGAAATAACTAAGTGGTAGGAGATCAATATGATAAAGATAGACCCGGGGGCCATAGGTTTTACTAGTGGATTCTCTCAAGAGCATAAGTATTCTACGGTGGGTGAACAAATTACTATTGAGCAATTGACAGAATTGAGCATAGTTATGAGAATATCTAGGTATGATCATGTATATAGGCATCACGTCCGAGACAAGTAGACCGACTCCTGCATGCATCTACTACTATTACTCCACTCATCGACCGCTATCCAGCATGCATCTAGAGTATTAAGTTGAAAACAGAGTAACGCCTTAAGCATGATGACATGATGTAGAGGGATAGACTCATGCAATATGAAGAAAACCCCATCTTGTTATCCTCGATGGCAACAATACAATACGTGCCTTGTTGCCCTTACTGTCACCGGTAAAGGACACCGCAAGATTGAACCCAAAGCTAAGCACTTCTCCCATTGCAAGAAAGATCAATCTAGTAGGCCAAACCAAACTGATAATTCGAAGAGACTTGCAAAGATACCCAATCATACATAAAAGAATTCAAAGAAGATTCAAATATTATTCATAGATAGACTTGATCATAAACCCACAATTCATCGGTCTCAACAAACACACCGCAAAAAGAAGATTACATCGAATAGATCTCCACAAGAGAGGGGGAGAACATTGTATTGAGATCCAAAAAGAGAGAAGAAGCCATCTAGCTACTAACTATGGACCCGTAGGTCTGAGGTGAACTACTCACACCTCATCGGAGGGGCTATGGTGTTGATGTAGAAGCCCTCCGTGATCGATGCCCCCTCCGGCGGAGCTCCGGAACAGGCCCCAAGATGGGATCTCGTGGATACAGAAAGTTACGGCGGTGGAATTAGGGTTTTGGCTCCTGTTCTGATCGTTTGGGGGTACGTGGATATATATATAGGAGGAAGGAGTACGTCGGTGGAGCAACAGGGGGCCCATGAGGGTGGACGGCGCGCCTGGTGGGGTTGGGCGCGCCCCCTACCTCGTGGCCTCCTCTTTTCTTTCTTGACGTAGGGTCCAAGTCTCCCGGGTCTTGTTCGTTGAGAAAATCACTGTCGGATTTCGGGTTCCGGCAGACCCTTAAGGTTCGAACTCTGGGGTGCGTACGGAGATCTTTCCCCTACCGACTCGCGCTTCTATGGCTCGCAAGGAATCTAGGCTGGAAAGAAGAACACACAAGGGACACGAGGTTTATACTAGTTCGGGCCACCGATGTGGTGTAATACCCTACTCCAGTGTGTGGTGTAGTGGATTGCCTCAGGGGCTGATGATGAACAATACAGGGGAAGAACGGCCTCGCGAGAGGTGTTCTTGAGCTGGTGTGGTATGTTCTACTTGCTCCGGACCTTTCTCTCTTTCTTTCTCTTCTCCCCCTTTTCCTTTCTCCTCTTCTCCTCTCTTTTTCCCTCCTCCTTGGACCTCGGGGGCTAGTCCTATTTATAGAGGCCCTGGTCCTCTTCCCGAAAAATGAGCGGGAAGGGCGCCAACAATTGGCCATTTTTAAGGGGAACATCCAGTACAAGTTATCCTGACCAAAGGTGGTCTTCGGCTGCCAAAAGCACTGGTGATGACGCCTTCTTGGGCTCCACGGTGACCTCCGTCCTGCCGGTCTGCTGGTCTTGGTCTCGTTGCACCGGAATGGTAACCTTTGGCCGATGCCTTGGCCTGTGCTTGCTCCCTTTGCACCGAAGGGGAAACAAGGACACTGCGCAGGCCGGCGCCCGCCTGGCGCTCGCCTAATCTCGATCGTCATGGCTTGCGTCACGGGCTCCTTGTGAGGCACCCCTGCCTTGATCTCTCCGCCTCCTCGCGAGCCTGCCTGATGAGGCTGCTCCTGAGGAAGCCTCCTGTCGTCCGCCCCGCAAGGCTTGGCCCCTTGCGAGGGTCTTGAGCTTGAGCTAATGAAGCTGGGCCGCACTGGGCCCCCACTTGAGCCACACCACAAGCCGCAGACAGGCAAGTCTGGGGACCCCCGTTCCCTGAACGCCGATAGTAGCCCCCGTGCCCAAGGCGCGCCCGGGCTTGGCTTAGCAGAGAAGGTAAGGGGCAAGCACGAAGCGCCGCGGGCCCCAATAGCCTACGGCCTTGGGCACCGCGTGGTGATTGATTGGTAGTGGGCGTCCACGGTTCCCCACGACGCCCCGACAACCGCTCGACTTGTCAAGTCCCTGCATGCAGAGAAATGGGTCATGATTACCTGCGATCGTGGTGGCCGGCGGTTGTCCTTCTCCGGCTATAAGTACGGGGCCGCGTGAGCCTCGTTAGCTTATCCCTTCCTGCTACTCCTTTCCTCCTCCTTCCCCGTCCTTGCTTCTCCTTACGACAATGGCACCAATCCGCCGGTTTTCTGCAGAAGAGAAAGGAAAGGCCCCCCGAGAAGGTCCTGACCCTCTTCCACCGAAGAAACGGCCAGTCCCCTACCGTCGAGATGAGGGTGCTTGGCAGGAGGCGCCGAGGCCCTGGTACGAGCGGTCGCCGCCTGGGTTTCCACTGCCCTTGTATGCCCGAATCGAGGGCCCTGGGGAAGAGGGCGTCGAGCGACACCAACGGTGCCGCCGCCGACTCCGGCAAGTCACGACAGTGCACGTAGTTCCTCCTGGAGTCCATGCCGAGAGCTCCTCCTATGAGCTCGTGCTTCACGCCGCCATGCCCCCAAGCTCTTGGATCCGCCTTCCTCCCTCCTTCGCCTTCGAGATGCCGCCGAGCGGGTCTCTGGAGCTCTGGCTGCAGCACGCCGACTACAGCACCCTCGCGACCGGAGCGGAGGTCGCGGTCGTCGCTCCGGGCAAGGTCTATATGACCCGTGGCTGGGGTGAGATCGCCCGGGTCTGCCGCACGGAGGGTGCCCTCGTAATTCATCTTGAATACGACGGCGCTTCCCTAATGTTCTTTAAGGTCTTCGATGTTGAAGGACGCCGGTGTAACGCCCCAAGACCGGAGCTTCAGATGCCTTCCAGGATTTCCGGGTTTCGTCGTGTGAATTGTTTGGTTCTTTGCATCGTGTGCATTGCATCATGTCATCATGCCATCATGTCATTTCTTTTCTTAACTCAACTAAATAAATGGCATGGATCTTTGATCCATTTAAACCGAGGGAATTCACATGGTGATTCTCTTTATAACATACCCTCCCAATATTAGGGAGCTATAATTAATATTCTAACACACTTGCAAAATAATTCCATGTATTTTATACTTCAAGTTTGGTCCCCAAACTTTGCCCATATTTTCTTTCATCGCTTTCCCGTTCTCCACAAAAATTCCGCACATTTTTGGACTCTCCAAAAATGTTTTCCAAATTCAAACTTATTTGAATCACATTCAAATTTGTTCGAATGCAATCCTTCCAAACGGTGCCAAATGTATTTTCTTGGATCAAGCTCCTTTTTATGAGTCTAAGAAAATTGACGCCCTGCTCAAATTCTTCTCCTATCTCTCTCTGCTTTTCTTGTTTCTCAGTTTTTTTGTTATTCAGGAAATAAAGAAGAAATAAGAAGAGGGAGAGAGAGAGCCCAGCCAGCAGGCCTCCTGATCTTTTCCCTCTCCCCACCTAAGTGGCCTAAGGCCCAGCCACCGGCCTCTAAGGCCCATCTGCACCGAAGGTCAGCCTGGCCCATCTCCCTCGTTAACCCTCTCGGGACCTCCTATTTGCCGCATTTTGCGGCAAACTGTCGATGGTTCGCATAGGGGGGCAAGTGACTTGGGCCGGCCCATTTTACGGTAGGCGCTGTGAAAAATCAACAAAAAAAGCGTCCCAAATGTGAATCGAACTCTCGGGACCTCCTATTTGCCGCATTTTGCGGCAAACTGTCGATGGTTCGCATAGGGGGGCAAGTGACTTGGGCCGGCCCATTTTACGGTAGGCGCTGTGAAAAATCAACAAAAAAAGCGTCCCAAATGTGAATCGAACTCGCGCGCTGTGGTATAGAGGACGGCGCACCTAGCCAGTACGATCGGCTGACCCTACTGGTATAACTGCAACGCGCTACGTAAAGAAATGCAAGGCAACGGCAAAATTTAGACAGCACCTTGCTAAAAAATTAGCCAAAACGTGTGTGTATAGGATAGAATCCATGGCTTCCAGTGACTGAGTCATGTCGTTAGCCACTGTGTTCATAGACTTGTTTGCCTAAAAATGATAGCTCAATTTACATAAACTATAGGTGGAGAAAAAAATTAAACTTTTTAAAATTATAAAGGCTGTTTCCTTTTTCACAAACGTCGATATATTTAGAAAAACAAACATTTTAAAAATTTGCTAACAAACTTTTCATAACTAAAAAAAAATTGTAAAAAAAGGAACAATATTGAAAACGAGAACATTTTTCAAACTATGAACAACTTTTTCAATATGCGAACATTTTCTAAAAACAGGAAATTTTCTGAAAAACACCCCACAATTATGAACATTTGTTTGAAACACGACTATTTTATGAAATTTTCCTGAACATTTTATAAATTTGCGAACAAATTATGAACACATGAATTTTGTTGAATTTGTGGAACAAATTATGAAAGCACAAACATTTGTTGAATAAGCAAACAATTTTTTCAAAACAAACATTTTACGAAACTACCCAAACAAATTATGTTCTCATTTTCACAAATGTCAATATATTTAGAAAAACAAACATTTTCTAAATTTCCCTGACATTTTTTTGAAAACATGACGATATTTGGAATTTGAGAACAATTTTTTAAAGCACGAATGATTTTTTAAGCTTGAGAACAAATTTGGAAGCACGAGCACTTTTTTAAAGCACGGACATTTTTTAAATCTTGAGAAATTTTTCTGAAACAGAGAACAATTTTGAAAATTCCCGAACAAATTTGGAAGCAAGAACAGTTCTGTAAAGCACGAACATTTTCTGAATCTTGAGAACAAAATTAGGAACGCAGACCAATTTTGAAAAATCCAAACAAATCATTCTTGCATTTCTAAAAATCCAAACAAATTTTGAAATAGAGAACAATTTTTAAAATAACGAACAAATTTTGAACTTTTAGAACAAATTGTAACATGGAGAACAATCTTGAAAATCCCAAAAAAATTTGAAATGTGAACAATTTTTAATACATGAACAAAAATTTGAAAAAGAAGAACATTTTTTGAAATTTATGAACAATTTTTTAATAAAGGCATTTTTTGAAATCCATGCCATTACTTTCAAATTTCACAAAAAATGAACAAAAATAATTCGAACAAATTTTGAAAAAACAGGAACATTTTCTAAAAATTCGGAACAAAAATTTGAAAGCAGAAACATTTTTTGAATTTGTGATCAAATTTTGTAAAATGGGAACATTTTTTGAATTTGTGAACAAATTTTGTAAAATGGGAACATATTTTGAATTTGTGAACAAAATCTGAAAACAGGAAAAAAATGAAATTCGGATTTTTTTTTGAAAATAAACTTGAAAACAAAAAAATAAACAGGAAAAAGGAAACAGAAAAAAAGAAAAAAAGAAGAAGAGAAATAAAAAAAGAAAAACGAAAAAGAAACTAAAAAGGAAAAAGCCGGTTCAGGAACCTTCTAGAAGGTTCCCAAAACCGGAAAAAACCGGCTGGAAACATCATAGAAGGTTCCCAAAATCGGTGTCCGCTGTAACGCTAAAGCGGGCCGGCCCACTCGGTCGCTCGCTCGGACCTCCCCTGTGCGGAGCGTCGACAACTTGCCGCAACGAGCGACAAGTAGGATTTTCCCTCCCCTCGTTCTCTCGTTCCCTCCCCAGCGCCGCATCGGACCCCCTTCTCCCTCGCAGTCTCTCTCTCTCCCACATCTCGCTCTCTTCCTCGCAGCCTCCTGCACGCTGCGCCCGATCCTTCCCAGCGCCGCCTGGAGCCTTGCGTGTCCCTTCTCCTCCTCCGCCTGAAACCTGCACAGCCGCGCCTCCCTCTCCTCCATGCCCGCGCGCTGCCCGGCGCCTCCTCCTCTTAGACCCTGACACTGGCCTTCGGCCATGGTGCCGCGCCGCGACCACGGGAGCAGGAGCTCCTCGGCTCGCGCACCTACGTCCGTCCCTGGAGGTCTCCTTCCTCTCGTCCTCGAGCTTGCCTCGATCTCCAATGCCACCGGAGCATCAGCAGCCAACAAGAGCTCGCCGACGGCAACCAGCAGGAGCGCATCTTCGACGCCGGTCCTCATCCGTAGCACCCCGGCGCCGCTGCGCCTCGTTTTCGACCCGGTCTGGGCGAGATCGGTCCGTCCTGCTTCGCCAGCCTCCTCCTGCACCCGAACCTGCTCCGCCCTTCAGCCTCTATGCGCCACCAAGCCCTGTGTCGTCGGCCTCGCCTCTGCTTCGAGCAGGAGACGAGCGCCCGCCGCTGACTCGATCTGCGATGCCCGAGGCCACTTGGCTTTGTTTCGATCTGGATGCGTCAAGACCATCATTGCAACGTTGCGACCTCTGCCCCGGAGTATCCCAAGTTCGTCTACATGAAACTGCCAAGTACCTCTACGCACGGATACCGTCAAGTACCTACACCGACAAGGCTACACGGACGTTCATTCCACTACACCGCACCAAAACGTCAAGACCGTCACGGATATTGCCAAGTACCACTTCAGTTTCGGAACGCGACGAGTACCACGATTACCCTCGAGGACATTGGTTCCATCAAGTTCGACTACAACGTGCGTACAACTACCGCCGCCGTGATTTTCGACAAGACGTCACGTGCCTCTACTTCCACTACGACTATCGCAAGAACGGGACCGGAAAGTTCGAAGACCCCAAGTACCACAACACCGATGACATGAACATTTACGGAAACTCGTGCAACGATAAACATGTACCTCTACTGTCGACCCTAGAGCGTGCGAGAACGACTACTTCCACTACCGCCATCCCGAGAACGTCTACTTCCCCTACACCGCATCGAACTCGAACCCCTCCGATAATGCACGCTCCGAAGGTATAACCCCGAGACAACGCCCATGGATGAATACTTGCGATGTATGAGTTGGACCGTGTGTTGATCCGTGTCCGAGTTGTTCAATGCACGAAGCCCCTCTTTTGCCTTGCCACCGTCATGTGGGAACCCGGAATCCGGGAGCACCCCATCTTCTTGCATGACACACTCGCACCCACTTCCTTTTGCACCGGTATCCCCGTGAGCTACCGGATCATCGGAATGTTGCCGCAGCATCATTTACGTTTCGTCACCGGGGCACCCCTTTCTTTCTACGACGGTGACACAAATGCTCTCATCATGCTCTTGTCAACTTTTAATAAACTTTGCATAAGTTGAACATGTCATCTGCCTCATGATAATAACATTTAGATGTTTAAATTATTGTTGCACCAAATTACTAGTGCATATGGGGATTTACCGGATTCGTTATTTGTTATATCCTGCCCCATTTAAATTGTTTAAATGGTATAGTTTTGTTATGCTTCACCTCTTGCCATGTTAACCAACATTTAATATTGTTGAGTACTTAACCGAGAGTGAACTAAATAATTGATGTGGTGTCCCGTCAATATGCAACGGAGTTGCATATCGAGCTCCACTTAATTTGTAGTTTTGTTTGTGCACTTTGCCATGCCATGCTTAATTAAACAGGACATGCATCATACTTGTTTGCGCATCATGCCATGTTTATGTGGTGGTTGTTTACTATGTTGTCTGCTTCTTTCCAGGTTACTTCTCGCGTTAGCTTCGGTTTCGTTCCAGAGTTGTGAGGATCCGTTCATCTACGTCCGTTTGTCTTCTTCATGGACTCGTTCTTCTTCCTTGCGGGATCTCAGGAAAGATGACCATACCCTCGAAATCAATTCTATCTTTGCTTGCTAGTTGCTCGCTCTATTGCTATGCCTATGCTGCGATACCTACCACTTGCTTATCATGCCTCCCATATTGTTAAGCCAAGCCTCTAACCCACCTTGTCCTAGCAAACCGTTGTTTGGCTATGTTACCGCTTTGCTCAGCCCCTCTTATAGCGATGTTAGTTGCAAGTGAAGATTGAAGTTTGTTCCTTGTTGGAACATGGATTTTTGTTGGGATATCACAATATCTCTTATTTAATTAATGCATCTATATACTTGGTGAATGGTGGAAGGCTCGGCCTTATGCCTAGTGTTTTCTTCCACTCTTGCCGCCCTAGTTTCCGTCATATCGGTGTTATGTTCCGATTTTGCGTTCCTTACACGGTTGGGTTATAATGGGAACCCCTTGACAGTTCGCCTTGAATAAAACTCCTCCAACAAGGCCCAACCTTGGTTTTACCATTTGCCACCTAGCCTTTTTCCCTTGGGAGTCGCGCATCCCGAGGGTCATCCTTATTTTAAACCCCCGGGTCAGTGCTTGTCTAAGTGTTGGTCCAACCCAGAGCACCGTGCGGGGCCGTCCCTTGGCAACTTGGGTTACGTTGGCTCTCGTACGCTTAGCTTATCCGGTGTGCCCTGAGAACGAGATATGTGCAGCTCGTCGGCACAGCGGGTGGTCTTGCTGGACTTGTTTTACCATTGTCGAGGATGTCTTGTAACCGGGATGCCGAGTCTGATCGAATTGTCTTGGGAGAAGGAATATCATTCGTTGACCGTGAGAGCTTGTGATGGGATAAGTTGGGACACCCCTGCAGGGTTATGAACTTTCGCAAGCCATGCCCGTGGTTATGGGCAGATGGGAATTTGTTAATGTCCGGTTGTAGAAAACCTGAAGTTTATCTTAATTAAAATGCACCAACCGCGTGTGTAACCGTGAT
Source organism: Triticum monococcum (assembly GCA_034509565.1). Lineage (NCBI taxonomy): Eukaryota > Viridiplantae > Streptophyta > Magnoliopsida > Poales > Poaceae > Triticum > Triticum monococcum. Next base: position 492,284,351 of record CM067846.1, read on the forward strand.
GGTCTCTTCTCAGCGGAGTCCGGGAAGTGAAAATGGTGTTGGAGTTATGCCTGACGTAGGTTGTTCTAGGATCACTTCTTGATCATAGTTGTTCGACCGTGCCTTTGCTCTCTCTTCTCGCTCTCATTTGCGTATGTTAGCCACCATATATGCTAGTCGCTTGCTGCAGCTCCACCTCATACTTTTACCCTTCCTATAAGCTTAAATAGTCTTGATCGCGAGGGTGTGAGATTGCTGAGTCCTCGTGACTCACAGATACTTTCAAAACCAGTTTGCAGGTGCCGACAATACTGTGCAGGTGACGCAATTGAGCTCAGGAGGAGCTCTATGAAGATCGTGTTCGTTATGTTGTTCCATTTCGAGTTGATCAGTAGTGGAGCCCAGTCGGGACGATCGGGGATCTGTGTAGCATTTGGGGTAGTCTTCTTTTATTTTGGGTTCTGTAGTCGGACCTTGTGTGTATCTGGATGATGTAATGCTTTATTAATGTATTGTGTGAAGTGGCGATTGTAAGCCAACTATGTACCTTTTCCCCTTATTGTATTACATGGGTTGTTGTGAAGATTACCTCACTTGCGACATTGCTTTCAATGCGGTTATGCCTCTAAGTCGTGCTTCGACACGTGGGAGATATAGCCGCATCGAGGGCGTTACAAGTTGGTATCAGAGCCGTCCCCGACCTTAGGAGCCCGCTGCTTGATCGAATCGCTGGCGTTGTTGAGTCTAGAAATTTTTTTGAGTCTTATAGGATTATATGTATCGGAGAGTAGGATTCTTTTTACTCCTCAGTCCCTTCATCGCTCTGGTGAGGCATCCTAACGTAGAGATTTGACTCTTCTCTTCTCAAATTTCACTAAAAAAATTTAGGATCACGAGGGTATCTTGGAATCGTTCCGATGGTTTTATGACGAGAACATTGTTCTTGGTGCCTCCTGACATTTAGGGGTTGTGGCAGTGTCCCGGGGGAGTTGAGCTCTGAGGTGTTTTCGTCACAATGTTATCGTTGAGATTCCGGAATACCCAAGTTTCGCCGATATCGAAAATCTCTTTTATGCAGTTGTTGGTGAGATAACCTCGACGCCACCCAGTACTGGGGCGGGAGTTCGGGAGTATTGCCATAACTCGTATAACAGATGCTTTTCGAAGGTTGAGGTAAATGATTTCCGAAGGTTTCTTGGTTATGTGTTAAAGGATGGATACAGCTGGATGTAGGATTTGTTAGTTTTGGGTGAGATATTATGCTTCCCCTGTATCCCCAACACCTGATTGCATAACCGGAAAATTTCGGGAGTTTATAAGTGGGAATTCAAGTAGCTCTTAGGATATATTTCCGACAGATGTATGATATGAAATTGGGGTTCGACGTCTAGTGGTCCGCCTATCCACGGTTGGTTTTACAGTGGTCTCGTTGTGTCTTAAAGAGTCCTTGGCTATGTCATGTGCACTGCCTTGTACATGATGTTGTTGTATGATCGAGCCCGTGTAGGCCCCACCATGAAAACTTCGGATGAAATCTCTATCATATGTTTGTTCCGGCTTAATTTGCAAGCCAATCCTTTGTTTTGTTTTTTTTGAGTTGTGGTATTCGAGTTGCTTCAATGTCAAATGTGGATTCCATACTTTTTTTGACACCTGAAACAGTAGGAGAGGCTCCTACTGTGTATATTAATTAAAGTATCAAAAAGATCTTACAAGATCATAACCTTACATCCATGGCCATGATATAAAACAGAGTGTAAGTTGGGGTGAATAAGATAAAGGACTACCCTACGGATGTACAAAGTACTCTAGGAAAGAGGGAACAAACCCTCTGTGTCTCTCCTTGGCCCGATGAGTAAGGAGAGAGAAGTCTTCTTTGAATCTTGTTGCCCACGAGCTGATAGAAGGAGCAATGCCTCGAAAATGTTTATTATTCCTCTCTTTCCATAGGCAGCAAGAGGCATACAGGAAAATCTCCATGAACATTGGGTTGTTCCAAGTAGTTTTGGCTTCCTGGATCCAAAATAATCTATCTCCTTGTGTAGCCCAGTGGATATGTAAAGTGTCCCAACAAGCCTTGCTGAATGGGCAATGAAAGATCATATGCTCAAGAGTTTCCTCGTCATTAGTACCGCAGAGGATGCATCCATAGTTGTCTCCAATTTTATAGCTTCTTCTCTTTAGCATATTCCTTGTGTTAAGATGATCAGAGAGAAGTAGCCACCCAAAGACTTTGATTTTCATTGTGGCGGAAGATTTCCAGAGCCATTTGTAAGCTTTGTGAGCTGACACGTCTCGAAAATAGAATTTGTAGTAACTTTTGGCCGTGTAGACATCAGATCCCCAGGCATAGCACCACTGATCCCTCCCAACTTCATCAACCTGGTTACCAACATGTGCTGTGATTTCCTGGATATGTCTCAGCTCATCATGGGCTTGCATGGAGAGGGGAAGGTGGAAGGTTTCATTGAGATTTTGGCTCCCAAGGAAGTTTCTAACTGAGATATCTTCAAGTTTGGCGTAGGAAAATGCACGTGGGTGTGATTCTGCCAGTACCACATCAAGCCAAAGGTCATTCCACATCAGGACCGTGTTCCCCGAATGAACAACCACATGGGAGATGCCTCGATAAGTCAGAGTAAGTTTGAGAATGTCTTTCCACCAGAATGAACCACACGGGTCTGAGGCATGAGGGATTTTGTCCACATAGTAAGTAGACCAAATCAAGTCCACCCATGGCACATCCCAATGATTGTAGAATTTATTTAGGTATTTCATGAGCAATGCATCACTTTGGGTTTTAATGTCCAGGACCCCGAGGCCACCACAATCTTTAGGGCGGCAAATCATTGGCCAGGAGGCCAGAGAGTTGCACTTGTCTCCGTCATCCGTTTTCTTTATCCAAAGGGCTTTCCTTCTAATTCTGTCAAGAAGGTCAATGATCTTTGGCGGTAATTTCAGAGTGCACAGCACAAAGATTATTAAGGACGTGATGACAGAATTCAACAACGACAATTTGCCTCCGTAAGATATCATCGACAAGGTGGAGGAGAGACGTCTTTCAACTCCACAGACTAGAGGCATTAGATCTTGTACCGTTGGTTTCGAAGTACCCATGGGTAGGCCCAGGTAAGTGAAAGGTAGTTTTCCTATCACACAGCCAAATATTTGAGAAATATGTTGAGCAGTGGCAGCATCACAATTCAAAGGAACAAGGGTTGACTTGTGGAAGTTGATTTTGAGCCCAATGGAAGTTGCATAATCAGTTAGAATTTGTTTGACTAAAGTAGCTTGATCAGCACAGGCCGGGAGTAACATGATTGTATCATCAGCATACTGTATGACCGGATAGTCTGATTGGTTGGGTCGATTGAAAGGCAGTTTCAGATCATTTCTCCTATAAGAATCATTTATAGCCGCTTGAAGTAGGTCAGCGGCAAGGACAAAAATGAGGGGGGACAGGGGATCCCCCTGTCGAACACCACATTTGCAATGGAATTGACGACCTGGCACTCCATTAAGGAGAACAGAGGATTTTCCCAAGCAGAAAATGTCTTTGATCCAGCCCAACCACTTATCATTGAATCCCATGTTCTTCATAATTTCAGTCATGGCCTCATGTTCTATGGTATCGAACGCTTTGGCGAAGTCCAACTTAAGCAAAACAATTGGTTGCTTAGAGTTTTGGCATTGATATATATATATATATATATATATATATATATATATATATATATATATATATTCAAATGCCCACGCAAGGCAGTCTTGGATGGACCTCTTTTTCCAAAAACCATACTGGTTGTGGTGTATGATCTTCAAAATAACTTTTTGCAACCGATTAGCCAGGAGTTTAGTGATGACTTTAAGACAGCAATTAAGAAGAGTGATGGGTCGGAAGTCGTTAACTCCTTGTAGTGCGGCAACTTTGGGAATGAGAGTAATATAACCATCATTAATGCTCTCAAGATTGAGTCCTCCATCAAAGAACTGATCACAGAAAGCGTAGAAGTCTTCTTTTATTATGTGCCAACGAGATTTGAGGAATGAGCCATTGAATCCATCCGGTCCTGGTGCCCTGTCGGCTGGCATTTCTTTGATAACAAGATCGATCTCCTACCTTGTGAATGGTACAGTTAGAGCGTCAAGACCATCGATCCTCTTAATAGTACTAGCAAGATTAAATTTCATCTCATGCTTGGATGAGGTACCCAGTCTTTCTTTGAAGGAATGAAAGATAACAGACTCCTTGCTCGCATGATCTTTAGCAACCGTGCCATCTTGGAGGGTGAGGGAGGCGATATTATTCCTTCTGTATCTTTCTGACGCCATGGCCTGAAAAAACTTGGAGTTCTCATCACCAAAACGAACCCAGCGAATGGTGCATCTTTTCTTCCAATATTGTTTCTGGTATGATAGAAGTCGCAAAATGTGTGCTTTGAGGATAGTTCGAAAATTGGTCTCAGGAATGGTCAGACTCCTTTTGTTTTCAATTGCATCCAGATCAGACAAAGCCTTATTGGAGTTGGTAATGGCAATGGATAGGCGGGAGATGTTCTTGCTCCAACGTTTCAGGCAGTGATGCAAGTGCTTGAATTTTATGCAGAGGATAGTTGCACTGTTGGTCGCTCTGACTGGCTTATCCCAAGCTACTTGGACAGTTTCCATGAAAACAGGGTGATCAATCCAGTACGGCTCGAATCGGAAAAGTTTACTCTGTGGAATCGTAGTTTCAATTGTGATAACACACGGGATGTGGTCTGACGCAGGCTTACCTAAAGGTTTAACAATGGTATTGGGGTAGGCATGTGTCTGTTGGGGAACGTAGTAATTTCAAAAAAATTCCTACGCACACGCAAGATCATGGTGATGCATAGCAACGAGAGGGGAGAGTGTTGTCTACGTACCCTCGTAGACCGGAAGCGGAAGCGTTAGCACAACGCGGTTGATGTAGTCGTACGTCTTCACGGCCCAACCGATCAAGCACCGAAACTACGACACCTCCGAGTTCTAGCACACGTTTAGCTCGATGACGATCCCCGGACTCCGATCTAGCAAAGTGTCAGGGATGAGTTCCGTCAGCACGACGGCGTGGTGACAATCTTGATGTTTTACCGTCGCAGGGCTTCGCCTAAGCACCACTACAATATTATCGAGGACTATGGTGGAGGGGGGCACCGCACACGGCTAAGAGATCAATGATCAACTGTTGTGTCTCTGGGGTGCCCCCTGCCCCCGTATATAAAGGAGTGGAGGAGGGGGCTGGCCAAGGAGGGTGGCACGCCCTAGGGGGAGTCCAACTCCCACAGGGAGTAGGACTCCCCTTTTTCCTATTAGGAGTAGGAGAGGGAAGGAAGAGGAAGGAGGGAGGAAGGAAAGGGGGGGGCCTCCCAATTCGGATTGGGCTTGGGGGGGCGCGCCCCCTCCCTTGCTCCTTTCCCCTCCTTTCCACTAAGGCCCAATAAGGCCCATATACCTCCCGGGGGGTTCCGATAACCTCCCGATGATCCGGTATTGTCCCAATCTCACCCGGAACCTTTCCGGTGTCCAAATATAGTCGTCCAATATATCGATATTTATGTCCTGACCATTTCGAGTCTCCTCATCAAGTCCGTGATCACATCCGGGACTCCGAACAACCTTTGGTACATCAAAATATATAAACTCATAATGAAACTGTCATCGTAACGTTAAGCGTGCGGACCCTACGGGTTCGTGAACAATGTAGACATGATCGAGATACGTCTGCGGTCAATAACCAATAGCGGAACCTGGATGCTCATATTGGCTCCTACATATTCTACGAAGATCTTTATCGGTCAGACCGCATAACAACATACGTTTGTTCCCTTTGTCATCGGTATGTTACTTGCCCGAGATTCGATCGTCGGTATCTCAATACCTAGTTCAATATCGTTATCGGCTAGTCTCTTTACTCGTTCTGTAATACATCATCTTGCAACTAACTTATTAGTTGCATTGCTTGCAAGGCTTTAAGTGATGTGCATTACCGAGAGGTCCCAGAGATACCTCTCCGACAATCGGAGTGACAAATCCTAATCTCGAAATACGCCAACCCAACATGTACCTTTGGAGACACCTGTAGAGCACCTTTATAATCACCCAGTTACGTTGTGACATTTGGTAGCACACAAAGTGTTCCTCCGGTAAACGGGAGTTGCATAATCTCATAGTCATAGGAACATGTATAAGTCATGAAGAAAGCAATAGCAACATACTAAACGATCGGGTGCTAAGCTAATGGAATGGTCATGTCAATCACATCATTCTCCTAATGATGTGATCCCGTTAATCAAATGACAACTCATGTCTATGGTTAGGAAACATAACCATCTTTGATTAACGAGCTAGTCAAGTAGAGGCATACTAGTGACACTTTGCTTGCCTATGTATTCACACAAGTATTACATTTCCGGTTAATACAATTCTAGCATGAATAATAAACATTTGTCATGATATAAGGAAATAAATAATAACTTTATTATTGCCTCTAGGGCATATTTCCTTCAGTCTCCCACTTGCACTAGAGTCAATAATCTAGATTACACAGTAATGATTCTAACACCCATGGAGCCTTGGTGATGATCATGTTTTGCTCGTGGAAGAGGCTTAGTTAATGGGTCTGCTACATTCAGATCCGTATGTATCTTGCAAATCTCTATGTCTCGCACCTGGACTAGATCCCGAATGGAATTGAAGCGTCTCTTGATGTTCTTGGTTCTCTTGTGAAATCTGGATTCCTTTGCCAAGGCAACTGCACCAGTATTGTCACAAAAGATTTTCATTGGACCTGATGCGCTAGGTATGACACCTAGATCGGATATGAACTCCTTCATCCAGACTCCTTCGTTTGCTGCTTCCGAAGCAGCTATGTACTCCGCTTCACATGTAGATCCCACCACGACGCTTTGTTTAGAACTGCACCAACTGACAGCTCCACCGTTTAATGTAAATACATATCCGGTTTGCGATTTAGAATCGCCCGGATCAGTTTCAAAGCTTGCATCAACGTAACCATTTACGATGAGCTCTTTGTCACCTCCATATACGAGAAACATATCCTTAGACCTTTTCAGGTATTTCAGGATGTTCTTGACCGCTGTCCAGTGATCCACTCCTGTATTACTTTGGTACCTCCCTGCTAGACTTATAGCAAGGCACACATCAGGTCTGGTACACAGCATTGCATACATGATAGAGCCTATGGCTGAAGCATAGGAAACATCTTTCATTTTCTCTCTATCTTCTGCAGTGGTCGGGCATTGAGTCTTACTCAACTTCACACCTTGTAACACAGGCAAGAATCATTTCTTTGCTTGATCCATTTTGAACTTTTTCAAAACTTTGTCAAGGTATGTGCTTTGTGAAAGTCCAATTAAGCGTCTTGATCTATCTCTCTAGATCTTAATGCCCAATATGTAAGCAGCTTCACCGAGGTCTTTCATTGAAAAACTCTTATTCAAGTATCCCTTTATGCTATGCATAAATTCTATATCATTTCCGATTAGTAATTTGTCATCCACATATAATATCAGAAATGCTACAGAGCTCCCACTCACTTTCTTGTAAATACAGGCTTCTCCAAAAGTCTGTATAAAACCAAATGCTTTGATCACACTATCAAAGCGTTTATTCCAACTCCGAGATGCTTGCACCAGTCCATAAATGGATCACTGGAGCTTGCACACTTTGTTAGCTCCCTTTGGATCGACGAAACCTTCTAGCTGCATCATATACAACTCTTCTTCCAGAAATCCATTCAGGAATGCAGTTTTGACATCCATCTGCCAAATTTCATAATCATAAAATGCGGCAATTGCTAACATGATTCGGACAGACTTAAGCATCGCTACGGGTGAGAAGGTCTCATCGTAGTCAATCCCTTGAACTTATCAAAAACCTTTTGCGACAAGTCGAGCTTTGTAGACAGTAACATTACCGTCAGCGTCAGTCTTCTTCTTGAAGATCCATTTATTCTCAATTGCTTGCCGGTCATTGGGCAAGTCAACCAAAGTCCACACTTTGTTCTCATACATGGATCCCATCTCAGATTTCATGGCTTCAAGCCATTTTGCGGAATCTGGGCTCACCATCGCTTCTTCATAGTTCGTAGGTTTATCATGATCTAGTAGCATGACTTCCATAACAGGATTACCGTACCACTCTGGTGTGGATCTTACTCTGGTTGATCTACGAGGTTCGGTAGTAACTTGTTCTGATGTTTCATGATCATCATCATTAGCTTCCTCACTAATTGCTGTAGGTGTCACAGAAACCGGTTTCTGTGATGTACTACTTTCCAATAAGGGAGCAGGTACAATTACCTCATCAAGTTCTACTTTCCTCCCACTCACTTCTTTGCAGAGAAACTCCTTCTCTAGAAAGGATCCATGCTTAGCAACAAATGTCTTGCCTTCGGATCTGTGATAGAAGGTGTACCCAACAGTCTCCTTCGGGTATCCTATGAAGACACATTTCTCCGATTTGGGTTCAAGCTTATCAGGTTGAAGCTTTTTCAAATAAGCATCGCGGCCCCAAACTTTCAGAAACGACAACTTTGGTTTCTTGCCAAACCATAGTTCATAAGGCGTCGTCTCAACGGATTTGGATGGTGCCCTATTTAACGTGAATGCGGCCGTCTCTAAAGCATAACCCCAACACGATAGCGGTAAATCTGTAAGAGACATCATAGATCGCACCATATCAAGTAAAGTACGATTACGACGTTCGGACACACTATTACGCTGTGGTGTTCCGGGTGGCGTGAGTTGCGAAACTATTCCGCATTGTTTCAAATGTAAACCAAACTCGTAACTCAAATATTCTCCTCCATGATCAGATCGTAGAAACTTTATTTTCTTGTTACGATGATTTTCAACTTCACTCTGAAATTCTTTGAACTTTTCAAATGTTTCAGACTAATGTTTCATTAAGTAGATATACCCATATCTGCTTAAATCATCTGTGAAGGTGAGAAAATAACGATATCTGCCACGAGCTTCAACATTCATTGGACCACATACATCTGTATGTATGATTTCCAACAAATCTATTGCTCTCTCCATAGTACCGGAGAACAGCGTTTTAGTCATCTTGCCCATGAGGCACGGTTCGCAAGTACCAAGTGATTCATAATCAAGTGGTTCCAAAAGTCCATCAGTATGGAGTTTCTTCATGCGCTTTACACCGATATGACCTAAATGGCAGTGCCATAAATAAGTTGCACTGTCATTATCAACTCTGCATCTTCTGGCTTCAACATTATGAATATGTGTATCACTACTATCGAGATTCATCAAAAATAGACCAATCTTCAAGGGTGCATGACCATAAAAGATATTACTCATATAAATAGAACAACCATTATTCTCTGATTTAAATGAATAACCGCCTCGCATCAAACAAGATCCAGATATAATGTTCATGCTCAACGCTGGCACCAAATAACAATTATTTAGGTCTAATACTAATCCCGATGGTAGATGTAGAGGTAGCGTGCCGACCGCGATCACATCGACTTTGGAACCATTTCCCACGCGCATCGTCACCTCATCCTTTGCCAGTGTTCGCTTAATCCGTAGTCCCTGTTTCGAGTTGCAAATATTAGCAACAGAACCAGTATCAAATACCCAGGTGCTAATGCGAGCTCTAGTAAGGTACACATCAATAACATGTATATCACATATACCTTTGTTCACCTTGCCATCCTTCTTATCCGCCAAATACTTGGGGCAGTTCCGCTTCCAGTGACCAGTCTGCTTGCAGTAGAAGCACTCAGTTTCAGGCTTAGGTCCAGGCTTGGGTTTCTTCTCCTGAGCAGCAACTTCCTTGCTGTTCTTTTTGAAGTTCCCCTTCTTCTTCCCCTTGCCCTTTTTCTTGAAACTAGTGGTCTTGTTGACCATCAACACCTGATGCTCCTTCTTGATTTCTACCTCCGCAGCTTTTAGCATTGCGAAGAGCTCGGGAATTGTCTTATCCATCCCTTGCATATTATAGTTCATCACGAAGCTTTTGTAGCTAGGTGGAAGTGATTGGAGAATTGTGTCAATGACGCAATCATCCAGAAGATTAACTCCCAGTTGAATTAAGTGATTATTATACCCCCAGACATTTTGTGTATATGCTCACTAACAGAACTGTTCTCCTCCATATTGCAGCTATAGAACTTATTGGAGACTTCATATCTCTCAATCCGGGCATTTGCTTGAAATATTAGATTCAACTCCTGGAACATCTCATATGCTCCATGACGTTCAAAACATCGTTGAAGTCCCGATTCTAAGCCGTAAAGTATGGCACACTGAACTATCGAGTAGTCATCAGCTTTGGTCTGCTAGACGTTCATAACATCTGGTGTTGCTCCAGCAGCAGGCGTGGCACCCAGCGGTGCTTCCAGGACGTAATTCTTCTGTGCAGCAATGAGGATAATCCTCAAGTTACGGACCCAGTCCGTATAATTGCTACCATCATCTTTCAACTTTGCTTTCTCAAGGAACGCATTAAAATTCAACGGAACAACAGCACGGGCCATCTATCTACAATCAAACATAAACAAGCAAGATACTATCAGGTACTAAGTTCATGACAAATTTAAGTTCAATTAATCATATTACTTAAGAACTCCCACTTAGAAAGACATCCCTCTAATCTTCTAAGTGATCACGTGATCCAAATCAACTAAACCATAACCAATCAACACGTGAAATGGAGTAGTTTTCAATGGTGAACATCACTATGTTGATCATATCTACTATATGATTCACGCTCGACCTTTCGGTCTCAGTGTTCCGAGGCCATATCTGCATATGCTAGGCTCGTCAAGTTTAACCTGAGTATTCTGCGTGTGCAAAACTGGCTTGCACCCATTGTAGATGGACGTAGAGCTTATCACACCCGATCATCACCTGGTGTCTGGGCACGACAAACTTTGGCAACGGTGCATACTCAGGGAGAACACTTTTATCTTGAAATTTAGTGAGAGACCATCTTAATGCTACCGTCAATCAAAGCAAGATAAGATGCAAAAAAGATAAACATCACATGCAATCAATATAAGTGATATGATATGGCCATCATCATCTTGTGCTTGTCATCTCCATCTCTTAAGCATCGTCATGATCACCATCGTCACCAGCGCGACACCTTGATCTCCATCGTAGCATCGTTGCCGTCTCGCCAATCTTACGCTCCCACGACTATTGCTACCGCTTAGTGATAAAGTAAAGCATTACAGCGCGATTGCATTGCATACAATAAAGCGACAACCATATGGCTCCTGCCAGTTGCCGATAACTCAGTTAGAAAACATGATCATCTCATACAATAGAATTTAGCATCATGTCTTGACCATATCACATCACAACATGCCCTGCAAAAACAAGTTAGACGTCCTCTACTTTGTTGTTGCAAGTTTTACGTGGCTGCTACGGGCTTAGCAAGAACCGTTCTTACCTACGCATCAAAACCACAATGATAGTTTGTCAAGTTGGTGCTGTTTTAACCTTCGCAAGGACCGGGCGTAGCCACACTCGGTTCAACTAAAGTTGGAGAAACTGACACCCGCCAGCCACCTGTGTGCAAAGCATGTCGGTAGAACCAGTCTCACGTAAGCGTACGCGTAATGTCGGTCCGGGCCGCTTCATCCAACAATACCGCCGAACCAAAGTATGACATGCTGGTAAGCAGTATGACTTATATCGCCCATAACTCACATGTGTTCTACTCGTGTATAACATCAACGCATAAAACCTAGGCTCGGATGCCACTATTGGGGAACGTAGTAATTTCAAAAAAATTCCTACGCACACGCAAGATCATGCTGATGCATAGCAACGAGAGGGGAGAGTGTTGTCTATGTACCCTCGTAGACCGGAAGCGGAAGCGTTAGCACAACGCGGTTGATGTAGTTGTACGTCTTCACGGCCCGGCCGATCAAGCACCGAAACTACGGCACCTCCGAGTTCTAGCACACGTTCAGCTCGATGATGATCCCCGGACTCCGATCCAGCAAAGTGTCGGGGATGAGTTCCGTCAGCATGACGGTGTGGTGACGATCTTGATGTTTTACCGTCGCAGAGCTTCGCCTAAGCACCGCTACAATATTATCGAGGACTATGGTGGAGGGGCCACCGCACACGGCTAAGAGATCAATGATCAACTGTTGTGTCTCTGGGGTGCCCCCCTGCCCCCGTATATAAAGGAGTGGAGGAGGGGGCCGGCCAAGGAGGGTGGCGCGCCCTAGGGGGGAGTCCAACTCCCACAGGGAGTAGGACTCCCCTTTTTCCTATTAGGAGTAGGAGAGGGAAGGAAGAGGAAGGAGGGAGGAATGAAGAGGAAGGAGGGAGGAAGGAAAGGGGGGCCGGCCCCCCTCCCAATTCGGATTGGGCTTGGGGGGGGCATGCCCCCTCCCTTGCTCCTTTCCCCTCCTTTCCACTAAGGCCCAATAAGGCCCATATACCTCCCGGGGGGTTCCGATAACCTCCCGGTGATCCGGTATTGTCCCAATCTCACCCGGAACCTTTCCGGTGTCCAAATATAGTCGTCCAATATATCGATCTTTATGTCTCGACCATTTCGAGACTCCTCGTCAGGTCTGTGATCACATCCAGGACTCCAAACAAGCTTCGGTACATCAAAATATATAAACTCATAATGAAACTGTCATCGTAACGTTAAGCGTGCAGACCCTACGGGTTCGAGAACAATGTAGACATGACCGAGACACTTCTCCGGTCAATAACCAATAGCGGAACCTGGATGCTCATATTGGCACCTACATATTCTACGAAGATCTTTATCGGTCAGACCGCATAAGAACATACGTTTGTTCCCTTTTTCATAGGTATGTTACTTGCCCGAGATTCGATCGTCGGTATCTCAATACCTAGTTCAATCTCATTACCGGCAAGTCTCTTTACTCGTTCTGTAATACATCATCTTGCAACTAACATATTAGTTGCATTGCTTGCAAGGCTTTAAGTGATGTGCATTACCGAGAGGGCCCAGAGATACCTCTCCGACAATCGGAGTGACAAATCCTAATCTCGAAATACGCCAACCCAACATGTACCTTTGGAGACACCTGTAGAGCACCTTTATAATCACCCAGTTACGTTGTGACGTTTGGTAGCACACAAAGTGTTCCTCCGGTAAACGGGAGTTGCATAATCTCATAGTCATAGGAACATGTATAAGTCATGAAGAAAGCAATAGCAACATACTAAACGATCGGGTGCTAAGCTAATGGAATGGGTCATGTCAATCACATCATTCTCCTAATGATGTGATCCCGTTAATCAAATGACAACTCATGTCTATGGTTAGGAAACATAACCATCTTTGATTAACGAGCTAGTCAAGTAGAGGGATACTAGTGATACTTTGTTTGTCTATGTATTCACACAAGTATTACGTTTCCGTTTAATACAATTCTAGCATGAATAATAAACATTTATCATGATATAAGGAAATAAATAATAACTTTATTATTGCCTCTAGGGCATATTATCTTCAGTGTCCAATTACAAGAAGTAAAGAACCAGTCAAGCTGTTCTAAGAGGGGATCTTGTTGCATGTTACTCCATGTAAAAGTGCGGCCCTTGATTGGTAACTCAACCAAACTTTGTGATCGTATGAAATCATTAAATGTGATCATATGATTTACGTTCCCTCCCGGTTTATTACGGTTATCTGGGCTCCGGATATAGTTGAAGTCCCCCACGAGAAGCCAATCTTCATTTGTCAGAATAGATAAGGAAAACAACCAATTGGTATAAGTTGTACGTGGATCACCCTGGCAGGGTCCATAAATATTCACAAGAGTCCAAGATTGTGAGGATTGTGTGGATTGAAATCTGATGACCAGGGCAAATTCCTCTAAAGCAATGACCGTACCAATAAAAACAGCACTATTCCAAATAGTGACAATTCCACCCGAAGCCCCACGCGAAGGAACAAAAGCAAACTGATAAAAACGACGAGGGCAACATGATTTGATGAACGCATGATCAATAACTGGTTTATTAGTTTCTTGCAGACATAAAACCGAACAGCCACCAGCAGCGATAGCATTAGATAGAGCTAAATGTTTGTAGCCAAAATTTAACTCGCGAATGTTCCAACATAAAACGTTCCAATTAACCAAAAGACCCATGAGATGCGAAACACAAGTAAGTTAAGCAGAGGAGGACGACCCCGCAGCAGAAGAGGCCATGAGCGCATCTTCAGTCAACTCCTCTGCAGGAATGGCGCATTTGAGCACGCCCACTTGCTGGATCACCTGGATAGGAGTGGGAGGAGGCACTACATCATCCTCAATTCCCATGATAACAACTGAAGAAGGAGCCGCCGGAGTGCGCCTTGGTTTAACCTTGGATGTTTTCTTCTTAGTGTCAGAGAGAGCATGGACCCGGAAGCCATCGCACTTATTTGAGCGTGCGCTGCGCCGAAGGCTAACTGCAGATTCAGGGACCTGGATTTTTCCACGGTAACTAGAAGTTGCAATGCTGTCCTTAAGGGCCACCAAAGAGTCATCATCAGCAGAAGGAACAGTGGAGCTGCTCGGCATCAGGGTAGGCAAGGCATCCAGGTTGACAGCATCAGTAATTGTCCAGCACTGCGTAGTGGTGATAGAATCAGCATTCTCTCCAGTGACTTGATGTTCTGCAGTGATAGTAAGAGTGCCAATGTGGTCAGACACCTGAACATGGACATTCAGGTTGTCTCTGAATCCAAGACCCGAACTCCAAGGACCAAAAGATGCCAAAATAGGCCTGACAGCCTACATAAGAAAAGAGGAGATCTGTCTCGCTGGTCTAGCATTATGAAGGAGCAAAGATGCAACCATGTTTCCCTGATCAGACGAAGACAAATGCAGACCAGAATTATTAAGGGAGAGATCAATATGAAGTGCTGGAGCAGGTTGTGCAGGAGCGTGACTAGCACTGACAGCATTAGTAGTGTTGTTTCTCCACAAAGAATTCAGCAGGTTAACAGGTACAAGAACAAATCCATCAGAGTTAACACTGGAACTGGAGCTACTGTGCTGAGAGATAGAATCATTCCAAGCCATGGCAGGGATGTCTTGAATGTTGTTCTCTGGAAGTATACCGTCAGCAACCTGAAGGCCTTCACTTGCAAGCCATGCCTAAAAGTTATAGACAGCAGGAGGGGTGGGGGCGGGCCAAGCTCCCCAGTTCGCCTAAAACTGCAAGTTGTTGCCTTGATCAACCACGACATCATCAGCTACATTGTTAGCAGGATTGTTGACCTGATCAGCTGCCACATTTTGGGCCATCCAGTTGTGGAGTTGAGCCTGATAAATCTACTCAGCAGTCAGACCCTCCCCAAAGAGAGGATTAGGGACACCATCATCTGGAGGGGGATCTTCTCCTGCCGGCGGCACTTCCGGTAAGTGAGCATTCCAATCGCTGCTATGCAGCATGGTGACCGCAACCGTCCAGCTGTGACGAGCTCCTCCAATCTGCCTCATCACAATGCTTTTAGGAACCAATCGAAGATGGATGACCCTAGCTTTTAGCAAAACAAACCTTCTGTCACCTCGTGGGTTATGCCACTCAATCAAAGTACCAAAAGTATCCACAGACTTGTGCAAATAGTGTTGAGTTTGATAGTCATACGGGAATCCAACATACTCCGATGTTCTCATACTTTTCCTAAACGATGTTCTCATACTTTTCCTAAATGGTGTTCTCATACGCCGATGTGAATACCAATCCTTCATGATAATCAAGATTGTCATGTCAACCTTTTTTCAACCGGTGTGTCTCTCTTCAAGTGGATCCGATCACTTCACCATTAGCAAGATCAATGATCAGTTCTTCTCAACGGTGTTTGCTTCATCCGTCTCCAAGTTGTCTTTGTTTTCCCACCCTCCCACCCTTTTTCTTCAAGGACTCAGATTTCTTAATCAAGTATCCATCTTATGGATGTGAAGTCTCTCCATTCTTTTCTGTCAATGTTCTTACCCGGCGGTTCCCATGAAGATGTTCTACTAGCTCATCATTCTTCATTCTCTTTCTTCTCTAGTGGTTTCAAGTCCAGCTTCGTCGATCATAAACTCTCCTCGTTTCAAATACCTTCTCATGCCGGCGCACCTCTCAACTATCCTCTTCTCGCTATTCATTTGTTCCGAAGTGCTAAAGACATCTCAAAGAGTGTTTCCACTTGTATTCATTCAAGTTCTTTCGAGATTGTTATCTTATTCAATCCATTTAATTCAACGGGTGTAATCTCTCTTCAAGATCCTTAAACGGGGTATCTTTTGAGTGGGCCTTAACCCACAGGTCTTTTCCCAGGATCTTACCTGACTCTTCTTATTTTACCGGAGCTTCTCAAATTCTTTTCAAAGTTTGACATAAGACTGAGTTATTATCAATCAAATGCCTTTCTCCAATTCTTTCATCGTTGGCTCAATCTCTTCGCTTTTGATTCTCCCGGAGTGTCTAAACAATTCATGGTGGTGTTTCTCATCGTCTTTTTCAACATTTGAAGACCGAAGAAGATTTTTCCTCTAAATCTTGCTCCTTTCTCTTCAAGATTCATGGTTCTAGCTTATTGCCATTCGCTCATCATTGTATTCGATTGTGACAATTATTTTTACCCATCGGGGCAATTCAAGAGTATTTCCAGTTCGATTCTCCAGAGTCCATCATCTCAGATTAATTCATTCCAGCATTCAACTATTATTCTCCAAATCTTACTGGTGCATCATTCAAGTTTTGTCTAATCAGCTCGTGATCTCTTCGTCCTCATGGATCCAAATTCCCTCAAGCACCTTCGTTCATTTGATAATTCTTCCCGGTGTTTCTTTATATTTTTCATTGTTCATTTTCAATCCTTACGGTGGTTCGTTCAGGATTTCTCTTCCTTCTTTATCATATCAATTCATTCGTTGTTTCGATTCTACCGGTGGATCATCAAAGACCTTCTCAAATTTATGCTATACCTCTCTTAATCTTTTCTACAAGAATAAGTAGTATGCCAAATCTGATGCTTGTCATCAATTTAAATTGGTGAAGGATACGCATAATGTAATTCTTATTATTGTTTCATCCAAGTGGTTAATTCTCTATTCCGGAGGCTCATCAAATTCCTGATTTCAATTGTTCATCTTCTCTTTTTCCCGGAGTTCCAACCTTTTCCAACTATTTCATCACGGAGATTCATCTAAATCATTACAAGGTTTCACCTTGTGTTTTCAACTTCTCTTTCTTTTCGTTATCCTTTTGTTTACCGGAGTTCTTCATGGAGGCGCTACATGATGGTTCATAAAGGATTTAATTCCTTCTTAGAGTGTTCATCAAGATTTTTTTCAGAGGAGCTCAAGCATTCTTCATCTTGCAATCCGGAGTGCAATTATTTCTACCGTATCATTGGAGGTGGTATTATGTCATTCTTGATAATTTGAATTCATGTTTCATAATTCACATGTTGTTAAGAATGAGGTATTTTAAATCCATCAACCTCTTCGTTGGAGTTATCTTGTGTCATGTTTCACCTAAAGCCTTCCCTAACGATTGTTGCAATTTATGGTGCTTATAAATGATCCAAGTTCTTCATTTATCCTCCCGGTGAAATAAGCTTCTCGTCTCCTTGTTGATATCAATCCAGTCTTTTTCCGTGAGTGGCAGAATTTCACCTCAGCTTTGAGATGTTCTCTATAAGACCATACCAAGCTTATTCTTTTCATTGTTGGTTTTCCAACAACTCCGTTCTAGCATTTGTTGCAAGAGTGTTCTCTCAAGATCTTGTTTCCCTTTGGTCATTCCATTCCTTTCTTACTTTTTTTCGGAGGCATTATGATATTGCTTTCTTCAACCATCATCTTGTTTCATCAAAGATCATGTTCTTTCTGTGCTTATCCATCTAACCGGAGCGTTGTGTCATAACTTCTAGTTCTTTTCATCTTATAAAGTCTTGCATCCTTTCTCAACTGGAGTGCTGTTCGAATTTGTTCTTCCTTGTTCCTCTTCCCAGCGGAGTGTTTTCAACTTTGTTCTTCTTCATTGCATTCTTTCTTTCTATTTGTTCAACCTCTCAAGGTTCTTTAGTTTCACTCGTTTGTCAAAGGAGCAACTTAGTTTTACCTCTTCTTTTCCTCTTCCGTTTTCCCTCCGGTGCCATTCTAGATCTCGGGACGAGATCCTCTCGTAGTGGTGGAGTGTTGTAACGCCCCAAGACCGGAGCTTCAGATGCCTTCTAGGATTTCCGGGTTTCGTCGTGTGAATTGTTTGGTTCTTTGCATCGTGTGCATTGCATCATGTCATCATGCCATCATGTCATTTCTTTTCTTAACTCAACTAAATAAATGGCATGGATCTTTGATCCATTTAAACCGAGGGAATTCACATGGTGATTCTCTTTATAACATACCCTCCCAATATTAGGGAGCTATAATTAATATTCTAACACACTTGCAAAATAATTCCATGTATTTTATACTTCAAGTTTGGTCCCCAATCTTTGCCCATAATTTCTTTCATCGCTTTCCCGTTCTCCACAAAAATTCCGAACATTTTTGGACTCTCCAAAAATGTTTTCCAAATTCAAACTTATTTGAATCACATTCAAATGTGTTCCAATGCAATCCTTCCAAACGGTGCCAAATGTATTTTCTTGGATCAAGCTCCTTTTTATGAGTCTAAGAAAATTGAGGCCCTGCTCAAATTCTTCTCCTATCTCTCTCTGCTTTTCTCGTTTCTCAGTTTTTTTGTTATTCAGGAAATAAAGAAGAAAAAAGAAGAGGGAGAGAGAGAGCCCAGCCAGCAGGCCTCTTGATCTTTTCCCTCTCCCCACCTAAGTGGCCTAAGGCCCAGCCGCCGGCCTCTAAGGCCCATCTGCACCGAAGGTCAGCCTGGCCCATCTCCCTCGCTAACCCTAACATCGACCAAACCCCCACTCCCCTTGTTCTCTCGTTCCCTCCCCAGCGCCACATCAGATCCCCTTCTCCCTCGCAGTCTCTCTCTCTCCCACATCTCGCTCTCTTCCTCGCAACCTCCCGCACGCTGCGCCCGATCCTCCCCAGCGCCGCCTGGAGCCTTGCGCGTCCCTTCTCCTCCTCCGCCTGAAACCTGCGTAGCCGCGTCTCCCTCTCCTCCGTGCTCGCGCGCTGCCCGGCGCCAACTCCTCTCAGACCCTGACACTGGCCTTCGGCCATGGTGCCGCGCCGCAACCACAGGAGCAGGAGCAGGAGCTCCTCGGCTCGCGCACCTACGTCCGTCCATGGAGGTCTCCTTCCTCTCGTCCTCGAGCTTGCCTCGATCTCCAATGCCGCCGGAGCATCAGCAGCCAACAAGAGCTCACCGACGGCGACCAGCAGGAGCGCATCTTCGACGCCGGTCCTCATCCGCAGCACCTCGGCGCCGCTACGCCTCGTTTTCGACCCGGTCTGGCCGAGATCGGTCCGTCCTGCTTCGCCAGCCTCCTCCTGCACCCGAACCTGCTCCGCCCTTCAGCCTCTATGCGCCACCAAGCCCCGTGTTGTCGGCCTCGCCTCTGCTTCGAGCAGGAGACGAGCGCCCGCCGCTGCCTCGATCCGCGATGCCTGAGGCCACTTGACTTTGTTTCAATCTGGATGCGTCGAGACCATCGTTGCAACGTTGCGACCTCTGCCCCGGAGTATCCCAAGTTCGTCTACATGAAACTGCCAAGTACCTCTACGCACAGATACCGTGAAGTACCTACACCGGCAAGGCTACACAGACGTTCGTTCCACTACACCGCACCGAAACATCAAGACCATCACGGATATTGCCAAATACCACTTCGGTTTCAGAACGCCACGAGTACGACGATTACCCTCGAGGACATTGGTTCCATCAAGTTCGACTACAACGTGTGTACAACTACCGCCGGCGTGATTTTTCACAAGACGTCGCGTGCCTCTACTTCCACTACGACTGTCGCAAGAACGGGTCCGGAAAGTCCGAAGACCCCAAGTACCACGACACTAATGACATGAATGTTTATGGAAACTTGTGCAACGATAAAGATGTACCTCTACCGTCGACCCTAGAGCGTGCGAGAACGACTACTTCCACTACCGCCGTCCCGAGAACGTCTACTTCCCCTACACCGCATCGAACTCAAACCCCTCCGATAATGCACGCTCTGAAGGTATAACCCCGAGACGACGCCCGTGGATGAATGCTTGCGATGTATGAGTTGGACCGTGTGTTGATCCATGTCCGAGTTGTTCGTTGCACGAAGCCCTCTTTTGCCTTGCCACCGTCATGTGGGAACCCGGAATCCGGGAGCACCCCATCTTCTTGCATGACACACTCGCACCCACTTCCTTTTGCACCGGTATCCCCGTGAGCTACCGGATCATCGGAATGTTGCCGCGGCATCATTTACGTTTCGTCGCCGTGGCACCCCTTTCTTTCTACCACGGTGACACAAATGCTCTCATCATGCTCTTGTCAACTTTTAATAAACTTTGCATAACTTGAACATGGCATCTGCCTCATGGTAATAACATTTAGATGTTTAAATTGTTGTTGCATCAAATTACTAATGCATATGGGGATTTACCGGATTCGTTATTTGTTATATCCGGCCTCATTTAAATTGTTTAAATGGTATAATTTTGTTATGCTTCACCTCTTGCAATGTTAACCAACATTTAATATTGTTGAGTACTTAACCGAGAGTGAACTAAATAATTGATGTGGTGTTCCGTTAATATGCAACATAGTTGCATATCGAGCTCCACTTAATTTGTAGTTTTGTTTGTGCACTTTGCCATGCCATGCTTAATTAAACCGGACATGCATCATACTTGTTCGCGCATCATGTCATGTTTATGTGGTGGTTGTTTACTATGTTGTTTGATTCTTTCCGGGTTACTTCTCGCGTTAGCTTCGGTTTTGTTCCGGAGTTGTGAGGATCCGTTCATCTATGTCCGTTTGTCTTCTTCATGGACTCGTTCTTCTTCCTTGCAGGATCTCAGGCAAGATGACCATACCCTCTAAATCACTTCTATCTTTGCTTGCTAGTTGCTCGCTCTATTGCTATGCCTATGCTGCGATACCTACCGCTTGCTTATCATGCCTCCCATATTGTTAAGCCAAGCCTCTAACCCACCTTGTCCTAGCAAATCGTTGTTTGGCTATGTTACCGCTTTGCTCAGCCCCTCTTATAGCGATGTTAGTTGCAGGTGAAGATTAAAGTTTGTTCCTTGTTGGAACATGGATTTTTGTTGGGATATCACAATATCTCTTATTTAATTAATGCATCTATATACTTGGTGAATGGTGGAAGGCTCGGCCTTATGCCTAGTGTTTTGTTCCACTCTTGCCGCCCTAGTTTCCGTCATACCGGTGTTATGTTCCCGGATTTTGCATTCCTTACACGGTTGGGTTATAATGGGAACCCCTTGATAGTTCGCCTTGAATAAAACTCCTCGAGCAAGGCCCAACCTTGGTTTTACCATTTTCCACCTAGCCTTTTTCCCTTGGGAGTTGCGCATCTCGAGGGTCATCTTTATTTTAAACCCCCGGGCCAGTGCTTGTCTAAGTGTTGGTCTAACCCAGAGCACCGTGTGGGGCCGTCCCTTGGCAACTTGGGTTACGTTGGCTCCCGTACGCTTAGCTTATCCGGTGTGCCCTGAGAACGAGATATGTGCAGCTCCTATCGGGATTTGTCAGCACAGCGGGTGGTCTTGCTGGACTTGTTTTACCATTGTCGAGGATGTCTTGTAACCGAGATGCCGAATCTGATCGGATTGTCTTGGGAGAAGGAATATCCTTCGTTGACCGTGAGAGCTTGTGATGGGCTAAGTTGGGACACCCCTACAGGGTTATGAACTTTCGAAAGTCATGCCCGCGGTTATGGGCAGATGGGAATTTGTTAATGTCCAGTTGTAGAAAACCTGAAGTTTATCTTAATTAAAATGCACCAACCGCGTGTGTAACCGTGATGGTCTCTTCTCGGCGGAGTCCGGGAAGTGAAAACTGTGTTGGAGTTATGCCTGACGTAGGTTGTTCTACGATCACTTCTTGATCATAGTTGTTCGACTGTGCCTTTGCTCTCTCTTCTCGCTCTCATTTGCGTATGTTAGCCACCATATATGCTAGTCGGTTGCTGCAGCTCCACCTCATACTTTTACCCTTCCTATAAGCTTAAATAGTCTTGATCGCGAGGGTGTGAGATTGCTGAGTCCCCGTGACTCACGGATACTTTCAAAACCAGTTTGCAGGTGTCGACGATACCATGCAGGTGACACAACTGAGCTCAGGAGGAGCTCTATGAAGATCGTGTTCGTTATTGTCGGTGTCAAAACCGGCGGATCTTGGGTAGGGGGTCCCGAACTGTGCGTCTAGGTTGGATGGTAACAGGAGGCAGGGGACACGATGTTTTACCCAGGTTCGGGCCCTCTTGATGGAGGTAAAACCCTACGTCCTGCTTGATTAATATTGATGATATGGGTAGTACAAGAGTAGATCTACCACGAGATCAGAGAGGCTAATCCCTAGAAGCTAGCCTATGGTATGATTGTTGTTCGTCCTACGGACTAAAACTCTCTGGTTTATATAGACACCGGAGAGGGCTAGGGTTACACAGAGTCGGTTACAATGGTAGGAGATCTACATATCTGTATCGCCAAGCTTGCCTTCCACGACAAGGAAAGTCCCTTCCGGGCACGGGACAAAGTCTTCAATCTTGTATCTTCACAGTCCAGGAGTCGGGCCGAAGGTATAGTCCGGCCATCCGGACACCCCCTAATCCAGGACTCCCTCAGTAGCCCCTGAACCAGGCTTCAATGACGATGAGGCCGGCGCGCAGATTGTCTTCGGCATTGCAAGGCGGGTTCCTCCTCCAAGTACTTCATAGAAGATTTTGAACACAAAGGTAGTGTCCGGCTCTGCAAAATAAGTTTCCACATATTGCCATAGAGAGAATAATTTTTACACAAATCTAATCTGCTGACGTATTCCGTAGCGTGACATCACACCATAGCCAGGTCTTTATTCGAATCATTTCATCGTCCCACCTCAGTGCGTTCAGCGAGGCGGTTTCCTTGGCACGTCTTGTTAAAGCAGATCGTGTCCCCTTATTCTAGGATTCTCATCAATACGGGTGTGGGTAACCCAACCGCGCCATTGACTACGACGCTTGGGAGATAAGCGAGTTTTACCAGGCTGGTGGGGCACATAGTCGCGTCCGCCCATATAAGGGGATAAGGATCCACCTTTTCATCCACGCCTTCTTCCTCCTTTGCCTATCCATTTCCGCGCACTCGAGCTCCAGCGCCCAAGTCCACACACCCCACCTCAACCTTCTCCAGCCATGTCCGGAGCGGGAGGCAAGTGGATGGTCTCCTCCGTCACGGAGGGACACATCAAAAGACTGAGGAAGGCCGGATACTTGTCTAACGACATTGCGCACCGGCTTCCCAAAGAGGGGCAGCTCATCCCCACCCCTAGGCCCCATGAAAGGGTGGTGTTCCTCCCCCATTTCCTCCGCGGACTGGGCTTCCCTCTCCACCCATTTGTCCGGGGGCTCATGTTCTACTATGGCCTGGATTTCCATGATCTGGCCCTGAATTTTGTCCTCAACATCTCGGCGTTTATCGTTGTATGCGAGGCTTTCTTCCGCATCCGCCCCCATTTCGGCCTATGGCTCAAGACAATGTCAAGCCGAAGGTGGTGCATGGCACCCAAGCGGAGTGCGGAGGCGCCATGGTGGGCAAGATGCCCAACGTCCTATGGTTCGAGGGCTCCTTCGTGGAGTCCCTAAAGGGATGGCAGTCGGGGTGGTTTTACATCACCGAGCCGCGTGACCCTGAATGCGTCGCAGCCCCCGAGTTCGATCCAGACCCCCTACGCGGCTCGCCTCCTGGAAAGAGACGGGCCTGTCATGGGGTAAAAAAGGAGAGCTGACCGGACTCCAAACATGCGTCCAAACCCTGGTGGACAGGAATCTCAAACTTGTCAACGTAGTCCAGGTTATGCTCATCCGTCGGATCCTCCCGTGTCAACAACGGGCTTTCAACCTGTGGGAGTTCGACCCGGCGTGGCACCGAACTCTGAGCAGGCTCTTCGACACGACATACGAAGATGCCTGGAAGGTGCTTTTCAAGGGCGCCGACGCCCCCGCATCCGCTACCGAGGATCGCGGATTCAGCACGCAGCGTCATGCTCGTGCGGTAAGCTGTTTTCACCTTTTACAGGGTATTAGTTTTTCATAGTTTGACTCCATGCGGGATCTAAGTTCCCTTACCTTTGACAGGATTGGTAGGAGACGTACGGACAGATCAACTGTCCGGCTCCTTTGCCCGAAGGCCCAGCGGACGCTCGCTTGGCGAAGCTGCTGGTTCCGGCATCTTACGTGGTGCCGGAGAAGAAGGCCGCGGGGACTCAAAAGAGTGCCCGGCACCAGGAGGTGTTGGATTCACCATCCGACGACTCCAAGGCGCACTCCTCCCATGAAGACGAGGAGGAGGAAGAAGAGACCTCTCCCCCCCCCCCAGCGGGGGGAGGGAAGAAAAGGAAGGCCGCCCCAACCGGGGAGGCTGAAGGGTCCAAGAAGGGGAAGACCCCTCCTTTGGACTACTCTACCAATGCCGACGACGGCGAAGAGGAGCGGCCGCACAGGGCCAAGCCCCTGGCAAAATCGTAAGTATCCGGATACCAGAGTGATTCATAGTATTCCCACATTGCACAGCTTTTCCTTATGTCAAACATGATTGTGCAGTCCGCCCAAGGCCGGGCTCGACGAGTCGTCGAGCGGCTCCCTGGACTCGTCGAATGTGAATTTGCTTCCGACGGCTTCCTCCCCCCACCCTACGGACGGCGCCGAGGTGGCGTCCCAACAGGTTCCAAGCCAGGAGGAGGTGGTCCTGGAGGCGCCGCAAGGCAACCTCCCGGACTCCAGGCGTAAAGGGGATAGAACCCCCAAGGGCTCCAAGTTCGGCCTTGAGCCGGACACCGCGCCGGAACCTTCAACGGTTCCGGACTCCGGTAGGCAGCCTCCTTCCAAGAGAGCAAGCCTACCGAGCCGGTGACCTCCGTCCAACCGGAGGCACCGGACAATTTGCTGGAGACGCTTAACGGCGCCTCCATCGACGAGGAGCACCGCACTGTTATGAGTGTGGTGATCCAGAAGGTTCGGTCCGCCAAGAGCGGACTGACTGAAGCATGTGCCAGCCTTCTAACAGGCTTTGAGGTAAGTAAAGAATATGTAAAAATATTACCGCATAGACAGTAGCCCCTGATGCTCTATTCGGCGTTCGAAAATAAAAGCCGAATAGAGGATCTAATAATCGCATGAGTCTAACATAATCAAGTCGATATGCGTATGCAGGCTTCGCTGCTGGCCTCCGCCGCACTGACTGCGGAGGTGGATACGCTGAAGCAGAACCTCGCGCTGTCCGAGAAAGAGCTCGGCCATGCCAGGAGGCAACTCGAGGAGAAGGAAGGTAAGTAATACCTTGCGCAATTATATAGAGAAGATGTGGTTGCAAAAGATGACAGGATCAACGTGCTATTATAGGGGCCATGGCCGAGGTGGCAACCCTTAAGCAAGCGCTGTCCGAGGCCGAAAACGAGGCGGCCGCGGAGCGCATGGAGAGAGAGAAGCAGGAGGCACGGGTGGAGGAGGTGCAGAAAGAGCTCCAGGCTCTCGTGAAAAAACACGAGGGTTTGTTGCTTGACTCAAAGATGCAAGCGTCCGAGCTTGCGGCAGCCCTCAAAAGCGCGAAGTCTGCCAAGGCCGAAGCCCAGAAAGCCCTCAAAGAAATTGACGCGATGAAGAAGATAGCGGCGGGTAAGGCATTCATTATGCAAAGCAAGCACGTGAAAGTGAATTACTTGTTACTTACCCGAGTCCGGAGCTCTCCAGGAGCATTCGCAGATTTGCCCCGCAGTGCATCTGATGCCGCCGCCTACTACCGAGCCGAGGAGGGGAGCTCGACAGAGAAGGTGTTCTGGTCTCAGTATGCTGAGGCCGGACACCTGGTGCCTTTGAGCGACCAGCTGAAGCAGATGGTCGAGCTCCACAAGGTTGCTGAACAGGCCATAAAGGGCCTCATAGTTCGGCTGTGGCCTGGAGAGGCTCTGCCTGGGAGCTACTTCAGGCTGGTGAGGCGGCTGGTGGATGCCTGTCCACGGCTTGAAGTAATCAAGCGCTCCGTCTGCATCGAAGGTCCCGTAGGGTGCTTGCCCGTGCTAAAGTGCACTGGGGCAAGATGGATGCGGAGAAGCTGGTGAAGGACGGGCCACCGCCGGTCAAGGAGCATCGCGTCCCAGAAGCGTATTATGAGGGCGTCCTGAAGGGTGCCCACCTTATAGCGGATGAATGCTCCAAAGATGTAATTTTTGAGTAAACTCGCATTTGTGATCCTGTACGCTGAAAACTTGTTCATATGCATTAAGCAACGCTTTTGAATTTAAAATATTACCTTTTGTGCGGACGTTTATCAAATTTGAGAGATGGCGAGTCGTCGGCTTCTGCCCCCATGCCACGAGTGCCGGGGTGTTCGGGATAAACATGAGCGCTCTTTTTCCCATTCTTGGGTCCTTCAAGGGAGGCGCTCAATGCAACGAACAAGGCAATCAGACTATAATGCTTGAACACTCTCACTTAGCCATAGAATTCTATAATTTTAAATTTCGGTGAAGCCCCTAGTGTTCGGAAGACCGAGTTCGGGGCGCTATCCACGCCTAGGCCAGACAAAGCCGATTTCTCGCTCTAAGCGGCATAAGTCTTTAGGGACTCGAAAACCTCTCGAACAGCGACCAGCTCTCGCCTCGTCATGATGGTCAGTTTTAGCTTTCTCTACTGAGGTGCTTAGCCCAGCTCAACTGGGGCACAATCGCAGTAGTTCTCCTAGTGCTACCTTAGCCGATATAACGGAACGTAAGGTACAAAAACATAGGAGCCGGGCAAACCCAACATTTGACCCAAGACATGATTCAGAGCCGATGCATATAATGCTATAAGTTCGGGGTGCCGCACTTGTGAAAGTGTTCGGACTTCTCACACCATGTTGTGGGGTACTTAAGCCCCTGGCGTATTGGCCGTACCAAAGTGTACGGGTGCAACATGTCATTAATGAACATATATTCGTAAAAAGAGGTAATGCAATAATAGACGGAAGCTATGCATTGTTTATTTAAAAAAGCTGCGATCAAAGCAGAACGATACAAATAGTGCGATAAGCAAAAGATGGGAGTATCAAATATGTCCTTTCCAGAGGCGAGCCGCGGAATGTTATGCGAAACAGGTATACTGCTCGTTATAGAGACCACCTTAGAGTTTCGTAGTGCGGCGTAGCTTTCTGCTTCCCTGGTTGTATCGTTTGTGCGGCAATTGTACTGCCGGACAAGCCTTCCAAAGAATGGAGTCCTGAAAATAAGAGAAAATTAAGAAATCAGCAGCCCCTAGTGCGGTTTAAGCCGCATTTCGGGCGTGCCGTGATGGTGCCCCTCCCCTATGCCCATGGTATTTCTAGAGCGTAGTTATGTACGCGCAACACTGGTTTCGCAAGTTCGCGAGGGCTGGGGTTGGGGCCGCATTGCTATGCTTGCTCGGAACGTGCCACGCGGTCTTGTTGTAGGTTACTCCGGGCGCGCTTGACGGTGTCCGGACGTTTAATGGCCGGACTGGAGAATTGCCTTGAGAGGCTGCTTTGTACTTCCGCTGTGATAGCCACCATATGCTCCTTTGTTCGGAGAGAGCGTTCGGTGTTTCCATTGACCGTGATGACGCCTCGAGCGCCTGGCATCTTGAGCTTGAGGTATGCATAGTGCGGCACCGCATTGAACTTGGCAAATGCGGTTCGCCCGAGCAGTGCGTGATAGCCACTGCGGAACGGGACTATCTCGAAGATTAACTCCTCGCTTCGGAAATTATTCGGAGATCCGAAGACCACTTCAAGTGTAACTGAGCCTATACAGTTGGCTTCTACACCTGGTATGACGCCTTTAAAGGTCATTCTGGTGGGTTTAATCCTCGAGGGATCGATGCACATTTTCCGCACTGTATCCTGATAAAGCAGGTTTAGGCTGCTGCCGCCGTCCATAAGGACTCTAGTGAGGTGAAATCCGTTAATAATTGGGTCTAGAACCAATGTGGCGAATCCGCCATGACGGATGCTAGTACGGTGGTCCCTTCGATCAAAAGTGATCGGGCAGGAAGACCATGGGTTGAACTTTGGGGCGACTGGCTCCATCTCGTATACGTCCCTTAGCACACGCTTCCGCTCCCTCTTGGGGACGTGGGTTGTGTATATCATGTTCACCGTCCGCACTTGTGGGGGAAAACCTTTCTGTCCGCTGTTGTTCGGCGGTCGGGGCTCCTCCTCGTCATTGCTATGCAGCCCCTTGTCTCTGCTTTCGGCATTTAACTTGCCTGCCTGCTTGAACACCCAACAATCCCTGTTGGTGTGATTGGCTGGTTTTTCGGGGGTGCCATGTATCTGGCATGAGCGGTCGAGTATTCGGTCCAAACTGGATGGGCCCGGAGTGTTTCTTTTGAATTGTTTTTTTCCGCTGACCGGGTTTAGAGCCTTTGAATCCGGCATTAACTGTCGTATCCTCAGTATTGTCGTCGTTAATGCGGCGCTTTTGCTTGTTGCGACGTGACCTACCACCGCTGTCCTTGGTATCCGAATTACCAGGGCTCTTGATCATGTTATTGCTGCGAGCTAGCCAGTTGTCTTCTCCCGCGCAAAAGTGGGTTATAAGTGTCGTGAGGGCTGCCATAGATTTCGGCTTTTCCTATCCTAGGTGCCGTGCAAGCCACTCATCGCGGATGTTATGCTTGAAGGCTGCTAGGGCCTCTGTGTCCGGACAGTCGACGATTTGATCTTTCTTGGTTAGGAACCATATCCATAATTGTCTGGCTAATTCCTCTGGCTGCTGAATTATGTGGCTTAGGTCATCGGCGTCTGGTGGTCGCACATAAGTGCCCTGGAAATTGTCGAGGAATGCGGCTTCCAGGTCCTCCCAACAACCAATTGATTCTGCTGGCAAGCTGTTGAGCCAATGCCGAGCTGGTCCTTTAAGCTTGAGTGGGAGGTATTTGATGGCGTGTAGGTCATCACCGCGGGCCATGTGGATATGAAGGAGATAGTCCTCGATCCATACCGCAGGATCTGTTGTGCCATCGTATTATTCGATGTTCACGGGTTTGAAACCCTCGGGGATTTGATGGTCCATTACTTCATCTTTGAAGCATAGTGGGTGTGCGGCGCCTCTGTATTGGGCTACATCACGACGCAGCTCAAACGAGCTTTGTCTAGTGTGTTCGGCCCGGCCGGATTTACTGTATCCGGCGTGACGAGTACCGTCTCGTGCCGTGGGGTGCCCACGTGATACGTAGATCGATCTTGTTTGCCTTGCCTTATCCTCCAACATATCTCGCAGGTCTGGCGCATTTTCCCATGCCTTGGTAGTTTTTGAGCGGCGCCGCAGTGGGGCTTGAGTGGAGGGCCGAGAGGCCTCTCTGTCGCGGCCACTAGGTGGCCGGTCGGCCGCATCATGCGTCGGTGATGTAGTTTAGGTGCTTCTTCGTCTAATTGGGGTAGCAACCTGCGCTTTGGGTAGCTCTTGGAGGGACGTTCGAGTTCATACTCTTCGGCCGCAAGGACTTCAGTCCATCTGTCGGCTAGCAAATCTTGATCAGCTCTAAGCTATTGCTGTTTTTTCTTGAGGCTGCTTGCCGCGGCCATAAGCCTGCGTTTGAAACGCTCTTGTTTGATGGGATCCTCCGGATTGACAAATTCGTCGTCGTCGAGGCTTGCCTCGTCTTCGGAGGGAGGCATATAATTATCGTCCTCGACCTCTGTGTCTGCCGCTCTCTCATGAGGGCTGGCTTCTCTATCCTCCTGTGCTGAATCTTGCTGGAGGTGGTTGTCTTCGGCACTATTCGGGGTGTTATTATCCCCCTTGCCGGAATCACCGTTTTTGTTTTGGCGGGATTTAGAGCGGCGCCGCTGACGCCGGCGCTTAGGCTGCTTCTTAGAGGGGTCATCCTCCGCTGTTCCACCGCCATTTCCTTCTTTTGGGGTGTCCACCATGTATATATCATACGACGAGGTGGCTTTCCAGTGCCCTATAGGTGCTGGTTCTTGATCGTCTCCTGCATCGGCGTCCATACCGTCGATGTCTTCGGAGTCGAAGTCGAGCATGTCGGTTAAATCATCGACAGTGGCTACGAAATGGGTGGTGGGTGGGCTTTGAATTTCTTCTTCATCCGCATCCCAACCTTGCCGACCATAGTCTGGCCAGGGCTCTCCTGACAGAGAGAGAGACTTTAGTGAATTCAGAATATCGCCGAAGGGCGAGTGCCGAAAGATGTCCGCGGCGGTGAACTCCATGATCGGCGCCCAATCGGGTTCGATCGGTCGGGGCGCAGAGGGCTCGGAGCCCGGAGAGGAGTCCGGCTCCTTGGAGTCACGGGCTTCGCGGAGAACAGGGCTGGTGTTCGGCTCGATCGCCGTAGAGATTGCAGCCCCCGAGGCGGTGTCTAACCACCCATCCTCGGTTGGTGTGATCGGCTCCGAGCTAGGGGTCGGAGCGGACACGGGTGCGGCCTCCAGGGCACTGTTCGGCGGCAGAGCTAAATCATGCCCATCATGACAGTGCGGCGCGCTCGGCTGTGGCTCGAATCCGTCGAAGATCAAGTCTCCACGGATGTCGGCCGTGTAGTTCAAACTTCCAAATCTGACCTAATGGCCAGGGGTGTAGCTTTCGATCTGCTCCAGATGACCAAGCGAATTAGCCCGCAGTGCAAAGCCGCCGAATACGAAGACCTGTCCGAGGAGAAAAGTCTCACCCTGGATCGCATCGCTGTAGATGATCGGAGAAGCCATCGGGCCTAAAAGTGATGACACAGAGGAACTCTCAATGAAAGCACCAATGTCGGTTTCAAAACCGGCGGATCTCGGGTAGGGGGTCCCGAACTATGCGTCTAGGTCGGATGGTAACAGGAGGCAGGGGACATGATGTTTTACCCAGGTTAGGGCCCACTTGATGGAGGTAAACCCTACGTCCTGCTTGATTAATATTGATGATATGGGTAATACAAGAGTAGATCTACCACGAGATCAGAGAGGCTAAACCCTAGAAGCTAGCCTATGGTATGATTGTTGTTCATCCTACGGACTAAAACTCTCCGGTTTATATAGACACCAGAGAGGGCTAGGGTTACATAGAGTCGGTTACAATGGTAGGAGATCTACATATCCGTATCGCCAAGCTTGCCTTCCACGCCAAGGAAAGTCCCTTCCAGACACGGGGCGAAGTCTTCAATCTTGTATCTTCATAGTCCACGAGTCCGGCCGAAGGTATAGTCCGACCATCCGGACACCCCCTAATCCAGGACTCCCTCAGTTATGTCGTTCCGTTTCCAGTTGATCAGTAGTGGAGCCCAGTCGGGACGATCGGGGATCTGTGTAGCATTTGGGGTA
The DNA here is from genome assembly GCA_034509565.1 of Triticum monococcum. Lineage (NCBI taxonomy): Eukaryota > Viridiplantae > Streptophyta > Magnoliopsida > Poales > Poaceae > Triticum > Triticum monococcum. The sequence goes on from CM067846.1 coordinate 492,315,786, forward strand.
GTCTTCTTTTATTTTGGGTTCCGTAGTCGGACCTTGTGTGTATCTGGATGATGTAATGCTTTATTCATGTATTGTGTGAAGTGGCGATTGTAAGCCAACTATGTACCTTTTCCCCTTATTGTATTACATGGGTTTTTGTGAAGATTACCTCACTTGCGACATTGCTTTCAATGCGGTTATGCCTCTAAGTCGTGCTTCGACACGTGGGAGATATAGCCGCATCGAGGGCGTTATAGCCGGTTGGAGTGCTGCCCCAAGGAGAGCGGCAGGGGCATCGGACTGGCGAGGGCCTGGCCTACCCATCGGCCCTCCAGCAGCTCTTCAGGCGGCAGCGGAGGAGCTGGGGAATCCAGAGGCTCCCCCGAGCTTCTCGGGACTCCGGAGACGAGCGACGACAGCTACGAGCCTCCGAGCTCGCGCCGTGCTCGGAGTAGGGCAACTGCATCGGGCCGCCGACACCACTGATCTGGGTGGGGTTGGCGCCGGCGCCGGGCAGTCCACTGTTGATGATGGCGTCGCTTGCGGAGGCGCGTGCAATTAGCATTCCTTAGGATTAGCACCTTTTGTTCCCTGCGAGGAATCGAAGCAACACCCCGCGGGGGTCATGTAAGGCGCCCGCCATGTCTTTTGCGAACATTATATCCCTAATATGAATCGATGCGAGATGCATGTCCTGTCCCAGCTCGGCTCCCCCTTTCTATCCTCGCGGGGACTTAGCGCTCTACGCTGTCAGGTCCCAGTCCCCAGGCAGGCTTCAGCCGTCGCTGGTATGCCAGGTCGCGATGGCGTGGTCAAGGCCAGGAGGTGAGTGGCCCGAGGTCCGGTAAGAGCCCCCGAGTCGCGATGCTCGGGAGGTCCCCTTTAGCGCTCGAGCAGCCCTCGCTGGACAAGAAAGGAAGGCAACGTCGCCGTGATAGAGCTGCACTAGGCGAGGGTTTGGAGCTGCGTTGGTCCGACTCCTGTAAGGGCGTGACCTATCTTTTGAGTTTGGGTTAGTCCTTCGACGGGGCGCCCGGCTCAAGCGGCGGTAGCTGAGGTGATGCTGGGTTAGGTCCTCGCGAGCTTCTTCCCACTTCCCCACATTTTCCTTAATGCTCTACGTCCTCAGGTCCCGGCCCTCAAGCGAGCTCAGCCGCCACTGGTATGACAGGTCACGATGTCATGGGTCAAGGCCAGGGGGTGAGGGCTGGAGAGCCAGTAGGAGCCCATGAGTCGCGATGCTCAGGCGCCCCCCTTTTAACGTGCAAGCGGTCCGTGCCGGAGAGAGGGAGAGATAGCTCGCGACGCCCCCAATGTTGCTCCTGGAGTGGGTCCTCATACCAATCACAAGGAGAGACAAGACCTGTCGCTACGGTTGCCAGCCAACCATTGGTCGCTCCGAGGGAGTGATTGGGGCACTAAGGGCCTGGTGAGGTGGCGCCTTGCGGGGCTGCGGCCGCCAGACCTCGACCACTCAGATTTATCGGCGTTGCAGGGGCGGACCCGTACGCAGACGTCGTGCCAGAGCGAGCGGCTCCATGGGTAGGTGTCAATCGCGCAGGCGGTTAGGTCACGTATGTTAAGTACGAAGGAGCAGATTCATTTCAAGTAGATGCGGGAAAAGCAAATGCCGCCGGGCCAGGCCCGAGCAGTTTGGGGATGATGCAGCCCGAGGGGCGCCTCCAACAAGGTAAGCAAAGTGCGTAAGTAAAACGGATATGTGTCGCAGGGACGGACCCACGCGACCTCGGAACGACGCGGCCCTATGGGCTCTCCCAGCTAAAAATGGAACTTGAAAGACGTCACATGATGCTGTTGAAGATGAAGCGATGCCGCAGAAGTGGGCGACGCGCGGTGAAGACATCGACCCTCACGAGCCCCCAGGCCCAGGAGCCTCGGGAGGCTCTGGGGGCACGGGTGGGTCTTCGAGGGCCATCTCCACCTCCGCCAGGACCGCACGATGCCTGACCTCCGGAGCCTCCAAAATGCTTCTCAGCAGGCGCTGATGAGCCCTGGCACGTCAATGCAGAAGCATAGCCCACCATCCCCGCCTGGATGTGGGGCCACGGTGGGCAAGCGGCGGCCGCCGTGCATGACTCTCGACTCCTGTAACTCATGGGTGTTCCCTGCGATGAACTCCTAAGGGTTTGGTCTTCCTTGCCTCATACCTTCCTGAGGGAAATGTGCCCGGAAGCACCCCTCCAAGTGGTGCCCGAGCGCCTCCCTCGTGACCTTGGCAAAGTCGATGGCTCTCCAAGAAAGAGCCCCCGAGCCCTGCCTGAGGAGGGCACCTGGCGCGCTTTCCTATGCAATAGAGGGTGGCGCTCCCTGAACGGGCGCGAATCCTGACGCAACGCCTTTGGAGGCGCCTGCCTCCTTATGGCTTGGGCCAGGCGAAGCCTTCTTCTTCTTAAGGGCCACCTCGGGAAGTCTTCCGCTCCTGTGATCTGGGTCTTCGATTGCCGCGGCTTGGAACACAAGCTCAAGTGAACACACCGCGTCCCTTTCCTCACAGGGTACGGTGATGACTCCACCGCTTCCTGGCATCTTGAGGACGTTGTAGCCATGGTGAGTCACTGCCATGAACTTGGTTAGGGCTGGGTACCCGAGGATGGCGTTGTATGGCAGGCGAATGAGGGCGACGTCGAAGTCAATGAGCTCGGTGTGGTAGTTGTTGCGCTGCCCGAAGGTGACTGGCAGGTTAAGGAGTCCTGGATTAGGGGGTGTTCGGGTAGCCGGACGATACCTTCAGCCGGACTCCAGGACTATGAAGATACAAGATTGAAGACTTCGTCCCGTGTCCGGAGGGGACTTTCCTTGGCGTGGAAGGCAAGCTTGGCGATGCGGATATTCAAGACCTCCTACCATTGTAACCGACTTTGTGTAACCCTAACCCTCTCCGGTGTCTATATAAACCGGAGGGTTTTAGTCTGTAGGACAACTTCATCATACAACAATCATACCATAGGCTAGCTTCTAGGGTTTAGCCTCCTTGATCTCGTGGTAGATCTACTCTTGTACTACCCATATCATCAATATTAATCAAGCAGGACGTAGGGTTTTACCTCCATCAAGAGGGCCCGAACCTGGGTAAAACATCATGTTCCTTGCCTCCTGTTACCATCCGGCCTAGACGCACAGTTCGGGACCCCCTACTCGAGATCCACCGGTTTTGACACCGACATTGGTGCTTTCATTGAGAGTTCCTCTGTGTCGTCGCTTTTAGGCCCGATGGGTCCTTTGATCATCAACAACGATGCAGTCCAGGGTGAGACTTTTCTCCCCGGACAGATTTTCGTCTTCGGCGGCTTCGCACTGCAGGCCAATTCGCATGGCCACCTTGAGCAGATCGAAAGCTACACCCCTAGCCATCAGGCCAGGTTTGGAAGCCTAAACTACACAGCTGACATCCGCGGGGACTTGATCTTCGACGGATTCGAGCCACAGCCAAGCGCGCCGCACTGTCTCGATGGGCATGATATAGCTCTGCCGCCGAACAGCGCCTTGGAGGCCGCACACGCATCGGTTCCGACCATTGATTTGGAGCCTACTGCGCCGATCGAGGATCAGCGGTTGGACGCTGCCTCAGGGGCTGCGATCTCAGAGGCGATCGAGGCGAACTCCAGCCCCGCACTCCGCATGGCCCGTGACTCCGAGGTGCCGGATTCCTCTCCGAACTCCGAGCCCCCCGCGCCCCTGCTGATCGAATCCGATTGGGCGCCGATAATGGAGTTCACCATCGCGGACATCTTTCAGCACTCGCCCTTTGGCGACATCCTGAATTCTCTAAAGTCTCTCTATTTATCAGGAGAGCCCTGGCCGGACTACGGTCAGCAAGGTTGGGATACGGACGATGAAGAAATTCAAAACCCACCCACCACCCACTTCGTAGCCACTATCGACGACTTAACCGACATGCTTGACTTCGACTCCGAAGACATCGACGGCATGGACGACGATGCAGGAGACGAACAAGAACCAGCACTTGTAGGGCGCTGGAAGGCCACCTCGTCATATGACATATATATGGTGGACACTCCAAAGGATGGAGATGGCGATGGAACAGCGGGGGACGATAACTCTAAGAAACAGCCCAAGCGCCGGCGTCAGTGGCGCCGCTCGAAATCCTGCCAAAGCAAAAATGGTGATTCCGGCACGGGAGATAATACTACTCCGGATAGCACCGAAGAACACCCCTCCAGCAAGATTCAGCACAGGAGGACAGAGAAGCCAGCCCTCACAAGAGGGCGACGGACCAAGAGGTTGAGGACGATAATTATACGCCTCCCTCCAAAGACGAGGCAAGCCTCGACGACGGCGAGTTCGTCATGCCAGAGGATCTCGCCGAACAAGAGCGTTTTAAACGCATGCTTATGGCCACGGCAAGCAGCCTCAAGAAAAAGCAGCAACAGCTTAGAGCTGATCAGGATTTGCTAGCTGACAGATGGACTGAAGTCCTTGCGGCCGAAGAGTATGAACTCGAACGCCCCTCCAAGACCCAAAGCGCAGGCTGCTACCCCGACTAGAGGAGGAAGCACCTACATCACCAGCGCATGACATGGCCGACCGGCCACCTCGTGGCCGCGACAGAGAGGCCTCTTGGCCCTCCACTCAAGCCATGCCCCGACGCCGCGTCAAGCATACTAAGGCACAGGAAAATGCGCCCGACCTGCGTGACATACTGGAGGACAAGGCAAGGCAAACAAGATCGATCTACGGACCGTGCAGGCGCCCCACGGCACGTGACGGTGATCGTCACTCCGGATGCAATAAATCCGGCCGGGCCGAACTCAAGAGACAAAGCTCCTTTGAGTTGTGTCGTGATATAGCCCAATACAAAGGCGCCGCACACCCACTATGCTTCACAGATGAAGTAATGGATCATAAAATCCCTGAGGGCTTCAAACCCGTAAACATCGAATCGTACGATGGTACAACAGATCCCGCGGTATGGATCGAGGATTATCTCCTTCATATCCACATGGCCCGCGGTGATGATCTACACGCCATCAAATACCTCCCGCTCAAACTTAAAGGACCGGCCCGGCATTGGCTGAATAGCTTGCCAACAGACTCAATCGGTTCTTGGGAGGACCTGGAAGCCACATTCCTTGATAACTTCCAGGGCACTTATGTGCGACCACCGGACGCCGATGACCTAAGCCACATAATTCAGCAGCCAGAGGAATCGGCCAGGCAATTCTGGACACGGTTCCTAACAAAGAAAAACCAGATAGTCGACTGTCCGGACGTAGAGGCCTTAGCGGCCTTCAAGCATAATATCCGTGACGAGTGGCTTGCCCGGCACCTGGGACAGGAAAAGCCGAAATCTATGGCAGCCCTCACGACACTCATGACCCGCTTTTACGCGAGAGAAGACAGCTGGCTAGCTCGCAGCAACAATTTAACCAAGAACCGTGGTAATTCGAATACCAAGGACAAAAGCGACGGGTCGCGTCAGAACAAACAAAAGCGCCGCGTTAACAGCGACAGCAACGAGGATACAGCAGTTAATGCCAGATTCCGAGGCTACATATCCGGTCAACGGAAAAGCCATTCAAAAGAAATACTGAGGGCCCGTCCAGTTTGGACCGAATACTCGACCGCTTGTGCCAGATACATGGCACCCCGGAAAAGCCAGCCAATCACACCAACAGGGATTGTTGGGTGTTCAAGCAGGCAGGCAAGTTAAGAGCCGAAAACAAAGACAAGGGGCTGTATAGCGACAACGAGGAGGAGCCCAGGCCGCCGAACAACGGTGGACAGAAGGGATTTCCCCCACAAGTGCGGATGGTGAACATGATATACGCAACCCACATCCCCAAGAGGGAGCGGAAGCGTGCGTTATGGGACGTATATGCGATGGAGCTAGTCGCCCCAAAGTTCAACCCATGGTCCTCCTGCCCGATCACCTTTGATCGAAGGGACCACCCCACTAGCATCTGTCACGACGGCTTCACCGCATTGGTTCTAGACCCAATCATTGACAGATTTCATCTCACAAGAGTCCTCATGGATGGCGGCAGCAGCCTGAACCTGCTTTACCAGGATACAGTGCGAAAAATGGGCATAGATCCCTCGAGGATCAAGCCCACCAAAACGACCTTTAAAGGTGTCATACCAGGTGTAGAAGCCAACTGTACAGGCTCCGTCACACTGGAAGTGGTCTTCGGATCTCCGGATAACTTCCGAAGCGAGGAGTTAATCTTCGACATAGTCCCGTTCGTAGTGGCTATCACGCACTACTCGGGCAAACCGCATTCGCAAAATTCAACGCGGTACCGCACTATGCATACCTCAAGCTCAAGATGGCAGGCCCTAGAGGAGTAATCACGGTCAATGGGAACACTGAACGCTCCCTCCGAACGGAGAGCACACGGCAGCGCTCGCAGCAGAAGTACAAAGCAGCCTCTTGTAACGCCCCGAGACCGATGTGCCAGTTGTCGTCTAGTTATTCGCTTTCGTTGTCATGTCATTGCTTGCATGTCATGCATTGCATATCATGTCATCATGTGCATTGCATCATCATGTTTTCAAAACTTGCATCCGTCCCGGCCTCCTCGTTCTCTCCGTTGTCCGTTCTGAGCCCAGACACACTTGCACGCGCCCGCGGCATGTCCGAAATATTATTTTATAAGTGGCCAGAAAATGTTCTCGGATTGGATTGAAATTTGGTGTGCGGTCTTATTATAGTGTAGACAGATCGCCTGTCAAGTTTCATCGCAATCGGAGTTCGTTTGACGCCCCAACGGATAAATATAGCGGCAATAGTAGCCGGTCTAACGTCGGACGTTTTCGGTCTCCGGAAACAGATGCCGGGCTTCCCTCTCTTCTCTTCTCTCAGCCCGGGACCGTCTACACAGATCACTACCTACCGCCAGGTCCAACCTAACCCCTCTCGTCAGCCCGCAGCCCCCCTCGCGCGCGTCCGAAAGTTGTCCCGGACCCGACCCGGACTGTCGTTACCGCTGTGTCCGGATCAACCCCAAACGTCTACAAAACGTCACCGTTTTCTCATTTGGCCTCCCTAGCTATTTTATTCACGTCCGTACGATTTTAATCGAGGGACCTTTTGCCCCTATCCAAAAATCCTATTGCTATATATAGACCTAGGCAGCAACCCTAAAACCTAGGGGGTTTGTCCCATCGCCGCCGCCACTCTATCTAATCCCCTCCCGGGATCTTCCCAGATCAAATCCATCCATCCATAGCGCCACCCTCCTCCTCGTTTTCTCAACCAGGCCAACCATCGAGCCCCTCTTCCCGAGTCGCATCGCCCCTGCTCGCGTCGCTTTCCTCTGCCTCCCCCTGCTCCAGTTCGAGCGAGCAAGGAGCTCCTCCTCATCGTCCCAGCAGCAGCAGAGCCGTCGCTAGGCCAGCCTCGTCCCTCTCCCTCCCTTCGTTCTCCTCCTCCCATCGCCTCTCTCTCTCTAAGCACTCTCTCTCTCCCTCTCAGGTGCCCGTAGCCGCCGCCCATGGAGATCGTCGTGGCCCCCGTCTTCGCCAGATCCGGCCGGGATCCACCGGATCTGGGTGCCCCGCCATTGTCCTGCCCATGTTCGGCCTCCCCTACATCGCCAGTCGCTGCCCCTGCTTCCTCTCATCGGAGACAGACGAGCGCCGTGCCTGGTCCCATTGACCGCATCGCTCGCACGGGTCGGCTTCGCTCCGTGCCAGATCCGCATCGCGCCAGCCCAATCGGCCTCGCCTCCGACCCAGGCCGCCTCCGCACCGGCCCAGCCTCCGCACCAGGCCAGCTCCAGCGCGTGGGCCGGCCCATCTCTCCAGCCAGTCGCCTGCCTCACCCGGCCCAGCTTCCCCAGGCTCAGCGCCCCGGCCTGCTTCCTCGCCAGATCCGGCCTCTGGCCCAATGTGAGCAGCACCCCAGCCCAGCGCATTGTTCAGAATCAGCCCGTTTCTGTTTTTTTCCTCTTTGCGAATTTGTCTATTATCCAGAGATTTACAGAATTGCAGAAAACCCCCTATACATCATGCATTTAACAACTTCTAAACCGTGCATCGGATCTAAGCAAACTTAATATGAAACTTGCTTAAAATTGTGTCTAGTTTAATAATATCCAACTTTCACCCATGTTTAAAATGTGTAAAATGTTGTTTGCATATATTTTGCCCCTATGCCATGCTAAAATGATTTAATTCATAACTAAATAACCGTAACTCCGATTTTAATAAACTTTATATGTAAATGGGGTAGAATTTTGCCTAGTTTATCATGGTGGCATCACTTTGCATGTTAAACAACTCTAAAATTGTGTTTAGGACAGATCAGGACCAAACCTAATATTTGCACATGGGGATTTTCCGGACTTGTTGTTTTGTTGTTCCGGCCTCATTTAAACATGCCTAGATTAGATAGTTTCATCATGTTTCACCTCTTGCCATGTTAATCAACATTTAATTTTGTTGGGGTACATAAACGAGAGAGAACTAAATAATTGATGTGGTGTTTCGTCAATATGCAACTCGTTGCATATTGAGCTCCACTTAATTTGTAGGATTGTTTGTGCTCTTTGCCATGCCATGCCATGCCTCTTTAAACCGGACATGCATCATACTCGTTTGTGCATCATGCCATGTTGATGTGTTGGTTGTTTACTATGTTGTGTGCTTCTTTTCCGGTGATTGCTTCTTCGGGTTGATTCTGGTAACGTCGAGTTTGTGAGGACCCGTTCATCTACGTCCATTTGTCTTCTTCATGGACTCGTTCTTCTTCCTTGCGGGATTTCAGGCAAGATGATCATACCCTCGAAATCACTACTATCTTTGCTATGCTAGTTTGCTCGCTCTTTTGCTATGCCAATGCTACGATGCCTACCACTTGCTTGTCAGCCTCCCAAATTGCCATGTTCAGCCCCTAACCCACCTTGTCCTAGCAAACCGTTGATTGGCTATGTTACCGCTTTGCTCAGCCCCTCTTATAGTGTTGTTAGTTGCAGGTGAAGATTGAAGTTTGTTCCTTGTTGGAACATGGAGATCGTTCCTTATTGGAACATGTTTACTTGTTGGGATATCACTATATATCGTATTTAATTAATGCATCTATACACTTGGTAAAGGGTGGAAGGCTCGGCCTTATGCCTGGTGTTTTGTTCCACTCTTGCCGCCCTAGTTTCCGTCATATCGGTGTTATGTTCCCGGATTTTGCGTCCCTTACGCGGTTGGGCTATAATGGGAACCCCTTGACAGTTCGCCTTAAGTAAAGCTTTGCCAGCAATGCCCAACATTGGTTTTACCATTTGCCACCTAGCCTTTTTCCCTTGGGAGTCGCGCATCCCGAGGGTCATCTTTATTTTAACCCCCCAGGCCAGTGCTTGTCTAAGCGTTGGTCCAAACTAGAGCCACTTGCGGCGCCACCTCGGGGAAACTTGAGGGCTGGTTTTAGCTGTACGTAGTGTTCATCCGGTGTTGCCCTGAGAACGAGATATGTGCAGCTCCTATCAGGATGTCGGCGCATCGGGCGGTGTTGCTGGTTTAGTTTTACCCTGTCGAATTGTCTTGTTGTACTGGGATACCGAGTCTGATCGGAATATCTCGGGTGGAGGTCTATTCCTTCATTGACCGTGAGAGCTTGTCATGGGCTATGTTGGGACACCCTGCAGGGATTTGAACTTTCGAAAGCCGTGCCCGTGGTTATGGGCAGATGGGAATTTGTTAACGTTCGGTTGTAGAAAACCTGAACTTGACCTTAATCAAAATGAATCAACTGCGTGTGTAACCGTGATGGTCTCTTTCCGGCGGAGTCCGAGAAGTGAACACGGTTGTTGGAGTTATGCTTGACGTAGGTAGTCCAGGATCACTTCTTGATCATACTTTTATCGACCGTGCTTTGCCTTCTCTTCTCGCTCTCATTTGCGTATGTTAGCCACCATATATGCTAGTCGCTTGCTACAGCCCCACCTCATACCTTTACCTTACCCATAAGCTTATATAGTCTTGATCGCGAGGGTGTGAGATTGCTGAGTCCCCGTGGCTCACAGATACTTCCAAAACCAGTTTGCAGGTGCCGATGAGTCCGTGCAGATGACGCAACCAAGCTCAGGAGGAGGTCGTTGAAGACCTTGTTCATTTGTGTTGTTTCGTTCTAGTTGATCAGTAGTGGAGCCCAGTTGGGGTCGATCGGGGACCTTTGTCGCATTTGGGGTTCTTCTTTTATATTTTGGTTCCGTAGTCGGACCATGAGTGTATTTGGTTGATGTAATGCTTTATTCTTGTATTTGTGTGAAGTGGCGAGTGTAAGCCAACTATGTATCTCTTTCCCTTATTATATTACATGGGTTGTGTGAAGATTACCTCACTTGCGACATATGCCTTCAATGCGATTATGCCTCTAAGTCGTGCCTCGACACGTGGGAGATATAGTCGCATCGAGGGTGTTTCACCTCTCTAGGCAGTTCTCCAGTTCGGCCTTCAAAAAGCCGGACACTATCAAGCGCGCCCGGAGTACCCTACAACAAGACCGCCTGGCATGTTCTGAGCTTGCGTAGCAATGCGGCCCCAACCCTAGCCCTCGCGATATAGCGAAACCAGTGCTTCGCGTACATAACTACGCTCTTGAAATACCATGGGCACAGGGGAAGGGGCACTATCACGGCACGCCCGAAATACGGCTTAAACCGCACCAGGGGCTGCCGGATTCCTTTTTTTCTTTTTTCTCTTACTCTCAGGACTCCATACTTCGGATAACTCGTTCGGCAATTCAACTGCCGCACAAACGATGCAAGATCCAGGAAAGCAGACAAGCCACGTCGCATTATGGAACTCCCAGGTGGTCTCTATTGCGAGCAGTATACCTGTTTTTTAATACAATTCTGCGGCCTGCCCCTGGCCAGGACATGTTAAATAGTCCAATTTCTTTTGCTTATCGCACTATTTGTATCGTTCCGCTTTCATAGTTGCCTTTCTATAAACAATGCATAGCTTTCTATCTATTTTTTGCATTATCCTCTTTTTATATATATGTTTATTAATAACATGTTGCATCCGTACACTGTGGTACGGCAAAAATACGCCAGGGGCTTCAGTACCCATCAATATGGCGTGAGAAGCCCGTACACTTTCACAAGTGCGGCACCCCAAACTTATAGCACTATATGCGTCGGCTCCGAATCATGATTTGGGTCAATAGTTGGGTTTGCCCGGCTCCTATGTTTTGGTGCCTTACGTTCCGCTATATCGGCTAAGGTAGCACTAGGAGAACTACTGCGATTGTGCCCCAGTTGAGCTGGGCTGAGCACCTCAGTAGAGAAAGCTAAAACTGACTGTCATGATGAGGCGAGAGACCGGTCGCTGTTCGAGAGGTTTTTCGAGTCCTTAAAGACTTATGTCGCTTCGAGCGAGGAACCGGATTTGTCCGGCCAAGGCGTGGATAGCGCCCCGAACTCGATCTTCCGAATACTAGGGGCTTCGCCGAAATTTAAAATTATAGAGTTCTATGGCTAAGTGAGAGTGTTCAAGCATTATAGTCCGATTGCCTTGTTCGTTGTGCTGAGCGCCTCCCTCGACAGACCCAATCATGGGAAAAAGAGCGCCCAGGTTTATCCCGAACACCCCAGCACTAGTGGCATGGGGGCAGAAGCCGACGACTGGCCATCTCTCAATTTTTTGATAAACGGCCGCACAGAAAGTAATATTTTAAATTCAACAAGCATTGCTTAGCGCATATGAACAAGTTTTCAGCGCACAGGATAACACGAGCGAGTTCATTCAAAAATTACATCCTTGGTACATTCATCCGCCATACGGCGGGCACCAGCCAGAACATCCTTGTAATAGTTCTCGGGCTTGCGATGCTCCTTCCCCGGTGGTGGCCCGTCCCTCACAAGCTTCTCACCGTCTAGCTTACCCCAGTGCACCTTTGCACGGGCAAGGGCCCTATGGGCACCTTTGATGCAGACGGAGCGCTTGATGACCTCGAGCCATGGACAAGCCTCCACCAGCCACGACACCAGTCTGAAGTAGCTCCCAGGAAGGGCCTCTCCAGGCCACAGCCGAACTATGAAGCCCTTCAGGGCTTGTTCGGCCGCCTTGTGGAGCTCGACCAGCTGCTTCAGTTGGTCGCTCAAGGGCACAGGGTGTCCGGCCTCAGTGTACTGAGACCAGAACTCCTTCTCCGTCGAGCTGCCTTCCTCGGCTTGGTAGAATGCGGCGGCATCGGATACGTTGCGGGGAAGATCTGCGAATGCCCCCGGAGAGCTCCGGATTCGGGTAAGTAATAGGTGGTTTACTTTTATATGTCTGATTTGCATAGAGAATTCCCTACCCGCCGCTATCTTTTTCGCCGCATCCAATTCCTGGAGGGCCTTCTGGGCTTCGGCCTGGGCAGATTTGGCAGCTTTAAGGGCCGCAGCAAGCTCAGACGCTCGCGTCTTCGAGTCGAGCTCCAAACTCTCATGTTTTTTCATGAGAGCCTGAAGCTCTTGCTGCACCTCGCCGACCTGCGCCTCAAATTTCTCCCGCTCGGTGCACTCCGTGGCCGCTTTCTTCTCGGCCTCGGACAGCGCCTGCTTGAGGGTCGCCACCTCAGTTGTGGCCCCTACAATAAGCAGTGTACTCCTATCATTTTTTGCAATTGCGTCTTCTTATAGGCATTTTTTCTATAAGTTATCTCTTACCTTCTTTCTCCCCGAGCTGCCGTTTGGCAAGGCCGAGCTCTTGCTCAGTCCGCTCGAGGCCCTGCTTCAGGGCACCCACCTCCGCAGTCAGTGCGGCGGTGGCCAGCAACGAAGCCTGCATACGTATATTGACTCCTTTTTAGTTAGACTCCTGTGATATTTAATAGATCCTCTATTCGGCTTTTCTTTCCGAACGCCAAACAGAGCATCAGGGGCTACTGTCTATGCATTAATATTTTTACATATTTTTTACTTACCTCGAAGCCTGTTAGAAGGCTAGCACAAGCTTCAGTCAGTCCACTTTTGGCGGACCGAACCATCTGGACCACCATACTCATGATGGTACGGTGCTCCTCATCGATGGAGGTGCCCTTAAGCACCTCCAGCAGATTGTCCGGCGCCTCCGGTTGGACGGAGGATGCCGGCTCAATAGGCTTGCTCCTCTTGGCAGGAGTTCGCCTGCCGCGGTGCGGAACCGTTGATGATTCCGGCGTGGTGTCTAGCTTAAAGCCGGACTTGGATCCCTGGGGGGTCTGGTCCCCTTTACTCCTGGAGTCCGGGAGGTCGCCTCGCGGTCCCTCCTGGACCACCTCCTCTTGCCCCGGAGCTTGTCGCGACACCACTTCGGCGTCATCCGCAGCACAGGGGGAGGCAGCAGGCGGAACTGAATTCACGTCCGATGAATCCAGGGAGCCGCTCGACGACTCGTCGAGCCCGTCCTTGGGTGGGCTGCATGATTATATTCGACATTAGGGAAAGCTGCGCAACAAAAGGAATATCATGAGTTACTCTGGTATCCGAACACTTACGATTTCGCCGGATGCTTGGACCTGTCCGGCCACTCCTCTTCGTCCTCGTCGGCGTCGGGGGCGTAGTCCAGCGGAGGGGTTTTCCTCTTCTTGGACCCTTCGGCCTCCCCTACTGGGGCGGCCTTCCTCTTCTTTCCTCCCCCCGCTGGAGGGGGAGAAGTCTCTTCTTCCTCCTCCTCGTCTTCACGGGAGGAGTGCATCTCAGACTCATCGGATGACGAGTCCGACACCACCATATGCTGGGAACTCTTTCGAGTCCCCGTGGCCTTCTTCTTCTTGGCCTTCTTCTCTGGCACCACATAAGGTGCCGGAACCAGCAGCTTCGCTAGGAGAGCAGGGGCTGGGTCTTCGGGCAAGGGAACCGGACAGTTAATCAGTCCGGACTTCGCCTGCCAATCCTATCAAAGGTGAGGGAGTTTAGATCCCGCATAGAGTCAAACTATGAAGAAAACTTAACATCCTGTAAAAGATGAAAATATTTTACCTCGCCAGCAGGACGCTGCGAGCTGAATCCGCGGTCTTCAGAGGCGGATGTGGGAGCCTCGGTGCCTTTGGTTAGCCCCTTCCAGACATCTTCGTACGTCGTGTCGAAGAGCCTGCTCAGAGTTTGGTGTTGCATCGGGTTGAACTCCCACAAATTGAAGTCCCGTTCTTGACACGGAAGGATCCGGCGGATGAGCATGACCTGGACTACATTGACATGCTTGAGCTACTTGTTCACTAGGGACTGGATGCATTTTTGCAGTCCGGTCACCTCTTCTTCGTCGCCCCACGACAAGCTCGTCTCCTTCTAGGACGTGAATCGCATAGGGGGTCCGGGTCGGAATTCAGGGGCTACGATCCACTTCGGATCACGTGGCTTGGTGATGTGAAACCACCCTGACTGCCACCCCTTCAAGGTCTCCACAAAGGAGCCCTCGAGCCATAGGACGTTGGCTATTTTGCCTGCCATGGCACCTCCGCACTCCGCCTGGTTGCCGCGCACCACCTTTGGCTTGACGTTGAAGGTCTTGAGCCAGAGGCCGAAATGGGGGCGGATGCAGAGGAAAGCCTCGCACACGACGATAAACGCCGAGATATTGAGGATGAAGTTCGAGGCCAGATCGTGGAAATCTAGGCCATAGTAGAACATGCGCCCGCGGACAAATGGCTGGAGAGGAAAACCCAGTCCACGGAGGAAGTGGGGAAGAAATACTACCCTCTCATGGGGCCTTGGGGTGGGGAGAAGCTGCCCCTCCTCAGGAAGCCAGTGCGCGATGTCTTTGGACAGGTATCCGGCCTTCCTTAGCTTTTTGACATGGCCCTCCGTGACGGAGGAGACCATCCACTTGTCTCCCGCTCCGGACATTGTTGGAGAAGGTTGAGGTAGGAAGTGCGGGATTGGGCGCTGGAGCTCGGGTGCGCAGAAGATGGGTAGGCAAAGGAGGAAGAAGGCGTAGGTAAAAAGGTGGATCCTTATCCCCTTATATGGGCGGATGCGACTGTGCGTCCCCACCAGCCTAGTAAAACTCGCTTGCCTCCCCAGCACCATGATAAATGGCGCGGTTGGGTTACCCACGTCCGTATTGATGAGAATCCCGTAAATGGAGGACATGATCTCTGCTTTGACAAGACGTGCCAATGAAACCGCCTCGCAAAACACGCTGAGGTGGAAAAGTGAAAACGATTCGAATAAAGGCTTGGCCGTAGTGTGATGTCACGCTACGGAATACGTCAGCGAATTAGATTTGTGTTAATATTATTCTCTCTGTGGCAATACGTGGAAACTTATTTTGCAGAGCCGGACACTACTCTTGGTGTTTACAAACTTTTATGAAGAATTTGGAGGAGGAACCCGCCTTGCAATGCTGAAGACAATCTATGCGTCGGACTCGTCGTCATTGAAGCCTAGTTCAGGGGCTACTGATGGAGTCCTGGATTAGGGGGTATTCGGGTAGCCGGACTATACCTTCAGCCGGACTCCAGGACTATAAAGATACAAGATTGAAGACTTCGTCCCCTGTCCGGATGGGACTTTCCTTGGCGTGGAAGGCAAGCTTGGCGATGCGGATATTCAAGATCTCCTACCATTGTAACCGACTTTGTGTAACCATAACCCTCTCCGGTGTCTATATAAACCGGAGGGTTTTAGTCCGTAGGACAACTTCAACATACAACAATCATACCATAGGCTAGCTTCTAGGGTTTAGCCTCCTTGATCTCGTGGTAGATCTACTCTTGTACTACCCATATCATCAATATTAATCAAGCAGGACATAGGGTTTTACCTCCATCAAGAGGGCCCGAACCTTGGTAAAACATCGTGTTCCTTGCCTCCTGTTACCATCCGGCCTAGACGCACAATTCGGGACCCCCTACCCGAGATCCGCCGGTTTTGACACCGACAGCAGGCGAACTTGCCCTATCAGAACGGTGGAACCATCAGTCACTCCTAAGAAAGGCCTGGTCGGCTGGAGCTGATCATACGGCACTTGGAGATTGTCGAACGTCTCGACGGACAGGACGTTGAGTCCTGCTACGCCATCCACGAGGGTCTTGGTGACCCGCACATTGCTGATGACTAGGGAGCAATGCATCGGAAGAACTCCGGCCGTTGCGGCGTACTTGAGCTGATCCGCTGAGCTGAACGTGATGGCGCACGTAGACCACCTGAGAGGGCGCGTGGCCTCAAGCTTGGGGAGGACTGCATTCACCTCGCGAGTAAACTGCTTGAAGATGCGCTGTGATGCTGGGGCCTGGGCGCCACCCAAGATGCAAGCGATTGCGCGCAGCTCCTGGAAACCCCCAGCCCCCTCGTCTTGATGTTGGTCTTCGTTCCTTCTTGGAGGTGGTGGTAGAGGAGGGAGGCATGCGTTGCCGTGCGGGCGATCCTCACGAGGCTGATCCCTCCAGCCTCCCTCACGAGGCTGGTCCTGCCAGCGATCCTCGTGAGGTCAGTCACACCACCCTTGGCGAGGGCCACGGTCTTCCCATTGTCCTCCACCTCTTCCTCCTCCTCGGCCATAGCCCCTGTCGTTGCGCTCGAGGCGTCGGCCGATATGCCCATCTCGCACGGCCCTGAGCTCTTGGCATTCATTGGTGTTGTGGGTGTGGAGGTTGTGGTACACGTAGTATCGGCTGCCCTTGGGTGACTCAGGTTGATCCCTGCCTCGCTTGGTGTCTGGTTCCGCTGCGAGCACGGCAGCTCCCTTACGCTTCACGTCCTTGGCCTTGGGCTTTTTCTCTTCTGGGTCGGCAGCTGGGAGCTTGAGGAGGGAGAGGCGTCCTTCCTCAGCCCTGGCGCACTTGGTCGCCAAGTTGAACAGCTCCAGGGATGTGCACAGGTCTTCATGGATTGCCAGCTCCTCCTTCATCTTGATGTCGCGCACGCCGTCAGAGAAGGCTGAGATAATGGCTTCCTCAGTCACCCTGGGGATCCTGAGGCGAGCGTTGTTGAAGCGCTAGATGTATTTCTGCAAGGTTTCCCCTGGCTGTTGCTTGATGCGGCGCAGGTCGCTTATGGCCGGGGCTGGTCGCGAGTGCCCTGGAAGTTGGCGATGAAGCGAGTGCACATCTTGTCCCAAGAGGAGATCGTGCTGGGAGCCAGGTTCAGGAGCCAGGTGCGAGCGTCGTCCTTGAGCGCCATGGGAAACCAGTTCGCCATGACCTTTTTGTCTCCGTTGGCGGCTTCGATGCCCAGCTCGTGGAGCTGCAGGAATTCCACGGGGTCCGCCATGCCATCGTAGCGAGGGGGCAGATCAGGCTTGAACTTTCCTGGCCATGTGATGCCGCGTAGCTCGGGGGTGAAGGCGCGGCAGCCTGCTATGGCCACCAGTGCCCTTTGCTGGTGCTGGGCCTGCTCCTGGTGATTACCACGCGCCGCCGCTTGGAGCAGCGCGGGGTCTCGGCGTGGAGGCACAGGGACGCGATCTTGGCGGGCCGGTGCTGGGAGCGCGCGAGCACCTTCTTGGGAACGAGGGATCTCTTGGCAGCTTCCTTCTTGCCGCGCAGGTGCCGGACATGGAGGGTCTCGCCCTAGGGCTGTGCTCCTTGGAGCCAGGGTGCCTTCTTGGGGAGGAGGTGGCGGAGGCGCCTCCTGATCCTCGCCCCTGTGCGGAATGGAGGGCGAGGCAGTGAGAGGGATGGCAAAGGAGAGCCTCCTGCGGTGCTGACAAGCTCGGTGATGCGAGCGAGCCAGTCCTCGTAGAGGTCGTTGACGGGGCGGTAGTGCAGGAGCTCTCTTGCCAGGAGCAGCACGGCGTGCGCGTCCATGGGGGCGCAACGGGCGTGGGATGATGAACCGGCTGGAGTCAGTGACGGGGTTGCGGTGTGGCCCTCCCGCCGCACTGAAGGATGCTGGGATGAGGCCTGCTGCTCGTTCCCCACTGGGCCGGTGGCGGCGTTGGCGGCAGGTGACGAGGAACGACGAGGGCGTCCACCGACGGGCGTCGTCTGGGCGACACGGGTGGCAAGAGCAGCCCGGCGCTCGGCGCGAGCCCGGCGAGCGTCAGCCATGGACACGACGAAAGATCACACACAAACAGCGGAAGATAGATTCCGGCGCACCCCTACCTGGCGCGCCAAATGTCGGATTTCAGGTTCCGGCAGACACTTAAGGTTCGAACTCTGGGGTGCGCACGGAGATCTTTCCCATATCGACTCGCACGTCTATGGCTCGCAAGGAATCTAGGCTGGAAAGAAGAACACACAAGGGACACAAGGTTTATATTGGTTCGGGCCACCGATGTGGTGTAATACCCTACTCTAGTGTGTGGTGTAGTGGATTGCCTCAGGGGCTGATGATGAACAATACAGGGGAAGAACGGCCTCGCGAGAGGTGTTCTTGAGCTGGTGTGGTATGTTCTACTTGGTCCGGACCTTTCTCTCTTTCTTTCTCTTCTCCCCCTTTTCCTTTCTCCTCTTCTCCTCTCTTTTTCCCTCCTCCTTGGACCTCGGGGGCTAGTCCTATTTATAGAGGCCCTGGTCCTCTTCCCGAAAAATGAGCGGGAAGGGCGCCAACAATTGGCCAATTTGAAGGGGAACATCTAGTACAAGTTATCCTGACCAAAGGTGGTCTTCGGCTGCCAAAAGCACTGGTGATGACGCCATCTTGGGCTCCACGGTGACCTCCGTCCTGCCGCTCTGCTGGTCTTGATCTCGTTGCACCGGAATGATAACCTTTGCCCGATGCCTTGGCCTGTGCTTTCTCCCTTTGCACCGAAGGGGAAACAAGGACACTGCGCAGGTCGGCGCCCGCCTAATCTCGATCATCATGGCTTGCGTCACGGGCTCCTCGCGAGGCACCCCTGCCTTGATCTCTCCGCCTCCTCGCGAGCCTGCCTGATGAGGCTGCTCTTGAGGAAGCCTGATGTCGTCCGCCCCGCATGGCTTGGCCCTTGCGAGGGTCTTGAGCTTGAGCTGAAGAAGCTGGGCCGCACTGGGCCCCCACTCGAGCCGCGCCGCAGGCAGGCAAGTCTGGGGACCCCCGTTCCCAGAACACCGACAATCCCGTTCCCGAAGGTTTCATTCCGTTTGGACTCCGTTTGATATTCCTTTTCTTCGAAACTCTAAAACAGCCAAAAAACAGCAATTCTGGGCTGGGCCTCCGGTTAATAGGTTAGTCCCAAAAATAATATAAAAGTGGATAATAAAGCCCAATAATGTCCAAAACAGTAGATAATATAGCATGGAGCAATCAAAAATTATAGATACGTTGGAGACGTATCACATTCCCAACTGGTGAAATAGTATCTCTATTGGCAAGCTTAATTGTAACATCAATACCTTCTATCTCAGCAGGTGCAATAGCATGCATGATTTCTTCTTATAAAGAATGAGGTATTGCACTCGCACTAGCACCCATGTCACATAAGCCATGATAGCAATGATCTCCTATTTTAACAGAAAGATCAGGCATGCCTACGACAGGTCTATGCTTATCTTTGGTACCGGATCTAGCAATTTTAGCAGCTTCATCACAGAAGTAAATAACATGCCCATCAATATTATCCATCAAGAGATCTTCAACCATAGCAATAGTAGGTTCAACTTTAATTTGCTCAGGGGGTGTAGGTGTTCTAGAATTACTCTTACGAACCGCAATTGAAGCTTTAGCATGATCCTTTATTCCAACAGGGAAAGGTGGTTTCTCAATATAAGCGGTAGGAACAATAGGATCAACATTATAAGTGATAGTCTTTTCTTCAACTTTAATAGGTTCAACTACTTTTACTTCAATGGGAGGATGATATTTAAGCCACTTCTCCTTAGGGAGATCAACATGAGTAGCAAATGATTCATAAGAAAGAAGCTACTATCTTAGAGTCAAGTCCATATTTAGTGCTAAATTCAGGAAAAGCATCGGTATCCATAAAAGATTTAACATAATCAAACTGAGGTGTTATACCCGACTTCTTACCTTCGTCAAGTTCCCAATATTTAGAGTTGCGCTTAATTCTTTCCAATAAATCCCATCTGAAGTCAATAGTCTTCATCATAAAAGAACCAGTACAAGAAGTATCGAGCATCGAGCGATTATTGAGAGAAAGCCGAGCATAAAAAATTTCAATAATAATTTCTCTTGAGAGCTCATGATTGGGGCATCAATATAACATTGACTTAAGACTCCCCCAAGCTTGAGCGATACTTTCTCCTTCGCGAGGCCAAAAATTATATATATAATTACGATCACAATGAACCACATGCATAGGATAAAACTTCTCATGAAATCCCAATTTCAATCGGTTGTAGTTCCATGATCCAATATCATCACATAGCCTAAACCATGTCAATGCATTTCCCTTCAACGATAAAGGGAAGACCTTCTTGTTGATAACATCCTCAGGCATACCTGCAAGCTTAAATAATCCACAAACTTCACCCACATAGATTAGGTGCATATCGGGATGTAATGTTCCATCTCCTGTAAAAGGATTAGCTAGCAGTTTCTCTATGACGCCCGGATAATCAAGCTACAGTAAACCTCTCCTAAAGATGCCACGTCACCTCGGTTACAGTCGATAATCCCGCGTTCATTCTAAAAACGATTCAAATTCAAATTGAATTAAAGGCAAACAACAAAAGTTTCAAACACTAAAACAAAAATGTTCAAAATGGGACAAATAAATCCTAAGTAATTATGGTGGAGAAACCACATTTTTATGAAAGGTTTAAATACACATGAATAACTAAAGCAGTAGGTAAAACAATTAAATAAATGCCTTTTAAATTTTATAAAATATTAAACTATTTTAATTTGGGATAAGAATTAATGGGGCAGTAGTATATTTAAAAGTACTAATTTAAGTGCTAGTGATAATTTTTATAAAACTAAAATAAAAGGGAACTAGAAATAAATAAATTAATTAAAAGAAAAATGAACAAAAAAACAGAAACCCCCCCCCCCACCCTCGTTGGGCCAAGTGGCCCAGCTGGCCTCAGCCGCTCAAACGGGTCGGCCCACCCACCCACCACCCCCCCCCCCAGGAACCCTAACCACCCTCCCCCCACTCACTCCCACTCCCCCCAAGATCCACTCCTCTCCCCCCTCCCCGATCTGGATCGAGGGGTAGCGACCCCGTCGTCCTCGACGTGCCGCCCGCGCCACCCATCCCCCTCGCGACCCGAAGCTGCTGCCGCACATCGTTGCCGCCTCGGCCCGGCTTCGTCCCCGCCGCTCGACGTCGTCGCTGGAGCCACCACGCCGGACCTCGCCATCCTCTTCGTCGTCGACCTCGTCTCCGTCCTCCTCCTCAACCCTCACTGCCCCGAACCCTACGACCCCACAGTGAGGCCCGGCCTCTCCTCCATCCAGTCCCGCCATCGCCTAGCGCCGCAGCTCCCCTGCCTGCACTCGACGGCAGCCATGCGCTCGCGCGCCCGATGCTACCGGCCCTTGCCCGCCCGCGACCTGCGCCTCGCCCTCCCCCCCAGCATGCATCGCCGCCCCGGACGCGTCCTACCCCGCGCCACCGCACCCCGGGCTCCCATGCCCGCACTCCGCGGCCGCCATGCGCTCGCGCGCCCGCTGCTGCCTGCCCTTGCTCACCGCGCCAACCGCCACACCGCGCACGCCCGACCTGGCCACGCCTCCTCATCGCCACGGCCTCGCCCTTCTGTGGCCTCACCGGCACCGCGTCGGCGCCCATCCGCTTCCACTCCGTTCCACGCCTCGCCGGCCTCCCCTGCTCGCCACGGTAGGTGCGCCACTACGCACATGCGCCCGCCGGCAGCCCCTTCGCCTGCAGATGCTCGCCCCGCGCGCCCGGCCACCACCTCCCTTCGCGCTCGCCACTCCAGCCTCCTCACTGCCCGCCGCGCTGCTGCTCCATCCGCGACCACGAGCCACGCGCCGGCCCCCTTCCTTCCCCCTGCTGGCCGCGTGGGGCACCGACACCCGCGCCCACTAACCGCGTGCCCGCTAAGGCCCCTAGGGCCAATGACAGAGGAGCCCCGCCCATAGAACGTTTTTCTTAAAAAATAATTAAATAAACAAATAAATAATTAAAAATTAAAATAAATAAATAATTAAAATTAATTAAGTTAATTAATCATAATTAGATTAATCTAATCATTAATTAACCTAATTAACTGTTAGTTAATTAATCAATCAATGACAGTGGGACCCACATGTCAGTTTGCCTTAGTCAACTGGTTGTTTGACTGCTGACATCATGTTGCCGTCATGCTGACATCAGCAAGCACTATTATGGATAATGTTGGATTAAAATAACTAAATAAATCCTAAAAATGATTTAAATCTTTTAAAATTAATATAAAATAAACCGTAGCTCGGATGGAAAAGTTTGTACATGAAAGTTGCTCAGACCGACGAGACGAATCCGGATACGCGGCCCGTTCGTCCGCCACACATCCCTAGCATAGCAAACAAGCAACTTTCCCCCTCCGATTCATCTGTCCGAAAATGCGAAACACCGGGGATACTTTCCCGGAGGTTTTCCCCCTTCGCCAGTATCACCTCCTACCGCATTAGGGCACACATGGCACTGTTACTTGTCATGTCATGCATCGTTATGCATCTGTTTGCATTGTATTCATTGTTTCTTCCCCCTCTTCTCTCCGGTAGACTACGAGGCTGACGCCGCTACTGGTGCCCCGATCGACTACGTTGTTGACGACCCCTACTTGCCAGAGCAACCAGGCAAGCCCCCCCTTGATCACCAGATATCGCCTATTCTTCTCTCTATTGCTTGCATTAGAGTAGTGTAGCATGTTACTGCTTTCCGCTAATCCTATCCTGATGCATAGCCTATCTTTGCTACTACTGTTGTTACCTTTACCTGCAATCCTAAATGCTTAGTATAGGATGCTAGTATTCATCAGTGGCCCTACCTTCTTGTCCGTTTGCCATGCTATACTATAGGGCTGTGATCACTCGGGAGGTGATCACGGGTATATATTTATATACATAATATATGATACTTGTGGTGACTAAAGTCGGGTCGGCTCGTAGAGTACCCGCGAGTGATTCACGGATTGGGTCCGAAAGGATGTTTGTCCTGACGGCCCTCTGAGTGAACCCTTGTGGCGGAGCGACATGGCAGGTTGAGACCACCTAGGAGAGAGCTGGGCCTGGCCCTGGTCGGCGTCTGTGGTTACTTCAAAATAACACGCTTAATGAGATCTTGGTATTTGATCTGAGTCTGGCCACTAGCCTATACGCACTAACCAACTACGCAGGAACAGTTATGGGCACTCGACGTCGTGGTATCAGCCGAAGCCTTCTTGACGTCAACGACTGAGCGGCACGCGCCGGGTTGGACCATGTAACGCAACTTCCTTTGTAATGGAGGTTGCTAGGTCTGCTCACCGGCCGCGTACGCAACATGCAGGTGTGCAATGGGCGATGGGCCATGACCCCTGCGCGTATAGGATTTAGACCAGCGTGTTGACCAGTCAGAACGAATGATTTGCCGTGGTGATGACCACTGGCCTCCTCGTATATTTATACACGTACGTACAAAGGATAAGTACAAGGTTGTTAGGGTTACAACTGATGGCGTGATCTGCCCTTATCTACAGCTAGCCTAACAACCAGAATCCTAACTATACATCACGTTTAACATTCCCCCGCAATCTCATCCTGACACAAGGTTGAGATTGGTGCGCAGCCGCTCAAGCATGACCTTCGTGAGAGGTTTGGTAAATGCATCGGCTACCTAATCAGCAGAGGCAATGAACCGGACGTCAAGTGCACCCATGGCCACCTTTTCTCTCACAAAATGGAAATCCACCTCAATGTGTTTGGTACGAGCATGAAACACCGGATTTGCAGTGAGGTACGTGGCACCGAGGTTGTCACACCATAGAATGGGTGCTCGAGGCTGCGGAACGTGCAACTCTTTCAGCAAGGATTGTATCCAAGAGGCTTCAGCAGTTCCATTCGCAAGCGCCTTGTATTCGGCTTCGGTGGATGAATGCGAGACTGTCGGCTGTTTCCTCGCACTCCATGAAACGAGGTTTGGTCCAAAAAAGACAGCAAAACCACCGGTGGATCTTCGGTCATCGCTGCAGCCAGCCCAATCAGCGTCAGTGAATACACTGATCAAAGTTGATGGCGAGCGCCTGATGGTCAGGCCTGTCGCAACTGTCCCTTTCACAAATCGCAAGATGCGTTTAACAGCTTCCCAGTGCACATTAGTGGGCCTTGACAAGAACTGGCAGACTTTGTTCACGGCGAATGAGAGATCCGGCCGTGTCAAAGTGAAGTACTGAAGAGCTCCAACGGTGCTTCTGTACTTGAAAGCTTCATCCTCATTCAGTTTATGTCCAGCATCACGAGTGAGCTTCTTATGAGTGCACATGGGTGTTGAAATTGCTTTGCAATTCACCATATCAGTACGCTGCAGCAAATCAAGGGCGTATTTTGTCTGAGTAAGAGTCATTCCCCCGGAATTGCGAAGTACTTCAATACCGAGAAAATAATTCAGAGAACCAAGGTCTTTCATAGGGAAGGTATCCGCGAGTCGCTGAAGCAGATTATGCATAGCAGAGGCAGATGAGCTCACGATGACGATATCATCCACATAGACAAGCATGTAGATGGTGACACCTCGATCAACAAGGATAAACAGAGATGTATCGGCTGCTGGCGGATGAAACCCAAGCTGCTGAAGACGCTCACTAAGACGGGCATACCATGCACGAGGAGACTGTTTGAGGCCATATAACGCCTTGTGGAGCTTGCAAACATAGTCTGGCCGTGACTGATCCTGAAAGCCGGGGGGCTGCTGCATGTAAGCTTCTTCAGTGAGGACACCGTGAAGGAAAGCATTGCTGATGTCCACTTGACGGGAGTGCCAGCCACGGGAAACAACGAGCGAGAGGACGAGGCACACGGTGGCAGGTTTGACTACCGGAGAGAATGTTTCCGAGTAATCAAGCCCGTACTGCTGAGTGAAGCCGCGCGCGACGAGCCGTGCCTTGAACTTGTCGAGGGAGCCATCTGCCTTATGCTTCACTTTGAAGACCCATTTGCAGCCTATAACATTTTTGCCAGGAGGTCGAGGCACCAATGACCATGTCTTGTTTTGTTGAAGAGCTTGGAACTCAGACTCCATCGCGGGCCGCCACTGGTCATCGGCAAGGGCGGCGCGAAATGAGCGAGGCTCCGCGTGGAACGCACGATGGCGAGGGTCATAGCGGACGGTGCCATCGCTTGGCACGAGCGTCTTGACGATGTTGTTGCGAAGGCGAGTCGTCATCGGATGCAGGGCGCTAGACGAAGCAACTTCAGTCTCCGCGGCAGCATCGGCGGTACTGACGCTGGAGTTCCGGTGGACGAACAGGCCGGGTCGACGTCGTCAGCCTGGTTGGGCGTCAGACTAAGCCGGCTGACAGGAGAAGCCGGGCTGCGCGATCCAGGCAGCGTGACGAGAACAGCCGAGGGTCTGGCTGAAACATCTGCATGCCCCCCGTCTGTATGGCTGCTACGTGGTGCACATGGCGACGTGAACTCCTGGCGAGTACCTGCAGGAGACAAAAACAAGCTACACAAAGCATCAGGCTGAAGGAAATATGCCCTAGAGGCAATAATAAAGTTATTATTTATTTCCTTATATCATGATAAATGTTTATTATTCATGCTAGAATTGTATTAACCGGAAACATAATACATGTGTGAATACATAGACAAACAGAGTGTCACTAGTATGCCTCTACTTGACTAGCTCGTTAATCAAAGATGGTTATGTTTCCTAACCATGAACAAAGAGTTGTTATTTGATTAACGGGATCACATCATTAGTTGAATGATCTGATTGACATGACCCATTCCATTAGCTTAGCACCCGATCGTTTAGTATGTTGCTATTGCTTTCTTCATGACTTATACATGTTCCTATGACTATGAGATTATGCAACTCCCGTTTACCGGAGGAATACTTTGGGTACTACCAAATGTCACAACGTAACTGGGTGATTATAAAGGAGTACTACAGGTGTCTCCAAAGGTAGATGTTGGGTTGGCGTATTTCAAGATTAGGATTTGTCACTCCGATTGTCGGAGAGGTATCTCTGGGCCCTCTCGGTAATGCACATCACATAAGCCTTGCAAGCATTGCAACTAAGAAGTTAGTTGCGAGATGATGTATTACGGAACGAGTAAAGAGACTTGCCGGTAACGAGATTGAACTAGGTATTGGATACCGACAATCGAATCTCGGGCAAGTAACATACCGATGACAAAGGGAACAATGTATGTTGTTATGCGGTCTGACCGATAAAGATCTTCGTAGAATATGTAGGAGCCAATATGGGCATCCAGGTCCCGCTATTGGTTATTGATCGGAGACGTGTCTCGGTCATGTCTACATTGTTCTCGAACCGTAGGGTCCGCACGCTTAAGGTTTCGATGACAGTTGTATTATGAGTTTATGAGTTTTGATGTACCGAAGGAGTTCGGAGTCCCGGATGAGATCGGGGACATGACGAGGAGTCTCGAAATGGTCGAGACGTAAAGATCGATATATTGGACGACTATATTCGGACATCGGAAAGGTTCCGAGTGATTCAGGTATATTTCAGAGTACCGGGTAGTTACGGGAGAGGTAATGGGCCTTGATGGGCTTTAGTGGGAAGAGGAAAAGGCTGCTGCGCCCCCCCCCCCTCCCCTTTGGTCCGAATTGGACTAGGGAAAAGGGGGCCGGCCACCTTTCCTACTCCTCCAATTCCTTCTCCCTTCCTCCCCACTTGGTGGACTCCTACTAGGACTTGGAGTCCTAGTAGGACTCCCTATCCTGGCCGCACCTTTGCCTTGGCCGGCCTCCTCCTCCTCCATCCTTTATATACAGGGGCAGGGGGCACCCCATAGACACACAAGTTGATCCTTGAGATCATTCCTTAGCCGTGTGCGGTGCCCCCTGCCACCAAATTCCACCTCGATCATACCGTTGTAGTGCTTAGGCGAAGCCCTGCGTCGGTAGTACATCAAGATCGTCACCACGCCGTCGTGCTGACGGAACTCTTCCTCGACGCTTTGCTGGATCGGAGCCCGAGGATCGTCATCGAGCTGAACGTGTGCTAAGAACTCGGAGGTGCCGGAGTAATGGTGCTTGGATCGGTCGGATCGGGAAGACGTACGACTACTTCCTCTATGTTGTGTGATCGCTTCCGCAGTCGGTCTGCGTTGGTACGTAGACAACACTCTCCCCTCTCGTTGCTATGCATCACCATGATCTTGCGTGTGCGTAGGAATTTTTTTGAAATTACTACGTTCCCCAACAGTGGCATCCGAGCCTAGGTTTTATGGTTTGATGTTATTTGCGGGAGTAGAACACAAGCGAGTTGTGGGCGATACAAGTCATACTGCCTACCAGCATGTCATACTTTGGTTCGGCGGTATTGTTGGACGAGACGACCCGGACCAACCTTACGCGTACGCTTACGCGAGACCGGTTCCCTCGACGTGCTTTGCACATAGATGGCTTGCGGGCGACTGTCTCTCCAACTTTAGTTGAACCGAGTATGGCTACGCCCGGTCCTTGAGAAGGTTAAAACGGAGTCTATTTGACAAACTATCGTTGTGGTTTTGATGCGTAGGTGAGATGAGTTCTTGCTTAAGCCCGTAGCAGCCACGTAAAACTTGCAACAACAAAGTAGAGGACGTCTAACTTGTTTTTGCAGGGCATGTTGTGATGTGATATGGTCAAGGCATGATGCTGATTTTATTGTATGAGATGATCATGTTTTGTAACCAAGTTATCGGCAACTGGCAGGAGCCATATGGTTGTCGCTTTATTGTATGCAATGCAATCGTGATGTAATGCTTTACTTTATTACTAAGCGGTAGTGATAGTCGTGGAAGCATAAGATTGGCGAGACGACAACGATGCTACGATGGAGATCAAGGTGTCGCGCCGGTGACGATGGTGATCATGACGGTGCTTCGGAGATGGAGATCACAAGCACAAGATGATGATGGCCATATCATATCACTTATATTGATTGCATGTGATGTTTATCTTTTATGCATCTTATCTTGCTTTGATTGACGGTAGCATCATAAGATGATCTCTCACTAAATTATCAAGAAGTGTTCTCCCTGAGTATGCACCATTGCCAAAGTTCGTCGTGCCCAGACACCACGTGATGATCGGGTGTGATAAGCTCTACGTCCATCTACAACGGGTGCAAGCCAGTTTTGCACACGCAGAATACTCAGGTTAAACTTGACGAGCCTAGCATATGCAGATATGGCCTCGGAACACGGAGACCGAAAGGTCGAGCATGAATCATATAGTAGATATGATCAACATAACGATGTTCACCATTGAAAACTACTCCATCTCACGTGATGATCGGTTATGGTTTAGTTGATTTGGATCACGTGATCACTTAGAGGATTAGAGGGATGTCTATCTAAGTGGGAGTTCTTAAGTAATATGATTAAATTGAACTTAAATTTATCATGAACTTAGTCCTGGTAGTATTTTGCAAATTATGTTGTAGATCAATAGCTCGCGTTGTTACTTCCCTGTGTTTATTTTGATATGTTCCTATAGAAAATTGTATTGAAAGATGTTAGTAGCAATGATGCGGATTGGATCCGTGATCTGAGGTTTATCCTCATTGCTGCACAGAAAAATTATGTCCTTGATGCACCGCTAGGTGACAGACCTATTGTAGGAGCAGATGCAGACGTTATGAACGTTTGGCTAGCTCAATATGATGACAACTTGATAGTTTAGTGCACCATGCTTAATGGCTTAGAATCGGGACTTCAAAGACGTTTTGAACGTCATGGACCATATGAGATGTTCCAGGAGTTGAAGTTAATATTTCAAGAAAAATACCCGAGTTGAGAGATATGAAGTCTCCAACAAGTTCTATAGCTAAAAGATGGAGGAGAATCGCTCAACTAGTGAGCATGTGCTCAAATTGTTTGGGTACTACAATCGCTTGAATCAAGTGGGAGTTAATCTTCCAGATAAGATAGTGATTGACAGAATTCTCTAGTCACCATCACCAAGTTAGTAGAACTTCATGATGAACTATGATATGCAAGGGATAACGGAAACGATTCCCAAGCTCTTCGTGATGCTGAAATCGATGAAGGTAGAAATCAAGAAAAACATCAAGTGTTGATGGTTGACAAGACCACTAGTTTGAAGAAAAGGGCAAAAGGGAAGAAGGGGAACTTCAAGAAGAACGGCAAGCAAGTTGCTGCTCAAGTGAAGAAGCCCAAGTCTGGTCCTAAGCCTGGGACTAAGTGCTTCTACTGCAAAGGGACTGGTCACTGGAAGCGGAACTACCCCAAGTGATTGGCGGATAAGAAGGATGGCAAAGTGAACATAAGTATATTTGATATACATGTTATTGATGTGTACTTTACTAGTGTTTATAGCAAACCCTCAGTATTTGATACTAGTTCAGTTGCTAAGATTAGTAACTCGAAACGGGAGTTGCAGAATAAACAGAGACTAGTTAAGGGTGAAGTGACGATGTGTGTTGGAAGTGGTTCCAAGATTGATATGATCATCATCGCACACTCCCTATAATTTCGGGATTAGTGTTGAACCTAAATAAGTGTTATTTGGTGTTTGCGTTGAGCATGAATATGATTTGATCATGTTTATTGTAATACGGTTATTTATTTAAGTAAGAGAATAAATTGTTGTTCTGTTTACATGAATAAAACCTTATATGGTTACACACCCAATGAAAATAGTTCATTGGATCTCGATCGTAGTGATACACATAATCATAATATTGAAACCAAAAGATGCAAAGTTAATAATGATAGTGCAACTTATTTGTAGCGCTGCCGTTTAGGTCATATTGGTGTAAAGCGCATGAAGAAACTCCATGCTGATGGGCTTTTGGAATCACTTGATTATGAATCAGTTGATGCTTGCGAACCATGCCTCATGGGCAAGATGACTAAGACTCTGTTCTTCGGAACAATAGAGCGAGCAACAGATTTGTTGGAAATCATACATACTGATGTATGTGGTCCGATGAATATTGAGGCTCGCGACAGGTATCATTATTTTCTGATCTTCACAGATGATTTGAGCAGATATGAGTATATCTACTTGATGAAACATAAGTCTGAAACATTTGAAAAGTTCAAAGAATTTCAGAGTGAAGTGAAAAATCATCGTAACAAGAAAATAAAGTTTCTATGATCTGATCGTAGAGAAGAGTATTTGAGTTACGAGTTTGGCCTTCAGTTAAAAACAATGTGAAATAGTTTCACTACTCACGCCACATGGAACACCACAGTGTAATGGTGTGTCCGAACGTCATAACCGTACTTTATTGGATATAGTGCAATCTATGATGTTTCTTACCGATTTACCACTATCATGTTTGGGGTCATGCATTAGAGACAGCTGCATTCACGTTATAAAGGGGCACCATCTATATCCGTCGAGACGACGCCTTATGAACTATGGTTTGGCAAGAAACCAAAGTTGTCGTTTCTTAAAGTTTGGGGTTGTGATGCTTATGTGAAAAAGTTTCATCCTGATAAGCTCAAACCCAAATCGGAAAAGTGCGTCTTCATAGGATACCCTAAAGAAAAATGTTGGGTACACCTTCTATCACAGATCCATAGGCAAGACTTTTGTTGCTAAATTCGGAAACTTTCTAGAGAAGGAGTTTCTCTCGAAAGAAGTGCGTGGGAGGAAAGTAGAAAACTTGATAAGGTAATTGTACCTTCTACCTTATTGGAAAGTAGTTCATCACAAAAATCTGTTCTTGTGACTACTACACCAATTAGTGAGGAAGCTAATGATGATGATCATGTAACTTCAGATCAAGTTACTACCGAATCTCGTAGGTAAACCAGAGTGAGATCCGCACCAGAATGGTACGGTAATCCTGTTCTGGAGGTCATGTTACTTGACCATGACGAACCTACGAACTATGAGGAAGCGATGATGAGCCCAGATTCCGCGAAATGGTTTGAGGCCATGAAATCTGAGATATGATCCATGTATGAAAACAAAGTTTGGAGTTTGGTTGACTTGCCCGATGATCGGCAAGCAATTGAGAATAAATGGATCTTCAAGAGGAAGACAGACGCTGATAGTAGTGTTACTATCTACAAAGCTAGAATTGTCGCAAAAGGTTTTCGACAAGTTCAAGGTGTTGACTACGATGAGAGCTTCTCACTCGTATCTATGCTTGAGTCTGTCCGAATCATGTTAGTAATTGCCGCATTTTATGAAATCTGGCAAATGGATAAACAAAACTGCATTCCTTAATGGATTTATTAAAGAAGAGTTGTATATGATGCAACAGAAGGTTTTGTCAATCCGAAAGGTGCTAACAAAATGTGCAAGCTCCAGCGATCCATCTGTGGACTGGTGCAAGCATCTCGGAGTTGGAATATACGCTTTGATGAGTTGATCAAAGCATATAGTTTTATACAGACTTGCGGTGAAGCCTGTATTTACAAGAAAGTGAGTGGGAGCACTACAACATTTCTGATAAGTATATGTGAATGACATATTGTTGATCGGAAATAATGTAGAATTATTCTGTAAAGCATAAAGGAGTGTTTGAAAGGAGTTTTTCAAAGAAAGACTTCGGTGAAGCTGCTTACATATTGAGCTTCAAGATCTATAGAGATAGATCAAGACGCTTGATAAGTTTTTTTCAATGAGTACATACCTTGACAAGATTTTGAAGTAGTTCAAAATGGAGCAGTCAAAGAAAGAGTTCTTGCCTGTATTATAAGGTGTGAAGTTGAGTAAGACTCAAAGCCCGACCACGGCAGAAGATAGAAAGAGAATGAAAGTCATTCCCTATGCCTTGGCCATAGGTTCTATAAAGTATGTCATGCTGTGTATTATATACCCTGCACTGATTTGGCAAGGGAGTACAATAGTGATCTAGGGGTAGATCACTGGACAGCGGTCAGAATTATCCTTAGTGAAATAAGGATATGTTTCTCGATTATGGACGTGACAAAAGGTTCGTCGTAAAGGGTTACGCCGATGCAAGTTTTGACACTAATCTAGATGACTCTAAGTCTCGGTCTAGATACATATTGAAAGTGGGAGCATTAGCTAGAGTAGCTCCATGCAGAGCATTGTTGACATTGAAATTTGCAAAATACATGTGGATCTGAATGTGGCAGACCCATTGACTAAGATTCTCTCACAAACAAAACATGATCACACCTTCGTACT
Organism: Triticum monococcum; assembly: GCA_034509565.1. Taxonomy (NCBI): domain Eukaryota; kingdom Viridiplantae; phylum Streptophyta; class Magnoliopsida; order Poales; family Poaceae; genus Triticum; species Triticum monococcum. The sequence continues at coordinate 492,347,844 of CM067846.1, forward strand.
CTTTGGGTGTTAATCACATAGATATGTGAACTAGATTACTGACTCTAGTAAACCCTTTGAGTGTTGGTCACATGACGATGTGAACTATGGGTGTTAATCACATGGTGATGTGAACTATTGCTGTTACATCACATGGCGATGTGAACTAGATTATTGACTCTAGTGCAAGTGGGAGACTGAAGGAAATATGCCCTAGAGGCAATAATAAAGTTATTATTTATTTCCTTATATCATGATAAATGTTTATTATTCATGCTAGAATTGTATTAACCGGAAACATAATACATGTGTGAATACATAGACAAACAGAGTGTCACTAGTATGCCTCTACTTGACTAGCTCGTTAATCAAAGATGGTTATGTTTCCTAACCATGAACAAAGAGTTGTTATTTGATTAACGGGATCACATCATTAGTTGAATGATCTGATTGACATGACCCATTCCATTAGCTTAGCACCCGATCGTTTAGTATGTTGTTATTGCTTTCTTCATGACTTATACATGTTCCTATGACTATGAGATTATGCAACTCCCGTTTACCGGAGGAATACTTTGGGTACTACCAAACGTGACAACGTAACTGGGTGATTATAAAGGAGTACTACAGGTGTCTCCAAAGGTAGATGTTGGGTTGGCGTATTTCGAGATTAGGATTTGTCACTCCGATTGTCGGAGAGGTATCTCTGGGCCCTCTCGGTAATGCACATCACATAAGCCTTGCAAGCATTGCAACTAAGAAGTTAGTTGCGAGATGATGTATTACGGAACGAGTAAAGAGACTTGCCAGTAACGAGATTGAACTAGGTATTGGATACCGACGATCGAATCTCGGGCAAGTAACATACCGATGACAAAGGGAACAACGTATGTTGTTATGCGGTCTGACCGATAAAGATCTTCGTAGAATATGTAGGAGCCAATATGGGCATTCAGGTCCCGCTATTGGTTATTGACCGGAGACGTGTCTCGGTCATGTCTACATTGTTCTCGAACCGTAGGGTCCGCACGCTTAAGGTTTCGATGACAGTTGTATTATGAGTTTATGAGTTTTGATGTACCGAAGGAGTTCGGAGTCCCGGATGAGATCGGGGACATTACGAGGAGTCTCGAAATGGTCGAGACGTAAAGATCGATATATTGGACGACTATATTCGGACATCGGAAAGGTTCCGAGTGATTCGGGTATATTTCAGAGTACCGGGTAGTTACGGGAGAGGTAATGGGCCTTGATGGGCTTTAGTGGGAAGAGGAAAAGGCTGCTGCGCCCCCCCCCCCTCCCCTTTGGTCCGAATTGGACTAGGGAAAAGGGGGCCGGCCACCTTTCCTACTCCTCCTATTCCTTCTCCCTTCCTCCCCTCTTGGTGGACTCCTACTAGGACTTGGAGTCCTAGTAGGACTCCCTATCTTGGCCGCACCTTTGCCTTGGCCGGCCTCCTCCTCCTCCATCCTTTATATACAGGGGCAGGGGGCACCCCATAGACACACAAGTTGATCCTTAAGATCGTTCCTTAGCCGTGTGCGGTGCCCCCTGCCACCAAATTCCACCTCGATTATACCGCTGTAGTGCTTAGGCGAAGCCCTGCGTCGGTAGTACATCAAGATCGTCACCACGCCGTCGTGCTGACGGAACTCTTCCTCGACGCTTTGCTGGATCGGAGCCCGAGGATCGTCATCGAGCTGAACGTGTGCTAAGAACTCGGAGGTGCCGGAGTAACGGTGCTTGGATCGGTCGGATCGGGAAGACGTACGACTACTTCCTCTACGTTGTGTGATCGCTTCCGCAGTCGGTCTGCGTTGGTACGTAGACAACACTCTCCCCTCTCGTTGCTATGCATCACCATGATCTTGCGTGTGCGTAGGAATTTTTTTGAAATTACTACGTTCCCCAACACAGGCAGCAAGGTCATGTCATATTTGCGCATGTGATCATCCATTAGAGCCGGCTCGGTGATTGGAAAAAAAGAGGATGGTGTGGAAAGAATGGGTGAGGACTTTTGCACTACTGAGCTAGTTGAGAACGGAAACACTTGTTCATCAAAAGTGACATCACGAGAAATATAAATGCGACCACTAGAGCGATCTAAGCATTTGTAGCCTTTGTGCATGGAGCTATATCCCAAGAAAACGCATTGCCGAGACCGGAATTCTAGCTTGCGGTTATTATAAGGGCGCAGGTTCGGCCAACAAGCGCAACCGAAAGCACGGAGAAATGTATAGTCTGGTTTATCGCCAAAAAGACAAGAGACTGGTGTGGAGTTTTGAAGGACTCGAGTGGGCATGCGATTTATGAGATAGCAAGCGGTGAGAAAGGCCTCGTCCCAAAACCGAACGGGGAGGGAGGAGTGAGCGAGAAGAGCGATGCCTGTTTCGACGATATGACGATGTTTCCGTTCTGCGATGCCATTTTGTTGTGAGGTGTGAGGACAGGAAACCCGGTGCGCAATGCCTTCTTTTTGGAAATAGCGGGAGAGACGGCGATACTCGCCGCCCCAATCCGTCTGAACAGTTTTAATTTTTGCATCGAGCATGCGTTCAACATGTTTTTGGAAGAGGTAGAAGGCTTGTTCAACATCGGATTTTCGTTTAAGGAGATAGATCCATGTAAAACGGCTATAATCGTCCAAAAAACTCACATAATATTTAAAACCACCAACGGAAGTAGTAGCAGGGCCCCATACATCCGAATGAATAATTTCAAGAGGTGTATAAGTGACATGATTAGAATCTCGAAAAGGTAGCTGATGAACTTTTGCGCGCTGACACGCATCACAAACACTAGACTCGGTAGATGGTGCGCAAGCAAATTTATTTAACCTAAGAACTGAATCGACAATACTTTTGGACGGATGACCTAATCTTTTATGCCATAAATCTGAAGATAGCCTGATGCTGGAGAGAGCTCGAGGACCAGATACGAGCGACGACTGCTTGTAGCTTGGCACCGGGTAGAGACCATTGCGGCATCTACTTTGAAGAAGAACCGCCTTCGTTGCTTGGTCCTTAAGACGAAAAAGATGAGGATAGAATTCAGCAAAAGCATGATTATCATAGGCAAGTTTTTGTGCAGACAAGAGGTGTTTGTTGATGTGTGGAACATGCAGAATGTTACGGAGGTGCAGAGGTTTGGATAAACCGGGAATAGTGGAATGACCAACATGCGCAATAGACATACCTGCTCCGTTGGCTGCATGCACCTTGTCTTTGCCACCATACTTCTCATGGAAGCTGAGACGGTCCAGGTCACTCGTCAGGTGATCGGTGGCGCTGGTATCTACATACCAGTCGGTGTCGACGGAGTACGAGCCTGGGCCGGTGTTGGCGACGTTGCCGGAGCGCTCATGCTGCTCTTCTGGCTGGAAGGCGTGGTTGAATCGATTGCGGCAGTGGAGGGCGTCATGGCCGAACTTGGAGCAGACCTGACACTTCAGGTTAGTCCGGCCGTTGCCGCGGCCGCGCATTCCGCGACCACGTCCGCCCTGATCGCCGTGTCCGCCGCGTGCGCCTTGGCCGCCTTGTCCGCCACGATGACCCTCAGTGTGGCGCGCAGCAACGTTTGCGGACAGATGGATGTTGCCGGACGATGCCTGCTGCTCGAGGCAAAGTTCGGCGCTGAGGAAGAAGGCATAGAAGCTGCTGAGGCTGATGGGGTCGTTGCGCGCCGTGATGGACGCGACCAGAGGCTCAAACTCAGGACCTAGTCCGGCGAGTATGTAGCCCAGCACCTCGTCATCGTCGAGCGGCTTGCCGATGGAAGCCATGGCGTCGGCGAAGCCCCGCATCTTGCGGTAGTATTCCGAGGCGGTGAGGTCCTTCTTCTTCAGATTGGATAGCTGGTAGCGCAACTGCATGATACGAGCACGATTTTGTGATGCAAACAACTCATGAAGAGTAGTCCAGACCTGAGCAGATGTGGTGAGCTGGGTCATCTGCCCGAGTATATCCTCGGTCATGGAGCCGAGGAGCGCGATCATGACGAGCTGATCCTTCTGGAACCAGCGAAGGAACTCCGGGATGGCGACCTCGACATCTGCATCGCCAGTGCCCTCTATGAGGGTCTGCGGCGGCGCTTCCTCGGTGCCGGCAACATAGCCAAACAAACCGTTCGAGGCGAGGGCAGGGACGGCTTGAGTCTTCCACAGCAGGAAGTTCTCCCGCGTGAGGCGCAGCGTGATGAGGTTGCCAAGAGTGGTGACGGAGATTGGAGCGGAGGAGGAGGAGCCGGCGGCAAGGGTGCTGACGTTGACGGTGGAAAGGGCGCCGGAAGTGTTGGTGATGGGAGCAGCGTTGGAGCCGGCCATGGTGGGTAGGATTGGATCTTATTGCTCTAATACCAAGTCAGAACGAATGATTTGCCGTGGTGATGACCACCGGCCTCCTCGTATATTTATACACGTACGTACAAAGGATAAGTACAAGGTTGTTAGGGTTACAACGGATGGCGTGATCTGCCCTTATCTACAGCTAGCCAAACAACCAGAATCCTAACTATACATCACGTTTAACATGACCTCTCTGTTGTGCCTAGGTAGGGCTGCGACGTGTTGATCTTCCGAGGCCAGGTATGACCCAGGAAAGTGTGTCCGGCCAAAGAGGATCGAGCATGTTGGGAAATGTCGTGCACCCATGTAGGGAAGTTTATCTATTCGAATAGCCGTGTCCCTCGGTAAAAGGACGACCCGGAGTTGTACCTTGACCTTATGACAACTAGAAGTGGATACTTAATAAAACACACCCTTCCAAGTGCCAGATACAACCCGGTGATCGCTCTCTAACAAAGTGATGAGAGGAGGATCGCCGGGTAGGATTATGCTATGCGATGATACTTGGTGAACTTACCATCTACTCTCTTCTACATGCTGCAAGATGGAGGTTGCCAGAAGCGTAGTCTTCGACAGGACTAGCTATCCCCCTCTTATTCTGGCATGTTGCAGTTCAGTCCACATATACTACCCCTTTCATTTGATACCAATGCATATGTAGTGTAGCTCCTTGCTTGCGAGTACTTTGGATGAGTACTCACGGTTGCTTTGCTCCCCCCGTTTTCCCCTTTCTATACCCGATTGTTGCGACTAGACGATGGAGTTCAGGAGCCAGACGCCACCATCGACGACGACTCCTACTACTCTGGAGGTGTCTACTACTATGTGCAGGACGCTGACGACGACCAGGAATAGTTTAGTAGGATCCCAGGCAGGAGGCATGCGCCTCTTTCGATCTGTATCCCAGTTTGTGCTAGCCTTCTTAAGGCAAACTTGTTTACCTATGTTTGTACTCAGATATTGTTGCTTACTCTGACTCGTCTATGATCGAGCTCTTGTATTCAAGCCCTCGAGGCCCCTGGATAGTAATATGATGGTTGTATGACTTATTTTATTTGTAGAGTTGTGTTGTGATATCTTCCCGTGAGTCCCTGATCTTGATCATACACGTTTGCGTGTATGATTAGTGTATGATTGAATCGGGGGCGTCACAAGTTGGTATCAGAGCCGATTGCCTGTAGGAATCCCCCTTCCAAACTCCTTGGCCAAAGTTGAGTCTAGTAATTACAAAACTTTTAATAACATGGATGTGCGGCTTACGGGCCCATGTCGCCATCGGGTGGTATTATGATCTTTTATTCCTCGACCAATACTCTAGGATTATGATCTCGCTTCTATTCAGGTTAAATGATTTTACTAACTCTATCTCTAGGTTCTCGTAACTACTTCCTCCCGGAGAGCCTCCCACTCCAGATGATTGTTTGGTGCACCGAAAGATTCAGAAGATACTCTCCGATGTTATCCCGAGAACTTGTGCCCATTGAGTTTGCAATGCCCTTCCACCGTCAACCCCTATAGATAACTACATGCACTTGCCATTCTTACCTTAGTACTCAGTTGCTCTTGTTATTACAAGATACCACGAAATACTCGTTGTTGTTCTGAGAATCCTTGTGCCTACTGCCTTGCAGTTCCTTGTCGCCTGAATACACCTACAAATTAATCCTCACACACATCGAGGATTTGTTTCTCCCTTGTTCTTCATGTGTTTCACCAAAGTCTTCGAAATACTATTTGATCTTTCGAGAATCCTCAACAGTTTATTGCTCTTGAAATGCTTGGTTGCTTGCATTATGGTTAATCCCATAAGTATAGTAATCTTATTGGCATCCTTTGCCACTATCATTTTGAGCCCATTGATTCAATAAGTGCGAATGCTCGCAATCCTCAACCAGATCCTAGAATTCATCCTTCCGGCTCAGGCACCATTTTAAACATGAGCTGGATCCCGACCAACCAAATGGCCATCGATTGTACCCCTAAGGCTATTCAACTTATCCATCCCTAATCAGAGCATTGCTTCTGATCCCTTGTCTTGGAATTCATAATTCCTTTGCATTTGAGCTTTGAGTTAGTTAGTTGTTTCTATAATCTGATCTCCTTGCATTCTTTCTTCCTCTGGTTGAGTACCGATACTCACATCAGATCCCTTATGGACCACCAGATCCTTTGTTGGATTTTGTCCGACACCGTCCTTCATATTCATTAAACTTGTGAGCCTTTCACCGGATACATAATGCCTTTGGTAAATTGTATTCACTGCTTTTGTCAACCATGCTCTACTCCCGAGCTTGAGTTATTCGCTCCTGAAGTTGGTGGTATGTGTTCATAAGATGCACCGATGGGTTAAACCTATGCCTTCCTTACTCTGTGTGAACCCAAAAGATTTCACGGGTCATAATTATCTGGTATCGCACCAGGTAAAACTTTCGACAACTAATGTCACTTTCGAAAAGCGAGAGGTGAATGGAAGGTTATACATTGAAGAAGTGGGAGTCGACCTTGAACTTTGTGTTCATGCCCATGGACACGAGGTATATCCTATCATGGAAGCTTCTTGTAATAATAACTATTCCCTTGATATAATATCATTTGGTATCCGTGAATTGATCCTTTGCAATCATGGTTCTGATCATATTTTCTCCTTGATCCCATTTCTCGGACTAGTTAAAGCACTTGTCTTCTGCAGATCAATACACCTCTGCAACCTCTATTATGTTCTACCTTCGATCGAGTATTACCCCATGGTATCTCGATAAAATCATAGAACCATATTACTTATTATGAGTTCTTATTCAAGTAATATTTCTCACCGATTCCAATTTTTCCCCGGGTTCTGAGTTGTTAGACACTCAGGGACACAGACAGTGAATCGAGTACGTAATCCGATTCATTAACTCTAAGTAATTTTCGTTGCTTATGAGTTTAATAACCCTTCAAGTCATTCATAGTCTGATTGGCCATATCATTATCGTGCAAAATTTTAAGTGTGCTACCTGGCCCTTCTTCTTGGAGCAAATTTTCGATGATGAGCTAAGCTTATGTCGATCTTCCTCGTCATATCATTTCTCCTTGAACAGCAAACCTGATTTCGAGTTTGTGTCGTACCCGTGGTTCCAATAACCTTTCGCTTCATCATTCCTTTTAACTTGATGTCATCGCCAATCGATTGCATCTTCATGGAGCCTCTCGACAAAATTTGTCGTGATCATCATCAACATCCTAAGCTCTTCCAAGATATATATCGAATTCTTGATGGGTACTACCATCCTTGCCCCTCGATGATTCGTGTATCATCGACCACTTTATTGCCTTCCGTTCAACACAAACTTGTTCGTGTTTTGTGTTATACCGTGAGATCCTTGCTACCCAGCAGTTGTTCTTCCTTACCTAGGAAGTATTACCATCTTTTATGTCAAGAAAGTCGTGAGAATTTCACCACCTCTTAAGAGATCTTGATACAGGTGATACTTCTTGCTATACCCGTTCATTCCTTGGTCCCCTTGTTATTTCTAACCGGAAAACCAACAATTGAACTATGATGTGCGACTTCAAAACTTCTAGCAACCCTATTGCTTTGAAGTTAATGGTAGATATTTTATTCTTAGACCATTGGTTATCAAATCACCATTCTAACATTGATCATGCTACCTAAGCCCATATTTTGGGTGCACCTTTCAATCAATGATTAACTGTGTATGTTTTCCTCGAGCATACCTCATTATATCTTTTGATATGAAAAATGTTATCTCCTTGTTCGACTACTAGTGGGAATCCATCTTTTGGAAATCTCGATTCATTGTCGCTGAGTTCATCAACCACCTCCTCATCCTCTCCTTGGGTTAATGATGAACTCATGCTTCGGAACTTGCTTCCATAGTTCATTTCCTAAGAATCTTACAATGTCATCTTGTCAATTTGAGTTGCACCTTTTCTTCTCAGGCATCCTGAGTCTGGAGTATCCTGACACCAATAGGACCTGAATCTCGGTCAGATACGATGGTTGGAACATATTCCCAAGAGTTATAACGTTGGTCTTTAACCCAATAAGGTGATGTCATCCTAACACACCTGCCCGGAGGGCCTATTGTTATAGTTTCCTTTTTAGCAAGGTGAAAGCACAAGTGCTCCCTAGGTGATTTTGGTAATTAATGTCAACATATCTCTTATTGGACTAATGCTTCTACCTAGTATTTTCAGATAAGTTCAACAATGGAGTGGCATGGACTAGAGGATGTGGAACCCCTTCAAGATGTTGAGGACAAAGGATTGGCTCAAGCTCAAAGCTCAGGACTCTACATTTTATTTTAGTGATCCAAGATCACATTGAGTCCATAGGAAAGTCAATACTATTAAGAGGGGATGAGGTGTTGCTTAATGGCTTGCTTGCTCTAAGTGCTTAGTGATATGCTCCAGAAGCCCTCAACTACTTTCTCACATCCACATATGTCCCAAACCAAAAGTCAAACTCGGCCCCACCGAAATTTTCTATCCGGCGCCACCGAGTTAAGTTCACATAGCCACTGCTAGAAACCCTAATCATTTCGGTCTCACCGATGGGATCTCGGTCTCACCGAGATGGGCTTGCAAACTCTCTGTTGCCTATTGCAATAATTTTGGTCCCACCGAGACTTGCAATCGGTCCCACCGAGTTTGCTTGGCCAACTCTCTATTTTGCTTATTACCCAAATCGATACCACCGAGTTTTGTGTAATCGGTCAAACCGAGATGAGGTTTTACCCTAACCCTAGCACATCGGTCCCACCGAGTCAATTATATTGGTCCCACCGAAATGCCTAGCAGTCACATTTTGAACTAAATCGGTCTGACCGAGTTTCTTGATTCGGTCCCGCCGAGTTTGGTGATTTGTGTGTAATGGTTAGATTTTGTGTGGAGGCTATTTATACCCCTCCACCCACTCTTCATTCGAAGAGAGAGCCATCAGAACATGCCTACACTTCCAACATACATTTTCTGAGATAGAACCACCTACACTTGTGTTGAGGTCAAGATATTCCATTCCAACCACATAAATCTTGATCTCTAGCCTTCCCCAAGTTGCTTTCCACTCAAATCATCTTTCCACCAAATCCAAATCCCGTGAGAGAGAGTTGAGTGTTGGGGAGACTATCATTTGAAGCACAAGAGCAAGGAGTTCATCATCAACACACCATCTATTACCTTTTGGAGAGTGGTGTCTCCTAGATTGGTTAGGTGTCACTTGGGAGCCTCCGTCAAGATTGTGGAGTTGAACCAAGGAGTTTGTAAGGGCAAAGAGATCGCCTACTTCGTGAAGATCTACCCTAGTGAGGCAAGTCCTTCGTGGGCGACGGCCATGGTGGCATAGACAAGGTTGCTTCTTCATGGACCCTTCGTGGGTGGAGCCCTCCGTGGACTCGCGCAACCATTACCCTTCGTGGGTTGAAGTCTCCATCAACGTGGATGTACGATAGCACCACCTATCGGAACCACGCCAAAAATCTCCGTGTCTCCAATTGCGTTTGCACACTCCAATCCCATCCCTTTACATTCTTGCAACTTGCATGCTTTACTTTCCGCTGCTCATATACTCTTCTCATGCTTGCTTGATATGTATTGTGAGTGTTTAAACTTGTGCCAAAACTCTACTTAAACCTAAAGATATTAAAAACTGCAACTTTTCTTGATTAAAGTCTATTCACCCCCCACTAGACTCCACTTCTCGATCCTTTCAATTGGTATCAGAGCATTGGTCTCCGTTGCTTTGGTTTAATCACCATTGGAGGAAGATGGATGAGTTTACGTTGGGGAGTCTTATATGTAGAGTGCCTATTCTTGATGGAGATTTCTTTCATGAGTGGAAAAATGAGATGCTTGAGATTTTCAATGAATATCATTTGAACAAGTACATTACTAGCCCTTGTGAACCTCATGTTGATCATTTGCATCCTACCCTTGATGAGTCTATTGACATGATCCGTAATCTTAGAACTGTCAATTTAATCACTAGATGTTTGCCTAGAAACTTGCTTGCTAGCTTTCCTACTATTGATTGTGCCTATACCATATGGAGATTCCTAGAGGAATGTTTTCCAAACTATTCCTTGAAAAATCGAGATGAGATTCTCCATAAGTCTATTGCCTTGAGTAAGATGAGTTCCAATGACCTCAAATTTGGTGATTGCTTATTTGAGCTTACAAATCTTACGAGTGCCAAAGGAGATGTTGGAATGATTAGCAATATCATTTCCGAAGTCATTAGAATTCATAGAGATGAACATTGTTATGGTCATACTTCTAATGAATTACCCTCTCTAGGAGTTGATCAATCACAAGACGATGTTGAACATGGATACTTTGATGAGGATGATAATAGTGACTATGATCTTGATGATGCAGTGAGACACTTTGGTCTTATGGCTAATCTTCGCGGCTACATGGCTGGAGGAAAGGAATGGGTTCTTGATAATGGGTGTACCAATCATTTGACCGGAGACAAAGACATGTTTCGTGAGCTTGCTGAAAACGACGGCCCTCGGAAGTATGTCACTTTTGGTGATAACTCAAAGGGTAAGGTGGTTGGCCTCGGTAAGGTGGCCATCTCACATGATATCTCCATACAAAATGGCATGCTCGTTGAATCTCTTGGGTACAATTTACTTTCAGTATCTAGACTTGTTGATTTCGGTTTCAATTTCCTATTTACTAAAGTAGATTGCCAAGTGTTTCGAAGAGACAATCGTAAAATGGTCTTTACCGGTATACGAAGAGGTGACCTTTACATTGTTGATTTCACTAAAAAGGCTCAACCTAGAACTTGCCTAATTGCTAAATCTTCGAAAGGCTGGTTGTGGCATAGAAGGTTAGGTCATGTGGGCATGCGAAATCTCGATAAGCTTATTAAGCGTGATCATATCCTTCGAGTAAAAGATGTTATATTTGACAAGGATAGACTTTGTAGTGCTTGTCAAGCAGCAAAACAAGTTGGAGGAAGGCACCCTGTGAAGAACATCATGACCACGAGAAGACCGCTCGAGCTACTTCATATGGACCTCTTTGGTCCCAATGCCTACAAGACTCTCGGTGGTAACTCATTCGGTCTAGTCATAGTTGATGATTTTTAAAGATTTACGTGGGTGTTCTTTCTTGATGATAAATCGCAGGTCCAAAAGATCTTCAAAAACTTCGCTAGGAAGGCCCAAAATCAATTTGAAGTAAAGATCAAGAAGGTTCGGAGCGACAATGAAACGGAGTTCAAGAACGCGAATGTGGATACCTTTCTTAACAAAGAAGGGATTTCACACGAGTTCTCGGCTACGTACACACCTCAACAAAATGGAGTTGTTGAGAGGAAGAACCGGACTCTTATTGAGATGTCAAGAACGATGCTTGATGAGTACAAGACTCCAACACACTTTTGGGCAGAGGCGGTTGAGACAGCTTGTCATGCAACAAATCGCTTGTATCTTCACAAGCTACTCGGCAAGACGGCATACGAGCTCCTCACCGGTAACAAACCCCAAGTTGGATACTTTCGAGTATTCGGCTCAAAGTGCTACATTCTTTATAAGCATCGTCGTTCTAAATTTCTCCTAAATCTCATGAAGGTTTCCTACTTGGTTATGGCTCAAACTCTCACACTTACTGTGTCTACAACAATTTCGCCCGAAAGGTTGAAGAGACGGTAGACATGAAGTTTGATGAATCTAATGGCTCGCAAGTAGAGCAATTGCCAATTGATGTAGGAGACAAAGACCCTTCGGAAGCAATCCAAGACTTGATATTGGCAAGATTCGTCCAACGGAGGTGAAGGAGAGTACCTCGTCCGTCCAAGTAGAAGCTTCCACCTCATGACAAGGTGAACCAAGAGTTGACTTGGAAGCATCCACGAGTGGGACACACCAAGACAAAGAAAACGAGGACGTACACCAAGATGAACCTCATCAACCTCCTTCTCCACCACGACAAGAGAACGGCAACATCAACAATGAAGAAGGCCAAGAAGAAGAAGAACAAGATGAAGAAGATGTTCCACCCTGACCCAAGCAAAAGCTTCCATGAGTTCGAGCAAGAGTCACCAAAGATCATCCCGTTGAGAAAATCTACCATGATATCCAAACTGGGAGAATCACTCGCTCTAAAACTCGTTTGGCTAATTTTTGTGAACATTACTCATTCATCTCTAGCATTGAACCTATGAAGGTTGAAGAAGCATTAGAAGATCCGGATTGGATAAATGCCATGCATGAAGAGCTACACAACTTTGAGAGAAACCAAGTGTGGGCATTGGTCGAGAAGCCCAATAACAACCACAACATCGTTGGTACCAAATGGGTGTTTCGCAACAAGCAAGACGAAGATGGTCAAGTCGTCCACAACAAAGCTCGTCTCGTCGCCCAAGGCTATACTCAAGTCGAAGGTATGGACTATGGTGAGACATATGCCCCCGTTGCTAGACTTGAGTCCATCCGCATCTTGCTTGCCTATGCTAATCACCATGATATCACCTTGTACCAAATGGACATTAAAAGTGCTTTTATAAATGGTGAAATCGAGGAGGAAGTTTATGTTAAACAACCTCCCGGCTTCATCAATCCTAAGAAACCCGATCATGTTTACAAACTTCACAAAGCTCTTTATGGTCTTAAACAAGCTCCTAGAGCATGGTATAAATTCTTGACCAAGTTCCTTATTGGAAAAGGCTTTGAAATTGGAAAAATAGATTCTACTCTTTTTACTAAAAGGGTTAATGGTGAATTATTTGTGTGCCAAATTTATGTTGGTGATATTATATTTGGTTCGACTAACCCTCATTTTAGTGAGAAGCTTGGAAAGCTAATGCCGGAGAAGTTTGAGATGTCTATGATGAGTGAACTCAAATTCTTTCTTGGTTTGCAAATCAAGCAAACTAAGGACGGTACCTTTGTCTCTCAAACAAAGTACACCAATGACTTATTCAAGAAGTTCAACATGCAAGAATGCAAAGGTATGACTACACCCATGCCTACTAGTGGACATCTTGATTTGACCAAAGATGGTGAACCGGTTGATCAAAAGGTTTACCGCTCCATGATTGGCTCATTGTTATATCTATGTGCCTCTCGTCCCGATATCATGCTAAGTGTGTGCATGTGTGCACGATATCAAGCGGCCCGTAAGAGTGTCATCTTAAGGATGTGAAAAGGATAGTGAGATACTTAATACATACACCAAATTTTGGCATTTGGTATCCTAAGAGGTCTTCTTTTGATCTTGTTGGCTATTCCGACTCAGACTATGCCAGAGACAAGGTTGATAGAAAGTCCACTTCAGGTACTTGTCAATTTCTTGGTAGATCTCTTCTGTCTTGGTCCTCCAAGAAACAAAACTCGGTATCCTTATCCACCGCCAAAGCAGAATACATTGCTGCTGGTTCATGTTGTGCTCAATTACTTTGGATGACCCAAACTCTTAAAAATTATGGGATATATGTGAAACATGTTCCATTGCTTTGTGACAATGAAAGTGCTATCAAGATTTCTCACAATCCCGTGCAACATTCTCTAACTAAGCATATTGAGGTTCTTCATCATTTCATTCGAGATCACGTTGCCAAAGGGGACATTGATCTTAAGCATGTTCGTACCGATAAGCAATTGGCGGATATATTCACCAAACCGCTTGATGAGAAAGTATTTTGCCGTTTGAGAGGAGAATTGAACATCATTGATGCTTCAAACTTGGAGTAGAAACTCCATTTGGATACATGCAAGGCATGATCCTTTGACTAATCATTGATATTTCTTTCATGATGCTATTTATATGTCCTGGATATACTTGCACCCTTGCATGCTACCTAATCCTTGTAGGTACTTGGATGAATCTAAATCCATGAGATTGCAACTCACTCATATCTTGAGCAATTTCTACATCACCAAGTCTCTACACAATGGTGGTTGAAGTCAAGGAAGCACGAAACCCTTCAAACATATCCTTTGACAAATTCTACATTAAGTTTTATGATTATCACCTTGGATATACAAGTACTCTTCCTTGCAAAGCTAACCCATGTAGGAAGATGAACTCAAATTCCAAGTGGTGCTCCCAACTCTTGATGAGCTACATCAACCTTGAGCAACCCACACAAGTTAAACTACATGACCAAGATCAACACCACCACCCAAGGTATGTTATTCCATCTTAGAGAAGCTTTACTCCAAGACATGGATCAAAGCAACTCAACAAGATGTGAATACATCAAGATACTTAAACGAAAAATGGTAACCCCATTTTGAGCTTAAACGATGAGTATGACCTATGATCAAGTGTCCTCACTTGACTCCTAAGTCAATATACTCTAACATAGGTGACTTTGTCGCCGACCAATTATAGATGAAGTTCTCTTGTGTTTCTCTGCGCTCTTGCATTTTTCTTGTGCATATTTATTTTCCCCTTTTTAAAAAAACTTCATCTAGATTTCCTTTCTATTTATTTGTGTTCTGCATTCCCTGCATCCAATTCATTGCATATCTTTCAGCTAATTCCTTGCAAATCCTTGTGAGATCTAAATTGCCTAGTGAGCTGAGGTGACAAGTGTTTTCTATGTGATGGACTCGGTCACACCGGTTTGTTTCCTTCGGTCCAACCGAATTCGTTCGGCGCCACAGAAGTACCCAACTCGGTGCCACCGATTTCACTACAGGAAAGACAGCTTGCCACTTCATTCCTGCATACTTTTTGCTCCAGCACCACTCAATGTTTCTTGTCCTCTACCAGCATCACATTCGTCTTGCTACTTTGCATTGTGACTCAAGGACCGAACCCATTTTTAATAACAATCCAGAAGAGCCCTTCTTGGAAATTGATGTCAAAGGGGGAGAGAGAGATCACATCAAAGCTTATTCTCTTAAAAGGGGGAGAAAGAGAAAGAGGGGGAGAGAGAGATCACACCAAAGCTTAAGCTTAATCATTTCTATAAGGGGAGCGCATACTCAGTGGGAGAGTGTAAGGAACCCCAGATGCTTGGTATTCCAGAGGAGAGAAGTCACATGTCTTCAAGAGGGGAAAGACATGTTCATATTTGATTATTTGCATTAGCTCTGTTTCTTTTCGTTGCTCTGATTTTCTGTTCCCTATCTTCTCCCAATATCCCATGCAAGATTTAGGGGGAGCAAGACATCTAAGGGAAGGAAATCATTGAATTCATTGCACATTTTCTTTTACCTTTGGGGACATGTTTATATCCAATAGAGTACTCAGTACTCACTCTCTACATGTCATCCCAGTCTTGGTACTCTTGTGGTTTCTCTAGCTAGTAGGTGTATCTGTGTTATCTAACCTTGTTTACTCAGGTTCATTCCTTCCTAAGCCACCTCAAGACCACAAGGTAAGTATATGCATCACAGTCATGTGTATGAGGATCTCTTACTATTGTACATATTGTTTGCAAGAAGGACTCATGAGCATGAAGGTACATTTCCCATATTCATATCATTTGCTCTGATACATATAGCCAAGATACATGTAACACATTGCTTACTCTGTCATGCTTATGCATTCAGATGCTCCTATATTCCATATTTACATGTTTGCATACACGTAGGGGGAGCCTATGCTTGTTACATGTCTTTCCAAAGCTTTACTTATTATTCTTTATATCTTTATCTAAAGCTTTGATGTATGTTGTCATCAATTACCAGAGAGGGGGAGATTTAAAGCACAAGTGCTCCCTAGGTGATTTTGGTAATTAATGTCAACATATCTCTTATTGGACTAATGCTTCTACCTAGTATGTTTCAGATAAGTTCAAGAATGGAGTGGCATGGACTAGAGGATGTGGAACCCCTTCAAGATGCTGAGGACAAAGGATTGGCTCTAGCTCAAAGCTCGGGACTCTACATTTTATTTTAGTGATCCAAGATCACATTGAGTCCATAGGAAAGCCAATACTATTAAGAGGGGATGAGGTGTTGCTTAATGGCTTGCTTGCTCCAAGTGCTTAGTGATATGCTCCAAAAGCCCTCAACTACTTTCTCACATCCACATATGTCTCAAACCAAAAGTCAAACTCGGCCCCACCGAAATTTTCTATCCGGCGCCACCGAATTCAGTTGGCATAGCCACTGCCAGAAACCCTAATCATTTCGGTCTCACCGATGGGATCTCAGTCTCACCGAGATGGGCTTGCAAACTCTCTGTTGCCTATTGCAATAATTACGGTCCCACCGAGTTTGCTTGGCCAACTCTCTGTTTTGCTTATTATCCAAATCAGTCTCACCCAATTTTGTGTAATCAGTCAAACAGAGATGAGGTTTTACCCTAACCCTAGCACATCGGTCCCACCGAGTCGATTATATTGGTCCCATCGAAATGCCTAATGGTCACATTTTGAACTAAATCGGTCTGACCGAGTTTCTTGATGATTCGGTCCCACCGAGTTTGGTGATTTGTGTGTAACGGTTAGATTTTCTGTGGAGGCTATTTATACCCCTCCACCCACTCTTCATTTGAAGAGAGAGCCATCAGAACATGCCTACACTTCCAACATACATTTTCTGAGAGAGAACCACCTACACTTGTGTTGAGGTCAAGATATTCCATTCCAACCACATAAATCTTGATCTCTAGCCTTCCCCAAGTTGCTTTTCACTCAAATCATCTTTCCACCAAATCCAAATCCTGTGAGAGAGAGTTGAGTGTTGGGGAGACTATCATTTGAAGCACAAGAGCAAGGAGTTCATCATCAACACACCATCTATTACCTTTTGGAGAGTGGTGTCTCCTAGATTGGTTAGGTGTCACTTGGGAGCCTTCGTCAAGATTGTGGAGTTGAACCAAGGAGTTTGTAAGGGCAAGGAGATCGCCTACTTTGTGAAGATCTACCCTAGTGAGGCAAGTCCTTCATGGGCGACGGCCATGCTGGGATAGACAAGGTTGCTTCTTTGTGGACCCTTCGTGGGTGGAGCCCTCTATGGACTCGCGCAACCGTTACCCTTCGTGGGTTGAAGTCTCCATCAACGTGGATGTACGATAGCACCACCTATCGGAACCACGCCAAAAATCTCTGTGTCTCCAATTGCGTTTACACACTCCAATCCCATCCCTTTACATTCTTGCAACTTGCATGCTTTACTTTCCATTGCTCATATACTCTTGTCATGCTTGCTTGATATGTATTGTGAATGTTTAAATTTGTGCCAAAATTCTACTTAAACCTAAAGAAATTAAAAACTGCAACTTTTCTTGATTAAAGTCTATTCACCACCCTCTAGACTCCACTTCTCGATCCTTTCACAAGGTTAGCAATTCTTCCATGAGGAAATTGTAAGACTTACTCTAGAATTTGTTCCTGATGGATCCTTTGGGTATCCAAAGTCTGATCTCTACCTAGTGACCATGTCAATGCTATCTCAAAGCATATCTGTGGTACTGCAATTTTAAATAAGAACATTTGAAGCATGATGCTAAATGTTTCTTGCTCAATTATCCAAATACCGTTGTATAGGTAATGTCATGAAATTTCTCTCCCCTCACCTAAAGGGTTTTCTACTTTATATCCTATCATGGATATCTTGCTCTGCTTGTCCTTGGGAAGGATATAATCTTGAAATATGTGTTTAAACACATTTTCCTTTCCATTGTTTTGTTTAATATGAAGATCACCTTTTCCTTTCCATTGTTTTGTTTAACCTTTCTGGTGATCTATATGATCTAAGCAGTAATATTCTTCTACTTATGTAAACACCTTGGTGTACGATCGTGTCAGTGAGGCCCTGTTGCTTTTGTTGATAGCATTCCGGTAACTACCGATGGACGAGAACTTTGCCTATTGGTCCGCCTCATTCAACGAGCAGGAAAATGGTTCTCTTCGTCCCTTGACCTTGGCACCAATGGTTGTTGCCGACATAATCAATAGTCTATCCTCTGACATGCCTTGCTTACATGATCATGCAAGACGTCACCCCCTTCCTACTTTTAACCCACATGGTGGGCCCATAACCCACAGTTCCATAGGATCGAAACCTGACTCTCCTGTATACCCTATTGTCAAAGTTATTCCCTGCGCTTGACTTCGAATGTAATTCACAAGCCACCTTCCAAGAGATCATCAATTCTGGTATCAGACACAATACTGATTTCCGTTGCTTTGAACCCGTTTCACGCGTTGTTTCAGGCATCAAACGATTGCCTGCCCGCTCCAAACTTCCAATGACATGTCCTTACTTTGCTCTCGATATTTTCTGAAGTTTCAAATTCGAGAGTAACTTTCTACCACATTCCCTGAGTCATCTGCCAGATAGACAACCTTGTAAGGTCCGTTCTTCCGAAGTTACCCCTTGTCCTTTCGTAAGTACGATGGAGTTCCCGAAGAAAGGATGCTGACTTCATCATGATGACCTGAAGTAGTGAGATGAAGACATCAACATAATGGATCGACCTCCTCGAAAAGAGCAACCAAGACCGGGAACACTCGCTAGAATTTCGTCACCGGAACTTTTCCCCTTACCCCCCTCTTAAATCTCGCGACGAGATTTCTTGTAGTGGAGGAGAATTGTGACGCCCGGATAATCAAGCTACAGTAAACCTCTGCTAAAGATGCAACGTCACCTCGGTTACAGTCGATAATCCCGCGTTCATTCTAAAAAAGATTCAAATTCAAATTGAATTAAAGGCAAACAACAAAATTTTCAAACACTAAAACAAAAATGTTCAAAATGGGACAAATAAATCCTAAGTAATTATGTGGAGAAACCACATTTTTATGAAAGGTTTAAATACACTTGAATAACTAAAGCAATAGGTAAAACAATTAAATATATGTCTTTTAAATTTTATAAAATATTAAACTATTTTAATTTGGGACAAGAATTAATGGGGCAGCAGTATATTTAAAAGTACTAATTTAAGTGCTAGTGATAATTTTTATAAAACTAAAATAAAAGGGAACTAGAAATAAAGAAATAAATTAAAAGAAAAATGAACAAACAGACAAAAAACAGACCCCCCCCCCTCGCTGGGCCAAGTGGCCCAGCTGGCCTCAGCCGCCCAAACGGCCTGGCCCACCCCCCCCCCCCCCCCACCACCACCACGAACCCTAACCACCCTCCCCCACTCACTCCCACTCCCCCCACGATCCACTCCTCCCCCCTGATCTGGATCGGGGGGCAGTGACCCTGTCGTCCTCGACGTGCTGACCACGCCACCCGTCCCCCTCGTGACCCGACACCGCCGCCGCACACCGTCGTCACCTCAGCCCGGCTCCGTCCCCGCCGTCGCTGGAGCCACCCCGCCGGAACTCACCATCCTCTTCGCCGTCGACCTCGTCTCCGTCCTCCTCCTCAACCCTCACTGCCCCGAACCCTACGGCCCCACGGTGAGGCCCGGCCTCTCCTCCATCCAGTCCTGCCATCGCCTAGCGTCGCAACTCCCCTGCCCGCACTCGACAGCCGCCATGCGCTCGCGCGCCCGCTGCTGCCTGCCCTTGCCCGCCCGTGACCTGTGCCTCGCCCCCTCCCCCAGCGTGCTTCGTCGTCCCGGGCGCGTCCTGCCCCGGGTCGCCGCACCCCGGGCTCCCCTGCTCGCACTCCGCGGCCGCCATGCGCTCACGCGCCCGCTGCTGCCAGCCCTTGCTCGCCGCGCCAACTGCCCCACTGCGCGCGCCCGACCTGGCCACCCCTCCTCATCGTCGCCACGGCCTCGCCCCGCCGTGACCTCACCGGCGCCGTGCCGGCGCCCATCCGCTCCCTCTCCGTTCCACGCCTCGCCGGCCTCCCCTTCTCGCCACGCTCGATGCGCCGCGGCGCACAGGCGCCCGCCGACAGCCCCTTCGCCCGCAGATGCTCGCTCCGCGCGCCCGGCCACCACCTCCCTTCGCGCTCGCCGCTCCGGCCTCCTCACTGCCCGCCGCGCCGCTGCACCGGCCACAGCCACGAGCCGGCCCCCTTCCTTCCCCCCGTTGGCCGCGTCGGGCACCGATGCCCGCGCCCGCTAACCGCGTGCCCGCTAAGGCCCCTAGGGCCAATGACAGAGGAGGCCCGCCCACAGAACGTTTTTCTTAAAAAAAGAATTAAATAAACAAATAGATAAATAATTGTTAAATTAATTAATTAATTAAAGAATTAATTAAGTTAATTAATCATCATTAGATTAATCTAATCACTAATTAACCTAATAACTGTTAGTTAATTAATCAATCAATGATAGTGGGACCCACATGTCAGTTTGACTTAGTCAACTGGCTGTTTGACTGCTGACATCATGCTGACGTCAGTAAGCACTATTCTGGATAATGATGGATTAAAATAACTAAATAAATCCTAAAAATGATTTAAATCTTTTAAAATTACTATAAAATAAACCGTAGCTCGGATGGAAAAACTTTGTACATGAAAGTTGCTCAGAAGGACAAAACGAATCCGGATACGCACCCCGTTCGCCCGCCACACATCCTTAGCATAGCAAACACGCAACTTTCCCCCTCCGATTCAACTGTCCAAAAACGCGAAATACCGGGGATACTTTCCCGGATGTTTTCCCCCTTCGCCGGTATCACCATCTACCGTGTTAGGGCACACCTAGCACTGTTACTTGTCATATAATGCATCATTATGCATCTGTTTGCATTGTATTCATTGTTTCTTCCCCCTCTTCTCTCCGGTAGACTACGAGGCTGACGCCGCTGCTGGTGCCCCGATCGAATACGTTGTTGACGACCCCTACTTGCCAGAGCAACCAGGCAAGCCCCCCCTTGATCACCAGATATCGCCTATTCTTCTCTCTACTGCTTGCATTAGAGTAGTGTAGCATGTTACTACTTTTCGTTAATCCTATCCTGATGCATAGCCTGTCTTTGCTACTACTATTGTTACCTTTACCTGCAATCTAAATGCTTAGTATAGGATGCTAGTATTCATCAGTGGCCCTGCCTTCTTGTCCGTCTGCCATGCTATACTATAGGGCCGTGATCACTCAGGAGGTGATCACGGGTATATATTTATATACATAATATATGATAGTTGTGGTGACTAAAGTCGGGTCGGCTCGTATAGTACCCGCGAGTGATTCACGGATTGGGTCCGAAAGGATGTTTCTCCTGACGGCCCTCTGAGTGAACCCTTGTGGTGGAGCGACATGGTAGGTTGAGACCACCTAGGAGAGAGGTGGGTCTGGCCCTGGTCGGCGTCCGCGATTACTTCAAAATGACATGCTTAACGAGATCTTGGTATTTGATCTGAGTCTGGCCACTAGCCTATACGCACTAACCAACTACGCGGGAACAGTCATGGGCACTCGACGTTGTGGTATCAGCCGAAGCCTTCTTGACATCAGCAATTGAGCGGCGCGCGCCGGGTTGGACCGCGTAAAGCAACTTCCTTTGTAATGGAGGTTGCTAGGCCTGCTCATCGGCCGCGTACGCAACGTGCAGGTGTGCAATGGGCGATGGGCCCAGACCCCTGCGCGTATAGGATTTAGACCAGCGTGTTGACCTCTCTGTTGTGCCTAGGTAGGGCTGCGACGTGTTGATCTTCCGAGGCCGGGTATGACCCAGGAAAGTGTGTCCGGCCAAAGAGGATCGAGCATGTTGGGAAATGTGGTGCACCCTTGCAGGGAAGTTTATCTATTCGAATAGCCGTGTCCCTCGATAAAAGGACGACCCAGAGTTGTACCTTGACCTTATGACAACTAGAACTGGATACTTAATAAAACACACCCTTCCAATTTCCAGATACAACCCGGTGATCGCTCTCTAGCAGGGCGATGAGGGGATAATCGCCGGGTAGGATTATGCTATGCAATGATACTTGGTGAACTTACCATCTACTCTCTTCTACATGCTGCAAGATGTAGGTTGCCAGAGGCATAGTCTTCGACAGGACTAGCTATCCCCCTATTATTCTCGCATGTTGCAGTTCAGTCCACATATACTACCCCTTTCATTTGATACCAATGCATATGTAGTGTAGCTCCTTGCTTGCGAGTACTTTGGATGAGTACTCACGATTGCTTTGCTCCCCCCTTTTTCCCCTTTCTATACCCGATTGTTGCGACCAGACGATGGAGTTTAGGAGCTAGACGCCACCATCAACGACGACTCCTACAACTCTGGAGGTGTCTACTACTACGTGCAGGCCGTTGACGACGACCAGGAGTAGTTTAGGAGGATCCCATGAAGGAGGCCTGCACCTCTTTCGATTTGTATCCCAGTTTGTGCTAGCCTTCTTAAGGCAAACTTGTTTAACTATGTCTGTACTCAGATATTGTTGCTTCCGCTGACTCGTCTATGATCGAGCTCTTGTATTCGAGCCCCCGAGGCCCCTGGCTTGTAATATGATTCTTGTATGACTTATTTTATTTGTAGAGTTGCGTTGTGATATCTTCCTGTGATTCCCTGATCTTGATCGTACACGTTTGCGTGTATGATTAGTGTACGATTGAATCGGGGGCGTCACATTCTCTATCATACCGGAAGGAATTTCAAAGTAAACATTTTCATTAGGTTCAGTAGGTTGAGGAGAAACTCTTTGCTCTACTGGTCGGGGTGAAGATACCCCGAACAAGCCCCTCAAAGGATTGTTTTCCATAGTAACAAGTGACAGTAAATTTCAGCACACTATATAAATTTTTCCTTACCAAATTCCACCTACCAAAGGCGCTTCATTCACCGGCAACGGCGCCAGAAAAGAGTCTTGATGACCCACAAGTATAGGGGATCTATCATAGTCCGTTCGATAAGTAAGAGTGTCGAACCCAAGGAGGAGCAGAAGGAAATGACAAGCAGTTTTCAGTAAGGTATTCTCTGCAAGCACTGGAATTATTGGTAATAAATAGTTTTGTGATAAGGTAATTCGTAACGGGTAATAAGTAACAAAAGTAAACAAGGTGCAGCAAGATGGCCCAATCCTTTTTGTAGCAAAGGACAAGCCTGGACAAACTCTTATATAAAGGAAAGCGCTCCCGAGGACATATAGGAATTATCGTCAAGCTAGTTTTCATCAGGCTCATATGATTCACGTTCGTTACTTTGATAATTTGATATGTGAGTGAACCGGTGCTTGGGTACTGCCCTTCCTTGGACAAGCATCCAACTTATGATTAACCCCCCTGGCAAGCATCCGCAACTATGAAAGAAGAATTAAGGTAAACCTAACCATAGCATGAAACATATGGATCCAAATCAGCCCCTTACGAAGCAACGCATAAACTAGGGTTTAAACTTCTGTCACTCTAGCAACTCATCAACTACTTATTACTTCCCAATGCCTTCCCCTAGGCCCAAGCAATGGTGAAGTGTCATGTAGTCAACGTTCACATAACACCACTAGAGGAAAGACAACACACATCTCATCAAAATATCGAACGAATACCAAATTCACATGACTACTTATAGCAGGACTTCTCCCATGTCCTCAGGAACAAACGTAACTACTCACAAATCATATCCATGTTCATAATCAGAGGGGTATTAATATGCATAAAGGATCTGAACATATAATCTTCCACCGAATAAACTAACTAGCATCAACTACAAGGAGTAATCAACACTACTAGCAACCCACAGGTACCAATCTGAGGTTTTGAGACAAAGATCGGATACAAGAGATGAACTAGCATTTGAGAGGAGATGGTGCTGGTGAAGATGTTGATGGAGATTGAGCCCCTCCCGATGAGAGGATCGATGGTGATGACGATGGTGACGATTTCCCCCTCCCGGAGGGATGTTTCCCCGGCGGAACAACTCCACCGGAGCCCTAGATTGGTTCCGCCAAGGTTCCGCCTCGAGACGGCGGCGCTTCGTCCCGAAAGCTTCCTTCTGATTTTTTTTCCAGGGCAAAATACACCGTATACCAGAAGATGGGCATCCGGGGCCTGCCAGGTGGCCCATGAGGCAGGGGCGCCCCCCCCACCCTCGTGGACGGTGGCTGGCTCCCCTCTAGTGCTTTCTTCGCCCAATATTTTTAATATATTCCAAAACTGACTTTCGTGCAGTTTCAGGACTTTTCGAGTTGTGCAGAATAGGTCTCTAATATTTGCTCCTTTTCCAGCCCAGAATTACAGCTACCGGCATTCTCCCTCTTCATGTAAACCTTGTAAAATAAGAGAGAAAAGGTGTAAGTATTGTGACATAATGTGTAATGAGAGCCCATAATGCAATAAATATCGATATAAAAGAATGATGCGAAATGGACGTATCAGCCAACCCCTATGCATAAGTTCACAAGGTCACAGAACCCGCAAGTTGATCACCAAAACATACATCAAGTAGATCACGTGGATATCTCATTGTCACCACAGATAAACACATGCAAGCCATACATCAAGTGTTCTCAAATCCTTAAAGTCTGATAAGATAACCTCATAGGGAAAACTCAATCCATTACAAGAAGATAGAGGGGGAGAAACACCATATGATCCAACTATAGTAGCAAAGCTCACGGTACATCAAGATCGTGCCATATCAAGAACACGAGAGAGAGGGAGAGATCAAACACATAGCTACTGGTACATACCCTCAGCCCCAAGGGTGAACTACTCCCTGCTCATCATGGAGAGCGCCAGGATGATGAAGATAGCCACCGATGATGGTTTCCCCCTCCGGCAGGGTGACGGAACAGGCTCCCGATTGGTTTTTCGTGGCTATAGAGGCTTGCGGCGGCGTAACTCCCGATCTAGGTTTATTTCTAGGTTTTTTTATATTTATAGGAATTTTTGGCGTCAAGAACAAGTCAGGGGGTCCACGAGGCGACGACAAGGACGGAGGGTGCGCCCTGGGGGGTAGGGCGCGCCCTCCACCGTTGTGGAGGCCTCGTGGCTCTTCTGGCCCAACTCTTTTTCTTCGGGGGCTTCTTCTGGTTCATAAAAAATCACCGTAAATTTTCAGCTCATTTGGACTCCATTTGATATTCTTTTTCTGCGAAACTCAAAAACAAGGAAAAAACAAAAACTGGAACTAGGCTCTAGGTTAATAGGCTAGTCCCAAAAATCATATAAAATATCATATAAATGCATATAAAACATCCAAGATGGATAATATAATAGCATGAAACAATCAAAAATTATAGATACATTGGAGACGTATCACCACCATACCTACTTATTATGGCATTTCCATAGTTATTCCGAGATATATTGCCATGCAACTTCTATCATCACCATATACATGACTTGAGCATTCATTTTCATATTGCTTTGCATGATCGTAAGATAGCTAGCAATGATATTTTCATGGCTTGTTCATTTTTTGATAACTTTGCTACGCTAGATCATTGCACGTTACACCGCCAGAGGCATTTATATAGTCATACTTTGTTCTACGATCGAGTTGTAAATTTTTTAGTTGTAAGTAAATAGAAGTGTGATGATCATCATTATTCATTGTTAGAGCATGTCCAAGTGAGGAAAGAATGATGCAGACTATAATTCCCCCACAAGTGAGGCCAAAAAGAGCCAAAAAAAGAAAAAGAATAAAATGAGAGAAAAGAGAGAAGGAGCATTGTTAAACTTGTGCTTCAAAGTAGCATCATATTTTCATATAGAGAGTCTCCTATGTTGACACTTTCATATACTAGTGGGAATTTTTCATTATAGAACTTGACTTGTATATTTCGATGATGGGCTTCCTCAAATTCCCGAGGTCTTCGAGCAAGCAAGTTGGATACACACTCATTTTGTTTTTAGTTTGAGCTTTCATACACTTATAGCTCTTTGTGCATCTGTTGCATGGCAATCACTACTCCTCACATTGATATCAATTGATGGACATCTCCATAGCTCATTGATTAGCCGCGTCGATGTGAGATTTTCTTCTCTTTTATCTTCTCCATATTAATCTCTACCACCATATTCTATTCCAACCATAGTGGTATATCCATGGCTTGTGCTCATGTATTGCTTGGAGTTGAAAAAGCTGAAGCGCGTTAACAAGTATGAACCAATTGCACCGGGATAGTACATGATAAATACTTTGTGTTAAGAATATGGAGCATGACAAGACTATGATTTTGTAGGGATAACGTTCTTTAGCATTGATATTTTGAAAGACATAATTGTTTGTTGGGAAGTTGAGTATTAATGTCTTTATATCAAATTATAGACTATTGTTTTGCTTAATATTCATGTTATGATTAGATTATATGATCAAGATTATTCTAGGTAGCATTCGACATCAAAAGTTATCTTTTATTTTATTATTTACTTACTCGAGGACGATTATGAATTAAGCTTGAGGATGTTGATACATCTACATCGTATTTATAATAATTTATTGTTCCATGTTAATATTATACAACTTCTGGCAAACTGCATTCGGACAGTATGATTTGGGCGTTGGGAGGAGGTCATATTCGCCACGGATCCGGCTTGCCTACTTCCTCACATGCTTCCATACATGCTCTCACTTTATCCTACGGCTGTCTTTTTTCATTTTTTTTCTTTCTAATCTAATCATCCCTCTGATTTTAAGGAGGTATGACCGAATCTTATTTTATTCCAATCAAGCACGGGACGAGAATGCAAGTCTGGTCCATTCGCCACACCCACGAGCAGCTGACGTGGGCACCTCATTTTCACGAAGTCACGCGGCGGTGTCCGTCCAACCTGAAATGAATGCCAAACACGAGCATACGGGCTAAAAAAACATGCGTGTCGTCTCCCTGCGCCGCGGCAGCAAGGCCCCCCCGCCATGCCGTGCCAGCTTCGCGCTCACGCGCGTCCACCACAGTTCTACGCCCTCTGCATCCCGTCAGTTTGACAGTTACCGTTGCCTGAGCAGAGAACTTACCGAGCGACCAGCCATCACCCATAAACATATCGACACTGCATCACACTTGCTCTG
Organism: Triticum monococcum; assembly: GCA_034509565.1. Classification (NCBI taxonomy): domain Eukaryota; kingdom Viridiplantae; phylum Streptophyta; class Magnoliopsida; order Poales; family Poaceae; genus Triticum; species Triticum monococcum. The sequence goes on from CM067846.1 coordinate 492,374,954, forward strand.
ACAAAAGCACTGACCCTTCTCCCACCGTCGCAAGAGTCAAGAACACTCTCCCTCCGTAGCCTTCGAAACCAACAAGGCGCACGCCGGAGTCTCCTCATGGCCGACGAGAAAGAAGCCGACTCGCTCCAGCCGCCGTCCAAGCTGCCCCGCCTCTCCTCCGCCGACGAGAACGCCGGTACGTGCAGCCACACCAGGAAAGCTGTAAGAGCAAGCGGCTTGTGTTCACCTGAAGATGTTGAGTTGTTCCATGCGTTGTTGTTGTTGTTGTCTTGTAGGGGCGGTGACGATGGCGGTCTCGTCGCCGCTGGGTCTTGGCCTCGGCCTGGGGCTCGGTGGCGATAGCCGTGGCGAGCAGCAGGCCTTCGAAGCACGGGCGGCGGCGAAGTCGGCGCTGACGTTCATGCAGCAGCAGGAGCTGGAGCACCAGGTGCTCATCTACCGCTACTTCGCGGCGGGGGCACCCGTGCCGGTGCACCTCGTGCTCCCCATCTGGAAGAGCGTCGCCGCCTCCTCCTTCGGCCCGCACCGCTTCCCCTCCCGTACGTTTCCTATGCCACCTCGACATCCTGTAGTGTCGGTGGATTGTTGGATGAGCCGTTGGTCGTCTTTTGAATGGCAGTGATTGGGCTGGGGAGCCTGTGCTTCGACTACCGGAGCAGCATGGAGCCGGAGCCCGGGCGGTGCCGCCGCACGGACGGCAAGAAGTGGCGGTGCTCCCGCGACGTGGTGCAGGGGCACAAGTACTGCGAGCGGCACGTCCACCGGGGTCGCGGCCGTTCAAGAAAGCCTGTGGAAGGAGCCCCCGCAGCCCCGGCGCACAGCGGCAGCCCCGCCACCGCCCCGCCCCGCGGCATCGGCTTCTCCTCCGCCGGCATCCTCCACGCCACCCACAGCGCCGCCGCGCGCGCCACCTGAGGCCGAGGGCGGCCTCGTCCCGTCCCCGCCGCGTCCGTCCGTCCGTCATGGCGCGTTGGCTTGGGGCAAGATCGTGCAGAAACGAAATCCGCAGGGATTTTGTCGCGTCGTGTAGCTTTTTCTTGGGCGGCTTTTCAAACTATAAACCTGCTGAGTTCGATGGCACGCGTCCCTGCTGGTTGCTGTGCGTGCGCCTGTGACATATGGTTGGAGTAGTATGTGTGAAAGCCAGGCGATTATTTTTCTTTTTCTCGTCGTGTTGGGCTGTGGGGGTCGTGCCGCGGTGGCGGGGTTGCCGGGGGGAGTGGTTTCTTCTGGGGCTCCGCTCGGGGACAGTCCGCAGCCCGCAGGGCTGTAGCTTTGCATGCACTGACCTGTGTCAGAAGACGGTGGCTCGGGCAGAGTGAGGCATTGGATGCTGCACGCTGGCCTTGGCGTGGCGCAGTGGCCCCGCGGCCCGACGCAGAGTGCCGCGCCGCACCGTCTTTGCTCCCTTTGCCGCATGGGAACGGCCATTGGTGAATCCCTGATTTGTACTGGCCTTCGGATGACGGGATAGGAACCGGGACATCCAGCATTTGGCATTCAGGGCATCTCCAACGGGTTGCCTGCATTACCGTTAATAACCAGGCCTGCTTGGTGCAAATTTGGCCCGTTTAGTTTCTCTTTTCACTGTTTGGCTCATATCGCATGCTTCTTAAAGCACGATATTGCGTGTATTCCAGAGGGCGTGAACTTTGAATAAAATTCCTAGTTTACCTTCAAAAAAAAAACCTCTTGGCCCAGTGGAAACGATCGAATCGCCTATTTTCTCCTAGCCAAGCTCGCGCCATACAAAGGAGAGGAACGCCGCACCGAGCTAATGCGACGAGGGGGTGGCGAGAGCTCGAGCGTGTGCGTCGAAAAAGCGGCACGAGGATTGGGTCACCTCCCGCCGAATTGGACACTTAGCCCCCGACGGCTTTGCCCTCTTGCTGATTCCTTGCCACCATCTCCCCCACACGCTCTTTGTCCCAGGCGATTTCGTCGACGACCAGCAGGTAAGCACATCTTCTCCGATCGGCACTGGACGGCGACGACACTTCGTCATCCTCCTCTTTTCCGACGACTTCCGCGTCGACTCCCTACTCCTTGATGGTTGTAGGTTCTATCACCCTCCTCCCTACTTGTTGTAGCTTTGATCTGCGAGCATGTGATCGGGGTAGATCTATGAGCATTGGTAGCATTGCAGAGTGTCGATCTGGTGATGGATTGCTAGGACTGTAGGGTTTGGTAATCCGATCTCATGGTGTTCTTTAGTTCGGCTCCGATGATACTATCGTAGATCTGTTACCATGTAAATCTGAACATGTGCATTACGGCATGATAATAGTATGGCCGATATGTAGTTGCGGTAGCCGCGTGTAATGGTTCGAACTCATTGGTAGCACTCTTGTATGCATGTGGTATGAACTGTGCTATGAACTTGGCCAGTGTTCAATGTGTAGCTGTGGTGGTCGAGTTAATTGTGTAGTGTTGTGTCACTAGTACTGATCCTAACCATTGTAGAACATGAGCATCCAAGAGTTCAGCCAGGCCATTGTTCTGTTCGGCTAGTGTATGTCGTCCTATGTCGAGGACTCCTAGTCCAAGGAGATACTTCAGGATTCAGAGGTGTTCGAGGTGCCTATTCAGCCCTCATTTGTGATGGCCATGCCTAATGCTACAACTACTGCCGCACATAAGACAACCATGAAGGCTGGGAAGGAGAAGGTCTTTGGCAGGGGGAACACAATGAAGTGGTTGCCTTTTCTGTCCACCTTCATGCTTAACAGGATGAGCGAGATCATGTCCAATGGGGGAAGGACTAACAATGTCTTGAAGGAGGTGCACATGAACAATGTTGCAAAGCGGATCTTCGACTTCTATGTCCAAGAGGTGACCTCGACCCAAGTCTACAACCACCTCAGGAAGTAGCCAGATGGATCCGAGTACCAAATTGAGAGACCTTAGTGGCGCATCAGGACACCTTCACAATTTTGTTGGAGTCCGAGCACTACCAAGGCCACACGATGCTTGGCTCACATACCACTTTATACAGTAGTTTAGCATATTGATCGTGTCAATCACAACTAACATCGCTTCGCTTCTGCGTTAGGACCACCCCAATGACGTTGAGTACCTCAACATCCCCATCCAAAACTATACGCAAATGCAACAGATCTTCTCCTATGGGATGGCTACATGCAAGCATGCCATGGGCCCTGGTCAGCCACTTGATTCACTTATGCCAGAGTGGACAGACACCCAGGAGCAGACACCATCAATGTTGATGTTCCTGAGAAGGTTGTTGGTCATGTTCTTGTGCTCGATAGGAAGAGGAAGAGGGCTGGCTTGATGGAGGAGGAGTTGATCGTGTTTACCAGCATGACTGAGGCTATGAAGGTGGCAATCACCATTAGGGAGAGCAAGTCAATCGACATACACCCTAAGCTATACAACATCGTCATGGGGCAAGGTGGCTTCAGTCAGGAGGCTCTGATGGTTGCTCTTAGCCACCTGCTGGACAACAAAGCTCAGTTTGTTCGGTTCATTGCCATTACAAATGCCCATAGGGTGCTCTGGCTGAGGACCTAGCTAGGCAAGCACTACTTTTACAATTGTTTCTGGTGGTGGTGGCGACGGCGTGCATGACAATCAACGATGAAGATGACGACGGTAATATACATTTTGTGGTAGCTAGGGCTTGAAAAACTCTTGATGTTGGATTGCATGTTTTGATGAGGTGGTATATAATAACCCCTCACACTGATGGAGAACTTGGGGTGGTAGGATAACATCCTCTTTTGGATGTGGTGGTAGGATGACACCATAGTAGTTAGGATGAACTTGTGTTGCCATATGTGATCATGTATGCCAATGTGGTAGTAGGATGACACCATACGAGTCATAGATGCAAAGGGGAAGAAATCGATGCAGGCAACCAAACGCGTCCTATATGCCCTTCCACATTCCCCATCAAACATATGTGGACGAGTTCACACGTTCAAATTCCCGCAAACCAAAAATAAACCTGGAAAGTTTTGTAGATATCCAGACAGCCGTCACGTAGGACTCCCGCCCTTCGACCCACACAAAAACCTCATCTGGAGCCTCACTTTTCTCACTTTGTCCCTCCACCTTTGTTGTGTATCTGCATAGTCTGGGACCACCGTGGTCGTTGTACTACCGACTGTGCCGCCCAGGCCTTGCCAGACCTTTGCCGTGCCACACGGGCGTCAACCGAGTTGCCTACACTTCAATTCCAACCCTGGTCCGGCCGCCACCCAGGTCCACTTCATTCATGCACATTGTGTACATGGATAGTAATATGTATATTTGAATTTGTTGCATTGAAATATTTGCACAACATGATTATGGATGAAGGATGATTTTGTTTTAGTTATTTTAAATGCTTCAAATATAGCATAAAAAACAGGAACGAACATATCCTAACCTATAAGTAGGCTGGCTAACTCGGCCTCCCAGGGCTCCCCTGGAATGGAGCTTCGCTGGCCATTGGATCTGGATCAAAACTCGTCTCAGATGTTGGATCTGCATTGTTTATTTTGGCCGCGCGGTTGTTTTTTTGCTTCCATGATTGGTGGGCTCGTCCGACCCTTCTGTTGGCTGGGTGAACCGCTGGCAGGTGCGAACGAGTGTTTCCTCGCACGACGATGTATAGAGTTGAATGGCCGCCACCTTATAAGCTGTCCAAGGTATTCGTTTCGATGGACGGCAGTGTATGCCCTCACTACCTATTGTTCCAAATGAGCCCCGTAGGCTACTTCCAATATTTGGCTCCTAGGGCATCTTCAATGGCCTTCATGAAATATACGTCACCAAATGTTCACTGAGAAGTCTACGAACATCCGATCGGACGGACATCATTCAATGCTATCCCTCACAATTTTCTCCATTTGCCCGGCCTCATCTCTTTGTCAAATTCAATGATACATTTAAATAATTAAAAACAAATGCAACTAACGGTGAAAACATCATATCTTCAGAAAAAAATTGTACAACCATCAAACCACTAGCAAAAGCGAATGACTCAATTTCGGGCCTCTTTTCCACCTCCCTTTTGTGCATAGTGTGCGTAGATGCCACCACACGATTCATGAACAAACTACACCACGTCAGGATCCAAGTTGCGGACTGGTATTTTTCTAATATAAATTGACCCTTCGCAAGCTAATGAAAATTCGAAAGCTGCTTGAACTTGGCTCTTTAACGTACAGAGTTGAAAAGGTTGCTCAGCTCTGGCTCTCTATTTTCATGATCCGAGCTAAAAGCAGGTGAGCCTGAGTCGCTCGCTAGTTCTTTTAACACATGCATTGTTCAATCTACTCGTCATGCAAGGGTCTAAGAGTCTTGCATTGTAGGTTTCTCACAATGTCTGGATGCGAAGGTTTTGGATGCACAAAAAGGCAGGAAAGAGAATTTAATAGAAAATGTGTACCAAGCTACCAATGGGCGCGAGAGAAGAATGGCAAACAAGAGTTCATGGACTCCTGCTAAATACATTGGTGGTAAGCTAAGATCACCCATCGGAAGGAAATCAAAGAAGATTTCAGTATATTCTTTCCATAAATTCCGTGTATCAAATCTCCCGATACTGCTAGTAAACCAGAAAATGAATGTATGCCATCTTTTATAAGGCTTGTGTATATTGCAGGCATTGCGCTCATGTGGAAATGTTATGTTGGAGGACAGACTAAAGGTCATGTACCCTCTCTTGATAGTTGATACGAACATCAACGTTTATCTGCCCATGATATGTTTGCTTCTGACTTAATCTAAAGAATACGATAAGAGTCACAAATCAATGCTGCTTGTCACTTCTTACAGACAGAATAGTAGTACACACAACTACATGAGACTAGCCATCAAACTAGTTTCAGAAAGGAATTTATTGCTCGCGACAGCTAGAATGAATCAGCACACATATATGTGGAAGCCCGACACTAAAACTATGGAGAAAACACCAAAATAAGTATGTTTATCTTTAACAACAGAGAACCTACCTTCTTGGCGTCTGGCAGTATGTTCGCTCACACAGTCAGGTCAATAAAGACAACACTGCTTTGCTAGATATCCAGCACCCGCAAAACCTGTAAAGAAGAAATAAAACAAAATAAATATTTTATTTATTATTTGTGTTTGCGCCATCCATATTCAACCCATAACATTTACCAAAAAACAACAGTACAGATTCCACACAGCATACCACAAACTCTTTTTAACAATGAGAAATTTCAAGCACAACTCAAAACTTGCCTATGACACAATACAACTAAAAGCCACCGCTAGCTTTGTTTCTTGTTGCAAGTATTTGGGCAATTAATGCAGTCTCCCTTCATGCATAATCTGGTGACTAAGAGTCTCATAGCTTCGTGATGTGTTTGGCATCTAAGAGTATCATTGATTAGTAGTGTAAAGCATGAGCAGACCTTACCTTACTTCTAGAGAAACACTTGCAGCATCCTAGTACTACAGATCCTAGTAACTATATACCACATTACAACAAGACAATGGATAATGATCGGCATACCTTTGCAGTTTGACCCTTCGCAATTACAAATAGAACATGCAGTTAACAAAAGAGCTAAAACACAAGCTCAAAACAAAAATACTTAAATTGCTAATCAGATATGCACAGACAACAGAGAAAACTCCATGGACATGTTCAGAACACATACCAATAATCAAGTGTCCCTGAAACATCAGACTGATCATAACACCACCACAGGAGTATCAAGTATGAACTGCCAGGCACGAGGGTTGCACCATACTTCTGTACCCAAGCCTCAAGATGCGCAAAACATTGTATCCTTATGCCATTGTAGAACTCAAATGGCAATCACAATCTTATTTCTCGTCGCAGGCGTCTATATTTCTCTTGCATTCTCAACAGATCTCTAGAAATTTGCTGATTCCCTGTCAACATCAACCCATTCAGAACGCGGTTGAGCATGAACCTTCTTGGCAAGTAGCCTCTCTCCACCATCTCCATCACCATCCTCGCCGCCGTTGCCATGTCCTCAGCCCTCTTGCGCACAAACATGGCACTTATTATGATATTGTATGTATCTTGGTTAGGCAGGCAGTCCTCTCCTTTACTCATCCTCTCAAACAAACACAAGGCCTTCTCGATCTCCCCTTCCTCAAATGAATATCTTATTAGAACATTGTATGTCTGAACGACTGGCTCACAGCCTTCATCTTTCATTCTCTCCATGAGCTTCATAGCCCGGTCAATTTTCCCAGCATGGCAGAGACCTCGAATCAAGACGGTATAGGTGACCACATTTGGCACGTAATCCTGTCGAACCATATCATCAAACACTGTGACTGCATCCTCCACATTTCCCTTCTTACATATCACCTGGATAAGCGCATTGTAAGTTGCCACAGACGGCGTGCAACCTTCTTTAGACATTTCATCGAACAGTTTGCGAGCTTTGTCTAGCTGCCCAGCAACACCCAGCCCATGAATGATGGTAGTGTACGACACGATGTCCGGCTTACAGCTCTCGTCCTTGACCCCCCTCTTCTTCATTTGGAGGAAGAAGTTCCACGCGTGCTGTATCTGCCCAGCACGGAAGAAGCCTTTGAGGATGATATTATAGGTTGTCTTCGTGGGCGTGATGCCGGACTCGGCCATCTGCCGCAGCAAGTCAAGCGCGCGGGATGTGTCCTTGACGCGGCACCATCCGTCGGCGAGGGTGTTGTACGTGACAACGTCCGGGGGGAAGCGCCGCTCGAGAGCGCGGACGAGGGAGGCGGCCTTGCTGGCATGGCGCGACTTCCCGAGCGCGTCGAGGAGGGAGTTGAAGAGGGGGAGGTCCTGCACGACGCGGTGGGAGCGGTGGAGCGAGAGGAAGAGGCGGACGGCGATGTCGGGCCGGCGCTGCGACGCGGCGAAGCGCTCGAAGAGGATGGGGAACGTGCGCGGGGTGAAAGGCAGGCGGAGGCGCGGGAAGAGCGCGAGGATGGAGTTGGTGAGCTGGCGGGGGTGGCGGAGGCGCGCGGAGAGGTCGAGCGCGAGGTCGATGGTGCAGGGGGAGACGGCGTGCGCGCGGGCGGGGAGGTGGAGGAGCGAGTGGAAGAAGAGGAGCGCGCGCGGCGCGTGGTGCCAGAGGAGCTTGAGGACGCGGTTAGCCACTGGCGTCGGGAGGGCCGGGGCGACGGCGAGGAGGGACGCCGAGAGGGAGCGGGCCGATGCGGTGGTGAGGTTGGACGACGGGTGGCTAAGCACGAGGGCGGCGATCTGGCGCGGGGATGGGGATGATGCGGTTGAAGGCGTGGGGGTGGATGGCGAGAGCGAGGTCGGCGGCGGCGGCGGCGGCATTGGGGGAACTTCGGGCGCGGGGGTGAGAGCCGGAGAGAGAGGATCAGTTACACAAAGACGAAGGAATATTCAGATTTCAGTCACTCTCCATACGAGTTCGTGTTATACTTTTCTCGTAGCACGGGAGTTTTTCCCATTTTTACAGCGAGAGAACCTCAGCTTTATTTATTTATTTATTTATTTATATGCGAAGAAAAGGAGAATTCACTCATCAAGCAACGTCCAAGTCTGCATTACATAGTTTTCGGACCACGTCCGGACCTGATCGAAGCCACACCGCAGTGCGCTTCTTAATTCGACCAAAGTTTGCTAAAAAATGACTAACAACATTTTGTTCTCTTTTAACATGCTTGATTAAGAATTCACCACAATCCTGAAGAAGAGCAATAGTCTCTCTAACCATCATCATATGCTCTGAGGTCATCTACTCCTTCCTTGATCACGTCAAGGCGATCTGTTTGAATTGCAATTGACAACGCAGGCCACTGGAAAGCAAGGAAGATGCCCTCCAAACAAGCAGCTAGTTCTGATTCCAGCGGGGATGCACAATGTCGTAGATCACGGCAGGAAGAGAAAATAATAGCACCATGTCCATCACGGAGGATCATGCCAGCCCCAGCACTCTCGTCCTTAATAGAAGACGAACCAGCCAGCCGGCAGCGCCGCCCAACCATTGATTGCTCAACAACATTAGCAAGAGTTTCCCGTATGCAATCCAGGACAAAAGAATAGAAACATGTGCACATACAAACTCTAGCTAACAAATGAGCAACAATATTCAAATGACAATGGACGCAACATATATGTATGAATGCGGGTACATGTGAGCCTGCTTCGGAAAACCCATTTCTAAATGTCCAAAAAAATCTGAAAAAAAGTTGCATGCGTGCATCTCTGTGCATAGGAGTTTGTTTGTAGTATCGATTTCCTGCATTTTCCATTACGGAGCAACCAATTTCTTTTTAGTCGATGCAGCAAAAGCTAGCATGTTGCCGATGCTTGGCTATCAAAGAAAAAATGTCTCTATGTAAAAGTAATACTCCCTCAGATCAAAATTAATTGTCGTAAATTTAGTACATGTTGATGTCCGACGACAAGCAATAAGTGAGTGCTGAAGGGCAGATCGAGGGCTAGCACGATTATTGATATAGAAAAGGAACAAAGAGCAGAGGAAGCAATGATACGGTGAAGATAGAACATCGCGAGAAGAGGCGTAGGCGGAGGTAGATGCTAGTTAAGGGAGAATCTGAATTTTGGGCGTGCTCGCTTGCATGGCAAAAGTTTTTGCGCATTATTCCAACGTTTAAATAGTATTTGTGTCCAATTTAAATAAAAATGATCAGATGGCCGAGTTGGTCTAAGGCGCCAGATTAAGGCTCTGGTCCGAAAGGGTGTGGGTTCAAATCCCACTCTGGTCAATTATTATGTTTGTATTTTGCTCTCGAATAGTTCAACTACTCATACAGAAGTAACTAGTACGCATTTTGAAGCAAAAAGATCAGATGGCCGAGTTGGTCTAAGGCGCCAGATTAAGGCTCTGGTCCGAAAGGGCGTGGGTTCAAATCCCACTCTGGTCAAAACATATTTTTCTTTTCTCTCGGATATGCATTCACTTGTGAATATGAAAATTCACCGATGCAGTATTTTTTATTCCATTGAATATGAAAATTCACCGATGCAGTATTTTACAAAGTATCAGGAGCTTGATTCGTAAATCTACTCTGGTCAATATCTTTTCCTTTTCTGTCGGATATACATTCACTTATTTTTTTTATTCATTTGAATATGAATCCACCGATGCAATTATTTACAAATGTTGGGAACATGATTCATAAACCGTCCACTTGAGACATTGTTACCAATGGTGTTGGATAATTGGGATAGCACTATGAGGGTTCAAATCCCACTCTGGTCAAAACATATTTTTCTTTTCTCTCGGATATGCATTCACTTGTGAATATGAAAATTCACCGATGCAGTATTTTTTATTCCATTGAATATGAAAATTCACCGATGCAGTATTTTACAAAGTATCAGGAGCTTGATTCGTAAATCTACTCTGGTCAATATCTTTTCCTTTTCTGTCGGATATACATTCACTTATTCTTTTTATTCATTTGAATATGAATCCACCGATGCAATTATTTACAAATGTTGGGAACATGATTCATAAACCGTCCACTTGAGACATTGTTACCAATGGTGTTGGATAATTGGGATAGCACTATGAGGGTTCAAATCCCACTCTGGTCAAAACATATTTTTCTTTTCTCTCGGATATCCATTCACTTTCTTTTTTATTCCCTCGAATATGAATTCACCGATGCAATATTTTACAAAAATTCAGTAACATGATTCGTAAACCTACTCTCGTCAATATCTTTTCCTTTTCTGTCGGGTATACATTCGCTTCTTCCTTTTATTCATTTGAATATGTATTCATCAAGACAATTATTTACAAATCCTGGGAACGTGATTCATAAACCATCCACTTGAGAAATTGTTATCAATGGTGTTGGATAATTGGGATAGCACTATGAGGCCTTCGCTCCGTCGTCCGCCCCGGCGAAATCTTCGAGCATACCACCGTCAGGAAGGCGTTGTGGGCCAAGAGTGAACACGTCGTCTGGTCCATTATGATAAGAAGCAGACGGACATGGTGTAGGAGAGGAAGTGCAACAGATGGCGCAAATTTGACATGGATATGGTGTCCTTGACCGATACAGGTCGTGATATATTGTGTCTTCCCGACCTCAACGATGACGGGCAGGAATGGGACGAAGGCGAGGTCGTCGACTGTCACACAGCCTTGCCTAGACAACGAGGTGACTCATCGCATATGCATGTGCCCCATGCACTGCAGTCAACATTATCATGGTGGGGAACAACTAGAGCTTCTCCTAAACCGTAAAAAGTCATCAGTTTAGTAAAACAAAGTCGCTAATCGACTTTTCTACCCTATGTAGCCACTTTTGTAAGGCAATGTTATCTTTGATTGGTTTTTCAAACCTTGAAATTGTGTGTGTGGATTTTTAAATTGATGTGACAAAAAAACTGAAAATAAAAGATATGGAGACCACATATGACGACTCTGTGTTTGCGGGTTGCCTCGACAGTCTTGGTATCCATATGAAACATACTCCATACGGCGAATGGTGATCGAAGTTATGGCGATTATATTAGAGTTGCTCTAAGATCCTGTGGCATGCTAAGATTAGACATGGTAACCTTAAGGATACAAACCAAATATGGCTTGGATACTAAGGGTGTGTTTGGTTGGGTTGTGGATTCTGAAAAAGTTGTTGTCAGTCGTGAGCTATGAAAAAGTTGATGTGAGCATAGAACTGTGGAAAAGTTGAAAGTTGTTTGGATGAGACAACTATGAAAATGTAGATTTGACTGTGAATTGTCTGTAATACCCTGGGGCCTAAACGAATACGTTTATATGCTAATTGACCACAAATCAATTATTTTACATCGGTTGGCAATTGAACGACCATTTTGCAAAGAAAAATTACAACAATATAGACAATTCATAGCTAGCATATAGGCAATTCAATGACTATTTTTAATGTTGCATACGTATAAATAGTGTGCTCCTGTATTATTATTACAAACGACATGAACCATACAAACACAGAATCACAGATGGTTCGCATGACGATGACCCATCAACATAGCTAATCTACGATACACTTAGAAGACAAGCATAAAACTATCTTACTACGAATATTGTTCACCGTACTATGGATATTGTTCATGGTGTCTTCGTTCATGATGATTTCAAAAAGTTTCTGGAATTCTTTACTCTAAATTTTCTAAAAAAATCCAATTCGGGTGCAATGGGACCTGAGACCCATTGGCCTTGATTAGCATCTAGAAGTATCTTTTTTTTAAGTCGAAGTTGGATTAAAAAAAGCTCAGTCAAACACAGCCTAAAACTCCAATCCACCATCACTTTACATCTGTGGAGGAGAACAGATTCTTCAAGAGGCGCTCGAGACAAGAGCAAAGGCTGACGGCACTAGCCCCACGTGAAGGGTTGCGGAATCTAACGTGTTCTGAATCTAAGGGGGTGTTTGTTTCCAGGGATTTTTTTGTGTAGGGACTAAAAAAAGTCCTTCATAGAGACTTTTTTACCAAATGGGAGGGACTTTTTAGGGACTAAACTAGGCATTTGGGACTAAAGGAAGAAGACTCTCAAGGAGAGTCTTTTTGAGACTTTTTGGGACTTTTCCATCAATGCCCCTCCATGCATCTATTGACCCGCCACCCCATGGTGTTGTTTGATTGTTATTTTTCTATATACTAGGGGCAACATGGTCATTTAATAGCCTCTAGAAAGGGATTAGGGACTTTTTAATCTCTGAAAACAAACAGGGAAGGACTTTTTAGGGACTAGGGACTTTTTAGTTGAGACTAGAAAAAATCCTAGGACTAGAGAATCAAACACCACCTAAGTAGTACTCGCGGCTGGTCATGTCACGACGGACAACCCCCGACCTACCGTTCGATGACAAATCATCGTACATGCACGTGCACGCAGAAAGGTGCCTCTGCCTTCTCCGGTCTCACGGAAATGGAGAGCGGAATATGACGCGCTGTCCTTTCCCAGTCTTTTTCAGGTAGACAACTACAACACCAAATGCACGCAATTAACCCAAAGAACTGTCCTGGGACAACGGACTAAAAGCATGTTAGTTAATCAACTTTTAGCTGGTAATCCTACCCAATAGTCAGTACTCAGCTCTCCCACTGCAAAACGACCATGAGCGTGCACTGGTTAATCCGGCGGTCGCTTGGTACCACCACCGTCCGTGGTCCTTCACTTGCGCGGTGTCCGTCTCTACTCTCCCGATATTCACGCCGGCCGGCATCGATCAAGTGCAGTCAGTGTGGCTCAACGGCAATGAAGAGCCCTCCTAGTAGGTCTACCACCTTCCTTGAGGAGCTCTCCCAAAAGGTGAGGGCCGCCACCTTTTCTGTGGTGGTCGGGGGCGATTTTAACCTTCTCCACTGCACGGAGGACAAGAGCAATGCACATGTCAACTTTGTGCGGATGCAAATATTTAATGACTTCATTGCTGATCTTGGCCTTCGCGAGATAGATAGAATTGGTGTCAGGTTTACCTGGACCAATCGCCAGGCGGCCTCGACCCAGTCTGTCTTGGACCGGGTCCTAGTTTCTCCGGAGTGGGACCTCCGATGCCCCCTGGCTTTCCTCAGGGCCATCACCCGGATTGGCTTCGACCATGTCCCTCTCCTCTTGTCCTCCGCCGACGAGCGCCCTCCGATTCCCCCTCGCTTCCGGTTCGAGACATTCTGGCTGTCCCAAACTAGCTTCATGGAGGCCGTCGGTGCTCGCTGGGTGGAGGCCCGAGCTCACCCCAACCTCTGTCCTCCCTCAGCTATTGACTCCTGGCAGTTTTGTGCCAAGCGGGGCTTCGTACCACCATCGTCTGTGGTCCTTCACCTGCGCAGTGTACTCCTACACAGGCATCGATCAAGTGCAGTCAGTGTGGATGAACGATATGAAAAATTATACTAGAAAATATCCAAGTGAATTGATGCCCACTTGAATCCGACTTTTCATATAAGAATATCATATTAGGGCTCTTTGGTTCATTTCATATAAGAATACAGTGAATTTGAATTCTTAAGTTTTTTTCCCGTGTGAATTGACTGATAGGTTTTTCCAACTAAAAGAACTAGTAAAACGGGGAATGTGCATTTTTTTGCCTTGTTTCTAAAAGCTTCCATTTTGTTTGATTCTCGACAAATTTTCCAATTGAACCTCAAACATTATGGTCTAGAACTATATTCGGTTGAATCGGATACTCTCAGGAAAATGATACTATGGATTTGCACTCATCAGTGGAGAAAATTCTAGGTTACGGACTAAAATTGTGTGATTGCATATTATGGTGACATGCAAGTATGGGATACATCAGCGATGACAAAGAGGCCGATGCTGCCTATTAGAGAGGAACAGTTAACCCATAGTGGGTCGTCTGTTAGGTTGATCTCCTCCTTGTGGGCCCAACGGCCCACCGAGCCTTTAGATCCGCGCCCTAATCGGGGGCGCCCAGCCCTTCTATGGTTGGTAGGCCCCTGTGACCCGTGCATATATAAACAGAGGTGGGGGTCGGGGCACGACCGACGAAGTTCACCGCTGCCACAAACCCCATCGAAATCCCCTACCGATTTAGGGTTAGCGCGGTGCTCATGGGAAGCACACCACCGCCGCCATCTCTCTGCCATCATCGGCCACTACTTCACCATGGCCGGCACCGGCTCGAGCTCTTCAACACAAGGAGAAGGTAGGACTACCTGATCGATCTGACCTACCCGATCCACGAGGTCTATCAATGGTATCAGCTAGATTGGGTTTAATCTTTTCGGTAGAAAGAAATCACAGCAAAAGTAAATCCCTCCCCAAAGAACCCTAAAAGACAGGGCAAAGTTTTCACTGGAGAAGGGCCTCGGGCCTCGTCGGCAAAGTGCGCCGCCGCAAGGCCGCGCCTGTTCCTCTCGATCCCGTCGCGCATCGGCAAGACGAGGCGACATGGACAAAGAACCTATCCCGAAAGGGGCAAAGAGCACTGCGGCCAAACCGCTCGACGGCGGCGTGCTCGGCGCAAGGTGGACGCACAGCCGGCGAGGGGGAAGACCACGCCGCCGCCGCCGTCTGCTCCACCACCCTCGGGCGCAAAGGGGGGCAGAGGAGGGCTTGACCGCTCGTCTCTTTCTCTCTCTGTTGCTGGAGTCGGAGGGAGAAATGGAGGGAGGAAAGGAAGGAAAGGCGCGCCGACCTGGCACGGCGCGGTGGCCGTCGCCGGTGACCTGGACATGAGGCGGCCGCTGCGGAGCGTGAAAGAGACCAGGGGCGCGTGATAGCGGCTTGAAGCTACATCGGTATTTCCCAAAGAGGAAGGGATGATGTAGCACAGCGACGGTAGGTATTTCCCTCAGTGATGAAACCAAGGTTATCGAACCAGTAGGAGAACCAAGTAACAACACGTAAACGACACCTACACACAAATAACAAATACCCGCAACCCGACGTATTAAAGGGGTTGTCAATCCCTTTCGGGTAACGGTGCCAGAAATTGGCAAACGGACGTGAATAAATTGTAGTAGATTTATAGATCGAACGCCAAATAAAATAAATAAGAAGTATTTTTGGGTTTAATAGATTTCACAATAAAAGCAAAGGCAAATAGATCGCAAAGGCAAATAATATAAGAAAGAGACTGGGGCCCGTGGGTTTCACTAGTGGCTTCTCTCAAAAAAATAGCAAACGGTGGGTAAACGAATTACTTTTGGGCAATTGATAGAACTTTAAATAATCATGATGATATCCAGGCAATGATCATTACATAGGCATCCAAGATTAGTAGACCGACTCTTGCCTACATCTACTACTATTACTCCACACATCGATTGCTATCCACCATGCATCTAGTGTATTAAGTTCATGAAGGAACGAAGTAATGCAATAAGAACGATGGCATGATGTAGACAAGATCTATTTATGTAGAAATAGATGTTGGGGAACGTAGTGTTGGAAATATGCCCTAGAGGCAATAATAAAATGATTATTATTATATTTCCTTGTTCATGATAATTGTCTATTATTCATGCTATAATTGTGTTATCCGGAAATCATAATACATGTGTGAATACATAGACCATAACATGTCCCTAGTGAGCCTCTAGTTGACTAGCTCGTTGATCAACAGATAGTCGTGGTTTCCTGACTATGGACATTGGATGTCATTGATAACGGGATAACATCATTAGGAGAATGATGTGATGGACAAGACCCAATCCTAAGCATAGCACAAGATCGTGTAGTTCGTTTGCTAGAGCTTTTCCAATGTCAAGTATCATTTCCTTAGACCATGAGATCGTGTAACTCCCGGATGCCGTATGAGTGCTTTGGTGTACCAAACGTCACAACGTAACTGGATGACTATAAAGGTATACTACAGGTATCCCCGAAAGTATCTGTTGGGTTGACACGGATCGAGACTGGGATTTGTCACTCCGTATGACGGAGAGGTATCTCTGGGCCCACTCGGCAATGCATCATCACAATAAGCTCAATGTGACCAAGTGTTTGGTCACGGGATCATGCATTACGGTACGAGTAAAGTGACTTGCCGGTAACGAGATTGAACGAGCTATTGGGATACCGACGATCGAATCTCGGGCAAGTAACGTACCTGAAAGATCGAGGATGTCGCCTAGAGGGGGGGTGAATAGGCGTTTTAAAATAATTACGGTTTAGGCTTGAACAAATGCGGAATAAACCTAGCGGTTAATTTGCCGAGCACAAAACCTAAAACAACTAGGCACACCTATGTGCACCAACAACTTATGCTAAGAAAGATAAGCAACTATGTGATAGCAAGATATATGACAAGAAACAATATGGCTATCACAAAGTAAAGTGCATAAGTAAAGGGCTCGGGTAAGAGATAACCGAGGCACGAGGAGACGACGATGTATCCCGAAGTTCACACCCTTGCGGATGCTAATCTCCGTTTGGAGCGGTGTGGAGGCACAATGCTCCCCAAGAAGCCACCAGGGCCACCGTAATCTCCTCACGCTCTCGCACAATGCAAGATGCCGTGATTCCACTAAGGGACCCTTGAGGGCGGTCACCGAACCCGTACAAATGGCAACCCTTGGGGGCGGTCACCGAACCCGTACACTTTGGCAACCCTTGGGGGCGGTCACCGGTACCCGTCAAATTGCTCGAGGCGATCTCCACAACCTAATTGGGGACCCCGACGCTTGCCCGGAGCTTTGCACCACAATGATTGAGCTCCGAACACCAACAACCGTCTAGGGCGCCCAAGCACCCAAGAGGAACAAGCTCAAGGGTACCAAGCACCCAAGAGTAATAAGCTTCTCAACTTGTAACTTCCACGTATCACGTGGAGAACTCAAACCGATGCACCAAATGCAATGGTAAGGGCACACGGAGTGCTCAAGTCCTTCTCTCTCAAATCCCACCAAAGCAACTAATGCTAGGGAGGAAAGTGAGAGGAAGAACAAGAAAGAGAACACCAAGAACTCCAAGATCTAGATCCAAGGGGTTCCCCTCACATAGAGGAGAAAGTGATTGGTGGAAATGTGGATCTAGATCTCCTCTCTCTTTTCCCTCAAAAACTAGCAAGAATCGATGGAGGGATTGAGAGTTAGCGAGCTCGAAGAAGGTCAACAAAGGGGGAAGAACACGAGCTTAAAGGGTTAGGGTCAAAGGGGAAGAAGACCCCCTTTTATAGGAGGGGGAAAATCCAACCGTTATCCCCCACTCAGCCCCGCAGAGAGCGGTACTACCACGGAGGCAGGGCGGTACTACCGCTCGTAAGCGGTACTACCGCTCCCCCTCAGCGGTACTGCCGCGCCAGAAGAAAAAGGGCTGGGGCTGGGACCCAGAGCGGTACTACCGTGGAGGCAGGGCGGTACTACCGCAAATAAGCGGTACTACCACCACTACTACCGTAGCTAGTGCCGCAAAACCCGACACGAGAAAATGCGCACTCGAGTCGAGGCGGTAGGAGCACAGAGCCGCAGCGGTACTACTGCTGAGACCATCAAGCGGTACTACTGCTCCGAGGAGCGGTACTACCGCTTAGTGAGCTTCAGCGGTACTACCGCTATGGCCCGCGGTACTACCGCTGGGTCCAGGACAAAAACCACACTCCAGAAAACCAGAACTGCCATAACTTCTACATATGAGCTCCGAATTGAGAAAACTCAAGCTTGTTGAAAACAAGACGACGAGTAGCATCAAAACAGTGACTGGTTATAGTAAGAAGAGGCAGGGGAGGTATGCCAACAAATAGAGGAGTGAAACCTCCAACCGAGAAGAACCGGCAAAACCTCCAACATCGAAAACATCATAGAAGATGCATGCGAACTCCGTTTTCGATGAACTCAAGCTTGTCATCAAGATGACCATAAGCTCTAAGACTCTCAAAGAGAACCAAACAAGAACCAAGAAAGATGATGCAAGGATGCAATGGTTTGAGCTCTCTATGAACGATACGATCAAGCTACTCATCGAGAGCCCCCCTTGATAGTACGGCAATCGATCCTATAACCCGGTCTCCCAACTACCATCATGAGACCGGTAAAATAGAAAGCCTATCAAGGGCAAACCTTTGCCTTGCACATGGCCCACTTGAGCTAGATGATGATGATCTTGACTTCCTCAAGTTGGACCACCTTTCTTGATTGTGTTGGCTCGATGAAGACTAGTTGATTGCTCCCCCATACTCCACTATGGGTGAGCCTTTCTTCGGCACATCTTCACAAGTCCATTGACACCAATTGGATGGCAAGCTTCAAGCACTTAATCTCTTCACGATGATCCACTTGAACTTGCACACGGCAATCTTGATGACGATCACCACTTGATGTCATCCTCTCCATGGGTTGAGAGATATCTTCCTCTTGACACAAGCCCATGAACATGTACCTAACCCCACGTAGAACTCTCACATAGACCATGGGTTAGTACACAAAGCACAATGGACAATGCTTACCAAACCATGGGATCACTTGATCCCTCTCGGTACATCTTCTATGCTTTGTGAGTTGATCAACTTGATTCACTCTTTAACTTAGTCTTGATCAACCTCTCACACGACCAATCTTTAGGTAATTCCTTGAATAGCACCTTGGTCGACACAAACTCTCCTTGAAACCAACACATGTACTCCAAGAAAAGCCTATGGAAAAAACCTTCAAATATAACTCAAGGCAACCATTAGTCCATAGAGATTGTCATCAACTACCAAAACCAAACATGGGGGCACCGCATGTTCTTTCAGTACCGATTGACAAAGGGAATTCAATACGAGATTGATTGAATCCTTGACATCGTGGTTCATCCGATGAGATCATCGTGGAACATGTGGGAGCCAACATGGGTATCCAAATCCCGCTGTTGGTTATTGACCGGAGAGTCGTCTCGGTCATGTCTGCATGTCTCCCGAACCCGTAGGGTCTACACACTTAAGGTTCGGTGACGCTAGGGTTGTAGAGATATTAGTATGCGGTAACCCGAAAGTTGTTCGGAGTCCCAGATGAGATCCCGGACGTCACGAAGAGTTCCGGAATGGTCCGGAGGTGAAGATTTATATATAGAAAGTCCAGTTTCGGCCATCGAGAAAGTTTGGGGGGTAATCGGTATTGTACCGGGACCACCGGAAGGGTCCCGGGGGTCCACCAGGTGGGGCCACCTATCTCGGAGGGCCCCATCGGCTGAAGTGGGAAGGGAACCAGCCCCTGGTGGGCTGGTGCACCCCCCATGGGCCTCCCCCTGCACCTAGGGCTGGAAACCCCAGGGGTGGGGGCGCCCCACCTGACTTGGGGGGCAAGTCCCCCCCCCTTGGCCGCCGCCCCCTTGGAGATTGAATCTCCTAGGGCCGGCACCTCCCCTAGGGGTCCTATATATAGTGGGGGGAGGGAGGGCAGCCGCACCCCAAGCCCTTGTCGCCTCCCTCTCCCCTCGTAACACCTCTCTCTCTCTCTCGTTGGAGCTTGGCGAAGCCCTGCCGAGATCACCGCTGCTTCCACCACCACGCCGTCGTGCTGCTGGATCTCCATCAACCTCTCCTTCCCCTTGCTGGATCAAGAAGGAGGAGACGTCTTCCCAACCGTACGTGTGTTGAACGCGGAGGTGCCGTCCGTTCGGCACTTGGTCATCGGTGATTTGGATCACGACGAGTACGACTCCATCAACCTCGTTCTCTTGAACGCTTCCGCTCGCGATCTACAAGGGTATGTAGATGCACTCCCCTCTCCCTCGTTGCTAGATGACTCCATAGATTGATCTTGGTGATGCATAGAAAATTTTAAAATTCTGCTACGTTCCCCAACAGTGGCATCATGAGCCAAGTTTATGCGTAGTTTCTATGCACGAGTAGAACACAAGTTGTTGTGGGCGTTGATTTTGTCAAACTTGCCATTACTAGCCTTATCTTGATTCGGCGGCATTGTGGGATGAAGCGGCCCAGACCGACCTTACACGTACACTTACGTGAGACTGGTTCCACCGACTGACATGCACTAGTTGCATAAGGTGGCTAGCGGGTGTCTGTCTCTCCCACTTTAGTCGGATCGGATTCGATGAAAAGGGTCCTTATGAAGGGTAAATAGAAATTGGCATATCACGTTGTGGTTTTGGCGTAGGTAAGAAACGTTCTTGCTAGAAACCTATAGCAGCCACGTAAAAACTTGCAACAACAATTAGAGGACGTCTAACTTGTTTTTGCAACATATGTCGTGTGATGTGATATGGCCAAAAGGATGTGATGTATGAGATTGATCATGTTCTTGTAATAGGAATCGCGACTTGCATGTCGATGAGTATGACAACCGGCAGGAGCCATAGGAGTTGTCTTAATTTATTTATGACCTGCGTGTCAACATAAACGTCATGTAATTACTTTACTTTATTGCTAAACCGTTAGCCATAGTAGTAGAAGTAATAGATGACGAGACAACTTCATGAAGACACGATGATGGAGATCATGATGGTGGAGATCATGGTGTCATGCCGGTGACGATGATGATCATGGCGCCCCAAAAATGGAGATCAAAAGGAGCAAATGATATTGGCCATATCATGTCACTATTTGATTGCATGTGATGTTTATCATGTTTTTGCTTGTTATTTGCTTAGAACGACGGTAGTAAATAAGATGATCCCTCACAATAATTTCAAGAAAGTGTTCCCCCTAACTGTGTGCCGTTGCGAAAGTTCGTTGTCTCGAAGCACCATGTGATGATCGGGTGTGATAGATTCTAACATTCACATACAACGGGTGTAAGCCAGATTTACACATGCAAAACACTTAGGTTGACTTGACGAGCCTAGCATGTACAGACATGGCCTCAGAACACAAGAGACCGAAAGGTCGAACATGAGTCATATGGAAGATACGATCAACATGGAGATGTTCACCGATGATGACTAGTCCGTCTCACGTGATGATCGGACACGGTCTAATTGAGTCGGATCATGTATCACTTAGATGACTAGAGGGATGTCTAATCTGAGTGGGGATTCATTAAATAATTTGATTAGATGAACTTAATTATCATGAACTTAGTCCAAAAACCTTTGCAAAATGTATTGTAGATCAAATGGCCAATGCTCATGTCAACCTCAACTTCAACGCGTTCCTAGAGAAAACCAAACTGAAAGATGATGACAGCAACTATACGGACTGGGTCCGGAACCTGAGGGTCATCCTCATAGCTGCCAAGAAAGCATATGTCCTAGAAGCACCACTAGGTCAAGCACCCATCCCAGAGAACCAAGATGTTATGAACGCTTGGCAGTCACGTGCTGATGATTACTCCCTCGTTCAGTGCGGCATGCTTTACAGCTTAGAACCGGGGCTCCAAAAGCGTTTTGAGCAACACGGAGCATATGAGATGTTCGAAGAGTTGAAAATGGTTTTCCAAGCTCATGCCCGGGTCGAGAGATATGAAGTCTCCGACAAGTTCTACAGTTGTAAGATGGAGGAAAATAGTTCTGTCAATGAGCACATACTCAAATTGTCTGGGTTGCACAACCGCTTGTCCCAGCTGGACAATAACCTCCCGGACGAGGCGGTCATTGATAGAATCCTTCAGTCGCTCCCACCTAGCTACAAGAGCTTTGTGATGAACTACAATATGCAGGGGATGGTGAAAACTATTCCTGAAGTATTTTCAATGCTGAAATCAGCGGAGGTGGAAATCAAAAAGGAACATCAAGTGTCGATGGTCAATAAAACCACTAGTTTCAAGAAAGACAAGGGTAAGAAGAACTTCAAGAAGGACGGCAAGGGAGTTGCCGCGCCCGGTAAATCAGTTACCGGGAAGAAGTCAAAGAATGGACCCAAACCTGAGACTGAGTGCTTTTATTGCAAGGGAAAGGGACACTGGAAGCGGAACTGCCCCAAATACTTAGCGGACAAGAAGGCCGGCAACACTAAAGGTATATGTGATATACATGTAATTGATGTGTACCTTACCAGTACTCGTAGTAGCTCTTGGGTATTTGATATCGGTGTGGTTGCTCATATTTGTAACTCAAAACAGGAGCTGCGGAATAAGCGGAGACTGGCGAAGGACGAGGTGACGATGCGCGTTGGGAATGGTTCCAAGGTCGATGTGATCGCCGTCGGCACGCTACCTCTACATTTACCTACGGGATTAGTTTTAAACCTCAATAATTGTTATTTAGTGTCAGCTTTGAGAATGAACATTGTATTTGGATCTTGTTTAATACGAGATGGCTACTCATTTAAATCCAAGAATAATGGTTGTTCTATTTATATGAGGGATATGTTTTATGGTCATGCCCCGCTGGTCAATGGTTTATTCTTAATGAATCTCAAACGTGATGTTACACATGTTCATAGTGTGAATACCAAAAGATGTAAGGTTGATAATGATAGTCCCACATATCTGTGGCACTGCCGCCTTGGTCACATCAGTGTCAAACGCATGAAGAAGCTCCATACAGATGGACTTTTGGAGTCTCTTGATTTCGAATCATTTGACATGTGCGAACCATGCCTCATGGGTAAAATGACCAAGACTCCGTTCTCCGGAACAATGGAGCGAGCAACCAACTTATTGAAAATTATACATACTGATGTGTGCGGTCCAATGAGCGTTGAGGCTCGCGGTGGCTATCGTTATGTTCTCACTCTCACTGATGATTTAAGTAGATATGGGTATGTCTATTTGATGAAACACAAGTCTGAGACCTTTAAAAAGTTCAAGGAATTTCAGAAATGAGGTAGAGAATCAACGTGACCGAAAGATAAAATTCTTACGATCAGATCATGGGGGAGAATATTTAAGTCATGAATTTGGTACGCACTTAAGGAAATGTGGAATCATTTCACAACTCACGCCGCCTGGAACGCCTCAGCGTAACGGTGTGTCCGAACATTGTAATCGCACTCTATTGGATATGGTGCGATCTATGATGTCACTCACTGATTTACCACTATCATTTTGGGGATACGCTCTAAAGACAGCTACATTCACTTTAAATAGGGCACCGTCTAAATCCATTGAGACGACACCGTATGAATTATGGTTTGGGAAGAAACCTAAGCTATCGTTTCTAAAAGTTTGGGGATGTGATGCTTATGTCAAGAAACTTCAACCTGAAAAGCTCGAACCCAGGTCGGAAAAATGCGTCTTCATAGGATACCCTAAGGAAACCATTGGGTATACCTTCTACCTCGGATCCGAAGGCAAGATCTTTGTTGCCAAGAACGGGTCCTTTCTGGAGAAAGAGTTTCTCTCGAGAGAAGTAAGTGGGAGGAAAGTAGAACTCGATGAAGTACTGCCTCTTGAACCGGAAAGTAGCGCAGCTCAAGAAGATGTTCCTGTGGTGCCTGCACCGACTAGAGAGGAAGTTAATGATGATGATCAAGGTACTTCGGATCAAGTTGCTACTGAACTTCGAAGGTCCACAAGGACACGTTCCACACCAGAATGGTACGGCAACCCTGTTCTGGCAATCATGTTGTTAGACAACGGTGAACCTTCAAACTATGAAGAAGCAATGGCGGGCCCAGATTCCAACCAATGGCTTCAAGCCATGCAATCCGAGATAGGATCCATGTATGAAAACAAAGTATGGACTTTGACAGACTTGCCCGATGATCAGTGAGCGATAGAGAATAAATGGATCTTTAAGAAGAAGACGGACGCGGATGGTAATGTTACCATCTATAAGGCTCGACTTGTCGCTAAGGGTTATCGACAAGTTCAAGGGGTTGACTATGATGAGACCTTCTCACCCGTAGCGAAGCTGAAGTCCATCCGAATCATGTCAGCAATTGCCGCATACTATGATTATGAGATATGGCAAATGGACGTCAAAATGGCTTTCCTTAACGGCTTTTTTAAGGAAGAATTGTATATGATGCAGCCGGAAGGTTTTGTCGATCCTAAGAATGCTAACAAGGTATGCAAGCTCCAGCGCTCCATCTATGGGCTGGTGCAAGCATCTCGGAGTTGGAACATTCGCTTTAATGAAATGATCAAAGCGTTTGGGTTTATGCAGACTTATGGAGAAGCCTGCGTTTATAAGAAAGTGAGTGGGAGCTCTGTAGCATTTCTCATATTATATGTGGATGACATACTTTTGATGGGAAATGATATAGAACTTTTGGACAGTATTAAGGCCTACTTGAATAAGTGTTTTTCAATGAAGGACCTTGGAGAAGCTGCTTACATATTAGGCATCAAGATCTATAGAGATAGATTGATACGCCTCATAGGTCTTTCACAAAGCACATACCTTGATAAGATATTGAAGAAGTTCAATATGGATCAGTCCAAGAAGGGGTTCTTGCCTGTGTTGCAAGGTGTGAAATTGAGCTCAGCTCAATGTCCGACCACGGCAGAAGATAGAGAAAAGATGAGTGTTGTCCCCTATGCCTCAGCCATAAGGTCTATCATGTATGCCATGCTGTGTACCAGACCTGATGTAAACCTTGCCGTAAGTTTGGTAGGAAGGTACCAAAGTAATCCCGGCATGGAACACTGGACAGCGGTCAAGAACATCCTGAAGTACCCGAAAAGGACTAAGGATATGTTTCTCGTATATGGAGGTGACGAGGAGCTCGTCGTAAAGGGTTACGTCGACTCTAGCTTCGACACATATCTGGATGGCTCTAAGTCACAAACCGGATACATGTATATTTTGAATGGTGGGGCAGTAAGCTGGTGTAGTTGCAAGCAAAGCGTCGTGGCGGGATCTACATCTGAAGCGGAGTACATGGCAGCCTCGGAGGCAGCGCATGAAGCAATCTGGATGAAGGAGTTCATCACCGACCTAGGAGTCATACCCAATGCGTCGGGGCCGATCACTCTCTTCTGTGACAACACTGGAGCTATTGCCCTTGCCAAGGAGCCCAGGTTTCATAAGAAGACCAGGCACATCAAGCGTCGCTTCAACTCCATTCGTGAAAATGTTCAAGATGGAGACATAGATATTTGCAAAGTACATACGGATCTGAATGTCGCAGATCCTTGACTAAACCTTTTCCGCGAGCAAAACATGATCAACACCAGAACTCTATGGGTGTTCGATTCATCACAGTGTAACTAGATTATTGACTCTAGTGCAAGTGGGAGACTGTTGGAAATATGCCCTAGAGGCAATAATAAAATGATTATTATTACATTTCCTTGTTCATGATAATTGTCTATTATTCATGCTATAATTGTGTTATCCGGAAATCATAATACATGTGTGAATACATAGACCATAACATGTCCCTAGTGAGCCTCTAGTTGACTAGCTCGCTGATCAACAGATAGTCATGGTTTCCTGACTATGGACATTGGATGTCATTGATAACGGGATCACATCATTAGGAGAATGATGTGATGGACAAGACCCAATCCTAAGCATAGCACAAGATCGTGTAGTTCGTTTGCTAGAGCTTTTACAATGTCAAGTATCATTTCCTTAGACCATGAGATCGTGTAACTCCCGGATGCCGTAGGAGTGCTTTGGGTGTACCAAACGTCACAACGTAATTGGGTGACTATAAAGGTATACTACAGGTATCCCTGAAAGTATCTGTTGGGTTGACACGGATCGAGACAGGGATTTGTCACTCCGTATGACGGAGAGGTATCTCTGGGCCCACTCGGTAATGCATCATCACAATGAGCTCAATGTGACCAAGTGTTTGGTCACGGGATCATGTATTACGGTACGAGTAAAGTGACTTGCCGGTAACGAGATTGAACGAGGTATTGGGATACCGACGATCGAATCTCGGGCAAGTAACGTATCAATTGACAAAGGGAATTGAATACGGGATTGATTGAATCCTTGACATCATGGTTCATCCGATGAGATCATCGTGGAACATGTGGGAGCCAACATGGGTATCCAGATCCCGCTGTTGGTTATTGACCGGAGAGTCGTCTCGGTCATGTCTGCATGTCTCCCGAACCCGTAGGGTCTACACACTTAAGGTTCGGTGACGCTAGGGTTGTAGAGATATTAGTATGCGGTAACCCGAAAGTTGTTCGGACTCCCGGACATCACGAGGAGTTCCGGAATGGTCCAGAGATGAAGATTTATATATAGGAAGTCCAGTTTCGGCCATCGGGAAAGTTTCGGGGGTAATCGGTATTGTACCGGGACCACCGGAAGGGTCCCGGGGGTCCACCGGGTGGGGTCACCTATCCCGGAGGGCCCCATGGGCTGAAGTGGGAGGGGAACCAGCCCCTCGTGGGCTGGTGCACCCCCCATGGGCCTCCCCCTGTGCCTAAGGTTGGAAACCCTAGGGGTGGGGGCGCCCCACCTGACTTGGGCGGCAAGTTCCCCCCTTGACCGCCGCCCTCCTTGGAGATTGGATCTCCTAGGGCCGGCGCCCCCCAGGGGTCCTATATATAGTGGGGGGGAGAGAGGGCAGCCGCACCCCAAGCCCTTGGCGCCTCCCTCTCCCCTTGTAACACCTCTCTCTCTCTCTCTCTCTCTCTCTCTCTCTCTCTCTTTCTCTCTCTATCTCTCGTTGGAGCTTGGCGAAGCCCTGCCGAGATCACCGCTGCTTCCACCACCACGCCGTCGTGCTACTGGATCTCCATCAACCTCTCCTTCCCCTTGCTGGATCAAGGAGGAGACGTCTTCCCAACCGTACGTGTGTTGAACGCGGAGGTGCCATCCGTTCGGCACTTGGTCATCGGTGATTTGGATCACGACGATTACGACTCCATCAACCCCGTTCTCTTGAACGCTTCCGCTCGCGATCTACAAGGGTATGTAGATGCACTCCCCTCTCCCTCATTGCTAGATGACTCCATAGATTGATCTTGGTGATGCGTAGAAAATTTTAAAATTCTCCTATGTTCCCCAACACGTAGTAATTTCAAAAAAATTCCTACGCACACGCAAGATCATGGTGATGCATAGCAATGAGAGGTGAGAGTGTTGTCCACGTACCCTCGTAGACCGAAAGCGGACGCGTTAGCACAATGCGGTTTATGTAGTCGTACGTCTTCACGATCCGACCGATCAAGTACCGAATGTACGGCACCTCCGAGTTCAGCACACGTTCAGCCCGATGATGTCCCATGAACTCCGATCCAGCCGAGTGTTGAGGGAGAGTTTTGTCAGCACGACGGCGTGGTGACGATGTTGATGTTCTATCGACGCAGGGCTTCGCCTAAGCACCGCTACAGTAATATCGAGGTGGACTATGGTGGAGGGGGGCACCGCACACGGCTAAGAGATCAATGATCAATTGTTGTGTCTATGGGGTGCCCCCTGCCCCTATATATAAAGGAGCAAGGGGGGTGCGGCCGGCCATAGGAGGAGGCGCGCAGGAGGAGTCCTACTCCCACCGGGAGTAGGACTCCCCTCCTTTTTCCTAGTTGGATTAGGACTTGGGGGGAAGGAGTGGAGGAGAAGGAAGGAAGGGGGGCGCCGCCCCCCTCTCCTTGTCCTATTCAGACTAGGGGGGAGGGGCGCGCGGCCAGCCCTTGCCTCCTCTCCTCTCTTACACCTAGGCCCACTAAGGCCCATTTGATTCCCGGGGGGTTTCCGGTAACCTCCCTGTACTCCGGTAAAATCCCGATTTTACCCGGAACACTTCCGATATCCAAACATAGGCTTCTAATATATCAATCTTCATGTCTCGACCATTTCGAGACTCCTCGTCATGTCCGTGATCACATACGAGACTCCGAACAACCTTCGGTACATCAAAACATATAAACTCATAATATAACTATCATCGTAACGTTAAGCATGCGGACGCTACGGGTTCGAGAACTATGTAGACATGACCGAGACATGTCTCCGGTCAATAACCAATAGCGGAACCTGGATGCTCATATTGGATCCTACATATTCTACGAATATCTTTATCGGTCAGACCGCATAACAACATATGTTGTTCCCTTTGTCATCGGTATGTTACTTGCCCGAGATTCGATCGTCGGTATCTCAATACCTAGTTCAATCTCGTTACCGGCAAGTCTCTTTACTCGTTCCGTAATACATCATCCCGCAACTAACTCATTAGTTGCAATGCTTGCAAGGCTTAAGTGATGTGCATTACCGAGAGGGCCCAGAGATACCTCTCCGACAATCGGAGTGACAAATCCTAATCTCGAAATACGCCAACCCAACAAGTACCTTTGGAGACACCTGTAGAGCACCTTTATAATCACCCAGTTACGTTGTGACGTTTGGTAGCACACAAAGTGTTCCTCCGATAAACGGGAGTTGCATAATCTCATAGTCATAGGAACATGTATAAGTCATGAAGAAAGCAATAGCAACAAACTAAACGATCAAGTGCTATGCTAATGGAATGGGTCAAGTCAATCACATCATTCTCTAATGATGTGACCCCGTTAATCAAATGACAACTCATGTCTATGGTTAGGAAACATAACCATCTTTAATTAACGAGCTAGTCAAGTAGAGGCATACTAGTGACACTCTGTTTGTCTATGTATTCACACATGTATTATGTTTCCGGTTAATACAATTCTAGCATGAATAATAAACATTTATCATGAAATAAGGAAATAAATAATAACTTTATTATTGCCTCTAGGGCATATTTCCTTCAATAGACCCCATCATTTTTTCCTTAGTAACAACGATACATACGTGTCGGTTCCCCTTCTGTCACTGGGATCAAGCACCGTAAGATCGAACCCACTACAGAGCACCTATTCCCATTACAAGATAAATATATTAAGTTGGACAAACAAAACCCAAATATCAGAGAATAAATACGAGGCTATAAGCAATCATGCATATAAGAGATCAAAGAAACTCAAATAACTAGATCTGATCATAAACTCAAAGTTCATCGGATCCCAACAAACACATCGCAAAAAGAGTTACATCATATGGATCTCCAAGAGACCATTGTATTGAGAATAAAACGAGAGAGAGGAAGCCATCTACCTCCTAACTATGGACCCGAAGGTCTACAAAGAACTACTCATGCATCATCGAAGAGGCACCAATGGAAGAGGTGAACCCCCTCCGTGATGGTGTCTAGATTGGATCTGGTGGTTCTGGACTCTGCGGCGGCTAGAATTGATTTTCTTTGACTCCCCTAGGATTTATAGAATATTGGGGTATTTATAGAGTAAAGAGGCGGTCCGTGGGGCACCCAAGGTGGGCACAACCCACCAGGGCGTGCCTGGGCCTCCAGGCGCGCCCTGGTGGGTTGTGCTCCCCTCGGAGCAGCCCCTAGGTGCTTCTTTGGCCCATTGGTTGTCTTCTGGTCCATGGAAAAATCCACAAAAAGTTTCGCTGCTTTTGGACTCCGTTTGGTATTGATTATCTGCGATGTAAAAAACATGCAAAAAATAACAACTGGCACTTGGCACTATGTCAATAGCTTAGTACCAAAAAATGACTATAAAATAATTATAGAACATCCAAATTAATAGTATAACAGCATGGAACAATAAAAAATTATAGATACGTTGGAGACATATCAGCGCGCGAGAAGGGAAAGAGAAGGGAGAGTAGGCGCGCGTGGCACGGTGACCCTCGCCGCCATCGCCGACGGCCGGGGCGGCCGGGCGGGGGGCAACTCTTTCCTCGCCGCCGCAGGACAGAGACGAGGGAGTCGAAAGGGGATCGGGCAGAGAAGAGAACTGAATGGCCTAGGGTTTTCGGTCAGGGGCTTCTCGCAGTTTTGTTCCAGCGAAAATCGAGCTGGACCATCGATCTCATTGGACGGCTGCGGTGAAAAACCTAGCTGGCCATGGGTTTTTTTGGGCTGAAAGAGGCTAAGGCCAGCATCAGCAGTGTGGGCGCTTCCATGCGAGATGGGCCAAGGCAGCAGCCGCGGGCGGCCCAGGGCGAGTCGTGGTCGGCTACTGCTGTTTTCCACTTTCTTTAGTTTGTTGTTTACTTGTCAAGATTTTTGGGCAAATTTTCAAATAGTTTTTCTATGCAATTTTTTTCCAATGAAAATCTTTGTTTAGAAAATATAAAAGTAAATAGAAAAAGTTTCTGAAAATGAAAATAGTAAATTTTCAGAAAAACAAATGTCCATGAATTTTACAAAGAAAATAATAAAGTTCATGAATTTTTATTTGGTCAAAGAAAAGTTTTGTAAAGAATAAAAAGTTCATGAATTTTTATTCATGTTTTCCGCTGCGTAAATAATTAATAGTGCTCTTTTACAAAAAAATAAAAGATTAGATAGAATTAAGTTTTAAGAGCATGTTAAAGTGTTTATTAAAATGAATATGATTATGTTATTTTTTATGACCAACGTTGTGAATAACATGATCATGTTTTATTATTGAATTTAAAGGTGCATTTATTTCTAACATTTTGCCCAACGGTAATATAGATTTAATTGCATAGAAAATTGTATGTTTAATTTGACCAATGTTAGATTAATGCATATGATTGTTATACTGATATCACT
The DNA here is from genome assembly GCA_034509565.1 of Triticum monococcum. Classification (NCBI taxonomy): domain Eukaryota; kingdom Viridiplantae; phylum Streptophyta; class Magnoliopsida; order Poales; family Poaceae; genus Triticum; species Triticum monococcum. The sequence goes on from CM067846.1 coordinate 492,405,719, forward strand.
TAAATTGTGAATTCAGGAGGCTTCAACTTGATGAGTTGCCTAAAAGATGTTCCGACACTCAAAGGTGACAATTACACTGAGTGGAGGAAGAAAGTAGAACTGTCATTTGTCTATGCTGAGCCGGACTGGGTTGTGGATACTGCACAGCCGGTCAGACCTACAAAGCTAGTCAGAGAGGCCACTGATGATAATGCTGCGTGGGATAAAAAGAGGGGGGGGGGATCATGCTCGTGTGGAGATGTTATATTCCATAGAAAACCAAAAGTGGGTCAATGCAAACAAAAAGTGCATGGTATTTATAAAGAATACAATTGAGAGTGCCATTGTGGGCTCAATTGCAGAGTGCACTTCCGTAGGGGAGTTGCTTACAAAGATAAAGATCCAGTTCACTAGCTCTTCAAAGATATATGCTACCTAGGTGTTAAAGCAACTGGTGACAAAAAACTACACATGTGGTAGTCATGGAATAAGAGAGCACATCCTTAGGATGAGCAACATGGCAACAAAGCTTAAGCCCATGGATGAGGATCTGGAGATCAAACCAGCGCTCCTGGTCCACCTGGTCATGGCTTCACTACCAAAGGAGTTTAAGACTTTTGTTGTAAACTACAATATGTCACCTAGAACATGGGACATTGAAAATATAATAGCAATGTGTGTCCAAGAAGAGGACAGACTCAAAGCCTCACATGGTGGTTCACTCAACTATGTGAAGGATCATAAGAAAAAGAATTACAATCAGAATAACAAAAGTCCCCCCTCAAAGCCACATGGTAAAGTTGCCTATCAACATCAGAAGAAAAAGAATTACAATCAGAATAACAAAAGTTCCCCCTCAAAGCCACATGGTAAAGCTGCCTATCAGCATCAGCAGAAGTCTTTCCCAGTGGACAAAGACACTTGTCTCCATTGTAAGAAGACCGGACATTACAAGAAAGACTGCCCTGATTGGCTACAGTCAATCATGGCAAAAAGAGGTAACAATATACTCCCTCCATTCCTTTATATAAGGTGTATTTGTTTTTCAAAAGTCAAACGAGCGCAAGTTTGACCAAGTTTTTAGAAAAATGTATCAATATCTACAATATGAAATTTATATCATTTGATCGATCATGAAAGGTAGTTTCATATTTTATCTATTAGGTATTGCAGATGTTTATATTTTGTTCTCTAATCTTGGTCAAACTTTCAAATGATTGACTTGCATGGAAACCAATACACCTTATATTCTGGAACGGAGGGAGTAGTTTCCTTTGTAAATGAATCCTTGTATACACAGTTTTCAAAATCTACTTGGTGGATTGACTCAGGAGCAACTATTCATGTTGAAAATTCTTTACAGGGATTTCATTCGACGCGGACTACGCAAAGAAGCGAAAGACGCATTGAAGTGGCAAACGGGGTTGAAGCAGAAGTTGCAGCTGTCGGCGACATCTCTTTGGAGTTAGTCGATGGATTCAAGCTTCTTCTTAGAGATGTTTTATATGTTCCATCATGTCATAGAAACTTGATTAGCATTTCATGTTTGGACAAAGATAATTATGAGTGTTATTTTGGACATGGTAAGTGTGCCGTATGGTTTAATAATTATTATGTGGGTGATGCTTTACTACATGATGAGCTTTATTTATTATCACTGCGTGAAAAAGTGCATTCTGTGTGTAATGTGAATGAGCATGTCGCGTCGAATAAAGAACAAAAGAAAAGAAAGAGAACACTCGACTCATCGAAATGATGGCACTGTTGCTTGGGCCATATTTCCAAGGGAAGAATAGAAAGATTAGTCAAAAGTGAAATTCTTCATCCGTTAGAATTCTCAGACTTAGAACAATGCATAGATTGCCTTAAAGGAAAGTATATAAAACAACTCAAAAAGGGTACAATCCATAACACAGGCACACTAGAAATCATTCACACTGATATTTGTGGACCATTTCGGGTGAAAAGTGTGGATGTATATGACTCGTTCATAACATTCACAGATGACTACTCTCGCTATGGATATATTTATCCAATCAAAGAAAGATCTGAAGTGTTGGATACATTTAAAATATTCAAAGCTGGAGTTGAAAATCAACACGATAAAAGAATAAAGATAGTAAGATCTGATCGTGGGGGAGAGTACTACGGTCAGTACACTCCATATGGACAAGTCCCTGGACCTTTTGCAAAGTTCTTGCAGGAGACTGGCATAGTAGCCCAGTATTCAATGCCGAGCGAGCCTCGGTAAAATGGAGTTGTTGAAAGGCGCAACCGTACACTTATGGATATGGTGCGCATCATGATGAGTTACTCCACCTTGCCATTGGCATTATGGATGGAGGCGCTTAAAACCGCCATTCACATTCTCAACAGAGTACCAAGCAAGTCGGTGCCCAAAACACCGTATGAGCTGTGGACAGGAAGAGTGCCTCCCTACAACACTTCAGAGTGTGGGGGTGCCCTGCTGAGGCCAAAATGTTTAATCCAAACATTGCACAGTTAGATCCCAAAATAGTGAGCTGCCACTTCATTGGCTATCCAGACAGATCAAAGGATTTTCGTTTCTACTGTCTAGCCATATATACAAAGTTTGTAGAAATAAGAAATGCAGTCTTCTTAGAGGACAAAATTATGAGGGGGGCATGGTAGCTCGAAAAATTGATCTTGAGGAGAAGAGCGCGCATGCACCTAATCCGATGATTTAGGAGACATTTTCTCACTACCAGTTGCAACTCCACCCATGACAACTATGGGAGTAGACCCGGAACCTGTCCGTTAGGAGCCGACTGATGTAGTCATATACCTACGGTAGGGACACGGACCCGTCCTAAGAGCCCTACCGTAGGGCGTCCTTAAAGGAAGTCACCTTTTAGACAACCTGAAGATATCCCACTCGACGGGGCCAAGGCACTCGACTAAGAAGCTGTCACTCGACCAACAAGCCAACCACTCGACCACCAGGGGATCTCAAATCGCTCCCAGGCAAACGGTCAGCTATTAAGTAGTCTTTATGATCATCATGACTCTTTATTAGGGACGTTATCAGTAACGCCCACCTTAAATATACCTCAAACCCTGCATTACTGAGGGCAAGAGAGGGCTGGCGAACTCTATATAAGCCACCCCCTCCTCAGTATGAAGGGTTCGCACCCCTATAATCTTACTCACGCATAATCCAATCGACCGCCTCCGGGCACCGAGACGTAAGGCTGTTACTTCCTCAGAGAAGGGCCTGAACTCGTAAACCTTGCGTGCTTACAACTTCCCAACAGCTAAGGCCTAGTCTCTTCATACATACCCCCCTACCTCACTGTCAGACTTAGAACTACGACAGTTGGCGCCCACCTTGGGGCAGTAGCCTTAGCGCTTAATTTGGAGAAGTTGCGATTTTCGTCGATCCACTCGATCATGTTTTCCTGCGGAGCCTTGGCGGTGGGCCGCGAGATCCGTCTCGGCCGACTTACTTTCATCGCCGATGACTCCGCTTGGCTCCAGGAGGCGCCGCTCGACGTCGACGCACTCCCCGTCCGCGGTGCGACGCACTTCCGCGCGTGCATCCGTGGCGTCCTCCTGAGGCAGCCCTCGACCCCATATCGGTCGACTCCCGTGCCATCTCTCCCTCCTGTCTCCCGCCAGCGCAAGCGCTCGGGTCGGTCGAGGCTCCAGCGGTGGATGAAGCGCGCCCTGGCCCGCCAGTCGGCGACCCAGTAGGTCACTGCAATCGAGCCTAACGAATCCCTCTGCGGCCTGTTCGATCTGTCGACTGGCTCCGTGGAGTCCGCTTCCGAGTGTGACAGCAGCGACCCCCTGGCAGAGGTCCTGGCGGTCGAGGGGACGTGCAGTCCCCCCGGATTCCCTCATACTGACGATGGTGCCGACAGGGGCGATCCGTCGCGCCCTCACGACGAATACCTCCCCGAACCTCTGATGTCGTTGCAACGGGAGGAGCTTCGTCGCCGGAACGTGGACGCGCTCTATACACCTATTGTTGGAGAAACCCCCGAGGCCCGGGCCTTGGAGGATGCGCGCTTGGCTAATCTAGCCGAGCGCACTCGACTGGAAAACCTACAGCGATCTCTCGACGAGCAGGCGCGTCAGCGGGCTCCCGAGTCCAGTCGACGTCAGCGGGCTCCCGAGTCCAGTCGACGCCAACCGGCACCCGAACCCAGTCGACGGCAGCTCTTCCCGTCGCCACAGGTGTACCGAACTCCGGTTCAGAACCTGGCTGCCGCGGCCCGCATAGCGGAGTCGATCCAACCCTCCCAGTCAGAGGCCGAAAGAGGATTGCTGCAGATCAGAGCATTGCTCCGAGCAGCGGGGAATCAGAATTCCGCCGTCTCTCAGTCGCGGGACAGGATCCACAGTCGATCCGTCGCAACGGAGACCGTCCAGTCGGCTCACAGCCCGAGATCGCCCCCGAGGCGTGAGGGGCGTGGAGACCGGCACGATCGGTATAGGGGGAATGAGAAATACGATCACCGACTCAACCGTGATGATGGGCGTCGGGTGCCGTCCCCTCCTCTACGGAGTGGATCGTATGCACCTCGACATCGAGACGACAGGCGCCCTCATCACACTGGGCAGAGGGTCCCAGTCGACCCCAGAGACCCAGGCTTTGACGCGAGATCCATCCTCGTTCAAGGTCTGGTGGACAGGAATAGGGCTCATCGTGAGGGCCACAACAGAGATACACCTACCGACAACAGAGCACACGCCTCGGGGCCTGAGTGTTTCAGTCGAGCCATCAGAGCCGCGGTGATCCCACCCAACTTCCGGATGGCGACTGGAATTAGCAAGTTCACCGGCGAATCCAAGCCTGACACGTGGCTCGAAGATTACCGAGTGGCTGTGCAGATCGGTGGCGGCAACGACGAGGTGGACATGAAGCATTTACCCCTCATGTTGGAAGGCTCAGCTAGGGCGTGGCTAAATCAGCTGGCGCCCAGCAGCATTTACACTTGGGAGGATCTCTCCCGAGTGTTTGTTACAACCTTCGAAGGGACATGCAAGCGCCCTGCAGGCCTTACAGAGCTGCGGTCTTGCATACAGAAGCCGAATGAAACATTGAGGGAATACATCCAAAGGTGGATCACACTGCACCACTCGGTCGAAAACGTGCCTGACCATCAAGCAGTCTGCGCTTTCAAGGAAGGGGTCAAGTACAGGGAGTTGAATCTGAAGTTTGGCCGGACTGGAGAGATGTCCCTTAATCGGATGATGGAGATTGCCACCAAGTACGCTAATGGAGAAGACGAAGACCGACTCTGAAGCGGCAAACTTAAATCAGTCGCCCAAGAAACCGGAGGAAACTCCAGTCGGAAGCAAAAGCGGAAGGCCGAGCCAGCCGCTCCCGGGGAGGCCTTAGCTGCGGCTCAGGGGAACTTCAAGGGGAAACTCAAGAACACTTGGAAGCCCAAGAAAGTCAAGGATCAGGATGGGAATGATGTTTTGGATTTGCCATGTCACATTCACACCAAGAAAGACGAAGAGGGTAATTTTATTTACCCCAAACATACCACTCGACAATGCCGGCTCCTGATCCAACAGTTTCAGGGCAAGCAGCCAAAGGATAAAGAGAAAGAGCCGGACAGAGTTGAGGACAGGGATGATAGTGACGATGGATACCCCCAGGTCAATTCCACCCTAATGATTTTTGCCGATGTCGAAAGCAAAAGTCGACTGAAAGTCATTAACCGGGAGGTGAATATGGTTGCCCCTGCAACTCCCAGTTACCTAAAGTGGTCCCAGACGGCCATCACGTTCGACCAATCCGATCATCCAACACACATTGCCACTCCTGGGAGGCAAGCTTTGGTGGTCGACCCAGTTGTCGAAGGCACTCGACTGACCAAAGTCCTGATGGACGGTGGCAGTGGCCTGAACATACTATACGCGGAAACCTTGAAAGGAATGGGCATTCCGATGTCCAGGCTCAGCGCCAGTAACATGAGCTTCCACGGAGTCATTCCTGGGAAGAAAGCCGAGTCACTCGGTCAAATTGCTCTTGACGTGGTTTTCGGTGATTCAAAGAATTACCGCAAAGAAAAGTTAACGTTTGAAGTTGTGGACTTCCAGAGTGCTTATCACGCCATCTTGGGCAGACCGGCTTATGCACGCTTCATGGCTCGACCATGCTACGTGTATCTTAAATTAAAGATGCCTGGTCCCAAAGGTGTGATCACTGTTACAGGCAACCAGAAGAAGGCGGAAGAATGTTTCCAGAAGGGATCAAAGATCGCCGACGCTCAGATGGCAGTAGTCGAGCTGAAAGAGTACCAGAAGACTGTCGACCCGAGTGAATTGCTGCGGGCTAAGAAGCCTGCCTCCGAGTCAGCTTTTCAGTCGGCCGGCGAAACGAAGACGGTCCACATTCACCCGACCGACCCCGACGCAGCTCCAACTCACATCTCAACAACTCTCGACTCCAAATAGGAAGAAGCGCTCATCCAGCTCCTCCGTGAGAACTGGGACATCTTCGCATGGAAACCCTCTGACATGCCCGGAGTTCCCAGGGGGCTGGCTGAGCACCGCCTACGAGTCGACTCAAAGTTCAAACCCGTGAAGGAACATCTGCGATGGTCCGCCGTCCAGAAAAAACAAGCTATCGGCGAAGAGGTGGCTCGGCTCTTAGCAGCTGAGTTCATTCGAGAGATCTACCACTCCGAGTGGCTCGCCAATGTTGTCATGGTCCCCAAGAAGGACAAGTCACTCCGCATGTGCATTGATTTTAAGCATATCAATCGGGCCTGCCCGAAAGATCATTTTCCTCTTCCTCGCATCGACCAAATTGTCGACTCGACTGCGGGGTGTGAGAGATTGTCTTTTCTAGATGCCTATTCCGGGTACCATCAGATCCGTCTGTATGGACCCGACGAAATCAAAACAGCTTTCATCACTCCATTCGGATGCTTCTGTTACGTCACCATGCCGTTCGGCCTCAAGAACGCCGGAGCCACATTCATGAGAATGATCCAGAAGTGTTTACTCACTCAAATCAGTCGGAATGTGGAGGCGTACATGGACGATATCGTAGTCAAGTCTCGGAAAGGTTCCGACCTACGGGCTGACCTTACTGAAACCTTCGCCAACCTCAGGAGGTACGATATCAAGCTCAATCCGTCAAAATGCACTTTTGGAGTTCCAGGTGGCAAGCTACTCGGTTTTCTCGTTTCCGAACGGGGAATCGACGCCAATCCTGAAAAAATTGGAACCATACTCCGGATGAAGCGTCCTGTACGTGTGCATGATGTCCAAAAACTTACAGGCTGCTTGGCCGCCTTAAGTCGATTCATCTCTCGACTCGGTGAAAAAGCGTTGCCTCTTTACCGACTGATGAAAAAGTCCGACAAGTTCGAATGGACTCCAGAAGCTGATGCAGCGTTTGCGGAGCTCAAAGCTCTGCTCTCCACCCAGCCGGTGTTAGCTGCTCCAATCAGCAAAGAGCCTCTGCTGCTTTATATTGCAGCCACGGGACAAGTTGTCAGTACAGTACTCACGGTCGAGAGAGAAGAGGAAGGGAAGGCCTTCAAAGTTCAACGCCCTGTTTATTATGTGTCTGAAGTTTTGACCCCTTCAAAACAAAGATACCCCCACTACCAGAAGCTTGTATATGGGATTTACATGACCACGAAGAAAGTTGCACACTATTTCTCTGACCACTCCATTACAGTCGTCAGCGACGCTCCATTATCGGAGATCCTGCATAACAGAGATGCAACTGGTCGAGTGGCCAAGTGGGCGATTGAACTCCTTCCTTTGGACATCAAGTTTGAAGCAAAGAAATCCATCAAGTCTCAAGCAATCGCTGATTTCATCGCCGAGTGGATTGAACAGCAACTTCCGACTCAAGTTCACCCGGAACACTGGACTATGTTCTTCGATGGATCCAAGATGCTGAATGGTTCGGGCGCGGGGGTAGTTCTGGTCTCCCCCCGAGGAGACAAGCTCAGATACGTTCTCCAGATTCACTTCGACTCCTCCAATAATGAAGCAGAATATGAAGCACTTTTATATGGGTTGCGCATGGCCATTTCACTCGGCGTCCGTCGCCTCATGGTCTATGGCGAATCAGATCTGGTGGTTAATCAAGTAATGAAGGAATGGGATGTCAGGAGTCCGGCAATGACTGGATACTGCAATGCAGTACGGAAGCTAGAGAAGAAGTTCGAGGGGTTGGAACTCCACCACATCCCTCGACTGAAAAACCAGGCAGCCGACGACTTGGCAAAGATAGGCTCCAAGAGAGAAGCCATTCCAAGCAACGTGTTCTTGGAACACATTCACTCGCCGTCAGTACAAGAAGATCCTTTCACAGAAGAAGCCCCGCAGCCAAAAAGTGCCGCGGACCCGACTGAAGTTGAAGTGCCTGCAGTAGTCGACCTGATCATGAAAGTCTTGGCAATCACCCCCGACTGGATGATACCATACATTGCATATATCCTAAGGAAAGAACTCCCGGAGGACGAAGAGGAGGCTCGATAGATCGTCCGTCGATCTAAGGCCTTCACAGTCATAAGGGGACAGCTGTACAGAGAAAGTGCGACCGGAGTCGGCCAGAAATGCATAACGCCAGAAGAAGGTCAAATAATCCTCAACGATATCCACTCGGGAACTTGCGGTCACCATGCGTCCTCTCGGACCATTGTGGCTAAAGCATACCGAGCTGGATTTTATTGGCCAAGGGCAAATGAGATGGCAAAAGAGATAGTCAACAGGTGCGAGGGCTGCCAGTTCTACTCCTACGTGTCACACAAGCCCGCGTCAGCCCTGAAAACCATTCCGCTCGTCTGGCCCTTTGCCGTCTGGGGATTGGACATGGTTGGCCCCTTGAGAACGGGCAGGAGTGGGTTCACTCACGTGCTTGTGGCAGTCGACAAGTTTACCAAATGGATCGAAGCTAAGCCCATAAAGAGCCTTGACGCTAGCACCGCTATCAGTTTCATCAAAGGGTTGACATTCAGATATGGAGTCCCACACAACATCATCACTGATAACGGGTCAAACTTTGATTCGGATGATTTCAGGGCATTTTGCGCTTCTCAAGGCACACGAGTCGACTACGCCTCGGTCGCTCATCCCCAGTCGAATGGACAGGCTAAGAGAGCAAATGGTCTGATTCTCAAAGGGCTAAAACCTCGGTTGATGCGCGATCTCAAGCACGCGGCAGGCGCTTGGGTCGACGAGCTTCCGTCAGTGCTGTGGGGATTAAGGACTACCCCTAACCGGTCGACTGGAAGGACCCCGTTCTTTCTGGTTTATGGAGCCGAAGCTGTCCTGCCAAGCGATCTCCTTCACAATGCGCCTCGAGTTGAACTTTACACCGAAGATGAAGCAGAGCAGGCCCGGCAAGACGCAGTCGACCTCTTGGAGGAAGAAAGGGAGATGGCAATGATCAGATCGACCATTTACCAGCAGGACTTGCGTCGGTTCCACGCCCGGAATGTGAAGAGTCGAGCCTTCCAAGAAGGAGATTTGGTCCTCCGAGTGGATCAACAGAAACCTCACAAGCTCGCTCCCACTTGGGAAGGCCCCTTTATCATCACCAGAGTCCTCCACAATGGAGCATACCATCTTTACAATGTTGATCGACAAATCGACAAACCTCGAGCTTGGAACGCGGAGCTTCTCCGCCCCTTTTACACTTGAGTCCGCTCTTAAAACCAGATGTAATAAGAAAAACTCCTAAGATTCATTTTTATCAGAAATAAGAGTGTTCCAATAATTATTGTCACTGTTGTATGTGTCCGAAATCCCCCAGTGGGTGACTTAGTTGCGAATCCGGTTCGCCTAAGTTTGAAAAATCCTACCGAGTGGAGAGCAACCCTCCCACTCGGGGGCTTAGCTGCAGTTCAGCACTCGCCTAAGTTCTCCACGAGGAGACTTAGCTGCAGTCAGACACTCGCCTAAGTTTGAAAAAAACCTACCGAGCGGAGAGCAACCCTCCCACTCGGGGGCTTAGCTGCAGTTCAGCACTCGCCTAAGTTCTCCACGAAGAGACTTAGCTGCAGTCAGACACTCGCCTAAGTTTGAAAAATCCTACCGAGTGGAGAGCGACCCTCCCACTCGGGGGCTTAGCTGTAGTTCAGCACTCGCCTAAGTCCTCCACGAGGAGACTTAGCTGCAGTCAGACACTCGCCTAAATTTGAAAAAACCTACCGAGCGGAGAGCAACCCTCCCACTCGGGGGCTTAGCTGTAGTTCAGCACTCGCCTAAGTTCTCCACGAAGAGACTTAGCTGCAGTCAGACACTCGCCTAAGTTTGAAAGTTCCTACCGAGTGGAGAGCAACCCTCCCACTCGGGGGCTTAGCTGCAGTTCAGCACTCGCCTAAGTTCTCCACGAGGAGACTTAGCTGCAGTCAGACACTCGCCTAAGTTTGAAAAAAACCTACCGAGCGGAGAGCAACCCTCCCACTCGGGGACTTAGCTGCAGTTCAGCACTCGCCTAAGTTCTCCACGAAGAGACTTAGCTGCAGTCAGACACTCGCCTAAGTTTGAAAAATCCTACCGAGTGGAGAGCGACCCTCCCACTCGGGGGCTTAGCTGCAGTTCAGCACTCGCCTAAGTCCTCCACAAGGAGACTTAGCTGCAGTCAGACACTAGCCTAAGTTTGAAAAAAACCTACCGAGCGGAGAGCAACCCTCCCACTCGGGGGCTTAGCTGCAGTTCAGCACTCGCCTAAGTTCTCCACGAAGAGACTTAGCTGCAGTCAGACACTCGCCTAAGTTTGAAAAATCCCACCGAGTGGAGAGCAACCCTCCCACTCGGGGGCTTAGCTGCGGTTCAGCACTCGCCTAAGTTCTCCACGAAGAGACTTAGCTGCAGTCAGACACTCGCCTAAGTTTGAAAAATCCCACCGAGTGGAGAGCAACCCTCCCACTCGGGGGCTTAGCTGCGGTTCAGCACTCGCCTAAGTTCTCCACGAAAAGACTTAGCTGCAGTCAGACACTCGCCTAAGTTTGAAAAGTCTTACCGAGTGGAGAGCTCCGCCACAAATACAATGTATAACAACGGAGTATGGGTCGACTACCACCTTCCCCCAAGAGCTCCGCCACAAATACAATGTACAACAACGGAGTGTGGGCCGACGGCCACCTTCTCCCGAAGAGCTCCGCCACAAATACAATGTACAACAACAACAACGGAGCGTGGGTCGACCGCCACCTTCTCCCGAGAGCTCCGCCACAAATACAATGTACAACGACAGAGTGGGGGCCGGCCGTCAAGCCTCTCACGACAGTTCCAGATCACAGAGACATTCAGCAAAAATAAAGTTCGGATAAAGCTTAAAAGGCCCCGAGCCCCGAATCAAAGTACTCGAGCCCTCGGCTCAGCAGAGTTTAAACGACTACAAATCCACTCGGCATCCCGAGGCTAATTTAAGGAGAGACATGAAAAGTTTTCTCACTCCTCAAGAGGAGGGCTGGCAGGAGCGACGAACTCATCCCAGTCGATCCCGTCCGCAATGCGAGTAGCTGCAGCGATGAAGGTCTCCATGAAGTCCTGGAAGCTGTGCCTCTTGGTATTGGCGACTTGGATGGCGGCCAGCTTTTCTTCTCGCGCCTCCTTGCAATGAACGCGGACTAAGGATAGAGCCACGTCAGCACCGCACCGGGCAGAGGACTTCTTCCACTCCTGCACTCGATCGGGGATTTTGTCAAGTCGAGCCATAAGAGACTCGAGATCGTTCTGGAGCGCAGATTCTGGCCAAAGTGTCGAGTCGATCCGCGACACGGCAACCTTCAGTCGAGCCAGGTAATCCATGGCGCCGTCGATTCGAGATTCCAGTCGGAGCAAGTTCATGGCAGTGTCGTCTTTCACCGGGGAATTGATTGCGTCAAGACCCGTTTCGATCCGCCCGGTCTCCTCTTCAAAGTTCTGACAGAATTCTGCACACAAGACCTAAGGATAAGCCAACGAACACTGGATTGAGTCGACACAAAAAGTACAAAATAGTCAAAATTAGAGGAGCACCTTCAAGTTTGGTGTACAGCCTCTTGGCGAGGCTCCTCAGGAAGCTCTCCAGGTCGTCCCTCCTACGGGCGACGCCTTCCATCTCCTCACCCAAGAGGAGGTTCTTCTTCTTCCAACTGGCAGCCAGCTTGTTGGCATCAGTCAGAGCGGCCTGTAACCTAACGTTCTCTTGCTCCAACTGGCCGACCGAAGCCAGCTTCTGTTCGGCCAGAACCATCTTGTCGTCAGCCGCCTTACGGGCGACAGCCAGGTCCTGATCCTTCCTCGCCAACGCTCTGTCCAATTCACCTACAAAGAAACGGCGACGGAATCAGAAACAGCAAAGGAATGCCCGAGCCTGAAAACAGAACCAGTCGACAAAGTTGCTTTACCTGCGGCACCCTCCCTGACCTTCTGCAACTCCGTCCTGGCCAGCTCTAAATCAAGGTCCAGCTGAATCTTCTGCTTCTCCAATTCAGCATAACGAGCGACAAGTTCACAGGATCTCTGCAAAAGAAAAAACCAGCCGACAGACATTTGAGATAAGTTGCTCCCGAGTAACTAAGGAACAATGGTGACGTTTCTAAGACCACAGCCGAATAAAAAAATATTCGACCGTAGTCTCGGGGACTACACCCAGTGGGTGCACTCAGCGTGCCCCCACTGGTTCGACCAAAAAAAACGACTGCATACAGTCGACAGGCCACGGACCGCTCGACCTGGCAGGGCAGACCGAGTGAAGAAGTTCAGATTCACAACCACAATATACAGACTACAGTCGACTGCCAGCAGTCCACCGTAGTCTCGGGGACTACACCCAGTGGGTGCACTCAGCGTGCCCCCACTGGTTCGACCAAAGAGAAAACACACCCAGTGGGTGTACAGGTACAGAAACAAAGATCTTCAAAAAAGGAAGAGAAAGAGAGAGAAAGACTCTTCAAACAAACAAACATCAAATCAACCGACCTGGACGTTACTCTGAAGCGCCGAACTCGCGTCGTAAGCCGCCTGGCTGGCCTCCCGAGCCCTCTTCACTTGCTCCATCATGACCCCTGCCTGGCGTATGGCCTCCTTCGCAGTGGCCACTTCGTCTTCAGGAGCAGAGTACGCGACAAAGAGTGAAGTCGGATCGGCAGCCGACGCCGAGGGCTGCGCACTCGACGGAGGATTGGCAGTCGGATCGGCAGCCGACGCCGAAGGCTGTGCACTCGACAGGGGATTGGCGAAAGACACAGAGGCCCGAGGGGCATCGCCGCCGTCCCGTGCCACGGCCTCAGGCGCCAGAGCAGGCTGGGGAGCCTTCTCAGTCGGCGGCCTCCTGGTCCTCCCTATCCTCAGCGGCTCATTATCATCATCATCCGGGAGGTTGATAACTTGAGGAGGAGCTGCAGGAAGAACTTTCAATCGACAAGAATTGTAAGAAACGACCAAGTCAACTCAAAAACAAAACGTCGATGATTGTACCAAGGTTGGAGGTTGCAGCGTCCCCCATCTCTTGGTCGTCGTCCTTGGCTGAGACCTCAGAGGTAGCAGCACTGCAAATTTCGAAGAATCAACCAGTTCAGCATAATGAGTCGACTGAGGATCTGTCCTCCAATCGACGAAAGAAGTCGAAGCTTGTTACCCAGAGATGACAGGGACAGTTATCTTCATCTTCGGCAGAGTCTTGGGCGGCTTGGACTGCGTCGTGCGCGGTTGCTTGGGAACCTTCCCAGTCGGTGTCGGAGAGGAGGTCCGAGGGCGTTTCGACGATGGCTCGGCAGAGGCAGTCGCCTGACCACGTCCCTGCGCCGGGTCGTGCACGAGCTTGGATCGTCTCTCTGGGCGGGGAGGTTCGGCTTCTTCCTCCTCCTCCTCGCTGGAGAAGATGTCGTCGCCTTCCTCTCCTTCGCCGTCCGACTCCCACTCGCCCTGGTCGTCGCCGCTCTCGCCTCCGCTTCCCTCACCTTCTTCAGTCGACCCCTGCGCCCCGTTGGGCGTCGAATACATCTCAGTGGTCGCCTGAAAGACAGCAGGCAGAATGGAAAGTCAGTCGACTCGCCCAAAAGAAGACCAGTGCAGAAAGCAAGATTTCAGTCGGAAATGCAAATACACACCTGGTCGACCTCATAAGAGCTGTCGAGTGGAACGACCCTCCTGGCTCCTCGGGGGTTGTCTTTGTTCCCTGTAATGCTTGACAACCACCCCTCCAGCATCTCATCGGTGACCTCCTCTGGGTGGACCCGAGTGGAGTCCTCAAGGCCGGAGTACAACCACATCGGGTGATCCCGAGCCTGGAGGGGTTGGATCCTCCTCCTGAGGAAGACTTCGAGCAGGTCCATCCCCGTCACGCCCTCACGGACAGGTTCGACCACTCGACCCGCCAGTATCTTGACATGGGCCTTTTCTTCGGGCGTCACCTTCAGAGAAGCCGGCTTTTCAGCTCGGTCGAGGGTGAAGGGCGGGAGTCCGGTCGACTGCCCCGGGGTCACTTGATCCTGGCAGTAGAACCAAGTCGCCTGCCACCCCCGAACTGACTCCGGGAAAGTGATGGAGGGAAAACAACTTTTCCCCCTTGTTTGGATCGCCAAGCCTCCGCACAACTGGATCACCTGGGTCTTCTCGTCACTCGACTTAGCCTTCTTCACCGACTAAGAGCGAACGGTGAAGATATGCTTGAAAAGTCCCCAGTGCGGGCGGCACCCCAGAAACGCCTCGCACATAGCAATGAAAGCGGCAAGATAGACTATGGAGTTTGGAGTGAAGTGGTGGAGCTGCGCCCCGAAGAAATTCAGGAAATTGCGGAAAAAAGGGTGGGGCGGCAAGGAGAAACCACGATCAATGTGAGTCGCCAGGAGGACGCGCTCACCGTCACGTGGCTGGGGCTCGATTTCCCTCCCCGGAAGACGCGCCACCTTGTGGAGGATGACTCCTCCCTCGACCATATCGTCGAGGTCCTCCTGACGAAGCACCGTGGGCATCCAGTCGCCCTGGATCCACCCCTTGGGCAGGGCCGTCCGAGAAGAAGAGCCCCCGCGCGCAGACTTCTTCCCCTTCCCGGCCGCCGCCGCCTTCTTCGCACGCTCCAGGGCGGTTGTCTTGCTCTTCACCATCGCTGCCGGCAAGGTCTCGGGTTGGTTTTTATGGCGACAGGGCGAGAGCGAAGGAAGCGGAGGAGACAACGGAGAGACAGAGAGAGGGGCAGAAGAGAGGAGCACGCGTACTGAAGAAGGACTCCGGGCCAACTATTTATAAGGGGCCGCTCCCGAGTGGCTGACAGGTAGGCCCGAGCTATCCAGTCAAATCCCTTGGCAGGCGCGCGCGCTGTACGTGGCGAAAAAGGCGGCGCGGGGATCGAGGAGCCTTCGCACTGTCGCTTCCGATTACTGCGGCCGCCCCCGTTCCGCGCGCTTCCCAAAAAATCCGGATCCCGCGATCTCCGCCAACTGCAGAACAACTTGGCGGAACGGCAATCCCGCGCACGCCAGCGCTCGATGCCTCGCAAGTGAAGAAATCCATTCGACGAAAGACTTGGAACGGATCAAGTCGACTGAAAGAGGTTAATGACGTCATCCGTGACAGTCGACCCAAAATGAAGCACCCATAATAACCCGAGGAGTCGGATGAAAAGGTCCCTAACCTCTTTTTCCACTCCAACCTCGATCCGTTCGGGGGCTAATGATGTAGTCATATACCTACGGTAGGGACACGGACCCGTCCTAAGAGCCCTACCGTAGGACGTCCTTAAAGGAAGTCACCTTTTAGACAACCTGAAGATATCCCACTCGACGGGGCCAAGGCACTCGACTAAGAAGCTGTCACTCGACCAACAAGCCAACCACTCGACCACCAGGGGATCTCAAATCGCTCCCAGGCAAACGGTCAGCTATTAAGTAGTCTTTATGATCATCATGACTCTTTATTAGGGACGTTATCAGTAACACCCACCTTAAATATACCTTAAACCCTGCATTACTGAGGGCAAGAGAGGGCTGGTGAACTCTATATAAGCCACCCCCCTCCTCAGTATGAAGGGTTCGCACCCCTATAATCTTACTCACGCATAATCCAATCGACCGCCTCCGGGCACCGAGACGTAAGGCTGTTACTTCCTCAGAGAAGGGCATGAACTCGTAAACCTTGCGTGCTTACAACTTCCCAACAGCTAAGGCCTAGTCTCTTCATACATACCCCCCTACCTCACTGTCAGACTTAGAACTACGACACCGACTGAACCCGTTGTTGAGCATGAAAGGGAGGTGCAACAACAAATTTTACAAGATGTGCCAGAAGTTGAGGCACAGAATGTGCCAGAAACTGAGGCCCTGAGAAGGTCTACAATACACAAAAAGTTAGCTATTTCTACCGATTATAAAGTTTATAACACGGAAATAGTTCATACAGAAAAAGATCCCACCTCATATGAAGAAGCCATGAGAAGCCCTCATTCATCGAACTGGATGAAGGCAATGGAAGACGAGATGAAATCGATGAGTTCCAAAGATGTTCGGGACTTAGAGGAAATTCCTAAAGGAGCCAAGACAGTAGGCT
The DNA here is from genome assembly GCA_034509565.1 of Triticum monococcum. Classification (NCBI taxonomy): domain Eukaryota; kingdom Viridiplantae; phylum Streptophyta; class Magnoliopsida; order Poales; family Poaceae; genus Triticum; species Triticum monococcum. The sequence goes on from CM067846.1 coordinate 492,422,180, forward strand.
GTAAATGAGTCTACAAAACGAAGTATGACTCTAAAGGGAATGTAGAAAAGTATAAAGCAAAACTTGTGGAAAAATGATTTACACAAAGAGAACGGATAGATTACAATGAGACATTTTCTCCAGTCTCATGTAAGGATTCCTTCAGAATCATAATGGCATTAGTTGCTCATTTTGATTTAGAGTTACATCAAATGAACACAAAGATGACATTTCTCAATGGGGATTTAAAAGAAAATGTCTACATGAAACAACCAAGGGTTTTATCATGGAAGGCAAGGAAAATATGGGATGCCGCCTGAAGGAATCCATTTATGGATTAAAGCAAGCTTGTAGACAGTGGTATCTAAAGTTTAATCAAACGATTAAATTTTTTGGATTTAAAGAAAATATTGAGGACAACTGCATTTATGCAAAGTTTAAAAATGGGAAATATATTTTCCTAATATTGTATGTGGATGATAGCTTGCTTGCTAGCAGTGATGTTAGTCTGCTGCACGAAACAAAGAAGTTCTTGTCCTCAAATATTGATATAACAGATCTTGGTGAAGCATCATATGTTTTGGGCATAGAAATCCACCGAGAGAGGAACAATGGAGTCTTAGGACTATCGCATAAAGCATATTTAGAAAAGGTTCTTCAAAAGTATAATATGCATGCGAGTAAAGCCACACCTGCTCCTATAGTCAAGGGCGATAGTTTTGGGAAATTCGAATGTCCCAAGAACCAGTATGAGATCAATCAAATGAAAGCAGTACCATATGCTTCGGATGTTGGAAGCTTACAGTATGCACAAGTGTGCACTCGTCCTGACTTAGCTTTTATCACCGGGGTACTCGGTAGATATCAAGAGAATCCAGGCATAGAGCACTGGAAAATGGTAAAGAAAGCATTGTGTTATGCGCAAGGCACAAAGGACTACATGCTAATATACAGGAGAAGTGATTCCCTAGAGATAAAAGGGTATTCAGACGCAGATTTTGCGGGGGACAGAGATGATAGAAAAACCACGTCGGGATACGTATTCACCCTTGTTGGGGGAGCTATTTCGTGGAAAAGCTCCAAGCAGTCGATAGTTTCATCATCCACGATGTATGCGGAATTTATAGCATGCTTCGAGGCCACGGGGCAAGCAATATGGCTAAAGAAATTTATACGCGACTTGAAAGTGGTAGATTGTATTCACAAACCACTAAAAGATGTACTGTGGCAACCAGCCCGCAGTATTCTATGCTCACAACAACAAGTAAAGTAATGTTGCCAAAACAATAGAGATAAGGTATTATATTGTGAAAGATAATATCCAGGATCAAACTATAAGTCTCGAGCATATAAGGACAAAGGATATGCTTGCGGGTCCACTAACAAAAGGCTTACCACCCAATGTGTTCTAGGAACACTTAGCTGACATTGGTTTAAGGGAAAGCCTACGATTTCTGGATAGGTCCAAAAGGAACAGAATATGTTTCTAAACAAAACGTATGTTGTAGCTGTATGATTCTATCGGCAATTAAGCTGTGACGATGAAACATGCTCTATGCACCAATATGTGATGAAACAAATAAATTAGAAAGTGTAAGGTTAAAAGTAAAGTTGAGATCAAGGGGGAGAATGTTAGGTTGATCTCCTCCGTGTGGGCCCAACGGCCCACCAGGCCCTTAGATCCGCGGCCTGATCGGGGGCGCCCAACCCTCGTATGGTTGGTGGGCCCTTGTGACCCACGCATATATAAACAGAGGTGGGGGCCGGGGCACGACTGGCGAAGTTCACCGCTGCCACAAACCCCACCGAAATTCCCTACCGATCTAGGGTTAGCGCGGTGCTCACGGGAAGCACACCACCACCACCATCTTTCTGCCATCACCGGCCACTATTTCACCACGACCGACACCGGCTCGAGCTCTTCAACACAAGGAGAAGGTAAGATTATCGGATCGATCTGACCTACCCGATCCACGAGGTCTATCATCATCTTCACCAGCCGAATCACATGGACAGAGCTACAAGAAGAGGTTGAGGCTTGTGAGCCCTTCGAGGTCGACTAGAAAAAAATGATTCAAGTCTGAACACTTCTTGTGTGACTCGACCGGGAAGCGAGCCGATCTTGAGGTAATACGAGCTCGCTCGATTTTAGCTTGGCATCCATTACAGTGCACTACGCCAGAACTTTTTATGGTCTTTGGACTATATTTTGTTATCCCAATTAAATGTTCGTAGTGAATCCTTGTATTGTGTTCCAATTAAGTATTCGTATTTGAGTTGAGGGAGAATAAGCTAAACTACTCTAAGAAAATTATATTATCATGATGTTGATCATAGTAATATTTTATAATTTATAGTGTTTCAATGTATGTTCTTGTAGCATATTTAGTTGAAGGACTCGCCACGGATATACAAGGTTGTCATCATCTTTTGCTCGAAACTAGCTCGAGATTGTTATAAGTTGGTGAGAAGCCATTTTCCACACCTCGACCCTTAACTTAGACTCGGTCTAGACTCGCTAGAATTTTAATGCAAGCTAAGCTAAGTGTATAAGTGTAGTCTAACTCGTCCGAACTCAGTTCCTTTACCGGCCCACACAAGGTACAACCATGAAGGCAATGGACGAGGATCCTTTGTCTTTTTTTTTTTGAAAAACACGAGGATCCTTTGTCGTGCGGCAGGGTACCGTTTAGCCACTGACAGGCGGGCTCGCCGGGAATTAGGCCCACATGTCAGTGCCCTGAATGGCATGTGTCGTATGTCAGGAGAGCTGCTTTTAAAGGCAATGGGGAGCAAGGCACGTCTGGGCGGTCTGGCTACCCGAAAAGGGGATCTGCATATACCCTTGCAAATTCAGGGCTCAGCAAGCTCACAAGCAGACATCCGTGATTTAGCAAAATCCAAAAACGGAAACCAACAAACTATACAAGAAGCTTTTCGTGAACTAACCTATAATTAGATGGTTAGAGGAACAGTGGTATCCTCGGTCTATCGGGATTCAAGTTTTGATACTCGCATTATTTTTGAATTTATTTCACGATTTCCGGCGATGCGCTTTTAGTGAGAGAAGACGTTACCGTCGACGACAAGACGCCTACGATGACTTTGTAAATCTCAAAATGATGTGCCGGCCCCTTCTCTCGAATGTGCTCATAGGAATAGAGCATGCGTGTATACATTCGAAGGGTGAGTGTATGCGCTTGCATCTGTGTTAAAAAAAAATACAGCAAGCCTTTGAAAAGAAAAACTATGCAGCATGCCTGCTGTACCTGTACCAGTGCCACTCTTTGCTCCACGATCCAGGCTGTAGCCGTGGCTCGCCCCGCCGTCAATCAAAATTAATAGTAACACTACGCACCCTCAACTTCCCCCGCTGCTGAATTTTCAAAACCGAAACTAACCAGGAGCCGTGGCGACCGAACCGAAAGATCCGAAAATCACATGACGCAGCGCAGGCGATGGCAGCTCGACGGTAAACGCGAGCTAACAAACAGCCAAGCTCGAGCCAGCGAAGTGCACAAGGGGCGGTTGAGCAAACCAGCGTGGCAGTCGTCCCCGGCTAAACATAACGCCACGCCGGAGCCGCTCGCTGCCTGCCCCACCCCACCCCTCTCCCACCTCCCACTCTCCCAATCCTATCCCCTTTGCTTCTCGCGTGGGAGCTGGGATTCCTCTCTTCGGCAGCCATCTTATTTAGTTCCACCATGGTGCCGTCCCGGATCCGCTTCGCCCGCCAAATCCCCCTCCCCTGCTGCTCTGACACCGAAGAGGAGGAGGAAGAGGAGGAAGAAGAGGAGGAGGAGGTGCCGGTCGCGTCGCCGCTGATACTGCCGGCGGCGAGGGGAGGGGTCTCCGTGGTGGATATGGTGGCGGCGGCGCTGCGGAGGTCGCTGCTGCTGTGCAGCAGCGTGCGCGCCGAGGAAGGCACCGGCACCGCGGCTGCGGGGATGCAGATAGGGCAGCCCACGGAGGTGCGCCACGTCTCGCACGTCACCTTCGACCGCTTCGTCGGCTTCCTCGGCCTCCCGTCCGACCTCGAGCCCGAGGTGCCGCGCCCCGCGCCCAGCGCCAGGTCAGTCCGCCGCTCCGTCGCCTGTGTTTCACCAGTGCGTCTTGCAGATGATTTCGTGGCTGGTTTCTGTGCTTTTGGATGTTGTTTGTGGACTTGCGGCGTTAACTTTTGTGGATTATAAGCTGAATTTGGATGTTGTTTGCATTTCTCATGTTTGAATTAATTAGTCACGGGATGCCCAGCTAATTGGTCCACCTAACTAAGAAAAACTGAGCACAGAGTAGTAGCTGTTAGTCTGTTGAGCCTTTAGATTGGCTTGCTTTATCCCACTGGTTGAGCCAATGGGGGCTCCCCGGTCCGAGGACGGTTTGTGGGCTTTCAGGCGCCCGGACTGATTTTGTGAGCCGCGTTGAATGGCAAAAAAGTTTCTAGACCTCCGAACGGACATTTGCGGGTGTTTTGGTGATCGACGTTGAAGATGCCCTTACTCACCACCTACAAGTTCCATTGTCCTGGTACCGTTGTATCTGATGTATAATATACCTTTCAAATTTTGTGGAATTATATGAGTTCAGCACCTTGTTCAAATAATTAAATACTCCATCCCTTCACTTTTGTAAGTCATTTCAGACAACTCAAAATGGGCTGTTTTGTACATTGTCTGAAATGTCTTCAAAGTGAACAGGGGGAGTATGAGTTTAACACATTCGACCTCCAGTTAAGTTAATGTTTGTTAGAACATTGGACCATGCCGTAGTTAATGTTTGCTATATCTATTGAACTGTGACACAGTTTATGTTTACTAAATATATTTCTTTGCAGTGTAAGTGTATTTGGAGTTTCACCAACGTCCATGCAATGCTCGTTTGATAAAAGAGGAAACAGTGTACCAACAATACTATTGACCATGCAAAGGAAGCTATATTTACTTGGGGGCCTTCAGGTAAACCCAAGGATAATGAGAAAAGCTTTCAAATAATTTTGCGATACTCAAGTCATAAAAATATTTGTCTTGTTTTGCTAGGCTGAAGGGGTCTTCAGAATAAATGCTGACAATAGACAGGAACAGCATGTCAGGGAGCAACTAAACAGAGGTGTTGTTCCAGATGGAGTTGACTTGCATTGTCTTGCAGGCCTTATAAAGGTGCGCTGAACATTTTGTTTTACCATTACCAACGTTTCTTTGTTTACCTTCAATTTTTTTTAGATGGAACGTAGGTCTTCCATCCCCAAGGACAATATTCTTGTTTCCGCAATTTTGACTGTCTTGAACTCATTTTTTATGTAATCTGAACATGTAGAGAGCCTTCCAATATGAGAGTTCAGGTGTAGTCAAGAATCAATATGCACAGTGATACAATGCATAAACTTTCTTTGAACAAATTTACTTTAAAGAAATCTATAGGGAAATGACTTTTTTTTTTAATTTTCCCTTTTGTTTATCAGTTGCTTCACATTTAATATGGCTGCTGATTTGTAGGCATGGTTCCGAGAACTTCCAAGTGGAGTATTAGACTCGTTGACTCCAGAACAAGTGATGCATTGCAACACTGAAGAAGAGTGTTCTCGTATTGCGAGTATTGTACCTCCAGTGGAAGCAGCATTACTGGATTGGGCCATTAATCTGATGGCAGATGTTGTGGAGCATGAAAACTACAACAAGATGAATGCTCGCAACGTTGCTATGGTTTTCGCGCCAAACATGACTCAGGTTATTAGGAAGCTTATTCATATTCTCGACATACGTATTTTCAGATTCGTAGCCTAACCATATGACTTACCCCTTACCATATTCTCTCTCTTTCAGATGGCCGATCCCTTAACTGCTTTGATACATGCAGTTCAAGTGATGAATTTTTTGAAGACATTAGTACTGAAGACTGTCAAAGAAAGGGAGGAGGCAGCTGCCGCAACAAGGGGATTCACCTCCAGCTCTGGTTCCCCGAGTGACAAAGATGCACCTCAGGCATTAAATCATTTGGACAACCCCTTAAACTGTTCAAGTCAGGAAGATGTCGAACGTCCCATGATTAGTGGGGCTACTCTTGACCACTTTCTCTTCAGCGTAGAACAAGCGCTTCACCAGGACGCGCAAGCCAGTATCGGAGAACCCAAGAAGTGTGACACCGGTACAGCACATGACAAATACAATGACGAATTTTCTCCTGTGGACAGTGATTTTAGTAATAGCCAAGATGACAGCAGTTCTGGAAACAAATTCAGTAACGACAGTGTGGAAGGTTTGTTTGACAGATTCAAATTTAGGAAAGGGGTAGGCAGAATCTGCAGGCATCCAGTGTTTCAGTTGAGTAGGTCGATGAAGAAGTCTGATGAAGCAGGACAAGCTTGTGCATGACATGGTAGGATGTGTAATTGATGATTCCGCTAGTTTTGCAGCTGTTTAGCGCTTAACTCATACGCCATTTCTCCTAGTTCGTCTGTAGAAGCTGTAAGCCCATTTGATTGTACTAGTACTGAACTGCTGATGTGGAGTTCTTGGCGTGTACAGTATATAGTTCAACTATATCGAACCAGTATCCTGTTGTTTGAAAAGATGAATGTATCTATTATTTGAGCCAAGAGAGGTTGCCTGAGTTCGAGAAGGACTTTCTACTTCTTTTTTAGGAAAAACTATCATGGCTAGCTTTATTGATCTCATAACATCATTACATCTTTCACGGGCTTACTGACTAGATTGACTAGATTCAGGTGGCTCATCAGTACAACTAATAGAAATCTTATTACAATAACAATAATTAGTTAGCACTTGCGTCGCTTGATTAGCCGAACGAACATAATGTTTAAAGGCGACCTTACCAATCAAAGAAGTAATGTTCACACACTCACACTCCGACTCCGCAAAGAATGCCAACGCCACACCGCACCATCTTGATTGCCTAGTGCAGAAATCCATTACGTTTTGTGAATCGGGTTCCGCCTCCACCCGATTAAACCCTAGAAAATTTGCGAAATTCACTACATGCCTCATAGCCATTGCCTCAACGGTAATCACGTTTGCAGAAAAAGGATGACCATGCAAATAGCAGCAATTTTCTTTTACCTTTCTCATCTCTTAAGTCAGGCCGTCCCTGCACCCACTCCATCATCGTAGTAGGTTGCATCAATATTAAACTTTATAGACTACGGTTCTGGCTTACTCCATTAGTACTCGGGGGGGGGGGGGGGGGGGGGGGTACTTTTAGAAAATATTAGCAATAGCCAGGACAGACAAAGGCCTGTTAGAACTTTTGCTTCTCTGGGATGCCATTAACAGGAACAGAGTGCATCTTAGAACACCTAATTAGATGATCATAGAAGGGTTTAGGGATCCTTTACTTGTCATAGAAGTTGACATGACTGCCTGCTTGGTGCAGGCGAGATGGAGGGATGATGTAGTCGAAGTAGACGATCTCCTCGGCGTCCTGATTCATTCAGGGCGCCACCTGCACTTCCCTGGGATGGCGGCGGCCGGATTTAGTCTTCCCGTTGCTGCAACGCTCCCCCTGATCGGATAGGGTAATAGAATATCGGGAGAAGAGTAAAACCGTACGAGAATTGTGATCACACAGGTGAGCCAACTCGCTCTCGTATCCCTTTTATATGGTGCCAACGACAGGGGATCTAAACCATTAGTTGGTTTGGGTACCCCCGATCAGGGCGCATCAATTAGGATCGAGGCATATGCATGTTGGTACGTGGGCCCCTTCACTTAACGTTATCCCTTCTACTTTTTTCTGTTAAATTGTTAGATCTATCTGGCCTGTTAAGCCATCAGATAAAACCAACACGGCCATCTATAAGATGGAGGGTGAGATTCATTGTGTGTAATTCTGTGATGGATCCACCATAAGTTCCAGCATCCTGTGGCCGGAACTTGCTTTACGATCAAGGCTAGGCTTGGGCAGAGTACCAAAGGATTTGCTTGAAGAAGTAGGAGATGTTTCATAATAGCCGATCTAGATCGATCCACTAATCTTGCCATGAGAGAATGTCAGACATCCCTAGCTAATCCAGCACTGAAGGATTCATGAAGTCCTTGAAGGATAATAGTTTATAGTCCTCGGATGTACACTGGATTAAAGACTTGTACGATGAGTTCTTTGTCCCACGAGCCAGAGATTGGATCAATGAGGTCATTGACCTTGTTTAAAGTAATATGTCCGCGGGAGTTACAACCTTTCTATTCGGGCTTGATGGTATCCATGGATCGTTGTAGACATTAAAATCCTCTCCTATACTAATTTTCTAGATGTATCCATGTTTAAATGTTTCCAACCCCTTCATTATACTCTGCCATGCAAAAGATGAACTATTATTTGAAACTTGCCTGTAATAGGATTTCATTAGGATAGTATTTAGCTTTTAGCACTTTAGCAGAAAGAGAGTCTAGAATAGTAATCAATCTCCAGCATTAATTTGACAGCATTGCGAGATTGAAATGAAGATTCCGGAATCACATAGCCCCTTCACATTTTGGATAACAATTTCAACCAAGAGTATCAACTACCAATGCATGTTTTTGCTCTCATCATCACACCCCACCAAAACTGGGCAATTATATTGGCAATCTCCTTACAAATCCCTTATGGCAAACAAAAAAGGACATAGAAAAAACCGGGATAGCTTGGGCTACCGCCTTTTAGCAAAATTTCTTCACCTCCAGTAGATAATTGTTTTTCCATCCACCCTTGATTCTCTGTTTGATTCTTAAAGTGCCTGAAACAACCACTCCTATCACTTTTCAGAAAGAGCCTCAGTATCTTCAATATGTAATTGTTGACCAATCTCTAGTATTAGCGTTCAAAAATATACTTGATTTTGCCAAACTGATCCAAACTTTGACGTAGGTATTTAGAACTTGTTGTGAGGAAACTATACATTTAAACATCCACACTCATAAGAATTAAAGAGTCATCAACAAATATAAGGTGTGATACTGATGGTTCATTTTTGGACACTTGAATTCCGTCAATGTCATCAACATCTTCTTCATACTGCAACATATTAGAAAACTCTTCTGCACATAGGAGGAAAAGGTAGGGAAAGAGCGGATCTCCTTACTAATTCCTCTAGTAGGGGTGAGAGGATCCATATCTTGAGAATTATATCTCACCTTATATCCCACAGAGGTAATACAAGCCATCATCATCTCTATAAATTGGTCATGAAACCCCAGTTTATTGCATCACATTACGTAAGAAGACCCATGCAACACGATCATAGACCTTGTGCATATCCAATTTAACTGCACATAAATAATCTTTGGCCCGCTCATTTATTTTTGATTTTATGTACAGACTCATAAGCAATATAAGGACATTGTCAATAGTTCGTCTCCCGGGGATAAAACCACTCTAGGTTGAAAAGGACTTCCACTTAACATTAATACTAGTAGTAAATGCATACATGCAATTCATGTTGATATCAGAAAGTATATTAATTACAGAAAGATATTATTTGCGTGTTAATTATGTGATTGATACATACATTGATATTTGACATGATATTAATTATGCGCTAAACATATTGAGCGCTCACCGTTGGAGCAATGTAGGTTGTTCAATTGACCTTATTTGATAGCCCAGATTAGTTGGATTTGCCCTTTAGGGCCTTTTTATATTGGTACATAGATATAGCTATAGCGATAATTCAAAATGATGGCCAAGCTCATCTACACCCGATTAATAGTAAATTAAAAAAATAGTAAAAAAATCAAAACAAAATTAAGCATCCAAGATCCTCTTGTGTGCAAGGTGCATGCAAAATTTCATGATGTTTGGACATTTGAGGAGCTCTTGCAAAAAATAAATGTAACTTTGAATAGTGTTCTTTTTAAAAGTTTCTCAAACACGTGAATTTTGATATTTTTTTGGCACGAGCTGCTTAAATGTCCAAACACCACAAAAATTTGCACGCACTTTGTGCATATGAGCATCTTGGATGCCCAAAAAAAATCAGTTTCCTTTTTCTTCTGATTTTTTTTGAATTTACCATTCATGCATGGGTGTAGATGAGCTTGTATGCGGAATAGCCACTCTTATTTTTTTCCAGAGTTTTAAAGAAAGGATGCTAATCCCCAGCGCACGTTCGCTGCGCATGACATTTGCTACTCGTGTGGGATGACACTTTTAGTGTTGGGGTGGTAACAGTTTCAGGAAAAGCATGATAACTCTTTATTTTTGAAAATACTAACGCCCACACGTGTGGGCGTCTGTCAACTTGCCCACACGCATGGATTCTCGTCCAACCAATTCTGCACGAATCTTGGCGCGTTCTAACAGTTTTTGTGTGCCACGTAGGACTAAGCTGGTGTGTGGGCATTCATCCGGTCGCTCACACATCCTTTTTCACCACACGGGGGCTGGTGTGTGGGCGTTTAGCAATTCGCCACACACACCAGTTTTCACGCACGCAGAGAAGACTGGTGTGTGGGCGTTTATCACTTCGCCCACATGGCCGTCTCCTTGCCCACACCAAAGCTGACAGTTGCCATGTGTTTCTGCAGGGTACATGGCAACTGCCCTAGTTTTGCTTGTAAGCAGATGGCAACTCTCTTTTACCCGAGTTGCCATGTGTTTTTGCATGATACATGGCAACTGCCCTAGCATGCACGTAAGCAGATAGCAACTCTTTTTCTTTACATGGCAACTGCCCTAGCGTGCTTGTGAGCACACGACAACTCTCTCTTTTACCCGAACATGCTTTTTTGCCATGCTTTTTTAGTGCTACACGGCAACTGCCTGGTGTTAGTGGGTGGCAACTCCTAAAATTTTGAAATTATGGCAACTGCAGTAGACCAGACCATACATGGCAACTACAGTTGAGCAACCATGACAAATGTAGTTGTCCGACATGGCAACCGAAGTTCAACGACATGTCAACTACAGTTAAACGAACATGGACGTGGGTTTGGACCATGGCAACTGCGGGACGCACGGTGACTATCACGCGGGGCGTGCGGGACCACGAGGTACGAAGTCTGACGTACGGGGCGTGTGGGCGTGTGAGAGGGATCGGGTGGGGAAAAAAGGTGTGTGAGCATTACTTGTTTTGCCCACACGTAGGTGTGTGGGCTATTCTTCTTATACGCCACACAAAATGTGTGATCAGCCTCCTTAACGCCCACACGTGTGGCACTTATCGGCGTTCTTTATTTTTAGTGCAATTTTCGTCAATAACTGTCATCCTTCCAATCTGAACTGTGTGGCTTCGGGGCGTTCGCTGGGATCTCACTCCTAGCGAACGTTCACCATATATCATTACCATAAAGAAAAATATGACCTGTAAGACTAATCCTTAAATACTTCAAAAGCCCTCCCGGATTGCGTCTCAAATTTACTGGATTTTAAGTCGGTGCGGCATTATTACTTATGGAAATTTCTCTGCACGGCAAGACCGCGTACCACGGCCGTCGGCGTACGTGAAAGATCCTTGCTGCTGGTTTTATATAATCATCAGAACAAATAAGTTCGCCGCCGGCGCGCGCATCATCGGTCTCCAAAGCGAAAGAGTAAAGACACAAAGCGATTAATCAATCCATGGACGTCGGTCAGGCTGAGGCGGCGGCGCTGCTGTTCACGGAGGCAATCCACGACGGCCCGCCGACCGCGGCGCTCTACGCCGAGCGAGTGCAGGCGCTCATCAGGGCGGGCAACTTCGCCGCCGCGGCCGCCGACGCCACCAGGGCCGCCGACCTCGACCCCACCATGCACAGGGCCTACCTCCGGAAAGCCCGCGCGTGCATCATGAGAAGGGAGCAGGCAAGTCTCGTCCCAATCTCGAGCGCTACGGCTCCCCAGGGCCGCCGTCCTGGCCGGTGCCGCCGTCGCACCCGGGGACCTGCGGTTCGCCGAGCTGATGGGGGAGCTCGACGCGAAGGTGGTTCCGGGGCAGAGGACGGAGCTGGCGGCAGCCGGCGCCTGCGACAGCGACCGCGAGCCGCTAGCAAACGTGGCCGATGATGTGCACGGATGGCCGAGGCCGGCGGCGCACCGGAGGGCGTCGAGCTGCGTCTAGGCATGCTACGTACACGTTCAACTACTCCTACCATGTTCTACTAACTTCATCGGTACGATGCAACGACAGAAGCTAGGGTTATTGAGCCGAACTTTTCTCTAATTGAACCACACAACATCGGTGCGTTGGCTTAATCACTGGATCCGTTTGGAGAGACATTACGAGTACATTCAGTGGTGATTAGAGTATGTACTTGTAGAGGGCTTTGGCCGTTTTTCTTTGTCAGGTTAAACAATTATTTTCTCTTTGGTTTATGTATAAGGGTGACATGTAAATTTCCTCCCGCATTCGTCCACGGACAAGGAATCAGTCCGCGGATATAAATGCTGGCGGTCGTCATCCAACACCATCATGTATATATCCGTCAGTAAAGGACACTTTCAATATTAAATTTAGTCTGACCCACACAGCGCGTCAGATCACACCGGCACCGGATCGTATGCCCGATCACAACCAAAAAATGCAAGTATGCTTAGCTTTTACATGAATCCAAAAATACATTAGTCCGGTAGTCCGTGTAATTTTTTGCCCTGACGGACCGGCAATCCCAGCCGTCTGCTGCACGATCAAGGTGTCGTCACCGTCGCGTAGACAACCTCGGCCTCCTCCTCCATTGCCTCCGTCGCGTCCTCATTCTCCGCCACCGCCAACTGATCCTTCTTCGCTACAACATTTGGTAGCGGACGGATTGCACGATCATTCTTGCGTCAGCATCCAAAGCGTCTACATTCAATGTCAACATCTGTCCTCCGCATTGGCGGTGATCTTTAACTTCTTTTTCTCGAGCGCGGCCTTCCTTCCTTCGATCATGGTCCGCCTCTCTACGAGCTTGAGTTTCTTGTCCGTCGCCCCATCAACAATTTGAACATCTTCGCTTTTTTCTCCTCCTTGAGGTCCAAGCGCCTCAAACATCCCTCCTTCGACAAGATGTCCTCGAACCTCTCTGTCATCTTGGGCGCTGCACCTTCTCGCTTCGCCCTCTCCTCCTCTCACTTCTTCCCTCGTAAATTTCTTCTACCTTCTTCCGCGGTTCTTGGTTTGCGTTGGTAGGGTCACCTGTTTCTTCCTCGTTGGCTTGGGCGGCGGACTTGGTTATGAGAAGGTTACACTTCGGTTGCCCATTCAACTTCAACCAATAATGCATGACGGTGAAGTTTTTCTTCTCCAACTTCTTGTACACCAAAAAAGCATGAGAAGGCTACAAAACAATGCATATCCGGCTAGTGAGCAACAAAACAAATGCATATCCGGCTAGTGATCAACAAAACTATGCATCTCCGGCTAGTGATCACAAAACTATGCATATCTGGCAAGTGAGCAACAAAAGAATGCATGTCCGGCTAGGGATCAGCTTACTTGCTCGGTGATTTGTGCACCGCTAGGCCACCATGCGATGAAATGCTTCAAGTGCCGGCAATACTGGAACACGGCCTCTTGGATGGTGTACCATTGATGTTTGAGGGACTTCCATTCATGGTTGCGGATGAGCGCGTCGAGAGCAGGGCGTGAAATGTTTGTGTTCAGGGAACCATATGTGTATATTGTTCCAAAAGGTTGTGCCCTTTTGCTCCGTGGCATGGAGAGGATCAAGGCTAGTGGCCAACCATGCAATGCACAATAGCTCGTACTCATGTATGTTCAAGCTTTCTCCTCTACCCTTCTTCTTTGGATCGCCGACTGTATCAGTCGGATCATCATCCTCACCGTCCTCCCCTTCCTCCTTCTCCTCTTCCTCCTCCTTCCCCCTCTGGCTGCTGCTGTCCGGCAGCCCAATGTTGTTGTTCCTGTGGTCGTCTGGGTGTAGGACTGCTGCTGGTAGTTATCAGACTGGGTGGGATCCAAGTCATCCACCTGCCTGTACTCAAAGCCTGCTCCTCCTTTGTCGCCTCCGGCGTGGATGATGTTGAGCATCTCCCTGTCAGGATCGTAGTACGATGTCTCCGCCGCTCTAGACAGGCCCAACCCTGGTGGAGTCGACGAAACACAATTCCAGCCGCCACAAGTTTCAGAACCACGAGATCCAATGTAGAGCCCTATTCCGGCACACTGCCGGAGGGGAACACGATCATGGAGGGGTTCATCATCCTCATTGGCGCCTCTCCGATGATGCGTGAGTAGTTCACCAAAGACCTACAGTTCCGTAGGCAGTAGCTAGATGGCTTCTTCTCTCTTTTTAATTCTCAATACAAGGTCTCTTGGAGATCTATTTGATGTAATGACCTTTTACGGTGTGTTTGTTGGGATCAGAAAATTCGAGTTTATGATCAGATCTATATCCATGAATATTATTTGAGTCTTCTTTGATCTCTTTTATGCACGATTATTTATAGCCTCGTATTTCTTCTCTGAATCTTTGGTTTAGTTAGGCCAACTAGATTGATTTTTCTTACAATGGGAAGATGTGCTTTGTGATGGGTTCGATTTTACGCTGTCCTCACCAAGTGACACAAGGGGTAGCGAGGCACATATGTATCGTTGCTATTAAGGATAACAAGATGGGGTCTATTCCTACATGAATAGATCTTGTCTACATCATGTCATTGTTCTTATTGCATTACTCCGTTTATCCATGAACGTAATACACTAGATGCATACTGGATAGCGGTCGATGTGTGAAGTAATAGTAGTAGATGCGGAATTGTTTCGGTTTACTAATTTTGGACGTGATGCCTATATTCATAATCATTGCCTTGGATATCGTCATAATTGTTTGTCCTTCTATCAATTGTCCAACAGTAATTTATTTACCCACCATATGCTATTTTCTCGAGAGAAGTCACTAGTGAAATCTATGGCCCCTGGGTCTATCTTTTATCATATTGCTTTCAGATATATCTTTTATCATATTTGTTTTCAGATTTATTATTCCAAAAACCCAAGAATACCTTGCTGCACTTTTCCTTTACTTATTTTATTTCGTGTTTTATTCTGATATATTTATCCAATCTCATACAAACCAATCTATCTTTTTACCGAGGTGCGATTGACAACCCCTCTTATGCGTCGGGTTGCAAGTATTTGTTCTTTGTGCGCAGGTACTGTTTACATATTATTGCTTGGTTCTCCTACTGGATTGATACCTTGGTTTCATAACTGAGAGAAATACTTACTGCAGTTGTGCTGCATCATCCCTTCCTCTTTGGGGAAATACCGACACAATCTCTAGCCACGCCAGTGCGCGCTGTCACAGCTCCAACGATGTTCATGGTGGGACGTATGCCTCGGTTCCGTTGGTTGGGGGCTGCCTTTTGGACCAAAGCCAGAAGTGAATATGTCATTTCATTTTGTGGTTTGGAGTGAAAATTGCCTACAAATGTGTTAGCAATTGATCAAATTTGATATGCAGAGCACAATGCGATCTATTTGTTTTAAGCAAGGCATGTCCATTATCTGAATTTGCACCTGAACTTTTTGGCTAAAAAACTAATCTTTATCTGCAAACTTTCACATGTTTTCTTTAGTTACATGTGGAACACAATGCCATATGATTTGTTGTAATCAACAAACAATTTCACTAAAAACTATCACATATGATACAATGAACTATAATAGACACTGATGACCCACAAGTATAGGGGATCAATTGTAGCTCTTTTCGATAAGTAAGAGTGCCGAACCCAACGAGGAGCGGAAGGAAATCACAAGTAGTTTTCAGTAAGGTAATGTATGCAAGTCCTGAAATTGTAAGTAGCAGAGTAGTTTGATAGCAAGATAATTTGTAACGAGCAAGTAACGATAGTAGTAACAAAAGTGCAGCAAGGTAGCCCAATCCTTTTGAGGCAAAGGACAGGCCAAAACGGTCTCTTATGATAAGCAAAGCGTTCTTAAGGGTACAGGGGAATTTCATCTAGTCACTTTCATCATGTTGGTTTAATTTGTGTTCGCTACTTTAATAATTTGATATGTGGATGGACCGGTGCTTAGGTGTTGTTCTTACTTGAACAAACCTCCTACTTATGATTAACCCTCCCTGCAAGCATCCGCAACTACGAGAAAAGTATTAAGAATAAATTATAACCATAGCATTAAACTTTTGGATCAAATCGGCCCCTTACGGAATAGCGCATAAACTGGGGTTTAAGCTTCTGTCACTCTCGCAACCCATCATCTAATTTCTACCCCACAATGCATTCCCTTAGGCCCAAATATGGTGAAGTGTCATGTAGTTGACATTCACATGACACCACTAAGGGAATCACAACATACATACTATCAAAATATCAGACACATATCAAATTCACATGATTACTTGCAACATGATTTCTCCCGTGACCTCAAGAACAAAGGTAACTACTCACAAATGATAAACATGCTCATGATCAGAGGGGTATTAAATAACATATTCGATCTGAACATATAATCTTACATCGAATAAACCATATAGTAATCAACTATAAGATGTAATCAACACTAATAGTCACCCGCAAGTACCAATCTATAGTTCCGCTAACAAGATCGAACACAAGAGATGAACTAGGGTTTGAGAGGAGATGGTGCTGTTGAAGATGTTGATGGAGATTGCCCTCCCCAAGATGAGAGAGTTGTTGGTGATGATGATGACGATGATTTCCCCCTCCGGGAGGGAAGTTCCCCCGACGGAATGATACGTCTCCAATGTATATATAATTTTTGATTGTTCCATGCTATTATATTATCTATTTTGGATGTTTATGGGATTTATTATACACTTTTATATTATTTTTGGGACTAACCTATTAACCGGAGGCCCAGCCAAAATTGTTGTTTTCTTGCCTATTTCAGTGTTTCGAAGAAAAGGAATATCAAACAGAGTCCAAACGGAATGAAACCTTTGGAAAGTTATTTTTGGAACGGAAGCAATCCAGGAGACTTGGAGTTTACGTCAGGGATGCTTCGAGGTGGCCACGAGGCAGGGAGGCGCGCCTGCCCCCTGGGCGCGCCCCCACCCTCGTGGGCCCCTCGTGGCTCCCTTGACCGACTTCTTTCGCCTACATATATCAATATACCCTAGAAACATTGGGGAGCAGAATAGATCAGGAGTTCCGTCGCCAGAAGCCTCCGTAGCCACCGAAAACCAATCTAGACCCATTCCGGCACCCTGCCGGAGGGGGAATCCCTCTCTGGTGGCCATTGAGGGAGTCCTGGACTAAGGGGTCGTCGGGCGTCCGGCCTGTTATCTATTGGGCTGGACTAATGGGCTATGAAGACATGAAGGCCGAAGACTATACCTGAGTCCGGATTGGACTCTCCTTGGCGTGGAAGGCAAGCTTGGCGACCGACTATGAAGATTCCTTCTTATGTAACCGACTCTATGTAAACCCTAGATCCCCTTGGTGTCTATATAAACCGGAAGGGATAGTTCGGAAAGGACACATTCATTACCATAGTCATGTAGGCTAGGCTTTTAGGGTTTAGCCATCACGATCTCGTGGTAGATCAACTCTTGTAACACCCATATTCATCAATATCAATCAAGCAGGACGTAGGGTATTACCTCCATAGAGAGGGCCCGAACCTGGGTAAACATTGTGTCCCCTGTCTCCTGTTACCATCGACCCTAGACGCATAGTTCGGGACCCCCTACCCGAGATCCGCCGGTTTTGACACCGACATTGGTGCTTTCATTGAGAGTTCCACGGTGTCGTCGACAAAAGGCTCGATGGCTTGCCTTATCCTTAAAGACAACATCACCCTTGGAGGAGCTCTGGTCCCGGGCCAAACCCTCCGGTTGGGCGGCTTTACTATGATCGCCCATTCAGCCGTTGAGCCGATGATGACCTCTCGGGCCATCGAAAACCCCCTTCGCAGCAATTCCGAGCACTCCAAGCAGATGGATCCGGCAGAGCTTTTATCTTTGAACGAACTCCTAGATCGCATCGCCGCTTTGGGAATAGCCACAGACTACGGCCGGATCGGGCTTAAAACCGATCAAGGAGAAATCGAGACCCTACCGGTCACCCACCAGATTGCGGTAGTCGTGGAGCAGGACGACGAGTTTTCTTCTGTACTAAAGACGGACTATGTCCGGATCGCCAACCAGGAAAAGCCGGATACCCAGCCGCAAAAGAATGCGACCAGCCTTCCGAACATAGCATCGGATGACGGTCCTAAACAATCAGAAGATATTCCGGAACCCGGACTGTTAAGCCCGGAAGATCATCAGACTACGGATAATCGGTTGGGTCGGGGTTCAGATTTAATTCCACCTACCCACCCAGATTTAGACACTCTCGTGAGCATAAAACATCAGTCTTAGGAAACAGTCCACCACTTTTGGGCCAGATTCCTCCTTGTCAAGGACATGGTAAAAGATTGCTGTGACGAAGACACAATATCAGTGTTCTGCAACAATTGCGCGGACGAAGGAATCCTCAACGCCATCAATCGCCGCCGCATACTGAAATTGGCTGACTTAGCAACCATCGTACAAAAATACAGCGTGATGGAGAGCACCTGGAAAACTCAAGCAGCTCGCTGGGAACTGCCAGTCCCAACTCAACTTCCCCTACAGGCGAAAAGGGCGCACCCTCGCGGGACACCCAGTCCAACAGTCAAGAAACACAAAACCGCTATGCGGCACGGCATCGTTCTGACCGGGCGGCTCGATGGCCCATGCAGAATACATACAACACCATATACCATGGCAACCCACAACCTTAGAGCATGTTGGATACTACGACAGGTAGCCAAAAGCGGCGCGGATATCCTTATCAAGGACGACTCAGAACGGCATACCCCAGTGGACGATAGCTCAAGAGTATTGACGGTCTTTGAGACATTCGCTTCAAATAACAAGCGCAAAAGGGCTCTCTGTGAGCTCACCGAAGTCTGCTAAATTGCTATGATAAACCCCTGGAACGACACAGCTATAACATTCAACACCGGCGATGAACCAAAGTACAGAACAGTACGAGCGCCAGCTGCGTCAGTCCTCAGTCCCATCATGGACGGGTTTCAACTTACCAAGGTCCTCATGGACGGCGGCAGCAAACTAAACATCATTTATGAGGACACACTCCATAAAATGAAAATAGATAGGATCTGCATCATGCAAAGCAACACAACCTTCCGAGGAATTATTCCTAGTCGGGAGGCGCGGTGCGCGGGCAAAATCACACTTGACGTAGTATTCGGCACGCCGGAGAATTACATGTCCGAAGAAATAACTTTCCAAGTGGCCCCTTTCAGGAGCGGACATCACGCCCTGTTGGGGCGGGATGCTTTTACACGCTTTCAGGCCATACCCCATTAAGGGTATATGAAGCTCAAGATGCCCAGACCAAACGGTACAATCACTCTCGTCAGTGATCCGGACATAGCACTCTGTGCCGAAAACAAAACCGCATTCCTGGCCCCGGAGAAGCTATCTGAAGCCCTCGCAGCCGACGAATTAACTGCACTACGCTCCACGGTGGACAGGGACGACGTAATCCTCGACAAACGCCCTAAATCCACATCATTTAAACCAGCAGAGGAAATAGTCAAATTCCAGGTCCACCCAATGGACTCCAAGAAGATAGCATCTATCGGAGCTAAACTGAACCCAATAGTCGACACTGCACTACGAGAATTCCTGCGCGAAAACTGGGACATATTCGCCTGGCACCCTTCAGATATGCCAGGGATCTCACGCGAGCTGGCCAAACGTAGCCTCAATATATTAAAGGGGTTCAAACCGGTCAAGCAATCACTGCGGCGCTTTTCCAAACCCAAGCGACAAGCAATGGGGGAAGAGCTGGCCAAACTCATCGAGGCCGGATTCATTAGAGAAATCAAACACCCAGACTGGGTAGCAAACCTGGTGATGGTACCAAAGAAGGAAAAATCCTGGCGCCTATGCGTCGATTTCAAAGACCTCAATAAGGCTTTGCCCTAAGGATCCCTCCCCCCTCCCCCGCGTTGATCAAATCATCGACACCACTGCAGGACACGACTCTTTGTGTTTCCCCGATGCATATTCTGGATACCATCAAATCAAAATGAAGGAGTCCAATCAAGCCGCAACAACATTTATCACCCCATACGGGCCATTCTGCTTCAATACCATGCCCTTTGGACTCAAGAACGCAGGCGCCACGTACCAACGCATGATTCAAACATGCCTGGAGAAACAGATCGGCGAAACTGTAGAAGCTTACGTCGACGATGTCGTCGTCAAAACAAGGCACGTCGAGACACTAATAGACGACTTATGTCTTACATTCGACAACCTCCGGGCATACGACATTAAGCTCAACCCGAAAAAGTGTGTCTTCGGCGTCCCCGCTAGAAAACTACTGGGCTTCATCGTCTCCAATAGAGGAATCGAAGCAAAACTAGCCAAAATCTGAGCTCTGTCACAACTAGCTAAGCCAACAGATCTTAAACAAGTTCAAAAGCTTGCGGGTTGCGTAGCAGCTCTAAGCCGCTTTACCTCCAGATTGGGAGAAAAGGCACTGCCACTCTATCGCCTTGTATGGCGAACCAACCACTTTGAGTGGACGAACACGGCAGCAGCCGGATTGGAGGAAATAAAAACCCTTCTTGCGAGCAATCCAATACTCGCCGCACCAAATGCTGGCGAACCAATGTTATTATACATATCGGCAACACACCAGGTAGTGAGCGTCGTACTCGTCGTCGAACGAGAACAACACGGACATAAATTCCCGCTTCAGAAGCCAGTATACTACGTATCCACTGTCCTTACACCATGCAAATCCCGGTACCCTCATTATCAAAAAATATTATATGCGGTCTTCATGGCATCCCGAAAGCTCCGTCACTAATTCCAGGAGTGTTCGATCACGGTGGCCTCCGAAGTACCCCTCAATGACATCATAAACAACTGCGATGCTACAGGTCGGATTGCCAAATGGGCCATTGAACTCCTCCCATTTGATATTACATATAAACCACGTCGAGCCATCAAGTCCCAAGTACTGGCCGACTTGGTCGCCGAATGGACAGAGGCCGAACTCCCTAAAGAGTATGGCACATACTCCAATTAGGTCATGTACTTCGATGGCTCCAAAATGCTGGCAGGATTAGGAGCGGGGGTTGTTTTAATGTCCCCTACGGGAGACATCGTCCAGTACGTTCTCCAAATACTATACACAGACTCCAATAATGCAGCCGAATATGAGGCCTTATTACATGGTCTCCGGATGACTGTCTCCATGGGCATACAACGCCTAGAGGTACGCGGGGACTCGAACCTCGCAATATCTCAAATAAACGGAGATTTCGACGCTAAAGATCCAAAGATGACAGCGTATCGTAACGCATTCATCAAAATGTCGGACCGGTTTGAAGGACTCGAGTTCCATCATGTGGCCTGAGAAAGTAATGAAGCGGCGAACGTTCTTGCTCGTATTGGCGCTAAGCGCGAACCCGTCCCACCTAATATTTTCCTGGAAAGGCTCTTTAAGCCATCCGTGGTGTGGCAGGGGGAAAACAACAATACAAGTCCGGAATCAAGCATAATCCAAGATCCCAGAAACACCGACGTCGTCGGGGGCTCAGCCATCGAAATAACACCATCGGCGCATCTCATCATGGCAGTCATTGCCCCATGGACCGAACCCTTCCTGGCCTACCTCAACAGGAAAGAGCTTCCCGAGGACCAGAATGAGGCCCGTTGCATTGTCCGGCGTTCAAAAGCCTACAAGGTTCATGATGGAGAGCTCTACAAGAAAAGCGCCACCGAAGTCCTACAACGATGTATATCCGAGGAAGAAGGGCGGCAGCTCTTGGCTGAAATCCATGTCGGACTCGGCGGTCACCACGCCGCAGCTCGGGCCCTTGTTAGCAAGGCCTTCCGTACAGGATTGTATTTGCCGACGGCCCGAGCAGATGCACAGGACCTTGTCCAACATTGCATCGGATGCCAACTCTTTGCCAATCAAAGCCATATGCCCCCACTGCCTTATAAACAATCCCCATCACTTGGCCTTTTGCGGTATGGGGACTCGATATGGTTGGACCCCTTAAAGGGGGAAGCCATAAGAAAAAATATCTACTGGTTATGGTGGACAAATTCACTAAGTGGATAGAGGCTAAGCCGGTCAAAACGGACGAATCCGGCCCGGTGATAGACTTCATATCCGGTGTTGTGCACCGTTATGGTGTCCCACACAGCATCATCACTGACAACGGCTCTAATTTCACAGACGACGAGGTAAAAACTTGGTGTACTAATCTGGGTATTAAACTCGATTAACGCCCCCTTCTACCACCCACAAACCAACGGTCAAGTCAA
Organism: Triticum monococcum; assembly: GCA_034509565.1. Classification (NCBI taxonomy): domain Eukaryota; kingdom Viridiplantae; phylum Streptophyta; class Magnoliopsida; order Poales; family Poaceae; genus Triticum; species Triticum monococcum. The sequence goes on from CM067846.1 coordinate 492,444,406, forward strand.
ACGGGCGAACGATCTCATTATGAGCGGCATTAAGCCCAGACTAGTGCGGTCCTTGAAAGAATCAGACAAGCACTGGGTTGAGGAGCTCGACTCCGTACTCTGGGGGCTGCGTACCACGCCCAACCGCAATACCGGATACACACCTTTCTTCATGGTGTACGGCGCAGAGGCCGTGTTGCCCTGCGATATTATTCACGACTCACCCCGAGTGCGTATGTACGAAGAGAGAGAAGCCGATCTTGATCAGCAGGATGGCTAAGATGCCCTGGAGGAGGAACGTGATGTCGCAAAAGCCCGTTCAGCATTTTACCAACAGCAGGCTCGAAGATATCAAAGCAGAGAAGTACGGGCCAAGACATACAACATTGGCGAACTCGTTCTACGCCTGCCGGAGAAGAAAAAGGACAAACTCAAGCCCAAATGGGAGGGTCCCTTCATAATCGACGATGTCCTCAGGGGCGTACCGTCTTCGCGATGCATCAGACAATCGCCTCGAGCCGAACCCCTGGAACGCGGCCAGACTCCGAAGATTCTATGCCTAGCGCCAAACCCCGTGTTCGTCTCCTCCTCCCCTGTAGCTTCCATTATTTTTTCTCTCTCTGTCGATTATTTTCTTCTCTCTTGCTTTAAAGCTTCGGTACGGCTAGACCGCACAACATCGACACATACATCTTTAAACATGTATGTTACTTGTACCTGGGGGCTTCTCGAATAGAAGTTCTTGTCATTTCTTGAGCATTAAGCTCCTCACATATGAGTTTTTCCATATGTACCTTTTCTTCGCCACTATATGCATCGATATGACTTAAGTTTTGGCTAAGCTGGGTTGTCTGGCTCCTGTATTTATGCCCTACGTTCCCGTTAGTTCGGCTAGGGCATAAAGGGAGCACCTCTACGATTGTTACTGTCGGGTCATCCGGATGTGTACCTCAGACTGGGTGAAGCCGAAAGCTAGCGTTCTTAAGGGAATACTAGTGGACCCGTTGCGCCAAATGGCGCAGAGGCACACTAAACCCATGTTCGCGATGAAAAAAATAGCCATGGTTTAAGGGTTTAGGATTTAGAGATGTATATACACATTTTAATTTAATAACACAAAGCCGCATTTAAAACAAAATATATATTTTAGTTAGTTTAGCTGTAGGAAAGTACATATGATAATAAAAATGGTGTCTTGTTGTGCACAATGAGAGATATATATACACATTCTAATTTGGTTGGTTGAAGAATACCACAGCCTAATCCTTGGGCACCAAGACGTCACGAGGAAAGAAACCCTGAAATGCCACTCCTTAGCCACACGAACGTGTCTGGATATAAGCCATAGCCACGAAAGGGCCTAATGGGCAGAAGAAAAAACACGAATGGGCCAGATCCCTAAACGCCGTGAGAAAAGGAAGACCACCAGAGTCTAAATTAGGAAAAAAAACTAACAAATAGGGGCAGAGGTGGCCAAAAAAGGTAACCAAAAATATCTATCTCAAGAAGAAGAAATCGTGTGTAGGCTATGGAGCAGCATATCACGCATAGAAAGACAAACCACAGTCAAACAACACATGCATAATAAGCTAGAGTTCACTTCATAATATACGGGAGTTTTTGTTTTTGCTTTGCTTTGAGATAGCTACCTGAGCAGCCAAAGACTCTAGTTTTAGAGCATGCTTAATAAGGAGCATTCAGTTCACTAGTTACATAAATCCTGGTCGTGGCTTTGTTCATGCAAGTAGCAGACGCATTAAGAGACTCTCTTGAAGCTAGTCAAAGAGCATTGTAGCGGAGAATTGTTGATGGTGAGCCTAGTTGCATGAATGACCATTTTCCTCTTGAGATGTCAGTCGAGGAGAAGCTAATATTATAGGATAGGTAACCTACAGTGAAACACAGGACAGAACACAAAGTTAAAGCATGCTTATAGCAGATGAGTTTAGGAACAACACATGAGAACATATCTGGGTTGTACCTATAGGTAATTAATCTCTGCATAGCTGGCGCAGAGTAGTCACTGCCTTGATTTCTTAATATCCCTTCCAGTAGTAGAGCTCCTTTTTTAGAAGTTATTCTGGTCAGAGATGAACAATCGCTATGTCTATTTAGGCTTAAAAATGCAGAGGTAGACACACAGTATAAGAATTGGCACCTTTTGTTTTTGGTCTTGGTCATCTAACACTGGTCAGCCTTATCATTCTTTCCTTCAACAGTTGCTGAAATAGCTTCAGCCTTATCATCAGACTACTCCTGGTGCACCTAGAAAACCAAGTAGTTTGGTAACAGAGCAAGATGAGATATTAATATCCAAAGGACTGGCTCGAGCACGTTTTAGCTCACTCAATCAGCTAGACAGCTTCGAATAGAATTTCTTTATGTCCATCTATATATTTGTATCTCCGTAAAACATGCCACACTAAGTTTTCTTCCTCATGTGAGATAAGAATTTGATTGTACAATTGTGCAATCGAGAACGGCATGAGAGAAAGCTATATCAACACAGCAGCTATCTTTTGGTGTACAATTGAGTTGCTTTCATATGAGATCTAAAATATGTGCATTCACATGTGTTTATATGAGTTGTAGAAAGAAACTTTATCTGAGAATAAGGAACTAATAATCATATTTTCACAAAAGCACAATTAGGGATTACAGAGGATTTTACCCTTGAAGCGGACATGTTCTTTGGTTCGCTCTTTGCTTCTCAGGGATTACACTAAGCATCTCCTTAGCTTCCTATTGCTCACCTTGCAGGGCATCACTGGTGTACTTTCCCGACCGCTCCTTCTTCTCTAGCACCATTCACTTCAATCTACTTATCATCAGTGAGCGGCACATGTGAGACAAACTCTCTCATCATTTTTCAGTGATTGTTCCAATAGAATCCTGCGTGCACAATTATACAAAAGATTCAATATCACCACATACACGGCAAAGGGGATTGAACTTAATAATAACTGATGACCCACCAACTTGCAACCTTCAAAATCCAGCTTCAGCTGCAGCCTCTGTACACTTTGCTTGAAGTTATCTTGCATACTCACTTCCTGAAACAAGCCTAAAATGGTCACCAGAAGATAATAATTGTGAGCATTTGTATCTTTTTCTGTCGCAAGCTTGGCAGTGTTTTTCCTAGGCTTGCTACATGCCCAAGAACATAGAACAACACGTACTTCCAGAATTCAGATTGAATTTGTTTATCCTTATAGTCTTTTAGATCTCTGAAAAACCGTGGAACTGTAAACAGTCAGATCAAGTAACTGACTTCTCCTAATTCCATAGCGAGGTGATCCAATTCGCTTGGACAGTCAGACAACAAATTCTGTATAACGGTAAAGATCTTAGGGCCTTTAGGTGTTTGTTCTGTTGATCTATAGATACAGTGAGATTCCTCAGGCGAACATCCAAGCACGGTCAGTTCTAAAAATTAGATTCACCACCGGCCTAGTTGCAGCACCTAGCTTTATCTCCTCTTGCTATTTCTGAATGCAGTGTTGTATTACTACGACTACCGTTTAGATTGGCTGAAACAAAGAAAAGCTAAGAACCAGACTAAAATATAAAATTATCATGTGTTTTTTTAGGCAAAGATAAACATGAACATCAGATACCAATCTTAACTCATCTTTTTCTGTCTGGAATCAAAAACTGAACCAGGCTGAATGACAAGTAGTTTCATTTACATTTACAAATCAATAAAGAAAAGAAAAGAAAAACATAGCCATAAGAAAGAAGAAAATACAAGATGTGTACGTGTTTCATTTACGTTTACAAATAAAAAAATTGTAGGACAGTAATTTGCTAAGGGCAGAAAAAACATGACAGTAGAAGAAGCAACAAAATTTAGACATGGCAGAGGTGCAAATTTAGTGAGCATTGGCAACTAGCCAGGTAATGGAGGGAACATGCTTCCTCTTCTCCATTGAATCCATCACCGTACGGCTAGGTGAGGAGCAACCGCTTGCATCTTCGGCCTTCGTTGGGCGAGAGGAGAGGAAGCGCACATCAATTTCGTCTGTCTTATTCACCGAGCGATGCCGGGCGAGGGGGTGAATGGATCCGTCCTTACCTAATGAGAGCAGAGTAGCAGGGAAGGGGGACGAACTCAGGAGGCGCTCCGGGCACCGCGAAGCTGGTCGGCTGCGCGGACATAAACGGCGGCGACTACGCACCCGGTCCAGAGAAAGGAAGGAGAAGAGGAGGCGGGTGGCGCGAGAGGAGCCTCATGGTCGAGGGAGAAGAGGAGGCGGCTGGGAGAGGACGCCCGAACCGTCTTACGTCTAGTGTTCTGGGCGGTTTAAAGTGGACGACGCTGATGTGCGGGACCAGAAGGGAACAGGGGCCACCAGCCAGAGGGCGAAACATGGAGCGATGGTCACGGACGGCTCACAAAAAAAGATGAGACCTGACGCGGCATGGTCGCATGGAGTAGGCCACAACCCACGATGCAGAATTCAGCCCCGGTTCTCTCTCCAAAAGCCGGATGGGACGCAAAAGCAGGAAGAGCTCACACGAACCAATTCACAGCCAGTCACAGATGAGTGGGTCTAGAAAACAAATAGACCCACTTGCAGCGGCAGCACGTAACGAGCCAGAGGAGGAAATAGCAACAGGAGCACAAAATCTCCCAGCCGCGAATCGCGCCTGACGAGACAAAAGCTTGCATATCGTGCATGCAAAGAAAAACAAAAGAAGAGACCGACGAATGGGGCCATGCACGGGTCTGAGCCATATGAAGCGATGGGTGTGCACCCGGCGAGTACACATGAGTCGACCCGTCCTGCATGTGATGACCCCACACGCGAGCGCAACAGACGACGCGACGACCCTGCACGCGACAGGTCTATCCTGAGTGCAACCAAGACATGCTCTTTCCAGGGACTTTTTTTATGTAGGAACTAGAAAAAGTCCTTCTTAGAGATTTTTTTATCAAACGGGAGGAACTTTTTAGGGACTAAAGGGGTATTTGTTTTAGAAGTCCTAAGACCTTTTCTAGTCCTAGGGACTAATCAAAAAAGACTCTCCAATAGAGTCTTTTTCTAGTTCCTATAGAAAAAGTCCCTCCCGTTTGGTTCCTAGGGATTTTTAGGGACTTTTTCTAGTCTCTGGGACTAAAAAGTCCCTGAACCAAACACCCCCTAAACTAGGTATTTGGGACTAAATGAAGAAGACTCTCAAGGAGTCTTTTTTGAGACTTTTCCAACAATGCCCCTCCATGCATTTAATGACCCGCCACCCCATGATGTTGTTTGATTGTTATTTTTCTATATACTAGGGGCAATATGGTCATTTAATAACCTCTAGAAAAGGACTAGAGACTTTTTAATCTTTACAAACAAACAGAGAGGGACTATTTAGGGACTAGAGACTTCTTAATTGGAACTAGAAAAAATCTTAAGATTTATGAACCAAACAGGGCCTCGGCCACTTCAGCCGACAAGCAGGGCCAGGAATAGCAGCGGCCCACCCATCATTGCGCCAGCACAAACGCGGGTGCACATGCGTCAGTCCATCGCTTCTGCACCTGACGTAGGAAGCAGTAACTTCCCCACGACGCACGGCGCGGGCAGCGCATGAGGAACGACCGGACAAAAACGTTTGACCCGAGAAAACTCACCCACACGATGGGACATGCAGTTAGAGTAGCAGACGAGTGGGACCAGGGGAAGGAGCGGACCACCCGTCATTGGTACAGTGCAGGCGCGTGCGTAAGAAACGGGTGCATATGGGCTGGCCAACTCCTCTGTGGCGCCCCATGACGCACGATCCGGTCAGCGTGCGACACAACAAGTGATGCAGCACGAGTAGCTCACCTGAGAGGATCTGACCCAGCCAATCCAAGGCCTAGCCGAGCCCACCAGTCATCTACGCCCACGAAACAACCCCGGGTCAAAATGAACTGTAAAAATCAAACGGTTAGTACACCAGCGTTGACGCGACCAGGGCGAATCGGAGGGTCAAAATGAAGCAAAATTCGAGGAGCGCTCGGGTGGGCGGGTCGCCCGGCCTCATTATATGTTAAAATTCGGTCGATGAATTAAAGATGTTTGCTAAACTCATTCCAGTGTGCACCCCAGAAGTTATACAAACTGTGGTGCTCGCATCACAATTTGGACATGTACAATAAATGCATGCACACCCAGGGAAAGGAACCCTTAGCCGGATACAACTTGTCTGTTCAAGAAACTATGACCCCTACGCCTAGTTTTCCAAGCATACCCCGGCCTATTCGGCCGCGACGGTATTCGGAAACACTCCGCACCTTAGAGTTCGGAGGTTGAAGCGAAAAGGTCTGTCGTGACAAATGATATACAATTCAGCTAGATGAGGAAAGTACAAAGTCATTTAAACTCGAACACCTCTTCCTCTACACCTTCCAACACGCAGTCTAACTTACAATCCTGTTGGGAATATTTGGCGGCCACCTCTACTTGGTCATAACTATATTAACGGGAATTTCTTCCCCATTCGGCCCTACCGGCCCGACATGAGCCATGTGATTAGGATCCAACTTGATATAGCGCGTCTTCACCATGGCCCAGGCCTCGCGCGCACCCTCTCAGCAGGCAGATATCTTCCACAGCCGGATACGCCGCCGCGCTCCCTTGAACAGCTCTACCAGCTTTTCCATGCTTCCTGGAGGGGAGTCGGATGGCCATAAAGCCTTGGCTACACTCCGCATAGCCTGCCGAGCTTGCTTGTGCAACTGCGACAGCTCCTGCAGAAGGTCATTTGATAATAAGGACACTTCCTCTTCGGGGCGGTTCGTCAACACACCTGCAATTACAGCTATATCAGCTACCGCCACCTCCAAACTGTTATATGACAAAGGCGGTGCTACCTCTTGAGCACTGCGTTGGTTTTCCCTTGAAGAGGAAAGGGTGATGCAGCAAAGTAGTATAAGTATTTCCCTCATTTTTTAAGAACCAAGGTATCAATCCAGTAGGAGGCCACGCACAAGTCCCTCGCACCTACACAAACAAATAAATCCTCACAACCAACGCGATAAGGGGTTATCAATCCCTACACGGTCACTTACGAGAGTGAGATCTGATAGATATGATAAGATAATATTTTTGGTATTTTTATGATAAAGAGAAATAAAAGATGCAAGTAAAATAAATGGCAAAGGAAATAACTAAGTATTGGAAGATTAATATGATGGAAGATAGACCCGGGGGCCATAGGTTTCACTAGTGGCTTCTCTCAAGAGCATAAGTATTTACGGTGGGTGAACAAATTACTGTTGAGCAATTGACAGAATTGAGCATAGTTATGAGAATATCTAGGTATGATCATGTATATAGGCATCATGTCCGAGACAAGTAGACCGACTCCTGCGTGCATCTACTACTATTACTCCACACATCGACCGCTATCCAGCATGCATCTAGAGTATTAAGTTCAAGAGAACAGAGTAACGCTTTAAGCAAGATGACATGATGTAGAGGGATAAACTCACGCAATATGATATAAACCCCATCTTGTTATCCTCGATGGCAACAATACAATACGTGCCTTGCTGCCCCTATTGTCACTGGAAAAGGACACCGCAAGATTGAACCCAAAGCTAAGCACTTCTCCCATTGCAAGAAAGATCAATCTAGTAGGCTAAACCAAACTGATAATTCGAAGAGACTTGCAAAGATAACCAATCATACATAAAAGAATTCAGAGAAGATTCAAATATTGTTCATAGATAAACTTGATCATAAACCCACAATTCATCGGCCTCAACAAACACACCGCAAAAGAAGATTACATCGAATAGATCTCCACAAGAGAGGGGGAGAACTTTGTATTGAGATCCAAAAAGAGAGAAGAATCCATCTAGCTAATAACTATGGACTCGTCGGTCTGAAGTAAACTACTCACACTTCATCGGAAGGGCTATGGTGTTGATGTAGAAGCCCTCCGTGATCGATGCCCCCTCCGGTGGAGCTCCGGAAAAGGCCCCAAGATGGGATCTCGTGGATACAGAAAGTTACAGTGGTGGAATTAGGGTTTTGGCTCCGTATCTGATAGTTTGGGGGTACGTAGGTATATATAGGACGAAGGAGTACGTTGGTGGAGCAACAGGGGGCCTGCGAGGGTGGAGGGCGCGCCTGGGGGGGGGGGGTAGGCGCGCCCCCTACCTCGCGCCTTCCTCATTGATTGCTTGACGTAGGGTTCAAGTCCTCTGGATCATGTTCATTCCGAAAATCACATTCCCGAAGGTTTCATTCCGTTTGGACTCCGTTTGATATTGTTTTTCCGCGAAACCCTAAAATAGGCAAAAAAACAATTCTAGGCTGGGCCTCCGGTTAATAGGTTAGTCCCAAAAATAATATAGAAGTGTATAATAAAGCCCAATAATGTCCAAAACAGAATATAATATAGCATGGAACAATCAAAAATTATAGATACGTTGGAGACGTATCAAGCATCCCCAAGCTTAATTCCTGCTCGTCCTCGAGTAGGTAAATGATAGAACAGAATTTTTGATGTGGAATGCTACTTGGCATAATTTCAATGTAATTCTTATTAATTGTGGTATGAATATTCAGATCCAAAAGATTCAAGACAAAAGTTCAATATTGACACAGAAATAATAATACTTCAAGCATACTAACTAAGCAATTATATCTCTTCAAAATAATATGGCCAAAGAAAGTTATCCCTACAAAATCATATATTCTGGCTATGCTCTATCTTCACCACACAAAATATTTAAATCATGCACAACCCCTATGACAAGCCAAGCAATTGTTTCATACTTTTGGTGTTCTCAAACTTTTTCAATCTTCATGCAATACATGAGCCTGAGCCATGGACATAGCACTTTAGGTGGAATAGAATGGTGGTTGTGGAGGAGACAAAAAGGGGGAAGATAGTCTCACATCAACTAGGCGTATCAACGGGCTATGGAGATTGTTGGGGAACGTAGTAATTTCAAAAATTTCCTACGCACACGCAAGATCATGGTGATGCATAGCAACGAGAGGGGAGAGTGTTGTCTACGTACCAACGCAGACCGACTGCGGAAGCGATCACACAACATAGAGGAAGTAGTCGTACGTCTTCCCGATCCGACCGATCCAAGCACCGTTACTCCGGCACCTCCGAGTTCTTAGCACACGTTCAGCTCGATGACGATCCTTGGCCTCCGATCCAGCAAAGCGTCGAGGAAGAGTTCCGTCAGCACGACGGCGTGGTGACGATCTTGATGTACTACCGACGCAGGGCTTCGCCTAAGCACTACAACGGTATGATCGAGGTGGAATTTGGTGGCAGGGGGCACCGCACACGGTTAAGGAACGATCTCAAGGATCAACTTGTGTGTCTATGGGGTGCCCCTTGCCTCAGTATATAAAGGATGGAGGAGGAGGAGGCCGACCAAGGCCATTGGTGCGGCCAGGATGGGAGTCCTACTAGGACTCCAAGTCCTAGTAGGAGTCCATCAAGAGGGGAGGAAGGGAGAAGGAAGTGGAGGAGTAGGAAAGGTGGCCGGCCCCCTTTTCCCTAGTCCAATTCGGACTAGAGGGGAGGGGGGGCGCAGCAGGCCTTTTCTCCTCTTTCCACTAAAGCCCATCAAGGCCCAATACTTCTCCCAGCGAATTCCCGTAACTCTCCGGTACTCCAAAAAATACCCGAATCACTCGGAACCTTTCCGAAGTCCGAATATAGTCGTCCAATATATCGATCTTTACATCTCGAGCATTTCTAGACTCCTCATCATGTCCCCGATCTCATCCGGGACTCCGAACTCCTTCGGTACATCAAAACTCATAAACTCATAATATACTGTCATCGAAACCTTAAGCGTGCGGACCCTACGGTTCGAGAACAATGTAGACATGACTGAGACATGTCTCCGGTCAATAACCAATAGCGGGACCTGGATGCCCATATTGGCTCCTACATATTCTACGAAGATCTTTATCGGTCAGACCGCATAACAACATACGTTGTTCCCTTTGTCATCGGTATGTTACTTGCCCGAGATTCGATCGTCGGTATCCAATACCTAGTTCAATCTCGTTACCGGCAAGTCTCTTTACTCGTTCCGTAATACATCATCTCACAACTAACATATTAGTTGCAGTGCTTGCAAGGCTTATGTGATGTGCATTACCGAGAGGGCCCAGAGATACCTCTCCGACAAGCGGAGTGACAAATCCTAATCTCGAAATACGCCAACCCAACATCTACCTTTGGAGACACCTGTAGTACTCCTTTATAATCACCCAGTTACGTTGTGACGTTTGGTAGTACCCAAAGTGTTCCTCCGGTAAACGGGAGTTGCATAATCTCATAGTCATAGGAACATGTATAAGTCATGAAGAAAGCAATAGCAACATACTAAACGATCGGATGCTAAGCTAATGGAATGGGTCATGTCAATCAGATCATTCAACTAATGATGTGACCTCGTTAATCAAATAACAACTCTTTTGTCCATGGTTAGGAAACATAACCATCTTTGATTAACGAGCTAGTCAAGTAGAGGCATACTAGTGACACTCTGTTTGTCTATGTATTCACACATGTATTATGTTTCCGGTTAATACAATTCTAGCATGAATAATAAACCTTTATCATGATATAAGGAAATAAATAATAACTTTATTATTGCCTCTAGGGCATATTTCCTTCAGTCTCCCACTTGCACGAGAGTCAATAATCTAGTTCACATCGCCATGTGATTTAACAGCAATAGTTTACATCACCATGTGATTAACACCCATAGTTCACATCGTCATGTGACCAACACTCAAAGGGTTTACTAGAGTCAGTAATCTAGTTCACATATCTATGTGATTAACACCCAAAGAGTACTAAGGTGTGATCATGTTTTGCTTGTGAGATAATTTTAGTCAACGGGTCTGTCACATTCAGATCCGTAAGTATTTTGCAAGTTCCATGTCTACAATGCTCTACACGGAGCTACTCTAGCTAATTGCTCCCACTTTCAATATGTATCCAGATTGAGACTTTAGATTCATCTGGATCAGTGTCAAAAACTTGCATTGACGTAACCCTTTACGACGAACCTTTTTGTCACGTCCATAATCGAGAAACATATCCTTATTTCACTAAGGATAATTCTGACCGCTGTCCAGTGATCTACTCCTAGATCACTATTATACTCCCTTGCCAAATCAATGCAGGGTATACAATAGATCTGGTATACAGCATGACATACTTTATAGAACCTATGGCCAAGGCATAGGGAATGACTTTCATTCTCTTTCTATCTTCTGCCGTGGTCGGGCTTTGAGTCTTACTCAACTTCACACCTTGTAATACAGGCAAGAACTCTTTCTTTGACTGCTCCATTTTGAACTACTTCAAAATCTTGTCAAGGTATGTACTCATTGGAAAAACTTATCAAGCGTCTTGATCTATCTCTATAGATCTTGAAGCTCAATATGTAAGCAGCTTCACCGAAGTCTTTCTTTGAAAAACTCCTTTCAAACACTCCTTTATGCTTTACAGAATAATTCTACATTATTTTCGATCAACAATATGTCATTCACATATACTTATCAGAAATGCTATAGTGCTCTCACTCACTTTCTTGTAAATACAGGCTTCACCGCAAGTCTGTATAAAACTATATGCTTTGATCAACTCATCAAAGCGTATATTCCAACTCCGAGATGCTTGCACCAGTCCACAGATGGATCGCTGGAGCTTGCACATTTTGTTAGCACCTTTTGGATTGACAAAACCTTCTGGTTGCATCATATACAACTCTTCTTTAATAAATCCATTAAGGAATGCAGTTTTGTTTATCCGTTTGCCAGATTTCATAAAATGCGGCAATTACTAACATGATTCGGACAGACTCAAGCATAGATACGAGTGAGAAGCTCTCATCGTAGTCAACACCTTGAACTTGTCGAAAACCTTTTGCGACAATTCTAGCTTTGTAGATAGTAACACTACTACCAGCGTCCGTCTTCCTCTTGAAGATCCATTTATTCTCAATTGCTTGCCGATCATCGGGCAAGTCAACCAAAGTCCAAACTTTGTTCTCATACATGGATCATATCTCAGATTTTATGGCCTCAAACCATTTCACGGAATCTGGGCTCATCATCGCTTCCTCATAGTTCGCAAGTTCGTCATGGTCTAGTAACATGACTTCCAGAACAGGATTACCGTACCACTCTGGTGCGGTTCTCACTTTGGTTTACCTACGAGATTCGGTAGTAACTTGATCTAAAGTTACATGATCATCATCATTAGCTTCCTCACTAATTGGTGTAGTAGTCACAAGAACAGATTTTTGTGATGAACTACTTTCCAATAAGGGAGAAGGTACAATTACCTTATGAAGTTTTCTACTTTCCTCCCACTCACTTCTTTCGAGAGAAAACTCCTTCTCTGGAAAGGATCCATTCTCAGCAACGAATATCTTGCCTTCGGATCTGTGATAGAAGGTGTACCCAACATATTCTTTAGGGTATCCTATGAAGACGCACTTTTCCGATTTGGGTTTGAGCTTATCAGGATGAAACTTTTTCACATAAGCATCACAATCCCAAACTTTAAGAAACGACTACTTTGGTTTCTTGCTAAACCACAGTTCAGATTGTATCGTCTCAACGGACTTAGATGGTGCCCTTTTTAACGTGAATGCAGCTGTCTCTAATGCATAACCCCAAAACGATAGTGGTAGATCGGTAAGAGACATCATAGATCGCACTATATCTAATAAAGTACGGTTATGATGTTCGGACACACCATTACACTATGGTGTTCCTTGTGGCGTGAGTAGTGAAACTATTTCACATTGTTTTTAACTGAAGGCCAAACTCGTAACTCAAATACTCTTCTCTACGATCAGATCATAGAAACTTTATTTCTTGTTACGATGATTTTTCACTTCACTCTGAAATTCTTTGAACTTTTCAAATGTTTCAGACTTATGTTTCATCAAGTAGATATACTCATATCTGCTCAAATCATCTGTGAAGATCAGAAAATAATGATACCTGTCGCGAGCCTCAATATTCATCGGACCACATACATCAGTATGTATGATTTCCAACAAATCTGTTGCTCGCTCCATTGTTCCGAAGAACAGAGTCTTAGTCATCTTGCCCATGAGGCATGGTTCGCAAGCATCAACTGATTCATAATCAAGTGATTCCAAAAGCCCATCATCATGGGGTTTCTTCATGCGCTTTACACCAATATGACCTAAACGGCAGTGCTACAAATAAGTTGCACTATCATTATTAACTTTGCATCTTTTGGTTTCAATATTATGATTATGTGTATCACTACGATCGAGATCCAACGAACTATTTTCATTGGGTGTGTAACCATATAAGGTTTTATTCATGTAAACAGAACAACAATTTATTCTTTTACTTAAATGAATAACCGTATTACAATAAACATGATCAAATCATATTCATGCTCAACGCAAACACCAAATAACACTTATTTAGGTTCAACACTAATCCCGAAATTATAGGGAGTGTGCGATGATGATCATATCAATCTTGGAACCACTTCCAACACACATCGTCGCTTCACCCTTAACTAGTCTCTGTTTATTCTGCAACTCCCGTTTCGAGTTACTAATCTTAGCAACTGAACTAGCATCAAATACTAAGGGGTTGCTATAAACACTAGTAAAGTACACATCAATAACATGTATATCAAATATACTTATGTTCACTTTGCCATCCTTCTTATCCGCCAATCACTTGGGGTAGTTCCGCTTCCAGTGACCAGTCCCTTTGTAGTAGAAGCACTTAGTCTCAGGCTTAGGATCAGACTTGGGCTTCTTCACTTGAGCAGCAACTTGCTTGCCGTTCTTCTTGAAGTTCCCCTTCTTCCCTCTGCCCTTTTCTTGAAACTAGTGGTCTTGTCAACCATCAACACTTGATGTTTTTCTTGATTTCTACCTTCGTCGATTTCAGCATCACGAAGAGCTTGGGAATTACTTTTGTCATCCCTTGCATATTATAGTTCATCACGAAGTTCTACTAACTTGGTGATGGTGACTAGAGAATTCTGTCAATCACTATCTTATCTGGAAGATTAACTCCCACTTGATTCAAGCGATTGTAGTACTCAGACAATCTGGGCACATGCTCACTAGTTGAGCGATTCTCCTCCATCTTTTAGCTATAGAACTTGTTGGAGACTTCATATCTCTCAACTCGGGTATTTGCTTGAAATATTAACTTCAACTCCTGGAACATCTCATATGGTCCATGACGTTCAAAACGTCTTTGAAGTCCCGATTCTAAGCCATTAAGCATGGTGCACTAAACTATCAAGTAGTCATCATATTGAGCTAGCCAAACATTCATAACGTCTGCATCTGCTCCTGCAATAGGTCTGTCACCTAGCGGTGCATCAAGGACATAATTCTTCTGTGCAGCAATGAGGATAAACCTCAGATCACGGATCCAATCCGCATCCTTGCTACTAACATCTTTCAACACAATTTTCTCTAGGAACATATAAAAAAAACACAGGGAAGCAACAACGCGAGCTATTGATCTACAACATAATTTGCAAAATACTACCAGGACTAAGTTCATGATAAATTTAAGTTCAATTTAATCATATTACTTAAGAACTCCCACTTAGATAGATATCCCTCTAATCCTCTAAGTGATCATGTGATCCAAATCAACTAAACCATAACCGATCATCACGTGAGATGGAGTAGTTTTCAATGGTGAACATCGTTATGTTGATCATATCTACTATATGATTCACGCTCGACCTTTCGGTCTCCGTGTTCCGAGGCCATATCTGTATATGCTTGGCTCGTCAAGTATAACCTGAGTATTCTGCGTGTGCAACTGTTTTGCACCCGTTGTATTTGGACGTAGAGCTTATCACACCCGATCATCACGTGGTGTCTGGGCACGACGAACTTTGGCAACGGTGCATACTCAGGGAGAACACTTCTTGATAATTTATTGAGAGATCATCTTATAATGCTACCGTCAATCAAAGCAAGATAAGATGCATAAAAGATAAACATCACATGCAATCAATATAAGCGATATGATATGGCCATCATCATCTTGTGCTTGTGATCTCCATCTCCGAAGCACCGTCATGATCACCATCGTCACCGGCGCGACACCTTGATCTCCATCGTAGCATCGTTGTCGTCTCGCCAATCTTATGCTTCCATGACTATCACTACCGCTTACTAATAAAGTAAAGCATTACATCGCGATTGCATTGCATACAATAAAGCGACAACCATATGGCTCCTGCCAGTTGCCGATTAACTCGGTTACAAAACATGATCATCTCATACAATAAAATTTAGCATCATGCCTTGACCATATCACATCACAACATGCCCTGCAAAAACAAGTTAGACGTCCTCTACTTTGTTGTTGCAAGTTTTACGTGGCTGCTACGGGCTTAAGTAAGAACTCATCTCACCTACGCATCAAAACCACAACGATAGTTTGTCAAATAGACTCCGTTTTAACCTTCTCAAGGACCGGGCGTAGCCACACTCGGTTCAACTAAAGTTGGAGAGATAGTCGCCCGCAAGCCATCTATGTGCAATGCACGTCGAGGGAACCGGTCTCGCGTAAGCGTACGCGTAAGGTTGGTCCGGGTCGTCTCGTCCAACAATACCGCCGAACCAAAGTATGACATGCTGGTAGGCAGTATGACTTGTATCGCCCACAACTCACTTGTGTTCTACTCGTGCGAATAACATCAAACCATAAAAACCTAGGCTCGGATGCCACTGTTGGGGAACGTAGTAATTTCAAAAATTTCCTACGCACACGCAAGATCATGGTGATGCATAGCAACGAGAGGGGAGAGTGTTGTCTACGTACCAACGCAGACCGACTGCGGAAGCGATCACACAACGTAGAGGAAGTAGTCGTACGTCTTCCCGATCCGACCGATCCAAGCACCGTTACTCCGGCACCTCCGAGTTCTTAGCACACCTTCAGCTCGATGACGATCCTCGGGCTCCGATCCAGCAAAGCGTCGAGGAAGAGTTCCGTCAGCACGACGGCGTGGTGACGATCTTGATGTACTACCGACGCATGGCTTCGCCTAAGCACTACAACGGTATGATCAAGGTGGAATTTGGTGGCAGGGGGCACCGCACACGGTTAAGGAACGATCTCAAGGATCAACTTGTGTGTCTATGGGGTGCCCCTTGCCTCAGTATATAAAGGATGGAGGAGGAGGAGGCCGGCCAAGGCCATTGGTGCGGCCAGGATGGGAGTCCTACTAGGACTCCAAGTCCTAGTAGGAGTCCATCAAGAGGGGAGGAAGGGAGAAGGAAGTGGAGGAGTAGGAAAGGTGCCCGGCCCCCTTTTCCCTAGTCCAATTCGTACTAGAGGGGAGGGGGGCGCAGCAGGCCTTTTCTCCTCTTTCCACTAAAGCCCATCAAGGCCCAATACTTCTCCCAGCGAATTCCCGTAAGTCTCCGGTACTCCGAAAAATACCCGAATCACTCGGAACCTTTCCGAAGTCCGAATATAGTCGTCCAATATATCAATCTTTACGTCTCGACCATTTTGAGACTCCTCATCATGTCCCCGATCTCATCCGGGACTCCGAACTCCTTCGGTACATCAAAACTCATAAACTCATAATATAACTGTCATCGAAACCTTAAGCGTGCGGACCCTACGGTTCAAGAACAATGTAGACATGACCGAGACACGTCTCCGGTCAATAACCAATAGCGGGACCTGGATGCCCATATTGGCTCCTACATATTCTACGAAGATCTTTATCGGTCAGACCGCATAACAACATACGTTGTTCCCTTTGTCATCGGTATGTTACTTGCCCGAGATTCGATCGTCGGTATCCAATACCTAGTTCAATCTCGTTACCGGCAAGTCTCTTTACTCGTTCCGTAATACATCATCTCACAACTAACATATTAGTTGCAGTGCTTGCAAGGCTTATGTGATGTGCATTACCGAGAGGGCCCAGAGATACCTCTCCGACAAGCGGAGTGACAAATCCTAATCTCGAAATACGCCAACCCAACATCTACCTCTGGAGACACCTGTAGTACTCCTTTATAATCACCCAGTTACGTTGTGACGTTTGGTAGTACCCAAAGTGTTCCTCCGGTAAACGGGAGTTGCATAATCTCATAGTCATAGGAACATGTATAAGTCATGAAGAAAGCAATAGCAACATACTAAACGATCGGGTGCTAAGCTAATGGAATGGGTCATGTGAATCAGATCATCCAACTAATGATGTGACCTCGTTAATCAAATAACAACTCTTTTGTCCATGGTTAGGAAACATAACCATCTTTGATTAACGAGCTAGTCAAGTAGAGGCATACTAGTGACACTCTGTTTGTCTATGTATTCACACATGTATTATGTTTCCGGTTAATACAATTCTAGCATGAATAATAAACCTTTATCATGATATAAGGAAATAAATAATAACTTTATTATTGCCTCTAGGGCATATTTCCTTCAGAGATGCCCATCAATAGATATCAATGTGAGTGAGTAGGGATTGCCATGCAACGAATGTACTAGAGCTATAAGTATATGAAAGCTCAGCAAAAGGAACTAAGTGGGTGTGCATCCAACTTGCTTGCTCACAAAGACTTAGGGCATTTTGAGGAAGCCCATCATTGGAATATACAAGCCAAGTTCTATAATGAAAAATTCCCACTAGTATATGAAAGTGATAACATAGGAAACTCTCAATTATGAAGATCATGGTGCTACTTTGAAGCACAAGTGTGGTAAAAGGATAGTAGCATTGTCCCTTCTCTCTTTTTCTCTCATATTTTTTATTTGGGTCTTTTCTCTTTTTTATGGCCTCTTTTTTTCGTCTGGAGTCTCATCCCGACTTGTGGGGGAATCATAGTCTCCATCATGCTTTCCTCACTTGGGACAATGCTCTAAAAATGATGATCATCAGACTTTTATTTACTTACAACTCAATACTTAGAACAAAATATGACTCTATGTGAATGCCTCCGGCGGTGTACCGGGATATGCAGTGAATCAAGAGTGACATGTATGAAAGAATTATGAACGGTGGCTTTGCCACAAATACAATGTCAACTACATGATCATGCAAAGCAATATGACAATGATGGAGCGTGTCATAGTAAACGGAACAGTGGAAAGTTGCATGGCAATATATCTCGGAATGGCTATGGAAATGCCATGATAGGTAGGTATGGTGGATGTTTTGAGGAAGGTATATGGTGGGTGTATGATACCAGCGAAAGGTGCGCGGTATTAGAGAGGCTATCAATGGTGGAAGGGAGAAAAGTGCGTATGATCCATGGACTCAACCTTAGTCATAAAGAACTCATATACTTATTGCAAAAATCTACAAGTTATCAAAGCAAGGTATTATGCGCATGCTCCTAGGGGGATAGATTGGTAGGAAAATACCATTGCTCGTCCCCGACCGCCACTCATAAGGAAGATAATCAATAAATAAATCATGCTCTGACTTCATCACATAATGGTTCACCATACACGCATGCTACGGGAATCATAAACTTCAACACAAGTATTTCTCAAATTTACAACTACTCAAATAGCATGACTCTAATATCACCATCTCCATATCTCAAAACGATATCAAGTATCAAACTTCTCATAGTATTCAACACACTCATAAGAAAATTTTATTATTAATCTTGAATGCCTAACATAATTAAAGCAAATTACCATGCTGTTTTGTAGGACTCTCAAAATAATCTAAGCGAAGCATGAGAGATCAATAGTTTCTATAAAACAAATCCACCAACGTGCTCTAAAAGATATAAGTAAAGCACTAGAGCAAAAACTATATAACTCAAAAGATATAAGTGAAGCACATAGAGTATTCTAACAATTTCCGAATCATGTGTCTCTCTCTCAAAAGGTGTGTACACCGAGGATTATTGTGGAAAACTAGCAAAAAGACTCAAATAATACAAGACGCTCCAAGCAAAACAC
Source organism: Triticum monococcum (assembly GCA_034509565.1). NCBI lineage: Eukaryota > Viridiplantae > Streptophyta > Magnoliopsida > Poales > Poaceae > Triticum > Triticum monococcum. The sequence goes on from CM067846.1 coordinate 492,463,344, forward strand.
ATATCATGTGGTAAATAAAAATATAGCTCCAAGTAAAGTTCCGATGGAAGTAGACGAAAGAGGGGATGCCTTCCGGGGCATCCCCAAGCTTTGGATTTTAGGTGTCCTTAGATTACCTTGGGGTGCCATGGGCATCCCCAAGATTAGGCTCTTTCCACTACTTGTTCCATAATCCATCAAATCTTTTACCCAAAACTTGAAAATTTCACAACACAAAACTTAAAGTAGAAAATCTCGTGAGCTCCGTTAGCGAAAGAAAACAACACACCACTTCAAGTTACTGTAATTAACTCATTATTTATTTATATTGGTGTTAAACCTATTGTATTCCAACTTCTCTATGGTTTATAAACTATTTTACTAGCCATAGATTCATCAAAATAAGCAAACAACACACGAAAAACAGAATCTGTCAAAAACAGATAGTCTGTAGTAATCTGTAGCTAACGCAAGATCTGGAAACCCAAAAATTCTAAAATAAAGTTATGGAGGTGAGGAATTTATCTATTAATCATCTGAAAAAATAATTAACTAAATAGCACTTTCCAAATAAAAATGGCAGCAATTCTCGTGAGCTCTAAAGTTTCTGTTTTTTACAGCAAGATTAAAAAGACTTTCCCCAAGTCTTCCCAACGGTTCTATTTGGCACAAACACTAATTAATCACAAAAAACACAACCAAAACATAGGCTAGATAAATTATTTATTACTAAACAGGAGCAAAAAGCAAGGAATAAAAATAAAATTGGGTTGCCTCCCAACAAGCGCTATCGTTTAACGCCCCTAGCTAGGCATAAAAAGCAAGGATAGATCTAGGCATTGCCATCTTTGGTAGGCAATCCATAAGTGGCTCTCATAATAGATTCATAAGGTAATTTAGTTTTCTTTCTATGGAAGTGTTCCATGCCTTTCCTTAACGGAAATTGGAATCTAATATTCCCTTCCTTCATATCAATAATTGCACCAATCGTTCTAAGGAAAGGTCTACCAAGAATAATAGGACATGAAGGATTGCAATCTATGTCAAGAACAATAAAATCTACGGGCACATAATTCCTATTTGCAACAATAAGAACATCATTAATTATTCCCATAGGTTTCTTAATAGTGGAATCAGCAAGGTGCAAGCTTAAAGAGCAATCATCAAAATCACGAAAACCTAGCAAATCACACAAAGTCTTTGGAATCGTGGAAAAACTAGCACCCAAATCACACAAAGCATAGCATTCATGATCTTTAATTTTAATTTCAATAGTAGGTTCCCACTCATCATAAAGTTTTCTAGGGATAGAAACTTCCAACTCAAGTTTTTCTTCATAAGATTGCACCAAAGCATCAACGATATGTTTAGTAAAAGCTTTATTTTGACTATAAGCATGAGGAGAATTTAGCACGGATTTCAACAAGGAAATACAATATATCAAAGAGCAATTATCATAATTAAATTCCTTGAAATCCAAAATAGAGGGTTCATTAATATTTAAAGTTTTGACTTCTTCAATCCCACTTTTAACAATTTTAGCATCAAGATCTAAAGACTCCGAATTCTTGGAATGCCGTCTAGGTAAAGGTAGATCATATTCAGTCCCATCATTATCAAGATTCATATTGCAAAACAAAGATTTAATAGGGGACACATCAATAACTTTTAGATCTTCATCTTTATTATCATGGAAACTAGAAGAACACGCTTTTATAAAGCAATCTTTCTTAGCACGCATCCTAGTGGTTCTTTCTTTGCACTCATCAATGGAAATTCTCATGGCTTTGAGAGACTCATTGATATCATGCTTAGGTGGAATAGATCTAAGTTTCAACGAATCAACATCAAGAGAAATTCTATCAATGTTCCTAGCCAACTCATCAATCTTAAGCATTTTTCTTCAATCAAAGCATTGAAATTCTTTTGCGAAGTAATAAATTATTTAATATTATATTCGAAATCAGAGGGCATCTTATTATAATTTCCATAAGAATTGTTGTAGGAATTACCATAATCATTAGAGGAATTACTAGGATACGTCCTAGGATTAAAGTTTCCTCTATACGCGTTGTTACCAAAATTATTCCTACCAACAAAATTCACATCCATAGATTCATTATTGTTCTCATTCAAAGTAGACAAAGGCATATCACTAGGATCAGAAGAAACACTTTTATTAGCAAATAATTTCATAAGTTCATCCATCTTTCCACTCAAAACATTAATTTCTTCTATCGCATGCACTTTCTTATTGGTAGAGCTTTCAGTGTACCATTGAGAATAATTAACCATAATATTATCTAGGAGTTTAGTAGCTCCTCCTAAAGTGATTTCCATAAAAGTGCCTCCCACGGCCGAATCTAAAAGATTTCTAGAAGCAAAATTCAATCCGGCATAATTTTTTTGTATAATCATTTACAAATTCAAACCATGTGTAGGGCAATTATGTATCATAAATTTCATCCTCTCCCAAGCTTGTGCAACATGTTCATGATCAAGTTGCTTAAAATTCATAATATTATTTCTAAGAGAGATGATCTTAGCGAGAGGAAAATACTTAGAGATAAAAGCGTCTTTGCACTTATTCCACGAATCAATACTATTTTTAGGCAAAGACAAAAACCAAGCTTTAGCACGATCTCTAAGCGAAAAAGAAAATAGCTTGAATTTAACAATATCATTATCCACATCTTTCTTCTTTTGCATATCACATAAATCAACGAAGCTATTCATATGGGTAGCGGCATCTTCACTAGGAAGGCCAGCGAATTGATCTTTCATGACATGATTCAACAAAGCAGCATTAATTTCACAAGATTCAGTATCGGTAAGAGGAGAAATCGGAGTGCTAAGGAAATCATTGTTGTTGGTATTGGTGAAGTCACACAATTTAGTATTATCTTGAGCCATCGTGATAAGCAAGCAATCCAACACACAAGCAAACAAGAGACGGGAAAAAGGAGGCAAATAGAGAGAGAGGGAGGATGGAGAGAGAGGGCGAATAAAACGGCAAGGGTGAAGTGGGGGAGAGGAAAACGAGAGGCAAATGGCAAATAATGTAATGCAGGAGATAAGGGTTTGTGATGGGTACTTGGTATGTCTTGACTTGCAACGGCGCCACAAGTGACTCGTTGTCGAGAGTCAAATCTTGACTTGTCTTGCGCGAACCTCCCCGGCAACGGCGCCAGAAATCCTTCTTGCTACCTCTTGAGCACTGCGTTGGTTTTCCCTTGAAGAGGAAAGGGTGATGCAGCAAAGTAGCGTAAGTATTTCCCTCAGTTTTTGAGAACCAAGGTATCAATCCAGTAGGAGGCCACGCACAAGTCCCTCGCACCTACACAAACAAATAAATCCTCACAACCAACGCGATAAGGGGTTGTCAATCCCTACACGGCCACTTACGAGAGTGAGATCTGATAGATATGATAGGATAATATTTTTGGTATTTTATGATAAAAAGGAATAAAAGATGCAAGTAAAATAAATGGCAAAGGAAATAACTAAGTATTGGAAGATTAATATGATGGAAGATAGACCCGGGGGCCATAGGTTTCACTAGTGGCTTCTCTCAAGAGCATAAGTATTTACGGTGGGTGAACAAATTACTGTTGATCAATTGACAGAATTGAGCATAGTTATGAGAATATCTAGGTATGATCATGTATATAGGCATCACGTGTGAGACAAGTAGACCGACTCCTGCCTACATCTACTACTATTACTCCACACATCGACCGCTATTTAGCATGCATCTAGAGTATTAAGTTCAAGAGAACAGAGTAACACTTTAAGCAAGATGACATGATGTAGAGGGATAAACTCATTCAATATGATATAAACCCCATCTTATTATCCTCGATGGCAACAATACAATATGTGCCTTGCTGCCCCTATTGTCACTGGGAAAGGACACCGCAAGATTGAACCCAAAGCTAAGCACTTCTCCCATTGCAAGAAAGATCAATCTAGTAGGCCAAACCAAACTGATAATTCGAAAAGACTTGCAAAGATAACCAATCATACATAAAAGAATTCAGAGAAGATTCAAATATTGTTCATAGATAAACTTGATCATAAACCCACAATTCATCGTTCTCAACAAACACATCACAAAAGAAGATTACATCGAATAGATCTCCACAAGAGAGGGGGAGAACTTTGTATCGAGATCCAAAAAGAGAGAAGAATCCATCTAGCTAATAACTATGGACCCGTAGGTCAGAAGTAAACTACTCACACTTCATCGGAAGGGCTATGGTGTTGATGTAGAAGCCCTCCGTGATCGATGCCCCCTCCGGCGGAGCTCCAGAAAAGGCCCCAAGATGGGATCTCGTGGATACAGAAAGTTACGACGGTGGAATTAGGGTTTTGGCTCCATATCTGGTAGTTTGGGGGTACGTTGGTATATATAGGATGAAGGAGTACGTCGGTGGAGCAATAGGGGGGCCACGAGGGTGGAGGGCGCGCTTGGGGGGGGGGAGGGTAGGCGCCCCCCCTACCTCGTGCCTTCCTTGTTGATTGCTCGACGTAGGGTCCAAGTCCTCTGGATCATGTTCGTTTCAAAAATCACGTTCCCGAAGGTTTCATTCCGTTTGGACTCCGTTTTATATTCTTTTTCTGCGAAACCCTAAAATAGGCAAAAAAAACAGCAATTTTGGGCTGGGCCTCCGGTTAATAGGTTAGTCCCAAAAATAATATAAAAGTGTATAATAAAGCCCAATAATGTCCAAAGTAGAATATAATATAGCATGGAACAATCAAAAATTATAGATACGTTGGAGTGTATCAAGCGGCGACATACTGAATATGCCGCCTCGGAGCTTCTTGTTCTCCTTCACAGCGTCGGCTAGTTGCGCTCGCACATCTTTCAGTTCTTCGCGTAGGTTGATGTTCGAATCCTGGAGTTTCTTTTTCTCTTCAACAACCTTTGTCAATACACGCTCGCCCGCTGCTAGTAGCTTTTTGGCTCCGTGTTCTTCGCCTCGAGCGGCGTCAAGCTACTCTCGAACTTGGTCTAAACAACCCAACACAAAGATTAGAACCCAGATTCACACTATCGGTGTAGCCTCATGAATCTTTTATGGAGGAACACATTACCTGGAGATGCCTTGTATTTCTCCAGTTCGGCGTTAGCAGCAAGCAGCTGGCGCTAACACTTTTCTAGTTCCTGAGCCAGCTGGGTATTCTTCTCTGTAAGCACCTGGTTGTACATTGATCTTTAAATCAGTTGTTTCAACTCCTTTAAGTCTCGGGGGCTACTGATATATGGTTATCATAGTCAGACAAAGCGAATTTACCTGCACATCTTTCAAATGTTGCTTCGCAGCCCTGCTAATCCCATCTCGAGCAGCCCGAATGTATGCATCGGCTGCGTTGAAGGTGTTAAACAACCCTTCCAAAAATCCAGGATCTTGTAAAATGGCCCGGTGATGCCGACGATTCATAGCACTCTCCACTTCCGAGTTGGTGACGGATACGTCGTCCAAGTCCTCGGCTGGAGGACAGTCCGGCGTCGCCCCTGCATCTGCCCCCGTCTTCACAGCAGGATTTGAATCCTGGCTGTGGGAAGTACGGCCGCTCGGACCCCCGGATATAGTCCGACGCGTCTTCCACCTGGCAAAGGGAAAACAGGAGGGTCACGGTTGGACGTGACTGCTCAGGGGCAGGTTGGCGAATTCTTACCCCTCTGATGAAGCCATGGCCGCATCTTCATTTGCTTTCCTCTTGGAAGGATTGTCCGGCGCGGGAGCTGATCTCTTCGAAATTGCTGAATGTCTCCCCTGTGAAGCACGATACAGCGTGATAGGTGAGACGGAATAAGAGCACTCTTTCAGAGAGGGTGTTTCTTAATTATTTACATGAGAAGCAGGAAGAAGGCCAGGGTAGTCTATGGTGATGGCCACTTCTGTGCCGTCATAGCTTGCCTGGTAGAACACTCCCCCCGCGAGCACCACGAATATATCTGGATCCTCTTCAAACCCAGGATCTAGTTCCCGGTTGTGGGTCTCCGGCTGTGGGGCATGACTATGAAGTCCTTCGGTGACCTTTCGCCAGTGCTGCCATAACAAACATACTTGAAATTTATCAAAAGTAATCCGAAAGGGGAATGAGTAGAATCGAAGGATCGAAACTTACCCAACTAGGAGGATTATACATAGAATATCCATCTCTGTGCTTAATGCGAAGAAACTCCTCTTCTTCCCCTTTAAAAAGCTCGACCAATATTTTGGCCAGAGCGGCAGGGGTATCCGGACCCTTCCGGCCATAACGGGAAGCGTCATCCTCTCCATTATAGTGCCACATGGGCAGCCCTCTGTATTGTAGCAGCTGAACCCCACACACTATGGAGATCGCCATTACCTCGATTATTGTAAGTTCGGACTGGGCGAGCATCTTTATCTTCCTCATAAGCTGGCGAACTTCTGCGCTGTCCTCCTCTTCCAGACTTTGAGGACGCCAACTATGGCGTTTCTTTAGTGGAACACTTGCAAATTCAGGAAGACCCTTTCGAACTGGGTCAGGGAGGGCAACATCCTCAATATAGAACCATTCGGAAGGCCATTCTTCAGATGCCTTCCTTGGTGTACCGGCCAGATATCCGGTATCAGCGATGCGCCATACTTCGGCTCCGCCCACTTCAAATATGGACCCCTCGTGATTATGCGGGACAAGGCAGAACAACTTCCTCCATAGCTCGAAGTGAGCCTCGATACCCAGGAATAATTCACATAAAGCAACGCAAACCCGCGATGTGTAGAACAGAGGCAGGGGTGAAGTTATGCAACTGCATGCCATAGTATTCTAGAAGCCCTCGGAGGAACAGATGAATGGGAAATCCAAGGCCCCTTGGAAGGTAGTGGACGAAACATACTCGCTCTCCCCCGGATGGATTGGGGGAGTCCTCTGCCTCAATCTCAACGTTGAAGGAATCTAGCCCCGCTCGAACGGGAACTAGATCTACGGGGGGAAGAAATCCCTGCATCTACAGCTCCGTCAATTGACTGTGGGACACCGAACACCTCTCCCACTGGCCTTTCTCTGGGCCGGAACGGGTGTAGGAGCTGGGGATGCTAGCCATAATGGAACGGTTTCTCCCAAGCAGTTTCCAGGGATTTCCTCTGTATGGTGCCGAATGGATCTAGGATCCGATCTCTTTAACAGGCGCTCCCCCTTGCATAGGTGGGGTGTTATTTGCAAAATTATCCTGACTTTCCACCTTCGCTTGACGCGTGGGAGGTGAAGTTGTTTACCGCGTAGAAGCCGAGGGGAATGACATGGAACCGATGGCCAAATACATCACTTGAAGATAATTAAAGGAGGAACCCGCCTTGCAATGCCGAAGACAATTTGTGTGCCAAACACCTCGCCATTAAAGACTAGTTCGGGGGCTACTGAGGGAGTCCTACACTAAGGGGTCCTCGGGCGTCCGGCCAGTTATCTATTGGGTCGGACTAATGGGCTATGAAGACATGAAGGCCGAAGACTATACCTGAGTCCGGACTGGACTCTCCTTGGCGTGGAAGGCAAGCTTGGCGACCGACTATGAAGATTCCTTCTTATGTAACCGACTCTATGTAAACCCTAGATCCCCTCGGTGTCTATATAAACCGGAGGGGATAGTCGGAAAGGACACATTCATTACCATAGTCATATAGGCTAGGCTTTTAGGGTTTAGCCATCACGATCTCGTGGTGGATCAACTCTTGTAACACCCATATTCATCAATATCAATCAAGCAGGACGTAGGGTACGTATTACCTCCATAGAGAGGGCCCAAACTTGGGTAAACATTGTGTCCCTTGTCTCCTGTTACCATCGACCCTAGACGCACAATTCGGGACCCCCTACCCGAGATCTGCCGGTTTTGACACCGACAGCCATCTTCATCATCCCGGCGCTCTCCATGACGAGGAGGGAGTAGTTCTCCCTCGGGGCTGAGGGTATGTACTAGTAGCTATGTGTTTGATCTCTCTCTCTCTCTCTCTCTCTCTCTCTCTCTCTCGTGTTCTTGAGGTGGTATGATCTTGATGTATCGCGAGCTTTGCTATTATAGTTGGGTCTTATGATGTTTCTCCCCCTCTACTCTCTTGTGATGAATTGAGTTTTGCCTTTGAAGTTATCTTATTGGATTGAGTCTTTAATGATTTGAGAACACTTGATGTATGTCTTGCATATGCTTATCTGTGGTGACAATGGGATATCACGTGATCCACTTGATGTATGTTTTGGTGATCAACTTGCGAGTTCCGTGACCTCGTGAACTTATGCATAGGGGTTGGAACACGTTTTCGTCTTGACTATCCACTAGAATCTTTGGGGCACTCTTTGAAGTTCTTTGTGTTGGTTGAATAGATGAATCTGAGATTGTGTGATGCATATCATATAATCATACCCACGGATACTTGAGGTGACATTGGAGTATCTAGATGACATTAGGGTTTTGGTTGATTTGTGTCTTAAGGTGTTATTCTAGTACGAACTCTAGGATAGATTGAACGGAAAGAATAGCTTCGTGTTATTTTACTACGGACTCTTGAATAGATCGATCAGAGAGGATAACTTTGAGGTGGTTTCGTACCCTACCATAATCTCTTCGTTTGTTCTCTGCTATTAGTGACTTTGGAGTGACTCTTTGTTGCATGTTGAGGGATAGTTATATGATCCAATTATGTTATTATTGTTGAGAGCACTTTGCACTAGTGAAAGTATGAACCCTAGGCCTTATTTCAACGCATTGCAATACCGTTTGTGCTCACTTTTACCACTTGCTACCTTGCTGTTTTTATATTTTCAGATTACAAAAACCATTATCTACTATCCATATTTAACTTGTATCACCATCTCTTCGCCGAACTAGTGCACCTATACAATTTACCATTGTATTGGGTGTGTTGGGGACACAAGAGACTCTTTGTTATTTGGTTGCAGGGTTGTTTGAGAGAGACCATCTTCATCCTACACCTCCCACAGATTGATAAACTTTAGGTCATCCACTTGAGGGAAATTTGCTATTGTGCTACAAACCTTTGCACTTGGAGGCCCAACAACGTCTACAAGAAGAAGGTTGTGTAGTAGACATCAAGCTCTTTTCTGGCGCCATTGCCGGGGAGGTTAGCGCTTGAAGGTATATCTTTAGATCTTGTAATCGAATCTTTTTGTTTCTTGTTTTATCACTAGTTTAGGTTATAAAAGAAAACTACCAAAAAATGGAATTGAGTTTGCCTCATACACTTCATATTTTTAATATCTTCCGTGAGAATGATGGAAAGGAAAATTGTGCTCAAGTGCTAGAAGAAGAAGTCTATAAAATGTTTGGCACTAAATCTTTGAATGATGAGCATGATTGCAATGTTTTAGTATGAGCTCTTTGAATACCCATAGTACTAATGATGATTGCACTAGTTATGATGAAAATATCTCTTATAAGCATGTCGATTTTTGTGGAGTGCATAGAGTTTGCAAGTACATACCAAACAGGGAAGATAGATTTTGCAAGAGGCATAAGTATTTGGAAACAAAATGGTTGCAAGAGAGGCTAGATGTTTGTGCTGAAAATTTAAACTTTCTTAGTTGTACTTGTGAACTTTGCAATGAACGTGATCATTTCAGTACCCAATGCAAATTGTTTCATGATCGTATCGTGTCCAAAAATTGTGATGACTTGATTTCCCTTGCACATCATAATGAACTTAGTTTGCTGTTGGGTTATTGTAGGATCGAAAGTATGTCTAGAGGGGGGGGGGGTGATTAGACTACTTGACCAAATAAAAACTTAACCTTTTCCCAATTTTAGTTCTTGGCAGGTTTTAGCTATTTTAGGACAAGTCAAGCAATCATCACACAATTCAAGCAAGTATGCAAAGAGTATATTGGCAGCGGAAAGTAAAGCATGCAACTTGCAAGAATGTAAAGGGAAGGGTTTGGAGAATTCAAACGCAATTGGAGACATGGATGTTTTTCCCGTGGTTCGGATAGGTGGTGCTATCCTACATCCACGTTGATGGAGACTTCAACCCACGAAGGGTAACGGTTGCGTGAGTCCACGGAGGGCTCCACCCACGAAGGGTCCACGAAGAAGCAACCTTGTCTATCCCACCATGGCCATCACCCATGAAGGACTTGCCTCACTAGCGGTAGATCTTCACGAAGTAGGCGATCTCCTTGCCCTTACAAAATCCTTGGTTCAACTCCACAATCTTGTCGGAGGCTCCCAAGTGACACCTAGCCAATCTAGGAGACACCACTCTCCAAGAAGTAACAAATGGTGTGTTGATGATGAACTCCTTGCTCTTGTGCTTCAAATGATAGTCTCCCCAACACTCAACTCTCTCTCACAGGATTTGGATTTGGTGGAAAGAAGATTTGAGTGGAAAGCAACTTGGGGAAGGCTAGAGATCAAGATTCATGTGGTAGGAATGGAATATCTTGGCCTCAACACATGAGTAGGTGGTTCTCTCTCAGAACATATGAGTTGGAAGTGTAGATGTGTTCTTATGGCTCTCTCCACGAGTGAAGAGGAGGTGGAGGGGTATATATAGCCTCCACACAAAATCCAACCGTTACACACAATTTACCAATCTCGGTGGGACCGAATCAACAAACTCGGTCGGACCGAAATAGTAAACCTAGTGACCGTTAGAGATTTTCGGTGGGACTGACATGCAACTCGGTAGGACCGATATGGTTAGGGTTAGGGCATAACGTAATCTTGGTGAGACCGATTACACAAACTCGGTGAGACCAATTTGGTAATAAGCTAACCAGAGGGTTGGTCAGGCAAACTCGGTGGGACCGATTTGCTCTTTCGGTGAGACCGAGAAGTTACAAAAAGGAAACAGAGAGTTTGCATTGCAATCTCGGTGGGACCGATCCGCTCTTTCGGTGAGACCGAAAAGTTACGAAAAGGAAACAGAGAAATTGCAATCCCATCTCGGTGAGACCGAGATCCCTATCGGTAGAACCGAATTGCTAGGGTTTGGCAGTGGCTTTGACAAGTGAAACTCGGTGGCGCCGGGTTGAAAGAATCGGTAGGGCCGAGTTTGGCTTTGGGTTTAGGTCAAATGTGGATATGGGAAAGTAGCTGAGGATTTTGGAGCATATCATTAAGCACATGAAGCAAGAGGCTCATTAAGAAACACCTCATCCCTCCTTGATAGTATTGGCTTTTCCTATGGACTCAATGTGATCTTGGACCACTAAAATGTAAAATGAAGAGTCTTGAGCATATGAGCTAGAGCCAATCCTTTGTCCTTAGCATTTTGAGGGTTCCACTTTCACCATCCATGCCATGCCAATCATTGAGCTTTCCTGAAATGATCATCTTGGAATAGCATTAGCTCAATGAGCTATATATTGTTATGAATTACCAAAACCACCTAGGGATAGTTGCACTTTCAACCTCCCCCTTTTTGGTAATTGATGACAACATATAGATCAAAGCTTCGACAAATAATAATAAGAATGAAATATATCGTTGCTTTGAGAAGTATGTGATAAGTAAGAGCTCCCCCTAAATTTGTGCATATTTAAAATTTGCTTTGGGCTGCAAATGCACAAAGAGTTAGAGTCATGGGTTACTCTTCCATGTCACATACATCTTGGTGGAGCGCTCAAAATGATAAGAATGAAATACATGCACTCATCACCAAAGAAAGTGAATGATCACATAAGATAGATAAGATATATCAAGCATGCATAAGTGTAGCTTATGATCAAACACATGATCATCAATGTCTCACAAGCATATCAAAGTATCTCAACCAAAAGCAAACAAAGTTTGAAAAACCACCAAATAAAGGAAGAGAGAATAAAAGCAACACACTCTCTCTCTCTCGAAGCCTATGATCTATCCCCCTTTGGCAACAAGTTACCAAAAAGTTTCTAGAAAATGCATAGTGCTAGATCGACACTCAGGCTTGATCTTCTGGTGGTGGTGGAGTCTGGATCACTCCAAGGACGAAGGCTTCTGTAGATGTGGTTGGAGCTGGAGCTGGTTGGGCTGGTGCTGTGGCTGGAGCTGAGGTGGTGGCTCTCGTGTCAGGAACAGGCACTGAGTCGACCTCTGAGCTCGTGGCACTCTGGCAAATGCATCAGTTGTAGTCTTCCCTCTCCTCTCCTGCATGTCATCTTGAAGTTGCTCCACTGCAGACTGAATCTTTGTTACTTTGACATCCAAGTCATAGAAATTTTGTTCTACGATTCTCTCTAAGCTCTCCTAATTCTGAGTGAGGGTGGCCAGTCCTTTCTCAGTCCTCAGTGTGGATGCAATTAAGTAACTAAGCTCCTCCTGCTTGGTTTTCAAGAAGTACTCAGATGCCTCCTCTTGAGTTGGCATCTTGGCAGCTTTCTCCTTCCTTGCCTTCTCCTTCTGTGCTTGTGCATGGGATGATGATGGTTCATCCTTGTTCATGACAACCTGATTATCTTCAAAATCTGGATGGATGGGCAGGTGTTCCTTGTCCAATAAGTATATGCCTGTGCCCATCTTTGAGTTAATCAACTCTTGGATCTGAGGGGCATAACCACAGCTCCTCTTCTGATCTGCTGCAGTCCTTTTGATTGTTTCTACCATGAGGCTCATGACTTTGAATTTCTATGGCACATCAAAGATATGAAGCAAGTTGATTGCATGGCCTCTGATCATCTTGTGATCTCCTGACTTAGGCAATAAAGTGTGCCTCAGAATCCAATTAATAGTTGGCAGCCCTAACAGAAGATAATGTACTGAGCCAAACTTGAAAGTATCAAGTGCCTTGTTTGGAATTTCCTTGTACATGTTGGACATGGAATTGTGATCCATCTTCTTCTTGGCATAAATGTCCAAGTCATCCTCATTTTCTTCTGGGGCATTGATCAACTTTGCCCATTCCTCAACAGTTGATTGGTACCTTGTACCTTTAGACATCCACACAATTCTGCCATCTGGATAGAAGTGTGCTGTGGAGTAGAACTGCATGATCAGCTCTTCATTCCACTTTGTGAGCTTCTGCCCAACAAAGTCAGCTACTCCACAAGCCTTGAAGCTGTCTTGCACTCCAGGATAGTGCTCTTCATTGTCCTTGATGTACTCCCAATCAACTCATCTCATGTCACAAACAATGGGCTTCTTATCAAGCAAAACTGTCTCATAGAAGTCCTGCTGTTCCTTTGTGTGGAACCTGTAATCAACAGCAGTTCTTCTCCTTGAAGCATATGGATCTGCTTCTCTCCACTTCCTTAGCCCTGAGTCTCTTCTGATTTTCATGTCCTCAGCCACAGGATGAGCATCATTGTGGTCTGGGATCTTGGGCTTTAGCTTCCTGAGAACTTGGCCTTCCTCTTCTTCTGTAGTGTCAGGCACTGGGGCCTTGTTCTTTTCAGTAGCTGGTATGCTCCTTGTATTCCTCTTTGGAGCTGTCTTGGCCTTTAATGCAGCCTTGGGTGCTTCCTTGGGCTTGGATGCAGTAGCCCCTGGTCTTATAGCATCACCCATCAGCTTTTGTGCCTTGGGTGCTGGTGCAGCAACCTCTTCTTCCTCTTCCTCTTCAGAATCTCTCATGATTGAGGATCTCCCGAGCACTCTAGCAGTGGTCTTTTTGATCCTCTCCTTCTCTTCTTCCCTTCTGCAGCAGCCTCTTTGGGTTCAGACTTTTCAGGAATCTGAGTTGAGGTTCTGGCCTTTGGCATAGGCTGCCTACCTGCTGGCCTTTTAATTTTCAATCCTGGCTTTGTGCTCTGAGCTGAGCCATATTCCTTCTTGAGCACAACTTTCTTGGAAGTGGCTTCTTCTTTTGCCACATAGTCCTCATCCTCTGATTCTGAGGTTCTTTTCTTCCTTTGTCTGGTGGCAGCTTTTGGCAAGTTACTAGGAGTGCTCCTGCTGCCTTCATCTGAGGAACTGGAGGGACTAGTGCCCTCACTCATGTGCACTTGCTGTTTTGACACATTCTGGCTGTCACTCTGATCTGACATGATGAACAAGCTGACTGCTGACCCTGTGAAGAGTTTATAGATGAGGTAGAATAGATGAGCATCACAAAATGCAGAGAATTTTGCAAAAGAATGATTCAAAATCTTAGTTTTAGTTTCCCACAGAAATCTTTTCGGATCTACCGATTTTTAAACTCGGTGATACTGAAGCAGTTTTGGAACCTAAACTAGTGAACTTGGTCAGACCGAGTCACAGTTCGGTGGCACCGAGACTGCTAGGGTTTCACAAAGTTCCAAAATCGGTCACACCGATTAGTAATTCTCGGTCAGACCGAGTCTCACTTGTGCAAAGGAATGAGCCAAATCGGTGGGATCGAGTTTTTCAACTCGGTGGGTCCAAGATGGTTTCGGCGGAAACCTAACCCTAAAGTTTTCAAATCAATCCTATTCTACGAACGCATTGACTGGATACGAGTGTTTCAATCGTGGCTAGAAACAATATGATCAGAATGTGCTAGGAATCAGATTGGGAATAGCACAAAGATCGAGTCCAAACCCTAGTTCAGCGGAGACTCGCTACGGCAGCAACGACGGGGTTGAATTCCGTTGACGGCGATGGAGACCAGCGACTGGAGGCGGCTGGCAGCGAGGAGAAGATCCGGAGACCACGTTGGAAGAGCAAGCTATCACGCGGGCGAAGGGGTTCGCAGAAATTTCCAAATTTCTGCCCGTGCCTATATATAGCCCGACCCTGTCGGTGTGACCGAGTGGAACAACTCGGTGGCACCGAGATGCAAAACTATATACAGTTATTGCAACTCGGTGTGACCGAATGGTTCAAATCGGTTGCACCGAGATCGAAAATTCAGATCAACTTAATGATCTCGGTAGGACCGAAAGTAGGATATCGGTCAGACCGAGAATCACAAAGAGGTTTTGGAAGTTTAAGTCTATGACGAATTGGGGACTCCGAGTGCTCCTCACACAGAGTGGTTCGAACCTGACTTGATCAAATTTTGTGATGTATCATGAATAGAGTTTGAGACGAGAAAATCATAGATAGCTAGAGGAGGTTCTTAGGCATTCTTGTCCATCCACTTGGCAAAAGGAAATAAAACCAAAAAATCAAAACAACAAGTGGATGTCCTCGAATGAGTAAAATATGCAACCAACATGCTCACACAATAAAATGGCAATTGAAATATGTGACAAAGCATGCACAACCAATTCTAGCATCTATGAAGCAATTGGCGATGACTAGGTCATCTATATATGAGTATATTGACTTAGGAGTCAAGTGAGAACACTTGATCATAGGTCATACTCATCGTTTAAGCTCAAGTGGGGTTACCACTTTTACATAAAGCATTGTTGTGTTCACATCTTTAGAGTTGCTTTAGCTCAAGTCTTAGAGTAAAGCTCCCCCTAGATGTGATATCCCCCCTAAGAGGGATGAACTAACCTTGGGTTTTGTCGATGATGACTTCATGTAGATGTTGAAGATGTGGATGCTCAATGTTGATGTAGATCACTTGGAGCTATCCATTTGAGTGAATTGCACTTTCAATACCTACATGGGTTAGTCCCACAAGGAACAAACAAGGATATCCATAGACATAGAGTGATGCACACACAAGATGACGTCCATGAAAACTTTTAGGTTACCTTGTCCCTTGTCTTACCAACAAGAGGGTTTGTGACTCCTTGAACTAGTGCAAGATGTGGAAGTTGATTGCACTTGTTCTTGCCAAAATGATAAGAGTGAAGTATGTTGGCGGAGTCACCCTCAAGAACTCTCTAGTTCTTCTTCTTTTGGATCCACACCATCTTGATGGGAATCCTTGGAGTTGTAGTCATACTTGATGAAGTGGAACTTGAAGTGGTCTTGGGAATCCACTTGACTAAGGTCTTAGGAGCTTCTTCAAATGCATCAATTTCCTCTTGAAGCTTGTCCTTGCCTTTTTGCTTGTAGTCTTGTGGTGGAAGATCATCTTGAGCTTGTGTCCCCTTGAAGGAAGTAGGATTATACTTCTCTTGTTGAGGAACAAACTTTGTCTTGGGGTATTGATCTTCTTCCCACTCAACTCCATTGGCATTGAACTTTCATTCAAAACCAACACCTTGATTCCTCCGGTGCCTTCCTTGCTTGCGCACAATTTCCTCGAATTGCTTACTCCCGGCAAGGCTTTTGTACACTCCTTTCTCTATAATTCCCTTCAATAAGCTATTTTCTTGCTCAAGTGTAACTTGGCTAAGAGAATCATTAGTGGAATCAAGAGAACTACTAGAAGCAACAATATTGGATTTAGCATGATCATTGTTACTACTAGAGGAAGAATCTTTTTTGTTCTTGTTACTAGACTTGACTTGAGGCATGTAAGTGGATAAGAGTAAACGCTTGGCAATGTAAGAAGAACTTTTCTTGTGGAGATCATCATTGATTGCCTTTGAAAACTCATGCTCTTGCTCAAGATTGAGCTTTTCAAAGCATAACTTCTCATGAGCTCTTAAAAGTTCTCGATGATCTTTGAAGATAGTTTCATGAGCTAACTTAAGAGTGTTTAGTTCTTTAGTTAGAGCCTCAATCTTCTCCTTATCATTGTCATTCGTTTTATCTTGATTAGCATGATTAATTTACGTTTCATCATAGTATTCATCACTAGAGTTGTCAACAAGTAAATCATCATCACCTAATAAGTCATCTTCATCACTATTAAAATCAACATACTCAGGGTGTGTTACCTTAGGACCTTTGGCCATGAAGCATCTTCCAATTCCTTCATTTGGTGAGTCAAATATATCGTAGGAGTTGGTTGACACAAGTGCTAGACCGGCAACACCTTCATCTTGAGTATATTCGGAATCGGAGTGATAACTTCTCTCGGAGTGGTTGTCGGAGTCGGAGCCGGATACCCATTCACCAACATGAGCTTGATGTCTTTGTTTTGTGTAGCTCCTTGATGATTTTTCCTTCCTTTCCGAATCCTTGCTTCTCCGTGAGTGTCTTCGTTCATAACGATCATCTCTACTCCTTCTCTCTCTTGGTGGTGATTCTTCTCTTTTGCTTCTTCTTTTTGGAGAGCCTTCTCTTCTCTTGTAGGGAGCCGTACACTCATTGGAATAGTGTCCAGGTCTTCCACAATTGTAGCAGTTTCGCTCTCGACTAGAAGATCTTTTGTCATTGTAGGACCTTGACTTGGAGCTTCTATCTTTGCTTCTACTCTTGTAGAACTTGTTGAAGTTTTTCACCATTAAGCTCAATTCTTCATTGAAGTTTTGTTTCTCACTTGATGATTTAGGGGCTTCACATGAGGCTTTGTAGGCACCACTTGATTTGTTGTGAAGTTCCTCTTTATCCTTAAGTGACATCTCATGAGCAACAATTCTTCCAATTACCTCCGTTGGCTTGAGATCTTTGTAATTGGGCATCATTTGGATCAATGTGCACACGGTATCATATTTTCCATCCAAGGCTCTTAGAATCTTCTTGATGATGAATCTATCGGTCATCTCTTCACTTCCTAAGCCGGCAATCTCATTTGTGATGAGAGCAAGCCTAGAGTACATTTCAGCGACACCTTCACCATCCTTCATTTTGAACTTGTCAAGTTGACTTTGAAGCACATCCAATTTGGATTCCTTGACGGAGTCGGTACCTTCGTGCATATCAATCAAAGTGTCCCAAATTTCCTTTGCATTCTCAAGACGGCTGATTTTGTTGAATTCTTCGGGGCACAATCCGTTGAAGAGAATATCACAAGCTTGAGCATTGTATTGCAACATATTCAACTCATCCGCGGTAGCTTCACGGTTTGGTTCTCTCCCATGAAAGAAGTCACCTTGCAAACCAACACACACAATAGCCCAAACGGCGGGGTTATGTCCAGGAATATGCATTTTCATTTTATGCTTCCAACTAGCAAAATTAGTACCATCAAAGTAAGGACCTCTACGGTGATAATTTCCCTCGCTAGACGCCATACTCTCCTAGGTTGTGAAACCAAGGCTATGACCACCAAAAGCTATGGAAATCA
This sequence comes from Triticum monococcum, assembly GCA_034509565.1. Classification (NCBI taxonomy): domain Eukaryota; kingdom Viridiplantae; phylum Streptophyta; class Magnoliopsida; order Poales; family Poaceae; genus Triticum; species Triticum monococcum. The sequence goes on from CM067846.1 coordinate 492,481,268, forward strand.
AAGAAAATGGAGACCAAAGCTCTGATACCACCTGTAGGATCGAAAGTATGTCTAGAGGGGGGTGATTAGACTACTTGGCCAAATAAAAACTTAACCTTTTCCCAATTTTAGTTCTTGGCAGAATTTAGCTATTTTAGGACAAGTCAAGCAATCATCACACAATTCAAGCAAGCATGCAAAGAGTATATTGGCAGCGGAAAGTAAAGCATGCAACTTGCAAGAATGTAAAGGGAAGGGTTTGGAGAATTCAAACGCAATTGGAGACACGGATGTTTTTCCCGTGGTTCGGATAGGTGGTGCTATCCTACATCCACGTTGATGGAGACTTCAACTCACGAAGGGTAACGGTTGCGCTAGTCCACGGAGGGCTCCACCCATGAAGGGTCCACGAAGAAGCAACCTTGTCTATCCCACCATGGCCGTCGTCCACGAAGGACTTGCCTCACTAGCGGTAGATCTTCACGAAGTAGGCGATCTCCTTGCCCTTACAAAATCCTTGATTCAACTCCACAATCTTGTCGGAGGCTCCCAAGTGACACCTAGCCAATCTAGGAGACACCACTCTCCAAGAAGTAACAAATGGTGTGTTGATGATGAACTCCTTGCTCTTGTGCTTCAAATGATAGTCTCCCCAACACTCAACTCTCTCTCACAGGATTTGGATTTGATGGAAAGAAGATTTGAGTGGAAAGCAACTTGGGAAAGGCTAGAGATAAAGATTCATGTGGTAGGAATGGAATATCTTGGCCTCAACACATGAGTAGGTGGTTCTCTCTCAGAACATATGAGTTGGAAGTGGAGATGTGTTCTGATGGCTCTCTCCACGAGTGAAGAGGAGGTGGAGGGGTATATATAGCCTCCACAGAAAATCCAACCGTTACACACAATTTACCAATCTCGGTGGGACCGAATCAACAAACTCGGTCGGACCAAAATAGTAAACCTAGTGACCGTTAGAGATTTTCGGTGGGACTGACATGCAACTCGGTAGGACCGATATGGTTAGGGTTAGGGCATAACGTAATCTTGGTGAGACTGATTACACAAACTCGGTGAGACCGATTTGGTAATAAGCTAACCAGAGGGTTGGTCAGGCAAACTCGGTGGGACCGATTTGCTCTTTCGGTGAGACCGAAAAGTTACAAAAAGGAAACAGAGAGTTTGCATTGCAATCTCGGTGGGACCGATCCGCTCTTTCGGTGAGACCGAAAAGTTACGAAAAGGAAACAGAGAAATTGCAATCCCATCTCGGTGAGACCGAGATCCCTATCGGTAGAACCGAATTGCTAGGGTTTGGCAGTGGCTTTGACAAGTGAAACTCGGTGGCGCCGGGTTGAAAGAATCGGTAGGGCCGAGTTTGGCTTTGGGTTTAGGTCAAATGTGGATATGGGAAAGTAGCTGAGGATTTTGGAGCATATCATTAAGCACATGAAGCAAGAGGCTCATTAAGCAACACCTCATCCCTCCTTGATAGTGTTGGCTTTTCCTATGGACTCTATGTGATCTTGGACCACTAAAATGTAAAATGAAGAGTCTTGAGCATATGAGCTAGAGCCAATCCTTTGTCCTTAGCGTTTTGAGGGTTCCACTTCACCATCCATGCCATGCCAATCATTGAGCTTTCCTGAAATGATCATCTTGGAATAGCATTAGCTCAATGAGCTATATGTTGTTATGAATTACCAAAACCACCTAGGGATAGTTGCACATTCAGTTATGAAGAAATGAAACGTATATCTAAGGTTATTCCAGAATTTGCCCTTGATATAGTTCTTAATTTTGATCTAGAGGAAATTTATATGTATTGTGCGGTGAATTGCATTGAAAATCCTTATATTGCCAATTACATAAAGAAAAGAAAACAAATAGAAGATGAAGAGAATACTATTGAAAGGGAAGAGATTTCCCAATATCCTTCTATTATTTCTTATGATGAATTAGGTAACGAGGAGGAGCCTCCTATTCAACCAATCTCATTAATAAGGAGCTCCGAAAAGAGGATAAAACCCACACATGATGTGAAGAAGAAAAAGAAAAGACGGAGAAGCAAAGGTAAAAAGGTATCTCTCCCAAATGATGTTGCTCTTATTACTCCTTGTGATGATGATAATTGCTATACTATTGGTGTTATCCATACTATTAATGATGAGAGTGATTATGTTTATGATATGAAAAGGCCCAAGCTTGGGGATGCTATGTTTGATGAGGATGACATGTTTGAGAATATATTTGCTGAAATTAATTTTTGTCCCAAGATTGGGGATGCTACATTTAATGAAGATGATATTTTTTGTCTCCCAAGTTTTGATATGCAAATTTATTATGATGATAGGATACCTCCCACTTATGATGATTATATTGATGAAAGTGGGTTTCAAGAGTGTCAACTTTAGGAAGTAATGATCCCACTATTTTGGAGGATGTTGAATCTTATTGTTACAATTATGAAAGTGGATTTGGAGAGGTCATGACTTTATTTACTAATGATTCCACTATCTTGGAAGAGGTTTCAATCGATTATGATGAGAACAAAGTTGCTACTTATGACGATTATTGTGTTGAAAGTTTTGATATAAAAAGTAGAGATGATTATATTTATAAAACTTGTCATGATTATGATTACCCTTTTTCTAAACATTACTCCTTTAATGTGGAAACAATTTATAGTATTCGAGTTTCTTATGATGCTCCCACTATTCCGAATGAGAAGAATTTTTCTTATGTGGAGAGTAATAAAATTTTTATGCTTGTAGATCATGAAAAGAATGCTTTATGTGGTAGTTATATTGTTAAATTCATTCATTATGCTACTGAAAATTATTATGAGGGAGGAATATATGTTTGTAGGATTTGCAATAATATCAAGTTTCCTCTCTATGTGTTGAAAATCTTGAAGTTATGCTTGTTTTACCTTCCTATGCAAGTTGATTCTTGTTCCCACAAGTTGTTTGCTCACAAGATCCCTATGCATAGGAAGTGGGTTAGACTTCAATGTGCTAGTCATATTCTTCATGATGCTCCCATTATGTTTCAATTCCTATCTTTTATATGAGCATCATTAAATTCATCATGCCTAGCTAGGGGCGTTAAACGATAGCGCTTGTTGGGAGGTAACCCAACTTTATTTTTGTTCCTTGCTTTTTGTTCCTGTTTAGTAATAAATAATTCATCTAGCCTCTGTTTAGATGTGGTTTTATGTTTTAATTAGTGTTTGTGCCAAGTAAAGCCTTTAGGACCTTCTTGGGTGATTGTTATTTGATCTTGCTGTAAAAAACAGAAAGTATGCGCTCACAAGAATAATTTTCATTTCCTACCAGAGAGCGATAAAATACCAATTCTACTTGAAGTAGATTAATAAACAAATTCCCTAGGACTTACTAATTTCTCAGGAGTTTTTGAGTTGCAGAAGTATAGGTTTGATCCAGATTACTACACACTGTTCTGTTTTTGACAGATTCTGTTTTCTATGTGTTGTTTGCTTATTTTGATGAATCTATGAGTAGTCTCGGAGGGTATGAACCATAGAGAGGTTTGAATACAGTAGATATTACACTAATATGAATTTATAATGAGTTCACAATAGTACCTAAGTGGTGATTTATTTTCTTATACTAACGGAGCTTACGAGTTTTCTGTTAAGTTTTGTGTTGTGAAGTTTTCAAGTTTTTGGTGAAGATTCGATGGACTATGGAATAAGGAGTGGCAAGAGCCTGAGCTTGGGGATGCCCAAGGCACCCCAAGGTAATATTCAAGGACAACCAAAATCCTAAGCTTGGGGATGCCTCGGAAGGCATCCCCTCTTTCGTCTTCGTCTATCGGTAACTTTACTTGGAGCTATATTTTTATTCGCCACATGATATGTGTTTTGCTTGAAGCGTAATTTTATTTTATTTTGTTTTTCTTGCTGTTTGAATAAAATACCAAGATCTGAAATTATTAAATGTTAGAGAGTCTTCACATAGTTGCATAATTATTCGACTACTCATTGATCTTCCCTTATATCTTTTGGAGTAGTTTGTCTTTTGCTCTAGCGCTTCACTTATATCTTTTTAGAGCATGGCGGTGGTTTTATTTTGAAGAAATAGATGGATTCTCATGCTTCACTTATATCATTTTGAGAGTCTTTAGAACAACATGGTAATTTGCTTTTAGGCATAATAAAAACTTTCATATAAGTGCATTGAATACTAAGAGAAGTTTGATACTTGATGATTGTTTTGAGATATGGAGATGGTGATATTAGAGTCATGCTAGTTGAGTTGTTGTGAATTTGAGAGATACTTGTGTTGAAGTTTGTGATTCCCGTAGCATGCACGTATGGTGAACCATTATGTGACAAAGTTGGAGCATGATTTATTTATTGATTGTCTTCCTTATGAGTGGCGGTTGGGGACGAGCAATGGTCTTTTCCTACCAATCTATCCCCCTAGGAGCATGCACGTAATACTTTGTTTTGATAACTAATAGATTTTTGCAATCAGTATGTGAGTTCTTTATGACTAATGTTGAGTCCATGGATTATATGCACTCTCATCCTTCCACTGTTGCTAGCCTCTCTAATACCGCGCACTTTTCGCCGGTATCATACACCCACCATATACCTTCCTCAAAACAGCCACCATAGGCATTTCCATAGCCATTCCGAGATATATTGCCATGCAACTTTCCATCGTTCCATTATTATGACACGCTTCATCATTGTCATATTGCTTGTATGATCATGTAGTTGACATCGTATTTGTGGCAAAGCCACCGTTCATAATTCTTCATACATGTCACTCATGCATCATTGCACATCCCGGTACATCGCCGGAGGCATTCATATAGAGTCATATTTTGTTCTAAGTACCGAGTTGTAATTCTTGAGTTGCAAGTAAATAAAAGTGTGATGATCATCATTATTAGAGCATTGTCCCAGTGAGGAAAGGATGATGGAGACTATGATTCCCCCACAAGTCGGGATGAGACTCCAGACGAAAAATAAAAAGAAAGAAAAAAAGAGGCCAAAAGAAAAAAAAGAGGGAAAGGCGCAAATAAAAAAAGAAAAAATGAACAAAATGAGAGAAAAAGAGAGAAGGGACAATGCTACTATCCTTTTACCACACTTGTGCTTCAAAGTAGCACCATGATCTTCATGATTGAGAGTCTCCTATGTTGTCACTTTCATATACTAGTGGGAATCTTTCATTATAGAACTTGGCTTGTATATTCCAATGATGGGCTTCCTCAAATTGCCCTAGGTATTCGCGAGCAAGCAAGTTGGATGCACACCCACTTAGTTTCTTTTGTTGATCTTTCATATACTTATAGCTCTAGTGCATCCGTTGCATGTCAATCCCTACTCACTCACATTGATATCTATTAATGGGCATCTCCATAGCCCGTTGATACGCCTAGTTGATGTGAGACTATCTTCTCCTTTTTGTCTTCTCCACGACAACCATTCTATTCCACCTATAGTGCTATATCCATGCCTCACGCTCATGTATTGCGTGAAGATTGAAAAAGTTTGAGAACACCAAAAGTATGAAACAATTGCTTGGCTTGTCATCGGGGTTGTGTATGATTTAAATACTTTGTGTGGTGAAGATGGAGCATAGCCAGACTATATGATTTTGTAGGGATAGCTTTATTTGGCCATGTTATTTTGAGAAGACATGATTACTTTGTTAGTATGCTTGAAGTATTATTATTTCTATGTCAATATTAAACTTTTATCTTGAATCTTTCGGATCTGAACATTCATGCCACAATAAAGAAGATTACATTGATAAATATGTTAGGTAGCATTCCACATCAAAAATTCTTTTTTTATCATTTACCTACTCGAGGACGAGCAGGAATTAAGCTTGGGGATGCTTGATACGTCTCCAACGTATCTATATTTTTTAATTGTTCCATGCTATTATATTATCTATTTTGGATGTTTATGGGCTTTATTATACACTTTTATATTATTTTTGGGACTAACCTATTAACCGGAGGCCTAGCTCAAATTGTTGTTTTCTTGCCTATTTCAGTGTTTCGAAGAAAAGGAATATCAAATAGAGTCCAAATGGAATGAAACGTCCGGGAAAGTTATTTTTGGAACGGAAGCAATCCAGGAGACTTGGAGTTTACGTGAGGGAAGCTTCGAGGTGGCCATGAGGCAGGGAGGCGCGCCTGCCCCCCTGGGCGCACCCCCGCCCTCGTGGCTCCCCTGACCGACTTCTTTCGCCTATATATATCAATATACCCTAGAAACATCGGGGAGCAGAATAGACCGGGAGTTCCGCCGCCAGAAGCCTCCGTAGCCACCGAAAACCAATCTAGACCCGTTCCGGCACCCTGCCGGAGGGGGAATCCCTCTCCAGTGGCCATCTTCATCATCCCTACGCTCTCCATGATGAGGAGGGAGTAGTTCTCCCTCGGGGTTGAGGGTATGTACCAGTAGCTATGTGTTCGATCTCTCTCTCTATCTCTCGTGTTCTTGAGGTGGTATGATCTTGATGTATCGCGAGCTTTGCTATTATAGTTGGATCTTATGATGTTTCTCCCCCTCTACTCTCTCATGATGAATTGAGTTTTCCCTTTGAAGTTATCTTATCGGATTGAGTCTTTAAGGATTTGAGAACACTTGATGTATGTCTCGCATGTGCTTATCTGTGGTGACAATGGGATATCACGTGATGCACTTGATGTATGTTTTGGTGATCAACTTGCGAGTTCCGTGACCTCGTGAACTTATGCATAGGGGTTGTCACACATTTTCGTCTTGACTCTCCAGTAGAATATTTGGGGCACTCTTTGAAGTTCTTTGTGTTGGTTGCATAGATGAATCTGAGATTGTGTGATGCATATCGTATAATCATACCCACGGATACTTGAGGTGACATTGGAGTATCTAGGTGACATTAGGGTTTTGGTTGATTTGTGTCTTAAGGTGTTATTCTAGTACGAACTCTAGGATAGATTGAACAGAAAGAATAGCCTTGTGTTATTTTACTACGGACTCTTGAATAGATCGATCAGAAAGGATAACTTTGAGGTGGTTTCATACCCTACCATAATCTCTTCGTTTGGTCTCCGCTATTAGTGACTTTGGAGTGACTCTTTGTCGCATGTTGAGGGATAGTTATATGATCCAATTATGTTATTATTGTTGAGAGAACTTGCACAAGTGAAAGTATGAACCCTAGGCCTTATTTCAACGCATTGCAATACCGTTTGTGCTCACTTTTACCACTTGCTACCTTGCTGTTTTTATATTTTCAGATTACAAAAACCATTATCTACTATCCATATTGCACTTGTGTCACCATCTCTTCGCCGAACTAGTGCACCTATACAATTTACCATTGTATTGGGTGTGTTGGGGACACAAGAGACTCTTTGTTATTTGGTTGTAGGGTTGTTTGAGAGAGACCATCTTCATCCTACACCTCCCACGGATTGATAAACCTTAGGTCATCCACTTGAGGGAAATTAGCTACTGTCCTACAAACCTCTGCACTTGGAGGGCCAACAACGTGTACAAGAAGAAGGTTGTGTAGTAGACATCACGGAATCGCTTCGCCGGAGGGCAAAACTGCTCATGCCCAAGTTCTGCCTCGAGACGGCGATGCTACGTCCCGAAAGTCCTCCCCTTATTTTTTCTAGGTCATAATGACTTATATACCAAAAGATGGGCACCGTAGGTGGGCCGAGGAGGGCACAACCCACCAGGGCGCGCTAGGCGCTTCCAGGTGGGTTGTGCCCACCTGGTGGGTCCCCTCTGGTAGTTATTTGCTCCAATAATTCTTAAATAATACATAAAAAATCTCCGTGAAGTTTTAGCTTTTTTAGAGTTGTGCAGAATAGGTGGCCTAACGTAGCTTTTCCATGTCCAGATTTCCAGCTGCCAGAATTCTCCCTCTTGATGTGTACCTTGCAAACTGTAACATCCCAAATTTTCAATTTGGAATGTTATACACATAGATCATCATGCATATCATATTTTCTTGCATTTTGGCGATCCTAAAAATTTCACGCAACTCAAGGACCCTCGGAGAGAGTTGGAGATTTCGTCTTTTTCATATTTGAGTCTTCTCAAATTTTGAAGAAAGGATTATTGGTTTTGTCGGAGTTTCATTTGCCTTTTATTTGGATAGGGAAAAATGCGCGTTTTAAAAATTTGCATTTTAGGCCCGGAGAAAAGTTCATTTTTTTCGACTCATTTTTAGGAGTCGGGGAAAATTTACTTTATTAGTTTTGGAGTCCGGTAGATTTGTTTTTCTGTTTTTTTCCGAGCGCGGAACCGATTTAAAAAAAAAGCTGCAGCGCCTTGGGCCTAAGGCCCAAGCCAAGCCGCCGGCCAAGGCCAAGGCCAGGAGGCCATCGCGCGCGCGCCCAGGCGCCAGGAGGCCGCCGCCCCTGCCCTTTGTGGTTTCCTAGTAGGACTCTTGTCCTACTTCGTTTTTTTAGATCTTTCCTTCCCTCTTTTTCTTTCCTAGTCCTACTCTTATTCCTTGATCCCTCCTCTAAGCAAACCCCCCTCCCCAATATAAATACCCAAGAACCCCCCCTCTAAATCATCAAACCAAAGCCCGAAGCCTCCACCGCGCCCACATCCCCGCGCCCTTGCCCACGCCGCACCCTTGCCCCGCGCCGCCGCCGCCCTGCGTCACGCGCCGCCGCCGCCCCACGCCCACGCCGCCGCCGCCCCACGCCCACGCCGCCGGAGCCCCTCGCCGGAGACCTCGCCGGAGGTAGCCCCGCGCCGCATCTCTTCTTTTCATCGGATCGTTTTCTTCTAATCGTTCTGATTCTTCTTTTCCGATTCGATTTTCTCTCCGGTTCTTCGCGAAACCGTTCCGGTTTTCTAGATCGGTTTTACGATCGGTTTTCTCTTCCGAAACCCTAGATCGGATTCGTATTCTTTTCCAATTTAGTTGCCTAGAGACCGTTCGCCGGACCGTTCGTCCTAACGAACGTGATCACCAGATTCTTCTAGGTTAACGAACATCCGTTCGTTCAACCGTTCTTCTTTTTCCTTTCGTCGGATTTATTCTGTGATCGCGATCTCAGATCCGATCTTCTTTCTAGTCTATCTTCTCGCTCGTTTATCGGAATCAGGTGATTCAAGCGCCTAGAGTTTCGTTTCGAAACCGCCGTTCCGACTAATCAACTGTAACTAAGTTTTTGCTACGGTAAAATTTGACCTAGTTTCAACTTGTTAGAACCGAGTTGTTTTTCCGCCATTTGTTTTCGGTTTCTTTGTTCGGTTCTTTCTTTCTTTGCAACCGGAGTTCTTAAGTTGAACTATCTAGTTCGATCTTTTGTTCGAGTTTTACCTGTGCATTAGATGAGTACTTATTGTATGCTTGTTGTTTGTCTGCGATAGATTACCCGGATTGCGCCGCCTGTTACTTCGAATCTCTAGGACTCGCGGATCATCAGCAAGGCAAGTAACACTTTGATCATACTCTTCTACAACCTAGTTTTATTGCATTAGATCAATCCCCACACATTGCATTATTAGGATCTAATTAAATTGTGGGATGGGAAGTAGATGAGGTAGTACCTATTACCTGTTATTATGAAACCTTTGGGAGTTACTTCTACGTTTGCTTATTATGCCATGCTATGCTAGTAGACGTGGATTGGGTGAGTGATATCCATGACAGATGTGAGATTGATAATTTTAATGGTTTATCTAAGGTGGCAACTTAAACACACATCTGGGTGGATTGAGGCACCTGATGTCTATCAGGACTTGCCTGTTTTTATTTTGGACCGCCACCCAGGCTCAAAGGGATCATAAGATCTTTCATGCTAAATACTTACGTGTGCAGCCACAAGCCATTATGGGCTCGGGCATAGTTGACTAAGTCGTGCGAACTCTTATAGGGGTAGACTAGCAGATGTAGGGGATATAGGTGGTACGGTCTACTCCATCATAAGGTGCTAGCGCTTCTGAAAGACTATGTCTCGGTCATCCGTTTCTCAAACACCATGTAGTGCGAGAAATCCAGCAGAGGCGATCGAGTCTTGTGGGGAAAAGTGCGCAAACCTCTGCAGAGTGTAACAAACTAATCATGATTAGCCGTGTCCCCGGTTATGGACAATCTTGAGTATCTAGTACTTGAATATCATGTGAATCTCATCATGTTACTTCTAATTAATATTGTTGGGTTTTAATTGTTTACTTTTAATTGGGATTGAGAATGCTGTCAACCATTCTCAATGTTTAACAACCACCATGATAGTTAAATAAATTTATTCCTTTGCAGTAGGGAAAAATTGGCTTTACGCAAAACATTAACCATAGAGCTTTCCACCAGCCAAATATGCATATAGTATAGTTGTTTCATTCCATCATTCTCTATGTGTTACTTTGCCAGCATATTCCATGTGCTGACCCGTTTCGGGCTGCAACGTTAATGTTGCAGACTTTTCAGACGACGATTAAGGTGCTTTTAGGTCGTGGTTCTATACTCAGTGATGCCGTTGGAGTTGATGGACCCATTTATCTTCCAAGTCTTCCGCTGTTATCGATATTAGATGGCCTTAAGCCATATTATTGTATTAAGTTCTCTTTTGAGACATCGTTGTAATAAGTGTGTGATTGCCACTCTGCTATAAATCCTTCGAAGTACTGTGTGGTGTCAGCATTACTGATCCAGGGATGACACCTGAGCACAGAGATCAGACTGTTTGAGGTCTGGTCGCTACAGAGATGGTATCAGAGCACACGCTGACTGTAGGACACGACCACTAAGTTAAAGCCATAGATCACTATCCTCTCCTCATTTTCTAACTCCTCATCTTTTCTACTCTTTGGGATGAAGGACGCGAAGATTAAGTACGCTCAACCGGATGAAGGCACACCTTTTGGATTTCACTTGAAGGAAGTCACCAAGTACCTAAACATTGGACTACCAAGCTTCACCGGGACTTTCAACGCCACTTTGCCTGAAGAGGAGCGCTGGAAGATTCAAGCTCACGTTCCGGGAAGGACATTCACGCCAATCACGAAGCCCATAGATAGTGTTTTCAATGCACCCACCTGGAGTCTAGAAAGGAGCATGGCAGCCCATATCACCATAGGACGCATTGGAGAAGTATATCAAGAAGACCTCAAGGACACTATCTACCAGATTTGGACGCCGAGATGAACAATGGGAGTTAATCATCACCAAGAAGGATAGATCCATTGCAGCTTTCATCCAGGAGTTAAACCAACACATTCGACGCCACGAGAACCAGATGTGCAATGATATGATAGAGTTGAAGAACGCGAAGACAAGGATCATTGAGCTAGAAGGAGAACTGAAGGCTACACGCAAGGACTACATGGACGAGATCGTAGCTCTAGCAAGACACAACGTCGATCTTAAGCAAGAGATTGAAGAACTCAAGAGGAAGTTAGCATCCAAGGAGGAAGACGAGTACGTCGCATGTCCGGACAACTACATCATCATCGACGACACCGATTCGGATCCAAGTGAACTCGACTTTGAAGACGAAGCTGGAGCGGACATCATGGAGTCTTCCACCGGTTGAAATTTCTAGATGACCACCAAATATTAGTAGTATTTCCCCCCATGTAAACACTATAGTTCGAGCACTTTTACGATAGCTAGACCGATTGTATGCCCTTGTTTGATTGAATGAAGTGATTTTGTGTGAATTTGCTCATGTGCATTGGGGTAGTGTTTTCTCTTTAGACCTCATTCTATTCTTATATCTCTTCTTTTCTAAACCCTCAGATGCCTCCGAGACGTGAAAATGGATTCCCACCGGAGCTCACTCAGTTGATCCAACAGCAGAATCAGTTGATGCAGATGTTAGTCCAGAATCAGCAGAACAACAACAACAACCCACCACCACCACCACCCCCTGTTGACCACTTAGCACATTTCCTTAGGCTAAATCCGCCGATGTTTTCTAGTAGCATCGAGCCGATAGTAGCAGACGATTGACTCCGCAAGATAGGAAGGGAGTTGACCACTGCAGGATGCACGGATGGTGCGAAAGTGAAGTTTGCCGCACATCAGTTAGAAGGACCCGCGGCAGCATGGTGGGAGAATTTCACAGCCACTTTCCCAGTTGACACTGTCACATGGGATCAGTTCCAGCAAGCTTTCCGCACTGCACATGTTTCAGCAGGAGCTATGGCCATGAAGAAGCGTGAGTTTCACAACTTACGCCAAGGAGGAAGGACAGTTGGCCAGTATGTTGACGACTTCCGCAAGCTAGCACGTTATGCCCCAGATGACATTGCTACGGATGCAGCTAAGCAGGAGAAGTTTCTGGAAGGGCTGAATGATGAGTTGAGTATGCAGTTGATGGTAGCAAGTTTCAGAAACTACCAGGAGTTGGTAGATCGTGCCATCATGATTGAAGGGAAGAAACAGCAGATTGAGAACCGCAAGAGGAAGTATGGACAGGGGAAGTATAACTCTGGAGCCCAGCAGAAGCCCCGTTTTACCCCTAAATCGGGATTTCAGTTTCAGCATACCCATGGAGGAAGTAGTACGCACAACCACAATGGCCACAAGAATGGTTATGGGAATGGAGGAAGCAACGGCCAGAACCGGACCACCCCATCAACCCCATCCAAGAGAGACCTGAGCCAAGTCACCTGTTTCAAGTGTTCCAAGACCGGACATTACGCCAATGAATGTCCTGAAGGCCAGAATGGAAATAGCAATGGAAGCTCAGGGAAGAAGCCGAACCCTTTCAATAGGGGACAGGTGAACCACGTTAGCGTGGAGGAGGTTGAAGATCAGCCTGATGCGGTGATCGGTAAGTTTTTGGTTAAGTCATTTACCGCACTCGTTCTTTTTGATACTGGTGCATCGCATTCATACATATCAAGGGGATTTGTGGATAAATATAACCTGCCAACCCAAGCCCTTAGGTCACCCATGTTAGTAAGCTCACCAGGAGCGGAGTTTATGGCTAGACGATGGTGTGATCGGTTACCATTAAGGATTGGTAACTATGTTTTTCCCTCAGACCTAATAGTATTGGAATCTCAAGGATTGGATGTAATCCTCGGTATGGATTGGTTGTCGATGTATGGAGGAAACATCGACTGTGCTAGTAAGTCAATTTTGCTTACAACGCCGGAAGGAAGACGGATCAAGTATGTATCCCGGCATGTGCCAAATAGGACACAAGTAAATTGCCTGACAGGAGTAGTGCAGGAGGAAGTACCAGTGGTAAAGGATTTTCCTGATGTATTTCCGGAAGAATTGCCAGGCATGCCACCGGATAGAGACATTGAGTTTTTGATTGAGTTGTTGCCAGGTACAGGCCCAATATCAAAGAGACCATACCGGATGCCAGCAAAGGATTTAGTAGAAATTAGAATCAGATTAAGGAGTTATTGGAGAAAGGTTACATTCGCCCAAGTTCTTCACCTTGGGGATCACCCGTACTTCTAGTGGAGAAGAAGGATGGATCATTAAGGATGGTTGTTGATTATCGTGGATTGAATGAAGTAACCATCAAGAACAAGTACCCACTGCCAATGATTAATGATCTGTTTGATCGTTTGCAAGGAGCTAAAGTGTTCTCCAAGATCGATTTGCGATCAGGGTACCACCAGTTGAAGATTCGAGAGCAGGACATACCTAAGACAACATTCACCACAAGATATGGACTGTATGAGTATACCATTATGTCATTTGGATTGACTAACGCGCCTGCCTATTTTATGAACCTGATGAACAAGGTATTTATGGAGTTTTTGGATAAGTTCGTCGTAGTGTTCATTGATGATATCCTGGTTTATTCGAAGAATGACGAAGAGCATAAGGAACATTTGCGTTTGGTTTTGGAGAAACTAAGGGAACATCAGTTATATGCCAAATTTAGCAAATGTGAGTTTTGGTTGAAGGAAGTAGGATTTCTCGAACACGTTATATCCGGAGAAGGGATAGCAGTTGACCCCGCAAAGGTTGAGACCGTAACCGAATGGGAAGCACCAACGATAGTTGGAGAGATCCAGAGTTTTCTTGGACTCGCAGGATACTACCGGAGATTCATTGAGAACTTTTCAAAGATTGCGAAGCCTATGACGGAGTTGTTGAAAAAGGATACTAAGTTCAATTGGACTGAGGAGTGTGAGGCTAGTTTCCAGGAGTTGAAGAAACGATTGGTTACCTCACCAGTGTTGATTTTGCCAGATCAGACCAAGGATTATGAGGTGTATTGCGATGCTTCACGTCGAGGACTTGGAGCAGTGCATATGCAGGAAGGGAGAGTTGTTTCGTATGCTTCACGACAACTGAAGCCTCATGAGTTGAATTATGCCACTCATGATTTGGAGTTAGCAGCCGTAGTGCATGCATTGAAGACATGGAGACATTTCCTCATTGGAAATCATTGTGAGGTGTACACAGATCACAAGAGTTTGAAGTACATTTTCACGCAGAAAGAGTTGAATCTCAGACAAAGGAGATGGTTGGAGCTCATCAAGGATTATGATATGAGATTGCATTACCATCCCGGTAAAGCTAATGTAGTAGCTAACGCATTGAGCCGCAAGAGCCATGTCAATACGTTGATGACAGGAGAAATACCCAAGGAGTTAGCAGAAAACCTTCGTGAGCTATGTTTGGAGATAGTTCCGAAAGGCTATGTAGCAGCATTGGAGATTTAGTCAACATTGATGGATAAAATCAGAGAAGCTCAGAAATCTGACAAGGAGATTGCTTCTATAAAGGAGAAACTAAGCAAAGGAAAAGCAAAGGGATTTCGTGAGGATGAGCACGATACCCTATGGTTTGAGGACCGTGTTTATGTGCCAAATGACCCGGAGATCAGGAAGTTGATTTTGCAAGAGGCACATGATTCACCATATTCGATTCACCCAGGAAATACCAAGATGTATTTGGATTTGAAGGAGACATTCTGGTGGACCGGAATAAAGAAGGATATTGCAGCATATGTAGCAGTTTGTGACGTATGTCATAGAGTAAAGGCAGAACATCAGAAGCCAGCCGGATTGTTGCAACCATTGCCGATACCCGAATGGAAGTGGGATAAGATAGGCATGGATTTTATCACAGGACTACCCAGGACGAAAGCAGGATATGACTCGATATGGGTAGTAGTTGATCGTTTGACGAAGGTAGCACATTTCATTCCAGTTAAGACCACTTACACCAGTGCTAAGTTGGCAAAGATATACATGACTAGGATCATTTGTTTGCACGGAGTTCCAAGGAGTATTGTATCAGACAGAGGAACCCAATTTACCTCAAAATTTTGGAATCAGTTGCATGAAACTTTGGGAACCAGGCTAGAGTTCAGCACAGCTTTTCATCCGCAGACAGATGGACAGACCGAGAGAGTCAATCAGATTTTGGAAGACATGCTGAGAGCTTGTGCACTAGATTATGGATCTAGTTGGGACGATAACTTGCCGTACGCGGAGTTTTCTTATAACAACAGTTACGAAACCAGTTTGAAGATGGCACCTTTCGAAGCTTTGTACGGAAGGAGGTGCAGGACACCGTTGTCATGGGACGAAGTTGGAGATCGTCAGTTCTTTGGACCAGATTTGATTAAGGAGTCTGAACAGAAAGTTAAGTTGATTCGCGATAGGCTCAAGGTAGCCCAGTCCAGGCAGAAGAGCTACACCGATTCTAAACGCAAGGAGATAGTTTACGAAACCGGAGACAGGGTTTATCTCCGAGTATCCCCACTTCGAGGAGTTAAACGCTTTGGAGTTAAGGGAAAGTTAGCACCGCGTTTTGTTGGACCATATAGGATCTTGCAATGTATGGGAGAAGTCGCGTATAAGTTGGAATTACCAGAGGGACTGTCAGGAGTTCATGATTTATTCCATGTTTCTCAGCTGAAGAAATGTCACGCCGAGATGGCGGAGGTACCGTTAAGAGATACAGTGCCGCTTGAAGTGATTCGGTTGAAAGACGACTTAACGTATGAAGAGAAACCAGTCAAGATTCTCGAGTATGCCAGCAGAGTTACCCGTAGCAAGGTTATCAAGTTTTGCAAGGTTCAGTGGAACCACCACTCAGAGGATGAAGCCACCTGGGAGAGAGAAGAAGATTTGCTCAAGGACCACCCTCACCTATTTTCTAGCCAACCCGAATCTCGAGGGCGAGATTCATCTTAAGGGGGGGTAGGTTTGTAACATCCCAAATTTTCAATTTGGAATGTTATACACATAGATCATCATGCATATCATATTTTCTTACATTTTGGCGATCCTAGAAATTTCACGCAACTCAAGGACCCTCGGAGAGAGTTGGAGATTTTGTCTTTTTCATATTTGAGTCTTCTCAAATTTTGAAGAAAGGATTATTGGTTTTGTCGGAGTTTCATTTGCCTTTTATTTGGATAGGGAAAAATGCGCGTTTTAAAAATTTGCATTTTAGGCCCGGAGAAAAGTTCATTTTGTTCAACTCATTTTTAGGAGTCGGGGAAAATTTACTTTATTAGTTTTGGAGTCCGGTAGATTTGTTTTTCTGTTTTTTTTCCGAGCGCGGAACCGATTTAAAAAAAAAAGCTGCAACGCCTTGGGCCTAAGGCCCAATCCAAGCCGCCGGCCAAGGCGAAGGCCAGGAGGCCATCGCGCGCGCGCCCGGGCGCCAGGAGGCCGCCGCCCCTGCCCTTTGTGGTTTCCTAGTAGGACTCTTGTCCTACTTCTTTTTTTAGGTTTTCCTTCCCTCTTTTTCTTTCCTAGTCCTACTCTTATTCCTTGATCCCTCCTCCAAGCAAACCCCCCTCCCCAATATAAATACCCAAGCACCCCCCCTCTAAATCATCAAACCAAAGCCCCAAGCCTCCACCGCGCCCACATCCCCGCGCCCTTGCCCACGCCGCGCCCTTGCCCCGCGCCGCCGCCGCCCTGCGTCACGCGCCGCCGCCGCCCCACGCCCACGCCGCCGGAGCCCCTCGCCGGAGACCTCGCCTGAGGTAGCCCCGTGCCGCATCTCTTCTTTTCATCGGATCGTTTTCTTCTAATCGTTCCGATTCTTCTTTCCCGATTCGTTTTTCTCTCCGGTTCTTCGCGAAACCGTTCTTGTTTTCTAGATCGGTTTTACGATCGGTTTTCTCTTCCGAAACCCTAGATCGGATTCGTATTCTTTTCTGATTTAGTTGCCTAGAGACCGTTCGTCCTAACAAACGTGATCACCGGATTCTTCTAGGTTAACGAACGTCCGTTCGTTCAACCGTTCTTCTTTTTCCTTTCGTCGGATTTATTCCGCGATCGTGATCTCAGATCCGATCTTCTTTCTAGTCTATCTTCTCGCTCGTTTATCGGAATCAGGTGATTCAAGCGCCTAGAGTTTCGTTTCGAAACCGTCGTTCCGACTAATCAACTGTAACTAAGTTTTTGCTACGGTAAAATTTGACCTAGTTTCAACTTGTTAGAACCGAGTTGTTTTTCCGCCATTTTTTTTCGGTTTCTTTGTTCGGTTCTTTCTTTCTTTGCAACCGGAGTTCTTAAGTTGAACTATCTGGTTCGATCTTTTGTTCGAGTTTTACCTGTGCATTAGATGAGTACTTATTGTATGCTTGTTGTTTGTCTGCAATAGATTACCCAGATTGCGCTGCCTGTTACTTCGAATCTCTCGGACTCGCGGATCATCAGCAAGGCAAGTAACACTTTGATCATACCCTTCTACAACCCAGTTTTATTGCATTAGATCAATCCTCACACATTGCATGATTATGATCTAATTAAATTGTGGGATGGGAAGTAGATGAGGTAGTACCTATTACCTGTTATTATGAAACCTTTGGGAGTTACTTCTACGTTTGCTTATTATGCCATGCTATGCTAGTAGATGTGGATTGGGTGACTGATATCCATGACAGATGTGAGATTGATAATTTTAATGGTTTATCTAAGGTGGCAACTTAAACACACATCTGGGTGGATTGAGGCACCTGATGTCTATCAGGACTTGCCTGTTTTTATTTTGGACCGCCACCCAGGCTCAAAGGGATCATAAGATCTTTCATGCTAAATACTTACGTGTGCAGCCACAGGCCATTATGGCCTCTGGCATAGTTGACTAAGTCATGCGAACTCTTATAGGGGTAGACTAGCAGATGTAGGGGATATAGGTGGTACGGTCTACTCCATCATAAGGTGCTAGCGCTTCTGAAAGACTATGTCTCGGTCATCCGTTTCTCAAACACCATGTAGTGCGAGAAATCCAACGGAGGCGATCGAGTCTTATGGGGAAAAGTGCGCAAACTTCTGCAGAGTGTAACAAACTAATCATGATTAGCCGTGTCCCCGGTTATGGACAATCTTGAGTATCTAGTACTTGAATATCATGTGAATCTCATCATGTTACTTCTAATTAATATTGTTGGGTTTTAATTGTTTACTTTTAATTGGGATTGAGAATGCTGTCAACCATTCTCAATGTTTAACAACCACCATGATAGTTAAATAAATTTATTCGTTTGCAGTAGAGAAAAATTGGCTTTACGCAAAACAGTAACCATGGAGCTTTCCACCAGCCAAATATGCATATAGTATAGTTGTTTCATTCCATCATTCTCTATGTGTTACTTTGCCAGCATATTCCATGTGCTGACCCGTTTCGGGCTGCAACATTAATGTTGCAGACTTTTCAGACGACGATTAAGGTGCTTTTAGGTCGTGGTTCTATACTCAGTGATGCCGTTGGAGTTGATGGACCCATTTATCTTCCAAGTCTTCCGCTGTTATCGATATTATATGGCCTTAAGCCATATTATTGTATTAAGTTCTCTTTTGAGACATCGTTGTAATAAGTGTGTGATTGCCACTCTGCTATAAATCCTTCGAAGTACTGTGTGGTGTCAGCATTACTGATCCAGGGATGACACCGGAGCACAGAGATCAGACTGTTTGAGGTCTGGTCGCTACACAAACTATGAGAGAAAAGGCATAAGAATTACTCAAAAAGCATTATTATGGATAAAAAACATTATAAATAATAGTAAGAAAACATGATGCAAAATGGACATATCAACTCCCCTAAGCTTATACCTCGCTTGTCCTCAAGTGAAAACCGAAATCGAAAAACATGTTCACATGCTTTGCGAGACAGGTGTCGATAAAAAAAAATACGGACATAGAAGCATCAAGTTGATTATTATAAAAACAACAAAATTGAACATAGGGCTTTTATCATAGAACTTTTATCATATACTTTTAATGAATATAAGTAATAGTTCATCACACAATCTCTATTATTAAAGGAGGATCGAACGTCGTGATGGTTCGACCTCTTTCGATGGTTCAACCTCCTTCGATACCCCCACCAACCCTCATCCCCACGTACGATCCCCTCCTCGCTAGAAAAAATAGCCACAAATCACCTGGCCCCACTCACGAAGCTGTGAAAAAAAGAAATAACTACAACCCACGAACACACGTCGCTAATACTCTACCCCATCCCCATCCCCCTCGCTCCTGATCGCATCTCCCCCCCAAGAAAACAGGCTGAGATCCAGTGCCTTGGCACACACAAGGCATAGGTGAACAGTATCATGCCTTGAGGGCATCTCCTGGCCATTGGATCTACAAGCGACGGTCCGATGAACATCAAGAGTCACCGCTACAGTACATCACTACAGGAAGTCTGCTACAGGACAATCGCTATAGGACCAACACACTGTAGCACAGAGTACTGCTCACTAAAATCTAGAACCTTAATTTCTGATCTAACGGCTGAAAGCTCAAGGCATTGCACTATTCATCCATGCCTTGTGTGTGTGCCAAGGCACCGGATCTCAGTCCCAAGAAAACTCACCGTCGCCTGTGCTCGCCACCCACCCCACACACCTCTACCCGCAGCCGCTACCCTCCTGTTCCGCTGCATTGTCGCGTGGCCGCGGAAAACGCCCGTCACCACCACGCGCCCTCATCTCGGTCGCTTTCACGCCGCCTTTATACCCATCTTCGTCTCGCCGCCCACGTCTCGGTCGCCGTCGTGCCACCTCTATATCCGACGCTCGTCTCCGTCTCCGTCTAGCTTCCCTCATCTCGGTCTTGTAGCTTTCGCGGCGCCTTTGTACCCGTCTCTGTCTCGCCGCTCTCGTCTTAGTCGCCGTGGCGCCGCCTCTATGTCCGACGCTATCTACCTTGCCTCTTCCTGGTTTCCGCTGTGCCGCCTCTCTATAGCAGCCGAGCGGGAAGGAGCGAGCGCGTGCGGGCGGGGTTGGAGACTGATCTGCTGTGTATGCAAGCGGGAAGCACGGGAGGGGCGTGCCGTGCGGGCGGGTCCCCATGGAGAACGGCCTCGAGGCGGTGGACTGAACGACAGGCATGAGCGGCTAGAGAGGCAGGGGACCAGCAAGTTGTAGCGAGCGGAAGGTTGCGGGACGACCATGTAGCTTTGGGATGCTGTTGCGAGAAAGCTGGCAAGCAGCGGCGTCCTACACGGTTTAAGGTTTGATGTTTGCTTCTCATGTAGATGAATATTTAATTATTTATATCACTGAATTTCTGATGACTTTCTATCAGAAGTTAGTTTAATTAATAATTAGGCCCTATGTACTGCTTAAACTCTATTTCCCTTCAGCTGACTTAAATTACAAGATGTTGGGTATTTTATTCCATGAAGCTACTCTTGAATTTGATATAATCTGCAGCCGTAATTTAAGAGCTGAAGAACTACATTGATTTTGCTATCTAACAAGTACGTATTGTTATTTTTCTACATTGATTTCGTTGGATGGTTTTCTTTATCATGCTTGTTAACTTTTCATGCCATTTTGCATGCTAAATATTGAATGTAACAACAAAGTAATAGTGGGCATTTGTTCTTATTTGTTAATGTTAATACTGGACAGAGCATGGTTCTGTTGTGGAAGAACCCTTATGTACAAAATTAGCTTGTTAGTCTTTTTAATGGGGCACACTTATATCGTTGTTTCTCAATTTCTCATCAAGCTGTTGATTGCATATGGTGATACTGGTGCAAAGGATGCCCTAAAGGATGAGAGTGTATTTGGATCAGTAAAATGTCATGTGTTGTATTTTTTTTCTTTTTTATCAAACTAGGAAGTTCCTATCTAACAAAAGAGGAAGAACAGCAATAGACATACACTGTTTGTATTTTACTAAAATGTCTGCCATCGAAGCATAAAATATGTTTTGTTAACAATTTGTGCTTTGCCCTAATTTCTACTTTTTGTTCATGCCTTGCAGGGCATTTACCTTCTATAGCAAATAATGGTCATCGAGTTCTTAGAGAAAAGTATATGCCGTGATTGCTATGCATCAAAATCATTTAGCTAGGGTTAATGTTTCATAAAAAAACTTTTTATTGACAATGAACCTGATCAAATGTAAGCACATAATGGAATATCTTTATGCAGAGGAATTATTTTTCCCGCTAGAGGGAATTATGGTCTTAGGGCTTAACATAATTGCTTAATGTGTAATTCTACAGATTGAAATGTAAGCTTGTAGATGCTTGAGCATGGGAGGCAACATGGATTTCTCTATAAGGGTGTTAGACACCACCTTGAGGTGAGCACACACATTTACCAGCATTCTTATCTTCATCGTGGGACCAATTCTGAAGCATGCCAATAGTAGAGAAAGGTGGGATCATGAGAGAATGGAGTGGGTAAGCATTTTGTGTGGTCAAGAGTTCGTGAGTCCTTGCACTCATGAGAGAAAGGAGTGGGTAAGCATAACGTGTACTTACTAAAGAGTTTGTGACTCTATGGGGGTATATGGACAAAGTGTGTGCATATTCCTTCTAGATTTTCCAATGAATTTTTCCAAGATATGTTGCACAAGGCTACTGAATGTGAACATTCATGATTTAAAGTTTTGTCTCGTTACTTTGAGATGCTCGGTGCCCTGTTTTCAGATAGATAGCAGTTCAGAGGCAGAATAACCATAATGATTTGTAAGGAAACTAGCCATAACCATGTACTCAGATAGCATAGCGCTTTGGAGGTAGATAAGTCCCAAGATAATGCTAGGTAGTATTTTTCTTTTGGGTGGGAGAAGGCTAGGTAGTGGTAGCTTTAATAGTAGAGATTAGTATCTTAATCCATTGCACAGTGTGTCATGTTATTTGTTTCTTGATAACATAGAGGATGGATGTATAATTGAGGTATCACAATATTTATGGTGATCACAAATGTCTCTTGTAACACAGTGCACTGTATATGATTATGTCGTCTGATCTGTTTTCTCTTGACATGGGTAATTGCACCGCCATCCCGATCTTTCCACAAAAATTTAGATCTATGATTGTGAGAGTAACCACACCATGAACGGAATAAAGTGGCGTGACTAAAGTCAGTCAGACGGCAGAAACTTTATCCCTATGATAGCGGCAATGAATCTGGTCAACAATTATGATTGTGCTTCAGTTTATGCATTTTAATATTTTAAATGTTGTGTTTATTTATGTTGGTTATGGATATGAAGAGTAAGAGTGCCGATAATTAGTTATGGCCTGTCCATGTATCTAGGTAGCAATTATCTAAATGTAAGACAGTAACCTAAAGATGTGTTCTCGTTTTTTGCCTCGATCATATTCTATGCCTTTTTCCAATAGCAGCCATCTATAGGCTGATGTTTTCTTTTGCTACCATTAGTTTGGATTTTTTAAATTATGTATCTGGTCAACCTAATAGATCATACATTAAGTGGTGCATCTTCATTCCAATCTGTTATGTAGCATGCTATTTTTCTTTACACTAAAAAGTTTTACTGGCATCAAAGTATTTCATTTGTGATCCTTTTCCTAATCAGACCAAATTATCTCAATAAATTGTACAATCTCCCTTTCCCTAGCTCGATTGTTCATAAAAACATTTGTATGTTCCTAATTAGTATATTATGCTAGCGGTAGTTCATCCTTCCAGTTTAAGAAAAAATAAATTCCTATGGATTTACAAGTTTATTTGATAAACAAAATGTTAACTTTATTTACACGTATGTCTGGGAGATGGACTATAGTGTTGAGAGTGTGAGCTGATGAGGATAGTGGAGTGCAACTGTTTATAGCTACAAGGTGAAGCCTAGGCAATGGTGTTGCCGCTCATCATCACCAAGTATCAATGGTGTGCCAATGTATTTCATCATTAACGTGTAACCCTCACCTCACGAACCGTATATATTCATTATATACACTACAAAAAAATGCACTTCCATGATGATACGTGTTTGTCACAGTAGGTCGCTTTTTTTGTCATGCATGTACATCCATGACAAATTTACGACAGAATCAAGATAGTCATACCTGTGCTGTCGTAGAAGTGTTCCATGACATTACCAAAATTATCATCATGGAAGTGTCCACTTCCATGACGATAAATCGCGCGTCACAGAAGTGCTTTTGTCAAGGGTGACTGACACGTGGCATCCACTATAACGAAACACCGTTAAGCTATCGGGTCGGGTTTTGGATCCGATAACTCGTGAAGCCCCGACCAATGGGGATTTTCCACGTGTAAAATCATCATTGGCTAGAGGAAGCACGTGTTGGCTCATCATCGGGACAGATGTCATCCACTCACTGGACAGAAGGCGCCTATGATACGTCGACACGTGGCACGGCCCAACAAGTTTAAATGGGCCGGCCCAACTAGAGGCCCACAAGATTTTGCGGACCATAATGGGCCGACCCAGCTAAGGGCCCACGAAATTTTGTGGAACATAATGGGCTGGCCCAGCTAAAGGCCCACAAGATTTTGCGGGCCATAATGGGCCGGCCCAGGTAAAGGTCCACAAGAATTTTCTGTGCCATAATGGGCAGGCCCAGGTAAAGGCCCACAAGATTCTTGCGGGTCATAATGGGCCGGCCCAGCTAAAGGCCTACGAGATTTCGCAGACATTAATGGGCCGGCCCAGCTATAGGCCCACAAGATTTTGAGGACCCTAGTAGGCCGGCCCATTAACTGGCTGCCATGTTTTGGGCCAAATGCCGGCCCATATATGATCCGGTCCATTAATGGCCTGCCACGCTCCGGGCCTAATAGTGGTCCATATGAGATCCGGCCCGTTAAAAGCCTACCATGTTCTGGGCCAAATTACAGCCCAGATCAGGTCCGGCCCTTTAAGAGGCTTTGGGCTCAATTATGGCCCATATCAGATTCGGCCCGTCAACTGGACACTATGCTTTTGGGACCACTTGCTAAAGGCCCACTTAGTAATTCGGCCTGATATTAGTTTTGGCCTGCTAAGGGCCCGTTTAACATTTCGGCCCTATATTAATTTCGGCCTGTTAAAAGCCCGTCATATAGTTGGGCCTAACTACGGCCCGATTTGCATCCGGCCTGCTCGCAGCCGATATCTGATTGGGCCAAACAAGGACCCACACAATTTTGGCCTGTTAAAAGCCCGTGATTTGATTCGCACAATCATGGGCCGGGGTTCATTTCGGGCTGCTGCCGGCCCGTGAGCTGATCGGCATGTTTCAGGCCCAACCTACATCGTGATTGCATGACGGCCCGATTATGTATCGTAATTTTACGGTTTGGCTAGTTTACTGTGAAGACAGGATATATATACAGTAAAATAACTGTAGCATCCTGAATAAGAAAAAACCTATACTATACAATAAAGAAATTACGGCATATTACATCCACTGGGCATCAAAGTTCGCCACTATGATAATAAAGCACAAGCAGACAGCAGATTACATACACTAGGCATCAAAGATCGCCACCAGTGCAAATAAACACGCCGACAAAATAATATACAAAACCGACAGCACTTCAATAGAGTTCAAGAAAGGTTAGCCCTGCTGGGGAGCTACAGCGCCAGCAGCTGAGCAAGATGATGAGACTACGCTTGTTCAACACTTATATCTTCCTCACTCTGAAAGATAAACAAGCAGACAGATGACAGGTTTTGCACATAAAAGTATCAGTGCTGACAATTCATCATATTTCTTACTGACGAATAAAGTGACACAGTTTAAATTTGCATTAACACAATATGGTATTGTTCAGGTCAAGACATGGCAGGAAATGACATTGTGAAGGAGTTGGCAGCTTCACGACACCACTGGATTATAGATCAAGAACTCATAAGTATCAATGGTTAGTGTGCTGTCAATTTATACCATTTCAGATTGGCAAATAAAGAGACGGTTTAAATAATAGTAGAATGATATGATATTGTTCATAGTTAAGGCATTGCTGAATATGACATTGTGCTGTAGTGGGTAGGTTCACCACACCACTAGATTACGGATGAAGAACATAAGCATACATGCAGTGCAAAAGAAGATCACTTGCTCTGTATAGTTTAATTTACATGGTATGAAGAAGGAACTTGGTTGTACAACTAAAAACTTAAATTGAGAAAGGACGAACTTTTGTTTATGAACTACATATAATAAACTTTAAACAAGCAATTTGATGCAAACACCAAAAATAAACAGCTATTGCATTCATGCCTAACCAAATATATACAACAAAGTTTGAAGGCTTGAGATGGACAAACTTACATTATTGGTGAAGACAGGCTCTATAAAGACCTTGTCCATGTTGATGGGGGGCAATTCAAGAAGTTTACCACCGAATCTTCTTCAAAAGCATTGCCTTTATTCTACATTTTGTTAAGAGTAAATATAGATGTGATAATATACGAAAAAATGGAGAATATTTAAGATAAGATGAAGAGTGATGCTACATAACCAAGTAGCTATAAATGTAAGTGCAGCGATACAGGCAAAAGGTACAGCCAAGAGCAATGCACAGCTAAACTTCTTCAGTACCAACCTTATGGTAAGAGTAAATATAGATCTGATGTGTAGAAAATGGAGGGCAAGGGAAAATAAGCGGAGAGTGATGGTGCATGAACAACTACCTGTCATTATAAGTACACTGATAAATGACAGCATGTACTTACAAGAACAATGTAGAGCTAAAAAACATTGGCATTGGATATATTCTACACTAATGTAACCATTCATACAGATCAGATAATTTGGAGCGAACAATTGATAAGCAAGCTATCATGCATACTGCTGTCACATAATGAACCAGGTATATATGCAAGTACAGTGATACAGGACAACAGGTACTAACAAGAGCAAAGCAGCGGGCAGCATATTTGAGATATCCTGTCGTTCTTGTCAAACCGAAATTCTTCTTCGAGCAGATTTCCTGCAAAAACAATCCGTAAGGCACATGCGGAAAAGTAGAAGTTCAAATTGTCATGTGATTTCATAGACAGTACCTCATCCTGGGAACGAGACCAGTGCATAACAAGGTTTTTCCATTCAATGTCTTCTAAATTTAGCACAGGAGACTTCACCAGAAATTCGTTTATAGACTTGCCATCAAAGTGTGATTTCCTCAGGTAACACCGATACTGCTGCAATGCTTCCTTGAAAAGCACAAGCAAGCTTTGCTCGTCATGACTATCCAGATTGACCCTCGCCTAGTTACAACAATGTAATGTAAATCATTGATGTGTTCAATCAGCAGAAAAAAGGAAAATAATAGCCATGAATAATAGCACTTGCACGTAAGTTGGACAGGAATATGTGAAAATGGTGTTTGTCTTCACAATAATCTTCCCATGATGGGAATATATGCACGTAGTCCCTAACAACATTGAAAGCATTATCTTTTAAACTGGGAATAAATGGAATGGGGTTCCAATCTGCAGGAATTGGCCGTCTCTGCAGTTGGGATAGGTCTTCGGCCGGTGGACTTGCTGTACTTTTTGCTGGAGTGGGATTTTTCTGTGGTATAACTGGTGCTATGGCAAATGAAATCGGTACCTTTTGCTGGAGTGCAGGTCCTGTGTGGTGGGGCTAGTGGTGTGGCCAGTGAAGTATGGGTACAGTCTGCTGGAGTCGGTCCTACGTTTTGTGTCACTGGTTGTACAACCAATATAAGTGGGGTGCTGTCTGATTTCTCCGGCACCACCACGTTTTCAAGGACTTTGCTGGTGCTTCTTCAGGTTCGGCAATCACCCTCTTCCTTTTTGATGTCTGATGCACAAGAACAACATTTGAGTGAAAAAACATGGTATGATGACAGATGGAATATGTATTGATAATGGATGGGCATGGCATCTCGACATATATGATGAGTAAACTAAGTAGATGGCGGTGCAACAAAGTAGAAGGAATGTAAGACAACATATGCAAGATACCCGCAATCAATAAAATATTGCCAAATTAGAACAGGCACCTTGATGGGTGAACAGGACAGGCCATCTGCCTTTGACTCCTCGAGGTTAGAATAGTCATTAGGATGATATTCTGAACAAGAATCAACAGGTGGGGAGCGTATGAGTTTCATTGCATCCAGAATGGCACTCAATGCCTTGGTGCCAATTTTGTAAGTCATTGCAGTGTTTAGCTTCAAGAGTGGACTGCTGCTAGTGCGACACAAAGCAGCTACACAGATCATAGTGTAGATATAACGGGAAAACCTTAAGCATCAAAGTAAAATCAGCAAAGTGGAACTTGCTGGAATATATGTGCTAGTATTGCCAGTACGGCTAGAAAGGCTTTGCATACCATCTCTCTTCAAGTGAAGGTGCGGTACTGTTAATATCAATGTAACTCTCAAAGGCGACACAGCTCCCCGCATTTCCTTGCTATTCTTATAGGATTCAAGTGGGCAGGCCACTACAAATCTATTCCTATGTTTACAAGATCCTACGAATCAAAGAGGCTCAAAGTGTCCATCACAACCGACCGTATAGACCTCTACACTGCAAATGTCCCTGCTCATCTTCAGTACAAGGAACATACTGTACTACTATCATACTCCCTCCGTTCCAAAATATAAGTCTTGGTAGAGATTTCCACTATGGATCACATACAGATGTATCCAGGTACATTTTAGAGTGTAGATTCACTCATTTTGCTCCATATGTAGTCCATGATGGAATCTATACAAAGACTTGTATTTAGGAACGGAGAGAGTACATATTAAAGAAGAACGGAAGAGGAACATGGTAAAGAAGAGCAAGCAGATTTTGGATAATAAAATGTTGGTTGCGCAGTGCCCACACATGATGAACCAGAGCGCATTAAGAATGCAACTCCTAGCTGTCTCTCGACCATTTCAGGCGGTTGGATGAAGATCCTACATCTCTTAACCCTTCTTCTTCCTCGTCTCTGATTCTTCCCATACAGAACACCGCACGGGCCGCCGGCCGGACCACCGGCCCCCACCGCCTGTGTTCCTACGCCACCCCCACCCCCACCCCAACCCCCACCCGCGTCGAATTTTCTTCGTTCGGCGAGGCCCCACAACCACCCGAGCCCCTTCGATCGCACCGGCGAACTCCGGCAAGCTCTGAAAAATCGACTGACCCAATTTTGAAATTTAGTCTACTGTGATTTAACTAGTGTGGAATATAAAAGGGGAAAACCATAAGCATTGCGAGTATGGTGTTGAGCGTGCCATGGCGGATCTGAAGGTGCAAACCGGACAAAGGCAACTTCGCAACCAAGATAAGAAATCAGAGTAAAGTAGTGGCGATCTATTTTCTTGCTGCGATAAATAAGTTGAGCAGATACGAAAGAGTACCGCCTCTGGTGCGGCGCCGTGTAGGCATCTGCTGAGAATTTGATGGTGCTGCGGTAGCGATGGCTGTCGTCGGCATGGAAGCAGATCTAGGAGGGTAGACGGTGGCGGCGGGGCGTGGTGGACGAGACGGTCGTAGGAGCGGCGCCGGCAAGGTGGACGACGGCGGGGATGAATCGAGAGGACGTGATGCAAGGATCCCGGTCCGAAGCCGTAGATGAGAGAGGTCGATCTCTTGTAATGGACGACGGCGTCGGGGTATCAGCTCCGGCATGGTAGAGGAGGACGGTGGTGTATGGGGTGGTGGACGGCGGTGGACGGAGGAGGGTGGGGTGGAGAGGGTGTTTTGGCGCCCACGGAGTACGAATGGGGAAAAGGGAGGTAGAGAGGAAGGGGGAACCATGTATTCAGGGCATGCTTGTCTCAAATGCGAGGAAATTTACAAACTTAGCCCCGTTTCAAATTTCTACTACATCACAACAACACTAGTGGGTCGGGGATAGGACGGTAATCTCGCATACACCGAATATTTGCCGACGAGAGTTTGTTTTTGGCGCCCAACATGTATGAATATGAATCGGGGAAGGAGTTGATTTCAGCCGAGGACACACTGTGTTTTGGCACCCACCGTGTATGAATCCGGGTGAGAGGCGGTTACGTCACGTTTGGGTGAAATTACAAACCTACCCCTATCGAAACCTATAGAAATCCAGCATATAGGCTTTGCGTGGCAGGGATAGGCAGCACTGATTTCCATCTCACAGATTTTGGTTCCAGGCGGTTACTGCGACTTTCCTCGCTTCGTTCAAATTTTGCAGAGTGCATGTTTACCGTGCCAACTCAATTTGAATCCCGTTTGTATTCTATTTTTTTCGGGCGGGATCCATTTTCAATTGGAATTACATTCTATATACATCATTTTTATATATACTTTCAAAAGCACAACACCATTTGTACATAAATATGGTTTACAAATGGCATGATCTCAGATTCATAAGGTTGTATCCATCAATTTGGATTTTCAAATATTTGAAACCACTTTATGTTGAAATCCAATGTATGCATTCCTCGCTAACTGTCTCCAATTAATGTGTGTTTCATGCGGTTTTTTTACTTCTCAAACATGTATAATGTGTTTCACACACGCAACATATAGTGTAATCCCGTTTAGACATTAATTGCATATAAACCATGCATTGTTTGTAATTGAAGAATCTATGGATCACCAATATTGATAAACTATATAACATTACATGTGTGCCCAAATTCAAATGAATATGCATGTTTGATACACCAATTTGCGTTATGATATTATCGATGTCGTGATCTCCAGTTTAAATATTTGAATCCCCTTTAATCCAGATATTCGTCTCATATAGCTATCACTCATGCTTATA
Source organism: Triticum monococcum (assembly GCA_034509565.1). NCBI lineage: Eukaryota > Viridiplantae > Streptophyta > Magnoliopsida > Poales > Poaceae > Triticum > Triticum monococcum. The sequence goes on from CM067846.1 coordinate 492,511,147, forward strand.
TAGGACTATCTCTATGGACCTATACACGTTCATCGTCTCTCAGGTATCTCTTGTGCTACCTGTATGTCGACAATGATCTTTTATCTTCGTAACACACTGACGGTACTCTCTCCCTCGACCTTCATCACTCTATCTCTCTCTAAGTATATCTCGCTCCCTGCTATGTGTCTCTAACTATGATTCTCCATGTGGAATCTCTTTCTCTTACACAAACACAAAACTTTGTCTCCCGGGGTCTCATTTCTCTCTATTATTCCCATGTGTGCCACTCGCACACCCCTCATACATAGATGTCTTTCGCTCCTTAGATATGAGAACCTACAACTCTTCCTCATCGATATCTCTTTCTCACACACAAACAAAAACTCTGTCTCCTAGGGTCTCATATTTCTCCATTGTTCTCTTGTATGTCGCTCACACACACCCTCTCTCCCTAGAGATATCTTGCGTTCCCTCGTATGTCTCTCTAGCTATCACTCTCGTTGTGAAATATCTTTCTCTCTCGCAGACACAAAACTCTGTCTCTCTGGATCTCATTTCTCTCTGATATCTGTTTGTATGTGACTCACACGCACCCTCTCTCTATCTCTCTCACACCCACACACATAACCCAGCCTTCTGATCCACTCGACTCCTATCTCTAACGCACACTAGCTAGCATCTTTATCTTCCTATTTATCTGTTTCTCCATCAACCTTCTTTCTCGCCCTCACTCTTGATTCCTATCACGCATAGTACATATGTTTCTCTCTACATGCAGTCAAGTGCCCTCTCACACACATATATAACTTCACCCTTTGAACCACCCGACGGTCATCTCCAACACCAAGACTAGCAGATGTCCCTCTAGCTAGCATCTCCATCTCTGTATCTATCTGTAGTTTCTCCGTCAACATTTCTTTCTCGCACGGAGTCTTGCTTCCTATCACTCACACTATATATGTCTCTCCATACATATGCATTTATAGGTTGGTCTTTTTTGCACAATCGTTGCGCCTCACTCCCTCTGCTCGCCATAGATGCATGCTCCAGCCCACACCACTATCTTTTAAAGACAAAAACACATGCTCAATTGTTGGGACTTCTTCCATGCATTCTCACATGCATGCATATTGTCATACCGATCCGTCTCTCCCATGTCGTTGATCTTATGACGTATGTCTTCTTTCTTTTATCTCGATCATGCGCCGCGCACACACACACACATCCCACGTATACATGTATACCTCTCACACATGCACGTTCAAGGTCTCTATGTCTCCGTACGTAGTTAATTACCCTCAATCCTAACGCCATGTCGAATCGTTCTCCTCTTTTGTGCACATAACTTCCGCCTAGATTGGTAAAACACACACTCACACTTAACAATCTCCTTCTAGCTATCCCCCCCGCCTCTCACTCTTCCCCCTTAGTTTAATTCCCGCCCACATGCACCATCGATATATAGTAGTCTTCCTCGGTGTCTCTCGAACAAACACGCTCTCTCGAAGTCGACTCTCTCATGCATATAGGTCCTAATGCGTTTTTCGAGGCTAACTTTGACCAAACGTTAGAGCAATAATATATGCCATGCAACTTACACAAAGCATACCTTCAATTTTGTATGTCAAAGGAGCTTCCAATAATATAATTTGCATAGTATACATCTCATGTGCTATTAATCTTGTCAATAGTCAAAGGCTGTCTTGAAAAACACATTAGGCCCTATATAGATGGAAGGAGGGAGTAGGTCCCATGCAAAAAATGAGAATAAAATTCAAACATCTGGGCATCATGGCTTGGTCGATAACATTGAGAAACTTGGTTTTAAAATCATGAAACTTGGCATGGTGTCATGTCATGGTAGTACCATGCCATGGTAAAAAAGTTGGCCGAATAGGAACAAATTTTGGTATAAGCTTCTTGCAAATCGGAGCTTCTCTCAAGAAGGCTCGTGGTTCTGGGAGGGAACGTGTCACCTTTGTGTGCATAATTCGAATTTGAAATAAAAGCACATGTTCTAGTGCACCAAAGTTGGTTGAAAAATCACATGTGTGTCCTCGGGTAAATTTCTAGGTTCCATGCAAGAAATGGGAATGAAATTCAAAATTCTGGGCGTCATGGCTGGGTTGGAAACATTGAGAAACTTAGTTTTTTAATTCCTGTAAATCCAAAACACGCATGAAAATAATGAAACTTGGCTTGGTGCCATGACATGGCACCAACATGCTGTGGTAAATTTGCAGTCCGATTTGCGAAGGCGCACACATTAACAATCAACAAAGTCATTTTGGAAGAAGTGCTGTCACATTACAATCGGAAACATAAGTATTATTGAAACCGTGGGTGTTCTACTTACTAGTACCATTTACGTGCCACCACGCATCCCCTTTTTTATTAGCTAGGAGGCGACGTGCAGGGTAGCTATTTGAGTACGAGAGGCGTGCGATTAGACCCCTGCGCGTGCTTATCGGGAGGAGAGCCCTTTGACCTCCATCTGCCGTCCACCTCTCTCCCAAGGTCTCCATTAATGGCGCCCGAGCCTCTGTTTAATGGCGTGGCTATGTCTCACTCGACTGAGATTTAAGAGAGAAAAAAGAAAATCTGAAAGCACGTATCTTGATGTAAGATCCGACGGACCTATATAGCATCTGCTGCGACTTATAGCAAGATTGATGAATATATAAGGACGGTTAATTTTTTTTGATCAAAGAAGGGCTTGCCCCTTCCGATTTTCATTACTGATGACCACCACAATTCACAAGAAGTCCAGCACAACTCCAGCCTAACACGAAGGACTAAAAGCTACCAGATTGAAATCTCAACATCCCAAGAGGCCAACAAAGGCCAAACATCCGCGCTAGAACCCAACATTTCACAACCGACGACACAATCCACATCCTAAACCGATTATTACATCAAAAGAAACTGGGAAACTAGTCTCCGCGGCGAGCGGCAATGAGCTCTTTCGTGTCCTCAAGACGCTGCTTGAGAACATCCATGGATTCCTCCACCAGCCTTTGTCGCTCGTTGTGGAGCATGTCATTCTCGTCCATAAGTTTCTTCAACAAGGCACTAGTCTCCTCCTGCAGGTCTGCACTTTGGACGATCTTCTCCCTCAGCAGGTCGCGCTCGGCCCGGAGCCTCTCATTGCCCTCCCTTAGTTGCCGGATGATGCCGGTAGCCTGTTCAAACAAGGCTACCATGTCATCCTGCAACCTTGCCGAGCAGGAGATCTGATCCGTCTGGCTATGGACGATTGCATGCATGCGCCTGTAATAGTCGTCGCGTGCCCACGAGAAATTTTCCCAGGCCGCCGCGGCGTGGCGGGACATCTCTACTGTATTCGTGGCACGGCGGGACATCTCTGCTGCTTCTGCAGCGTGGCCGGACCAGTCTGCTGCATCGACGGCGCGGCGGGACCTCCGTGCTGCTTCAGCGGCACGGCGGGACCTCTGTGCTGCTACTTCCGCGCGGCGGGACATGTCGGCTGCTCTCGCAGCGAGGCGGGACATCTCTCGTGCTTCCGCTTCCATGCTCGCCTCTCCCTGGTGGCAATCTCTCGACCCAGAACTCACGCTGGCCATGGCAGACGCAAGGGAAGGGTGCTGAATGACTTGTTCGTTTTTGCGGATGAGGAGTTGAGGAGAAATGTGTAGTCATCTTGGCATACTAGTATTTATAACCGAGTACCAATACGCTCCTAAGTGGGAAACCGTTTAGGTTGTGATCGGTGTGAACAGGTTTGCAATTCAATATAGCGTGGAGTAATTTGGAATGTGACGAGACGCAAGCTCAAAATTTATTGACGGTTCTAGTATCGAAGTGCGGCACTATTCCCAGATGGAGTACTTCTTTTTCTACTCCCTCCTTTCCGGTTTTATAGGGCTTATCTCAAAATTTGAGTTTTTCCATTTTATAAGGCTCAATTTGGTTGTCCCCAACACACGTTCAGATTCCCAGGTGCATTAAATCATTGCATGCAAGTATTAAGAGAAAATTGACCAATGCATGTACTTTATGCATGCATTGCAATTAATGCATTAAACCTATCTCTCGGGACTTCTCGCACGCACCATCGTGCCACCCACAAAAACTTGTACTCTGAGTTTAGTACTATGTTATACAGGAAGAGAAGAGGTGCACGCATGCACTCGTCCTTTCACACATGCGTCTATTTTTTCTCGAAAAGGAGGATGATGACCCCCGGCCTCTGCATCTGGGAGTCACACACGCAAATTATTGAAATATATCGAGTGCAGTGCTTTGATGTGTCCTATCAACTCGTACATCAACGAGAAGTTTGATTATCCTCTCCCTCGCAGACTTAACTACACATGCCTTTGGCTGTATGACAGGTTGGCCACACATCTGTAGGGCCCACCTGTCATACAGGCAAAGGCAGGAGCGTCCCTCCCTCGCCCATGAGCGTGGTGGCTGGCAAGACTAGAAGAAGCTTTCGCTACACGCTCTCCCTCCCGCACGCGGTGGACATGCAGCAGTTCAATCGATGTCAGATGGCCAGAAGCGTACTGTAGTACTCCTCTAGTGCAGTAGTATTCCATCATTGTTTGACTTCCCGAAGAGGCGAAGAGCCAAGCGCAGCTCGGACGCTCGTGCGGCAGTTTCATGTGTATAGTAGTCTAGGATAGCGTGTACCGTGCCTGTAAGCTTAAAATCGTTGGGGTCGGCTCCATGCTATGTGGCCGTCTCGAAGTTTTAAAAAGAAAATTAAAATAGTCTTCTGGCCCTACCCGAAAACTGTCGCGCGTACTGCCCAGGAAAAGCCTCGCCCTCAACTTTTAACTACGTGAAACAGTTCGAGCTTGTTCGTTCTATATAAATACAGTACTTACTGTATGTTTATTCACCCGTGGGGTTGTTCAATGAATGGAGGGGCGGGGAGCACAAGTGAACAATACTGTAGTACTACTAGTAGTAAGTAGGAGTCGTACAGTAGTCACTTTAAATAGAGAGCTTCTTTTCTTTAATGCCACGTACACAAATTGAAACGCTTGCTGTGGAGAGAAAAAAGATAATCACTCCACTATATATGGACGCAGGGGCCTGAGCGCTTGCTTCACTAGGGTTGCTCTCTTCATTCTCTCATCCTCTCCAGATATAAACAAGACAGCGGTAGCGACATTTCCTCTCTGCTCACTGCTGGTCACAGATCCGGTCGGATCCCTTTGGCCGGTGTGTGTAGAGGACTAAAAGGTGCATCGTTCACGCGGTCATCGCCGCCGAGGGAGGAAACCCACAGCTGCCGGAGGGGCCCGATCCTCTGCCCATGCCGTTCTCTCCGACACATGGTCGGCTCGGGAGGTCCTCCGACCCTTCTTCCCCCCTGCCGTATTGTCCGCAGATTCGACCTGCCGCCGCCGACATCCCGGCGACCCTCAGGTATAAGTTCTTCAAAAGCGGCCTTGCTCTACTGCCCCAGCTCCCCACGTGTCTGCATGTGCATCTTTTTCTACTCCCATCAGCTCTTCCAAGGCCACCTAAATTTTTAGTATTATTAGAGGTAAAACTACTTCATGCATTCGAATCTAGGGATTTGTTCAAACAACGAAGAAAGGGGGGAAAGTTGTAGCATGAATCCAGGACTTGATTCAAAGAGGAAATAATATGGTGAAAGTAGTAGAGACCGGATACCCAACCAGTCTCTTGGTTGAAAAGGGAAATAATGGGAAAACGCAGTACAAACTGGATAAGGAACAGATCTATTATTGGTTGAAAAAAGGATAGAAAGTGGCGGCTGGTGGACAAATCAACAGAGTATGTCCAGGATTAGATTTCCTGCCATCTCATAGTAAAAGGTCTCTAGGATTAGATTTGCTGCCCTCACATAGTAAAAGGTCTCAGGATTAGATTTGCTGCCCTCACATAGTAAAAGGTCTCCAGGATTAGATTTGCTGCCCTCACATAGTAAAAGGTCTCCAGGATTAGATTTTCTGCCCTCACATAGTACAATGGCACTCCTGCTGTTTTCCCAAGTATGATAAGTAAGTTGCTCATTTACGCTGCTGAGTGTCCTAGTTTCCTGTTCCCACGGTCCCATGCCCTTAAACCAACTCTTTTAGCTGCTGTTGATTTACTGTGTCTGGTAAACAAGCAATGCCACCATTAAAGCAATCCCATATTTGAGGAATCTCATTGTTGTTCGTAATGCTTCTGGTAACACGAAGCATCGCTGACGTTTTAAAATTTCTATTGTCCTTGTGTGATTTCCATGAACATAATTAAGATGCTTCTTTTCATTTTGTATATGTTTCGTATATTCTTATTGACCAGCAACTGTTTACTTTCTATCTTTTTGTGCAGATAGGGATATCCATTTCACCTTGTTGCTATTGTGACCTTTTGGTGAACTGCAGAAAACACTTTTTTTGGAATGAGTGTCTTGTGAAGTTCAACTAAAATGTCACGTGGGCAACATCTCTCAATTTTGGTGGAACTACACAAAATGGTGATTGGAGTTTCCAAAATCTCCGTCAAGTTCTGCTGGTAATCTCATGCAACATTTTATTAGCCTTTGCAAGATGGAGCCATCACTGTCACCACAATGGCACTTTATTTTAGTGGAACTGCACAAAAGGATAAGAAAATTATAGTTGCACCTTACATGAGCCGGACAGCCAACCTTAATGTTCCTCAGTTTTAGTGCAACTACTAAAGAAGAATCTGCCAGCTCACAAGAGCAAGTACTTCTTGCTAGCTGAATGATGCAATCTTTGCTTCATTTCAGGTGAACTGCAGAAAAAGGCGCATGAATTGAATCATGGAACTCCAGGCAGACCTCATCCAAGTAGAGCTGGAGGTTGAGTTCAAGGAGGCCGCTATTAAAGCGAAATCATGCTCTCCTGTCTCCTTGTTTGTGCTGTGCAAACATGCTGTGCAAACATGAATACTCAACTACAGATGTTGTGACGGTCAAGAGCATTCGCCAAGTTCTTCGATTGTATGACATGGCTAGCCAAGATGGATTTAATCCCGATATTCACTTTATCAAAAGGCTCTAATGGGTTGGTTTTGAATCTTGCAAGCTGGGAATCAGTGAGATGTGTAGGCATCTTTGTTGTACTTATTATTTGGATCTTATTTGTTGGTTCTGAATCTTGCAAGCTAGGAATCAATGAGATGTGTAGGCATCTTTGTTGTACTTATTATTTGGATCTTATTTGTTGGTTCTGAATCTTGCAAGCTGGGAAACACGGCATGATGGTGCAGAGGACAACAACCATAACAAACAGTTCAAACTCCATAGTATTATCTTTTGTGAAAGTCCGACAAATGTGATGATCGTGTGCGTCCTGAGAATAATAATTCTAATTGTCGTGCATGTTGATCCTGTGGTACTGATAGAACGAGCGAATGCATTGCTTGTTTTAAGTACAAATTTCTATTAAAGCTAATTAAATTTAAGTAAAGTGACCACTAACTCCTGTTATTACAGTACCAATATAGACCCGCACGTGAACCGACGTGTGGCCGAGGGTGCATCTTCTGCCGGGCGTGCAACGGACGAGGGAGGGGTAGTAACTATTGTCGCTTGTACACACTTAGCCTACTGTTGAATCCAGCTCCCCAAGAGCTGAAAAACGAACTGCTGTCGTCGCCTACACACTCGTTCACTCGAAGAGACTCCAATGGCGATCCGAGGGGTGAGCCTGCTGGATATGGACTTCAGCAAGGAGTTCCCCTTTGAGTTAGCCATTCAGTCCTATGGCTGCACCAAGTTGAATGTGATGTACACCAACGATACAGACTCGGTGAAGCTCTGCCTCGCCTCAGTCCTATGGCTGCACCAGGTTCTGGAGCATTCGCCCGTTTCATCGGCAGCGCCGACTGCACCTTCGCTACGGTGGAGAGAAGGAAGAACGCGACGATTCGGCCATCTGGTGCAACAAGCTTGTCGACATCCAGAAGCAATACAAGATCATCAGCAATGGGCAGGAGAAGGACTCTGTGGTTGACCTTGCTGAGACCATCATCGACCCCTGATACACCAACATGAAAGAAGATGACCTGAACACGTGGGAGGTACCTCTGAATGTAGCCTACATAACCTACGCGGCCAAGGGCGCATATGCATGCTACGACATGTACATGCAGATCTTGTACATGAGGGCGTGTCTGCTTCCCGTAACCGACGAGTACACGGACAGCCGCAGCGTCATGATCAAGCGTGCCAGGAAGGTCTAGATGTTGTACTTTATCTGTTTATAAGCACCTTTATCATGTGAGTGTTTCATGCATTAGCCTATGTGTCGTAATTATCTGTTTTGTCTGAAATATTTCTTTTAAGAACCCATTAACCTGATTGCTTTTTTAGTGGCAATTTTCTTATGTATGTAAACTAGTTCACTTGTCCGTAAAAAAACTAGTTCACTCGGCTGCCGTGCTTTGAATCTCCTTCCTCCCGACATATTCCCCTCCTCAGGTGGACCCAACAGGTCTCTGAATTTTCTCCCACTTTCTTTTTCGATGTAAACTGAGTTTTCTCCCAGTACTTTCCCCTAGAACCAACTCAACTGTCCCACGTTTAGCCTAAAAAATAATAATACCCCACATACTATTAACTCATCAAATTAAAATGATATTTTATTTCATAAGTTGAAAGTTCTTACAAAATAATAATAATAATAATTGTTTATATATAACTTGGCAAGTTAACTCCTAGTGATTGCGTACATAAGCTTGCAAAGATTTTACTGACGTGCAATCATGTGTTTATGTTTTTATAACATTTCTCCGTCTAGCCCAACATGATATTTTCACCCAACCCAGCAAGTCCGCGGCTTTCGAGAAAAATGCAAATGGGATTTAAATGGGCTGCATAGATGCTACATCATTCTTTCACCCAGCCCACCAAATGGACTAAAAAACAAATGGACTGACAGCTGGGTCCACGGCCACAGCCTAGTTTTTTGTGATTTGCCAAGTAAGTCGCTTTGTCAGGCCTGTTGGGCTGCAAATATTTCAAGACGAGGAGAGCTTTCATTCGGCTAGCCGAGAAAATGGCCCATCAGTAAGGAGAAATGGGTTGTACATTTTTAAAACACATCAAACCGGCAATTAGTTTCAAATATCTTTTTTTCATTTCGAGATTTTAAATTACATTATTTTTTATGCGTGGAGAATTTGTTGGATTTTATATTGATATACATTTATTTTTAAAATCAGTTTGAATGTGAGTCGAAATTTCGGGATTAAAAACAGTTCGAACCGCACCGAAATATGCAAAATTTTGTATAATTTTTTAACCGTGGCCACAATATGGGTTGTAATGCTAACAAAAAGAATATGGGCTCCAAAAAAACCTTAAGAATTAGCAAATGGGTTGTATGCTGTTTTCCGCAGATTTGAGGCTTTCCTAAAAAAAAGGTTGATGCACAAGCAGTGACTGTTGGATGGCCATCCAACGGCCGTCGTGCTTCTTCAATATCTGCTCTTCCTGCTCCAGTCGCTCAAACAGGCACCAACGGGACTGCCTACTCCCTCCTCCCCGCAGCCGGCTCTGCTGCTGGGCAGGCCTCACCGCCCCACCGTACTCCCATCGCTGGCCTAGCCATCCCTCTACTCACCCACACCTGCTGTTATTCTCCGGCGATGGCAGACGAACCAGTAAACCCTCGTACAGTCATACTCCCCTCCGCGTGGGAAACAACTGCCGAGTCTTCCCTGCCTCCATGTCATTCCCTTCCTAGGCCTCGCCGTTGTCCACCGCCCTGGTGCTCTCGGCGCGGCCTGGTCAACGTGGTCAACGACCGAGATGCATCTGAAGTGGACTGTACGTGGAGAGGCCAACAGCTGGGTCCATGGCCGCATGCAAGGTAATGCCTCCTTATTACGCGCCAAATAATGATTCCTCCACCTGACATCAGGGACCCACCGTAAGGGCCTCTGTATTTCGCAAAAAAACGTTACCGCCGCTGACAGCTCGGACCCACCAGCTATATTTTCGCACGCAAGGAAGTGCCTCCTTATTACGCTCAAAATAATGAATACCCCCTGCTAGCTGGGACCCACCTTGGTGGGAGGCTGACTTGTGGGCCTACTAAGTTGACGGGGATGGAGGGCTTTGTCAACTCAGTCAATATGCACGATTCTACCTCCAGTGACCGCACGATGTCCATCCAACGGCCGTAGTGCTTCTTCAACCTCTGGTCTTCTTGCTCCAGCCGCCCAAACCAGCGCCGGTCGTGCCTCGTGCTCCTGCCTCCCATGGCCGGCTGCGATGCGGCGGAGGCCTCACCGCCCCCTACTACTCCCACCGCTGGCCAGGCCATCCCTCTACTCACCCACACCCCCTGTTATTCTATGGCGACGGCAGCCTCACACCGCAGCGAACCAGTGAACCCTCGTACTCCTCTACGCGTGGGCATCCACTGCCGCATCTTCCCCGGCTCCACGTCGTCCCCTTCCTAGGCCTCGCCGTCGTCCACCGCCCTGGTGCTCTCGGCGCGGCGTGGTCAACGTGGTCAAGGAACGACTTCCATCGGACGTGGACTGTACGTGGAGAAGCTGACAGCTGGGTCCACGGCCGCAGCAAGGAAGTGCCTCCTTATTACATGCAAAATAATTATTCCTCCACCTGACAGCGGGACCCACCGGACGGGCCACCATATTTCGTGAAAAAAACGTTTCTCCCTGACTGCTGGGACCCACCAGCTACATCTTCGCACGCAAGGAAGTGCGTCCGGGCAAAAAAAATGATTCGCCCCCTGACTGCTGGGACCCACCAGCTACATCTTCGCAGGCAAGGAAGTGCCTGACAGTCGGGACCCACCTGGTCGAAGCGTACGTAGCGTTGTGATTCTAGTCGGGAACGTGTATGTACATACTCGTCGATGTAGAGGCGCGCACATGTCGTAGTAGAGGCGCGCACGTAGCATTTACACGTACGTACAGCGGACATGGTGCAAGAAAGAAAATACGGTCACGTATGTGTACATACGGGCGGGGTCTCGAATGCCTACTCGCGCATACGTACGACCAGGGCTCGTGTACATGGCTGGGTCGGAACAGAGAAACAACATCGTCGTCGTGTTCATGGGGAGGCAACGAAATGCGTCGTGTTCATGGGGAGGCAATGGAATGCGTCGTGTTCATCGAGAGGGCTTGGACGAAACAAGCGATGGAAATGAGGCCTGGCATACCGCAGAACGGAGGAAACGGCCTTGTGTTCGACCGGCCATGTTCGAAATGGGATCCTGTTTATCGGGAGGGGTCTGGCGTACCACAAAACGGAGGAAACGGACCTCCTACGGTCGAAATAGGGGTCCTGTTGATTGGGAGGGGTGTGGCGTACCGCAAAACGGAGGAAACATACTTGTGTTGGAGCGCTACGGTTGAAACGGGTCCTGTTCATCGGGAGGGGTGTGGCGTACCGCAAAACGGGATTCCACAGGATACTGTTCATCTCCACCGTCGACCTCCTCCAGCCTCCATGGGCTCCTGTTCATCCAGCCTCCACCGCGCGCTACTCCACCGGCTACTGTTCAACCACCCCTCCACTGTCTACTGTTCATCCAGCCCTCCACACCACGGGGTCCTGTTCAACCACCCCTCCACGGGCACCCCTCCACCATCTACTGTTCATCTAGCCCTCCACACCACGGGGTCCTGTTCAACCACCCCTCCACCTTCTACTGTTCATCCAGCCCTCCACACCACGGGGTCCTGTTCATCTACCCCTCCACCGTCTACTGTTCATCTAGCCCTCCACCACACCACGGGGTCCTGTTCATCCCGAGGCAATGCCACCGCTCACTGTTCATCCAAACCGCCCCGCAACACTCACTGTTCATCCCATCGATCGGCTTCGGTTAGCAGCAGTAGCGAAGGAATCGCTCGATCGGGTTCAGTTAACAGCCATCGATCGATCGCTCGGGTTCAGTAACGTGTAGCCTGCAGTGCAATCGCTCGGGTTCAGTTAGAGCCCAACGCCTCGCTCGGGTTCAGTTAGAGCCAACGCCTCGCACACACACACGTATGTGTATGAGAGAAACGCGCATCGCTCGGCCCCCGACCTCCCACCGTAACCGGGAACTCCCCGAAATTTTCCTCCCCCTCACTTCTACCACGGTTTTTTCCGTCATGAACGGCCCAAAGAATGTCATGCAACTGCGTCTCCGGCCCGCCCAGGACGAAAAGCCCATTTTCTATCATGATTTTTTGTCATAGAAGTAGGAGCCCACCACATCTATGATGATACCTGGTTTTGTCACAATTATCGTCATACAAGTGTCATATGTATGACATAATTTTTTTTCGTTCGGCCCAAAATGTCACGGATGTGTATTTTTTTGTAGTGATATAAGAGTTGCTAATCGTTGTCAAGCAACATCCACGACGCCAAGAAATTCAGCGAATTAAATAAAGTGAACCCAGAGAAGACAAGCGGGAGGAAATATGATGTGCATACGGTGATAGGATGGGAATATCTAGGAAGTGATGAAGGTGGAGATTTGCAGTGGAGATGGGTGGAGTGATGGATGGAGGTGAGAGGTATGAAGACGAGATGAAGATGTGTGTTAGTGTGTGGCAGGAGGTAACACACCATTTGAATCAGTTAGAGAGTATGTTCTCTTGGATTAAATGGTGGGTGACACACATAGAAGAACAACAAAAATATACATACACTGTTGAATTATCTTAACATTGTTCCGGTGTTGGGTTGTAGTCCATAAGAAGCACGTCTAAAATACAATTAATATTTTGTCTCCCATGGCAACGCGCGGGCATTCAACTAGTCGAACTATAAAGCAAAAACTCTATCAGAAACCAACAAACTATGTTCTCAGTCAACTTTTGCAACTACAATTCATCATCTTTTTAGGAAGAGTCACGTGCGGAGCCTTTAGTCAATTCCACATACTCAACCATCATATAGTCTTCTATGATTGCTGACACTCACCTTGTACCCATGAGCAAAACATTTCAACCGGACACATTGGAAGATAGGGGCTTATGGTTTCGCCTCCCAACATACTCACCTCAAGGGTGATGTCAACAATAATAACTCATGCCACCCATATTCAGCTGGACATATGTGCCTAGATCTTTCCTCACCACATGATGCTTGCCAAAGGAGAAAAATAAAAAGGAATAGAGAGAAAAACTTTGACTCTTGCATAAAAGTAAAGGATAGGCCCTTCGCAGAGGGAAGCAGAGGTTGCCATGCGCTTATTTGTTTGTATGCTCAATCCCTTAGTGCAAAAGAACATCATGTTACATTGCCCCTTGTGATAGCGACCTTTATTATGCAGTCTGTCACTTTTATTCTTCATCATCACAAGTTCGTGCAACGCTCAATTTTCTCTTATACTAAATGATCTCACACTTTTAGAAGCAATTTTTATTTACTTTTTGCACCGATGACAACTTACTTGAGGGATCTTGCTCAATCCCTAGGTAGGTATGGTGGACACTTGAAGATAAGATTTGGGTTTAAGGGTTTCTGGATGCACAAGTAGTATCTCTACTTAGTGCGGAATTTTTGGCTAGCAAAGATAGGGGAAAGCACCACATGTTAAAGGATCTATGACAATATGACTTCTATGTGAATATGAACAAACATAAATCATTAAGTTATCTTCCTTGTCCAATGTCAACAATTTTGGCATATAATATTTTGATGAGGGCTCACAATCGCAAAAGATTTCTAGGATAGTATATTTATATGTGAATCTTCTCTTCCCTTATTAATTCTTTCATGAGTTGCATCATTGACTAATGCTATGTTTGTCAAACTCTAATAAAATTTTCTACTTATACTTTTCCTTATGTGGTGCCATCACCTACCATAGGATTAGTATATAATCTTTTCTTTATTTATTTCCTTTCTTTTATTTGTTTTCACTTTTTATTTATTTTATTTTATTTGCAACATGAAAGTAAAGAAAGCAAAAACTCAAATTAATCTTTATTATATAACTTGCACACGATTATATGGATAGATCACTAAGCAAACTCTCAAGGAAGAAAGTATCGAACTAAACTTTTATTGATCTAAAGCAAAAGGATCAAACTAAAATAAGTAAAAGCAATAAGATAGCGGGATGATACGATACCAGGGCACCTCCCCCAAGCTTGGCGGAAGCCAAGGGGAGTGCCCATACCCGATACTCAGTTCTCTTTTGGTGGTAAAGAAGGTAATGGTGGTGAAGAAGAAGAGATCTTGTCCTCAAATTTCCATGGCAGTGGTGGTGGTGAGAAAGTGGAGGGTTTCCCCTTTGCTTCCTCTAGTTTCTGACGAAGAATAAAATTGTCTATCCTCAACTCGTCATTATCCATCTCGAGTTTTATTATCTTCTTGCATAATGCCTCCATGCTCTCATTTTTGAACCGGGAGGAACCGATTCTTCTTATTCTTCTTCGGAGGTCCAGCTATAGTGCCCCTCATCCCCAAAGGACTTGGGATTTGTGATGAGATCAACAACATAGCTCTCACCCTCAGAGTCTTGGGAAGACATATTTTCAGGTCTACGCAGAAAACAACAAAAAAAGAGAACATATGATTTCTCCGCGATGTGGTGATCAACAGGTTCGGGAAGTATACATAGATTTTTTTATCTTGGAGGACAAGTATATGGTAGAAAAACGGAGTACGGGAGGTGTCCCAGGTGGGCACAACCCACCTGGGCGCGCGAGGAAAGCCTGGTGTGCCCTAGTGTCTTGTGCCCACCAGGGGACACTTCCTAGAAGTTTCTTTATTCCTAAAATTCTTAAATATTCCAAAATTGATAAAAAATATTTTTGCAGATTTTTTGGAGTCCGTTTACTTACCGTATCACGTACCTCCTTATTTTCACGATTCCGGAGTGTTCTGGAAGGACCCTTTTATGTGTTCTTCCGGTGTCAAAGTTTGGATAATATTACTTTCAACATTAATAGGCGTACCTGAGATATAATGCTTTATTCGTTGCCCATTGACAACCTTCGGGTTAGTACCTTCAGAATTATTTATTTTGATGGCTCCAGACCGGTAAACCTCCTCGATGACGTATGGGCCTTCCCATTTTGAGATGAGGTTTCCTGCAAATAATCTGAAACGAGAGTTGTACAAAAGAACATATTCTCCGACTTTAAACTCACACTTTTGAATTCTTTTGTCATGCCATCTTTTAACTTTTTCTTTAAATAATTTTGCATTTTCATAAGCTTGGGTTCTCCATTCATCTAGTGAGCCAATATCAAATAACCTCTTTTCACCAGCAAGTTTGAAATCATAATTGAGTTCTTTGATTGCCCAATATGCTTTATGTTCTAACTCAAGAGGCAAATGCCATGCTTTTCAATAAACCATTTTATAAGGAGACATACCCATATTATTTGTATATGCTGTTCTATAAGCCCAAAGTGCATCATCTAATTTCTTAGACCAATTCTTCCTGGACCTATTGACAGTCTTGTGCAAAATTAATTTTATTTCCCTATTGCTAAGTTCAACTTGACCACTAGACTGATGATGATAAGGTGATGCAATTCTATGGTTAACATCATACTTGGCAAGCATTTTACGGAAAGCACCATGAATAGAGTGTGATTCACCATCAGTCATTAAATATCTAGGGACTCCAAACCTTGGGAAAATAACTTCCTTAAGCATTTTAATAGAGGTGTTTTTGTTGGGGAACGCAGTAATTTCAAAATTTTCCTACGCACACACAAGATCTATCATGGTGATGCAGAGCAACGAGAGAGGAAGAGTGTAGTCCACGTACCCTCGTAGACCGTAAGCGGAAGTGTTATGACAACGCGGTTGATGAAGTCGTACGTCTTCATGATCCGACCGATCCTAGTACTGAAAGTACGACACCTCCGCGATCAGCACACGTTCGGCTCGGTGACATCCCACGAACTCTTGATCCAGCTGAGTGTCGAGGGAGAGCTTCATCAGCACGACGACGTGATGACGGTGATGATGAAACTACCGGCGCAGGGCTTCGCCTAAGCACTACGACGATATGACCGAGGTGGATTATGGTAGAGGGGGCACCGCACACGGCTAAGGGGTCAATGATTAACTTGTGTGTTCTAGGGCGCCTCTGCCCCCGTATATAAAGGAGCTAGGGGGGAGGCTGTCCGACCCTTGGAGGCGCGCCAAGGAGGGGAGGAGTCCTCCTCCTAGTAGGAGTAGGACTCCCCTTTCCTAGTCCTACTAGGAGGAGGAAGGGGGGAAGGAAGGAGAGGGAGAGAAGAGAAGGAAAGGGGGGGCGCCGCCCCTCCTTCCCTAGTCCAATTCAGACTAGAGGGGGAGGGGCAAGTAGCCCATTAGTCCCCCCGGGGTTTCCGATAACAGCCCGGCACTCCGATAATTATCTGGTGACCCCCGGAACTCATCCGGTGTCCGAATATAGTCATCCAATATATCAATCTTTAAGTCTCGACCATTTCGAGACTCCTCGTCATGTCCATGATCACATCCGGGACTCTGAACTATCTTCGGTACATCAAAACACATAAACTCATAATATTGATCGTCACCGAACGTTAAGCGTGCGGACCCTACGGGTTCAAGAACTATGTAGACATGACCGAGACATGTCTCCGGTCAATAACCAATAGCAGAACCTGGATGTTCATATTGGCTCCCACATATTCTATGCAGATCTTTATCGGTCAAACCTCATAACAATATACATTGTTCCCTTTGTCACCGGTATGTTACTTGCCCGAGATTCGATCGTTGGCATCCTCATACCAAGTTCAATCTCGTTACCGGCAAGTCTCTTTACTCGTTATGTAATGCATCATCCCGCAACTAACTCATTAGTCACATTGCTTGCCAGGCTTATACTGATGTGCATTACCGAGAGGGCCTAGAGATACCTCTTCGACAATCGAAGTGACAAATACTAATCTTGATCTATGCCAACTCAAAAAACACCATCGGAGACACCTATAGAGCATATTTATAATCACCCAGTTATGTTGTGATGTTTGATAGCACACTAAGTGTTCCTCCGGTATTCGAGAGTTGCATGATCTCATAGTTATAGGAACATGTATAAGTCACGGAGAAAGCAATAGCAACAAAGTAAACGATCATCGTGCTAAGCTAACGGATGGGTCAAGTCAATCAGATCATTCTCTAATGATGTGATCCCGTTAATCAAATGACAACTCATGCCTATGGTTAGGAAACATAACCATCATTGATTCAATGAGCTAGTCAAGTAGAGGCATACTAGTGAGACTCTGTTTGTCTATGTATTCACACATGTACTAAGTTTCCGGTTAATACAATTCTAGCATGAATAATAAACATTTATCATGATATAAGGAAATATAAATAACAACTTTATTATTGCCTCTAGGGCATATTTCCTTCAGTCTCCCACTTGCACTAGAGTCAATAATCTAGATTACATTGTAATGATTCTAACACCCGTGGAGTCTTGGTGCTAATCATGTTTTGCTCGAGAGAGAGGCTTAGTCATTGGGTCTGCAACATTCAGATCCGTATGTATCTTGCAAATCTCTATGTCTTCCTTCTTGACTTGACCGCGAATGGAATTGAAGTGTCTCTTGATGTGCTTGGTTCTCTTATGAAATCTGGATTCCTTTGACAAGGCAATTGCATAAGTGTTGTCACAAAAGATTTTCATTGGACCCGATACACTAGGTATGACACCTAGATCAGATATGAACTCCTTCATTTGCTACTTCTGAAGCAGCTATGTATTCTGCTTCACACGCAGATCCCGCCATGACGCTTGGAACTGCACCAACTAACAACTCCACCATTTAAAAAACACATATCCGGTTTGTGACTTAGAGTCATCCGGATTAGTATCAAAGCTTGCATCGACGTAACCGTTTACGACGAGCTCTTTTCACCTCCATATACGAGAAACATATCCTTAGTCCTTTTCAGGTATTTCAGGATGTTCTTGACCGCTGTCCAGTGATCCACTCCTGGATTACTTTGGTACCTCCCTGCTAAACTAATAGCAAGGCACACATTAGGTCTGGTACACAACATTGCATACATGATCGAACCTATGGCTGAAGCATAGGGAGTGACTTTCATTTTCTCTCTATCTTCTGCAGTGGTCGGGCATTGAGTCTGACTCAACTTCACACCTTGTAACACAGGCAAGAACCCTTTCTTTGCCTGGTCCATTTTGAACTTCTTCAAAACTTTATCAAGGTATGTGCTTTGTGAAAGTCCAATTAAGCGTCTTGTTCTATCTCTATAGATCTTGATGCCTAATATATATAAGCAGCTTCACCAAGGTCTTTCATTGAAAAATTCTTATTCAAGTATCCTTTTATGCTATTCAAAATTCAGTATCATTTACGATCAACAATATGTCATCTACATATAATATCAGAAATGCTACAGAGCTCCCACTCACTTTCTTGTAAATACATGCTTCTCCAAAAGTCTGTATAAAACCATATGCTTTGATCACACTATCAAAGCGTATATTCCAACTCCGAGAGGCTTGCACTAGTCCATAAATGGATCGCTGGAGCTTGCACACTTTGTTAGCACCTTTTGGATCGACAAAACCTTCTGGTTGCATCAAATACAACTCTTCTTTAAGAAATCCATTAAGGAATGCAGTTTTGACATCCATTTGCCAAATTTCATAATCATAAAATGCGGCAATTGCTAACATGATTCGGACGGACTTAAGCATCGCTATGGGTGAGAAGGTCTCATCGTAGTCAACTCCTTGAACTAGTCAAAAACCTTTTGCAACTAGTCGAGCTTTGTAGACAGTAACATTACCATCGGCGTCAGTCTTCTTCTTGAAGATCCATTTATTCTCTATGGCCTGCCGATCATCGGGCAAGTCAACCAAAGTTTACACTTTGTTTTCATACATGGATCCCATCTCAGATTTCATGCCCTCAAGCCATTTTGCAGAATCTGGGCTCATCATCGCTTCCTAATAGTTCGTAGGTTCGTCATGGTCAAGAGTCATGATCTCCAGAACAGGATTACTGTACCACTCTAGTGCGGATCTCACTCTGGTAGACCAACGAGGTTCGGTAGTAACTTGATCAGAAGTTTCATGATCATCATCATTATCTTCCTCACTTACTGGTGTAGGAATCACTGGAACTGATTTCAGTGATGAACTACTTTCCAATAAGGGAGTAGGTACAATTACCTCATCAAGTTCTACTTTCCTCCCACTTACTTCTTTCGGGAGAAACTCCTTCTCTAGAAAGGATCCATTCTTAGCAACGAATATCTTGCCTTTGGATCTGTGATAGAAGGTGTACCCAACGGTCTCCTTTGGGTATCCTATGAAGACACATTTCTCTGATTTGGGTTTGAGCTCATCAGTTGAATCTTTTCACATAAGCATCGCAGCCCCAAACTTTAAGAAACGACAACTTGGGTTTCTTGCCAAACCACAATGCATAAGGTGTCGTCTCAACGGATTTAGATGGTGCCCTATTTAACATGAATGCAGCTGTCTCTAAAGCATAACCCCAAAACATTAGCAGTAAATCTATAAGAGACATCATAGATCGCACCATATCTAGTAAAGTACGATTACGACGTTCGGACACACCATTACGTTGTGGTGTTCTGGGTGGCATGAGTTGCAAAACTATTCCGCATTGTTTCCAATGAATACCAAACTCATAACTCAAATATTCTCCTCCACGATCAGATCGTAGAAACTTTATTTTCTTGTTACGATAATTTTCCACTTCACTATGAAATTCTTTGAACTTTTCAAATGTTTCAGACTTATGTTTCATTAAGTAGATATATCCATATCTGCTCAAATCATCTGTGAAGGTGAGAAAATAACGATATCCGCCGCGAGCCTCAATGTTCATTGGACCACCTACCTCAGTATGTATGATTTCCAATAACTTTGTTGCTCGCTCCATTGTTCCGGAGAACGGAGTTTTAGTCATCTTGTCCATGAGGCATGGTTCGCAAGTACCAAGTGATTCATAATCAAGTGATTCCAGTAGTCCATCAGAATGGAGTTTCTTCATGCGCTTTACACCAATATGACCCAAACGGCAGTGCCACAAATAAGTTGCACTATCATTATCAACTCTGCATCTTTTGGCTTCGATACTATGAACATGTGTATCACTACTATCAAGATTTAGTAAAAATAGACCACTCATCAATGGTGCATGACCATACAAGATATTACTCATATAAATAGAACAACCATTATTCTCTGATTTAAATGAATAACCGTCTCGCATCAAACAAGATCCAGATATAATGTTCATGCTCAACGCTGGCACCAAATAACAATTATTTAGGTCTAAAACTAATCCGGAAGGTAGATGTAGAGGTAGCGTGTTGACGGTGATCACATCGACTTTGGAACCGTTTCCCACATGCATCATCACCTCGTCCTTAGCCAATCTTCACTAAATCTGTAGCCCCTGTTTCGAGTTGCAAATATTAGCAACAGAACCAGTATCAAGTACACATGCACTACTGCGAGCATTAGTAAGGTACACATCAATAACATGTATATCAAATATACCTTTCACTTTGCCATCCTTCTTCTCCGCCAAATACTTGGGGCAGTTCTGCTTCAAGTGACCAGTCCCTTTGCAATAGAAGCACTCAGTCTCAGGCTTAGGTCCAGACTTGGGTTTCTTCACTTGAGAAGCAACTGGCTTGCTGTTCTTCTTGAAGTTTTCCTTCTTCCCTTCACCCTTTTTCATGAAACTGCTGGTCTTGCTGATGAAAGGATCGAGAAGAGGTGTCTAGAGGGGGTGAATAGACTCTTAGCAAGAAAAGTTGCAATTTTTAAATACTTTGAGTTGAAGTGGAGTTTTAGCACAAGTTCAAACATTCACAATACATATCAAGCAAGCATAATAAGAGTATATGAGCAGCAGAAAGTAAATCATGCAAGTTGCAAGAATGTAAAGGGATGGGATTGGAGTGTGCAAACGCAATTGGAGACACAGAGATTTTTGGTGTGGTTCCGATAGGTGGTTCTATCATACATCCACGTTGATGGAGACTTCAACCCACGAAGGGTAACGGTTGCGCGAGTCCTCGGAGGGCTCCACCCACGAAGGGTCCACGAAGAAGCAACCTTGTCTATCCCACCATGGCCATCGCCCACGAAGGACTTGCCTCACTAGGGTAGATCTTCACGAAGTAGGCGATCTCCTTGCCCATACAAACTCCTTGGTTCAACTCCACAATCTTGACGGAAGCTCCCAAGTGACACCTAACCAATCTAGGAGACACCACTCTCCAAAAGGTAATAGATGGTGTGTTGATGATGAACTCCTTGCTCTTGTGCTTCAAATGATAGTCTCCCCAACACTCAACTCTCTCTCATAGGATTGGATTTGGTAGAAAGATGATTTGAGTGGAAAGCAACTTGGGGAAGGCTAGACATCAAGATTTATGTGGTTGGAATGGAATATCTTAACCTCAACACAAGTGTAGGTGGTTCTCTCTCAAAAAATGTATGTTGGAAGTGTAGGCATGTTCTGATGGCTCTCTCCATGAATGAAGAATGGGTGGAGGGGTATATATAGCCTCCACACAAAATCTAACCGTTACACACAAATCACCAAACTCGGTGGGACCGAACTATAAAACTTGGTCAGACCGATTAAGTTCAAAATGTGAACGTTAGGATTTTTGGTGGGACCGACATGTCAACTCGGTGGGACCGATTCCATTAGGGTTAGGGCATAACGTAATCTCGGTGAGACCGATTATACAAACTCGGTGGGACCGATTCGCTCATCTCGGTTAGACCGAAATGTTACGAAGGGGAAACAGAGAGTTTGCATTGCAATCTCGGTGGGACCGATCGCTCATCTCGGTTGGACCGAAACGTTACGAAGGGAAACAGAGAGGTTGCAATCCCATCTCGGTGAGACCGAGATCCCTATTGGTGAGACCGAAGTGACTAGGGTTTGTGGCACTGGCTATGTCAATAGAACTCGGTGGCGCCGGATAGAAGATTTCGGTAGGGCCGAGTTTGACTTTTGGTTTGGGACATATGTGGATATGAGAAAGTAGTTGAGGGCTTTGGAGCATATCACTAAGCACTTTGAGCAAGCAAGCCATTAAGCAACACCTCATCCCCTCTTAATGGTATTGGCTTTCCTATGGACTCAATGTGATCTTGTATCACTAAAATGAAAAAAGTAGAGTCCTGAGCCTTTGAGCTTGAGCCAATCCTTTGTCCTTATCATCTTGAAGGGGTTCCACATCCTCTAGTCCATGCCACTCCATTGTTGAACTTATCCGAGACATACTAGATGAAAGCATTAGTCTAACAAGAGATATGTAGACATTAATTACCAAAATCACCCAGGGAGCACTTGTGCTTTCATTCTCCCCCTTTTTGGTAATGGATGACAACATACATCAAAGCATTAGATAAAGATATAGAGAATAACAAGTAAAGCTTTGGAAAGACATGTAACATGCATAGCTAGGCTCCCCCTATATGTATGCAATCATGTAAATATGGAATATAAGAGCATGTCGCATAAGCATGACAGAGTAAGCAATGTGTTACATGTATCTTGGCTATGTGCATCAGAGCAAAAGATGTGAATATAGGAAATGTACCTACATGCTCATGAGTCCTTCTTGCAAACAGTATGTACACCAGCAAGAAATCCTCATGCACATGAGTGTGATGCATATACTTACCTTGTGGTCTTGAGTTGGCATAGGATGGAATGAACCTCAGTAAACAAGGTTAGATAACACAGATACATCTACAAGCCAGAGCAACCAAAAGAAACCACAAGAGTACCAAGATTGGGATGACATGTAGAGTGTGAGTACTAAGTACTCTATTGGATATAGACATGTCCCCAAAGGATAGAGATATGCAATGGATTCAAAGATTTCCTTCCCTAGCAATCTTTCTCACCTTGATCTTGTATTGGATAATGGGAGAATGTAGGGAACCAAAATCAGAGCAAAAATAGATCATAAACATAAACATAACATAGACATTTCTTTCCCCTCTTAAATACATGTGACTTCTCTCCTCTTGAACACCAAGCATCTGGGGCTTGTGATGTGATTTCTCTCTTCCCCTTTTATTCTCTCTCCCCCTTTTATTCTCTCTCCCCCTTTGAGGAGAATAAGCTTTGATGTGATCTCTCTCCCCCTTTGACATCAATTTCCAAGAAGGGGTCTTCTGGAGTGTGAGGCAAAAAGGTTTGGTCCTTGAGTCACTGAGCAAAGCAGCATATAGATTGTGATGCTGGTAGAGGACAAGAATCATTGAGTGGAGCTGGAACAAAAGTGCAGGAACAAGTGGCAAATTGTCTTCTTAGCAGTGAAATCGGTGATACCGAGTTGTGGTCTTCGATGGTACCGAATTGGTTCGGTTTGACTGAAAACAACATATCGGTATGACCGAGTTCAACACCGAGAGAAACTTGTCATCTCAGATCACTAGGCAAATAAGATCTCACAAAGATTTGCAAGGAATTAACTGAAGGATTTGTAATGAATTGGATGTAGAAAATGCAGAGCTAAACATATAAAAGAAAATCTAGATGAAGTTTTTTTTGAAAAAGGGAAGGGGAATAAATATGCAAAGGACAAATGCAAAAACTCAAAGAAACACTAGATAACTTCATCTAGAATTGGGTGGTGACAAAGTCACCTATGTTAGAGTATATTGACTAAGGAGTCAATGGAGAGCACTTGATCATGGGTCATAACCATCATTTAAGCTCAAAATGGGGTTACCATTTTTTCGTTTAAGCATTTGATGTATTCACATCTTGTTGAGTTGCTTTGACCTATGACTTGAGGTAAAGCTCCTCTAAGATGGGATGACATACCTTGGGTGGTGGTGTTGATGCTAGTCATGTAGTTGAACTTGTGTGAGTTGCTCGAGGTTGATGTAGCTCATCAAGAGTTGGGAGCACCACTTTGGAAGTGAGTTCATCTACCTACATGGGTTAGTTTTTGCAAGGAAGAGCACTTTTGTATCCAAAATGACAATCATGAAACTTGATACCAAATGAAATTTGATATATAGAATTTGTCAAAGGATATGTTGAGGGGTTTTATGCTTCCTTGTCTTCAACCACCATTGTGTAGAGACTTGGTGATGTAGAGACTACTCAAGATGTGAGTGAGTTGCAATCGCATGGATTTAGATTCATCCAAGTACCTACAAGGGTGAGATAACATGCAAGGGTGCAAATATATCCAAGACATATGAATATCATCATAAGAGAAATATCAAGGATTAGTCATAGATTCATGCCTTGCATGTATCCAAATGGAGTTCCTACTCCAAGTTCGAAGCATCAATGTTGTTCAATTCACCTCTCAAATGGCAAAAGACTTTCTCATCAAGAAGTTTGGTGAATATATCTGCCAATTGCTTGTCGGTATGAACGTGCTTAAGATCAATGTCCCCTTTAGCTACATGATCACGAATGAAATGATGACGAACTTCAATATTCTTAGTTCGAGAATGCTGCACGGGGTTGTGTGCAATCTTAATAGCACTTTCGTTGTCACAAAGCAATGGAACATGTTTCACATTGATCCCATAATCTTTAAGAGTTTGGGTCATCAAAGTAATTGAGCACAGCATGAATCAGCGGCAATGTATCCCGCTTCGGTGGTGGATAAGGATACCGAGTTTTGTTTCTTGGAAGACCAAGACACAAGAGATATACCAAGAAATTGACAAGTACCCGAAGTGGACTTCCTATCAACCTTGTCTCCGGCATAGTCCGAGTTGGAATAGCCAACAAGATCAAAAGAGGACCTCTTAGGATACCAAATGCCAAAATTTGGTGTATGTATTAAGTATCTCACTATCCTTTTCACAGCCTTAAGATGACATTCTTTGGGGGCCTCTTGATATCATGCACACATGCACACACTTAGCATAATATCGGGATGGGAGGCACATAGATATAACAATGATCCAATCATAGAGCGGTAAAACTTTTGGTCAACCAATTTGCCGTCCTTGGTCAAATCAAGATGTCCACTAGTTGGCATGGGAGTTTTCATACCTTTGCTTTCTTGCATGTTGAACTTCTTGAATAAGTCCTTGGTGTACTTTGTTTGAGTAACAAAGGTGCCTTCCTTAGTTTGCTTGATTTACAACCCAAGAAACAACTTGAGTTCACTCATCATAGACATCTCAAACTTCTCCGACATTAGCTTTCCAAACTTCTCACTAAAATGAGGGTTAGTTGAACCAAATATGATATCATCAACATAAATTTGGCATACAAATAATTCACCATTAACCCTTTTAGTAAAAAGAGTAGAGTCTATCTTTCCGATCTCAAAGCCTTTCTCAATAAGGAACTTGGTTAAGCATTTATACCATGTTCTAGGAGCTTTTTTAAGACCATAAAGAGCTTTGTGAAGTTTGTAAACATAATCGGGTTTCTTAGGATTGACAAAGCCAGGAGGTTGTTTAACATAAACTTCCTCTTTAATTTCACCATTTAGAAAAGCACTTTTAATGCCCATTTGGTATAAAGTGATATCATGGTGATTAGCATAGGCGAGTAAGATGTGTATGGACTCAAGTCTAGCAACGGGGGCATATGTCTCACCGTAGTCCATACCTTCGACTTGAGTGTAGCCTTGGGCGACTAGACGAGCTTTGTTGCAGACGACTTGACCATCTTCGTCTTGCTTGTTGTGAAACACCCATTTGGTACCAATGGTGTTGTGGTTGTTGTCAGGCTTCTCGACCAATGTCCACACTTGATTTCTCTCAAAGTTGTATAGCTCTTCATGTATGTCGTTTATCCAATCCGGATCTTCCAATGCTTCTTCAACCTTCATAGGTTCAATGCTACAGATAGATGAATAATGTTCATGAAAGTTAGCTAAACGAGTTTTAGAGCGAGTGATTCTCCCGATTTGAATATCATTGAAGATTTGTTTGACGGCATGGTCTCTTGAGACTCTTGCTCGAACTCGTGGGAGCTTTTGTTTGGGTCGGGGTGGAGCATCTTCTTCATCATCTCGTTCTTCTTCTTGGCCTTCTTCATTATTGGCGTCGTTGTTCTCTTCTCTAGGTGGAGAAAGAGGTTGATGAGGTTCATCTTGGTGTACTTCCTTGTTTTATTCATCTTGGTGTGTCCCACTCATGGATGCTTCCATGTCGACTCTTGGTTCACCTTGTCGTGAGGTGGAAGCCTCCACTTGGACGGACGAGGTATTCTCCTTCACCTCCTTTGGTCGAATCTTTCCAATAGACAAGTCTTGGATTGCTTGCGAAGGGTCTTTATCTCCTACATCAATTGGCAATTGCTCTACTTGTGAGCCGTTAGATTCATCAAACTTCACATCTACCGTATCTTCAACCTTTCGGGTGACATTGTTGTAGACACGGTAACTGTGAGAGTTTGAGCCATAATCAAGTAGGAAACCTTCATGAGATTTAGGAGCAAATATAGAATGACTTGCTTATCAAAAACATAACACTTTGAGACAAATACTCGAAAGTATCAAACTTGGGGTTTGTTACCTGTGAGAAGCTCATATGCCGTCTTGCCGAGTAGCTTGTGAAGATACAAGCGATTTGTTGCATGACAAGCTGTCTCAACCGCTTCTGCCCAAATGTGTTTTGGAGTCTTGTACTAATCAAGCATCATTCTCACCATCTCAATAAGAGTTCGATTCTTCCTCTCAACAACTCCATTTTGTTGAGCCGTGTACGTAGCTGAGAACTCGTGTGAAATCCCTTCTTCGTCAAGAAAGGTGTCCACATTTGCGTTCTTGAACTCCATTCCGTTGTCGCTGTGAACCTTCTTGATCTTCGCTTCAAATTGATTTTGGTCCTTCCCAGCGAAGCTCTTGAAGATCTTTTGGACCTGAGATTTATCATAAAGAAAGAACAACCACGCAAATCTTGAAAAATCATCAACTATGACTAGGCTAAAAGAGTTACCAGCGAGACTCTTCTAGGCATTGGGACCAAAGAGATCCATATGAAGTAGCTCGAGCGGTCTTCTCGTGGTCATAATGTTCTTCATGGGGTGACTTCCTCCAACTTGTTTTCCTACTTGACAAGCACTACAAAGTCTATCCTTGTCAAATAGAACATCTTTTACTCCAAGGATATGATCACCTTTAATAAGCTTCTCAAGATTTCGCATGCCCACATGACCTAACCTTCTATGACACAACCAACCTTTCGAGGATTTAGAAATTAGGCAAGTTCTAGGCTGAGCCTTTCTAGTGAAATCAACAATATATAGATCACCTCTACGTGTACCGGTAAAGACCATTTTATGATTATCTCTACGAAACACTTGGCAATCTACTTCAATAAATAGGACGTTGAAACCAAAGTCAGCAAGCCTAGAAACGAATAGTAAATTGTAGCCAAGAGATTCAACAAGCATAACATTTTGTATGGAGCTATCATGTGAGATGGCCACCTCACCAAGGCCAACCACCTTACCCTTTGAGTTATCACCGAAAGTGACATACTTTCAAGGGCCGTCGTTTTCAGCAAGCTCACGAAACATATCTTTATCTCCGGTCATATGATCGGTACATCTAGTATCAAGGACCCATTCCTTTCCCCCAGCCATGTAGCCGCGAAGATTTGCGATAAGAGGTAAGTGTCTTATCGCATCATCAAGATCATAGTCACTATCATCATCCTCATCATAGTATCCATGTTCAACATCGTCATGTGGTGGATCAATTCCTAGAGAGAGTGATTCATTAGAAGTATGACCATAACAATGTTCATCTCTATGAATTTTAATGACTTCGGAAATGATATTGCTAATGATTCCAACATCTCCTTTAGTACTCGTGAGATTTGTAAGCTCAAATAAACAATCGCCAAATTTGGAATCATTGGAACTCATCTTACTCAAGGCAATATACTTATGAAGGATCTCATCTAAGTTTTTCAAGGAATAGTTTGGAAATCGTTCGGCATAGGCACAATGAAGAGTAGGCAAGCAACCAATCAAATTTCTAGGAAAACCTCTAGTAATAAGATTAACAGTTCTAGGGTTGCGAATCATGTCAAGATCCTCATCGGGTGTGGGATGCAAGGGATCAACAATGCGAGCACAAGGAGTAGTAATGTACTTGGTCAAATGATATTCATTGAAAATATCAAGCATCTCATTTTCCACTCAGGAAAGTAGTCTGCATCAAGAATAGGCACTCTACGTCTTAGAGTCCCAACATAGAATCATCCATCTTCCTCCAAAGGTGTTTAAACCAAAGCAATGGAGACCAATGCTCTGATACCAATTGAAAGTATCGAGAAGAGGTGTCTAGAGGGGGGTGAATAGACTCTTAACAAGAAAAGTTGCAGTTTTTAAATACTTTGAGTTGAAGTGGAGTTTTTGCACAAGTTCAAACATTCACAATACATATCAAGCAAGCATGGTAAGAGTATATGAGCAGCGGAAAGTAAATGATGCAAGTTGCAAGAATGTAAAGGAGTGGGATTGGAGTGTGAAAACGCAATTGGAGACACGGAGATTTTTGGCGTGGTTCCGATAGGCAGTGCTATCGTACATCCACATTCATGGAGACTTCAACCCACGAAGGGTAACGGTTGCGCGAGTCAATGAAGGGCTCCACCCACGAAGGGTCCACGAACAAGCAAGCTTGTCTATCCCACCATGGCCATCGACCACGAAGGACTTGCCTCACTAGGGTAGATCTTCACGAAGTAGGCGATCTCCTTGCCCGTACAAACTCCTTGGTTCAACTCCACAATCTTGATGGAGGCTCCCAAGTGACACCTAACCAATCTAGGAGACACCACTCTCCAAAAGGTAATAGATGGTGTGTTGATGATGAACTCCTTGCTCTTGTGCTTCAAATGATAGTCTCCCCAACACTCAACTCTCTCTCATAGGATTGGATTTGGTAGAAAGACGATTTGAGTGGAGAGCAACTTGGGGAAGGCTAGAGATCAAGATTTACGTGGTTGGAATGGAATATCTTGACCTCAACACAAGTGTAGGTGGTTCTCTCTCAGAAAATGTATGTTGGAAGTGTAGGCATGTTCTGATGGCTCTCTCCATGAATGAAGAGTGGGTGGAGTGGTATATATAGCCTCCACACAAAATCTAACCGTTACACACAAATCACCAAACTCGGTGGGACCGAACTATAAAACTCGGTCAGACCGATTAAGTTCAAAATGTGAACATTAGGATTTTTGGTGGGACCGACATGTCAACTCGGTGGGACCGATTCCATTAGGGTTAGCGCATAACGTAATCTCGGTGAGACCGATTATACAAACTCGGTGGGACCAATTCGCTCATCTCGGTTAGAACAAAACGTTACGAAGGGGAAACAGAGAGTTTGCATTGCAATCTCGGTGGGACCGATCGCTCATCTCGGTTGGACCGAAACGTTACGAAGGGAAACAGAGAGGTTGCAATCCCATCTCGGTGAGACCGAGATCCCTATTGGTGAGACCGAAGTGACTAGGGTTTGTGGCAGTGGCTATGTCAAGAGAACTCGGTGGCGCCGGATAGAAGATTTCGGTAGGGCCGAGTTTGACTTTTGGTTTGGGACATATGTGGATATGAGAAAGTAGTTGAGGGCTTCGGATCATATCACTAAGCACTTTGAGCAAGCAAGCCATTAAGCAACACCTCATCCCCTCTTAATGGTATTGGCTTTCCTATGGACTCAATGTGATCTTGTATCACTAAAATGAAAAAAGTAGAGTCCTGAGCCTTTGAGCTTGAGCCAATCCTTTGTCCTTATCATCTTGAAGGGGTTCCACATCCTCTAGTCCATGCCACTCCATTGTTGAACTTATCTAAGACATACTAGATGAAAGCATTAGTCTAACAAGAGATATGTAGACATTAATTACCAAAATCACCCAGGGAGCACTTGTGCTTTCATTCTCCCCCTTTTTGGTAATTGATGACAACATACATCAAAGCATTAGATAAAGATATAGAGAATAACAAGTAAAGCTTTGGAAAGACATGTAACATGCATAGCTAGGCTCCCCCTATATGTATGCAATCATGTAAATATGGAATATAAGAGCATGTGAATGCATAAGCATGACAGAGTAAGCAATGTGTTACATGTATCTTGGCTATGTGCATCAGAGCAAAAGATGTGAATATAGGAAATGTACCTACATGCTCATGAGTCCTTCTTGCAAACAGTATGTACACCAGCAAGAAATCCTCATGCACATGAGTGTGATGCATATACTTACCTTGTGGTCTTGAGTTGGCATAGGATGGAATGAACCTCAGTAAACAAGGTTAGATAACACAGATACATCTACAAGCCAGAGCAACCAAAAGAAACCACAAGAGTACCAAGATTGGGATGACATGTAGAGTGTGAGTACTGAGTACTCTATTGGATATAGACATGTCCCCAAAGGATAAAGATATGCAATGGATTCAAAGATTTCCTTCCCTAGAAATCTTTCTCACCTTGAATCTTGTATTGGATAATGGGAGAATTTAGGGAACCAAAATCAGAGCAAAAATAGATCATAAACATAAACATAACATAGACATGTCTTTCCCCTCTTAAATACATGTGACTTCTCTCCTCTTGAACACCAAGCATCTGGGGCTTGTGATGTGATTTCTCTCTTCCCCTTTTATTCTCTCTCCCCCTTTTATTCTCTCTCCCCCTTTGAGGAGAATAAGCTTTGATGTGATCTGTCTCCCCCTTTGACATCAATTTCCAAGAAGGGGTCTTCTGGAGTGTGAGGAAAAAGATTTGGTCCTTGAGTCACTGAGCAAAGCAGCATATAGATTGTGATGCTGGTAGAGGACAAGAATCATTGAGTGGAGCTCGAACAAAAGTCCAAGAACAAGTGGCAAATTGTCTTCTCAGCAGTGAAATCGGTGATACCGAGTTGTGTTCTTCGGTGGTACCGAATTGGTTCGGTTTGATCGAAAACAACATATCGGTATGACCGAGTTCAAGACCGAGAGAACACTTGTCATCTCAGCTCAGAGCTAAACATATAAAAGAAAACCTATATGAAGTTTTTTTTGAAAAATGAAAGGGGAATAAATATGCAAAGGATAAATGCAAAAAATCAAAGAAACACTAGATAACTTCATCTAGAATTGGGCGGTGACAAAGTCACCTATGTTAGAGTATATTGACTAAGGAGTCAATTGAGAACACTTGACCATGGGTCATACTCATCATTTAAGCTCGAAATGGGGTTACCAATTTTCGTTTAAGCATTTGATGTATTCACATCTTGTTGAGTTGCTTTGACCTATGATTTGAGGTAAAGCTTCTCTAAGATGGGATGCCATACCTTGGGTGGTGGTGTTGATCCTAGTCATGTAGTTGAACTTGTGTGAGTTGCTCGAGGTTGATGTAGCTCATCAAGAGTTGGGAGCACCACTTTGGAAGTGAGTTCATCTACCTACATGGGTTAGTTTTTGCAAGGAAGAGCACTTCTGTATCCAAAATGACAATCATGAAACTTGATACCAAATG
The DNA here is from genome assembly GCA_034509565.1 of Triticum monococcum. Classification (NCBI taxonomy): domain Eukaryota; kingdom Viridiplantae; phylum Streptophyta; class Magnoliopsida; order Poales; family Poaceae; genus Triticum; species Triticum monococcum. The sequence goes on from CM067846.1 coordinate 492,542,576, forward strand.
AAATTTGATATATAGAATTTGTCAAAGGATATGTTGAGGGGTTTTATGCTTCCTTGTCTTCAACCACCATTGTGTAGAGACTTAGTGATGTAGAGACTGCTCAAGATGTGAGTGAGTTGCAATCGCATGGATTTAGATTCATCCAAGTACCTACAAGGGTTAGATAACATGCAAGGGTGCAAATATATCCAAGACATATGAATATCATCATAAGAGAAATATCAAGGATTAGTCATAGATTCATGCCTTGCATGTATCCAAATGGAGTTCCTACTCCAAGTTCGAAGCATCAATGTTGTTCAATTCACCTCTCAAACGGCAAAAGACTTTCTCATCAAGCGGTTTGGTGAATATATCTGCCAATTGCTTGTCGGTACGAACGTGCTTAAGATCATTGTCCCCTTTAGCTACATGATCACGAATGAAATGATGACAAACTTCAATATTCTTAGTTCGAGAATGCTGCACGGGGTTGTGTGCAATCTTAATAGCACTTTCATTGTCACAAAGCAATGGAACATGTTTCACATTGATCCCATAATCTTTAAGAGTTTGGGTCATCCAAAGTAATTGAGCACAACATGAATCGGCGGCAATGTATCCCGCTTCGGTGGTGGATAAGGATACCGAGTTTTGTTTCTTGGAAGACCAAGACACAAGAGATCTACCAAGAAATTGACAAGTACCCGAAGTGGACTTCCTATCAACCTTGTCTCCGGCATAGTCCGAGTTGGAATAGCCAACAAGATCAAAATAGGACCTCTTAGGATACCAAATGCCAAAAATTTGGTGTATGTATTTAGTATCTCACTATCCTTTTCACAGCCTTAAGATGACATTATTTGGGGGCCGCTTGATATCATGCACACATGCACACACTTAGCATAATATCGGGATGGGAGGCACATAGATATAACAATGATCCAATGAAAGAGCGGTAAACCTTTTGCTCAACCAATTTGCCGTCCTTGGTCAAATCAAGATGTCCACTAGTTGGCATGGGAGTTTTCATACCTTTGCTTTCTTGCATGTTGAACTTCTTGAATAAGTCCTTGGTGTACTTTGTTTGAGAAACAAAGGTCCCTTCCTTAGTTTGCTTGATTTACAACCCAAGAAACAACTTGAGTTCACTCATCATAGACATCTCAAACTTCTCCGACATTAGCTTTCCAAACTTCTCACTAAAATGAGGGTTAGTTGAACCAAATATGATATCATCAACATAAATTTGGCATACAAATACTTCACCATTAACCCTTTTAGTAAAAAGAGTAGAGTCTATCTTTCCGATCTCAAAGCCTTTCTCAATAAGGAACTTGGTTAAGCATTTATACCATGTTCTAGGATCTTGTTTAAGACAATAAAGAGCTTTGTGAAGTTTGTAAACATAATCGGGTTTCTTAGGATTGACAAAGCCAGGAGGTTGTTTAACATAAACTTCCTCTTCAATTTCACCATTTAGAAAAGCACTTTTAATGCCCATTTGGTATAAAGTGATATCATGGTGATTAGCATAGGCAAGTAAGATGTGTATGGACTCAAGTCTAGCAACGGGAGCATATGTCTCACCGTAGTCCATACCTTCGACTTGAGTGTAGCCTTGGGCGACTAGACGAGCTTTGTTACACATGACTTGACCATCTTCGTCTTGCTTGTTGCGAAACACCCATTTGGTACCAATGATGTTGTGGTTGTTGTTAGGCTTCTCGACCAATGTCCACACTTGATTTCTCTCAAAGTTGTATAGCTCTTCATGCATGGCGTTTATCCAATCCGGATCTTCCAATGCTTCTTCAACCTTCATAGGTTCAATGCTACAGATGAATGAATAATGTTCACGAAAGTTAGCTAAACGAGTTTTAGAGCGAGTGATTCTCCCGATTTGAATATCATTGAAGATTTGTTTGACGGGATGGTCTCTTGAGACTCTTGCTTGAACTCGTGGGAGCTTTTGTTTCGGTCGGGGTGGAGCATCTTCTTCATCATCTTGTTCTTCTTCTTGGCCTTCTTCATTATTGGCGTCGTTGTTCTCTTGTCTAGGTGGAGAAAGAGGTTGATGAGGTTCAGCTTGGTGTACTTCCTCGTTTTATTCATCTTGGTGTGTCCCACTCATGGATGCTTCCATGTCGACTCTTGGTTCACCTTGTCGTGAGGTGGAAGCCTCCACTTGGACGGACGAGGTACTCTCCTTCACCTCCTTTGGTCGAATCTTTCCAATAGACAAGTCTTGGATTGCTTGCGAAGGGTCTTTATCTCCTACATCAATTGGCAATTGCTCTACTTGTGAGCCATTAGATTCATCAAACTTCACATCTACCGTCTCTTCAACCTTTCGAGTGAAATTGTTGTAGACATGGTAACTGTGAGAGTTTGAACCATAACCAAGTAGGAAACCTTCATGAGATTTAGGAGAAAATATAGAACGACATGCTTATCAAGAATGTAACACTTTGAGACAAATACTCGAAAGTATCCAACTTGGGGTTTGTTAACTGTGAGAAGCTCATATGCCGTCTTGCCAAGTAGCTTGTGAAGATACAAGCGATTTGTTGCATGACAAGCTGTCTCAACCGCTTCCGCCCAAATGTGTTTTGGAGTCTTGTACTCATCAAGCATCATTCTCACCATCTCAATAAGAGTTTGATTCTTCCTATCAACAACTCCATTTTGTTGAGCCGTGTACGTAGCTGAGAACTCGTGTGAAATCCCTTCTTCGTCAAGAAAGGTGTCCACGTTTGCGTTCTTGAACTCCGTTCTGTTGTCGCTGTGAACCTTCTTGATCTTCGCTTCAAATGGATTTTGGGCCTTCCTAGCGAAGCTCTTGAAGATCTTTTGGACCTGAGATTTATCATCAAGAAAGAACACCCACGCAAATCTTGAAAAATCATCAACTATAACTAGGCTAAAAGAGTTACCAACGAGACTCTTATAGGCATTGGGACCAAAGAGATCCATATGAAGTAGTTCGAGCGGTCTTCTTGTGGTCATAATGTTCTTCATGGGGTGACTTCCTCCAACTTGTTTTCCTGCTTGAAAAGCACTACAAAGTCTATCCTTGTCAAATAGAACATCTTTTACTCCAAGGATATGATCACCTTTAATAAGCTTCTCAAGATTTCGCATGCCCACGTGACCTAACCTTCTATGCCACAACCAACCTTTCGAGGATTTAGCAATTAGGCAAGTTCTAGGTTGAGCCTTTCTAGTGAAATCAACAATATATAGATCACCTCTACGTGTACCAGTAAAGACCATTTTATGATTATCTCTACGAAACACTTGGCAATCTACTTCAGTAAATAGGACGTTGAAACCAAAGTCACCAAGCCTAGATACGGAAAGTAAATTGTAGCCAAGAGATTCAACGAGCATAACATTTTGTATGGAGCTATCATGTGAGATGGCCACCTCACCAAGGCCAACCACCTTACCCTTTGAGTTATCACCGAAAGTGACATACTTTCAAGGGCCGTCGTTTTCCGCAAGCTCACGAAACATATCTTTGTCTCTGGTAATCTGATCGGTACAACCACTATCAAGGACCCATTCCTTTCCCCCAGCCATGTAACCGCGAAGATTGGCCATAAGACCAAAGTGTCTTATCGCATCATCAAGATCATAGTCACTATCCTCATCCTCATCATAGTATCCATGTTCAACATTGACATGTGGTGGATCAATTCCTAGAGAGAGTGATTCATTAGAAGTATGACGGTAACAATGTTCATCTCTATGAATTCTAATGACTTCGGAAATGATATTGCTAATGATTCCAACATCTCCTTTAGCAGTCGTGAGATTTGTAAGCTCAAATAAACAATCGCCAAATTTGGAATCATTGGAACTCATCTTACTCAAGGCAATAGACTTATGAAGGATCTCATCTAAGTTTTTCAAGGAATAGTTTGGAAATTGTTCGTTGTAGGCACAATCAAGAATACGCAAGCAGCCAAAAAAATTTCTAGGAAAGCCTCTAGTAATAAGATTAACAGTTCTAAGGTTGCGAATCATGTCAAGATCCTCATCGGGTGTGGGATGCAAGGGATCAACAATGCGAGCAGAAGGAGTAGTAATGTACTTGGTCAAATGATATTCATTGAAAATATCAAGTATCTCATTTTTCCACTCATGAAAGTACTCTGTATCAAGAATAGGCACTCTACGTCTAAGACTCCCAACATAGACTCATCCATCTTCCTCCAAAGGTGTTTAAACCAAAGCAATGGAAACCAATGCTCTGATACCAATTGAAAGTATCGAGAAGAGGTGCCTAGAGGGAGGGTGAATAGACTCTTAGCAAGAAAAGTTGCAGTTTTTAAATACTTTGAGTTGAAGTATAGTTTTAGCACAAGTTCAAACATTAGCAATACATATCAGGCAAGCATGATAAGAGTATATGTGTAGCAGAAAGTAAATCATGCAAGTTGCAAGAATGTAAAGGGGTGTGATTGGAGTATGCAAACGCAATTGGAGACACGGAGATTTTTGGTGTGGTTCCGATAGGCGGTGCTATCATACATCCACGTTGATGGAGACTTCAACCCACGAAGGGTAACGGTTGCGCGAGTCAACGAAGGGCTCCACCCACGAAGGGTCCATGAAGAAGCAACCTTGTCTATCCCACCATGGCCATCGCCCACGAAGGACTTGCCTCACTAGGGTAGATCTTCACGAAGTAGGCGATCTCCTTGCCCGTACAAACTCCTTGGTTCAACTCCACAATCTTGACGGAGGCTCCCAAGTGACACCTAACCAATCTAGGAGACACCACTCTCCAAAAGGTAATAGATGGTGTGTTGATGATGAACTCCTTGCTCTTGTGCTTCAAATGATAGTCTCCCCAACACTCAGCTCTCTCTCATAGGATTGGATTTGGTAGAAAGATGATTTGAGTGGAAAGCAACTTGGGGAAGGCTAGAGATCAAGATTTATGTGGTTGGAATGGAATATCTTGACCTCAACACAAGTGTAGGTGGTTCTCTCTCAGAAAATGTATGTTGGAAGTGTAGGAATGCTCTGATGGCTCTCTCCATGAATGAAGAGTGGGTGGAGGGGTATATATAGCCTCCACACAAAATCTAACCATTACACATAAATCACCAAACTCGGTGGGACCGAACTATAAAACTCGGTCAGACCGATTAAGTTCAAAATGTGAACGTTAGGATTTTTGGTGGGACCGACATGTCAACTCGGTGGGACCGATTCCATTAGGGTTAGGGCATAACGTAATCTCGGTGAGACCGATTATACAAACTCGGTGGGACCGATTCGCTCATCTCGGTTAGACCAAAACTTTATGAAGGGTAAACAGAGAGTTTGCATCACAATCTCGGTAGGACCGATCGCTCATCTCGGTTGGACCGAAATGTTACGAAGGGAAACAGAGAGGTTGCAATCCCATCTCGGTGAGACCGAGATCCCTATTGGTGAGACCGAAGTGACTAGGGTTTGTGGCAGTGGCTATGTCAAGAGAACTCGGTGGCACCGGATAGAAGATTTTGGTAGGGCCGAGTTTGACTTTTGGTTTGGGACATATGTGGATATGAGAAAGTAGTTGAGGGCTTTGGAGCATATCACTAAGCACTTTGAGCAAGCAAGCCATTAAGCAACACCTCATCCCCTCTTAATGGTATTGGTTTTCCTATGGACTCAATGTGATCTTGTATCACTAAAATGAAAAAAGTAGAGTCCCGAGCCTTTGAGATTGAGCCAATCCTTTGTCCTTATCATCTCGAAGGGGTTCCACATCCTCTAGTCCATGCCACTCCATTGTTGAACTTATCTGAGACATACTAGATGAAAGAATTAGTCTAACAAGAGATATGTAGACATTAATTACCAAAATCACCCAGGGAGCACTTGTGCTTTCATTCTCCCCCTTTTTGGTAATTGATGACATCATACATCAAAGCTTTAGATAAAGATATAGAGAATAACAAGTAAAGCTTTGGAAAGACATGTAATGTGCATAGCTAGGCTCCCCCTATATGTATGCAATCATGTAAATATGGAATATAAGAGCATATGAATGCATAAGCATGACGGAGTAAGAAATGTGTTACATGTATCTTGGCTATATGCATCAGAGCAAAAGATGTGAATATAGGAAATGTACCTACATGCTCATGAGTCCTTCTTGCAAACAGTATGTACATCAGCAAGAAATCCTCATGCACATGAGTGTGATGCATATACTTACCTTGTGGTCTTGTGTTGGCTTAGGAAGGAATGAACCTGAGTAAACAAGGTTAGATAACACAGATACATCTACAAGCCAAAGCAACCAAAAGAAACCACAAGAGTACCAAAATTGGGATGACATGTAGAGTGTGAGTACTGAGTACTCTATCGGATATAGACATGTCCCCAAAGGATAAAGATATGCAATGGATTCGAAGATTTCCTTCCCTAGCAATCTTTCTCACCTTGAATCTTGTAGTGGATAATGGGAGAATGTAGGGAACCAAAATCAGAGCAAAATAGATCATAAACATAAAGATAACATAGACATGTCTTTCCCCTCTTAAAGACATGTGACTTCTCTCCTCTTGAACACCAAGCATCTGGGGCTTGTGATGTGATTTCTCTCTTCCCCTTTTATTCTCTCTCCCCCTTTTATTCTCTCTCCCCCTTTGAGGAGAATAAGCTTTGATGTGATCTCTCTCCCCCTTTGACATCAATTTCCAAGAAGGGGTCTTCTGGAGTGTGAGGCAAAAAGGTTTGGTCCTTGAGTCACTGAGCAAAGCAGCATATAGATTGTGATGCTGGTAGAGGACAAGAATCATTGAGTGGAGCTGGAACAAAAGTGCAGGAACAAGCGGCAAATTGTCTTCTCAGCAATGAAATCGGTGATACCGAGTTGTGGTCTTCGGTGGTACCGAATTGGTTCGGTTTGATCGAAAACAACATATCGGTATGACCGAGTTCAACACAGAGAGAACACTTGTCATCTCAGCTCACTAGGCAAATAACATCTCACAAACATTTGCAAGGAATTAACTGAAGGATTTGCAATGAATTGGATGTGGCTATGTCAAGAGAACTCGGTGGCGCCGGATAGAATATTTCGGTAGGGACGAGTTTGACTTTTGGTTTGGGACATATGTGGATATGAGAAAGTAGTTGAGGGCTTTGGAGCATATCACTAAGCACTTTGAGCAAGCAAGCCATTAAGCAACACCTCATCCCTTCTTAATAGTACTAGCTTTCCTATGGACTCAATGTGATCTTGTATTTCTAAAATGAAAAAAAGTAGAGTCCTGAGCCTTTGAGCTTGAGCTAATCCTTTGTCCTTATCATCTCGAAGGGGCTCCACATCCTCTAGTCCATGCCACTCCATTGTTGAACTTATCCGAGACATACTAGATGAAAGCATTAGTCCAACAAGAGATATGTTGACATTAATTACCAAAATCACCTAGGGAGCACTTGTGCTTTCAGTTGACCATCAACACTTGATGCTCCTTCTTGATTTCTACCTGCGCAAATTTTAGCATTGCGAAGAGCTCAGGAATCATCTTATTGAAGGAAATATGCCCTAGAGGCAATAATAAAGTTATTATTTATTTCCTTATATCATGATAATTTTTTATTATTCATGCTAGAATTGTATTAACTGGAAACTTAGTACATGAGTGAATACATAGATAAACAGAGTGTCACTAGTATGCCTATACTTGACTAGCTCGTTGAATCAAAGATGGTTAAGTTTCCTAGCCATAAACATGAGTTGTCATTTGATTAACGGGATCACATCATCAGAGAATGATGTGATTGACTTGACCCATTCCGTTAGCTTAGCACGATGATCGTTTAAGTTTGTTGCTACTCCTTTCTTCATGACTTATACATGTTCCTCTGACTATGAGATTATGCAACTCCCGAATACCAGAGGAATACTTTGTGTGCTACCAAACATCACAACGTAACTGGGTGATTATAAAGGTGCTCTACAGGTGTCTCCGATGGTACTTGTTGAGTTGGCATAGATCGAGATTAGGATTTGTCACTCCGATTGTCGGAGAGGTATCTCTGGGCCCTCTCGGTAATGCACATCACTATAAGCCTTGCAAGCGATGTGACTAATGAGTTAGTTGCGGGATAATGTATTACGGAACAAGTAAAGAGACTTGTCGGTAACGAGATTGAACTAGGTATTGAGATACCGATGACAAAGGGAACAACGTATACCGTTATGCGGTTTGACCGAAAAAGATCTTCGTAGAATATGTAGGAGCCAATATGAGCATCCAGGTTCTGCTATTGGCTATTTACTGGAGATGAGTCTCGGTCATGTCTACATAGTTCTCAAACCTGTAGGGTCCGCACGCTTAACGTTCGGTGACGATCGGTATTATGAATTTATGTGTTTTGATGTACCGAAGGTTGTTCAGAGTACTGGATGAGATCAGGGACATGACGAGGAGTCTCAAAATATATTGGAAAGGTTATGAGTGGTTCGGGTATTTATCGGAGTACCGGAGAGTTACGGGAATTCGCCGGGGAGTATATGGGCCTTATTGGGCTTTAGGGGAAAGAGAGAGGGGAGGATACATGCCCCCAAGGCCTAGTCCGAATTGGACTAGGGGGAGGGGCGGCGCCCCCTCCTTCCTTCTCTCCTACTCCTGCTACATGGAAGGGGGGAATCCTACTCCCGCTGGGAGTAGGACTCCCCAAGGCGCGCCATAGTAGAGGGCCGGCCCTCCCCTCCTCCACCCCTTTATATACGGGGGCAAGGGGCACCCCAAGACACACATGTTGATCATTGATCTTTTAGCCGTGTGCGTTGCCCCCCTTCACCATAATCCACCTCAGTCATATCGTAGCGGTGCTTAGGAAAAGCCCTGCATTGGTAGCATCATCATCACAGTCATCACGTCGTCGTGCTGAAGGAACTCTCCCTCGAATCTCTGCTGGATTGGAGTTCGTGGGACGTCACTGAGCTGAACGTGTGCTGAACTCGGAGGTGTCATGTGTTCGGTACTTGGATCGGTTAGATCGTGAAGATGTACGACTACATCAACAACGTTCTCATAACGCTTCTGCTTATGGTCTATGAGGGTACATGGAGAACACTCTTCCCCTCTCGTTGCTATGCATCACCATGATCTTGCATGTGCGTAGGAATTTTTTTGAAATTACTTAGTTCCCAACAAGTGGCATCCGAGCCAGGTTTATGCATAGATGCTATATGCATGAGTAGAACACAAGTGAGTTGTGGGCGATACAAGTCATACTGCTTACCAGCATGTCATACTTTGGTTCGGCGGTATTGTTGGATGAAGTGGCCCGGACCGACATTACGCGTACGCTTACGCGAGACTGGTTCTACCAACGTGCTTTGCACATAGGTGGCTAGCGGGTGTCAGTTTCTCCAAGTTTAGTTGAACCGAGTGTGACTATGCCCGGTCCTTGTTGAAGGTTAAAACAACACTAACTTCATGAAATATCGTTGTGGTTTTTATGTGTAGGTAAGAACGGTTATTGCTCAGCCCGTAGCAGCCATATAAAACTTGCAACAACAAAGTAGAGGACGTCTAACTTGTTTTTGCAGGGCATGTTGTGATGTGATATGGTTAAGACGTGATGAGATATAAATTGTTGTATGATATGATCATGTTTTGTTAAAGTTATTGGCAACTGGCAGGAGCCTTATGGTTGTATCTTTATTGCATAAGATGCGAGTGCCATGTAATTGCTTTACTTTATCGCTATGCGATAGCAATAGTTGCAAAAGCAATAGCTGCTAAGACGACCATGTGACGACACGTTGATAAAAGATCAAGATGATGGAGATCATGGTGTCATGCCGGTAACAATGGAGATCATGACAGTACTTTGGAGAGATCAAAGGCACAAGATGATGATGGCCATATCATGTCACATATTTTTGATTGCATGTGATGTTTATCTTTTATACATCTTATTTTGCTTATTTCAAGGTACAAGTGTTCTCCCTAAGTATGCACTGTTGCCAAAGTTTGTCATGCCGAGACACCACGTGATGATTGGGTGTGATAAGCTCTACGTTCACATACAACGGGTGCAAGCCAGTTTTGCTCACACAAAAATACTCGGGTTAAACTTGACGAGCCTAGCATATGCAGATATGGCCTCGGAACACTCGAGACCGGAAGGACGAGCGTGAATCATATAGTAGATATGATCAACATAGTGATGTTCACCATTGAAAACTACTCCATCTCACGTGATGATCGGACATGGTTTAGTTGATTTGGATCATGTGATCATTTAGATGACTAGAGGGATGTCTATCTAAGTGGGAGTTCTTAAGTAATATGATTAATTGAACTTTAATTTATCATGAACTTAGTCCTGATAGTATTTGCATAACTATGTTGTAGATCAATAGCTCACGATGTAGCTCCCCGTTTATTTTGATATGTTCCTAGAGATAAAACTAAGTTGAAAGATGTTAGTAGCAATGATGCGGATTGGATCCGTGATCTGAGGATTATCCTCATTGTTGCACAGAAGAATTATGGCTTTGATGCACCGCTAGGTGACAGACCAATTGCAGGAGCAGATGCAGACGTTATGAACGTTTGGCGAGCTCGATATGATGACTACTTGATAGTGCACCATGCTTTACGGCTTAGAACCAGGGTTTCAAAGACGTTTTGAACTCCACAGAGCATATGAGATGTTCCAAGAGTTCAAATTAGTATTTCAGACTCATGCCCATGTCGAAAGGTATGAGACCTTTGACAAGCACTTTGCCTATAAGATGGAGGAGAATAGCTCAGCTAGTGAGCATGTGCTCAGAATGTCCGAGTACTACAATCACTTGAATCAAGTGGGAGTTAATCTTCCAGATAAGATAGTGATTAACAGAGTTCGCTAGTCACTATCACCAAGTTACTCGAACTTCGTGATGAACTATAATATGCAAGGGATAACGGAAACGGTTCCCAAGCTCTTCATGATGCTGAAATCGACGAAGGTAGAAATCAAGAAAAGCATCAAGTGTTGATGGTCGACAAGACCATTAGTTTCTAGAAAAGGGCAAAGGGAAGAAGGGGAACTTCAAGAAGAATAGCAAGCAAGTTGCTGCTCAAGTGAAGAAGCCCAAGTCTAGACCTAAGCCTGAGACTAAGTGCTTCTACTACAAAGGGACTGGTCACTCGAAGCAGAACTGCCCCAAGTATTTGGCGGATAAGAAGGATGGCAAAGTGAACAAAGGTATATTTGATATACATGTTATTGATGTGTACTTTACTAGTGTTTATAGAAACCGCTCAGTATTTGATACTAGTTCAGTTGCTGAGATTAGTAAGTCAAAACGGGAGTTGCAGAATGAACAAAGACTAGTTAAGGGTGAAGTGACGATGTTCGTTGGAAGTGGTTCCAAGATTGATATGATCATCATCACACACTCCCTATACTTTTGGGATTAGTGTTGAACCTAAATAAATGTTATTTGGTGTTTGAGTTAAGCATGAATATGATTTGATCATGTTTATTGCAATACGGTTATTCATTTAAAGTCAGAGAATAATTGTTGTTCTATTTACATGAATAAAACCTTCAATGGTCATACACGCAAGGTGAATGGTTTATTGAATCTCGATCGTAGTGATACACATATTCATAATATTGAAGCCAAAAGATGCAAAGTTAATAATGATAGTGCAACTTATTTATGGCACTGCCGTTTAGGTCATATTGGTGTAAAGCACATGAAGAAAATCCATGCTGATGGGCTTTTGGAATCACTTGATTATGAATCAGTTGATGCTTGCGAACCATGCCTCATGGGCAACATGACTAAGACTCCGTTCTCCGGAAGAATGGAGCGAGCAACAGACTTGTTGGAAATAATACATACTGATGTATGCAGTCCGATGAGTGTTGAGGCTCACGACAGTTATCGTTATTTTCTGACCTTCACAGATGATTTGAGAAGATATTGGTATATCTACTTGATGGAACATAAGTCTAAAACATTTGAAAAGTTCAAATAATTTCAGAGTGAAGTGGAAAATTATCGTAAAAATAAAATAAAGTTTCTACGATCTAATCATGGAGGAGAATATTTGAGTTACGAGTTTGGTCTTCATTTGAAACAATGCGGAATAGTTTCGCAACTCACGCCACCTGGAACACCACAGCGTAATGGTGTGTCTGAACATCGTATCCGTACTTTATTAGATATGGTGCAATCTATGATGTCTCTTACCAATTTACCACTATCGTTTTGGGGTTATGCATTAGAGACAGTTGGATTCACGTTAAATAGGGCACCATCTAAATCCGTTGAGACGACACCATATGAACTGTGGTTTGGCAAGAAACCAAATTTGTCGTTTCTTAAAGTTTGGGGTTGCGATGCTTATGTGAAAAAGTTTCATCCTGATAAGCTCAAACCCAAATCGGAGAAATGTGTCTTCATAGGATACCCAAAGGAGACAATTGGGTACAGCTTCTATCACAGATCCGAAGGCAAGACATTCGTTGCTAAGAATGGATCCTTTCTAGAGAAAGAGTTTCTCTCGAAAGAAGTGAGTGGGAGGAAAGTAGAACTTGATGAGGTAAATCTACCTGCTCCCTTATTGGAAAGTAGTTCATCACAGAAATATGTTCCTATGACTCCTACACCAATTAGTGAGGAAGCTAATGATGATGATCATGTAACTTCAGATCAAGTTAGTAACGAACCTCATAGGTCAACCAGAGTGAGATCCGCACTAGAGTGGTACAGTAATCCTGTTCTGGATGTCATGTTACTTGACCATGACGAACCTACGAACTATGAGGATGCGATGATGAGCCCAGACTCCGCGAAATGACTTGAGGCCATGAAATCTGAATGGGATCCATGTATGAGAACAAAGTATGGACTTTTATTGACTTGCCCGACGATCGGCGAGTCATTAAGAATAAATGGATCTTCAAGAGGAAGACGGACGCTGATAGTAGTGTTACTATCTACAAAGCTTGAATTGTTGCAAAATGTTTTTGACAAGTTCAAGGTGTTGACTACGATGAGATTTTCTCACTCGTATCGATGCTTAAAAATATGTCCGAATCATGTTAGCAGTTGCCGCATTTCATGAAATCTGGCAAATGGATGTCACAACTGTATTCCTTCATGGATTTCTTAAAAGAAGAGTTGTATATGATGCAACCAAAAGGTTTTGTCGATGCTAAAGGTGCTAAAAAGTGAGCAAGCTCCAGCAATCCATCTATGGACTGGTGCAAGCATCTCGGAGTTGGAATATATGCTTTGATAAAGTGATCAAAGCATATGGTTTTATACGGACTTGCGGTGAAGCCTATATTTACAAGAAAGTGACTGGGAGCACTACATCATTTCTGATAAGTATATGTGAATGACATATTGTTGATCGGAAATAATGTTGAATTTTCTGGAAAGCATAAAGGAGTATTTGAAAGGAGTTTTTCAAAGAAAGACCTTGATGAAGATGCTTACACATTGAGCATCAAGATCTATAGAGATAGATCAAGACGCTTGATAAGTTTTTTCAATGAGTACATACCTTGACAAGATTTTGAAGTAGTTCAAAATGGAACGGTCAAAGAAGGAGCTCTTGCCTGTGTTGCAAGGTGTGAAGTTGAGTAAAGACTCAAAACCCGACCACATCAGAAAATAGAAAGAGAATGAAAAGTCATTCCCTATGCCTCACTCATAGGTTCTATAAAGTATGCTATGTTGTTTACCAGTCCTATTGTATACCGTAGCATGATTCTAGCAAGGGAGTACAATAGTGATCTAGGAGTAGATCACTGGACAGCGGTCAAAATTATCCTTAGAGGACTAAGGAAATATTTCTCGGTTATGGAGGTGATGAAAGAGTTTGTCGTAAAGAGTTACGTCGATGCAAGCTTTTTACATCAATCTAGCTGACTCTAGGTCTCGATCTAGATACATATTGAAAGTGGGAGCAATTAGCTCGAGTAGCTCCGTGCAGAGCATTGTAGACATAAAATTTGCGAAATACATACGGATCTGAATGTTGCAGACCCGTAGGCTAAACTTCTCTCACAAGCAAAACATGATCACTCTTCGGGTGTTAATCACATAGCGACGTGAACTAGATTATTGACTCCAGTCAACCCTTTGGGTATTAGTCACATGGAGATGTGAACTAACCACATAAAGATGTGAACTAGATTATTGACTCTAGTGCAAGTGGGAGACTGAAGGAAATATGCCCTAGAGGCAATAATAAAGTTATTATTTATTTCCTTATATCATGATAAATGTTTATTATTCACGCTAGAAATGTATTAACCGGAAACTTAGTGCATGTGTGAATACATAGACAAATAGAGTGTCACTAGTACGCCTCTACTTGACTAGCTCGTTGAATCAAAGATGGTTAAGTTTCCTAGCCATAGACATGAGTTGTCATTTGATTAACGGGATCACATAATTAGAGAATGATGTGATTGACTTGACCCATTCCGTTAGCTTAGCACGATGATCGTTTAAGTTTGTTGCTACTGCTTTCTTCATGACTTATACATGTTCCTCTGACTATGAGATTATGCAACTCCTGAATACCAGAGGAACACTTTGTGTGCTACCAAATGTCACAACGTAACTGGGTGATTATAAAGGTGCTCTATAGGTGTCTCCGATGGTACTTGTTGAGTTGGCATAGATCGAGATTAGGATTTGTCACTCCGATTGTCGGAGAGGTATCTCTGGGCCCTCTTGGTAATGCATATCACTATAAGCATTGCAAGAAATGTGACTAATGAGTTTGTTGCGGGATGATGCATTACAGAAAGAGTAAAGAGACTTGCCGGTAACGAGATTGAACTAGGTATTGAGATACCAACGATCGAATCTCGGGCAAGTAACATACCGATGACAAAGAGAACAACGTATACCATTATGGAGTTTGACCGATAAAGATCTTCATAGAATATGTAGGAGCCAACATGAGCATCCAGGTTCCGCTATTGGTTATTGACCGGAGATGAGTCTCGGTCATGTCTACATAGTTCTCGAACCCGTAGGGTCCGCACGCTTAACGTTCGGTGACAACCGGTATCATGAGTTTATGTGTTTTGTTGTACCAAAGGTTGTTCGGAGTCCCGGATGAGATCAGGGACATGACGAGGAGTCTCAAAATGTCGGGACATAAAGATCGATATATTGGATGGCTATATTCAGACATTGGAAAGGTTCTGAGTGGTTCGGGTATTTATCGGAGTACCGGAGAGTTACGGCAATTCGCTGGGGAGTATATGGGGCTTATTGGGCTTCAGGGTAAAGAGAGAGGGGAGGCCGCGCCCCCCCAAGGCCTAGTCTGAATTGGACTAGGGGGAGGGGCGGTGCCCCCTCCTTCCTTCTCTTCTCTTTTCCCTTTCCTTCTCTCCTACTCCTACTACATGGAAGGGGGGATTCCTAATCCCGGTGGGAGTAGGACTCCCCAGGGCACGCCATAGTAGAGGGCCGGCCCTCACCTCCTCCACTCCTTTATATACGAGGGCAGGGTGCACCCCAAGACACACAGGTTGACCATTGATCTTTTAGCCGTGTGCGGTGCCCCCCTCCACCATAATCCATCATAGCGGTGCTTAGGTGAAGCCCTGCGTCGGTAGCATCATCATCACCGTCATCATGCCATCATGCTGAAGGCACTCTCCCTCGAAGCTTTGCTAGATCGGAGTTCGTGGGACGTCACCGAGCTGAACGTGTGCTGAACTCGGAGGTGCCGTGCGTTCGGTACTTGGATCGATCAGATCGTGAAGATGTACGACTACATCAACC
Source organism: Triticum monococcum (assembly GCA_034509565.1). NCBI lineage: Eukaryota > Viridiplantae > Streptophyta > Magnoliopsida > Poales > Poaceae > Triticum > Triticum monococcum. The sequence goes on from CM067846.1 coordinate 492,558,345, forward strand.
GTGTTCTCATAACGCTTCCGCTTACGGTGTGCGAGGGTACATGGACAACACTCTTCCCCTCTCGTTGCTATGCTTCACCATGATCTTGCATGTGTGTAGATTTTTTTTTTTGAAATTACTGTGTTCCCAACACTTATCCATCCGTTGCATATTATAGTTCATCATGAAGCTCTTGTAGCTTGGTGGTAGTGATTGAAGAACTCTGTCAATGACACTATCATCAGGAAGATTAACTCCCAGCTGAGTCAAGTGGTTGTGGTACCCAAACATTCTGAGTATATGTTCACTAACAGAACTATTCTCCTCCATTTTATAGCTGTAGAACTTATTGGAGACTTCATATCTCTTAATCTGGGCATTTGCTTAGAATATTAACTTCAACTCCTCGAACATCTCATATGCTCCATGACATTCAAACGTCGTTGAAGTCCCGGTTCTAAGCCGTAATGTCGGTGTCAAAACCGGTGGATCTCAGGTAGGGGGTCCCGAACTATGCCTCTAGGCGGATGGTAACAGGAGGCAGGGGACACGATGTTTACCCAGGTTCGGGCCCTCTTGATGGAGGTAATACCCTATGTCATGCTTGATTGTTCTTGATAATATGAGTAGTACAAGAGTTGATCTACCACGAGATCGAAGAGGCTAAACCCTAGAAGTTAGCCTATGGTATGATTGATGTTGTTGGTCCTACGGACTAAACCCTCCGGTTTATATAGACACTGGAGGGGCTAGGGTTACACAGAGTCGGTTACAAGGAAGGAGATCTACATATCTGTATTGCCAAGCTTGCCTTCCATGCCAAGGAGAGTCCCATCCGGACATGGGACAAAGTCTTCAATCTTGTATCTTCATAGTCCAACAGTCCGGCCAAAGGATATAATCCGGCTGTCCGGATACCCCCTAATCCAGGACTCCCTCGGTAGCCCCTGAACCAGGCTTCAATGACGATGAGTCCGGCATGCAGATTGTCTTCGGCATTGCAAGGTGGGTTCCTCCTCCGAATACTTCATAGAAGATTTTGAACACGAGGATCGTGTCCGGCTCTGCAAAACAAGTTCCACATACCACCATAGAGAGAATAATATTTCCACAAATCTAATTTGCTGACGTACCCCGTAGTGTGACATCACGCCACAGCCAGGTCTTTATTCGAATCATTTTTCATAACCCATCTCAGCGTGTTTCGCCGAGGCGGTTTCCTTGGCACGTCTTGTCGAAGCAGAGATTGTGTCCCCTTTATTACAGGATTCTCATCAATACGGACGTGGGTAACCCAACCGTGCCTATGGGTAGGACTCCTAGATCTTAGGCAAGTCCCAAACGACCATGAGGAGGACGCTTGATATTCACCCTATTTATAAAGGGGACAAGGCCTTTTCCTCTCGATCTTAATTGAATCCACCTCCCGCCTCGAGTTCCAACACCCAAAGCTCAGGTTTAGGCACTTCGGACCTTCAACTATGTCCGGATCCAACCTTCAAGGTCGGTGGATGCCTTCCTCCGTCACGGAGCAGGACATCAAGAAGTTGAGAGAGGCCAGATATCTGACCGCCGAAATTTCGCATCAGCTGCCTGCCCGAGGGCAAGTCGTCCCTACTCCCGAACCCAACGAGAGCGTTGTGTTCATCTCCCACTTCCTCCGAGGACAAGGCCTCGCTCTGGATCCCTTTGTTAGGAGTCTCATGTTCTATTATGGCCTAGATTTTCACGATCTGGCCCCGGATTCCCTTCTTCACATCTCGACATTTATTGTCGTATGTGAGGCCTTCCTCCGCATTACCCCTCACTTCGGCCTGTGGCTCAAGACCTTCGATGTGAAGCCGAAGATGATCGAGGGGCAGCACGCAGCGTGCGGAGGCGCTTTAATAAGCAAAATCGCTGACGCTCCATGGCCTCAGGGTTTCTTCCCAGAGGTGTATAGATTGTGGCTGTGGGAGTGGTTCTACATCACAACTCCCCAAAGTGCCAAGTGGGTAGCTGCCCCCACCTTTCGCTCAGGCCCCCACCACAACTGATGTCATGGATTAGCAGGGGGCTGAGCTGGGGTCCAGCCAAGGTCGTGCCAATACTGCAAAGCCGTATCCGAGATCTCTTTGAGAGAGATTTCAGTCCGATTATGATAGTGCAAGTTATGTTAGTTCGTCAAGTCCATCCTTGCAAACGCCGGCCCCTTCGCATGTGGGAATTCAACCCGGAAGGACCGCGATCTATTCAACATTTCCTCGGCATGACGCACAAAGAGATGTACAAATTGTTCTTCGGACCACAAATAATGTGTCCGGACATCACTGAGGATGCAGGTCTGAGCTGCAATCGCCCGGATACCCAAGTAAGTAGCCCTGCATCCGAACACACTGTCCGTTCATTTATCGCAACGTTGCCCTAAAAAATCCGCTCTTTGACCAGGATTGGATAGCGAAGGCAAAGTTGATCAGGTGTCCGGCCCCCCTCCTTGAGACGTCACCAAATCCCGTGCTAACCAGGATGCTGGAGATCGTGCCTTATCAAGCACCCTTAGGAGAAGATAAAGGGGGGAACAAGGAGGCTTGCGCCTCCGTGAAGGAGGTTAGCCGGGGAGGAGGAACTGAAACTTCCTCTCCCCAGGGAAGGAAGAGAACCACCTCTGAGGACCCGGAGACAATGGTCTCCAAACAGGGGAAGAAATCTCCGGCGGAGGCTCTTGCCCTGGGGGATGCCCTGGCCGCACTATACCCTCAAGGGGATCAGCCCTCCACCGAGCTGTAAGTAAAAGGGTACTTAATAATGAAAATATCTCGCTTTACTTCTGAGGAAAATAATCGAAGCATTTATCTTGCAGTTTGGATCTTAGCCCTTCTCAGCAGAGCTCGTCTTCAGGGGATCTTCTTCCAGAGATGATGGAGAGCGAAATGCCTCCCCCTGCCACACCGCCTCACGAGGCAGGCGACCCCGAGGTGTCGTCGCGGAGGGTTTCTCCTGATCCGGCAAGGCTAGAAGGTAATCCTATGGCCACCCGAAGCCCTCAGTATCCGGCTCTTGAAGAGAGCAATCAAAAGAGTCCGGCACCGTCTGGTGTGCGGTCGGACGTACTGAGGGATCTGCTAGAGCAAGCGACTATCTCAGAAGAGCACTGCACGTTGATGGGTACGGTGATTGAAAGGATTTCGTCCGCCGAAAGTGGGTTGCATGAAGCCTTTATGAGTCTACTGACGGGTTTTGAGGTACATGAAATGATGTACATTATTCACAGTACCGCACATTTTTAGATGTGCCCTGTGTAGATAGTAGCCCCTGAGACTCTGGTTGTCGTCGAAAACGGCGGCAATCAGAGGATCATAGTCCTAGGTAATAACCAGACCGCCTTTATGTGCAGGTGGTTGAAGCTCCGGTGGCTAGCCGGACTGATGGGTTTGCCGAACTAAGGCGGCAACTGGATGCGGTAGATGCCGACATCGTGCTTGTTAACAAGCACCTTGACGAGGCACAGGGTAGGTGATTTTTTTGGTGATTGTCACATAATAAGAGCAGCATGATGCCAGTATCTTTAATACGTTGTGACTGCAGATGGAGCTTCCACCGTGGAGACCCTTCGGGCGGAGCTTGCCCGAGGCAAGGAGCAAGCAAGGAGTAGCAATGCGGCTGCTTTAAAGGCGGCCGAAGAGTTAAGGGCCGAACAGGCCGCGCATTGCGAGAGCAAAGAAAAAATAGCCAAGATGGCTGTTGAGTTAAAATATGCTGCTGACCGTTACCAGCTTCTTGAAGAAGAAAACCGGGCGAAGGCGATGGACCTGGAAAAGGCCCGGGTTGTTGCCAAGGAAGCCCGCTCCAAAATTAGAGCGACGAAGGAGGAGCTGCATCAAGCTGCGGATATTGTATCTAGGAAGCCCTTCTTGTTGCGGACTAAGTTCGGGGATCCGAAGTATGCACCTCTGGACCAGCTATGGAGTTCTGCCGACACCTACGTGGATTTGGCTGCAAGTGCTGCTGATGCGGCCGAGTGCTTCAAGGGTCGGAAAGATCACGAAGTGGAAAAACTGTTTTTGGTCACAGTTTTATGCTCCGGCCCGTCCACTGCTGTTGAATGAGCAAATGGCCGAGTGGCCCGAGCTCCATAGATTATCCGGACTTGCCATGAGGTCCGTTGTGGATCATTTGTGGCCGAGAGGGCCAAGACCAAAAAGCTACTTTAGCTTAGTGCAACAATTCCTTGGTGATGTGCCACACATCGATGCTGTAAAGAGGTCGGCGTGCATAGAAGGCTCGCGGATGGCCCTTTCCCGTGTCAAAACATACTGGGCAGAGATGGATGCCACCACTGTTGCGGCACAGGGTTCGGCCATAGGCCGAGTGGCTACCGAGCACTACTTTGAAGAAGTTCTTGAAGGCGCTCGTTCGATAGAGGCTCAGTGCTCGAAGAATATTATGTTTGAGTGACATGTATTCCCATTGTAAAAACAATGTTTTATTGAGTTATCAAGGCTGTATTTATACTTTTGCCCGAAAGTACTATGATGCCTCCTGTGCGGCCGTTTATGTATATATGTATATAACCTGAAAGATGGCAGTCGTCGGCTTCAGCCCCCACGCATATAATGCGGGGGTGCTCGCCGAAGACGCATGTTCACACTTGATCCAACGTCTTGGTCCATTAAGGAGGTGATAGCGCAACGAACTAGGCAACCGGACTATAATGCTTTAACACTTTCACTTAGCCAGAGGAGTTTGACAGTGGGGCTACTATATAGCCCCTGGTGGCTCCGCGCTCATCCGAATTCGGGGTGCGTACATGCCTGGCCGGGAAACGGCCCTTCGTTAAGGCGGAGGAATCCCAAAGATTCCGCTAGGCCATCAAGTGGTTGACCAGTCTCATGCTATATCATGATAGTCAGTTTTCGGCTTTCTCTACTGAGGTGCTCGTCCGGATGAACCAGGGCACAATCGCAGTAGTTCTCCTGGTGCCGCCTTAGCCGATAGAGCGGAACGTAAGGCAGCAAAACACAGGAGCTGGGCAAACCCAACATTTGAGCAAAGACATGATTCGGAGCTGATGCATATAAGGCCAAACTCGCAACGCCGAACACTCCCTAAGGTATTCGGTCTTTATGATGTAAACCATGCTAAACAGTGCCCTTTGTAATAAGCCCCTGGTGTCCAGGTACGTGCAATATTCTGACGTGGCCACATGCCAATATGTCAGCATCCTTCTCAATTGTACTGAGAATCCGGGGGTTGTGTATCAACAAGAGACAGTAAAAAAGGTTTACACAGGGTCTTAATCTAAAAAGAATCCTTGGAATAGGTCCCTGTTGCCCGTCTGCGCATGTGTCTCCGTTGTGCCGTATCCTGGATGGGTGTAGCATGATGGTCATCTGTAAAAGAGAGGAACTTAGCTGAAAAGTTGTCGTGCAAAAGGTAGGTTATACTAAATAAACCATGTACAGTTCAAGATGAGTAAAGTTGAGCCTAATTATCACTTGTTTACACGCGTTGAGCCCCATGTATTGTTATAGGGGTATAGCCATCAAACTTGTATCAATTATATATAGCTGCACCAGACTCGTCTAACCGCGTCCGTGGTCTTAATGACCTGTCAGATGCTCTAGTTGGTGAGGCCGTTTAGTGTGCGGCTGCCAAGGCAACCGCACGGTCTTCCGCGCGCAAGGAGCGCTCAATATTTCCATTTACTGTAATGATGCCACGTGGACCGGGCGTCTTATGCATGAGGGAAGCGTAATGTGGTATTGCGTTAAAGCGAGCGAAAGCTTTGCGTCCGAGTAGTGCTTGATAGCCACTTTGGAACGGAGCGATGTGGAAGGTTAACTTTCCGCTGCGGAAGTTATCAAGAAAGCTGAATATAACCTCTAGTAGTAAGGAGCCCGTGCAATGGGCTTCTGGGCCTAGCATTACTCCTTTAAAGGTAGTATTGCTATGGCTGATTTTTGTTGGGTCTATCCCCATTTTGCAGACTGTGTCCTGATATATCATGTTTAAACTACTGCCGCCGTCCATCAGGACTCGTGTGAAGTGGTATCCGTCAATTATCGGGTCTAACACCAAGGCAGCCCATCCTGCATGCCGGATACTTGCCGAGTAATCCCGATGGTCAAAGGTGATCAGTTGGGACGACCAATGGCAGAACTCCGCGGTGATAGGCCCTGGGGCATGTGTCTCTAGGAGTGCCGCTTTGTTTCTCCCCTTCATCACGTGTAACACGTTTACTGTTTTGATTTCTGGTGGGAATTTCTTCTGTTCCCCAGTGCTTTTCTTGCGAGGCTCGTCCTCGTCTTTGCTTAGTGTATCCTGCCCCTTGTGTTCGGCGTTGAGCTTGCCGGACTGCTTGAAGACCCAACATTCTCTATGGGTATGATTTGCAGGTTTATTGGGGATGCTGTGGATCTGACATAGTTTATCCAGAATCTTGTTCAGGCTGGACAGTTCGTCTCTGTTGCCTTTGGAGGGCAGCTTTTGCTGACCTGGCCGAGAGCTTCTGAATTCGACGTTTACCGCCGTGCTCTTCGGGCTGTCTTCTTTATTCCGGTGCTTGTTTTTGCTGCGTTGTGGCTTCCCGTTTCCGTCCCTGACTTCGGATGTACTTGGGTCGTTGGTGCTACATCGGGCTAACCAGGTGTCCTCGCCCACGCAAAAGCGGGTCATGAGGCTTGTTAATGCTGTCATTGTTCTCGGCTTTTCTTGGCCGAGGTGTCTGGCAAGCCATTCGTCTTGAACGCTGTGCTTGAAAGCTGCTAAGGCTTCGGCGTCCGGACAGTCGACTATTTGGTTCTTTTTAGTGAGAAACATGTTCCAAAGCTTTCTGGCTGACTCTCCGGGCTGTTGAGTTATATGACTTAAATCGTCTGCATCCGGTGGTCGAACATAGGTCCTTTGAAAATTTGCCCGAAAAGCGTCTTCGAGCTCTTCCCGGCTTCCAATGGAGTTTTCGGGGAGGCTTTTAAGCCAGTGCCGAGCTGGCCCTTTGAGCTTGAGGGGTAAGTACTGAAGGAAATATGCCCTAGAGGCAATAATAAAGTTATTATTTATTTCCTTATATCATGATAAATGTTTATTATTCATGCTAGAATTGTATTAACAGGAAACATAATACATGTGTGAATACATAGACAAACTTATTGTCACTAGTATGCCTCTACTTGACTAGCTCGTTAATCAAAGATGGTTATGTTTCCTAACCATGAACAAAGTGTTGTTATTTGATTAACGAGGTCACATCATTAGTAGAATGATCTGATTGACATGACCCATCCCATTAGCTTAGCACCTGATCGTTTAGTATGTTGCTATTGCTTTCTTCATGACTTATACATGTTCCTATGACTATGAGATTATGCAACTCCCGTTTACCGGAGGAACACTTTGTGTGCTACCAAATGTCACAACGTAACTGGGTGATTATAAAGGAGCTCTACAGGTGTCTCGAAAGGTAGATATTGGGTTGGCGTATTTCGAGATTAGGATTTGTCACTCCGATTGTCGGAGAGGTATCTCTGGGCTCTCTCGGTAATGCACATCACATAAGCCTTGCAAGCATTGCGACTAATGAGTTAGTTGCAGGATGATGTATTACAGAACGAGTAAAGAGACTTGCCGGTAACAAGATTGAACTAGGTATTGGATACCGACGATTGAATCTCGGGCAAGTAACATACCGATGACAAAGGGAACAACGTATGTTGTTATGCGGTCTGACCGATAAAGATCTTCGTAGAATATGTAGGAGCCAATATGGGCATCCAGGTCCCGCTATTGGTTATTGACCGGAGATGTGTCTCAGTCATGTCTGCATTGTTCTCGAACCGTAGGGTCCGCACGCTTAACGTTACGATGACAGTTATTATGAGTTTATGCATTTACACGGACTGGGTCCGTAACTTGAGGATTATCCTCATTGCTGCTCAGAAGAATTATGTCCTGGAAGCACCGCTGGGTGCCAGGCCTGCTGCTGGAGCAACACCAGATGTTATGAACGTCTGGCAGAGCAAAGCTGATGACTACTCGATAGTTCAGTGTGCCATGCTTTACGGCTTAGAATCGGGACTTCAACGAAGTTTTGAACGTCATGGAGCATATGAGATGTTCCAGGAGTTGAAGTTAATATTTCAAGCAAATGCCCGGATTGAGAGATATGAAGTCTCCAATAAGTTCTATAGCTGCAAGATGGAGGAGAACAGTTCTGTCAGTGAGCATATACTCAAAATGTCTGGGTATAATAATCACTTGATTCAGATGGGAGTTAATCTTCCAGATGATTGCGTCATTGACAGAATTCTCCAATCACTACCACCAAGCTACAAGAGCTTCGTGATGAACTATAATATGCAAGGGATGAACAAGACTATTCCCGAGCTCTTCGCAATGCTGAAAGCTTCGGAGGTAGAAATCAAAAAGGAGTATCAAGTGTTGATGGTCAGCAAGACCACTAGTTTCAAGAAAAAGGGCAAAGGGAAGAAGAAGGGGAACTTCAATAAGAACAGCAAGCAAGTTGCTGCTCAAGAGAAGAAACCCAAGTCTGGACCTAAGCCTGAAACTGAGTGCTTCTACTGCAAGCAGACTGGTCAATGGAAGCGGAACTGCCCCAAGTATTTGGCAGATAAGAAGGATGGCAAGGTGAACAAAAGTATATGTGATATACATGTTATTGATGTGTACCTTACTAGAGCTCGCAGTAGCACCTGGGTATTTGATACTGGTTCTGTTGCTAATATTTGCAACTCGAAACAGGGACTACGGATTAAGTGAACACTGGCAAAGGACGAGGTGACGATGCGCGTGGGAAACGGTTCCAAAGTCGATGTGATCGCGGTCGGCATGCTACCTCAACATCTACCTTCGGGATTAATATTAGACCTAAATAATTGTTATTTGGTGCCAGCGTTGAGCATGAACATTATATCTGGATCTTGTTTGATGCGAGACGGTTATTCATTTAAATCAGAGAATAATGGTTGTTCTATTTATATGAGCAATATCTTTTATGGTCATGCACCTTTGAGAAGTGGTCTATTTTTGACGAATCTCGATAGTAGTAACACACATATTCATAATGTTGAAGCCAAAAGATGCAGAGTTGATAATGACAGTGCAATTTATTTGTGGCACTGCCGTTTAGGTCATAACGGTATAAAGCGCATGAAGAAACTCCATACTGATGGACTTTTGGAACCACTTGATTATGAATCACTTGGTACTTGCGAACCGTGCCTCATGGGCAAGATGACTAAAACACCGTTCTCCGGTACTATGGAGAGAGCAACAGATTTGTTGGAAATCATACATACCGATGTATGTGGTCCGATGAATATTGAGGCTCGTGGCGGATATCGTTATTTTCTCACCTTCATAGATGACTTAAGCAGATATGGGTATATCTACATAATGAAACATAAGTCTGAAACATTTGAAAAGTTCAAAGAATTTCAGAGTGAAGTTGAAAATCATCATAACAAGAAAATAAAGTTTCTACGATCTGATCGTGGAGGAGAATATTTGAGTTACGAGTTTGGTGTACATTTGAAAAATTGTGGAATAGTTTCACAACTCACGCCACCCGGAACACCATAGCGTAACGGTGTGTCCGAACGTCGTAATCGTACTTTACTAGATATGGTGCGATCTATGATGTCTCTTACTGATTTACCGCTATCGTTTTGGGGTTATGCTTTAGAGACGGCTGCATTCACGTTAAATAGGGCACCATCAAAATCCGTTGAGATGACGCCTTATGAACTATGGTTTTGGCAAGAAACCAAAGTTGTCGTTTCTTAAAGTTTGGGGCTGCGATGCTTATGTGAAAAAGCTTCAACCTGATAAGCTCGAACCCAAATCGGAGAAATGTGTCTTCATAGGATACCCAAAGGAGACTGTTGGGTACACCTTCTATCACAGATCCGAAGGCAAGACATTCATTGCTAAGAATGGATCCTTTCTAGAGAAGGAGTTTCTCTCGAAAGAAGTGAGTGGGAGGAAAGTAGAACTTGACGAGGTAACTGTACCTGCTCCCTTATTGGAAAGTAGTACATCACAGAAAACTGTTTCTGCGACACCTATACCAATTAGTGAGGAAGCTAATGATGGTGATCATGAAACTTCAGGACAAGATACTACTGAACTTCGTAGATCAACCAGAGAGAGATCCGCACCAGAATGGTACGGTAATCCTGTCCTGGAAATCATGCTGCTAGATCATGATGAACCTATGAACTATGAAGAAGCGATGGTGAGCCCAGATTCCGCAAAATGGCTTGAAGCCATGAAATCTGGCGTTCGGACAGTCGACTATTTGGTTCTTTTTAGTGAGAAACATGTTCCAAAGCTTTTTGGCTGACTCTCCGGGCTGTTGAGTTATATGACTTAAATCGTCTGCATCCGGTGGTCGAACATAGGTCCTTTGAAAATTTGCCCGAAAAGCGTCTTCGAGCTCTTCCCAGCTTCCAATGGAGTTTTCGGGGAGGCTTTTAAGCCAGTGCCGACCTGGCCCTTTGAGCTTGAGGGGTAAGTACTTGATGGCGTGGAGATCGTCTCTTCGATCCATGTGGATATGGAGGATGTAGTCTGATAACCCACAAGTATAGGGGATCGCAACAGCTTTCCAGGGTAGAGTATTCAACCCAGATTTATTGATTCGACACAAGGGGAGCCAAAGAATATTCTCAAGTATTAGCAGCTGAGTTGTCTATTCAACCACACCTAGAAACTTAGTATCTGCGGCAAAGTGTTTAGTAGCAAAGTAATATGATAGTGGTGGTAGCGGCAACAAAAGTAAAGACAGCAAAAGTAATGTTTTTGGTATTTTGTAGTGATTGTAATAGTAGCAGCGGGAAAGTAAATAAGCGAGAACTCGTAGGCACCGGATCAGTGATGGATAATTATGCCGGATGCGGTTCATCATGTAACAGTCATAACATAGGGTGACACAGAACTAGCTCCAATTCATCAATGTAATGTAGGCATGTATTTCGTATATAGTCATACGTGCTTATGGAAAAGAACTTGCATGACATCTTTTGTCCTACCCTCCCGTGGCAGTGGGGTCCTATTGGAAACTAAGGGATATTAAGGCCTCCTTTTAATAGAGAACCAGAACAAAGCATTAGCACATAGTGAATACAAGAACTCCTCAAACTATGGTCATCACCGGGAGTGGTCCCGATTATTGTCACTTCGGGGTTGCCGGATCATAACACATAGTAGGTGACTATAGACTTGCAAGATAGGATCAAGAACTCACATATATTCATGAAAACATAATAGGTTCAGATCTGAAATCATGGCACTCGGGCCCTAGTGACAAGCATTAAGCATAGCAAAGTCATAGCAACATCAATCTCAGAACATAATGGATACTAGGGATCAAATCCTAACAAAACTAACTCGATTACATGATAAATCTCATCCAACCCATCACTGTCCAGCAAGCCTATGATGCAATTACTCACGCACAGCGGTGAGCATCATGCAATTGGTGATGGAGGATGTTTGATGATGACGACGGTGACGAATCCCCCTCTCCGGAGCCCCGAACGGACTCCAGATCAGCCCTCCCGAGAGGTTTTAGGGATTGGCGGTGGCTCCATATCGTAAAACGCGATGATTTCTTCTCTTTGATTTTTTTCTCTCTGAAAGCAAATATATAGAGTTGGAGTTGGCGTCGGAGGGTTTCCAGGGGGGCACGAGGTAGGGGGCGCGCCCCCACCCTCGTGAGAAGGGTGTGGGCCCCCTGGCGAGGATTTTTTATTGTTTTTCTAAGATGTTCCATGGAGTTTCAGGTCATTCCGAGAATATTTGTTTTCTGCACATAAAACAACACCATGGCAATTCTGCTGAAAACAGCGTCAGTCCGGGTTAGTTCCATTCAAATCATACAAGTTAGAGTCCAAAACTAGGGCAAAAGTGTTTGGAAAATTAGATATGATGGAGACGTATCAACTCCCCCAAGTTTAAACCCTTGCTTGTCCTCAAGCAATTCAGTGGACAAACAGAAAGAAAGAAAAACTTTTACAAACTCTGTTTGCTCTTGTTGTTGTGACTATGTCAAGCCAGCATTCAAGTTTTCAGCATAGATCATAACTAACCACACTTGCAATAATTCTCAGGTCTCACAATTACTCATATCAATAGCATAATCAACTAGCAAGTCATAATAATAAATCTCGGATGACAACACTTTCTCAAAACAATCATAATATGATATAACAAGATGGTATCTCGCTAGCCCTTTCTGAGGCTGCAAAACATAAATGCAGAGCACCTTTAAAGATCAAGGACTGACTAGACATTATAATTCATGGTAAAAGAGATCCAATCATAGTCATAACTAATATAAATTAACAGTGATGAATGCAAATGACGACTGTGCTCTCTAGCTAGTGCTTTTAAATAAGAGGGTGATGACTCAACATAAAAGTAAATGGATAGGCCCTTCGCAGAGGGAAGCAGGGATTTGTAGAGGTGCCAGAGCTCGGTTTTGCAATAGAGATAAATTGTATTTTGAGCGGTATACTTTCATTGTCAACGTAACAACTAAGAGATGGCGATATCTTTCATGCTAAACACATTATAGGTGGTTCCCAAATAGAATGGTAAATTTTGTACTCCCCCTCCACCAACAAGCATCAATCCATGGCTTGCTCGAAACAACGAGTGCATCCAACATACATCAGGTCCCAGGGGGAGTTTTGTTTGCAATTAATTTTGATTTAGTTTGCATAAAGCATGGGGCTGGGCATCCCGATGACCAGCCATTTTCTCGTGAGTGAAGAGCGGAGTCCACTCCTCTTGAGAATAACCCGCCTAACACGGAAGATAAGGACAGCCTTGGTTGATACATGAGCTATTCGAGCATACAAAACAGAATGATTATTTGAAGGTTTAGAGTTTGGCACATACAAATTTACTTGGAACGGCAGGTAGATACCGCATATAGGAAGGCATGGTGGACTCATCTGGAATAACTTTGGGGTTTAAGGGATTGGATGCACAAGCAGTATTCCCGCTTAGTACAAGTGAAGGCTAGCAAAAGACTGGGAAGCGACCAACTAGAGAGCGAAAACAGCCATGTACATGCATTAAAATTAATAAACATTGGATGCAAGCATGAGTAGGATATAATCCACCATGAACATAAATATCGTGAAGGCTATGTTGATTTGTTTCAACTACATGCGTGAACATGTGCCAAGTCAAGTCACTTAAATCATTCAAAAGAGGATACCACCCCATCATACCACATCATAATCATCTCAATAGCATGTTGGCGTACAAGGTAAATCATTATAACTCATATCTAATCAAGCATGGCACAAGCAACTACGATCTCTAATTGTCATTGCGAACATGTTTATTCATAATAAGCTGAATCAAGAACGAGGGACTCATCATATTTACAAAAACAAAAGAGGTCGAGTTCATACCAGCTTTTGTCATCTCAGTCAGTCCATCATATATCATCATAATTGCCTTTCACTTGCATGACCGAACGGTGTGAATAATAATAAGAGTGCACGTGCATTGGACTAAGCTGGAATCTGCGAGCATTCAATAAATAGGAGAAGACAAGGCAATATGGGCTCTGGGTTAAATCAACAATAATGCATATAAGAGCCACTTCAACAATTTAATTATGGTCTTCTCCTACTGACCCCCAAATAAAATAAAATAAATAAAACTATTTACACGGGAAAGCTCCCAACAAGCAAAAGAAGAACGGGAAATATTTTGGGGTTTTCTTTTTAATTATTACTACTACAGCAGAAAAATAAACTACTACTGATTTTTTTCTTTTTTTCTTAAGGTTTAACAAACACACAAGAAGAAAGCAGGAAAAAGAAAATAAACTAGCATGGATCTTACAGTGAAAAAGTATGAGCACCGACATCTAGCAATGAGTGTGTGTGAGCATAAATGTAATGTTGGTGAGAAATACGTACTCCCCCAAGCTTAGGCTTTTGGCCTAAGTTGGTCTATGGCCACGGCTGGCCTGGCGGATATCCATAATAATAGTTGTTGGGGTCATACTATGATGAGGAGGAATAGTTGGGATCATACTGTGATGAAGAAGAAGACTCTGACTGCCACTGGCTGACAGTCATCTTTGGATCCAAAGAATAAACAGATTGTCGTGGAGGCTCATCTTGTGGCTCCTGTTCCGGGGCTGGTGCAGGATTCTTGTAAGCTTGGACGACAGCCCACGTAACAAGGTAGGGTCCTACAAAATTAAACAAAGAAGGAGCAGGCAGGGTAATAGTCTCAGGATGATGTTTGTTAAAGAACAATTGATATTTAAACTCTCTTGCCCTATTCTTAACAATAAAATCATGTGCCACCATACTTTTATGATCTAGATAAACACGGGGCAACACCTTTTCTTCCTTCTCAGCATGCCTAATAGGTATGTTAAAATGTGCAGCTAGGCGTGTGGCATAGACGCCTCCAAAGATGAGACCCTTACTGTGGTTCATACTTAACCGTCTAGCAATAATACCGCCCATACTAAAAGTATTATAACTGTATAAACCGTGGTGCAGAATAATTATATCAAGGTTACTCAGGTTTCCACTGTTTTCGTGTCCAATTAAACAACAGCTAGCAAATAATGCAAAGTAACATAAAACAGGAAAATGTATGCTAGTGATTCGTGCATCGGAAACCTTTCTAGTTTCTCCTACAGTGATAGTATCAATAAACCCAGCCACATCATCATGATGTGGTTCTTCTGTCTTGCCCTCAAAAGGGATTAAACAAATCCAACAGAAATCATAAAGTGACATCTCCTTATGCTCATCATATAAATGAAACTCCACCGTAGGTGGAGAGTTCCTAGAATGAAAATGAAAGTTTTGCACAAAAGTATTTGTGAGTCAGAGATACTGATCGCATTCGTCATGGAGGAAAGCGGTGAGGCCTACATTGTGAGCCAATTCATGAAAATCTTCATAGATACCGGCTGCTCTCAAGAAATCTTCAGAAGGCCATTCACACGCCCGAATCTCCGCGGTGCGTGGCAAATTATACTTAGGCTTCGATGCCTTTTCCTTCGAGCTTTGGCTCGATGAGCCCCTCAAAAATCTCCTCATTATTTTTCTGAAACAATCTGAAATTTTTAGTAACTTCAAACAAAAGTGAACCAACTTCAATAAAACTGATAGCAACTACTCCTACAAGTGCCTAGAGCCTATATCAAGCATTAGAACTACTTGGAACCTTATAAATTTGACATGCAAGCTCAAGAACATGGTCACCTATGCAGCACAAATTTGCAAAAAATAAAGCACTAGAACAAAAACTAATTGGACCAATGGAGGAGTCACATACCAAGGAACAATCTCCCCAAGCAGTTTTGCGAGAGGTGCTTTGAGCAAGGAGATCGAAAATCACAGCAAAAGTGGCTGGAACTCATGCTTGAGTTGGTTTTTCGGGTTTGTGTGAGATAGAGGAAGAAGATGGGTGCTGGGATAAGTGGAGGAGGGCCACCGTGGGCCCACGAGGCAGGGGCGTGCGCCCACCACCCTCGTGGCCAGGTGGCAGCTGCTCCCGCGGTAATTTTTGCACAGTAAATCCTCAAATATTCCCGAAAAAATCATATTAAATTGGCATGGCATTCTGAGGACTTCTATTTTCGGGATATTTTTATATTGCACGGATAAGTCAGGAAACAGACAAAAAAAAATACTATTTTTACTTTATTGTGAATAACAGAAAGTAAAAGTGGGGTACAGAAGGTTTGTGCTTCTAGTTTCATCCATCTCATGCTCATAAAAAAGAATCCACTAACAAGGTTGATCAAGTCTTGTTAACAAACTCGTTCCAATAATCATTAAACCGGAGAAATTTTGAATAACACTAAGTTACCTCAACGGGGATATGCACATCCCCAATAATAAGTATATCATATTTCTTCTTGACAGTAGGAAGAGGAAATTCAAAACCTCCAAACATAATCGATGGAATTTTTCCAATAGAGTTGACACTATGAACTTGAGGTTGTTTCCTCGGAAAGTGTACCCTATGCTCATTACCATTAACATGAAAAGTGACATTGCCTTTGTTGCAATCAATAACAGCCCATGCAGTATTAAGAAAAGGTCTTCCAAGAATAATAGACATACTATCATCCTCGGGAATATCAAGAATAACAAAGTCCGTTAAAATAGTAACGTTTGCAACCACAACAGGCACATCCTCACAGATACCGACAGGTATAGCAATTGATTTATCAGCCATTTGCAAAGATATTTCAGTAGGTGTCAGCTTATTCAAGTCAAGTCTACGATATAAAGAGAGAGGCATAACACTAACACCAGCTCCAAGATCACATAAAGCAGTTTTAATAGAATTTCTTTTAATGGAGCAAGGTATAGTAGGTACTCCGGGGTCTCCAAGTTTCTTTGGTATTCCACCCTTAAAAGTATAATTAGCTAGCATGGTGGAAATTTCAGCTTCCCGTATCTTTCTTTTGTTAGTAATGATATCCTTCATATATTTAGCATAAGGACTTGTTTTGAGCACATCAGTTAATCTCATACGCAAAAAGATAGGCCTAATCATTTCAGCAAAGCGCTCAAAATCCTCATCATCCTTTTTCTTGGATGGTTTCGGAGGAAAGGGCATGGGTTTCTGAACCCAAGGTTCCCTTTCTTTACCATGTTTCCTAGCAACAAAGTTTCTTTTATCATAACGTTGATTCTTTGATTGTGGGTTATCAAGATCAACAGCGGGTTCAATTTCTACATCATTATCATTACTAGGTTGAGCATCATCATGAACATCATCATTAATATTTTTACTAGGTTCATGTTCATTACCAGATTGTGTTTCTGCATCAGACATAGATATATCATTTGGATTATCAGGTGGTTCAGCAATAGGTTCACTAGAAGTTTGCACAGTTCTACCATTTTTCTTCTTCTTCTTTTTAGAAGAACTAGGAACATCAATATTATTTCTCTAAGAATCTTGCTTGATTCTCTTAGGGTGGCCTTCAGGATACAAAGGTTCCTGAGTCATTCTACCAGTTGTAGTAGCCACTCTAATAGCATAATCATTTTTCGTACTATTCATTTCATCAAGCACTTCTTTTTGAGCCTTAAGTACTTGTTCTAATTGAGTGGTAACCATAGAAGCATGTTTGCTAACAAGTTTAAGTTCACCTTTAATATTAGCCATATAATCACCCAAGCGTCTAATCATATAAGCATTTTCTTTTAATTGTCTGCCAAAATAAGTATTGAAGTCGTCTTGCTTAAACATAAAGTTATCAAACTCATCCAAGCACCGACTAGCAATTTTAGTAGGAGGAACTTCAGCTTTATCATATCTATAGAGAGAATTTACCTTTACTACCTGTGTCGGGATATCGGGATCAGGAGGTTCTTCAGTAAATAAAGAATTGAGATCATAGGTTTCTTCAACAGGTGGTATATTAAGACCATGTATTTCTTAAATAGGAGGTAAATTCTTAACGTCTTCAGCTTTAATACCTTTTTCTTTCATAGGTTTCTTTGCCTCTTGCATATCTTCAGCTTTAATACCTTTTTCTTTCATAGGTTTCTTTGCCTCTCTTCTTCGGAGTTGGTTTAGGAATAGGCTCAGTAATTGGAGCAGGAGATGGCTCAGGAGCTGGCTCAGGAGGTGCCCAATTATTTTCATTTGTCAACATATTATTCAATAGAATTTCAGCTTCATCCGGTGTTCTTTCCCTGAAAACAGAACCAGAACAACTATCCAGGTAATCTCCGAAAGCATCGGTTAGTCCATTATAAAAGATATCAAGTATTTCAGGTTTCTTAAGAGGATGAGCAGGAAAAGCATTAAGTAACTTGAGAAGCCTCCCCCAAGCTTGTGGGAGCCTCTCTTCTTTAATTTGCACGAAGTTGTATATTTCCCTCAAAGCAGCTTCTTTCTTATGAGCAGGGAAATATTTAGCAGAGAAGTAATAAATCATATCCTGGGGACTACACACACAACCAGGATCAAGAGAATTAAACCATATCTTAGCATCACCCTTTAATGAGAACGGAAATATTTTGAGTATATAGAAGTAACGCGATCTCTCATCATTAGTAAACAGGGCAGCTATATCATTTAACTTAGTAAGATGTGCCACAATAGTTTCAGATTCATAGCCATAAAATGGATCAGATTCAACCAAAGTAATTATATCAGGATCAACAGAGAATTCATAATCCTTATCAGGAACACAAAATAGTTGAAGTAGCAAAAGCAGGGTCGGGTTTCATTTTATCTCTAAGTGATTCTTTGTTCCATTTAATTAATAACCTCTTAAGCTCATATCTATCTCTGCAAGCTAAAATAGTGGCAGAAGATTCCATATCAAAAAGATAGCCCTCAGGGATAGCAAGCATATTTTCATCATCACTATCATCATCGTATTCAGATTCAATAATTTCTCTTTCTTTAGCCCTAGCAATTTGTTCATCAAGAAATTCACTAAGGGGCATAGTAGTATTAGGCATAGAAGCAGTTTCATCATAAGTATCATGCATAGCAGAAGTGGCATCATCAATAACATGTGACATATCAGAACGAATAGCAGAAGCAGATGTAGGTGTCGCAAACTTACTCATAACAGAAGGTGAATCAAGTGCAGAGCTAGATGGCAGTTCCTTACCTCCCCTTGTAGTTGAGGGATAGATCTTGGTTTTTGGATCTCTCAAGTTCTTCATAGTGTCCAGCAGATATAAATCCCAAGTTACTCAAAGAATAGAGCTATGCTCCCCGGCAACGACGCCAGAAATTGGTCTTGATAACCCACAAGTATAGGGGATCACAACAGCTTTCAAGGGTAGAGTATTCAACCCAAATTTATTGATTCGACACAAGGGGAGGCAAAGAATATTCTCAAGTATTAGCAACTGAGTTGTCAATTCAACCACACCTGGAAACTTAGTATCTGCAGCAAAGTGTTTAGTAGCAAAGTAATATGATAGTGGTGGTAGCGGCAAGAAAAGTAAAGACAACAAAAGTAATGTTTTTGGTATTTTGTAGTGATTGTAACAGTAGCAGCGGGAAAGTAAATAAGCGAGAACCAGTATATGGAAAACTCGTAGGCACCGGATCAGTGATGGATAATTATGCCGGATGCAGTTCATCATGTAACAGTCATAACATAGGGTGACACAGAACTAGCTCCAATTCATCAATGTAATGTAGGCATGTATTCCGTATATAGTCATACATGCTTATGGAAAAGAACTTGCATGACATCTTTTGTCCTACCCTCTCGTGGCAGCGGGGTCCTATTGGAAACTAAGGGATATTAAGGCCTCCTTTTAATAGAGAGCCTGAACAACGCATTAGCACATAGTGAATACATGAACTCCTCAAACTATGGTCATCACCGGGAGTGGTCCCGATTATTGTCACTTCGGGGCTGTCGGATCATAACACATAGTAGGTGACTATAGACTTGCAAGATAGGATCAAGAACTCTCATATATTCATGAAAACATAATAGGTTCAGATCTGAAATCATGGCACTCGGGCCCTAGTGACAAGCATTAAGCATAGCAAAATCATAGCAACATCAATCTCAGAACATAATGGATACTAGGGATCAAACCCTAACAAAACTAACTCGATTACATGATAAATCTCGTCCAACCCATCACCGTCCAGCAAGCCTACGATGCAATTACTCACGCACGGCGGTGAACATCATGAAATTGGTGATGGAGGATGGTTGATGATGACGACGGCGACGAATCCCCCTCTCCGGAGCCCCGAACGGACTCCAGATCAGCCCTCCCGAGAGCTTTTAGGGCTTGGCGGCGGCTCTGTATCGTAAAACACGATGATTTCTTCTCTCTGATTTTTTTCTTTCCGAAAGCAAATATATAGAGTTGGCGTCGGAGGGTTTCTAGGGGGCCCACGAGGTAGGGGGCGCGCCCTAGGGGGGGGCGCCCCCACCCTCGTGAGAAGGGTGTGGGCCCCCTGGTCTTCATCTTTGGCGAGGATTTTTTATTGTTTTTTCTAAGATGTTCTGTAGAGTTTCAAGTCATTCCGAGAATATTTGTTTTCTGCACATAAAACAACACCATGGCAATTCTGCTGAAAACAGCGTCAGTCCGGGTTAGTTCCATTCAAATCATATAAGTTAGAGTCCAAAACAACGACTCTATGTTTGCGGGTTTGAATCCCTCTGGAAATTCATGGTCTGGCACCTGATCGGTGAAACATAGGGGGTGTGCGACACCCCTGTATTTGGGTGTACCGTAGTGTTCGGATTTTTGTTGTGTTGCATTGCGTGCTGGAGCGCGCTTGCTTGACCCGTAGATGGATCTGGTTGCGCCGTCCTTTTGATGTGAGCCCTCACGTGGATCGCGTACTAGCTTGTGTGCGGCGTCGTTTGCCGCTCTATGTTGGCCACGAGGTCGTCTATCTGACTGGATGGCTGTTTTTTTGATTGCGGGGGATCTAAGGCCTCCTCATCGAATTCAGGTAGCAACTTTCTTTGGGTAGCTCTTTGTGTGGCGACTACCGCCGTATTTTGCTGCAGTGTTGAGTACTTCACTCCACCTAATTCCGAGTGTGTCTTGTGCAGCCCTGAGCTTTTGCTTCTGCTTTTTCAGACTCCTCGCAGTGGCAACAAGCCTTTGATGGGTATTCTATTGCTCTGGGTGCCTGTCTGGTGTGATGTCATCTGGACTGTTATCTTCGCCGGAGTCGGGATGTTCGGTTTGATTCTCCATGTTGCCGTGGTCGTACGGTGGTTCAATGCCGTGTTTGTCGTCCGCTGGCTCACCCTGCTCTATCGCTGGGTCTATATGATCGCTGTTTCTGCCGAGGCGGGATTTGGAGCGGCGCTTACGCTGCCGCTTAGACTGCTTCTCGAGGGAACGATCCTTTGATGCGTCCTTCCGTTCCTCGTCGCCGTTTTCTTTGGGTGTGTCCACCATGTATACATCATATGATGAAGTGGGCATCCAGTGCCCTATGGGCAGTGGCTCCTGTTCGTCTCCTGCATCGTCGTCCATACCGTCGATGTCTTCGGAGTCGAAGTCGAGCATGTCGGTCGAATCGTCGACAATGGCTACTAAGTGGGTGGTGGGTGGGCGGTGAATTTCTTCGTCATCCGCATCCCAATCTTGCCGGACATAGTTCAGCCAGGACTCTCCTGACAAGGAGAGAGACTTTAATGAATTCAGTATGTCGCCGAAGGGCAAGTGCTAAAAGATATTCATGGAGGTGAACTCCATGATCGGCGCCCAGTCAGATTCGATAGGCACGGGCGCAGGCGGTTCGGAGTCCGTGGCCGGGGAAAAGTCTGGCAGTTCGGCGTCATGGCTCCCATGAAGGGTAAGGTCGGTATTTGGCTCGATCGCCGCTGAAGATGCGGCCTCCGTGACGGGGTCTATCCACCCGTCCTTGGATGGCGCAATGAGCTCCGAATTGAGGGTCGGAACAGTCGCCGGTGCGATCTCCCGAACACTGTCCGATGGTAGAGCTAAATCATGCTCATCGTGACCGTGCGGCACACTTGGCAAGGGCTCGAATCTGCCAAAGATCAAGTCTCCGTGGATGTCGGCTGTGTGGTTTATGCTTCCAAACATGACCTGATGGCCAGGGGCCAAGCGAGTTGGCCCGCAGTGCGGAGCCGCCGAATACAAAGATCTGTCCGGGGAGAAAAGTCTCACCCTGGACTGCATCGCTATCGATGATCGAAGGAGCCATCAAACCTAACAATGACGACACATAGGAACACTCAATGAAAGCACCAATGTCGGTGTCAAAACCGGCGGATCTCGCGTAGGGGGTCCCGAACTGTGCATCTAGGCGGATAGTAACAGGAGGCAGGGGACACGATGTTTACCAAGGTTCGGGCCCTCTTGATGGAGGTAATACCCTACGTCCTGCTTGATTGTTCTTGATAATATGAGTAGTACAAGAGTTGATCTACCACGAGATCGAAGAGGCTAAACCCTAGAAGCTAGCCTATGGTATGATTGTTGTTGTTGGTCCTACGGACTAAACCCTCCGGTTTATATAGACACCGAAGGGGGCTAGGGTTACACAGAGTCGGTTACAAGGAAGGAGATCTACATATCCGTATTGCCAAGCTTGCCTTCCCCGCCAAGGAGAGTCCCATCCGGACACGGGACAAAGTCTTCAATCTTGTATCTTCATAGTCCAACAGTCCGGCCAAAGGATATAATCCGGCTGTCCGGATACCGCCTAATCCAGGACTCCCTCATGTAAAGCATGTCACACAGAACTATCGAGTATTCATCAGCTTTGCTCTGCCAGGTGTTCACAACATCTGGTGTTGCTCCTGCAGCGGTTTTGTCACTTAGAGGTGCTTCCAGGATGTAATTCTTCTGTGCAGCAATAAGGATAATCCTCAAGTTACGGACCCAGTCCGTGTAGATGCTACCATCATCTTTCAACTTAGCTTTCTCTAGGAATGCATTAAAATTCAATGGAACAACAACATGGGCCATCTATCTACAACAACATAGACATGCAAAATACTATCAGGTACTAAGTTCATGATAAATTAAAGTTCAATTAATCAAATTACTTAAGAACTCCCACTTAGATAGACATCCCTCTAATCATCTAAGTGATCACGTGATCCATATCAACTAAACCATGTCTGATCATCACGTGAGATGGAGTAGTTTTCAATTGTGAACATCAGTATGTTGATCATATCTACTATATGATTCACACTCGACCATTCGGTCTCAGTGTTTCGAGGCCATATCTGCATATGCTAGGCTCATCAAGTTTAACCCAAGTATTCCGCGTGTGCAAAACTGGCTTGCACCCGTTGTATGTGAACATAGAGCTTATCACACCCGATCATCACGTGGTGTCTTGGCACGACGAACTGTAGCAACGGTGCATACTCAGGGAGAACACTTATACCTTGAAATTTACTGAGAGATCATCTTATAATGCTACCGCCGAATTAAGAAAAATAAGATGCATAAAGGATAAACATCACATGCAATCAATATAAGTGATATGATATGGCCATCATCATCTTGTTTCTTTGATCTCCATCTCCAAAGCACCGTCATGATCACCATCGTCACCAGCTTGACACCTTGATCTCCATCGAAGCATCGTTTTCGTCTTTCCAACTATTGCTTCTACGACTATCGCTACCATTTAGTGATAAAGTAAAGGAATTACATGGCGATTGCATTGATACGTCCATTTTGCATCATGCTTTTATATCGATATTTATTGTATTATGGGTTGTTATTACACATTATGTTACAATACTTATGCATATTCTCTCTTACATTACAAGGATTACATGAAGAGGGGGAATGCCGGCAGCTGGAATTCTAGGCTGGAAAAGGAGCAAATATTAGAGACCTATTCTGCACAACTCCAAAAGTCCTGAAACTTCACGGGAGCACGTTTCAGAATATATAAAAAATATTGGGCGAAGGAAGTACCAGTTGCGCGGTACTAGAGAGGCTAGAAAATGTGGAAGGGTGAGGGTGCGCATAATCCATGGACTCAACATTAGTCATAAAGAACTCACATACTTATTTCAAAAATCAATTAGTTATCGAAACAAAGTACTAAGCGCATGCTCCTAGGGGGATAGATTGGTAGGGAAAGACCATCGCTCGTCCCCGACCGCCACTCATAAGGAAGGCAATCAATAAATAAATCATGCTCCGACTTCATCACATAATGGTTCACCATACATGCATGCTGTTCGCACACGAACACGTCACCGTGTACCCTCGATGCCGGGGGTGATGCACCGCAGCTCACGTCGAAGGAGACCCGTCCGGAATCGGGGTACGCAAGCAATCCGACGGGCGTGTGTTGTTCAATCGGCCGTCACCCCTTAGGTATATAAGAGGCGGCTGGACTTCCCGTGCAAGGAAAAGGCTTGGATTCGCGTCCAAAACCCTAGTCAAATTCGGATTGGTTTTGTCCGAACTTTGCAAAACTGTTCGGTTTAAACTGGCTGCACCTTGCGGGTCCTTTGTGTGGTGGTAAACGATCTCGGATGGAAAGGAGCCCAAAAGCAATCTTGACCGTTTCGACGAGACGAACAACTTTCATGTTGAACGTTTTTCGATTTGAGGCCATCTTCTGGGCCAAAACGGTCACGCAGAACACATGTTCGCTCGCGCTACCCATCACACCTATGTCTGGTGGGGCACGCCACATCTCGCCTCGTGACAGGCTGCACTCCGATAACTCTAACTTTTGCATACAAACTCGGATTGGGACAATTTTTATGTCAAAATCAACCGTTTCGACGAGATGAAGACAATTTGTGTTGATCATTTTCCATATGAGGACATCTTAATTTGGTTTCAAACCATTCTTTAATCTGGTGTCAACATGAGCATCTCTAAAGTTGTCATAACTTTTGCATCGGAACTCCATTTTAGACCATCTTCATATTCATCTTGATCTTCTCGAAGAGAGCCATCTCATAGTGACTTTCAATAGTAAGTTTGAATTATTCTTGACATAGCTTCAAGCCACTCTTTATAAACGTGCCACTTTTGAGCGTCAACACATGCCCCCCTGTTTTTCGGCAAAGCTAGCGTGCCGAAAAATAACTTGTACCAAGTTTGTTCTAGGGACGATGTCAACACTTCATCGGCCATTTATATGTCCTTAGGACGATAAGTATATATCGACCATGTCTGATGTGAACTTTCTGATGCAAACTTGGGTGAAACCTTCTCAGCTTCATTAACAATCCGGTGATAAAGTACCATAGATATGTATCTCAAGGTCATCCTCCAAACCATATTGTTCACCCTTTTGCTAGGATTTTGTAGATAATCATAAATACTTTCTCCAATCCTTACTTTCGCCTGCTTAAAAATTTCATTAGTGGCCGAAGCTATGGACTTCGGTTCGGCCTTACCTATATTGACGAGACTAAGCATCGGCTATTGAGAGAAATGCAATACAACATGATTAACATAGTAGCTGGATGTTTGTTGTGCCAATTCTTTCGAATTGTCATGTCTAAATATATGAACAATTTTAAAGCAAACCAAGGTAAATTTTGCATCTAGACATACCCCAAGATAAACTATGAGCGTCAAAACATTGATTAACCCTGAATATTTGCTGCACTACTCATAACAAATCTCTGAAAGCCTCAGTATGTATAGCACCTATAGCAAGTAAAAGACTCAATCCGAATAACAATGCATATTCGGCTTTCATTAATCGTGCATAAAAATATTCTAAGAGGCATGGGGCTTAAAAAACAGTACCATAAATAAATATATAAACAACACCAACACTTTGGCCATTGCTACGAATTGAACCATCAAAACATAATCTCCATAGTACTAGAAAGACAAGGCTAATATCAACATTATGCATGTCATTAATCCGATGTTTAGTAATAAAATCATTTATGATTTGGCCTCTTATAGATCTTAGAGATGCATAAGCCAAATCATATCCAAACAAAGTATAAGCCCACTAGCCAATTCTGCAACTATGAATTGGCCTATGCAGCATATATTCAATGACATCGGTCACTATGTCCCAACTCCATTCAATCATAATATAGGCATACATATAAATTTCCATGAGCACGTACCTTGTCTCGCTCTTCAATCGAACTAAGGACGATGTTAGAATACTACACCGGCCATGTATTGACATACTCTTAGGACGATAGATAAATATTGGCCATTACCATGTAAAATTCATTCAAAACACATACAGCCGAAATAAACAAATGGAATAACAAATCAAGTATTTCGGCCCTTTGGATCAGCAACAAACTTGTAGCTAATCAAATGTATAGTGACTTGGTAATACCCTTTCATGACATAAGAAATTATATTGCATCCATGTATTAAAATAAGCCCATTGAGGGTTACCAATCATACCTAATGACGAATTCCATGGCATAGGCGTTAATGGCATAGTTGAAGAATATGGATAATGTGTAGACCAAAGATGTTGAAACCTTCGGCTTGGTCCTTCATAGTTTTCACTCCTTTCCTTCCTCACCTTTGCCACACTTCTTGTAATGGAAGCTTACACATAATTCTTATTTTGAGCACTTACTTTGGGAACCCATGCCATGTTCCTTTCTTCAAGTTCTTGTGCACTAAGTTTTTGTAATTTCTTCTTTTGCCAATACGATAAGCTGAGCAGGCATCTCGGTTGTGATTCTGTTTTGACCAATGGCAAGTCCTTTTTGGCCTTGTGCACTCTCAACTTCTTTTCTTCAGATTTGGCACTTCGACTCTCAATAATTGGTTGCTTTATCTCATTGTCTTTAGTAGCCAATGTTAACACATTAATTGGCTCTTTTTCATTTGAGATCAAATCTGAAGTTGCACTCTTACGACCATCTCTTTTAACACGGTAAACTTGCTTGACCACCTCTTTCTTCTTCCTTGAGCTCTGCACTGATTCCTTATGATTGAAACGGTCTTTAACATGTGATTGTTCAAATGTTGATCTTCTTGGAGCTGGATAATATTGGTGAGATGGTCTAAAATAAGATGGAGAATGTGCCCTTGTATCATACCTATCCCATGAGGAATATGGATCTATATGAGCATAGGGAGGCATCCACGACATTGGCATTGGCAGCCCAAAATAAGGATATGAATATGTTGCATTAAAATTCTCACTTTGCCAATACTGATCCTTATATTTGCGCCTTGGGGTGATCTTGGTTTCTTTGCATGATTTGGCCGATAAACATTCTTCTCTTCAATTTCTTTTGATATTTATCCAATAGTTTAGCGAAGATGATTTTTGATCTCTTACACTTGCGCTTATTTCGGCCTTTGTTTCCTTTTGGTTTGCTTTCATCGATCATTGGATTTTCTTGCTGCCCCCAGTCCTTGGCGTCTCCATTGTAGCTTCGATGGAATTCTCGCCCTAAAGATTATGTTCATTATGCTCTTCAAAAACTTCTTTACTTGAAAGCTTGATCCCATCACCTGCAGTTTTTACCTTCTCTTTAAATGGATCGGCTTGAAGCACCCGATGCAAAAACTTTTTGCCATCGAGACCAATCGGAATAGACTGGTCATCTCTTGGTATTTCAACAAACTTCAATCGTCCTTTTTCAATGGCCGATTTAACTTTTTGAAGAAACATGTTGCAATCCTCAAAAGTATGCTTGGACGAATCATGCAACTTACAATACATTCGTCCTTGGATTGATGGCTTAACATGGTGGTCAAGAATTGTAATGTAATTATTTTTCAGCAACAAATCAAATATTTGATCACACATGCTTGAATTGAAGGTATACTTCTTGTTTTCTAGCCGATCGTGTTGTGAGAACGGCTTTGGAGTGAAGCAAACGAATGGTTCAGATTTTGCATCACCCCATTCGGCTATGCATTGTGTTTTGCACTCTATCTCTGATGTCTTTGGATAAGAAACTATACTGGCATCGGTTTGCTCAGAAGATTTTAACCTTGGCTTTAAATTTCTGAAACGAAAATAGCTAGAACATACATGTCTCAATTGAGACCAAGTGTAAGCCAAGTAAGAAATAAGCAGAGCTACCCAATTAGATATGAGCTTTAGATAAAGCAATGGGGAAAGCCTTGGCCACAATAATTGTTTGCAATAGGTCTTTCTGAATGGTGCAATATGTTGACCGATATGCTTTGTGACAATCTGATTGCTAACAGATAAATTACCCTTCTTCATTGGTTTCTCAATATTTCTTATGAAGATTTTTCTAATATATGCATCAACAACTAAGTCATGACCAAATCTGAAAATAGGTAAATTAATTGCTAGACATACCTCTTCAAATATGTTGGGAGAGCATGATGGTGGTGTGACTTGAAGAATATCTTGCTCCGCCTTCGGATAGCTCCCCAGTGCCTTGTCATCATCTTTCTCTTGATTTTGTGCATCATTAGTTTGAAGAACTTCATCCAACAAACTTTCTTCGACCACTTGTTGTTGTTCTTGAAGCTCATCAAATTCTATGGCACGAAACTCATAGGGCAGGAAGTCGGTTCTATTAACTTCAGAAATATCAAGTATGGTTGTCTTGCTATACTTTCCATGCCCTTTCTCAACAATGTTTGCCTCTTTGGATTTGATGGATTCGGAATATACACTACTTGATTCAACTTTTTCAACCGAAGCACTTTTAGTTTCTGAATCATCATTCTTTTCACCGGTTATATCAATTGGCAAGGATTCTTTTCTTTGAGCTAATTCCCTATCAATTTTCTCTTGGCGAAGTACTTGCACCCTATCACCCAAAGCTTTAACTTCCCTATCAATTTTAGTCCGCTCTAGATTAGTTTGCCCCCCAATGCTTTTAGGATCTTTCGACAATGAAGTGTTAGTGTTGCCAAAATTTTGCAATTGTGTAGGGGGTGTATAATATGCCGCGGTACTAGGTGGAGGTGTATGCACTGCTGTATAACCATATGCTCTCTCACCAATACTATCAACTGATGAAGTTTCATCTTCCTGCAAAACTCTAGCCTTTATTGCAGCATAATCAGGAAACAACCCCTTTTCATATTGTTCAAGGCAAAGAGCACTAATTCTCTTGTTTTGTGCCAAGCTCTTTTTTATGCAGCCACAACCTCTTCTAGAAGGGATTACTCCACAATACTTCCAGATTCTTTTGGCAATGATTTGTGAGTGTTGCCGAAATTCTTGAATTGCGTAGAGTATGCATTATATGCTATAGTATTTGATGACCACACATGTGTTCCTGTAATTTTTTTACTTATTCGGCTATGACCATGAAGATGCGGGGCCGAATTACGAACATCCACAGTTGCATACGGTGCTGAAAAATTACTAACATGAGGTGTAGCATATGATGGTTGAGAGTAACTGGCCGAATAGCTAGTAGTAGCATGGCCAATTCTCCCGTTCATCGGCAAGGTTGGATTCACATATTGCAAATTAGTTGCCGATGAATAAAAAGGTGAAACACTTTCTTGTATACTATTGGAAATTTTAACATGAGGTGTTTCAAATTGATTAACCAAACCCATCATGTTGTTCGTCGGCATATGTATTTGTGGGGTTGCCGATGCATGAGAGTTTGGATACATATGTTGTACGTTACTAAAATCATAAGAATTTGAAGCATCAAGATTGCTTTGCATCGGCCCTTGCCCATAATTAGATGCATGATTGATAAAACTAGGGCTAGCCGATACATTATGCTCATTAGGTGATCCAACAACAACATATGGATTATTTGCACCTATAAAGGGGAATTGGGTATTCATACTACCTTTGTAGATTGCAGCAACTTGATGACGATCTCTTCGTAGCAAGAATGGGCTGGAGACCCTTCAAAGCTTCGTCCCCGGAGGAGTCACCAAAAAGTGTGTTCGCACACGAACACGTCACCGTGTATCCTCGATGCCGGGGGTGATGCACCGCAGCTCACGTCGAAGGAGACCCGTCTGGAAGCGCGGTACGCAAGCAATCCGGCGGGTACTTTTGAGGACCCGAAACCCCACACGACCGGGAGGGACCCCGTCAGGGCGCGCGGCAGCTATGGGCTGCCCTAGGTCGACCTGATCGCCCCTAGGGCCTCGAGGTTCGCCGCCCTGCAACAAGAAGAACAGACGAAGAACTAGGGTTAGGGAGAAAAGATAAAAGATAAAAAGTGGTAGATGATTTGATCGATTGTGTGTTGTTCAATTGGCCGTCACCCCTTAGGTATGTAAGAGGCGGCTGGACTTCCCGTGCAAGGAAAAGGCTTGGATTCACGTCCAAAACCCTAGTCAAATTTGGATTGGTTTTGTCCAAACTTTTCAAAACTGTTCGGTTTAAACTGGCTGCACCTTGCGGGTCCTTTTTGTGGTGGTAAACAATCTCGGATGGAAACGAGCCCAAAAGCAATCTTGACCGTTTCGACGAGACGAACACCTTTAATGTTGAATGTTTTTTGATTTGAGGCCATCTTCTAGGCCAAAACGGTCACGCAGAACACCTGTTCGCTCGCGCTACCTATCAGACCTATGTCTGGTGGGGTGCGCCACATCTCGCCTCGTGACAGGGTTGTACTCCGATAGCTCTAACTTTTGCATACGAACTCAGATTGGGATGATTTTTAAATCAAAATCAACCATTTTGACGAGACGAAGACAATTTGTGTTTATCATGTTTCCATATGAGGACATCTTAATTGGGTTTCAAGCCATTCTTTAACCTGGTGTCAACATGAGCATCTCTGAAGTTGTCATAACTTTTGCATCCGAACTCCATTTTTGACCATCTTCATATTCATCTTTATCTTCTCGAAGAGAGCCATCTCATAGTGACTTTCAATAGTAAGTTTGAAATACTCTTGACATAGCTTCAAGCCACTCTTTATAAATGTGCCACTTTTGAGCGTCAACACATGCCCCCCTGTTTTTCGGCAAAACTAGCGTGCCGAAAAATAACTCGTACCAAGTGTGTTCTAAGCACGATGTCAACACTCCATCGGCCATTTATATGTCCTTAGGACGATAAGTATATATCGACCATGTCTTATATGAACTTTCTGATGCAAACTTGGGTGAAACCTTCTCAGCTTCATTAACAATCCGGTGATAAAGTACCATAGATATGTATCTCAAGGTCATCCTCCGAACCATATTGTTTGCCCTTTTGCTAGAAAAATCTTATGAGCTCCGTTAGCGAAAGAAAACAAAACACCCCTTCAAGGTATGGTAATGAAATCATTATTTATTTATATTGGTGTTAAACTTACTGTATTCCAACTTCTCTATGGTTTATAAACTCTTTTACTGGCCATAGATTCACCAAAATAAGCAAACAACACATGAAAAACAGAATCTGTCAAAAAACAGAACAGTCTGTAGTAATCTGCAAGTAAAGCAAACTTCTGGAACTATAAAAATTCTAAAATAAATTTCTGGACGTGAGGAATTTATCTATTAATCATCTTCAAAAAGAATTAACTAAATAGCACTCTCCAATAAAAATGGCAGCAATTCTCGTGAGCGCTAAAGTTTCTGTTTTTTACAGCAAGATCAAAAAGACTTTCCCAAGTCTTCCCAACGGTTCTACTTGGCACAAACACTAATTAAACACAAAAAACACAACCAAAACAGAGTCTAGATAAATTATTTATTGAATAACAGCAAGGAAAAATATTGGGTTGCCTCCCAGGAAGCGCTTTTCTTTAAAGCCTTTTAGCTAGGCAATGATAATTTTAATGATGCTCACATGAAAGACAAGAATTGAAGTACAAAGAGAGCATCATGAAACATGTGACAAACACATCTAAGTCTAACATACTTCCTATGCATAGGCATCTTATAGGAAAACAAATTATCAAGGCAAGCAAAAACTAGCATATGCAAGGAAGCGGAAAGAAACAATAGCAATCTCAACATAACGAGAGGTAATTTAGTAACATGAAAATTTCTACAACCATATTTTCCTCTCTCATAATAATTACATGTAGGATCATAAGAAAATTCAACAATATAGCCATCACAAAACATATTCTTAACACGATGCACATGTATGCAATGTTGACACTCTTCCAAAATAGTGGGATTAACTAAAGTCATGACCTCTCCAAACCCACTTTTATCAAAAACTTCATAAGATTGAACATTCTCCAAATATGTGGGATCTAAAGTTGACACTCTTCCAAACCCACTTTCAATATTATTGCAAACATTATAATCAATCTCATATTCATCATGGGGCTTAAATAAATTTTCAAGATCATAAGAAGAATCACCCCAATCATGATCATTGCTACAAGTAGTAGACATAACAAAACTAGCATCCCCAATCTTAGGGTTTTGCATATTATAAGAACAATTGACATTAATAGAATTTATACTATCATCATTGCAATCATGCTTTCTATAAATAGATCCATCATGAATCACTCCATAAAGTATTTCGTCACAAATTTTAGATTCACGAATTTCAAGCAAAACTTCATAAAGATAATCTAGTGCACAAAACTCACTAGCAAATGGTTCATCATAATTGGATCTCTTAAAAAGATTAGCAAGAGGATGAGGATCCATAGATATTAGGTTCTCTGTTTAGCAATAAATAAACAACTATTCCAACCAAACGAGCCAAGTAAGACATCAAAGCAAACGGGAAAAAGGCGAACGGAAAAGAGGGCGAATAAAACAGCAAGGGTGAAGTGGGGGAGAGGAAAATGAGAGGCAAATGGAAAATAATGTAATGCGAGGGATAAGAGTTTGTGATGGGTACTTGGTATGTCTTGACTTGGCGTAGATCTCCCTGGCAACGGCACCAAAAATCCTTCTTGCTACCTCTTGAGCACTGCGTTGGTTTTCCTTGAAGAGGAAAGGGTGATGCAGTAGAGCAGTGTAAGTATTTCCCTCAGTTTTTGAGAACCAAGGTATCAATCCAGTAGGAGACCACGCGCAAGTCACCTCGTACCTACACAAACAAATAAGAACCTCGCAACCAACGCGATAAAGGGGTTGTCAATCCCTTCACGGCCACTTACAAGAATGAGATTTGATAGAGATAATAATAATAAAATAAATGTTTTTGGTATTTTTATGATATAGATTGAAAGTAAAGATTGCAAAATAAAGTAGATGGGAAACTTATATGATGGAGAATAGACCCGGGGGCCATAGGTTTCACTAGTGGCTTCTCTCAAGATAGCATAAGTATTATGGTGGGTGAACAAATTACTGTCGAGAAATTGATAGAACAGCGAATAATTATGAGAATATCTAGGCATGACCATGTATATAGGCATCACGTCCGTGACAAGTAGACCGAAACGATTCAGCATCTACTACTATTACTCATTGAAAAAAATAGCGCGCTACAAAATATAGCGTGGCCTCAGAAAATGTGCTATTAGCGTGCTATAGCACGCTATTAGCGAGGCATTGAGCATTGATTTATTTAGCGAGACAATTCTATATATGCTATAACGTGCTATTAGTGGCGCTATAGCGCGCTATTTTTTCAGTGCTATTACTCCACACATCGACCGCTATCCAGCATGCATCTAGAGTATTAAGTTCACAAGAACAGAGTAACACCTTAAGCAAGATGACATGATGTAGAGGGATAAACTCATGCAGTATGATGTAAACCCCATCTTTTTATCCTCGATGGCAACAATACAATACAATACAATACGTGTTGTTTCCCTTTCTGTCACTGGGATCGAACACCGCAAGATTGAACCCAAAGCTAAGCACTTCTCCCATTGCAAGAAAGATCAATCTAGTAGGCCAAACCAAACTGATAATTCGAAGAGACTTGCAAAGATAAACCAATCATACATAAAAGAATTCAGACAAGATTCAAATATTGTTCATAGATAAACTTGATCATAAACCCACAATTCATCGGATCTCGACAAACACACTGCAAAAGAAGATTACATCGAATAGATCTCCAAGAGAATCGAGGAGAACTTTGTATTGAGATCCAAAGAGAGAGAAGAAGCCGTCTAGCCACTAGCTATGGACCCGAAGGTCTGAAATAAACTACTCACACATCATCGAAGGGGCCATGGAGTTGATGTAGAGGCCCTCCATGATCAATGATGTAACGCCCTCGATGCGGCTATATCTCCCACGTGTCGAAGCACGACTTAGAGGCATAACCGCATTGAAAGCAATGTCGCAAGTGAGGTAATCTTGACACAACCCATGTAATACATAAGGGAAAGATATACATGGTTGTCTTACAATCGCCACTTCACACAATTACATCAATAAAACACATCATCCAAATACAATCAGGGCCCGACTACGGAGCCAAAATAAAAGAAGAACCCCAAATGCGACACGGTCCCCGATTGACCCCAACTGGGCTCCACTACTGATCAACTAGAACGAAACAACAAAAAGGGCAGGATCTACATCGAGCTCCTCCTGAGCTTGGTTGCGTCATCTGCACGAACTCAGCGGCACCTGCAAACTGGTTTTGGAAGTCTAACATGAAGTAGCAGATCTGACAATTAACTCAAGTAGCCCTCTTCTAACAGCATTTTGGGCATCAAGATGAACTCAAATGAAAATGATGCAATGGAATGGAATGATGTACTCTCTGAGACGAACGTTTTGATATGCTATATGCGCAAAACGGAGCTACGGATGAGGAAATATAGCATGATAAACATATGCACATGGATCTGGGATTTTAGGACTTAGAAGAAAAAAAACCACCTCTCTCAGATCTAGGGTTACTGTTCACGGATCTGGATCTCGCGCACGGAACCCGAGGCACGTCGGAGTCTTCGCCGGAACAGTGCGCCGGAGAAGAGGGGAAGGTGCCCGGCGTCGAGGAGGGGCCGGGCGCACGCGAGCGGCGGCCGGAGCGCGGGGCGGCGCCGGCGACGAGGTGCGCGGCGGTAGGGAAACTGAGGCGAGGCGCGGCGGCCCAGTGGGTGCAGCGAGGCGGCGGGTCATCCAGGTCGCCGGACGGCGACGGCGCTGGCGGAGGCAGACGCCTCGGGCGCGGGAGGTAGGCGGTGGCGGCCGTGGGCTCGCGCGGGCCCGTGATGGGCCTGACGGGCCGCGCGGCTGGGAGGCACAGGAAGGACAAGTGGCGGCGGCGGATTCGTCGGAGGGTGGCGGCTGGACACGTCCGATCCGGGATAGACACGTCCGGCGGCTGGAGGTGGAAGAGGGCTAGGGTTTCGTTCGCGAAAATTTCGGGGAGCTAGGGAGTCCAAATGAGGTGCGGTTTTCGGCCTTGCGATCGTGATCGAACGACCGAGATGATGGAGGAGGTTTAGGTGGGTTTTGGGCCAAATTGGAGAGGTGTTGGGCGGCAACACACACGAGGCCTTTTCGGTCCCTCGGTTAACCGTTGGAGCATCAAACGAAGTCCAAATGGTACGAAACTTGACAGGCGGTCTACCCGTAGTAAACCAAGGCCGCTTGGCAAGTCTCGGTCCAATCCGGAAATGTTTAATCCCCACACATGAAAGAAAGGTAGAAATGACCACCGGAGGAGAACGAAGCGCCGGATTGCAAAATGGACACGGGGAAAATGCTCGGATGCATGAGACGAACACGTATGCAAATGAAATGCACATGATGACATGATATCCAATGCATGACACGCTAGCCAAGACAAAGCAACAACAACGAATAACTGGACGACACCTGGCACATCGGTCTCGGGGCGTTACAACACTCCACCACTACGAGAGGATCTCGTCCCGAGATCTAGAATGGCACCAGAGGGGAAAATAAGAGGAAGAGACGAGGTAAAACTAAGTTGCTTCTTTGACAAACGAGTGAAACCAATGAACCATGAGAGATTAACCAATTGGAAAGAAGAATACAACGGAGATGAACAAAGTTGAAAACACTCCGATAGAAAAGGAGAACAAGGAACAATAAAGATCAAATACGACAACACTACGGTTGGAAATGGAAGGTAAAGAATATGAGCATGGCAAATGAAAGCACTTGGATGAGAGTCCGGTTAGAAGAGGAAAGATAGACACAACACTCCGGTTAAATAATCTAGAGAAGGAATAAGAATGATATAATTTGGACAGCACTCCGACTATAATTGGAAAGAATTTAACATGAATTTGACAAGATTAGGGGATACTTGATGAAAAACAACAATACACTGCCTCCGGAGCTATTGAAAGAATGGCACAATGGGTAAAAACGATTTCAGGCGGCACTTCGGTTGAGAAGGGAGGCAAAACTTGACAGGATGGGAAGAACTCGAAAAGCGGGCACGGCACTCTGGTTAAATGTATAAGCACGATCAAAACATGGCCCTGACAAAGCAAGAAGATGGGTTGAGGATAGCAACATCACAATGCCTTCGGAAAAAGAATGCTAGAATGGAGTTGTTGGAAAACCAACAACGAAAAGATAAGCTTGATATGGTCTTGCGGAATACATCTCAAATTATGAGGTGACAACCTGCCACTCACGGGAAAAGAATTGGATTGATATGAACAAGGAGACGAGAAAGTATTTCACCGGGAGGTTAAAGAAGAACTTGGGTCCTTTATGAGCACCATAGATAGCAACAAACCTTAGGGAATGCTTTAGGTGAAATATAACCCAAGGTAACTCCAATGACGAGATTGATGGATTTAAAATACCTCATTCTTAAGAACATGTGAAACATGAAACATGAACTCAAATTATTAAGAATGACATAATACCACCTCCAATGATACAGTTGAAAGAATTGCACTCTGGATAGCAAGATGAAGAAAACTTGAGCTTCTTAGCAAAGAATGTCGATGAACACTTCGAGAAGGGATTAAATCCTTGATGAATCATTATGTAGGACATCCATGAGGAACTCCGGTAAACAAAAGAATGATCAAACGAAAAGAAAGAGAAGTTGAAAAAAAACACAAGGTGAATCCTTGTAACGATGATTTAGAAGGAGCTTCACAACGAGATAATGGGGAAAAGCTTGGAACTCCGGAAAGGAAAGATGAAACAAATGAAACCGAGAATTTTATGAGCCTCCAGAATAAGGAATTAATCACTTGGATGAAGCAAGAATAAGAATTACGTTATGCGTATCCTTCACCAATTTAAATTGATGACAAGCAGCGGATTTGACATACTACTTATTCTCGAAGAGAGCATTAAGATAGATATAGCGCCAACTTGGGAAAATATTGGACGAACCACCGGTAGGATAGAAATAACAAATAAATTGATATGATAAACGAAAGAAGAGAATCTTGAACGAACCACCGTAAGAATTGAAAATGAATTAAGAGAAGATAACG
The DNA here is from genome assembly GCA_034509565.1 of Triticum monococcum. Lineage (NCBI taxonomy): Eukaryota > Viridiplantae > Streptophyta > Magnoliopsida > Poales > Poaceae > Triticum > Triticum monococcum. The sequence goes on from CM067846.1 coordinate 492,595,048, forward strand.
AAACACCGGGAAGAATTATAAAATGAACGAAGATGCTCGAACGAATCTAGATACATGAGGACGAAGGGATCATGAACTGATTAGAGATCACTTGAACGAAGCACCGGTAAGATTTGGAGAAGCATAGCTGAAAGCTGAGAATGAATAAATTCTGGGATGATGGGCTCCGGATAACCAAACTGAGAAGACTCTTGAATTGCTCCGGAAGGGTGAAAAGAATTCTCGCGATCAAAACGATTACGAGAGGATGGCAATAACCTAGAATCACGAATCTTGAAGAGACAAGAACAAGATTGGGAGAAAAAATCTTCTTCGGTCTTCACATGATGAGAAACACCACTAAATTGTTGAGATACTCCGGGATGAAAAATGGAAAAGTTGAGCCAATGATGAAAAGAATTGTGAAAGTTCTAGGAGATGGCATTTGACTGATGATAACTCATTCTTACGTCAAACTTTAAAAGGAATTTAGGATAGCTCCGGGAAAATTAGAAGAGTCGGATAAGATCCTGGAAAAAGACCTGTGGGTTAGGGCCCACTCAAAGAAACACCGTTGATAAGGTTTAAAAGAGAGATTGCACCGGTTGAATTAAATGACTTGAATGAGATAACATCCTTGAAAGAGCTTGAACGAAAGTAGAGTGTAAGCACGAATCTTTGGTATATCTTGGGCACTCCGGAACAATTGAATAGCAAGCAGGGAATGTTTAAGAATTGCACTGGCATGAGAAAGCATTGAAATACGGAAAAGAATATGATCAACACCGAAAGCTTGACTTGAAAGCACCGGAGAAGATAGAAGAAACGAAGAATGATGAACTAGAAGATTCGTTAGAATCTTCATGAGAATCACTGGATAAGAATATTGATAGAAAAGAATGGAGAGACTTAACAAGAATAAAAGGATGCTTGATTAAGAAGTCTGAGTCCTTGAAGAAAAAGGGTGGGAGGGCGGGAAAACAAAGGCAGCTTGGAGCGGATGAAACGAACATCTGTTGAGAAAGCTGAGATTGAATCTTGCGGATGTTGAACTGATCGGATCCACTTGAAGAGAAGCACACCAGTTGAAAAAGGATTAACATAACAATCTCAATTATCATAAAGTATTGGTATCCACATCGGGGTATGAGAACACCATTGTGGGGAAGGTATGGAATCAACACTTGACATTGAAGCAACTCGAATACCACAACTCAAAACAAAACAAAGGATTGGCTTGCGGAATAAGCCGGAACAAACATATGATAGAGATTTCATCCGAAGTTTTCGTGGTGGGGCCTAAATGGGCTCGATCATACAGCACCATCATGTACAAGGCAGTGCACATGACATACGAAGCATCCCCGAGCCGGCATAGCCAAGGACTCTTTAAGACACAACGAGACCACTGTAAAACCGACCGTGAATAGGCGGACCACTAGACGTCGAACCCCAATTTCATATCATACATCTGTCGGAAAGATATCCTAAGAGCTACTTGAATTCCCACTTATAAACTCCCGAAACTTTCCGGTTATGCAATCAGGTGTTGGGGATACAGGGGAAGCATAATATCTCACCCAAATCTAGCAAATCCTACATCCAGCTGTATCCATCCTTCAACACATAACCAAGAAACCTTCGGAAATCATCTACCTCAACCTTCGAAAAGCATCCGTTATACAAGTTATGGCAATACTCCCGAACTCCCACCCCAGTACTGGGTGGCATCGAGGTTATCTCACCAACAACTGCATAAAAGAGATTTTCGATGTCGGCGAAACTACTCTCAGGTATTCCAGAACTGCAACGATAAAATTGTGACGACAACACCTCGGAGCTCAACTCCCCGGGACACCTCCACAAAACCCCTGACAGGAGGCACCAAGACAATGTTCTCGTCATAAAACCATCAGAACGATTCCAAGATACCGCGTGATCCTAAATTTTTTTTAGTGAAATTTGAGAAGAGAAGAGTCAAAACTCTACGTCAAGATGCCTTACCAGAGCGATGAGGAGACTGGGAAGTAAAAACAAATCCTAAACTCTCCGATATATAATTCCTAAATGACTCAAAACATTTTTCTAGACACAACTCGGCCGCTAAAACGATCAATCAGTGGGGGCTCCTAAGGTCGGGGAAGGCTCTGATTACCAACTTGTAACGCCCTCGATGCGGCTATATCTCCCATGTGTCGAAGCACGACTTAGAGGCATAACCGCATTGAAAGCAATGTCGCAAGTGAGGTAATCTTCACACAACCCATGTAATACATAAGGGAAAGAGATACATAGTTGGCTTACAATCGCCACTTCACACAATTACATGAATAAAACATTACATCATCCAAATACAATCAGGGCCCAACTACGGAGCCAAAATAAAAGAAGAACCCCAAATGCGACACGGTCCCCGATCGACCCCAACTGGGCTCCACTACTGATCAACTAGAACGAAACAACACAAAGGACAAGATCTTCATCGAGCTCCTCCTGAGCTTCGTTGCATCATCTGCACGGACTCAGCGGCACCTGCAAACTGGTTTTGGAAGTATCTGTGAGCCACGGGGACTCAGCAATCTCACACCCTCGCGATCAAGACTATTTAGGCTTATGGGTAAGGTAAAAGGTATGAGGTGGAGCTGCAGCAAGCGACTAGCATATATGGTGGCTAACATACGCAAATGAGAGCGAGAAGAGAAGGCAAAGCACGGTCGATAAAAGTATGATCAAGAAGTGATCCTAAAACAACCTACGTCAAGCATAACTCCAACAACCGTGTTCACTTCCCGGACTCCGCCGGAAAGAGACCATCACGGTTACACACGCGGTTGATGTATTTTAATTAAGGTCAACTTCAGGTTTTCTACAACCGGACATTAACAAATTCCCATCTGCCCATAACCACGGGCACGGCTTTTGAAAGTTCAAATCCCTGCAGGGGTGTCCCAACTTAGCTGTAACACCCCGAGACCAATGTGCCAGGTGTTCCCAAGTTATTTGTTGCTGTTGCCTTGTCATTCACTTGCGTGTTGCATCTTGTCATGTCATCATGTGCATTGCATCATCATGTTTTCAAAACTTGCATCCGTCCGGTTTCTCCCCGTTCATTCCGTTGTCCGTTCTGAGTCCAGACACACTTGCACGCGACCGCGGCACGTCCGAATATTATTTTATAAGTGGTCACAAAATGTTCTCGGAAGGAGTTGAAAGTTGGCGTGCGGTGTTGTTTTGTTGTCAGTAGACCGCCTGTCAAGTTTCATCGCATTCGGAGTCCGTTTGAGGCCCCAACGGATAACTATAGCGGCAGTATAGCCGGTCTAACGTCGGACGTTTTCGGTCTTCGGAAACAGTCGCCGGGCCTCTCCCTCTTCTCTTCTCTCAGCTCGAGCCCTTCTGCACAACCCACAAGTTCCAACCGACTCCTCGCGTGCGTGTCCGAAACTTCCCCGGACCCGACCCGGCTGTCACCACCGTTGTGTCCGGATCATCCCCAAACATCTACAAAACGTCATCCTTTTCTTATTTGGGCTCCCTAACTATTTTATTCGCGATCGTTCGATTACGATCGTAGGGATGAGGTAGCCCCTAACCTAATACACTTAATGTATATATAGGCCAACCCTAAATCTGAGGAGAGATGTCCCATCCTCCCAGCCGCCGCCGCCATTCCACCAAATCCCCCTCGGGATCCTTCCACCAACCAGCGTCTTTTCCCCCGATCCAATCCATTCCATCCTGCCTCCGACCACCTTCCTCAACTTCAGCGCCACCCAACCGGACTCCACCCAAGCCCCTCGATCCAACCCTCCTCGCTCTCCTCATCAACCAGGCGGACGAGCTCCTCCTGAGACCGGACCCTGCTCGGCCTTGCCGTCGTCGTCGCCTAGCCAGGAGTCCAGGAGGCCACCCGAGCTCGTGGATGCCCGGCGCCGAAGCCTCCTTCCCTCCTGCTGATGTAGCTCCCTCGCCGGAGCAGTAGATCCCACCTTCCCCAGCCTCCTCTGCTCCCATGGCGCCCGAGGCGCCTGCTCCCTCCATCTTCCTTATCGCTACCGAGGAAGACCCCGCCGCCGTGGATGCCCTGCGACGCCTCGTCGCCGTCTTAATCAGCGCCACCGCTGAGAACGCCCTCGTGCCTGCTCCGCCGCGCCATCGCCCGGATCCGCCTCACCTCCCGCCCTTGCCAAGTCCATTGGCGCCGGCCCCCTTCGCGCCCCTGGTTGCCGATGTCTGCATCGAGCAGGAGCAGCTCGTCGCCCAGTGCCTCGACGCCCCTGCGCCACCGGAGACCTTAGTGACGCCATGTCTGCTACTGCTCCTCTTCATCGAGCCGCCCAAGTCCCAGCAAGCCGCACCCCGTCCGTTGCATCTTCGCCATGTCCCTGCTGCCTCTATTGCGAGGAAGAACAGCGCCGCGCCCTGCTTCCTCTGGATCGAAAGCGAGCGCCCGCTCCACTCGACATGTTGAACGCATCGCTCGCACGGGCGGGCCTCGCCTCGGCCTGCATCAGCTCCCGATGGACCTCCACGACGCCCGCGCCTGGGCCTCCTTGCGCAAGGCCCAGCGCGCCAGCACCCCTCTGCAGCCTGCTCCTTTGACCGGGCCAAAGCCCATGGGTGAGGCCACCCACATCCCATCGCCCTCTTTTTTTCCCTTACCTGTTGAACTAGCCAGCAGATTCGGCCCATATTGGGTTTTTTCCCGTTCTGCGATTTTCCTAATTACCAGTGCACTGCATATTTACAGATTGGACCCTATACTTCATGCATATAATAACTCATGATCTGTGCATCATATGGGAAAACTTCATATATGAAATATGCTTAGTATTGCATCTAGTTTCATAATATGTCATTTCCATCCATGTTTAAAATGCTTAAAATGATGTTTGGTTAAATTTGCTCCTATGCCATGTTAAAATGCTTTAATTTGTAACTAAATAACCGTAGCTCCGATTTTAATAATCTTAATATGTAAATGGGGTAGAATTTTGCTTAGTTTAATATGGTGGCTTTACTTTGCATGTTTAATAACTCTAAAATTGTGTTTAGGGCAGAACAGTACCAAATCTATAATATGCTCATGGAGAGTTTCCGGAATTGTTGTTCATGGCTTCCGGCCACTTTTAACCTTGACTAGATAGGTAGTTTTCATTTGTTTCCCTTCTTGCCATGCTAACAACATTTAATATTGTTGGGTACATAAACAAGATCGAACCAAATACGTTATGTGGTGTTTTGGCAATATGCAACTCCGTTGTATATTGACCTCCACTTAATTTGTAGGATTGTTTGTGCACTTTGCCATGTCATGCTTCATTAAACTGGACATGCATCATACTTGGTTGTGCATCATGTCATGATTATGTGGTGGTTGTTTACTATGTTGTTTGCTTCTTTCCGGTGCTGTCTCTTCGGGTTGGTTCCGATAACGTCGCGTTTGTTAGGACCCGTTCGTCTACGTCCGTTTGTCTTCTTCATGGACTCGTTCTTCTTCCTTGCGGTATCTCAGGCAAGATGATCATACCCTCGAAATCACTACTATCTTTGCTTTGCTAGATACTCGCGCTCTTGCTGGCCTATGCTGCGATACCTACCACTTGCTTATCATGCCTCCCATATTGTTGAACCAAGCCTCTAACCCACCTTGTCCTTGCAAACCGTTGTTTGGCTATGTTACCGCTTTGCTCAGCCCCTCTTATAGCGTTGTTAGTTGCAGGTGAAGATTGAAGTTTGTTCCTTGTTGGAACATGGAGATGTTGTTCCTTGTTGGAACATGTTTACTTGTTGGGATATCACAATATATCTTATTTAATTAATGCATCTATATACTTGGTAAAGGGTGGAAGGCTCGGCCTTATGCCTGGTCTTTTGTTCCACTCTTGCCGCCCTAGTTTCCGTCATATCGGTGTTATGTTCCCGGATTTTGCGTCCCTTACGCGGTTGGGCTATAATGGGAACCCCTTGACAGTTCGCCTTAAGTAAAGCTCTTCCAGCAATGCCCAACATTGGTTCTACCATTCGCCACCTAGCCTTTTCTTTCCCTTGGGTTCTGCAGACTCAAGGGTCATCATTATTTTAACCCCCCCCCCCCCCCCCCGGGCCAGTGCTCCTCTGAGGGTTGGTCCAAACTAGAGCCCCTTGCAGCGCCACCTCGGGGAAACTCGAGGGCTGGTGTTAGTTGTACGGACTGCTCATCTGAGTGTGCCCTGAGAAAGAGATATGTGCAGCTCCTATCGGGATTTGTCGGCACATTCGGTCGGTGTTGCTGGTTTAGTTTTACCCTGTTCAAATGTCTTGTTGTACTGGATACCGAGTCTGATCGGAATGTCTCGGGTGGAGGTCTACTCCTTCGTTGACCGTGAGAGATTTTTATGGGCTAAGTTGGGACACCCCTACAGGGATTTGAACTTTCGAAAGCCGTGCCCGCGGTTATGGGCAGATGGGAATTTGTTAACGTCCGGTTGTAGGAAACCTGAAGTCGACCTTAATTAAAATGAATCAACCGCGTGTGTAACCGTGATGGTCTCTTTCCGGCGGAGTCCGGGAAGTGAACACGGTTGTTGGAGTTATGCTTGACGTAGGTTGTTATAGGATCACTTCTTGATCATACTTTTATCGACCGTGCTTTGCCTTCTCTTCTCGCTCTCATTTGCGTTTGTTAGCCACCATATATGCTAGTCGCTTGCTGCAGCTCCACCTCATACCTTTACCTTACCCATAAGCTTAAATAGTCTTGATCGCGAGGGTGCGAGATTGCTGAGTCCCCGTGGCTCACAGATACTTCCAAACCAGCTTGCAGGTGCCGATGAGTTCGTGCAGATGACGCAACCAAGCTCAGGAGGAGCTCGATGAAGATCTTGTTCTTTGTGTTGTTCCGTTCTAGTTGATCAGTAGTGGAGCCCAGTTGGGGTCGATCGAGGACCTTTGTCGCATTTGGGGTTCTTCTTTTATTTTGGTTCCGTAGTCGGACCTTGATTGTATTTGGATGATGTAATGCTTTATTCATGTATTTGTGTGAAGTGGCGATTGTAAGCCAACTATGTATCTCTTTCCCTTATGTATTACATGGGTTGTGTGAAGATTACCTCACTTGCGACATTGCTTTCAATGCGGTTATGCCTCTAAGTCGTGCTTCGACACGTAGGAGATATAGCCGCATCGAGGGCGTTACAAGTTGGTAATCAGAGCCTTCCCCGACCTTAGGAGCCCCCACTGATTAATCGTTTTTAGCGGCCGAGTTGTGTCTAGAAAAAATGTTTTGAGTCACTTAGGAATTATATATCGGAGAGTTTAGGAATTCTTTTTACTTCCCAGTCTCCTCATCGCTCTGGTAAGGCATCCTGACGTAGAGTTTTGACTCTTCTCTTCCCAAATTTCACTAATTTTTTTTAGGATCACGCGGGTATCTTGGAATCGTTCCGATGGTTTTATGATGTGAACATTGTCTTGGTACCTCCTGTCAGGGGTTTTGTGGAAGTGTCCCGGGGAGTTGAGCTCTGAGGTGTTGTCATCATAATTTTATCGTTGCAGTTCTGGAATACCTGAGTTTAGTACGCCGACATCGAAAATATCTTTTATGCAGTTCGTTGGTGAGATAACCTCGACGCCACCCAGTACTGGGGCGGGAGTTCGGGAGTATTGCCATAACTTGTATAATGGATGCTTTTCGAAGGTTGAGGTAGATGATTTCCGAAGGTTTCTTGGTTATGTGTTGAAGGATGGATACAGCTGGATGTAGGATTTGCTAGTTTGGGTGAGATATTATGCTTCCCCTGTATCCCCAACACCTGATTGCATAACCGGAAAATTTCGGGAGTTTCATAGGTGGGAATTCAAGTAGCTCTTAGGATATCTTTCCGACAGATGTATGATATGAAATTGGGGTTCGACGTCTAGTGGTCCGCCTATTCACGGTTGGTTTTACAGTGGTCTCGTTGTGTCTTAAAGAGTCCTTGGCTATGCCGACTCGGGGACGCTTCGTATGTCATGTGCACTGCTTTGTACATGATGGTGTTGTACGATCGAGCCCGTGTAGGCCCCACCACGAAAACTTCGGATGAAATCTCTATCATATGTTTGTTCCGGCTTATTCTGCAAGTCAATCCTTTGTTTTGTTTTGAGTTGTGGTATTCGAGTTGCTTCGAAGTCAAATGTTGATTACATACTTTTCCCCAAATGGTGTTCTCATACTCCTATGCGAATACTAATCCTCCTTGTTAATCGAGACTGTCATGGCAATCCTTCTTCACCGGTGTGTTTCTCTTCATGTGAATCCGATCGTTTTCAACATCCGCAAGATCCAATCTCAGCTTTTCTCAATGGTGTTGTTTCATCCATCCCAAGTTGTCTTTGTTTTTCCCACCCACCCACCCTTTTTCTTTAAGGTCTCAGATTTCTTAATCAAGTATCCATTTTATTGATGGGAAGCCTCTCCATTCTTTTCCGTCAATGTTCTTACCCGGTGGTGCTCATGAAGATTTTAACGGAGTTTCTAGTTCACCATTATTCATTCTTTTTCTTCTCCGGTGGAACCAATTCAAGCTTTCGGTGTTGATCATATTCTTTTCTGTATTTCAAATGCTTTTCTCGTGCCGGTGCACCTCATAATCATTCATTTCTCGCTATTCAATTGTTCCGGAGTGCTCAAGTAATCCCGAAGATTCGTGTTTTCCACTCTGCTTGCGCTCAACCTATTTTGAGGTTGTTATCCCATTCAAGCCATTTAATTCAACCGGTGCAATCTCGCTCTTTAAATCCTTTCAACGGTGTTTCTTTGAGTGGGCCCTAACCCACAGGTCTTTTCCCAAGATCTTACCTGACTCTTCTAATTCTCCCGGAGATATCCTTAAAATTCTTTTCGAAGTTTGACGTAAGAATGATTTATCATCAGTCAAATGTTTTCTCCAAGATCTTTCAAATTCTCTTCATCGTTGACTCAACCTCTTCATTTGGATTCTTCCGGAGTGTCTAAATAATTCTTGGTGGAGTTTCTCATCGTCATTCTCAACATTTGAAGACCGAAGAAGAGTTTTTCCTCCATATCTTAACCGTTCTCTCAGGGATTCGTGATTCTAGCTTGTTGCCATCCTCTCGTAATTGTTTTGATCATGAGCATTCTTTTCACCCTTCCGGAGCAATTTAAGAGTCTTCTTAGTTTGTTATCCGGAGTCCATCAAGTCAGGGTTATTCATTCTCAGCTTTTAGTTATCATTCTTCGATCTTACCGGTGCAGCGTTTAAGTGATCTCTAATCGGTCCATGATCTATTATATTCACTTGCAGCTAAATTCTCTCAAGCATCTTCGTCCATTTGCTAATTCTTCCCGGTGTTTCTTTATCTTTACTTTGTTCATAACCAATTCTTATGGTGGTTCGTACAAGATTCCTCTTCTTTCGTTATCATATCAATTCATTCGTTGTTTCGATTCCACCGGTGTTCCGTGGAAGACATTTCTCAAGTTTGTGCTATCTCTCTCTTAATCCTTTTCTACGAGAATAAGTAGTATGTCGAATCCGTTGGCTGTCATCAATTTAATTGGTGAAGGATAGGCATAATGTAATTCTTATTCTTGTTTCATCCAAGTGATTAATTCCTTATTCCGAAGGTTCATCAAAATTCTTGATCTCAATTGTTCATCTTATCTTTTTCCGGAGTTCCAAGCTCTAATTATCACGGAGATCTATCTAAATCATTACAAGGTTTCACCCTGTGTTTTCAACTTCTCTTTCCTTTTGTTTGATCATCCTTTCGTTTACCAGAGTTCTTCATGGAGGTTCTACATAATGGTCCATCAAGGATTTAATTCCTTCTCCAACTTTTTCATCGAGATTCTTTCCTAAGAAGCTCAAGTTTTCTTCATATTGTAATCCGGAGTGCATTCTTTCTTCCGTATCATTGGAGGTGGTATTATGTCATTCTTGATAATTTGAATTCATGTTTCATGATTCACATGTTGTCATGAATGAGATATTTTAAATCCATCAATCTCGTCATTGGAATTATCTTGGGTGATGTTTCACCTAAAGCCTTCCCTAAGGATTGTTGCTACTTATGGTGCTCATATATGATCCAAGTTCTTCATCTACCCTCCCGGTGAAATAAGCTTCTCGTCTCCTTGTTCATATCAATCCAATTCTTCTTCTCGTGAGTGTTAGGTTGTCACCTCATAATTCGAGATGTATTCCATACGAACTTATCGAGCTTATTCTTTTCGTTGTTGGTGTTCCAACAACTCCATTCGACCCTTCTCCTAAAGATGCCTTTTCAAACTCTTTTGTGGCTGAAGTTGGCATTTTCTTCTCCATTCTCCTATTTCATTTATATATCTTCTATTCTTTCGTTCTGGAGGCTTTATGATGTTGCTCTTTTCAACACATCATCTCGTTTTGTCAAGATCATGTTCTTTTCATGCCTATCCATTTAACCGGAGTGTCGTGCCCTCTTTTCAAGTTCTCTCATCTTGTCAAGTTCTTGTTTGACTCTGGAGTGCTGTCCAAATTATTTCATTCTTATTCCCTCTCTATTTTGTTTTGACCGGAGTGGCTTCAATGTCTAGATTGTCACTTAAGCTCGCCTTTTTCGTCGTATTTCTGACTCCTTGGCTAACGGAGTGTTTTTCACTTTGTTTATCTCCGTTGTATTATTCTTTTCTATTTGTTCAACCTCTCAAGGTTCGTGGTTTCACTTGTTTGTCAAAGGAGCAACTTAGTTTTACCTATTCTCTTTCTCTTCCGTTTTCCCTCCGGTGCCATTCTAGATCTCGGGACGAGATCCTCTCGTAGTGGTGGAGTGTTGTAACGCCCCGAGACCGATGTGCCAGGTGTTCCCCAGTTATTCGTTGCTGTTGACTTGTCATTCGCTTGTGTGTTGCATCTTGTCATTTCATCATGTGCATTGCATCATCATGTTTTCAAAACTTGCATCCGTCCGGTTTCTCGTCGTTCCTTCCGTTGTCCGTTCTGAGTCCAGACACACTTGCACGCGACCGCGGCACGTCCGAATATTATTTTATAAGTGGTCGAAAAATGTTCTCGGAATGATTTGAAAGTTGGCGTGCGGTGTTGTTTTGTTGTCAGTAGACCACCTGTCAAGTTTCATCGCATTCGGAGTCCGTTTGACGCCCCAGCGGATAACTATAGCGGCAGTATAGCTGGTCTAACATCGAACGTTTTCGGTCTCCGGAAACAGTCGTCGGGCCTCTCCCTCTTCTCTTCTCTCAGCTCGAGCCCTTCTGCACAACTCACAAGTTCCAACCGACTCCTCGCGTGCGTGTCCGAAACTTCCCCGGACCCGACCCGGCTGTCACCACCGTTGTGTCCGGATCATCCCCAAACATCTACAAAACGTCATCGTTTTCTTATTTGGGCTCCCTAACTATTTTATTCGCGATCGTCCGATTACAATCGTAGGGATGAGGTAACCCCTAACCTAATCCACTTAATGTATATATAGGCCAACCCTAAATCTGAGGAGAGATGTCCCATCCTCCCAGGCGCCGCCGCCGCCATTCCACCAAATCCCCCTCGGGATCCCTCCACCAACCAGCTTCTTTTCCCCCGATCCAATCCATTCCATCCTGCCTCTGACCACCTTCCTCAACTTCAGCGCCACCCAACCGGACTCCACCCAAGCCCCTCGATCCAACCCTCCTCGCTCTCCTCGTCAACCAGGCGGACGAGCTCCTCCCGAGACCGGACCCAGCTCAGCCTTGCCGTCGTCGTCGCCTAGCCAGGAGTCCAGGAGGCCACCCGAGCTCGTGGATGCCCGGCGCCGAAGCTTCCTGCCCTCCTGCTGATGCAGCTCCCTCGCCGGAGCAGTAGATCCCAGCTTCCCCAGCCTCCTCTGCTCCCATGGCGCCTCAGGTGCCCGCTCCCTGCATCTTCCTCGTTGCTACCGAGGAAGACCCCGCCGCCGTGGATGCCCTGCGACGCCTCGTCGCCGTCTTAATCAGCACCACCGCTGAGAACGCCCTCGTGCCTACTCCGCCGCGCCATCGCCCGGATCCGCCTCACCTCCTGCCCTTGCCAAGTCCATCGGCGCTGGCCCCCTTTCGCGCCCCTGGCTGCCACTATCTGCATCGAGCAGGAGCAGCTCGTCGGCCAGTGCCTCGACGCCCCTGCGCCGCCGGAGTCCTTAGTGCCGCCATGTATGCTACTGCTTCTCTTCATCGAGCCGCCCAAGTCCCAGCAAGCCGCACCCCGTCCGTTGCATCTTCGCCATGTCCCTGCTGCCTCTGTCGCGAGGAAAAACAGCGCCGCGCCCTGCTTCCTCTGGATCGAAAGCGAGCGCCCGCTCCACTCGACGTGTTGACCGCATCGCTTGCACGGGTCGGCCTCGCCTCGGCCTGCATCGGCTCCCGATGGACCTCCATGACGCCCGCGCCTGGGCCTCCTTGCGCAAGGCCCAGCGCGCCAGCACCCCTCTGCAGCCTGCTCCTTTGACCGGGCCGAAGCCCATGGGTGAGGCCACCCACATCCCAGCGCCCTCTTTTTTCCCCTTACCTGTTGGACCAGCCAGCAGATTCGGCCCATATTGGGTTTTTTTCCCGTTCTGCGATTTTCCTAATTACCAGTGCACTACATATTTACAGATTGGACCCTATACTTCATGCATATAATAACTCATGATCTGTGCATCATATGGGAAAACTTCATATATGAAATATGCTTAGTATTGCATCTAGTTTCATAATATGTCATTTCCATCCATGTTTAAAATGCTTAAAATGATGTTTGGTTAAATTTGCTCCTATGCCATGTTAAAATGCTTTAATTTGTAACTAAATAACTGTAGCTCCAATTTTAATAATCTTTATATGTAAATGGGGTAGAATTTTGCTTAGTTTAATATGGTGGCTTTACTTTGCATGTTTAATAACTCTAAAATTGTGTTTAGGGCAGAATAGTACCAAATCTATAATATGCTCATGGAGAGTTTCCGGAATTGTTGTTCGTGGCTTCCGGCCTCTTTTAACCTTGACTAGATAGGTAGTTTTCATTTGTTTCCCTTCTTGCCATGCTAACAACATTTAATATTGTTGGGTACATAAACAAGATCGAACCAAATACGTTATGTGGTGTTTTGGCAATATGCAACTCCGTTGTATATTGACCTCCACTTAATTTGTAGGATTGTTTGTGCACTTTGCCATGTCATGCTTCATTAAACCGGACATGCATCATACTTGGTTGTGCATCATGTCATGATTATGTGGTGGTTGTTTACTATGTTGTTTGCTTCTTTCCGGTGCTGTCTCTTCGGGTTGGTTCCGATAACGTCGCGTTTGTGAGGACCCGTTCGTCTACGTCCGTTTGTCTTCTTCATGGACTCGTTCTTCTTCCTTGCGGGATCTCAGGCAAGATGATCATACCCTCGAAATCACTACTATCTTTGCTTTGCTAGATGCTCGCTCTTTTGCTGGCCTATGCTGCGATACCTACCACTTGCTTATCATGCCTCCCATATTGTTGAACCAAGCCTCTAACCCACCTTGTCCTAGCAAACCGTTGTTTGGCTATGTTACCGCTTTGCTCAGCCCCTCTTATAGCGTTGTTAGTTGCAGGTGAAGATTGAAGTTTGTTCCTTGTTGGAACATGGAGATGTTGTTCCTTGTTGGAACATGTTTACTTGTTGGGATATCACAATATATCTTATTTAATTAATGCATCTATATACTTGGTAAAGGGTGGAAGGCTCGGCCTTATGCCTGGTGTTTTGTTCCACTCTTGCCGCCCTAGTTTCCGTCATATCGGTGTTATGTTCCTGGATTTTGCGTCCCTTACGCGGTTGGGCTATAATGGGAACCCCTTGACAGTTCGCCTTAAGTAAAGCTCTTCCAGCAATGCCCAACATTGGTTCTACCATTCGCCACCTAGCCTTTTCTTTCCCTTGGGTTCTGCAGACTCAAGGGTCATCATTATTTTAACCCCCCCCCCTCGGGCCAGTGCTCCTCTGAGTGTTAGTCCAAACTAGAGCCCCTTGCAGCGCCACCTCGGGGAAACTCGAGGGCTGGTTTTAGTTGTACGGACTGCTCATCTGAGTGTGCCCTGAGAAAGAGATATGTGCGGCTCCTATCGGGATTTGTCGGCACATTCGGGCGGTGTTGCTGGTTTAGTTTTACCCTGTCGAAATGTCTTGTTGTACTGGGATACCGAGTTTGATCGGAATGTCTCGGGTGGAGGTCTATTCCTTCGTTGACCGTGAGAGCTTGTTATGGGTTAAGTTGGGACACCCCTGCAGGGATTTGAACTTTCGAAAGCCATGCCCGCGGTTATGGGCAGATGGGAATTTGTTAATGTCCGGTTGTAGAAAACCTGAAGTCGACCTTAATTAAAATGAATCAACCGCGTGTGTAACCGTGATGGTCTCTTTCCGGCGGAGTCCGGGAAGTGAACACGGTTGTTCGAGTTATGCTTGACGTAGGTTGTTATAGGATCACTTCTTGATCATACTTTTATCGACCGTGCTTTGCCTTCTCTTCTCGCTCTCATTTGCTTATGCTAGCCACCATATATGCTAGTCGCTTGCTGAAGCTCCACCTCATACCTTTACCTTACCCATAAGCTTAAATAGTCTTGATCGCGAGGGTGCGAGATTGCTGAGTCCCCGTGGCTCACAGATACTTCCAAACCAGCTTGCAGGTGCCGATGAGTTTGTGCAGATGACGCAACCAAGCTCAAGAGGAGCTCGATGAAGATCTTGTTCTTTGTGTTGTTCCGTTCTAGTTGATCAGTAGTGGAGCCCAGTTGGGGTCGATCGGGGACCTTTGTCGCATTTGGGGTTCTTCTTTTATTTTGGTTCCAGAGTCGGACCTTGATTGTATTTGGATGATGTAATGCTTTATTCATGTATTTGTGTGAAGTGGCGATTGTAAGCCAACTATGTATCTCTTTCCCTTATGTATTACATGGGTTGTGTGAAGATTACCTCACTTGCGACATTGCTTTCAATGCGGTATTGCCTCTAAGTCGTGCTTCGACACGTAGGAGATATAGCCGCATCGAGGGCATTACATTAGCCCATCACAAGCTCTCACGGTCAACGAAGGAATAGACCTCCTCCCGAGACATTCCGATCAGACTCGGTATCCCGGTACTCCAAGACATCCTCGACAATGGTAAAACAAGTCCAGCAAGACCGCCCGATGCGCCGACATCCTGATGGGAGCTGCACATATCTCGTTCTCAGGGCAAAACTGGATGAACACTACGTACAACTAAAACCAACCCTCAAGTTTCCCCAAGGTGGCGCCGCAAGTGGCTCTAGTTTGGACCAACACTTAGACAAGCACTGGCCCGGGGGGGTTAAAATAAAGATGACCCTCGGGATGCACGACTCCCAAGGGAAAAGGCTAGGTGGCGAATGGTAAAACCAAGGTTGGGCCTTGCTGGAGGAGTTTTATTCAAAGTGAACTGTCAAGGGGTTCCCATTATAACCCAACCGCGTAAGGAACGCAAAATCCGAGAACATAACACCGATATGACGGAAACTAGGGCGGCAAGAATGGAACAAAACACCAGGCATAAGGCCGAGCCTTCCACCCTTTACCAAGTATATAGATGCATTAATTAAATAAGAGATATTGTGATATCCCAACAAGTAAACATGTTCCAACAAGGAACAACATCTCCATGTTCCAACAAGGAACAAACTTCAATCTTCACCTACAACTAACAACGCTATAAGAGGGGCTGAGCAAAGCGGTAACATAGCCAAACAAAGGTTTGCTAGGACAAGGTGGCTTAGAGGCTTGGTTCAACAATATAGGAGGCATGATAAGCAAGTGGTAGGTATCGCAGCATAGGCATAGCAAAAGAGCGAGCATCTAGCAAAGCAAAGATAGTAGTGATTTCGAGGGTATGATCATCTTGCCTGAAATCCCGCAAGGAAGAAGAACTAGTCCATGAAGAAGACAAACGGACGTAGACGAACGGGTCCTCACAAATGCGACGATACCGGATCCAACCCAAAGAAGCAAACACCAGAAAGAAACACACAACATAGTAAACAACCAACACATGAACATGGTATGATATGCGAGATGCAGTATGCGATGCATATGCATGATTGGACAAGGAATGCATGAACCTGGCCTCAACTTGGGAAACCAAGTGTGCCACTAGAAAGATGAGATGAAATCGCTTGAAAACGGTATAAAGATCACCAGAATCGGAGTTACGGTTTGGAAATGGCAAGCGATTCAAATATGGACACGGCCTGCGATTTATAGCAAGTGGCTATCTAAATGCAATGAGATGAACATGCTACAGCATCCAAACATGGCAACAAAATACATGGAAGGGATCCATTCAAGATGCTTAACAAAAGTCTAGCACTGAGCTACGGCCAATTCATCCATTAACAGGTTCAAACAAGCATGGGAAAACTGCATATGGTAAACAGATCTCAGACTTAGTGAAATTAACACTTGTCTGGAATTTCAGACCAAGTAGCACTCTTCGGAGCAACAAAACTACATGCTACAGGACCTGAACATGGAAAAGTAAAGCATGGCATGGAGCTACTCAAAGAGCTTAACAAAAGTCCCTTAGTGACCTTGAGCCAAAAGGGATCACAAAATACATTTGCAAGCATGTGAACGTGGCAAAAACATAATCAGTTTTCAGACTTAGTGAAAACTGGAACATGCTGAAAACAGATATCAAGTAGGCATGTTTACGAGCTCGATGAACTCACTACAGAGAAAGTCATGATAAGCTAAGCATACATCTATCAAGAACACACAAAATGCAAGCTAGACATGGCAAGAACAATAGCATATCATGCGCGGATCAACTACAACATCCTCGGCAAAATTGCAAACAAGTTGACAATCTGCCCAGATTCACAAAGTAGCAAAAGTAGAGCTCGATTGACTCAAGCTAGGGTGCTCCATATATGCAAACAAAGACATGGATGGATAGAGCACCACAAGATTAACAAAACATCCTTACTGATCATCCTCAAAAGAGGCATGGATCACTAGGAAACAACATGAACATATGGCATCATGAACTAAACAGCTCAAGGGCTTAGTGGGAATGCTAAGTCCCTGAAATCAGAATTGCCAAGTGCCTCACTTTGCAAGCTTGTGCTAGTCACCACACATATCACAAAAATACATGGGTTGCACCTCTGGAAAGATGACAAAACCCTTAACAAAACATATGTAGAGCTCCTGGGCATATCATGCACACAATAATCATGGCAAAAATGACAAAAGTCTAACATGGAGTAGCAGATCTGACAATTAACTCAAGTAGCCCTCTTCTAACAACATTTCGGGCATCAAGATGAACTCAAATGAAAATGATGCAATGGAATGAAATGATGTACTCTCTGAGACGAACGTTTTGATATGCTATATGCGCAAAACGGAGCTACGGATGAGGAAATATAGCATGATAAACATAGGCAGATTGATCTGGGATTTTGGGACTTAGAAGAAAAAAACCACCTCTCTCAGATCTAGGGTTACTGTTCACGGATCTGGATCTCGCGCATGGAACCCGAGGCACGCCGGAGTCTTCGCCGGAACAGTGCACCGGAGAAGAGGGGAAGGTGCCCAGCGACGAGGAGGGGCCGGGCGCATGCGAGCGGCGGCCGAAGTGCGGGGCGGCGCCGGCGACGAGGTGCGCGGCGGCAGGGAAACCGAGGCGAAGCGCGGCGACCCAGTGGGTGCAGCGAGGCGGTGGGTTGTCGAGGTCGCCGGACGGCGACGGCCCTGGTGGAGGCAGACGCCTCGGGCATGGGAGGTAGGTGGTGGCGGCCGTGGGCTCGCGCGGGCCCGCGATGGGCCTGGCGGGCCGCGCGGCTGGGAGGCGCGGGGAGGATAAGTGGCGGCGGCGGATTCGTCGGAGGGCGGCGGCTGGACACGTCCGGTCCGGGATGGACACGTCCGGCGGCTGGAGGTGGAAGAGGGCTAGGGTTTCGTCCACGAAAATTTCGGGGGTGGCCACATATTTATAGGTAGAGGGAGCTAGGAGAGTCCAAATGAGGTGTGGTTTTCGGCCACGCGATCGTGATCGAACGACCGAGATGATGGAGGAGGTTTAGGTGGGTTTTGGGCCAAATTGGAGAGGTGTTGGGCTGCAACACACACGAGGCCTTTTCGGTCCCTCGGTTAACCGTTGGAGCATCAAACGAAGTCCAAATGGTACAAAACTTGACAGGCGGTCTACCGGTAGTAAACAAAGGCCGCTTGGCAAGTCTCGGTCCAATCCGGAAATGTTTAATCCCCACACATGAAAGAAAGGTAGAAATGACCACCGGAGGAGAACGAAGCGCCGGATTGCAAAACAGACACGGGGAAAATGCTCGGATGCATGAGACGAACACGTATGCAAATGAAATGCACATGATGACATGATATGCAATGCATGACACGCCAGCAAAGACAAAGCAACAACAACGAATAACTGGACGACACCTGGCACATCGGTCTCGGGGCGTTACAAATGCCCCCTCCGGCAGAGCTCCGAAAAGGCCCCAAGATGGGATCTCTTGGGTACAGAAGGTTGCAGCGGTGGAAATAGGGTTTCGTGGTGCTCCTGGATGTTCTCGGGGTATATGGATATATATAGGAGGAAGAAGTACGTCGGTGGAGCAACGAGGGGCCCACAAGGGTGGAGGGCGCGCCTAGGGGGTGGGCGCGCCCCCTGCCTCGTGGCCTCCTTGATTGTTTCTTGATGTCCACTCCAAGTCTCCTGGATCACGTTTGTTCCAAAAATAATGCTCCCGACGGTTTCATTCCGTTTGGACTTCGGTTTGATATTCCTTTTCGGCGAAACTCCTAAATAGGCAAAAACAACAATTTGGGCTGGGCCTCCGGTTAATAGGTTAGTCCCAAAAATAATATAAAAGTGTAAAAATAAGCCCATTAACATCCAAAATACATAATATAATAGCATGGAGCAATCAAAAATTATAGATACGTTGGAGACGTATCATTTACCTTAATACTTCTTTTGTAGTTGTGGATGCTTGCAATAGGGGTTAATCATAAGTGGGATGCTTGTCCAAGGAAGGGCAGTACCCAAGCACCGGTCCACCCACATATCAAATTATCAAAGTACCGAACGTGAATCATATGAGCATGATGAAAACTAGCTTGACGATAATTCCCATGTGTCCTCGGGAGCGCTTAACTTTATATAAGAGTTTGTCCAGGCTTGTCCTTTGCTGCAAAAAGGATTGGGCCATCTTGCTGCACCTTATTTACTTTTACTATTTGTTATCCGTTACAAATTACTTTATCACAAAACTACATGCTACCAATAATTTCAGTGCTTGCAGAGAATACCTTGCTGAAAAATGCTTATCATTTCCTTCTGCTCCTCATTGGGTTCGACACTCTTACTTATCGAAAGGACTATGATAGATCCCCTATACTTGTGGGTCATCATGCATTTCATACAATAAAGCGACAACCATATGGCTCCTGCCAGTTGCCGATAACTGTGTTACAAAACATGATCATCTTATACAATAAAATTTAGCTTCATGTCTTGACCATATCACATCACAACATGCCATGCAAAAACAAGTTAGATGCCCTCTACTTTGTTGTTGCAAGTTTTACGTGGCTGCTACGAGCTGAGCAAGAACCGTTCTTACCTACACAGCAAAAACCACAATGTGGTATAATGATTGCTTTTTGATCTTCAGAAAGAACCATGTTCATTGAATCCGATTCAACTAAAGTTGGAGAAACTGACACCCACCAGCCACCTGTGTGCGAAGCACGTCGGTAGAACCAGTCTTGCGTAAGCGTACGCGTAATGTCGATCTGGGCCGCTTCATCCAACAATATCGCCGAATCTTGAATCAACTAGTGACGGCAAGCAACATGTATATACCCACACCCACAACTCCTTTGTGTTCTACTCATGCATATAATATCTATGCATAGACCTGGCTCTGATACCACTATTGGGGAACGCAGTAATTTCAAAAATTTCCTACGCACACGCAAGATCTATCATGGTGATGCATAGCAACGAGAGGGGAAGAGTGTAGTACACATACCCTCGTAGACCGTAAGCGGGAGCATTATGACAACACGGTTGATGTACTCGTACGTCCTCACGATCCGACCGATCCTAGTACCGAAAGTACAGCACCTCCGTGATCTACACACGTTTGGCTTGGTGACGTCCCATGAACTCTTGATCCAGCTGAGTGTCGAGGGAGAGCTTCCTCGGCACGACGGCGTGATGACGGTGATGATGAAACTACCGGCGTAGGGCTTCGCCTAAGCACTACAACGATATGACCGAGGTGGATTATGGTGGAGGGGGGGAACCGCACATGGCTAAGGGAGCAATGATCAACTTGTGTGTTCTAGCATGCCCCTCCCCCTATATAAAGGAGAAAGGGGGAGGCCGGCCCGCCCTTGGAGGCGCACCAAGGAGGGGAGGAGTCCGCCTCCTAGTAGGAGTAGGACTTCCCTTTCCTAGTCCTACTAGGAGGAGGAAGGGGGAAGGAAGGAGAGGGAGAGAAGAGAAGGAAAGGGGGGTGCCGCCCCTCCTTCCATAGTCCAATTCGGACTAGAGGGGGAGGGGCGCGCGGCCCTGCCTTGGCCAGCCCTCTCTCTCTCCACTAAGGCCCATGTTGGCCCATTAGTCCCCCTCGGGGTGTTTGATAACCCCCCGACACTCCGATAATTATCCGGTGTCCGAATATAGTCATCATATATATCAATCTTTATGTCTCGACCATTTCAAGACTCCTCGTCATGTCTGTGATCACATCCGGGACTCCGAACTATCTTCGGTACATCAAAACACATAAACTCATAATACCGATCATCACCGAACGTTAAGTGTGCGGACCCTATGGGTTCGAGAACTATGTAGACATGACCGAGACACATCTCCGGTCAATAACCAATAGCGGAACCTGGATGTTCATATTGGCTCCCACATATTCTACGAAGATCTTTATCGGTCAAACCGCATGACGATATACGTTGTTCACTTTGTCATCGGTATGTTACTTGCCCGCGATTCGATCGTCGGTATCTCAATACCTAGTTCAATCTCATTACTGGCAAGTCTCTTTACTCGTTCCGTAATGCATCATCCCGTAACTAACTCATTTGTCACATTGCTTCCAAGGCTTATAGGGATGTGCATTACTGATAGGGCCCAGAGATACCTCTCCGATACTCGGAGTGACAAATCCTAATCTCGATCTATGCCAACTCAACAAACACCATCGGAGACACCTATAGAGCTTTATAGTCACCCAGTTATGTTGTGACATTTGATAGCATACTAAGTGTTCCTCCGGTATTCGGGAGTTGCGTGATCTCATAGTCATAGGAACATGTATAAGTTATGGAGAAAGCAATAGCAACAAACTAAACGATCATCGTGCTAAGCTAACGGATGGGTCAAGTCAATCACATCATTCTCTAATGATGTGATCCCGTTAATCAAATGACAACTCATGTCTATGGTTAGGAAACATAACCATTATTGATTCAATGAGCTAGTCAAGTAGAGGCGTACTAGTGACACTCTGTTTGTCTATGTATTCACACATTTACTAAGATTCCAGTTAATACAATTCTAGCATGAATAATAAACATTTATCATGATATAAGGAAATATAAATAACAACTTTATTATTGCCTCTAGGGCATATTTCCTTTAGTTGTGATCGACACTACTGGTTGGAATAGCTTCTACCCATTTATTAACATAATCAACATCAACCAAAATATGTGTATACCCATTAGTGGAAGGAAAAGGTCCCATGTAATCAAATTCTGAAACATCAAATGGTTCAATAGCAAGTGAATAATTCATAGGAATTTCTTGATGCTTACCGATATTACCTATTCTTTTGCATTCATCACAAGATAAGACGAACTTACGGGCTTCCTTGAAGAGAGTAGGCTAATAAAATCCAGATTGCAATACCTTGTGAGCAGTTCTGTCTCCAACATGATGTCCTCCATAAGCTTCGGAGTGACATTTCCGTAGGTTTTGTTCCTATTCATGCTCAGGTACACAACGTCTAATAATACCATCTACTCCTTCTTTATAAAGATGTGGGTCATCCCAAAAGTAATGTCTTAAATCATAGTAGAATTTTTTCTTTTGTTGGTATGTAAAGCTAGGTGCTAAATATTTAGCAACAATGTAATTAGCACAGTCAGCATACCAAGGAGTACCATGAGAAACATTTATTGTAGCTAACTGCACATCAGGAAAGCTATCATCAATAGGTAGTGGGTCATCAAGCACATTTTCAAGTCTAGATAAATTAGTAGCTACTGGGTTCTCAGCTCCTATTCTATCAATGATATGTAAATCAAATTCTTGTAACAGGAAAACCCAACGATTTAGTCTGGGTTTAGCATCTTTCTTTTCCATAAGATATTTAATAACAGCATGGTCTGTGTGAACCGTTACTTTGGAATCAACAATATAAGGTTTAAATTTATCACAAGCAAACACCACTGCTAAGAATTCTTTTTCAGTAGTAACATAATTTCTTTGAGCACTGTCTAGAGTTTTACTAGCATAATGAATAACATTAAGTTTCTTATCAACTCTTTGCCTTAGAACAACACCAGCAGCATAATCACTAGCATCACACATAATTTCAAAAGGCAAGTTCCAATCAGGTGGTTGAACAATAGGTGCAAAAATTAAGGCTTTCTTAAGTGTTTTAATGGCTTCTAAACAATCGTCATAAAAAACGAAAGGAATATCCTTCTGCAAGAGACTAGTAAGAGGCCTAGAATTTTTTGAAAAGTCTTTGATAAATCTCCTATAGAAACCAGCATGACCTAAGAAACTACGAATACCTTTTATATCTTTAGGACACGACATTTTCTCAATTGCATCAACCTTAGCTTTATCGACTTCAATACCTCTTTCAGAAATTTTATGACCCAAGATAATGCCTTCATTAACCATAAAGTGGCACTTCTCCCAATTCAAGATAAGATTTGTTTGTTCGCATCTCTGCAAAACTCGATCAGGATTGCTTAAACAATCATCAAAAGACTTCCCATAAACAGAAAAGTCATCCATGAAAACCTCAACAATCTTTTCACAAAAGTTAGAGAATATAGCAGTCATACATCTTCCAAAGGTAGAAGGTGCATTACATAAACCAAAAGGCATACGTCTATAAGCATAAGTTCCAAAGGGGCAAGTAAAAGTGGTTTTTTCTTTATCAGGTTGAGAAACAGGTATTTGTGAAAAACCAGAATATCCATCAAGGAAGCAAAAGTATGTGTTCTTAGATAATCTTTCAAGCATTTGATCAATAAAAGGCAAAAGGTGATGATCTTTTCTAGTTGCTTTGTTTAATTTTCTAGAATCTATTACCATTCTACAGCCTGTAACAATTCTTTGTGGAATAAGTTCATTCTTATCATTAGGAACAACAGTTATACCTCCATTCTTAGGAACACAATGAACGGGACTTACCCATCTACTATCAGCTATGGGATAGATTATACCTGCTTCCAGAAGTTTTAATATTTCCGTCCTTACCACTTCTTTCATCTTCGGATTTAACCGACGTTGGTGATCAACAACGGGTTTAGCATCAGGTTCCATATTAATTTTGTGCTAACATAGAGTGGGACTAATTCCCTTTAAATCATCAAGAGTATATCCAATAATATCTCGGTGCTTCCTCAGAACTTTCAATAATCTTTCTTCTTCATGTTTTGAAAGGTTAGCACTAATAATAACAGGATATATCTTCTTTTCATCAAGATAAGCATATTTCAAAGTGTCTGGCAATTGTTTTAATTCAAACACAAGAACACCTTTAGGTGGAGGAGGACCTCCTAGAGTTTCAATAGGCAAATTGTATTTAAGAAGAGGATGTTGTTCAAAGAAAATTTTATCTATTTCATTTCTTTCGTGCATATGAAAACCATTCTCATGGTCTAGCAAATATTTTTCTAAAGGATCAGTAGGTGGTACAGCAATAGAAGGAAGACCAATTAATTCATCCGTACTAGGCAATTCTTTTTCATGAAGATTTTTGCTAGACTTGGAAAAATTAAACTCATGAAACTCATTACCAAAACTAACACCGACAGTTTGTTTCTCACAATCTATCTTAGCATTAACGGTATTCAAGAAAGGTCTACCAAAGATAATGGGACAAAAGTCATCTTGTGGGGAACCAAGAACAAGAAAATCAGTAGGGTATTTCATTTTCCCACACAAGAATTCAACATCTCTAACAATCCCAATTGGTGATATTGTGTCTCTATTAGCAAGTTTAATAGTAACATCTATTTCTTCTATCTCTGCGGGTGCTATGTCATTCATAATTTCTTGATACAAGGTATAAGGAATAGCACTCACACTAGCACCTATATCACATAAACCATGATAACAATGATCTCCTATTTTAACTGAGATGACAGGCATGCCAACAACAGGTCTATGTTTATCTTTCTTATCAGGTTTGGCAATTCTAGCAGATTCTTCACCGAAGTAAATAACATGCCCATCCATATCCTCTTCTAAGAGATATTTAACCATAGCAATACTAGGTTCTACTTTAATTTGCTCATCAGGTTTAGGTGTTCTGATATAGCTTTTGTTAACCACAGTTGAAACTTTAGCATGTTCCTTTATCCTAACAGGGAAAGGTGGTTTCTCAATATAAGGTGAAGGAACAACTGGGTCAACATTATAAAGTATAGTTTCTTCTTTAACGGGTATCGGTTCTTTAATTTCTTCTTTAATAATGGGTGATATTTAAACCACTTCTCTTTAGGGAGTTCAACATGAGTAGCAAATGATTCACAAAAGGAGGCTACTATCTCAGAGTCAAGTCCATATTTAGTGCTAAACTTTTGAAAAGCATCGGTATCCATAGAAGATTTAATACAATCATACTCAAGTTTAATACCTAACTCTTTACCTTTGTCGTGTTCCCAATCTTCTTGCGTTAAATCTTTCCAAAAGATCCCACCGGAATTCAATAGTCTTCTTCATAAAAGAACCAGCAAAAGAAGTATCAAGCATGGTTTGATCATTAGGAGAAAGCCAAGCATTATTTTTTTGGATAATAATTTCTCTTGAGAGCTCATGATTGGGGCATGAATATAGCATTGAGTTAAGCCTCCCCCAAGCTAGAGCGATACTTTCTCCTTCACGAGGCCAATAATTATATATATAATTCCGATCACGATGAACTAAATGCATAGGATAAAATTTTTGGTGGAACTCCAATTTCAAACGATTCCAATTCCATGATCCAATATCATAGCATAGCCTATACCATGCCAATGATTTTCCCTTCAAAGACAAAGGGAAAACCTTCTTCATAACTTTATCTCCGGGTAAACATTCAAGCTTAAACAATCCACAAATTTGTTCTACATATATCAAGGGGATGTTTGGTTCCATCTCATGCATAAGGATTAGCTAGCAGTTGCTCTAACATACCCGAAGGAATTTCATATTCAATATTTTCAGTAGGTGAAGTAGGTTGAGGGGTAACTAATTGTGTTTCCGGACAAGGTGAAGATACCCTGAACAAACCCCTCAAAGGATTGTTTTCCATAGTAACAAGTGAAAATAAATTTTAGCACACTATATAAATGTTTCCTTACCAAATTCCACTTACCAAAGGTGCTTCACTCCCCGACAACGGTGCCAGAAAATAGCCTTGATGACCCACAAGTATAGGGGATCAATTGTAGCTCTTTTCGATAAGTAAGAGTGTCGAACCCAACGAGGAGCAGAAGGAAATGACAAGTAGTTTTCCGTAAGGTAATGTCTGCAAGTGCTGAAATTGTAAGTGTTGGGGAACATAGTATTTCAAAAAAAATCCTACGATCATGCCAGATCTATCTAGGAGAAGCATAACAACGAGGGGGGGAGTGTGTCTACGTACCCTCTTAGACCGAAAGCGGAAGTGTTAAGTAACGCGGTTGATGTAGTCGAACATCTTCGCGATCCAACCGATCAAGTACCGAACGCACGACACCTCCGCGATCTGCACACGTTCAGCTCGGTGACGTCCCTCGTACTCTTGATCCAGCTGAGGCCAAGGGAGAGTTTCATCAGCACGACGGTGTGGTGACGGTGATGATGAAGTTACCGACACAGAGCTTCGCCTAAGCACAACGACGATATGACCGAGGTGTGAAACTGTGGAGGGGGGCACCGCACACGGCTAAAAGATCAACTTGTGTGTCTTGGGGTGCCCCCTTGGCCACGTATATAAAGGAGGGAGGAGGAGGAGGCCGGCCTAGGAGGGGCACGCCTATATGGGGAGTCCAACTAGGATTCTCAATCCTAGTTGGAGTCCCCTTCCTTTTCCAAGAGGGGAGAGAGGGAAAGAGTAGGAGAGGGAGAAGGAAAGAAAGGGGGGCGCCCCCTCGCTCCCTAGTCCAATTCGAACTTGCCATGGGGGGCGGCCAACCTTTGAGGCCCTTCACTCCTTTCCCGCATGGCCCATTAAGGCCCACTACTTCCCCCGGCGAATTCCCGTAACTCTCTGGTACTCCGAAAAATACCCGAATAACTCGGAACCTTTTCGATGTCCGAATATAGCCTTCCAATATATCGATCTTTACTTCTCGACCATTTCGAGACTCCTTATCATGTCTGTGATCTCATCCGGAACTCTAAACAACATTCGGTACATCAAATCACATCACTCATAATACAAATCGTCATCGAACGTTAAGCATGCGGACCCTACGGGTTCTAGAACTATGTAGACATGACCGAGACACATGTCCGGTCAATAACCAATAGTAGAACCTGGATGCTCATATTGGCTCCTACATATTCTATGAAGATCTTTATCGGTCAAACCGCATAGCAGCATACATTGTTCCCTTTGTCATCGGTATGTTACTTGCCCGAGATTCGATCGTCGGCATCCTCATACCTAGTTCTATCTCGTTACCGGCAAGTCTCTTTACTCGTTATGTAATGCATCATCCCGCAACTAACTCATTAGTCACATTTCTTGCCAGGCTTATAGTGATGTGCATTATCGAGAGGGCCCAGAGATACCTCTCCGACAATCGGAGTGACAAATACTAATCTTGATCTATGCCAACTCAACAAACACCATCGGAGACACCTGTAGAGCATCTTTATAATCACCCAGTTATGTTGTGATGTTTGATAGCACACTAAGTGTTCCTCCGGTATTCGGGTTGCATAATCTCATAGTCATAGTGTCGTGGTTTTGTCACGGCAGATGTCCTAGTGAAAGGACTTGGTCGTGGAGCCATCGCGATGGGTTAGCTTAAAGGGGTTAAAGCAGAACAAGGGACATAAGGAATTATACTGGTTCGGCCCCTTACGATGAAGGTAAAAGCCTACTCCAGTTGTGACGGAATTGCTGGGGTCTCGATGATCAGGGAGTGAATCCGCTTTGCCTGGCTCTTGAGTTGTTGTTGTCTATCCCTAAACCGCCGCCGGGTCGTCCCTTTATATAAACAGGATGACGCCCGCCGGTTTACAAAATCCTGGTCGGCTCATAAACGTGTCCGGCCTGGTTTCTACCCTTTCCTATCTTACAATACAAGTTACATGCTATATGGCGGTTTATGTCTATGGCCCTAAACCGCCTTTGGGCCCTGGGCCTCCGTGCTAGCTCTCCTTCGTAAAGCGCCATATTCTTTGCCTTCATGGGCTTCTGATATAAATAACTCATTACAGGCAAAATCCGGCCCCTCCTGGCCGGTTTATATGCAGTAGTAATATTCCCAACATTCGGCCCCGGATTGATTTGAACCTGTTCATGTCAATCTTCGACACTTAGAAAAATTCCACTTTCAGCGCCTTTGCATATCCTTGTAATCCGCCATGACGTCATCCTCCAAGATTGTAATAAACCGCCATGACATCGCCTGTTATTAAAAATTGTATGCCTCACCTTCATTAATGAGCCTCCGACAATCGAGGCGACAGCTCTATCACAGATCCAATTTTTGGGCTCCTTGATTTTCGCGCTTGTCACTTATCCCTTCGCCTTATAAATAAGACCGGGGGGTCCTTTTCATCCCCCCCCCCCGTGCCTCCTCGCATCCTCTTCTTCCTTGCGCCGACCTGACACTTGCGCGCGGCCGCCGTCATCAAGCTCCGCCCTCGACCTCATCTCCGGTCGCTGCATCAACCTGAACGTACTAGAGAAACGCGGCGTGCCTTCGCTACTCTGTCAGCAATAGTAAGTTTTCCCTTTCCCTTGCTCTAGATTCGCCATTAGGGTTTTGGTGTTCATCAAAGCTCGCGGCTGTTCTTCTTTGTTCAACTCCATAGTGTAAGCAGCGAACTCAAATTCCAACATTTTCTTGTGCAGTCATAGTTGTAATCCCCTTTTTCATCCTTAGAATATCTTCTCTGTATAGAAAAAAAACCCATCTGGACCTGATGAACTATTTAAACACCTATATTTTGAGCCTGAATATCCTTTGATTTGCTGATATGTTGTAGATCTGAAATTACCATATCGATCTGTGAAACTTGTTTTTCCCTTACTTAGACATTTTTTAGATCTGTACCTTCCCTACCAATATAGGTGGTTTAACTTTTTTAGGAAATAATAATCCGGTATATAGAAAATGATAATCCGGCAGGTACCATTAGTCCCCTTTTAAACCGCCGATTCGTTTATCCTTGTAACCCTCAATGTTAGGCTCCGGTTTAACAATGTGCATCCGCCTCTGTCTTATCCTTCTGATCTTATGTCGCTTTATGCTTGTCTGTCATAAACCTTAAACCGGCATTAATCTTTTTCTAGCTCTTCATTTGAAATGGCCAAACAATTTTATGCTTGTAACTGGGCCTCTTCCCGGGTTACTGAAGATCAACTAGATGGATGCGTCAGAACTGGCGCTTTACCAAAATGAAGCGAAATCCACTGGCGAGTTCCCGGTCCAGAAAATCCTCCTACCCCCAAGGATGGTGAGGTAGTGGTATTTGTTGATCATATAAGCCGTGGTTTTAAACCGCCCGGATCCAAGTTTTTTCGTGATGTGCTTGCCAGCTTCCAGATCCACCCTCAAGATATTGACCTAACTCTGTGTCCAATATTTGCAACTTTCCAGTGTTTTGTGAGGCCTATCTACAAGAAGAGCCAACCGTTGAATTGTTTGGGGATTTTTTCTACTTGAACCGTCGTACTGAATTTGTAGACGGGACCAACACTGAACTTGGCAGTGTTTCCATTCAAAGAAGGAAGGACGTCAGCTTCCCTCACGCCAAACTTCATAGTCATCCTAAGGATTGGAACCAGACTTGGTTCTACTGTAAGGATACTTCCCCTGATGATGAGAAACCTCTGCTGGGTTATCGTGCTCACCGGGTTACCAACACACATCCATTTCCGCAACGGCTGACTGCCAAGGAACGGGCCACATATGTGCCACAACTCGCCAAGCTCAAAGCTTTTATGGCTAATGCTTTGACAGGAGTTGACTTTATTTGTTGCTGGATATCTTGGAGCATTTTACCGTTAAGCCGTCGCCCCGGCTTAATGTGTGAGTACACAGGGGACTCAAAAGATCCTCAACGACATATTGATATTCAGCTAACAGAGGCTGCAGTTACTGAGTCTGTTAAGAAAATACTGAATGAATCGGAGGTTGTCTGCAGCAAGACCGGGTTAAGTCCCGTCTATACTTTGAATAAACCGCCAGCTATAAGAATTGTCTCACTCCTACTTGTACCTGATATTCTTAACGGTGTAATCTTTTATATCCTCTGTCAATCTTTTAACAGGGTGATGACTCATTCTAGAAGAAGAAACCTCAAGATAAACCGGCCAAGACCCCTCGACCTAAGGCGAAGGTTGTCAAGAAACCCGCCAAGAAGAGGGCAGCTGAATCCATCAGGTTGGACCTCGATGAGGAAATTGATAATCTGGACTCAGAGGTAGAACTTGACTCTCTTGGTTCATTTTTCATACACCTCATTGACAATGATTATTATCAGGGTGACGCTGAAGGCAGCCAAGCCGATGACGCGGAGGTAATTACTCTTTCCTCCGGTTTAGATACTCTGCCAAAATAGAAAATCCATCAAACAATCCGGAAAATAAGATTTTCTCACCCCCTAGCGCACTTGGACCCAAACTTTATTTTGAAGAAGCTGCAACACGAAGCTCGCTGCACAACCCGGCACAGCGGCCAAGTAGTCACTTCAGCCGGTTTACTGAACACTTGGTTCGGAAACGTCAATCTGAGGTCTCACACACTTCTGATACTTCTTATCCCAAGGCAGGTTGTTTACGACAACCTCCTAATCCGTCCGATTCAAATTATTAGGGAACGCCTCATTCATCATCTGGCGAATCAACGGCCACACAACTCCCTCCTCTTAAGACTGTTCCTGGGTAAACACTTTAAACTTAATCGTTTGACGCTTTATACTTGCGTGCTATACTAACCTTTATATCTTTTCCTTTCAGAGTCAAGGCCAGACCCAGCAAGAAAGCTTGGGTAAATAAACCATCCGATGACAATGTGGTTATTGAACCGGAGAGAACTCCAGAACCGGAAGGAACAAATGCTGACACCATGCTTGATGATCCGCCACCTCAAGATCGTGACTTTTTTGTTGAACAAGTAGAAGTTGATGCAACAAGCCATGCTGATAAACCGACAAGCCCGGTCCGCACTTATGATAAACCGTCAAGTCCGGCTAAGGCTACTGATAAATCATCAACTCCAGTGCAGGCTGCTGATGACAAGGAAGATGACATTACGATTACTGCCTTTGGCCACACCACTCCCGGCAATCTTGTTGTGTTATCAAAGCATAGTGCCAAGGAAGAGCTTTTTGCTATGGGCAAAGGCAAGTGGAGCACAGACTTGTCAAGCTACACGCACCTCAACGCCCAAGAACTTCATTCTGGTTTTTCAAACCGTCTATACACAAACCGCGACTATGAAGCCGGTTTAGTGAATCTGATGAAGGAGCGATATGAGGTAAGTATATAACTGTTTCTCTCTTATGTCCAATTTCAAATACCAACTCCAGTAGCCCCCAAGGGCTGATTTATGATGCCAATCTAAACTGGGACTTTGAAATATCTCAATTGTGCATGCTTACCCTCCAAAGGCCGATTGATCTATTTAAGATGGACCGGTACTTTAGAATTGTAATCTTTTAACATTCGCTTGTGTAGTCCCCAAGGGCCGGTTTATCTTTCCAAGCTGAACCGGGACTTTGACCAATGTTACTTTGAGCGAATGTACATTAGCCCCCAAGTGCCAAGAATAATACTTGTATTGCGCTTGGGACTTTTAAAAAATTTCTGATAATCAAGCAAATAGGCATTAGCCCCCAAGTTCCAAGTGTATAACTTGTTATGTGCTTGGTACTTCAAATATGTACTGCCAACTCATGATATGTCTTTCTCTTATAGGCTGAGTTGAGCAAAAAGGAAGCCCAAACCGCTGATCTTCAAGAAAATATCAAATCCCAGCAAGCAGAAACCTCCAAAGCCAAAGAGGAACTGACCAGTGCCTTAGCAGCCATGGAGAAGCTAAAGGAAACTTTTAAGAAGGAACGGGCGGATTGGGGCGTAGAGAAAACCGCATTGCACAAGAAGCTCAAGACGCAGAAGCAGCCCTTAAACTGGTGGCCGAAGAGCTGACCGGTTTAAAGCGGCAGATAAATGCCATGACCGCAGCTGTGTTTGGTAAGTATCCTCACCTGAAGTTTTCAACATACATTATCTCATGAGTGACCGGTTTACTGATGCTCGCAATGATACAGGAACTCGAATTACCCATCTGGGCTCTAACATGTGGATGAAGCTGAAGATTGCCTATACTCTTATAGAGCAGTTATATTCTGGAGCCCAACGGGCCATTTGCACTGTTGCTCATAACAAACCGCCTCCAACTTTGATAAAGGAAACCATTGAGAAGTTGTCAATGCTGCCTGCCCGGTTGGATGAGTTAAAAAGATCAGCTGCAAGGTCAGGTGCGCTGACTGCGCTAATCCGAGCTAAGGCATGGATACCAGATATTGACTCGTCAGATATAGGCAACGGCTATCCTGGCATAACGGAGGATGGTCAGAGTTTAACAATGATGATCTTTGAAGGTTGACAAAGGAAATGCGCCCCTTAGCGAGCAAATTGGCTGAGGAAATAGATCTCTCTCACTATCAGCGGTTTATGATTCTGATCATAAAAGACTTCCTGCGCCAACACAAGATGTAGAAGATCTTATTCCGCCAATCCATAAGCACACCTATGCCCCTGATGTTGACCCCTCCAACCTTATAAGCGATGAAACTGTGTTCCAAGCCTTAACTGGAACCGATTGGGCAACCATTGACTTCCAGCCACTGGGTAGAGAGGAGGAGGATGCAGCAGCGCAAGACGATCCACAACCTTCAAGTCAGCCTGGTGACGAGTCATGATCCGGAGGCCGGTTTAGCCTTCTGCGTACTGCCACACTTGCTGAAAACAATTATTCTTTTTGGGCATTAAAGCGCCTTGTAATAGGCTAGTTCGAAATACTTGGTCTGCTATGCCATCGCGCATATTTATGTTGCCTGATACTGTTAATCTATCATGCTTTAGGATATATTATGTTCATAATCCGTAGCGGTATTATTCAAACTGTTCCTGCATACAAGAAGTTGAAAGTGTCCTGGCAGTTTACCGCAGCACGGGTCATGATGCCCATATATATATAGCCGGGGTTTATAACCCAGGTTGTACTTTGAAAATAATCAAAGATGATGAAGAGATGATACCTGTGATATTGAATCACACCGTTGGTTGACGAACTTTTGTATATTAAGGGTGATAACCCCAATCTTGAGTATTGATAACTCCTTCCATGTTTTGCCGGTTTATGATAAAACCGTACCGGGTTATAATAAACACCGGTGTATCCATATATAATGGTGGTGACTTGTAGTCGAAACTAGACCGAGTCAATAAATGCCGGATTATAACTAATCATGTACTTGCAACTTATCGTTGAAAGTCAACCCGGGTCAATAAACGCTGGTTTATCATAAGATATTTATGAATCTCACCAAAGGAGAAAAAACTTGGCAAATAAAAACATAAAAAGAATATCCAAGGCTTTTCATGGGCTGCCAGGCCACCGAGTTAAACCAATTTTCAAAGCCTTTTAAGATGGACCTCACATTAACCAATCGTCGTTTTAACTTTGACAAGTTCAGGGTCTATGAGATTGACATGTCAAACATTCGGCGGGTCATACCAGGATTACCTGGACGGAGTGGCTTACTTAAAAAGGCAGGATAACCCAGGGTTTTAGGTGAATACACCTGGCTTCCAAGCCTGGCTTGATAGCCTATTACAAGGGTGTAGACTTCTTTGTTTTTTGAGAAGCAAAGAGCCCCTGAGCAATATTTTGAGTTGTGCTCAGTGGGTGCCTATGTTTGAGTTGTGCTTTTGCAACACTCTCTTTGGCCCCATGTAATTTCCTTTTGGCCTTAAGCCGATCAAGAGGTGTAGCTATGGTTCAAATACAACCAAGCCCCCAAGTGATTTCCCTGGTGGCCTTATGCCGATCAAGAGGTGTAGCTGTGGTTCGAATACGACCAAGCCCCCAAGTGAATTTTTATATATATGGCTTTATAAGCCGGATCAATGGGAAATAGAACTCCGCTTTATAAACAGAAGCCCCCATGTAACCACACATGATGTAATAAAAACAACATAGACCCCCCTTTAGCTGAGGCTCCGATTTATTATGTTGATCATAATATATACATTGTCATAACTATGTACATAAGAAGAGCCTGTGGCTCAAGTATAGTAAGGCCAAACATGAGCTATATTCCACGGCCGTTGAGTCTCCTCCTGCGATTTACGTGAGCCTTTGTGCTCTCGAACATCGATAAGGTAGTACGATCCGTTGTGCAGATTATTGCTGACCACAAAAGGTCCTTCCCACGGCGGGCACAACTTGTGCATATCAGTCTGATCCTGGATGAGCCGGAGCACCAGATCGCCTTCTTGAAAAGTTCTGGTTTTAACCCAGTGGTTGTGATAATGACGCAGGTCTTGCTGGTAAATCGCCGAATGAGCTGCTGCAATATCACGCTCCTCATCTAACGGGTCCAGTGAATCCTGATGTGCTTTCTCATTATCAGCTTCAACATAAGCCGCCACGCGGGGCGAGTCATGACGGATGTCACTAGGGAGAACCGCCTCTACTCCGTAGACCATGAAAAAAGGTGTGTAACCCGTAGATCTGTTCAGTGTGGTATTGATGCTCCATAACACAGAAGGTAACTCCTCCACCCAACAACCTGGTGTCCGCTTCAAAGGAACCATAATCTGGGGCTTGATGCCTCTCAAAATCTCTTGACTGGCTCTCTCTGCTTGACCATTAGATTGGGGGTGAGCCACTGATGACACGTCAAGCCGGATGTGCTCATGTTGACAAAATTCTTCCATAGCACCCTTGGACAGATTAGTACCATTATTGGTTATGATGTTGTGTGGAAAACCAAAACTGAAGATCACTTTTTTAATGAATTGGACCGGAGTAGCTACATCACACTTACTGACTGGCTCTGCCTCCACCCACTTGGTGAACTTATCAACCGCCACCAGAAGGTGAGTCTTCTTGTCCTTGGACCTCTTAAAGGGCCCAATCATATCCATCCCCCAAGTTGCAAACGGCCAAGTGATTGAAATCATCCTTAATTCTTGAGCCGGAACATGAGCGCATTGTGCAAACTTCTGACAACCATCACACCTCTTTACCAAATCCTCAGCATCAGCATGAGCCGTCAACCAATAGAAGCCGTGATGAAAAGCCTTAGCTACCAAGGATTTTGAACCGGCGTGGTGACCACAATCTCCTTCGTGGATCTCACGCAAAATCTTATAGCCTTCTTGAGGAGACACACAATGCTGAAAGGCCCCTGTTACACTTCAATGATGTCACTTGCCATTGATAATGGTCATTGACTTGGATCGCTAGATTATCTGCCTGGCCAAAGTTTCATCCTCCGGTAACTCGCCCCGGTTCATATACGCCAAGTATGGGACCGTTCAATCCGGGGTAACATGAAGAGCTGCCACTAATTGAGCCTTCGGGTCACGAACAACCAAATCCTCCTCCATAGGTAACTTGACCGACGGGTTATGCAAAACATCCAGAAAAACATTGGGTGGAACCGGTTTACGTTGGGAACCCAAACGGCTTAAAGCGTCCGCCGCTTCATTCTTTCGCCGGTCCACATGGTCGACTTTATTGCCCTTGAAATGACCTGCAACAATATCTACTTCCCGACGATATGCTGCCATGAGTGGATCCTTGCAATCCCAAGTGCCAGACACTTGTTGAGCTACCAGGTTCGAGTCACCTAAGCACTTAACCCGACTTAAATTCATCTCCTTAGCCAGCCGAAGACCATGTGATGCGGAGCAACCTTCCATCATCCCCATGGACTCTACACCGACACATCAAGCCCCACGTGGACCTATGACAAGAGCTAGAGCACGTGCTTTGGAAACCGAGGTGAACTCCTTCCTACTTAGCTTGCATATGGATATGAATGGAACACTGTTGCTACCTCACCAAGATACGCTATGTCTCATTAGATACAAAGAGGAACACCACCAAGAGGCTCAGGAGCACCCCCCAAGGAGAAGAGGAACCACCCCAAGGCCACGCGGACCAAGACGGAGTGCAACATCAGCAAAACTGGAAGTCCCAGGTGACCCCGTGCACACGGGCCCCCGAGACCCCGTGCCCACGGACTATCCAGGGAGTTGACGCTGGAGCACCCCGTGCGCACGGGCCTGTACCGTGCCCACAGGACCCCCGTGCGCACGGGCCCAACTTACCCCGTGCGCACGGGCCTCCCAGGATGGACGGCTGTGATCCCCAATCCGAGCCCATCTTCATCTACTTCGACCCCAAGACTATATAAACCGTACCTAGGGCTATGTTTAGGGTTAGCAAAGTATGAGATGAGATATTTGTGAGCTTTGCTCCTTCTACCTTCCCACTTGTGGAATCAAGGCCCCTTTGGGAAGAATCCTAGTGGATTTCAAGACTTCCTCTAGGAGAAGATTATCTTCAAGACCTCATCTCCTAGGAGTGGGAAGAACTTTACCATTGTATCTTTCCTTTGATTGTGTTTGTGACTTGTGGATCTTATATTGCTATTCTAGTGGATGTGTAATTGGGGAATTGTTTGAGTGATTTCCTCTTTGTGTTCTTGAGAGTTTGCCCTTTTTCCCCTCCAAGTGCGAAAAGACCCCCCCTCTAGGATTTCATCCTATATCATTTTGGTATCATGAGCAAGGTTGATTCACATCTTGGAGTCCCATCCCCCATTTGCTAGCTTGATTTTGTTGTTTTCATCCAAATTCAAAAATCCCCACAAAAATAGCCCAAAAAAATTTTCTTGCAATTTGTTGGATCTTGTGAGATTTTGTTGTTTTGATCCACGAATTTGGAGTTTGGCAAGTGGATCTACCCATCTTCCTGCTTCCCCACCTTCCAAACCCTCGGAAATTGCCTTACCTTGGAAAATCCCCATGGATCCGGAGCTTTTCTTCCGCTCCCAGCACACCCCGTGCATACGGGCCCTCGAGACCCCGTGCACACGGGACCCCATGCGCACGGACCATCCAGTAACTTTCGGCCATCTTTTGTTTTGCACCATTTTGCTTCCATACCAACACTCGTGTTCTTCCACACTATTTCTCGTGGTTGTTTGAGTTTCGGACCGCGGTTTCTCTTGTGTCCTAAGGTGTTTCGGCTACTTAGGTGCATTTGGACATCATCATCGCCGCCACTCGATCATCAACTCGGACACCACACCGGCTTCAACAACTTCATTCTTACCGTAAGATCGGACGATAACCTCGACGACATCTCATTTTGCTTTTGCATTGATAACCCGAGCCATTTCGCGTTGCTTACCCATCGAGACTAGCAA
This sequence comes from Triticum monococcum, assembly GCA_034509565.1. Taxonomy (NCBI): domain Eukaryota; kingdom Viridiplantae; phylum Streptophyta; class Magnoliopsida; order Poales; family Poaceae; genus Triticum; species Triticum monococcum. The sequence continues at coordinate 492,631,953 of CM067846.1, forward strand.
GTCGAGAATTGCCGGGCCACGCTATTGTGCACCATAGTCATCGTGTTACCATCTTAGTGCCATAAGTCTCTCCCGTGCATATCTTACATACTTGTCTCATATCATACTTGGCTCTAGCTTCAAAAAAACAAGAAAAGCTTTTAAGCAAAGGAGGAGCAACAAAAAGCATGTAAGCAATAGCATCGAGTCATTTTTGCATATCATCTTTGACACCTCATACGTAGCATAGTTGGGATTGAAGACGGCACGTTTCTCTTATAGGTTGGTGCACATGCGTATCTAGCCCATTTGAGCAATCGAGCTAGCGTCTCTCTAGTATTCGCACAACAAGAGCATTTTCCGTGGTTGCACATTTTGAGCTCACCCCTTGGTTGTGCGGATCCCATCTATCTTCCGTGTGTGTGTTCCTAGTGATATGATTGGGTTTGATCTATTTGTTTTTACTTGCATTTTGTGAATCTTCTCAACCTTATCGATATCTTGACTAACATTTGCTTGAAATCTTTGCCACCATCCTAACCGAGCTCCTCCATAAGCCCTTTTACTTGTAGGTGTGAGAAACAATTCCCGGTACCAATTCACCTATTATAGCATCGTGAGATCGTACTTGTTACATCCACAATCTTCAGAAAAGGTAACTTTGGTTTTGTTCTCTCATTTTCCCTACTCACCACCACTTTCTCATGATGGATAGGCCAAGTACTTCTACCAACCCACTCTTCCTCGAGCAAGATGGCGACATGACGAACTTCGTCACCAAGTCGCAACTCTTTGGCGCACATCGAGCTTTGCATCAAGAACAACTTGCTTTGGGCGACCGCATCGACAATCTCGCCACCGACCTAAGACAATCCGAGCAACATACAAGGGACTACTTCGACACATCATTGAGTTCCCTCGAAGACGATATCCGAACCATGATGGTCAATCACTCTTCTACAACTTCGTCCTCTTCAAGACGGAGCCGCTCAAGTCGACACTCCGATGACAACATATCCGGTTTAAGTACACCGTCTTCGAACACTTTTCGACATGCCGCGCGCAACAAGCATCACGCAAACCTCAATCCTTTACGTGACACCGACTCGCAAGAGCATCGACGACGTCAAACCCAAGAAGCCTTTGCACTAGCACGAGAACGACAACGACAACGCCAACATGAAGAGGAAGAACGCGCGCGTCTACACCAACAAGCACAAGATGCCGAGACACAACGTCAAGAACAACAACTCCGTGACGAGCAAGCACTTGCTACACAACAAACTCTACGCGATTCGAGTCGAGCCGTTGCCGACCGAGGCCGTCAAGCTTGTGAACAAGAGGAAGCACTTCACGAAGAAATTCAAGAACAAAGATTTCAAGCTCGCGTGCATCGTCAAGTTCCTCCTCGAGCTCGCGAAGCTCTCCCACAAGCTCGCCAACACCATCAAGTTCATCGAGAGCATGAAGACAATGGAAATCCTCCACGACAAGAGAAACATGAGGTTGACAACCCTCCGCGTCAAGAGCACCACGAGTTGAACCATCATCTACAACATGGGCGTCATCATCCCCGACCCCAATACAATGAAGAGCAACGCTACGGCAAGCTCAAATTCACCATGCCCAAGTTCAACGGAAGCAACGATCCCGAAGAGTACCTTTCATGGGCATTGAAAGTTGACAAGATCTTCCGTTTGCACAATTATGAAGAAGAGAAGAAGATCACGATGGCATCCCTTGAGTTCCAAGACGATGTCCTTATTTGGTGGGAACAAGTCATTGAGCGCCGAGAGGCAAGAGGTGATCCACCCATCACTACTTGGGTGCAAATGAAGGATGTCATGAGAGCACGCTTCGTACCTACCTACTACAACCGCGATCTCTTCAAGAAACTCCAACAACTCAAGCAAGGAACCAAGAGCGTTGAAGAATACTACAAGGAGATGGAGATTGCAATGATAAGAGCCAATGTCACGGAAGATGATGAGCAAACAATGGCACGCTTCTTGAATGGCCTCAACCATCCCATCAAGAAGATCGCTGACTTCCAACCATACTCAAATCTCATCGAGCTAGTGCACCAAGCCACCAAAGCGGAATGCCAAGTGCAAGATGATTTCAAGTATGCCAAGTTCTCATCCAAGTCCGACGGCTTCTCCAATAACCAAGCTTCAACGACTCCAACACCGACTACAAGACCTTCTACTTCCAACATCAACAAGTCGACTTCCAAGAAAGCTTTGTCAACTACAAGCCATCCTCCTACGAGCAACTTCAGGCTGAGAGCTTCATCATCATCAACCCCAACCGATGAGACTGTCAAGATGAGTTCCTTCAAGTGTTTCACTTGCGGAGGCCGAGCCCACAAGTCCTACGAGTGCACCAACAAGCGAACCATGGTCTTCAGCGACGATGGCACTTATGACTCCATGAGCGAAGGAGAAATGGAAGCCCTCGAGCAAGTCGCCATGCACCACCAAGTGAACAATGAAGAAGAACAAGTCTTTTGTGATGAAGACTCAAGTCCCGCACTTATTGTCTCCAAAGTCTTGACTCTCCAACATCACCAAGAAGAAGACCAACGATGTCACATATTCCACACCAAGGCCGGCATCAATGGCCGATCCGTCAAGGTCATCATCGATGGAGGGAGTTGTCATAATCTCGCAAGTGAAGAACTTTGCTCCAAGCTCCAATTGCCCAAGACGAAGCATCCACATCCATAAAAGTGAAATGGCTTAGTGACTCCGGCACTATCCAAGTCGAGCACCAAGTACAAGTCTCCTTCAAGATCGGCGCCTATGAAGACACCTTGGAGTGCGACATCGTTCCAATGACCGTTTGTCATCTTCTCCTTGGACGGGCATGGCAATTCGATAGAGGAGTCGTACACAACGGCCGAACGAACCACTACATCTTCAAGATGAAGGGCAAGGAGTACGTCCTCCGTCCAATGTCGCCAAGTCAAGTGATCGCCGACAAGCAAGCCACCCATCGTGGAGATCATAGTGAGAGAGCGAGCCACCAAAAAGAGAGTGAGCGCCACAAGCCCAAATCGAGTGCCTCCACGATGAGCGACAGGAAAAACTTAGTCCTATTTGCCACCAAAGGTGATATGAGAGAAGTGTGTGAGAACCCATCAAGTGTCCTGCACTATGTCCTATTGTGCAAGGACGAGGCACCAAAGACTAACACCTCTCACAATCTACCTTTGGTGTTATCTTCTCTATTGCAGGAATTTCAAGATGTTTTCCCCGATGAGCTACCTCGGGGACTACCTCCACTACGAGGCATTGAGCACCGCATCAACCTCATCCCCGGAGCACCACTTCCGAACAAAGCTCCCTACCGTGTCAACCCCGAAGAAACCAAAGAAATTTAAAGGCAAGTAAAGCATCTCATAGACCATGGACATGTGCGTGAAAGTTTGAGCCCTTGTGCCATACCGGTCATTCTTGTGCCGAAATGTGACGGTAGCTTTCGCATGTGCTCGATTGTAGACATATCAATGCTATCACCGTTCGCTGTCGATATCCCATTCCACGCCTAGATGATATGCTAGATGAACTTAGTGGTGCCACTATATTTTCCAAAATTGATCTTAAGAGTGGTTACTATCAAATCCGCATACAAGAAGGTGATGAATGGAAAACCGCATTCAAAACCAAGTTTAGTTTGTATGAGTGGTTAGTCATGCCTATGGGTCTTTAGGAAGCACCGGGAACTTTTATGCGCCTTATGAATCATGTCTTTCGCCCTTACATTGGTATATTTGTTGTGGTTTACTTCGATGACATTCTTGTGTTTAGCAAATCCATCAAAGAGCATGTCACCCATGTCCGCACCGTTTTGCAAACTCTTAGAAAAGAGCGCCTCTATGCTAATATGGAGAAATGCCTTTTTGGTGTTGATAAGCTCGTTTTCTTGGGTTTTGTTGTTTCTTCTAAGGGTGTTCATGTAGATGAGTCCAAGATCAATGCTATTAAAACTTGGCCGCAACCAACCAACTTGCATCAAGTGCGTAGTTTCCTTGGTCTTGCGGGTTTCTATCGTCGCTTTGTGAAGGATTTTAGCACCATTACTTCGCCTTTGCATGCTTTGAGCAATAAGAATGCGCCTTTTATTTGGGGACCATCCCAAGATATCGCATTCAATGAGCTTAAGGATCTGCTTACTCATGCTCCCGTGCTTGCTTTACCCAACTTCGACAAACCTTTTGAAATTCATTGCGATGCTAGTGGTAACGGCATAGGAGGTGTGTTAACGCAAGAGAAGCGCCCCATAGCTTACTTTAGTGGGAAACTTTCTGGAGCGCTACTCAATTACCCCATCTATGACAAAGAGCTATATGCTTTAGTCCGCGTTTTGCATGAATGGGAACATCACCTTCGTCCCCATGAGGTCATCATTCATACCGATCATGAGACCCTCAAGTATCTTAAGGGTCAAACTAAGTTGAACAAGCGTCATGCTAAATGGAGTGAATTCATTGAGTCTTTTCCTTATGTCATCAAGTACATCAAGGGTAAAGAAAACATCGTAGCGGATGCTCTTTCCCGCATATGCATGCTTGTCACGCAACTTGAGTTAGATGTCATTCTTCGAGCATATCAAAGACTTGTATGAGCATGATGCAACTTTTTCTACTCCTTATGCCAAGTGTTTGTCGCATACATCTTGGGGATGCTATTACCTAAAAGACGGATATCTTATGAGAGCTAACAAACTTTGCATTCCCGAGTCCTCTCTTCGTTTGTTGCTTTTGCGGGAATCTCATGGAGGAGGCTTAATGGGACACTTCGGACGCGACAAGACGTTCGCCATGCTCTCGAAGAGCTACTTTTGGCCAAAGATGTTTCGGGACGTCAATCGTTTCACCAACCGGTGTTCTACATGTCGCAAAGCTAAGTCCAAAGCTCAATCTCATGGTCTCTATATGCCTTTACCAATTCCATACCAACCTTGGGAAGACATTAGCATGGACTTTGTACTTGGTTTGCCTAGAACTCGGAATGGCAAGGACTCCGTGTTTGTTGTTGTGGACCGTTTCTCAAAAATGGCACATTTTATTCCTTGTCACAAGATAGACGATGCTTCACATGTTGCTAATCTATTTTGTAGGGAAATATTACGTCTTCATGGCATGCCAAGGACAATTGTCTCAGACCGCGACGTCAAGTTCTTGAGTTACTTTTGGAAGACCTTATGCGCCAAGCTCGGCATCAAGTTACTCTTCTCCACGGCGTACCACCCTCAAACCGACGGCCAAACGGAGGTGACGAACCGTACACTCTCCACTCTACTACGAGTCTTGATCAAGAAGAACATCAAGGAGTGGGAGGAGTGTCTCCCAATCGCCGAGTTCGCCTACAACCATGCTAGACATTCGACTACCAGCAAGTCCCCTTTCGAGGTCGTCTATGGATTCAACGCATTGTCCCCATTGGACATTCTTCCTCTACCACTACAAGAGCGCATCAACATGGACGCGAGGGACCGAGTGAACCACCTCAAGAAGATGCATGAAAATACAAGGCACACCATAGAGTGCCAAGTACAACGACTCGTGACCAAGCGCAACGCCAACAAGTCCCCAATGGTGTTCCAACCGGGTGACCAAGTTTGGGTACATCTCCGCAAGGATCATTTTCCCAAGGAGCGCAAGTCCAAGCTACTTCCAAGAGTCGATGGCCCATTCAATGTACTCGCACGCTACAACAACAACGCCTACAAGGTCGACATCCCACGAGACAAGTACAATGTGAGTGACACATTCAACGTCAAAGACTTGACCAAATACCATGGTGATGAAGATCACGATCCGTGGACAGATCTCTCCCAGGGGGGAGATGATGCGGAGCATCCTTCCATCATCTCCATGGACTCTACACCGACATATCAAGCCCCACGTGGACCTATGACAAGAGGTAGAGCACGTGCTTTGGAAACCGAGGTGAACTCCTTCCTACTTAGCTTGCATATGGATACGAATGGAACATTGTTGCTACCTCACCAAGATACGCTATGTCTCATTAGGTATGAAGAGGAACACCACCAAGAGGCTCAGGAGCACCCCCAAGGAGAAGAGGAACCACCGCAAGGCCACGCGGACCAAGACGGAGTGCAACAGCAGCAAAGCTGGAAGTCCCAGGTGACCCTGTGCGCACGGGCCCCTGAGACCCCGTGCCCACGGACTATCCAGGGAGTTGACGCTGGAGCACCCCATGCGCACGGGCCTGTACCGTGCCCACGGGACCCCCGTGCGCACGGACCCCACTTACCCCGTGCGCACGGGCCTCCCAGGATGGACAACTGTGATCCCCAATCCGAGCCCCTCTTCATCTACTTCGACCCCAAGACTATATAAACCGTACCTAGGGCTATGTTTAGGGTTTGCAAAGTATGAGATGAGATATTTGTGAGCTTTGCTCCTTCTACCTTCCCACTTGTGGAATCAAGGCCCCTTTGGGAAGAATCCTAGTGGATTTCAAGACCTCCTCTAGGAGAAGACTATCTTCAAGACCTCATCTCCTAGGAGTGGGAAGAACTTTTCCATTGTATCTTTCCTTTGATTGTGTTTGTGACTTGTGGATCTTATATTGCTATTCTATGGATGTGTAATTGGGGAATTTTTTGAGTGATTTCCTCTTTGTGTTCTTGAGAGTTTGCCATTTTTCCCCTCCAAGTGTGAAAAGATCCCCCTCTAGGATTTCATCCTATATCGCCATGGAGCAAGGCCTCATATTCAGTTGCATTGTTAGTGCAAGGGAACATTAAACAGAGAACATAACAAAACTTATCACCTCGCGGGGAAGTTAATACGACTCCAGCCCCCGAGCCCTCCAATTGTCTGGACCCATCAAAATGAATAGTACAATAAGTGTTATCTGGATTTTCCTCTGGTGCCTGCAACTCTGTCCAGTCATTGATGAAGTCCACAAGTGCTTGGGACTTGATCGTCGTGCGTATATTTTAACCCATGAGGTCCAAGCTCAATGGCCCATTTGGCAATCCGGCCAGTTGCTTCCCTGTTTTGGATGATATCCCCCAAGGGGGCAGAACTGACCACAGTGATAGGATGACCCTGAAAAGAGTGCTTGAGCTTCCGGCTTGCCATGAAAACTCCATACACCAGTTTCTGCCAATGTGGGTACCTCTGCTTGGACTCAATAAGCACCTCACTGATATAATAAACCGGTCGTTGAACCGGATACTCCTTTCCGGCCTCCTTGTGCTCCACAACAGTAGCCACACTAACAGCCCGGGCATTAGCAGCCACATATAACAACAAGGGCTCTTTATCAACAGGAGCAGCAAGGATAGGCGGTTCAGCTAGCTGCCGCTTTAGACTCTCAAATGCTTCATTGGCAGCATCACTCCAAACGAAGTCATTCGTCTTCTTCAGCATCTGATATAAAGGGATGGCCTTCTCCCCAAGGCGACTGATAAACCAGCTTAAAGCTGTAATCTGGCCTGCCAAGCGTTGAATATCATTGACACACTTTGGTTTGGCTAGTGAAGTAATAGCTTTGATCTTCTCTGGATTAGCTTTAGTGCCCCTGTTAGATACCAGAAAACCCAAGAGTTTGCCTGCCGGTACACCAAAGACACATTTGGCCGGATTAAGCATCATCTTATAAATCCGGAGGTTATCAAAAGTCTCCTTCAAGTCATCTATCAATGTTTCCTCCTTTCTGGACTTCACCACAATGTCATCCACATAAGCATGAACATTGTGCCCGATCTGATTATGAAGACAATTCTGTACACAGCGCTGATAAGTCGCCTGGGCACTCTTGAGCCCAAAAGGCATAGATACATAGCAGAAGGCTCCAAAGGGAGTTAAGAAAGATGTCTTCTCCTGGTCCTTAGCTGCCATTTTGATATGATGATAACCAGAATAAGCGTCCAGAAAACACAAACGCTCACAACCCGCCGTAGCATCAATGATTTGATCAATACGAGGGAGAGCAAAGGGATCAGCTGGACAGGCCTTGTTCAAATCTGTGTAGTCCACACACATACGCCAAGTGTCGTTCTTCTTAAGCACCAGCACCGGATTAGCTAGCCACTCAGGGTGAAAGACCTCCACAATAAGCCCTGCTGCCAAAAGCCGGGCTACCTCCTCACCAATAGCCTTGCGCCTTTTTTGATTGAAGCGGCAGAGAAACTCCCTGACTAGTTTAAACTTAGGATCTATATTAAGAGTGTGCTCAGCGAGTTCCCTCGGTACACCTGGCATGTCAGAAGGCTTCCATGCAAAGATGTCCCGGTTCTCACGGATGAACTCGATGAGCGCGCCTTCCTATTTCGGATCCAGGTTAGCGTTGATGCTGAACTTCCTGGATGAATCGCCAGGAACAAAGTCAACCAGCTTAGTCTCCTCAGCCAATTTAAACTTCAAAGCCGGATCATGCTCTGTAGTTGGCTTTTTCAGAGAAGTCATATCTGCCGGATCAACATTGTCCTTATAGAACTTCAGCTCCTCTGTTGCACAAACCGACTCAGCATAAGATGCATCACCTTCTTCACATTGCAAAGCAATTTTCCTGCTCCCATGTACTGTGATTGTCCCCTTATGATCTGGCATCTTAAGCTATAGATAAACATAACAGGGCCTTGCCATGAACTTAGCATAAGCCGGCCATCCAAATAGGGCATGATATGGACTCCTGATTTTCACCACTTCAAAAGTCAATGTATCGGATCTTGAATCATGATCATCTCCAAAAGCAACCTCTAGAGCTATCTTGCCAACTGGGTACGCCGATTTACCAGGCACCACACCATGGAAAACGGTGTTCGACGGTTTAAGATTTTTATCTATCAACCCCATGCGACGGAAGGTTTCATAGTAAAGGATATTGATACTACTCCCTCCATCCATGAGTACCTTGGTGAACTTGTACCCCCCCCCCCACCTGAGGAGCCACCACTAATGCCAGGTGACACGGATTATCAACCCGAGGTGGATGATCCTCTCGACTCCACAAAATGGGTTGCTCAGACCAGCGCAGATAACGGGGCTCCGCCGGTTCAACGGAGTTTACTGCCCTTTATGAAGCTTTTGACCGCTCTTACACAAACTAGTGGTGAAGACATGGTACTGCTCACTATTGAACTGCTTCGGATTACTCTGATAACCTGATTGTTGTTGTTGCTTACTCCCCTGATGATTATAACCTCCCTGGTTGCCCTAACTGCCTTGATTGCCATGTCCGGTTTGGTTGCCTTGGAATCCTGAACCGGAGCTGCCTCCACCATAACCCGGCCCATGAGAACCACCTCCTGAACCGGCGGGTGGTCCATGGTCGTACTGGAACAGATTCGAATTTTTAAACTCCCGCATGATAAAGCAATCCTTCCAAAGGTGCGTAGCTGGCCTTTCTCGCGACTCGTGCTTTGGGCAAGGCTAGTTTAACAGGCGCTCAAGATTGGGACCAGATCCTCCACCCCGCTGGGGTGGTTTACCCTTACGGCGCTGACCATTATCCTGGGTGTTGGTGTTAGCCACAAAGTCCAAGCTATTATCCGCCTTGCGCTTACCGTTGTTCACATGACCCGCCGGTTTATGCTGCTGCCCCTTGGCACTGCCATTCTTCTTTCCCTTCCCTGGTTTTTTATCCTCAGACTCAGGGTCCTTGGTACTATCCGAATCGGCATACTTAACCAGAGTTGTCATAAGCGTTGCCATGTCATTGCAGTGGCGCTTGAGCCTTCCCAACTTTAGTTTCAAAGGCGTAAACCTGCAATTGCCTTCCAACGTCAAGACTGTCGTATCAGCATTGATGTGGTCTGATGAATGCAAAATTGTTGAGACTCGCTTTATCCAATGGGTTGTAGACTCCCCCTCCTCTTGAACACAGACGGCTAAGTCCATGATTGACATGGGCTACTTGCACGTATCTTTGAAATTCTGGATAAACCGGCTTTTTAACTTAGCCCATGATCCAATGGAGTTAACTGGTAAAATTTTCAGCCAGGTACAAGTTGTTCCTTCTAACATCATGATGAAGTACTTAGCACATGTCGCGTCATCCACGTCCAGCATCTCCATCATCATCTCATAGCTCTCGACCCAGGATTCGTGGGATAAATCGGTAGTGTAATTGGGCACCTTACGAGGACCCTTGAAATCCTTGGGCAGTCGCACATTACGTAAGGCCGAGGTGAGACACGGCACCCCCAAAGAACTAAAAACCACACCTGGTTCTACTGAAGTGGTCGGACAAACCGGAGTAAGCTGACGAGCCGCGTATTGCGTTGCTAACTCGGCTTCTCGATGTGCTCAACCGTGATCCACCACATCCTGGGCATTAACACCGCCACCCGCCGGGTTATGCCCTCGCGGCGGGTTACAATTTCACGCACTACTTGATACAGCCGGTTCATCAATATGCCTGCTATAGCTCCGACTTGGGCGGGGGGTGGAATGAATCCTCTCGTGACTGTATGAATAAGCCTGTTATTGGGCTAAAGCTGTCTGAAGGAGCTCTCTAGCCCGTTGTGTTTCAACTACTACTGGAGATTCACCTTTGATCGGGAGAGCTGCCAATCGTGAAGCGGCGGCAGTGATGTTATCCAACGGGTTAGAGTAATGACCCGGCGGCGTTGAGACGTGCTATGACGGGACATTGTTCTGACGAGGCGGATCCATCGTGCGTGGCTGAACCGACGCCCCATTCCACGTGCCTCCGCCCAGCTTACCACTGGCTGATTACTGGTTCCTGCCCCTGGTGTATTAAAGAGATTCCTTCCCTCGTAAACCGGAGGCAGGTGAGCCCCGTGCCTTCTTCTCATGAGATCGTTTGATGCGCTCTGATCTAGCATAAGCCGATAAGCCTGTGCCTCTAACTCGGCCCACTCTGCGGCCATCCTGGTGTTCTCTGCTGCCAGATCCACCTTAGCTTGAGCTATCTGATCCTTCACCTTTGCAATTTCTGCGTCATGCTGATCCTGATCTACCGGATTAACCTCAGCTGCCAGCAATGTTGCCAAAGTGTCGAACAAATCAGACAAAACCTGAACCGGTGCGGGGCCTCCTGCCCCAGCGGGTGTTGCAGCTGCTGAACCGGAAATCATTGCCGATGCGTAGAAGAATGCTGCACCGACTGCGTACCAACCATGAAAATCGCAACCCGACTCGGCGGGTCAGAGAGGTCCGGAATACTGTCGCCATCGGAACTGCCACTAATCCGGCCATGCAACTGATACAGCGACTCGGTTTCTCCGGTTGAAGACTCGTCATCAGAGTAAACAACGGTTTCGCCACCACATACCGATCTATCCTCAGATTCCGCTCTGTGGATGACTCCCACGAAGGCATGCTTTACGGCAGGCTGAACTCGGGCAGGTCTCGCATGCTGAGCCGTCTCGACGATGTCGGTGCAGATGTCCGGCTCAGGGCCCGGTTCACCGATTTTGCCAATGAAGACGTGTATTCCGCCAAAGGGGACTCGGTACCCGTACTCAATCGAGCCGGCCTCGGGGGCCTAGCCTGTGTCGTCGATGTAGAGCTTGCCGCGATGACTCTTGGTCATCCAACCCACATCGTATCCCTTGAGTTCTTCGAAGCTGCCCTTCAAGAACTCGAAACCATCATGCGATAGCCCCATGGTGGGCGCCAACTGTCGTGGTTTTGTCACGGCAGATGTCCTAGTGAAAGGACTTAGTCGTGGAGCCATCGTGACGGGTTAGCTTAAAGGGGTTAAAGCAGAACAAGGGACGCAAGGAATTATACTGGTTCGGCCCCTTACGATGAAGGTAAAAGCCTACTCCAGTTGTGATGGAATTGCTAGGGTTTCGATGATCAGGGAGAGAATCCTCTTTGCCTGGATCTCGAGTTGTTGTTGTCTGTCCCTAAACTGCCGTCGGGTCGTCCCTTTATATACACAGGATGACGCCCGCTGGTTTACAGAATCCTAGCCGGCCTGGTTTCTACCCTTTCCTATCTTACAATACAAGTTACATGCTATATGGCAGTTTATGTCTATGGGCCCTAAACCGCCTTTGGGCCCTGGGCCTCCATGCTAGCTCTCCTTCGTAAAGCGCCATATTCTTTGCCTTCATGGGCTTCAGATATAAATAACTCATTACAGGCATAATCCGGCCCCTCCTAGCCGGTTTATACCCAGTAGTAATATTCCCAACACATAGGAACATGTATAAGTCATGAAGAAAGCAATAGCAATAAACTAAACGATCATAGTGCTAAGCTAACGGATGGGTCTTGTCCATCACAACATTCTCTAATGATGTGATCCCGTTCATCAAATGACAACACATGTCTATGGCTAGGAAACATAACCATCTTTGATTAACGAGCTAGTCTAGTAGAGGCATACTAGGGACACTCTGTTTGTCTATGTATTCACACATGTACTAAGTTTCCGATTAAAAAAATTTATCATGATATAAGGAAATAGATAACAACTTTATTATTGCCTCTAGGGCATATTTCCTTCAGTCTCCCACTTGCACTAGAGTCAATAATCTAGTTCACATCGCCATGTGATTTAACACCAATAGTTCACATCTCCATGTGACTAATTGTTGGGGAACGTAGTAATATCAAAAAAAATCCTACGCACACGCAAGATCATGGTGATGCATAGCAACGAGAGGGGAGAGTGTGATCTACGTACCCTTGTAGACCGACAGCGGAAGCGTTATGAGAACGCGGTTGATGTAGTCATACGTCTTCACGGCCCGACCGATCAAGCACCAAAACTACGGCACCTCCGAGTTCTAGCACACGTTCAGCTCGATGACGATCCCCGGACTCCGATCCAGCAAAGTGTCGGGGAAGAGTTTCGTCAGCACGATGGCGTGGTGACGATCTTGATGTACTACTGTCGCAGGGCTTCGCCTAAGCACCGCTAGAATATTATCGAGGACTATGGTGGAAGAGGGCACCGCACACGGCTAAGAATATGATCACGTGGATCAACTTGTGTCTCTATGGGGTGCCCCTGCCTCCGTATATAAAGGTTCAAGAGGGGGAGGCTGGCCGGCCATCATAGGGCGCGCCAGGAGGAGTCCTACTCCCTCTGGGAGTAGGACTCCCCTCCTTTCCTAGTTGGAATAGGATTCGCGAGGTGGGAAAAGAGAGAGAGAGAAGGAGGGGGGCGCTGGCCCCCTCTCTCCTTGTCCTATTCGGACTAGGGGAGGAGGGGCACGCGGCCCAGCCCTGGCCGCCTCTCCTCTTCTTCCACTAAGGCCCACTAAGGCCCATATAGCTCCCGGGGGGTTCCGGTAACCTCCCGGTACTCCGGTAAAATCCCGATTTCACCCGGAACACTTCCGATATCCAAACATAGGCTTCTAATATATCAATCTTTACGTCTCGACCATTTCGAGACTCCTCGTCATGTCCGTGATCTCATCCGGGACCCCGAACAACCTTCGGTACATCAAAATATATAAACTCATAATATAACTGTCATCAAAACCTTAAGCGTGCGGACCCTACGGGTTCGAGAACAATGTAGACATGACCGAGACACGTCTCCGGTCAATAACTAATAGCGGGACCTGGATGCCCATATTGGTTCCTACATATTCTACGAAGATCTTTTATCGGTCAGACCGCATAACAACATACGTTGTTCCCTTTGTCATCGGTATGTTACTTGCCCGAGATTCGATCGTCGGTATCCAATACCTAGTTCAATCTCGTTACCCGCAAGTCTCTTTACTCGTTCCGTAATACATCATCCTGCAACTAACTCATTAGTTGCAATGCTTGCAAGGCTTAAGTGATGTGCATTACCGAGAGGGCCCAAAGATACCTCTCCGACGATCGGAGTGACAAATCCTAATCTCGAAATACGTCAACCCAACATGTACCTTTGGAGACACCTGTAGAGCTCCTTTATAATCACCCAGTTATGTTGTGACGTTTGGTAGCACACAAAGTGTTCCTCCGGCAAACGGGAGTTGCATAATCTCATAGTCATAGGAACATGTATAAGTCATGAAGAAAGCAATAGCAACATACTAAACGATCGGGTGCTAAGCTAATGGAATGGGTCATGTCAATCAGATCATTCATCTAATGATGTGATCCCGTTAATCAAATAACAACTCTTTGTCCATGGTTAGGAAACATAACCATCTTTGATTAACGAGCTAGTCAAGTAGAGGCATACTAGTGACACTCTGTTTGTCTATGTATTCACACATGTATTATGTTTCCGGTTAATACAATTCTAGCATGAATAATAAACATTTATCATGAAATAAGGAAATAAATAATAACTTTATTATTGCCTCTAGGGCATATTTCCTTCAGTCTCCCACTTGCACTAGAGTCAATAATCTAGTTCACATCGTCATGTGATTTAACAGCAATAGTTCACATCACCATGTGATTAACACCCATAGTTCACATCGCCATGTGACCAACACCCAAAGGGTTTACTGGATTCAGTAATCTAGTTCACATTGCTATGTGATTAACACCCAAAGAGTACTAAGGTGTGATCATGTTTTGCTTGTGAGAGAATCTTAGTCAACGGGTCTTTCACATTCAGATCCGTTATGTATTTTGCAATTTTCTATGTCTACAATGCTATGCACGGAGCTACTCTAGCTAATTGCTCCCACTTTCAATATGTATCTAGATCAAGACTTAGAGTCATCCAGATCAGTGTCAAAACTTGCATCGACGTAACTTTTTACGACGAACCTTTTTGTCACCTCCATAATTGAGAAATATTTCCTTATTCCACTAAGGATAATTTTGACCGCTGTCCAGTGATCTACTCTTAGATCTCTATTGTACTCCCTTGCTTAACACAGTGTAGGGTATACAATAGATCTGGTACACAGCATGGCATACTTTATAGAATCTATGGCTGAGGCATAGGGAATGACTTTCATTCTCTTTCTATCTTCTGCCGTGGTCGGGCTTTGAGTCTTACTCAATTTCACACCTTGTAACACAGGAAAGAACTCTTTCTTTGACTGTTCCATTTTGAACTACTTCAAAATCTTGTCAAGGTATGTACTCATTGAAAAAACTTATCAAGCATTTTGATCTATCTCTATAGATCTTGATGCTCAATATGTAAGCAGCTTCACCGAGGTCCTTCTTCGAAAAACTCCTTTCAAATACTCCTTTATGCTTTGCAGAATAATTCTACATTATTTCCAATCAACAATATGTCATTCACATATACTTATCAGAAATGTTGTAGTGCTTCCACTCACTTTCTTGTAAATACAGGCTTCACCGCAAGTCTGTATAAAACTATATGCTTTGATCATCTCATCAAAGCGCATATTCCAACTCCGAGATGCTTGCACCAGTCCATAGATGGATCGCTGGAGCTTGCACATTTTGTTAGCACTTTTAGGATTGACAAAACCTTCTGGTTGTATCATATACAACTCTTCTTTAAAAAATCCATTAAGGAATGCAGTTTTGTTTATCCATTTGCCGGATTTCATAAAATGCAGCAATTGCTAACATGATTCAGACAGACTTAAGCATAGATACGAGTGAGAAACTCTCATCGTAGTCAATACCTTGAACTTGTCGAAAACCTTTTTGCGACAATTCTAGCTTTGTAGATAGTAACACTACTATCAGCGTTCGTCTTTCTCTTGAAGATCCATTTAATCTCAATGGCTCGCCGATCATTGGGCAAGTCAATCAAAGTCCATACTTTGTTTTCATACATGGATCTCATCTCAGATTTCATGGCCTCAAGCCATTTCGCGGAATCTGGGCTCATCATAGCTTCCTCATAGTTCGTAGGTTCGTCATGGTCAAGTAACATGACCTCCAGAACAGGATTACCGTACCACTCTGGTGCGGATCTCACTCTGGTTTACCTACGAGATTTGGTAGTAACTTGATCTGAAGTTACATGATCATCATCATTAGCTTCCTCACTAATTGGTGTAGGTGTCACAGAAACTGGTTTCTGTGATGTACTACTTTCCAACAAGGGAGCAGGTACAGTTACCTCATCAAGTTCTACTTTCCTCCCACTCACTTCTTTCGAGAGAAACTCCTTCTATAGAAAGGATCCATTCTTAGCAACGAATGTTTTTGCCTTCGGATCTGTGATAGAAGGTGAACCCAACAGTCTCCTTTGGGTATCCTATGAAGACATATTTCTCCGATTTGGGTTTGAGCTTATCGGGATGAAACTTTTCATATAAGCATCACAGTCCCAAACTTTAAGAAATGACAACTTTGGTTTCTTGCCAAAACACAGTTCAGGTTATGTCGTCTCAACGGACTTAGATGGTGCCCTTTTTAACGTGAATGCAGCTGTCTTTAATGCATAACCCCAAAACAATAGTGGTAAATCGGTAAGAAACATCATAGATTGTACTATATCCAATAAAGTACAGTTATGATGTTCGGACACACCATTATGTTGTGGTGTTCCAGGTGGCATGAATTTGTGAAACTATTCCACATTGTTTCAAATGAAGACCAAACTCGTAACTCAAATATTTGTCTCCGCGATCAGATCGTAGAAACCTTATTTTCTTGTCACGATGATTTTCCACTTCACTCTGAAATTCTTTGATCTTTTCAAATGTTTCAGACTTATGTTTCATCAAGTAGATATACCCATATCTGCTCAAATCATCTGTGAAGGTCAGAAAATAACGATACCCGCCGCGAGCCTTAACACTCATCGGATCGCATACATCAGTATGTATTATTTCCAATAAGTCAGTTGCTCGCTCCATTGTTTCGGAGAACGGAGTTTTAGTCATCTTGCCCATGAGGCATGGTTCGCAAGCATCAAGTGATTCATAATCAAGTGATTCCAAAAGCCCATCAGCATGGAATTTTTTCATGCGCTTTACACCAATATGACCTAAACGGTAGTGCCACAAATAAGTTGCACTATCATTATTAACTTTGCATCTTTTGGTTTCAATATTATGATTATGTGTATCACTACGACCGAGATCCAATGAACTATTTTCATTGGGTGTGTAACCATATAAGGTTTTATTCATGTAAACAGAACAACAACTTATTCTCTTACTTAAATGAATAACCGTATTACAATAAACATAATCAAATCATATTCATGCTCAATGCAAACACCAAATAACACTTATTTAGGTTTAACACTAATCCCGAAATTATAGGGAGTGTGCGATGATGATCATATCAATCTTGGAACCACTTCCAACACACATCGTCACTTCACCCTTAACTAGTCTCTATTTATTCTGCAACTCCCGTTTTGAGTTACTAATCTTAGCAACTGAACTAGTATCAAATACTGAGGGGTTGCTATAAACACTAGTAAAGTACACATCAATAACATGTATATCAAATATACTTATGTTCACTTTGCCATCCTTCTTATCCGCCAGTCACTTGGGGTAGTTCCGTTTCCAGTGACCAGTCCCTTTGCAGTAGAAGCACTTAGTCTCAGGCTTAGGACCAGACTTGGGCTTCTTCACTTGAGCAGCAACTTGCTTGCTGTTCTTCTTGAAGTTCCCCTTCTTCCCTCTGCCCTTTTCTTGAAACTAGTGGTCTTGTCTACCATCAACACTTGATGCTCTTTCTTGATTTCTACCTTCATCGATTTCATCATCATGAAAAGCTCGGGAGTCGTTTTCTTCATCCCTTGCATATTATAGTTCATCACGAAGTTCTACTAACTTGGTGATGGTGACTAGAGAATTCTGTCAATCACTATCTTATCTGGAAGATTAACTCCCACTTGATTCAAGCGATTGTAGTACCCAGACAATCTGAGTACATGCTCACTAGTTGAGCGATTCTCCTCCATCTTTTGGCTATAGAACTTGTTGGAGACTTCATATCTCTCAACTCGGGTATTTTCTTGAAATATTAACTTCAACTCCTGGAACATCTCATATGGTCCATGACGTTCAAAACGTCTTTGAAGTCCCGATTCTAAGCCATTAAGCATGGTGCACTAAACTATCAAGTAGTCATCATATTGAGCTAGCCAAATGTTCATAACATCTGTGTCTGCTCCTGCAATAGGTCTGTCACCTAGCGGTGCATCAAGGACATAATTCTTCTGTGCAGCAATGAGGATAAACCTCAGATCACGGATCCAATCCGCATCATTTCTACTAACATCTTTCAACACAATTTTCTCTAGGAACATATCAAAATAAACACAGGGAAGCAACAACACGAGCTATTGATCTACAACATGATTTGCAAAATACTACCAGGACTAAGTTCATGATAAATTTAAGTTCAATTAATCATATTACTTAAGAACTCCCACTTAGATAGACATCCCTCTAATCCTCTAAGTGATCACGTGATCCAAATCAACTAAACCATGTCCGATCATCACGTGAGATGGAGTAGTTTCATTGGTGAACATCACTATGTTGATCATATCTACTACTATATGATTCACGCTCGACCTTTCGGTCTCCGTGTTCCGAGGCCATATCTGTATATGCTTGGCTCGTCAAGTATAACCTGAGTATTCCGCGTGTGCAACTGTTTTGCACCCGTTGTATTTGAACGTAGAGCCTATCACACCCGATCATCACGTGGTGTCTCAGCACGAAGAACTTTCGCAACGGTGCATACTCAGGGAGAACACTTCTTGATAATTTAGTGAGAGATCATCTGATAATGCTACCATCAATCAAAGCAAGATAAGATGCATAAAAGATAAACATCATATGTAATCAAATATAAGTGATATGATATGGCCATCATCATCTTGTGCTTGTGATCTCCATCTTCAAAGCACCGTCGTGATCACCATCGTCACCGGCGCGACACCTTGATCTCCATTGTAGCATCGTTGTCGTTACACCAATATTATGCTTCCACGACTATCGCTACCGCTTAGTGATAAAGTAAAGCATTACAGCGCGATTGCATTGCATACAATAAAGCGACAACCATATGGCTCCTGCCAGTTGCTGATAACTCGGTTACAAAACATGATCATCTCATACAATAAATTTTTTGCATCATGTCTTGACCATATCACATCAGAACATGCCCTGCAAAAACAAGTTAGACGTCCTCTACTTTGTTGTTGCAAGTTTTACGTGGCTGCTACGGGCTTAAGCAAGAACCAATCTTACCTACACATCAAAACCACAACGATAGTTTGTCAAGTTGGTGCTGTTTTAACCTTCGCAAGGACCGGGCGTAGCCACACTCGGTTCAACTAAAGTTCGATAAACTGTCACCCGCAAGCCACCTATGTGCAAAGCACGTAGGGAGAACCGGTCTCGCATAAGCGTACGCGTAATGTCGGTCCGGGCCGCTTCGTCCAACAATACCGCTGAAGCAAAGTATGACATGCTGGTAAGCAGTATGACTTATATCGCCCACAACTCACTTGTGTTCTACTCGTGCATATAACATCGACACATAAAACCTAGGCTCGGATGCCACTGTTGGGGAACGTAGTAATTTCAAAAAAATTCCTACGCACACGCAAGATCATGGTGATGCATAGCAATGAGAGGGGAGAGTGTGATCTACGTACCCTTGTAGACCAACAGCGGAAGCGTTATGACAACGCGGTTGATGTAGTCGTACGTCTTCACGGCCCGACCGATCAAGCACCGAAACTACGGCACCTCCGAGTTCTAGCACACGTTCAGCTCGATGACGATCCCCAGACTCCGATCCAGCAAAGTGTCGGGGAAGAGTTTCGTCAGCACGACGGCGTGGTGACGATCTTGATGTACTACTGTCGCAGGGCTTCGCCTAAGCACCGCTACAATATTATCAAGGACTATGGTGGAAAGGGGCACCGCACACGGCTAAGAATATGACCACGTGGATCAACTTGTGTCTCTATGGGGTGCCCCTGCCTCCGTATATAAAGGTTCAAGAGGAGGAGGCCGGCCGACCATCATAGGGCGCGCCAGGAGGAGTCCTACTCCCTCTGGGAGTAGGACTCCCCTCCTTTCCTAGTTGGAATAGGATTCGCGAGGTGGGAAAAGAGAGAGAGAGAAGGAGGGGGGCGCTAGCCCCCTTTCTCCTTGTCCTATTCAGACTAGGGGAGGAGGGACGCGCGGCCCAGACCTGGCCGCCTCTCATCTTCTTCCACTAATGCCCACGAAGGCCCATATAGCTCCCGGGGGGGTTCCGGTAACCTCCCGGTACTCCGGTAAAATCCCGATTTCACCCGGAACACTTCCAATATCCGAACATAGGCTTCCAATATATCAATCTTTATGTCTCGACCATTTTGAGACTCCTCGTCATGTCCGTGATCTCATCCGGGACCCCGAACAACCTTCGGTACATCAAAACGTATAAACTCATAACATAGCTGTCATCGAAACCTTAAGCGTGCGGACCCTACGGGTTCGAGAACAATGTAGACATGACCGAGACATGTCTCCGGTCAATAACCAATAACGGGACCTGGATGCCCATATTGGTTCCTACATATTCTACGAAGATCTTTTATCGGTCAGACCGCATAACAACATACGTTGTTCCCTTTGTCATCGGTATGTTACTTGCCCGAGATTCGATCGTCGGTATCCAATACCTAGTTCAATCTCGTTACCGGCAAGTCTCTTTACTCGTTCCGTAATACATCATCCCGCAACTAACTCATTAGTTGCAATGCTTGCAAGGCTTAAGTGATGTGCATTACCGAGAGGGCCCAGAGATACCTCTCCGACGATCGGAGTGACAAATCCTAATCTCGAAATATGTCAACCCAACATGTACCTTTGGAGACACCTGTAGAGCTCCTTTATAATCACCCAGTTATGTTGTGACGTTTGGTAGCTCACAAAGTGTTCCTCCGGCAAACGGGAGTTGCATAATCTCATAGTCATAGGAACATGTATAAGTCATGAAGAAAGCAATAGCAACATAATAAACGATCGGGTGCTAAGCTAATGGAATGGGTCATGTAAATCAGATCATTCATCTAATGATGTGATCCCGTTAATCAAATAACAACTCTTTGTCCATGGTTAGGAAACATAACCATCTTTGATTAACGAGCTAGTCAAGTAGAGGCATACTAGTGACACTCTGTTTGTCCATGTATTCACACATGTATTATGTTTCCGGTTAATACAATTCTAGCATGAATAATAAACATTTATCATGAAATAAGGAAATAAATAATAACTTTATTATTGCCTCTGGGGCATATTTCCTTCACTAATACCCAAAGGGTTTACTAGAGTCAATAATCTAGTTAACATCTCTATGTGATTAACACCCGAAGAGTGATCATGTTTTTCTTGTGAGAGAAATTTAGTCAACGGGTCTGCCACATTCAGAGCCGTATGTATATTGCAAATTTTCTATGTCTACAATGCTTTGCACGGAGCTACTCTAGCTAATTGCTCCCACTTTCAATATGTATCTAGATCGAGACTTAGAGTCATCTAGATCGGTGTCACAACTTGCATCGACGTAACTCTTTATGACGAACTCGTTCAACACCTCCATAACCGAGAAATATTTCCTTAGTCCTCTAAGAATAATTTTGACCGCTGTCTAGTGATCTACTCCTAGATCACTATTGTACTCCCTTTCCAGAATCATGCTAAGGTATACAATAGGACTGGTAAACAGCATAGCATACTTTATAGAACATGTGACTGAGGCATAGGGAATGACTTTTCATTCTCTTTCTATTTTTTGCTGTGGTCGGGTTTTGAGTCTTTACTCAACTTCACACCTTGCAACATAGGCAAGAATTCCTTCTTTGACTGTTCCATTTTGAACTACTTCAAAATCTTGTCAAGGTATGTACTCATTGAAAAAACTTATCAAGCGTCTTGATCTATATCTATAGATCTTGATGCTCAATATGTAAGCAGCTTCATCGAGGTATTTCTTTGAAAAAATCCTTTCAAATACTCCTTTATGCTTTCCAGAAAATTCAACATTATTTTCGATCAACAATATGTCATTCGTATATACTTATCAGAAATGTTGTAGTGCTCCCACTCACTTTCTTGTAAATACAGGCTTCACTTCAAGTCTGTATAAAACCATATGCTTTGATCACTTTATCAAAGCATATATTCCGACTTCGAGATGCTTGCACCAGTCCATAGATGGATCGCTGGAGCTTGCACACTTTTGTTAGCACCTTTAGGATTGACAAAACCTTCTTGTTGCATCATATACAACTCTTTTTAAGAAATCCATTAAGGAATGTAGTTTTGACATCCATTTGCCAGATTTCATAAAATGTGGCAATTGCTAACATGATTCGGACAGACTTTAAGCATCGATACAAGTGAGAAAATCTCATCGTAGTCAACATCTTGAATTTTTCAAAACCCTTTTCGACAAGTCAAGCTTTGTAGATAGTAACACTACTATCAGCGTCCATCTTCCTCTTGAAGATCCATTTATTCTCAATGGCTCGCCGATCATTGGGCAAGTCAATCAAAGTCCATATTTTGTTCTTATACATGGATCCCATCTCAGATTTCATGGCCTCAAGCCATTTCGCGGAATATGGGCTCATCATCGCTTCCTCATAATTCGTAGGTTCATCATGGTCAAGTAACATGACCTCCAGAACATGATTACCGTACCACTGTGGTGCGGATCTTACTCTGGTTGACCTACGAGGTTCGGTAGTAACTTGATCAGAAGTTTTATGATCATCATCATTAGCTTCCTCACTAATTGGTGTAGGAATCACTAGAACTGATTTCTGTGATGAACAACTTTCCAATAAGGGAGCAGGTACAATTACCTCATCAAGTTCTACTTTCCTCCCACTCACTTCTTTTGAGAGAAACTCCTTCTCTCGAAAGGATCCACTCTTAGCAACAAAGATCTTGCCTTCGGATCTGTGATAGAAGGTGTACCCAATAGTTTCTCTTGGGTATCCTATGAAGACGCACTTCTCCGATTTGCGTTTGAGCTTCCCAGGCTGAAACTTTTTCACATAAGCATCGCAACTTCAAACTTTGAGAAACGATAGCTTAGGTTTCTTGCTAAACCACAGTTCATATGGTGTCGTCTCAACGGATTTTTTCAGACGGTGGCCTATTTAACATGAATGCAGTTGTCTCTAATGCATAACCCCAAAACGATAGTGGTAAATTGGTAAGAGACATCATAGATAACACCATATCTAATAAAGTACGGTCACGACGTTCGGTTACACCATTACGCTGTGGTGTTCCGGGTGGCGTGAGTTGCGAAACTATTCCACATTGTTTCAAATGAAGGCCAAACTCGTTACTCAAATATTCGCCTCTGCGATCAGATCGTAGAAACTTTAGTTTCTTATTACGATGATTCTCAACTTCACTCTGAAATTCTTTGAACTTTTCAAATGTTTCAGACTTATGTTTCCTTAAGTAAATATACCCATATTTGCTTAAATCATCTGTGAAGGTCAGAAAATAACGATACCCGCCACGAGCCTCAACACTCATCAGACCGCATACATCGGTATGTATTATTTCCAATAAGTCAGTGGCTCGCTCCATTGTTCCGGAGAACGGAGTCTTAGTCATCTTGCCCATGAGGCATGGTTTGCAAGCATAAAGTGATTCCAAAAGCCCATCAACATGGATTTTCTTCATGCGCTTTACACCAATATGACCTAAACTGCAGTGCCACAAAAATGTTGCACTATCATTATCAACTTTGCATCTTTTGGCATCAATATTATGAATATGTGTATCATTACGATCAAGATTCAATAAACCATTCACCTTGGGTGTATGACCACAAAAGGGTTTTATTCATGTAAACAAAATAACAATAATTCTTTGACTTAAATGAATAATCATATTGCAATAAACATGATCCAATCATATTATGCTCTACGCAAACACCAAATAACATTTATTTTAGGTTCAACACTAATCCCGAAGGTAATGGGAGTGTGCGATGGTGATCTTATTAACCTTGGAATCACTTCCAACACACATCATCACTTCGCCCTTAACTAGTCTCTATTTATTTTGCAACTCCCGTTTCGAGTTACTACTCTTAGCAACTGAACCAGTATCAAATAACAAGGGGTTTCTATAAACACTAGTAAAGTACACATCAATAACATGTATATCAAATATACCTTTTTCACTTTGCCATCCTTCTTATCCGCCAAGTATCTAGGGCAGTTCCACTTCCAGTGACCATTTCCTTTGCGGTAGAAGCACTCAGTTTCAGGCTTGGGTCTAGCTTTGGGCTTCTTCATGGGAGTGGCAACTTGCTTGCCATTCTTCTTGAAGTTCCCTTTCTTTCCCTTGCCCTTTTACTTGAAACTAGTGGTCTTGTCAACCATCAACACTTGATGTTTTTCTTGATTTCTGCCTTTGCCGATTTCAGCATCGCGAAGAGCTCAGGGAATCGTTTTCGTCATCCCTTGCATATTATAGTTCATCACGAAGTTCCAATAACTTGGTGATAGTGACTAGAGAACTCTGTCAATCACTATCTTATTTGGAAGATTAACTCCCACTTGATTCAAGCGATTGTAGTACTCAGACATTCTGAGCACATGCTCACTGGTTGAGCTACTCTCCTCCATCTTGTAGGCAAAAATACTTGTCAGAGGTCTCATACCTCTTGACTCGGGCATGAGTCTGAAATACCAATTCCAACTCTTGGAACATCTCATATTCTCCATGGCGTTTCAAAACATTTTTGAAGTCCCGATTCTAAGCCGTAAAGCATGGTGCACTAAACTATCAAGTAGTCATCATACTGAGCTTGTCAAATGTACATAATGTTTGTATTTGCTCCTGCAATAGTTCTGTCACCTAGCGGTGCATCAAGGACATAATTCTTTTGTGCAGCAATGAGGATAATCCTCAGATCATGGACCTAGCCAGCATCATTGCTACTATCAAGTTTCAACTTAGTTTTCTCTAGGAACGTATCATAAATAAAACGGGGAAGCTTTACACGAGCAATTGATCTACAACAAAGATATGCAAATACTATTAGGACTAAGTTCATGATAAATTTAAGTTCAATTAATCATATTACTTAAGAACTCCCACTTAGATAGACATCCCTCTAATCATCTAAGTGATCACGTGATCCATATCAACTAAACCATGTCCGATCATCACGTGAGATGGAGTAGATTTCAATGGTGAACATCACTATGTTGATCATATCTACTATATGATTCATGTTTGACTTTTCGGTCTCAGTGTTCCGAGGCCATATCTGCATATGCTAGGCTCGTCAAGTTTAACCCAAGTATTCTGCATGTGCAAAACTGGCTTGCACCCATTGTATGTGAACGTAGAGCATATCACACCCGATCATCACCTGGTGTCTCAGCACGAAGAACTATCGCAACGGTGCATACTCAAGGAGAATCCTTATACCTTGAAATTTTAGTAAGGGATCATCTCATAATGCTACTGTCGTACTAAGCAAAAATAAGATGCATAAAAGATAAACATCACATGCAATCAAAATATGTGACATGATATGGCCATCATCATCTTGTGCCTTTGATCTCCATCACCAAAGTACCGTCATGATCTCCATCGTCACCGGCATGACACCATGATCTCCATCATCTTGATCTTTATCAACGTGTCGTCACATGGTCGTCTCGCCAAATATTGCTTTTGCAACTATTGCTATCGCATAGCAATAAAGTAAAGCAATTATATGGTGCTTGCATCTTATGCAATAAAGAGACAACCATAAAGCTCCTGCCAGTTGCCGATAACTTTAACAAAACATGAACATCTTATACAACAATTTATATCTCATCACGTCTTGACCATATCACATCACAACATGCCCTGCAAAAACAAGTTAGACGTCCTCTACTTTGTTGTTGCAAGTTTTACGTGGCTGCTTCAGGCTTAGCAAGAACCGTTCTTGCCTACGCATCAAAAACCACAACGATTTTTCATCAAGTGTGCTGTTTTAACCATCAACAAGGACCGGGCGTTGTTACACTTGATTCAACTAAAGTTGGAGATACAGACACCCACTGGCCACCTATGTGCAAAGCACGACGGTAGAACCAGTCTCATGAATACGGTCATGTAATGTCGGTCTGGGCCGCTTCATCCAGCAATACCGCCGAATCAAAGTATGACATGCTGGTAAGCAGTATGACTATTATCGCCCACAATGTTTTGTGTTCTACTCGTGCATATAACATCTAAGCATAGACCTGGCTCGAATGCCACTGTTGGGGAACGTAGTATTTCAAAAAAATTCCTACGATCACGCAAGATCTATGTAGGAGAAGCATAGCAACGAGCAGGGAGAGTGTGTCTATGTACCCTCGTAGACCGAAAGCGGAAGCATTAAGTAACGCGGTTCATGTAGTCGAACGTCTTTGAAATCCAACCGATCAAGTACTGAACGCACGGCACCTCCGCGATCTGCACACGTTCAGCTCGGTGACGTCCCTCGTACTCTTGATCCAGTTGAGGCCGAGGGAGAGTTTCGTCAACACGATGGCGTGGTAATGGTGATGATGAAGTTACCGGCGCAGAGCTTCGCCTAAGCACTACGACGATATGACTGAGGTATGAAACTGTGGAGGGGGCACCGCACACGGGTAAAAGATCAACTTGTGTGTCTTGGGGTGCCCCCTTGGCCACGTATATAAAGGAGGGAGGAGGAGGAGGCCGGCCTAGGAGGGATGCGCCTATAAGGGGAGTCCAACTAGGATTCCCAATCCTAGTTGGAGTCCCCTTCCTTTTCCAAGAGGGGAGAGAGGGAAGGAGAGGGACAGGGAGAAGGAAATAAAGGGGCGGCGCCCCCCTCCCTAGTCCAATTGGGACTTGCCATGGGAGGGGCAACCTTTGAGGCCCTTCTCTCCTTTCCCGTATGGCCCATTAAGGCCCACTACTTCCCCCCAGCAAATTCCCGTAACTCTCCGGTACTCCGAAAAATACCTGAATCACTTGGAACCTTTCCGATGTCCGAATATAGCCTTCCAATATATCGATCTTTACGTCTCGATTGAGACTCCTCGTCATGTTCGTGATCTCATCTGGAACTCTGAACAACCTTCGGTACATCAAATCACATAACTCATAATACAAATCGTCATCGAACGTTAAGCATGCGGACCCTACGGGTTCGAGAACTATGTAGACATGACCAAGACACATCTCCGCTCAATAACCAATAGCAGAACCTAGATGCTCATATTGGCTCCTACATATTCTACGAAGATCTTTATCGGTCAAACCGCATAACAACATACGTTGTTCCCTTTGTCATCGGTATGTTACTTGCCCGAGATTCGATCGTCGGTATCACCATACCTAGTTCAATATCGTTGCCGGCAAGTCTCTTTACTCGTTCTGTAATGCATCATCCCGCAACTAACTCATTAGTCACATTGCTTGCAAGGCTTATTGTGATGTGCATTACCAAGAGGGCCCAGAGATACCTCTCCGACAATCAGAGTGATAAATCCCAATCTTGATCTATGCCAACTCAACAAACACCATCGGAGACACCTGTAGAGCATCTTTATAATCACCCAGTTACGTTGTGACATTTAATAGCATACTAAGTGTTCCTACGGTATTCGGGAGTTGCATAATCTCATGGTCATAGGAACATGTATAAGTCATGAAGAAAGCAATAGCATTAAACTAAACGATCATAGTGCTAAGCTAACGGATGGGTCTTGTCCATCACATCATTCTCTAATGATGTGATCCCGTTCATCAAATGACAACACATGTCTATGGCTAGGAAACTTAACTATCTTTGATTAACGAGCTAGTCTAGTAGTGGCATACTAGGGACACTCTGTTTGTCTATGTATTCACACATGTACTAAGTTTCCGGTTAATACAATTCTAGCATGAATACTAAACATTTATCATGATATAAGGAAATATAAATAACAACTTTATTATTGCCTCTAGGGAATATTTCCTTCAGTAAGTAGCAGAGTAGTTTGATAGCAGGATAATTTGTAACGAGCAATTAACGATAGTAGTGACAAAAGTGCAGCAAGCTAGCCCAATCCTTTTGAGGCAAAGGATAGGCCAAAGCGGTCTCTTATGATAAGCAAAGCATTCTTGAGGGTACATGGGAATTTCATCCAGTCACTTTCATCATGTTGGTTTAATTTGTGTTCTTGGACCGGTGCTTAGGTGTTGTTCTTACTTGAACAAACCTCCTACTTATGATTAACCCTCCCGCAAGCATCCACAACTACAAGAAAAGTATTAAGAATAAATTCTAACCATAGCATTAAACTTTTGGATCCAATCGGTCCCTTACGGAATAGCGCTTAAACTGGGGTTTAAGGTTCTGTCACTCTCGCAACCCAATATCTAATTGCTACTCTACAATGCATTCCCTTAGGCACAAATATGGTGAAGTGTCATGTACTCGACGTTCACATGACACCACTAAGGGAATCACAACATACATACTATAAAATATCGAACACATATCAAATTCACATGATTACTTGCAACATGATTTCTCCCGTGACCTCAAGAACAAAGGTAACTACTCACAAATGATAAACATGCTCATGATCAGAGGGGTATTAAATATCATATTGGATCTGAACATATAATCTTCCACTGAATAAACCATATAGTAATCAACTATAAGATGTAATCAACACTACTAGTCACCCACAAGTACCAATATATAGGTCCGGTAATAAGATTGAACACAAGAGATGAACTAGGGTTTGAGAGGAGATGGTGTTGTTGAAGATGTTGATGGAGATTTCCCTCCCCAAGATGGGAGAGTTGTTGGTGATGATGATGATGATGATTTCCCCCTCCGGGAGGGAAGTTCCCCCGGCGGAATCGCTCCACCGGAGGGCAAAAGTGCTCCTGCCCAAGTTCCGCCTCGAGACGGCGACACTCCGTCCCGAAAGTCCTCCCCTTATTTTTTTCTAGGTTAAAATGACTTATATACCAAAAAATGGGCACCGGAGGTGGGCCGAGGAGGGCGTGCCCCGGTGGGTTGTGCCCACATGGTGGGCCCCCCTCTGGTAGTTATTTGCTTCAATAATTCTTAAATAATCCATAAAAAATCTCCGTGAAGTTTCAGCTTGTTTGGAGTTGTGCAGAATAGGTGACCGGGCGTAGCTTTTCCAGGTCTAGATTTCTAGCTGCCAGAATTCTCCCTCTTGATGTGTACCTTGCAAATTATGAGGAAAGGCATAAGAATTACTCCAAAAAAGCATTATTATGGATTAAAACATATAAATAATAGTAAGAAAACATGATACAAAATGGACGTATCAAACACCAAACTCAGAAACGTTGCATTTTTCAGAACTTTTAGAAAAAATTTAAGATCTTTGGCTCAAATTTTCTCATATTCATTCGATAATGTATACACATAAAAAAAGAAATCAACAAGATCATTGACAGAGAATCTCTTGGTGAGGTCCTAAATGGTGTGCACATAAGGATGGGTGTAGACTTCGGCCGAGCAGGCGTGTGTCTCCGGACGGCATCTTGCCCACCATTACTACGCTTGACCGACAAATACCATGGGGCAAGGTAGAAGGCAACCACGTGTCTTACTCTCACTGATTCTTCACCTTGTTCCTCACTCTCCCAACTCTCGCCACTCTCCTATCATTTGTGCTCCCCCTAATTGTGCCCACTTTCCTCTCAACTGTAGTGCTAGGTTCCAATGGATTGTCTTCCTCTGCGATCACTGGCTTTGTGGCCTGATTTAAGCTTTTGGCACAAGCATGAGTGGGAGTGGTGATGTCTCATTCGGTCGGAGATGGACCAGTGGATGTGCTCTTGCGAGCAGGCGACCAGACTAGTTAGGGAGATTTCGTGCTACCCCTCCTGACGACATTCTAGATCTAATTGCCGCAAAAAGAAATGTGTCTTTGGTTGCTACAAGAGAGGAAAGTGAAGAGGGGACACATGCTGACACTGACAATGCCACGGGGGCAACTGATGAAGCATTAGAACATATGGATTTCAAAAGATATGTGCAGATGATCCGATGTGCAACCAAGTAAGGAGAGTCACACAACCCTGCCCAAGTTGCTCGGTGGGGGACAAAAAGGAGGTTGCCATTTACTGGTTTGGCTCATTATAGAACTCATTTGTTAGAAGGTCCGGAGTTATAAGCATGGATGTAAGCAGATCAAGCAGAGTTGTTATGGTTGTGAGAGAGTGGACGGGCCTTCGATCTATGTCTGAAGCACGTAGATAATAGGGTAGGGCTCCTTAGCGGTGCTGGGAAGATGGTGGTGGTGGCGCCGCTGTGGAATAAGGTGGTTGGAGCTTTTCCCATCCCAGCGGTGCCATGTGTGGTGGAGCCGACAAGCTTCCGGTGGCTTGTGCTCTCGTATTTGGCGATTCGGTGAGACCTGGTGCTTCAGGCATTGTCTTGAGGGCGAATGCGGTGATCGGATGTGGGAGATTTTATCCCTTGATCTCGTCTTCGCCATGGTATGGTTGCTCCTGGCCATGCTTTGGGGGTGTTGGGGCTTTCCGAGGATTTCAGAGATGTGTTGTCGCCACTATGGTGAAGTGATGGTCGACCTTCCTCTCTCTCGGAAGTGTTGGTCCTCTAGGGCCAAGGCTGAAGACTTCCCGTCTGTGTCCAATCGGTCTATAGATTCCAAGGTAATGCCGGCTCTGCGTGGGAGCACGTATGCAACCTGTAGTGGATGGAGGGGTGGGTTTGTTTGCCAAAGATCTGTTTGCCATTTCTTACCTTGTCGAGATGCTTCATACCACTATTCGATTTCAATATATATTTGAGGTCCTTTTTGCAAAAAAAAAACATAGTTATGCGCTTCAACATTTTTTGTCTTGCCAATTTTTGATGCTATAATTCAGATTGCACAATATGCACATCGATGTTTGGCTTGCCATTTTTGATGCCATAATAAATTTGTTGAATCTTTTCCTCCTTTTGATTTGATCCTTTTTCATCAAGTAAATGAAACCATCATCGACGGTGCATGAAGCAGCGACACACGCGTTCTAGCGCATGTCTTTCTCACTGAGCAAAACGTGTAGATCATAGCATGGTATGAGTCGAAGACATGATGGGACAATCGTATATGCGGCCTGCGGTTTTATATTCAATTGCAATGAAGCCCTCAAACTAAAGATTCATGCGATAATGCAGGGGATGACATTCGCTATCCAGCATTCTAACCTTTCGGTCACTGTACAATGGGGCTTCATGGAGGGTCTTTCCACATTGTCAGGTGATGCACTTTCTCGTTCGGCCTACGGTCACTTAGTCATGGAGATCAAAACACTAATGATCAACAAAGAGTTTATTCCTCAGAAGTTTAAACATGAACAAATAGAGTAGCCGGTCTTTTGGCAAATTATAGTCGTATGAAGCGCACATAGTTGTGTGGATGCACCAAGAACCGTCATGTATTGAGAAACTTTCGCCTCTAAACTGTAAATATATTAGTATTATGGAATACAACTCCCTTTACCCTGGATAAAAAATCAGAGAGGATCGAGCTATACCTACGATGGAACTCAAACAACTTAAAAAAACCGATGGAACTCGAGGATCAGTGTGCAACTTGACCAGAATCGCTCAACGTGGAAACGTGGAAAAACGTAGGGAAAATAACAGTTTCGCCATCACCACGCGCGGCAAGATAACCCGCCGATCAACTTGGACCGATGATCAAAGGAGAGCCGAGCCAAATAACAGTGTCAGGGAGCCCGCCGGCCGCGACCGCCCGCGCGTGCGTATATATTTGCCGTGGCGCTTCGCGGAGGAAGCTTCCCGATCCCAGTTCCCAGCCGGGCGGGCCTCCTCGATGGAGCCTGCAGCCGCAGGGACCCGCAAGCCGCTGCCGTCACCACCGGCCGCACTCGCAAGAGACAGGGCGGGCGCCGTCGCCGCAGCAGCCGCAACGCGGCCGGCGCCGGCGTCGACGTCGCTCCTCGCCGCTGGCCTGGTCGCAGTGGGCCTCGGAGGCGTCGCGCTGCTGGTGTGGTGGGCGGTCGCGTTCCACCGCGCGAACGCTAGGCTGTGGATGGTACCCGCAGGGCTCGTCCTCCTCGGAACCCCGCTTGTCGCCTGGCTCTCCGTCTTCGCCTCCGGCCCGTGCGACCGCTCCAGGGCGCCGCCGCCGGCCGCCTTCGGAGCTTAATTAGCTTGCCGCGCCCACGCATGAAGCACTGTTCAATATTGGAACCTCTGTAGTATTGTCGATACTTTTAGCCCTCGATGATGCATTCTTTTTTCTGAACATCACTTGCTGCACGGATGGTATGAATTTGAGCGGATTTGCTTCTGGAATTCTCCTTTTCTGATGATGGTAACGCAACAGACTAGCAACATGAAGGTCCATAATTGCCGTCATTATTCCATCTCAATCCACTGTCTTTTTCTACCGCATGCTGCGTGGGGTACATATTCTTACGTGCAGAAGCTTCTCCCCAGCACAGATCACTATCAAGACTGCAAACTTTCCACGCTTGATCCTGCCGCAAGCGAAGCGCACTTGATCCGTCCGATCGTTTCTCTATGCGCAGCCCACAGGTCCGTAGGTCTGGTCACAAGGAACCTATGAAAGCATATACTCCCTCTCTTCCTAAATACTACAAGTCTTTTTAAAGATTTCAATAGACTACATATGAATATGGATGTGTCTAGGGCGCATCTAGATGTGCTCTAGTTATTGCACATCATAATAAGTGAATCAAGCATAAAAAGAAAAAAAAAGAAAATATTCACAGAAATCTCAATGTAAGATCAATGACATATGATTTAGATGTGCAATACTTATGTCACATCTAGATGTGCTTTAGAAAAATTGTATGAATATATATATGGACATACTTTAGAGTGTAGATTCACTCATTTTGTTCTGTATGTAGTTCACCTTGGAATCTTTTAAAAGACTTATATTTATTTATTTATTTTTTATTTTATTTTTTGAAAATCACCGGGGGAGGAGTCCCTCCACCTGAATATATTACTCAAAGTGGCCATTATGCCAGGAGAGTGATCCAGTTTATAAGGGAAACCGGATCGAAAACCTAAACAAGCTGACCCGTTTATAGGAAAACCGGGCCGAAAACCATACAAGTAACAAGGTTACAAGAAAGGAGAAGAACAAGACACTCAACATAAGGCAGGACATACCTAGCAGACTAAGAGGACCATCACCATGAAAGACACAAGTAGTTGTGGGGTTCCATCGAGGGATCCCAATACCAAGACTTGCGAGCAACCTAACGCACCGCACCGGCGTGCATACCAAACCCACGGCGCAACACATGAGCACCACAATCAACGAGTGCCAAACACGAACCTTGACTGGGAGCTCCACCGGTGAATTCGGGACGATTAGCAGGTTGGGGAGGCTTCTTGCGCGTCATTGAGCAAAGAAGAACCGAGACAACACCAAGAGCACGAAGCTCACCGCAACAAAACGACAACCATGGGAGGGTCTTGAGCTTGCACAGCAACAGGGACGACACAAAGGCACCACCGCCGAACCCGTACAGAACACCACCATCAACCACACACGAGTCACTCCGGCTGATCCCTGCTCCAAAATGATGCCCCCAAGAGGGACATGACGCAAGCCTCCGCCATCATCCGATTCGCAAGAGCACGGATCTAAGGTTTCCCATGGAGCTAGGGACGGTAAGGGAGAGGAGCGCATCACCACAGCAGCGCCTTCAAGAAGGCAGCGACGCCCACGGACGCCGTCGCTGCTGGCTCCGACCGTAGCCAGAGACAGACTTTCGCCCGGCATCGTCTCCCACACCACTGACCAAACCAGCCAGTCCACCACATCCACCATCCGCCAACCTCCACCCTCCTGCCATGCCAAGCTGTTCTCCCGGCAGCAAGCCGCCACCACGCCGCCGGGCAGCAACCACCACATCGCCTCACTGCTCGTCATGGTCGACCCGAGCCAGCAAGGACACAAGATATGGGTGGTCCTGGGCCAGGATGCCTCGACACGACCGGAAGAGAGCACCAGAGCCAACAGCAACCGAGCGGCAATCCTCACCACAGCCCACCGCCAGTACATCTCCAGCACCACCACCACCCACTGCAACCCACCTCGGCCAAGCACTTCGTTCTTGAACAGCCACCGCCACCTCGTCCTGACCTTCACAAACGAGCAGAGCCGCCAGAGACAGCGAGATCTGGGCGGAACTGGGCATGAAGCCCCGAGACATCAGCCATCGGGCAGCAAAACCTGCATCGGCCGACACCTCATGCCGCACGAGAGACCGAAGGAGCCGTGACCAACCCGCCGCGCACCTTGGGCCAAGCCCCCCGTCCAGATCCGGGGCAGAGGAGAGCATGCCGGCGCCGCGACCGATCTGAGCCGTCCCGCACTCTGTGCACGCCCCGCACCTCCAGGCCGCCCACCTCCGCAGCCAATACCCCCGCAAAGCCGCCGCCGAGCACCCGCAGCAAGCGCGGAGAAGCGCCG
Organism: Triticum monococcum; assembly: GCA_034509565.1. NCBI lineage: Eukaryota > Viridiplantae > Streptophyta > Magnoliopsida > Poales > Poaceae > Triticum > Triticum monococcum. The sequence continues at coordinate 492,666,293 of CM067846.1, forward strand.
TGCCGGCCGCCAGAACACGAGCCCCCGCCCGTGTAAAGCAGCCCGGGTCGCCAGGTCCCCGCCGCCGCCGGATCCCTAGGGGCTTCGCCCGGAGGAGTCCGTCTGGCGGCGGCGAGGGGAGGGGAAGCTGGAGAGAGGGGGCCTGCTGCGGCGGGAGGAGCGGCGCCGCCCGAGTCGCCCTGGGGGAGGACGACGCGGGGGCCGGCTGCTGTCCTCTGCTCGCAGGTATCAGGTCCGGGCGATTGGATCTGAATTCCGTGTCAAGACTTATATTTAGGAACGGAGGAAGTAGGTAGTACCTGCATGTCGACTAATCATTTTCGCTGAGGTGACACACCATTAAATGAGTAAAGAAAAGATTGAGTATCATGATATGTGTCACATGACAATAAATAAGATTGCTACGATACCAAGCTCTGATATTATGCATTGTGGAGGTAATATCGTCATACACTAATATCATAATATCAATTCTCAAAAAATAATATAATATCATATGCATAATACTAGTATATGATACTTCTTGTGTAAAAAGAATATAAAAACGTTTAGATTACTAGAGTACTTCTTATTGTAATAACCTGCCTAAAATTTGTGTTGCCCACCGTCCGCAACTGCGATGGAAGTGCTCACCGTTGCGGGAACCGAGTGTCCTTCCCGCCGTGCATGCATGGTGACCATGGAGGTATCATCACACAGTATTGTCGTGTCCCCTTCGGCAATGCTGCCAATCCAGGATGACGCTTCATCATATCCGAATATGTGTGTGTTAAAAGAAAATTTTGTGCATGAATCAGGGCCAAACCTATGACAGTGCAACCTCTGCGAGCACACTGGGCCTCCAGTTTGGGCCCCCAAGATTTTTCAAATACTACATAATAGCACCCAGTTCCAGGCCCAATTTGGGAAAAGTCAGTGGCATGGCGCTTCCAATTCGGCGAGACGTCCTATATGGGACCTCCTATGTGACGCTCTCTACGTCAAGTCGTTGCCGTTTTGCACAAGGGGGGCTTCGACTGGGCTGAACCATGAAGACAACGACAGCAACAGAAATCGAACACACACTGTAGCTAAAATAAATTATACGCGTTGCCGGGGATTAGAGCACGCGATGCCGTGCTATAGAGCATGAGTTCTTGCCAACTGAGCAAGGAGTTGTAGCTGATCAAAAAGCTACCATCAAACTTAAAGAACAAACAAGGTGCGCAGATCCGAATTAGTTTAGGAATTTCGGAAGCAATATTTCTTAAAAAAACGGAGTTGTGTGAAACCCAAAATCTTACCAAATTTGTGAATACATTTTAAAAGGCTATAAATTTTTCGAAAAACAAGAACATTTTTTCAAAAACTTGAACATTTTTTTGAAACCAGAACATTTTGACAAATTTCAAAACAAAATTTGGAAAGGCGAAAATATTTTGAAATTCCTGCACAACATGTTATAAAATCTTGTAAACAATTTATAAAACTGGAAATTTTTTTGAAACTTCTCAAAAAAAAGAACACATGAACAATTTTTTAAAACTGGACCATTTTCTAAAATATGTGAAAAAATTTGAACAAAACATTCCGAATAAATTTTGTAAGCAAACGACATTTTTTGAAATGCCCCGAATTTTTTGAATTTTGAAATTTTTTTCTAAACACGAACATTACTTGAAATTTGGAACTTTTTTGGAAACACGAACAAATTTTGGAATTTCTGAACAAATTTCGGGGAAAAAAGAAACAGAAAAACAGAGAAAAGAAAAGGTGAAAAAACGAAAAAAAAAACAAGAAGAACCAAGAAAAAACGGTTCAGGGAACCTTCTAGTGGCGCGTGGGGTATTGCCCTGTGCGCTCTGTCACATTTTGAGGCAGTGAGCGGCGCCCCCATTTTTTTTTGTTTCTTACTTTTCCATTTTATTTTCTATTTTTGTTTTATTCTACATTAAGATAATTCGTGTTTGGTGTAAATTTAAAACAATGTGAATTATCATAAAAACAATTCTTGAATTCAAAAATGTTTGGGATTCAAAAGAATGAATTTTAATTTTGATGAACATTTTCTTAATTTTAATGAACATTTTTTATTTTCAATAAACAATTATGAGCATTTTCTAATAATGATGAACATTATATATTTCATCAACAAATTTTGAATTCGTTTAACAATATTCGAACTTGGTGAACAAAATTTGTATTAAAGATTTTTTTTGAAAAAAATGGAACAAATGTCGAGGATTCCCGTTTAAATATTTTTATTTCATTTTTTCCTTCTTTAAATTTTTCGTCTTCTCTTTGTCCTTTTTCTTTTTTTATTTTCTTTCCTGTTTTCCTTCTTTTTTTAATAATTTTTTCCTTTAATTGTTTCAGTTTTTGCGAATTATCTTTACAAATTCACGACTTTTTTTCATCAAATCCGAAAAATGTTCATCAGTTCAAAAAATGTTCACACAATTTATTTTTTATTCTTCGGTATTTAAAAAACAATTTCAAAACTTGATTATCAAATTCGAAATTAGTTCATCGTTTTAGAAAGGTATCATCAAATTCAAAAGTTGTTTATCGATTTCTAAAAATGTTCTTAAAATTCAGAATCAGTTCATAGAATACCAATTTTGTTCATCCATTTTTTCAAAAAAAAATACATGTACCTCAAAAATGGTCATCATATTCAAGCTTTGTTCACCATAATTTTTATAAATATTTATCAAATTCAAAATTCTTTTTTCATCCATTTTTCAAAAAATGCTATTGAATTGTGAATTTCTTCATCAAGTCCAAAAAAGTTCTTTAAATTCAAAATTTGTTCATCTGATAAAAAATGTTCATCAATATCCAAATTCACAACCATTTTTTGAAATCATGAACATTATTCAAATTCAGGGACTGGTTTTCGCTCCACAAAATTTATAAAAATTCTGATTTTCTAATTTTGGAACTATTTCAAAATCCTGATGTTTTTAGAAACAAATCCATAATTATTTAAATAAAAAACAGAAATGGGGGCCGCCCCACCGCCGCTCATGGGCCGGTCCAAATGGGCACGCTAGGGAAGCGAGTGGTGTGCGCTGCGTGTCCCCCAGCGCGCTGCGCGCTGTATAGAACCTCCACAGACGCAGAGCCTAAAGAACTGGATGAGGCTATGTGCCTCCCGCACGCCTCGCCTGCAGGAGCTGGAACTGGGCCTGCCCAGTAATCAAGTGCCCAGATGTGCTGACATCAGGCTCATTAGTATTTTAAAATATTTTAAACATTACATAACAAATTATAAAAAATAATCTTGCATTTAGAAAATGTTAAGCGTGTATAGAAAATGTTTTTGATGTATACGAAAGAGGTATAAATGTGAATATAAAAAGTAGAAAATCTTAATCATGTGTATGAAAAATAATTTTGATAGATAAAAAATGTTACACATTTAAAACAAATGTAAACGGCATTTAAAAAATATTACACAAATGTAAAAATAAAAAGTTAGTGTAATTCAAAAAAATGTTTTGTACAATTAAATATAATGTACATCACATAAAAAAATCTTCACATGTTTGAAAAAGTTGTTCCTTTTTTCGGGAAAAATGTAGAATATACAATAATGGTTGCATGGTTAAAAGAATTTTTTAGAATCTATTTGAAAAAAAAGACACATATTTGATAAATATATTCAAAACATTAATTTTGAAAATATTAAACATGTATTAAAAACTCTTTACATGTATACGAAAAATCTGCAAGCGAAGAAAATAAATCCAAAATAACTAAGAAAGAAACAAAGAAAAGCAAAGTATATTAAAGAAAATTAAAATATACAAAAAATAAAATATACGAAAATAAAAACAGATGAAAAAACAATGAAAGCCAAAGAAAAAATAACAGAAAAAAAACTATAAACCCCGCACTGAACTGATAGAATGCAGCGCGCGACGCGGGCGAGCGAGCATCAAGCGACCTAAGTAATGGCCGGCCCGTAGGCGATTCCTATTAGGAATCGGTACGAGTGAGACATAGCGCTAGTGTAAAGAACTACCTAGAAACTAAAGTGAAGGGTCGGTTAGGTTTTCATTCCTCCTCCTGATGGGCCGTTTTCACTAGCTGGCTGCGGCGAACTAGCGATTAACGCAGCAGGTCGATCAATCAGAAGACTCCATGCTGGAGGCTCCAGTGCGTGGAGAAGGGCACAAGGCGATTGCTGCAATGGCTGCATATCCTCATTTCCGCTTTCGTAGATCAAATCGCAGATTCATTAGGACATCCAGATGAGGAGGAACATGCAATATCGAGCTGCGCGACCCCGTGAGCTCTAGTAAATTGCCAAAACACACCACAATTTCGAATATGAAAACCACCGTTTTGCTAACAGTTTGCAAAAAGCATAGATTATAAGTAATCCTTTTGTACTCCAATTTCTCAGACATTTTGTCAAACACCTTTTGTGCAGCGCCAAGGACAACGATGTAATCGAGGAGGCGTACGTTGAAGCAGTTGTTGCTCAACGCCAGCTTACTGTCGCGCGTGCTGTCTGATAACCCACAATTATATGAGATCAGTTGTAGCCTTTTTCATAAGAGCGTCGAACCCAACGATGAGCTAAAGGTAAAATTAATATTCTCTCAAATTCTATCAACCACTCATACAACTCTACGCACACTAAACATTTGCTTTACCTAGACCAAGGAATAAAACTACTTTGTGAGAATAGAAAGATAGATTTAAAAGAATAGAAAGAGTTAGATGTTGTGTTAATAAAAGGGCAATAAATAAAGGGTTGTCAAAGAACAATAAAGAAAACGATTGTCCCTAGACAATTGGATCTTAAACGAAAGTGATTATGATCTTATTTATGTGGGAGAGACTTAAGCTAACATACTATGTGTACTTCGATCATATGTTTTTATGATTAGAACTCTAGCAAACATGTGCAACTACCAAAGAATCGTTAAGGTAAAATCCAACCAAAGCATTAAGTTTTAAGGCCCCCTTTAATCCCATATGCAACAATTCATGAACCAGGATTTAGGTTTCTGTCACTCCCGCGACACACCAACAACAAATCAATCACATATTGCAACACCCTATAGCATGAATCCTACACATGTGCGCGAAACGGCGGGCACCATAGGACAACACCATAATAACATACAATTCATATGAACTATGGCATATCACAATTAACCCATATGATAACAAGAAACTACTCATACATAATAGAGATGCAACACATCGGTGGATAATAATATATAACATCAAACACTATGTTCAAGTAGAGATTATAGCGAGGTTAGGGAAAGTACACCGATGCACAGAGAGGGAGAAAGATGTTGATGATGTTGACAAAGTTGATAAAGATAGTCGTCGTCACAACGATTCCCCCGACGGCCCTCCGACGCCATTATGGAGAGGGTGAGAGGCCCCCCTCCTTCTTATTCCTTGGCCTCTCCCATAGATGCGGAGAGGATTCCCCCTCTAGTCATTGGCCTTCATGGCTCCCGAGGGAAGTGAGCCCCTTCGAGATTGGATCTATCTCTGTTTTCCACACTATTTTTTAGGCTAGGCACCGTTTCTTAAATATCTGGATATTCATAACTCCGATTGGGCTGAGAACTTTTATACAATTTGTTTCTATAAATTAGCTTTCTTGCGCCATGAAGGAGAGCTCCAACCGACTTATGGCCTGGTCACAAGGGCACGTGGCGCAAGTAACCCCTACTCATGGGCCTGCCCTTATGGGGCCCACGAACACCACCTTGCGTTGATTCTTCCGTGAAAAAATCAAATATATTCCACAAAAATTAAAGTTATTCTGGCTCCTTGAATTTTTCAGCTAAAACCCCAAAACAATAGAAAACAAGAACTGGCCTTTGACACTGGGTTAAATAGGTTAGTCCAAATAAAAATAATATAAGTTGATGTCGAAAGTATATAAAAGTGATATGATAATGGCATAAAACAATCGAAAATATAGATATTTCAGAGACTTATCAGCATCCCAAGCTTAATTATTGCTCGTCATCGAGTTGGTAAGTGATAAAACAAATATATTTTTTATGTTGCAACCTACCTAACACAATCTTGATCGAATAGTTAATTGTGGTATGAACTTAGGATAAAACCGATTCATGGCAATAGTCTATAAATTTGACATTAAAATAACAATACATGAGCATGCAAATAAGCCATCATTGCCTTTCCAGAATTAAAATGCTAAAGAAAGCAACTGTGCACACACTTAAACATAATACCATAGCACGCTCAATTTTCATGGCATAACGACATCAAATCATTTCGGCTTGATGAACTTTTTACCTAAAAACCCAAAAACCAAAAAAGTAGGAACTGGCCTTTCGCACCGGGTAAATAGGTTAGTCCAAATAAAAATAATATAAATTGATACCAAAAGTATATAAAAGTGGTATGATAATAGCATGAAACAATCAAAAATTATAGATATGTTAGAGACATATCACTATCGCGAGTTGTCGAGCTCCCTTGCACCTACGCCTCACCCCTCGCGCCCACACCTCAGACGGATCTGGCAAGGCCAAGCTCCCGCGTGTCGGACGGCTTTGGCGAGGCCGAGCTCACGCCGAGGCCTTAGCCCTGCACGCCCATGGCCAACACTGGTGACACCGCCGGCCTGAAGGCACATGTGTCATCGAGAGCCATGGTGGGAGCCCCAGGTCGTGGCCGAAGGTCGTGGGAGATGGCCGGTTGTCGCGTGCGGCACACATCGGGATGGCGCTGCTATAAGGCACTAGGCACACCGAGGCTGAGCAACACGACAACATCGAGGATAAAGGCTAGCCGTCGCAGGGGAGGACTGCCCGTCGAAGGCGTTGCTTCTATGCCTGGTGGCATGACCTGCGAGCTTCCATGTCGTGATAGATTGCCCTCGGGTTCCGCCGACGTGCAAATAAGATGAGGGGCCTAGTTGGGCACCTATGTACCATGGCGTCTTCCGTGTCATGTTGCATGGTTGTCGGGTTCCGCCGACATGCCAATAAGAGTAGGGGCCTAGTTGGGTACCACTACGCCGTGGACCGCCATGGCAGCTCCCCGTGTCGTCCGCATTGGAAGGAGTAGAGGTACCAGTTGCCCAGCACCCCCGTCGTGCTGAGGCCTTGGCGGTAGCATGACCACGGTGTGCGTCGGACACGAGGTTGTAGAAACTCAAGGGGTGGGGAAGCATGGAGGAGAGCAGCTTGCCTTGGAGGTAGGGTTGGTCGCACTTGGCTCGCCGGAGGCCATCGCAGGACAGCGACGCCATATGGTGTGGTGGCACGCACGTGCGCTGCAGCGAGTGTGGGGTGATACGTCTCCAACGTATCTATAATTTTTTATTGTTCCATGCTATTGAAGGAAATATGCCCTAGAGGCAATAATAAAGTTATTATTTATATTTCCTTATATCATGATAAATGTTTATTATTCATGCTAGAATTGTATTAACCGAAAACTTGATACACGTGTGAATACATAGACAAACAGAGTGTCCCTAGTATGCCTCTACTTGAATAGCTCGTTAATCAAAGATGGTTAAGTTTCCTAGCCATAGACATGTGTTGTCATTTGATGAACGGGATCACATCATTAGAGAATGATGTGATGGACAAGACCCATCCTTTAGCTTAGCACTATGACGTTTAGTTTATTGCTATTGCTTTCTTCATGACTTATACATGTTCCTATGACAACGAGATTATGCAACTCCCGGATACCGGAGGAACACTTAGTGTGCTAACAAACGTCACAACGTAACTGGGTGACTATAAAGATGCTCTACAGGTGTCTCCAATAGTGTTTGTTGAGTTGGCATAGATCGAGATTAGGATTTGTCACTCCGTGTATCGAAAAGGTATCTCTGGGCCCTCTCGGTAATGCACAACACTATAAGCCTTGCAAGCAGTGTGACTAATGAGTTAGTTGCGGGATGTCGCATTATGGAACAAGTAAAGAGACTTGTCTGTAACGATATTGAACTAGGTATTGAGATACCGACGATCGAATCTCGGGCAAGTAACATACCGATGACAAAGGGAACATCGTGTGTTGTTATGCGGTTTGACCGATAAAGATCTTCGTAGAATATGTAGGAACCAATATGAGCATCCAGGTTCCGCTATTGGTTATTGATCGGAGATGAGTCTCGGTCATGTCTGCATAGTTCTCCAGCCCGTAGGGTCCGCACGTTTAATGTTTGATGACGATCGGTATTACGAGTTTATGTGTTTTGATGTACCAAAGGTAGTTCAGAGTCCCGGATGTGATCATGGACATGACGAGGAGTCTCGAAATGGTCGAGACATAAAGATTGATATATTGGATGATGCTATTCGGACACCGGATGAGGTCCGGGGTCACCGGATAAATATCGGAGTGCCAGGGGTTATCGGAAACCCCGGGGGCAACTAATGGGCCAACATGGGCCTTGTGAGGGAGAGAGGAGAGGGCCCTACGGCTGCCCCCCCCCCCCCACTTGAGGAGTCCGAATTGGACTAGGAGGAGGCGGCGGCCCCTCCCTTTCCTTCTCCCTCTCCCCCTCTCCTTCCTTCCCCCTCTGTTCCCTTGTTGGAAACCTACTAGGAATAGGATTCCTATTCCTCGTAGGAATCCTAATTGGGAGCGCGCCCCATGAGGGCCGGCCGGCCTCCCCCCTTGCTCCTTTATATACGGGGGCAGGGGGCACCCTAGAACACACAAGTTGATTGTTTAGCCGTGTGCGGTGCCCCCTCCACAGGTTTCCACCTCGGTCATATCGTTGTAGAGCTTAGGTGAAGCCTTGCGTCGGTAACTTCATCATCACCGGCATCACGCCGTCGTGCTGACGAAGCTCTCCCTCAACACTCAGCTGGATATAGTGTTCATGGGACGTCACCGAGCTGAACGTGTGCAGATCGGAGGTGTTGTACCTTCGGTGCTAGGATCGGTCGGATCGTGAAGACGAACGACTACATCAACCGCGTTGTCATAACGCTTCCGCTTACGGTCTACAAGGGTGCGTGGACAACACTCTCCCCTCTTGTTGCTATGCATCACCTAGATGGATCTTGCGTGTGCGTAGGAATTTTTTGAAATTATTGTGTTCCTCAACAGCAGCATCCGAGCCAGGTCTATGCATAGATGTTATATGCACAAGTAGAACACAAAGGAGTTGTGGGCATGGGTATATACATATTGCTTACCGTCACTAGTTGATTCTTGATTCAGCGGTATTGTTGGATGAAGCGGCTCAGACCGACATTACGCTTACGCGAGACCGGTTCTACCGACGTGCTTTGCACACAGGTGGCTGGTGGGTGTCGGTTTCTCTACTTTAGTTGAATTGGATTCAATGAATATGGTTCTTTCTGAAGATCAAAGAGCAATCACTATACCGCGTTGTGGTTTTTGATGCATAGGTAAGAACGGTTCTTGCTCAGCCCGTAGCAGCCACGTAAAACTTGCAACAACAAAGTAGAGGACGTCTAACTTGTTTTTGCAGGGCACGTTGTGATGTGATATGGTCAAGACATGACGCTAAATTTTATTGTATGAGATGATCATGTTTTCTAACAGAGTTATCGGCAACTGGCAGGAGCCATATGGTTGTCGCTTTATTGTATGAAATGCAATCACCTTTTTTAATTTATCACTAAGCGGTAGCGATAGTCGTAGAAGCAATAGTTGGCGAGACGACAACGATGCTATGATAGAGACCAAGGTGTCAAGCCAGTGACGATGGTGATCATGACGATGCTTTGGAGATAGAGATCAAAGACACAAGATGATGATGGACATATCATATCACTTATATTGATTGCATGTGATGTTTATCCTTTATGCATCTTATTTTTCTAAGTTTGGCGGTAGCATTATAAGATGATCTCTCACTAAATTTCAAGGTATAAGTGTTCTCCCTGAGTATGCACCGTTGCTACAGTTCGTCGTGCCGAGACACCACGTGATGATCAGGTGTGATAAGCTCTACGTTCACATACAACGGGTGTAAGCCAGTTTTGCACACGCGGAATACTCGGCTTAAACTTGACGAGCCTAGCATATGCAGATATGGCCTCGGAACACTAAGACTGAAATGTCGAGCGTGAATCATATAGTAGATATGATCAACATATTGATGTTCACCATTGAAAACTACTGCATCTCACGTGATGATCGGACATGGTTTAGTTGATATGGATCACGTGATCACTTAGATGATTAGAGGGATGTCTATCTAAGTGGGAGTTCTTAAGTAATTTGATAAATTGAACTTTAATTTATCATGAACTTAGTCCTGATAGTATTTGCATATCTATGTTTTAGATTAAGTGCTCGCGTATAGATTCCCCGTTTTATTTATGATATGTTCCTAGAGAAAACTATGTTGAAAGATGTTAGTAGCAATGATGCGGACTAGCTCTGTGATCTGAGGATTATCCTCATTGTTGCATAGAAGAATTATGTCCATGATGCACTGCTAGGTGACGGGCCTATTGCAGGAGCAGATACAGACGTTATGAACATTTGGCAAGCTCGGTATGATGACTACTTGATAGTTTAGTGCGCCATGCTTTATAGCTTAGAACCTGGACTTCAAAAACGTTTTGAACGCCACCACATATAAGATGTTCCAAGAGCTGAAATTGGTATTTCAGACTCATGCCCGAGTCGAGAGGTATGAGACCTCTGACAAGTATTTTGCCTACAAGATGGAGGAGAATAGCTCAACTAGTGAGCATGTGCTCAGAATGTCTGAGTACTACAATCGCTTGAATCGAGTGGGAGTTAATCTTCCAGATAAGAAAGTGATTGACAGAGTTCTCTAGTCACTATCACCAAGTTACTAGAACTTCGTGATGAACTATAATATGTAAGGGATGACGAAAATAATTCCCGAGCTCTTCGTGATGCTGAAATCAGCGAAGATAGAAATCAAGAAAAGCATCAAGTGTTGATGGTTGACAAGACCACTAGTTTCAAGTAAAAGGGCAAGGGAAAGAAAGGGAACTCCAAGAAGAATGGCAAGCAAGTTGTCACTCCCATGAAGAAGCCCAAAGCTAGACCCAAGCCTGAAACTGAGTGCTTCTACTGCAAAGCAAATGGTCACTGGAAGTGGAACTGCCCTAGATACTTGGCGGATAAGAAGGATGGCAAAGTGAACAAAGGTATACTTGATACACATGTTATTGATGTGCACTTTACTAGTGTTTATAGCAACCCGTCAGTATTTGATATTGGTTCAGTTGCTAAGAGTAGTAACTTGAAATGGGAGTTGCAAAATAAATAGAGACTAGTTAAGGGCGAGGTGATGATGTGAGTTGGAAGTGATTCCAAGGTTGATAAGATCACCATCGCACACTCCCTTTACCTTCGGGATTAGTGTTGAATCTGAAATAAATGTTATTTGGTGTTTGCGTTGACCATCAATATGATTGGATCATGTTTATTGCAATACAGTTATTCATTTAAGTCAAAGAATAATTGTTGTTCTATTTACATGAATAAAACCTTCAATGGTCATACACTCAATATAAATGGTTTATTGAATCTCGATCGTAGTGACACACATATTCATAATATTGAAGCCAAAATATGCAAAGTTAATGATGATAATGCAACTTATATGTGGCACTGCCATTTAGGTCATATTGGTGTAAAGTGCATGAAGAAACTCCATGCTGATGGACTTTTGGAATCACTTGATTATGAATCACTTGATGCTTGCGAACCATGCCTCATGGGCAAGATGACTAAGACTCCGTTCTCCGGAACAATGGAGCGAGCAACTGACTTATTGGAAATAATACATACTAATGTATGCGGTCCGATGAGTGTTGAGGCTCGCGGCGGGTATCGTTATTTTCTGACCTTCGCAGATGATTTGAGTAGATATTGGTATATCTACTTGATGGAACATAAGTCTGAAACATTTGAAAAGTTCAAAGAATTTCAGAGTGAAGTGGAAAATCATCGTAACAAGAAAATTAAGTTTCTATGATTTGATCGTGGAGGAGAATATTTGAGTTACGAGTTTGGTCTTCATTTGAAACAATGCGGAATAGTTTCGCAACTCACGCCACCTGGAACAGCACAGCGTAATGGTGTGTCCGAACATCATAACCACACTTTATTAGATGTGGTGCGATCTATGATGTCTCTTACTGATTTACCGCTATCATTTTGGGGTTATGCTTTAGAGACGGCTGCATTCACGTTAAATGGGGCACCGTTAAAATCCGTTGAGACGACACCTTATGAACTATGGTTTGGCAAGAAACCCAAGTTGTCGTTTCTTAAAGTTTGGGTACGCGATGCTTATGTGAAAAAACTTCAACCTGATAAGCTCGAACCCAAATCGGAGAAATGTGTCTTCATAGGATACCCAAAGGAGACTGTTGGGTACACCTTCTATCACAGATCCGAAGGCAAAATATTTTTTTGCTAAGAATGGGTCCTTTCTAGAGGAGGAATTTCTCTCAAAAGAAGTGAGTGGGAGGAAAGTAAAACATGGCGAGGTAATTGTACCTATTCCCCTATTGGAAAGTAGTTCATCATAGAAATCAGTTCCAGTAATTCCTACACCAGTAAGTGAGGAAGCTAATGATGATGATCATGAAACTTCTGATCAAGTTACTACCAAATCTCGTAGGTCAACCAGAGTAAGATCTGCACCAGAGTGGTACGGTAATCATGTTCTGGAGGTCATGTTACTTGACCATGACGAACCTACGAACTATGAGGAAGCGATGATGAGCCCAGATTCTGCAAAATGGCTTGAGGCCATGAAATCTGAGATGGGATCCATGTATGAGAACAAAGTGTGGACTTTGGTTGACTTGCCCAATGAGCGGCAAGCCATTGAGAATAAATGGATCTTCAAGAGGAAGACAGACGCTGATAGTAGTATTACTATATACAAAGCTCGAATTGTTGCAAAAGGTTTTCGACAAGTCCAAGATGTTGACTACAATGAGATTTTCTCACTCGTAGTGATGCTTAAGTCTGTCCGAATCATGTTAGCAATTGCCACATTTTATGAAATTTGGCAAATGGATGTCAAAACTGCATTCCTTAATGGATTTCTTAAAGAAGAGTTGTATATGATGCAACAAGAAGGTTTTGTCAATCCTAAAGGTGCTAACAAAGTGTGCAAGCTCCAGCGATCCATCTATGGACTGGTGCAAGCATCTCGTAGTTGGAATATATGCTTTGACAAAGTGATCAAAGCATATGGTTTTATACAGACTTGCGGTGAAGCCTGTATTTACAACAAAGTGAGTGGGAGCACTACAGCCTTTCTGATAAGTATATGTGAATGACATATTGTTGATCAGAAATAATGTATAATTTTTTGGAAAACATAAAGGAGTGTTTGAAAGGAGTTTTTCAAAGAAAGACCTCAGTGAAGCTACTTACATATTGAGCATCGAGATCTATAGAGATAGATCAAGAAGCTTGATATATTTTTCGATGAGTACACACCTTGACAAGATTTTGAAGTAGTTCAAAATGGAACAGTCAAAGAAGGAGTTCTTGCCTGTGTTGCAAGGTGTGAACTTGAGTAAAGACTCAAAACCCGACCACGGCAGAAAATAAAAAGAGAATGAAAAGTCATTCCCTATGCCTCATCCATAGGTTCTATGAAGTATGCTATGTTGTGTACCAGACCTATTGTGTACCTCACCAGTAGTTTGGCAAGAGGGTACTGTTGGCGAACGTAGTAATTTCAAAAAAATTCCTACGCACACGCAAGATCCAACTAGGTGATGCATAGCAACGAGAGGGGATAGTGTTGTCCACGTACCCTCGTAGAGCGTAAGCGGAAGCGTTATGACAACGCGATTGATGTAGTCGTACGTCTTCACGATCCGACCGATCCTAGTACCGAAGATACGACACCTCCGCGATCTGCACACATTCAGCTCGTTAACGTCCCATGAACTCTAGATCCAGCTGAGGTCGAGGGAGAGTTGCGTCAGCATGACGGCGTGATGATGGTGATGATGAAGCTACCGGCACAGGGCTACGTCTAAGCACTGCAACGATATGACCGAGGTGGAAATCTGTGGAGGGGGCACCGCACACGGCTAAACAATCAACTTGTGTGTCTATGGGGTGCCCCCTTCCCCCGTCTATAAAGGACTGGAGGAGGGGAGGGTCGTCCCTCTCTATGGCGTGCCCAAGGGGGGTTTCTACTCCTAGTTGGAGTAGGTCCCCCCCTTTCCCTAGTTGGAGTAGGAGAAGAAGGAAGGGGAGGAGAGGGAGAAGGAAAGAGGGGGGCGCCGCCCCCTCCCTAGTCCAATTCGGACCAGCCCATCGGGGGGCGCGGCCACCCCTTGAGGCCCTTCTCTCCTTTCCTGTATGGCTCATTAAGGCCCACTAGTTCCTCCGGCGAATCCCCCTAACTCTCCAGTACTCCGAAAAATACCCGAATCACTCGGAACCTTTCCGATGTCCGAATATAGCCTTCCAATATATCGATCTTTAGGTCTCGACAATTTCGAGATTCCTCGTCATGTCCGTGATCTCATCCGAGACTCCGAACAACCTTTGGTACATCAAATCACATAAGTCATAATACAAATCGCCATCGAATGTTAAGCGTACGGACCCTACGGGTTCGAGAACTATGTACACATGACCGAGACATATCTCTGGTCAATAACCAATAGCGGAACCTGGATGCTCATATTGGCTCCTATATATTCTACGAAGATCTTTATTGGTCAAACCGCATAACAACATATGTTGTTCCCTTTGTCATGGGTATGTTACTTGCCCAAGATTCGATCATCGGTATCCTCATACCTAGTTCAATCTCGTTACCGGCAAGTCTCTTTACTCGTTCCGTAATGCATCATCCCACAACTAACTCATTAGTCACATTGCTTGCAAGGCTTATAGTGATGTGCATTACCGAGAGGGCCCAGAGATACCTCTCCGACAATCGGACTGACAAATCCTAATCTCGATCTATGCCAACTCAACAAACACCATCGGAGACACCTGTAGAGCATCTTTATAGTCACCCAGTTATGGTGTGACGTTTGATAGCACACTAAGTGTTCCTCCAGTATTCGGGAGTTGCATAATCTCATAGTCATAGGAACATGTATAAGTTATGGAGAAAGCAATAGCAATAAACTAAACGATCATAGCGCTAAGCTAACGGATGGGTCTAGTCCATCACATAATTCTCTAATGATGTGATCCCGTTCATCAAATGACAACACATGTCCATGGCTATGATGTGATTAACGAGCTACTCAAGTAGAGGCATACTAGGGACACTCTGTTTGTCTATGTATTCACACATGTACTAAGTTTCCGGTTAATACAATTCTAGCATGAATAATAAAAATTTATCATGATATATAAGGAAATAAATAATAACTTTATTATTGCCTCTAGGGCATATTTCCTTCAGTCTCCCACTTGCACTAGAGTCAATAATCTAGTTCACATCGTCATGTGATTTAACACCAATAGTTCATATCTTTATGTGATTAGTTCACATCTCCATGTGACTAATACCCAAAGGGTTTACTAGAGTCAATAATCTAGTTCACATCGCTATGTGACTAACACCCAAAGAGTGATCATGTTTTGCTTGTGAGAGAAGTTTAGTCTACGGGTCTGCAAATTTCTATATCTACAATACTCTGCACGGAGCTACTCTAGCTAATTGCTCCCACTTTCAATATGTATCTGGATCGAGACTTAGAGTCATCTAGATCGGTGTCAAAAGCTTGCATCGACGTAACTCTTTACGACGAACTCTTTTATCACCTCCATAACCGAGAAATATTTCCTTAGTCCTCTAAGGATAATTTTGACCGATGTCTTGTGATCTACTCCTAGATCACTATTGTACTCCCTTGCCAAAATCATGCTAAGGTATACAATAGGTCTGGTACACAGCATAGCATACTTTATAGAACCTATGACTGAGGCATACGGAATGACTTTTTCATTCTCTTTCTATTTTCTTCCATGGTCGGGTTTTGAGTCTTTACTCAACTTGACACCTTGCAACATAGTCAAGAACTCCTTCTTTGACTGTTCCATTTTGAACTACTTAGAAAACTTGTCAAGGTATGTAATCATTGAAAAATTTATCAAGCGTCTTGATCTATCTCTATAGATCTTGATGCCCACTATGTAAGCAGCTTTACAGAGGTCTTTCATTGAAAAATTCTTATTCAAGTATCCTTTTATGCTATCCAGAAATTTAGTATCATTTCCGATCAACAATATGTCATCCACATATAATATCAGAAATGCTACAGAGATCCCACTCACTTTCTTGTAAATACAAGCTTCTCCAAAACTCTGTATAAAACTATATGCTCTGATCAACTCATCAAAACGCATATTCCAACTCCGAGATGCTTGCACCAGTCCATAGATGGATCGCTGGAGCTTGCACACTTTGTTAGCATCTTTAGGATTGAGAAAACCTTATGGTTGCATCATATACAACCTTTTTTTTAGTAAATTCACTAAGGAATATACTTTTGATATCCATTTGCCAGATTTCGTAAAATGCGGCAACTACTAACATGATTCGGACAGACTTTTAAGCATCGATACAAGTGAGAAAATCTCATCGTAGTCAACACCTTGAACTTGTCGAAAACCTTTTGCGACTATTCAAGCTTTGTAGATAGTATCACTACTATCAGTGTATGTCTTCCTCTTGAAGATCCATTTATTCTCAATGGCTCGCCGATCATCGGGCAAGTCAATCAAAATCCATACTTTGTTCTTTACACATGGATCCTGAGGGAGTCCTAGATTTGGGGGTCTCCGGACAGCCGGACTACATCCTTTGGCCGGACTGTTGGACTATGAAGATACAAGAGTGAAGACTTTGTCCCGTGTCTGTCGGATTTCGGGTTCCGGCAGACCCTTAAGGTTCGAACACTGGGGTGCGCGCGGAAATCTCAGCTTCAACCTCTCCATCTCGATGGGATCTAATACTACTAAAAGAGCTGCACGAAAGACACAAGATTTATACTGGTTCGGGCCACCGATGTGGTGTAATACCCTACTCCAGTGTGTGGTGGATGGATTGCCTCCTGGGGCTGGTGTGGATGAACAATACAAGGAAGAACAGCCCCGCGAGGGTCTGTTCTTGGCTGTGGTGATGAACTGCTATGAAGAGTTCAGTCACCCTCTCTCTCTCTCTCAGATCCCGGACCGAACAACCAGGAATCGAACCCCTTGCCATGTGGGTGGCTAGTCCTATTTATAGAGGCCCTGGTCCTCTCCCCAAATATTGAGCGGGAAGGGATCCAACAATGGCGGGCTAATTTGAAGGGGGATAGCGAGTACATCTATCCTGACAAAAGCAGTCTTCGCCTGCCAAAGGCTCTGGTGATGACGCCGCGCTAGGCTCCATGGTGACCTCCATCTCGTAGTCCTCCTGGTCTTGGTCTCATTGCACCGAAGTGGCAACCTTTGCCTGATGCCTTGGTACTCCGCTGATACGCTTGCCCCCTTTGCACGAAAGAGGAAAGAGGGACGCTGCGCGCGCTGGCACCCGCCTGGTGCCCCGTGTCGTCATGGCTTGCGTCATGGGCACCTCGCGAGGTACCCCGCCTTGAACTCTCCGCCTCCTCGCGAGCCAGCCTGACGAGGCTGTGCCCGAGGATGCGCCGTGTCGTCCGCCTCGCGAGGCTTGGCCCCTCGCAAGGGTCTTGAGCCTCGTGTTGATGAAGATGGGCCACACTGGGCCCCCACTTGAGCCACGCCACAGGCCGCAGGCAGGAAAGTCTGGGGACCCCCGTTCCCAGAACGCCGACAGTAGCCCCGGGGCCCAAGGCGCGCATGGACTTGGCCGTGCCGAGAGGCGAAAGGGCAAGGGCGAAGCGCCGCGGGCCCTAACAGCCTGCGGCCTTGGACGCCGCGTGGTGGTTGATTGGACGTGGGCGGCACCGTTCCCCCACGCTTCCTTATTGGGCGCCCTGCTAGGCGGACTGGTAGTTGTACACAGCCGTCCCCTTTCCTGTTGCTCGGGTGTCCTCTGTTCTTCCTTCTTTCGAGCGCCTCCCCCTGCGTTCAATCCAATCTCGAATCCCCCCCTCCTTCCCATCGCCATGGCTCCGACAGGGAAGGAGAGAGCAGAGAAACCCATGCCTTCGTCTTATGCGCCGCCAACGGTGGCCCCCCTCGTCGGCCGGTCGACTGTGCTCAACCAAGAGTGCCTGGGCAGGGACAGCTTGGCCCTGGCCACCGTCTTCAACGAGTGCGGAAGGATGACTGCCTGGCCCGCGTCCCACTTCTCCATTGACAGGACAGCCACTGAGGTCCCATGTTTTACCGATGTCTTGTGGGTGGGTCTGGTTCCCCTTTCTGTGATTTCTTCAATGCCGTGCTTTCGCATTATCAGATCCACTTAATGCATCTAAGTCCTGAGTCCATCACCCTCCTTTCGATCTTTGCCTTCGTTTGCGAAGCCATGGTGGGCATCCCTCCTTCGGTCGCCCTGCTACGCCACTTCTTCTCGCTGTGTCTTGTCGATCCTTCCCAGCGCTGGGCATGCGCGAGCTTTGCTGCCGAGCCTGTGTCCGAGGCATCTGGAATTGACTTCCAACTCCCCCAGCCCGCGGCCGGGTTCCGCGAGCGATGGTTGTATGTGGACGCAGGGGTGCCCAGCCCCCTGCTATCGGAGCCGACCTCGCCTGCCGTCCCCAATTCGGGTTGGGGCCAGGAGACGCTGAAGAGCCCTCTGCTTGTCTTCGTCTGGCCCCGCTTCGCGCTCCTGAGGAAACTCGGCGTGACAGCGCCCAAAGTGGTGAAGGAGTTTCTGTTGTGCCGTGTCGCTCCCCTGCAGCGGCACTCTCGCCGAATGTGGGCCTTCCGGGGGCGCGAGGACGACATGAGGCTCCAGGAAGAAGACCTAGCTCCCGCGGCGCTTAAGTCAACCCTCCTGACTTTGGCTGGGGACCCCAATCCTGGCAACATCCGGCAAGGCGGGGCCTTGCTATATCTCTGTCAGAGCAAGGCTGATTTCGTGCAGCAGATGCCCGCCTTCGATGAGTGGGGGCTGCGCCCCGCCGGTCTCCAAGGGCCTCGCGAGAACCCTGTAGTGGTGACTCCCCTCCCAATCGGCCAAGGCGACTCCTCCTCAAGTGGCAGAGAAGGGAGACAGGAGGCGCCTGAGGCCGAGGAGGCTCCGGAGGAGGGGGTAGTGTTGTGCGCCGCTCGTGAGGGGACGGCTCCGGAGGAGGGTGCGGCGCCCGAGGCTTCTCGCGTGGGGGCAGCTCCTGAGGAGGGTGCGGAGCACGAGGCTGCTCACGCGGGGGCAGCTCCGGAGGAGGGTGCAGCGCCCAATGCCGCTCGTGAGGAGACAGCTCCTAAGGCCCGTACTGCTGCGGCTGAAGGTGGTAGGCAGCCGCTCCTAGCGCCCGAGGCTGGGGCCTTGGAGGCCCTGGTCCTGGCTTCTGACGAGGTGATTGGTGGCGTGCGCCAGGAGGGCACTCCCGACGCGGGCCGTCCTGGTGCCTCGTCCTCGCGGCAGGTTGATCCTTGCGCTCTTCTCTTGGGCCGCTTCCGCATGGACTTCGAGGCCCTTCGGAGGAAGAGCGAGGCTCTGGGTGTTGACTCCCCTTGTCGCGTGCTGAAGCGCAGGAAGTACTTCACCACTGACGAGTAAGTCTTTTTCCTCTCTGACTCCCAATCCTCTTGTTGCTTTCGTTGATTCTTGCTCCGCAGGCCCCTTCCAACTGAGATCGCAGGAGTCGCCAAGGCACCACCTCCCTTGACTTCGCCTCCTCCGCCATCCTCAAGTGCTCCGAGCAGCTCCGCCCTTGCGGTGAGGGCGTCTGATGGGGCGGATCGTCCCGAGGTGCGCCGTGGCCCTTCATTCCCCGCGCTTCTCCTTCGCGGGCCTTCTTGGGGGATAGCCAGTCTGTCGGATACCTCCCGTCTGGCCTTGGGCTGCGACTGGTTGAGGCGCCACCTACGCCCCTCATCTAGAGGCGGGCTGGCCCTTGGTCGGGCTTCTGATGTGGCGCGTCCGGCCGTTGCGAGGTCGCCAGCCCCCAGCCCCCTGCCTGGAGGGGGAACGATGACCCGCAGCCCCCGGCGCCTACTTGGGGTGGATGATGACGTGGAAGATGTGCTCGAGCACGCTCGGGAGCGCCGCTCTCGCCGCCAAGGGTTCCTTCGACGAGCGGCCGAGGCGATGGACCTGCTTGGGGAAGAGCTTGCCGTTGAAGATGCTCGCCTGGAGGCCGAGGGCCTGCACCTAGCTGCAGGGAGGCGTGAGCTGGAGGCCGCCGTCGCCCTTGCACGCCGCCAACGCGACCTTGATGATGAAGAAGCGAAGGCGTCGCTGGAGGCCTCCCGAGTGGCCCGCTCCCAGGCCATCGAGGAGGCCCGGAGAGCTGGCGGATGGCGAGAGGCGGCGGAGGAGCGAGCTCGCGAGCTCCTGGCCCGATGCCACTCGTTGGAGGAGCAAGCGGAGCTGCGCGAGGCAGCCCTCGCGTCGATGGAGGTGGCCTCCGGTGACCCGGCTGAGCTTCAGAAGCGCGAGGAAGCGTTGGTGCTGGAGGCCGCCAAACGCTCCCGTGAGTACGAGAGGCTGGAGACGAGGGAGCGCCTAGTGACGCAGGAGGAGGACGACATCGCTGCGTGGGAGGCGCGTGTCCTGGAGGAGGTTTGTCGTCGGGTCGCGAGGGCGCGCCAAGGCCTCGAGCGTGAGTTCGAGGGGAAGCTGGGGATGATCCGGGCCGAAGCCGAAGGCAGAACCGCAGCCCTGAGGACCCAACGGGACGAGGCTATGCGGCTGGCCGACGCCTCCCGGGCCGCCCTTGAGGCAGCGTAGAAAGAGCTGGCCGCCTCTCAAGCCGAGGTGCTCCGCCTTCGCCAACGGATGGAAGAGGCCGAGGCCGTCGAGCACCAGAACGCCGACGAAATACGCCAGTGGCGGCTCCTGGAGCACGCGCATGGCCCAATGTTCACCACGCTCAGGGAGAGGGCCAACTCGGCCTTGGGCAACATCTGCGAGGCGTCCGTCGGTGAGCCACACACGATCAACTATGCCGGTAACCTGCAGTTCTTCACCGCCGTGGTGGCGCAGCTGGAGGCGCGGTCGGTTAGGGCCGACAGGTTGGTGGAGGAGAGGAGCCGCGCCTTGCTCAAGCGCGCCTTCTCCCGTGTCTTCAGCCATCTTCAGAACATGAATCCCCGCTTCGACTTCGACGCCGTCATCGCCCTAGTCCCACAGGCCGTCCGGGACGACCTGTCACGCTGGGTGGAGGATAACGTGGACGCCCTCGTCAGGGCCTTCGCTTCGGACGACAGCGACGTGGTCGTGGGTGCTGAGGAGGATGGCGCGGCGAGCGGCCCTGACGCTGCCGGCAGCGACGCGGGCGTTGATGGCGAGCTCGGCGACTCTGGCGAGGGCTCAGGAGGTGCTTCCGGGGACGCATTGGGGGATTGGTCCGACTGAGAGCGTATCGCTCCTGTCTTTTTCACTTTGCATGAATAGAACTCAGGCTTTTGACCTGGTGGTGTGTGAGAGCATTTTAGGAGGGGAAGCCCCTCATGTAAAAACCTGTGTCTATCATATCAGTAGTAACCGAATTGCGCTTGCGCCCCGACGGTGGGCTGGTTTACCTTTGCCCCATGCTGGTTCCGAGGCAGCCTGCAGGAGGGCGCGACGCCTTGGGCGCTTTCTAGCTCGGTCCTCAGGATGTGAGGTTGTCGATGATGAGAAACTCCTCATGCGTTGGCCTTCTCCACGGGCCCTGGGCCTTCCCCCGAACGCGATGACTTCACAAGCACTCGCCTTGCTTCGCAAGCTCCAGTCCTTTCCCTCGAGCGCGAGAGCTTCACAGGCACTCGCCTTGCTTCACAGGCTCTGGGCCTTTTCCTCGAGCGCGAGAGCTTCACAGGCACTCGCCTTGCTTCACAGGCTCTGGGCCTTTTCCTTGAGCGCGAGAGCTTCACAGGCACTTGCCTTGCTTCACAGGCTCTGGGCCTTTTCCTCGAGCGCGAGAGTTTCACAGGCACTCGCCTTGCTTCACAGGCTCTGGGACTTTTCCTCGAGCGCGAGAGCTTCACAGGCACTCACCTTGCTTCACAGGCTCTGGGCCTTTTCCTCGAGCGCGAGAGCTTCACAGGCACTCACCTTGCTTCCCAGGCTTTGGGCCTTTTCCTCGAGCGCGAGAGCTTCACAGGCACTCGCCTTGCTTCACAGGCTCTAGGCCTTTTCCTTGAGCGCGAGAGCTTCACAGGCACTCGCCTTGCTTCACAGGCTATGGGCCTTTTCCTCGAGCGCGATAGCTTCACAGGCACTCGCCTTGCTTCACAGGCTCTGGGCCTTTTCCTCGAGCGCGAGAGCTTCACATGCACTTGCCTTGCTTCACAGGCTCTGGGCCTTTTCCTCGAGCGCGAGAGCTTCACAGGCACTCGCCTTGCTTCACAGGCTCTGGGCCTTTTCCGGATAGGACGACCTCCGCAGGCACCCAAAAAATCCTCCCGAGGGGGAGCAACAGCGGCAGCCTGGGCTGCGCACTAGCCTGGCCTGACCCGGCTCGCGAGGGGCTCGCGAGGGGAGGCAGCTGTGACAAAGCGGCAACCAGAACGTGAGAACAGCTCGAACGAGAACAAGCACCCCTCCCCCAAACACACGCAAATCTCAAATTCGAATCCAACTTAAATCCAGTGAGAGAAAAGCTACAACCAAAGGGAAGGGCAACAAAAGGCAGACAAAAGGCCGCGTCCGGCACCTAATCTAGTCTTGGACGTCTTCTCACCAGCGCGGAGCTAAGTGCTGTCCACTGGGCGTGGGAGGGAGCCCCAGGGCCTGAGGCCGGCACCCCTGAGACTCCGGGGCGTGTACAGCCCCACTCATTATTACGTGAGAGAGTCAGGGGGCGGCGAGCTTCACAGGCACTGGGCCTTCTTCACAGGTACTGGCCTTGCTTCATATCGCGAGACG
The DNA here is from genome assembly GCA_034509565.1 of Triticum monococcum. NCBI lineage: Eukaryota > Viridiplantae > Streptophyta > Magnoliopsida > Poales > Poaceae > Triticum > Triticum monococcum. The sequence goes on from CM067846.1 coordinate 492,689,205, forward strand.
AGGGCCCCGCCTTGCGCCACACTCTAGTGCCATCAGCAACGACCGGAACCTAGGACGCCGCCCGATGGGGTAGAGCGGTCGCCAGCGGTTCCCCCGACGACCACGGGTCCTCTGCCAGGGGCAGGCCCTGAGGCACCTCCCCAGCAGAGGGCCTACTTCCTGAGAACGCCTTGCTCCGAACGCCGCGGTGGTGATGTCGGATCCCGGCCCCTCCCCTGCAGCCCCCTACACCCTCCTCCCGAGGGGTGAGGGACTGTAGGAGCGGGGCAGCCGCTCGCCGCGGCAACCTGCACCTCCTGCGATCCACGGTTAGCATATACCTGCCCCTGAAGAGTTAGCGGCGCCCGGTGATTGCTGCCTCCAGCGTGGCCAGCGGGCTCATCCTGGAGCGCCTGGAAGGGCTCAGCCTCCATCACCTCGTCCCCCCAGCTGGGGCCGAGGAGTGAGCCCTGCCCGTCCTCGTGAGGGTGTCCTTGGTCCATCATGAGGGGCACGTACTCTTCCGTCGCCGCCATCCCGTATGCCATGCCGTGGCGCCCCGCCTGCCATGCGGCCCCACCTGTCATGCCTGCCATTGGGTGGGGATGCGGCCGCCCTCCGGGGCCGCGGGTCGCATCGAGTCCTTCTCCTTCGCAGGCCGGGGGCGGGGGCAGCACCGCCACCGGTCTGGTGCTGACAGCTTCACTGGCGTCGGTGTAGCCTTGAAGCCCGCGGGCGCGTGCGGAGCCCCCGTGCGGGTCGCTCCGGGCTTGAGATGGGAGCTGGGTGGAGAAGGGGTGAGCCCCCGAGGCGGCGAAGCCCAGGAGTTCCGCCACTCGCTCTAGCAGTACGTCGTGGCCGCCCTCCAGCAACCTGCACCGCAGCAGCTCTCGGGCCACCATGAGCGCGGCCCTCGAATTCGCCTGCTCCCGGCGGGTGTATGGTGTCGTTGTCGCAGCGTGATTGGAGGCCCTTGCTGCCGACGGAGCCTGCCGCGGCGTAAGAGTTGCCGAAGTCTGTCCGCGTCACCCGTGGCCCGCAGCGCCCTGCGGACCGCGAGCTGCCTGGGGCGCGGGGTCGCCCGAGGAGAGCGGTTCCGCGCGTTTGGGCCATGCAGCCCACGGGTCGGGGTTGACCTCCTGGGCACCGGGCATGGCGATGAAGACGCGATGGGGCACAGAGCGGTGGAAGACGAATTCCGGCGCACCCCTACCTGGCGCGCCAAATGTCGGATTTCGGGTTCCGGCAGACCCTTAAGGTTCGAACACTCGGGTGCGCGTGGAAATCTCACCTTCAACCTCTCCGTCTCGATGGGATCTAATACTACTAAAAGAGCTGCACGAAAGACACAAGATTTATACTGGTTCGGGCCACCGATGTGGTGTAATACCCTACTCCAGTGTGTGGTGGATGGATTGCCTCCTGGGGCTGGTGTGGATGAACAATACAAGGAAGAACAGCCTCGCGAGGGTCTGTTCTTGGCTGTGGAGATGAACTGCTATGAAGAGTTCAGTCACCCTCTCTCTCTCTCTCTCAGATCCCGGACCGAACAACCAGGAATCGAACCCCTTGCCATGTGGGTGGCTAGTCCTATTTATAGAGGCCCTGGTCCTCTCCCCAAATATTGAGCGGGAAGAGATCCAACAATGGCGGGCTAATTTGAAGGGGGACAGCGAGTACATCTATCCTGACAAAAGCAGTCTTCGCCTGCCAAAGGCTCTGGTGATGACGCCGCGCTGGGCTCCATGGTGACCTCCGTCTCGTAGTCCTCTTGGTCTTGGTCTCGTTGCACCGAAGTGGCAACCTGTAAGTGCATCTAGTGCCACCCCTAGTTGGTTTTGGAGTATTGACGACAAACCTAGTTGAGGGACCAATGTGTTTGTGAGAATTGCAGGATAACACAGGTAGAAGTCCCTCATTGATTCGGTTTAGTTACCAGAGATGACCCTAAAAATGTACGAAGACATTGAAGACAATGGTGGTTCATGAAGACATTCATGTCGAAGACAATGACATATGAAGACTCCCCATGAAGCCTTTGGAACTCGAAGACTTAGATCCTTCGTAGTTTTACTTTATTCATGTTGTGTCATAGGAACCACCGTACTGTTAAGTGGGGTCCAAGAGAACCAGTCAGGATGACTGAAGTGATGCCTAATTCAAATCCTATGTCTTCGAGTGAAGACAATGAGAGAAAATCTTGTCCAGAGTCAGACAAGTCAGCTTTACTTGCAGCCCAAGTAAAGTTGCCGTGAGAGTTCAAAATCCGACCGTTAGTACACGTGTCAGTTCCTTAGTGACCCAGGGTCATTTCGGACAAATCAGGTTAGGGTTGCCAAGCGGCTATAAATAGTCCACCCCTACAACCATAAACAGTTGGCTGCTCAGATTTCAGTGCACGGCTTTTGTCGTTTGAGAGCAACCCACCTCGAAGCCTTTGAGAGAAAATCCTTAGTGAGGAGAAAAGCCCTAACCACCCAGAGCCAGAGTAATTGGGCATCACTTAAGTCTTCTTGTCTGAGTGATCTGAAGACTTATTACACTTGAGGACTGTGCATCCTCCAGACGGTTAGGCGTCGCGTTCTGAGCATCCAAGAGGAATTGTGGATTGCTGGTGAATGAAGTCTGTGAAGGTTTGGGAGTCTACCTTGAAGACTTATCAGAGTGATTGGGCGGGGTCTATGTGACCTTAGCTCAAGGAGAAAACGGTGAGGACTGGGTGTCCTGAGCTACGTGTTCAGGACTGGGTGTCCGGGACTGTGTGTCCTTTGGTTTAAATACCTAGCCGCTCCAACCAGACGTACAGTTGTCACAGCAACTGGAACTGGTCCAACATATCATTGTCTTCAACGTGTCACTGGTTTCATCTTCACCTCCCTTTACTTACCAGTACACATTGTGAAGCTATTGCATGCTTGCTTTATCTTCTGTCTTCACAACTTGACTGTATGATCTGTTTGGCTTCATAACTTCTTCCAACCTGATCCTCATTACACTGAAGCTATTTGTCACTGTGCTTTCACTATATTGTATACTTGACCATGGCTTGCGTTGTGTAATCTAACTTCCGCTGCATAGTGATAGGCTTGTTCACTCTGTTTGTCTTCATAACTTCCACGTTTTGAAGACTTTCATAAAAATCGCCTATTCACCCCCCCTAGCCGATATAACGCACTTTCAATTGGTATCAGAGCAAGGTGCTCCCTTGTTCTGTGTGATTCAGTTTAACCACCTGGAGTTTTAGCTATGTCGACTGCAGGGATAATTAAAGTCTCCGCTGCGTGCCCCGTCTTCGATGGAACTGAATATCCCTACTGGAAGAATAAGATGCGCATGCATCTTGAAGCCATTGACGTCGACCTATGGTATGTCGTCGAAAACGGCGTTCCCAAGGCTGGAGAAGGTGTCACTGCGGCTGATGTCAAGAAGTTCACTCAACTGGACTCCACTGCCAAGAATATTATCTGTGGTCATCTGACCAAGGGACAGTACGGCCGTGTGAGTGCCTTGAAGACATCCAAGCTGGTTTGGGACTGGCTCTCCAAGGTCAATGAAGGCATCTCAACCCAGAGAGATCAGAGAATCAGTGTTCTTCGCAATCTCTTCAACCGCTTCAAGCGAAATGACAATGAGAATGTCCAGCACACATTTGACCGGCTCACTGACATCACAAATGATCTTCAAGCCCTCGGCGCCACTGAGATCACCAAACATGAAATCGTCAAGACGCTGCTAAGATCACTTGACAGTTCATTTGACATCCTAGCCCTGATGATTCAAGAACGTCCAGACTTCAAGACACTCGATCCGTCTGACATACTTGAGAGGCTCAACACACATGAGTTTCAGCTTTCTGAGAAAAGAGATATCTACGGTCCAAACTATGGGCGAACTCGTGCCTTGAAGGCAAAAGCTGTGTCCTCATCTGAAGAAGAATCTGACAGCAGTTCTGATGATCCTGAAGACATTGGAAGGGAACTTGCAATGCTAGTGAAGAAGTTCCAGAAATTCACCAAGAAGAAAGGCTTCAGAAAGTCTTCACGATCAAGCTCAAGGAATGATGAAGCTTCTGCGCATGACTACAAGAAGAAAACATGTCACAAGTGCAAGAAAACTGGACACTTCATCTCTGAGTGTCCATAGTGGGACAATGAGAACAAAAAGAAGAAGAAGAGCAAGGAATATGACTCTGACGATAAGAAGACAAAGAAATACTCAAAGTCTTCGTCCAAGTCTTCCTCAAAGTCTTCATCACACAAGAAGAGTTCATCTGGCAAGGCTCGTGCGTTTGTTGGAAAGGAAATGGATTCAGAGGAGGAGTCCGCTTCTGAGGAGGCAGAGGTGGAGTCTGAGGAGGAGTCTGATTCAGGCATTGCGAGTCTGGCTACATCCTACGTCGCCAAGTCCATCTTCAACACTGAAGACAATGACTCCATCACCATCACCGATGCAAATGACAAGGACGACTCTACTCCTACCTACTGCTTCATGGCACGTGGTGCCAAGGTAAACACACGCACTACTCACTATCAAACATCTAGTGACGATGACTCTGATTGTGATTCAAAACCCAGTTACAAAACACTTGCTAAAATTGCAACTGAACAACAAAAGGCCATGGAACATATTCAAAAACTGTTAGACAGAAGCGATGATCTGTTGGGTGCTGAAATGACTCGTTCTGAATACTTAATTGAAGACATAAAAAATCTTCATATTAAGTATCAGGAACTCGAAGATCGTCTTGAGACTCTCTCAACTACTCATGAAAAGCTTTCCTATGATTATCTTCAAAAGAAGCAAGATCTTGAGAAGTTGAGAGCGGATCATGAAGATCTTCAAAAGGAAAACGAGTCACTTCGAGCCGAACAGATCAGTTCTGCTCAGGAAGGATTTGAACCACCATGCCTTAAATGCATTGAGCGTGATAATGCTATTTCTGTTGCTGAATGTTCCACTGCTACTGCTGTTGCAATATCTTCAACTGTTCAAGTGGTAACTAACCCCTCTGCTGAGGATACCACTGCTATTGCTGATGAAAATGCTAGGTTGAAGACATTGCTTGAAACAGGGATGTACAAAAGTCTCAAAGGACATCAGACATTATGTGATGTCCTCAAGAAGCAGATTATGAACCGAAACCCTAGGAAAGAGGGTGTTGGGTTCGTGAGGAAAATTAATGCAGATGGCTCTTACTGGAAACCTGAGCAGTACCCCAAAACCACATTGGTTGCTGCAAAGGAATCCTCAGCAGATCCATCCAATCTATCTGGCTTCACTTGTGCTAATCCAATTATCATTGATGAATCCTTTGATGCAAACTATAAACTGTTTAGGAATCAGAATGGTGAAGTATTTGCCAGGTACATTGGTACTAACTGCAGGAATGGACCGCCTATGAAGAAGATCTGGGTTCCAAAAACGTGTCTTGAGAATCTTCCTGTGAATGTCCTCAGGACACCTCACATGAAGAAGACAAACCTCAGACCAAAGGCTTCATATGGTCCAAAGGCTTCATACAGGCAGAGGACTCATTTGAGTCGCACTAACACAAAACGTTTTGTAGGGAAACCATGCTCAGGCATATGAGAGCGGTTCTTCAAACCGTCATTCTCATATGACCAAAAACTATTCTGCCTATTCTTATGAGTACTATTGCCCACCTGCTAGACTGTTTGCTAGGGCTCCAAAGCCAAAATTTTCAGATGCTGCACTTAGACTTATTGCTTCTAAGCCACCCTTAAGGGTGTGGGTGGTTAAGAAAGCTTAACTCCCTTTTGCAGGGAAAGGTCTCCAGCACAAAACCAAAATCTTCTGATGCTATTGCTGGGGACCTTAAAAATCTTGTGGGGCGCAAGATCAAATGCCCGAATGGCATCACTATGTATTTCATACCTGAATCGCATGCTACTCTCCCTACTTGTCCCAACCTGGATCTAAGTTTTCATAATCCACTGGTTCGTCAAATGTTTTTGCTTCACAACACTCTTCGTGAAGCCTATCCCCCTAACTGCACTGTAGGGTACGACACCAGTGACTTCAGAGTCTTCAGAATGGATTATTGACAGTGGGTGTACAAATCACATGACTGGCAAAAGAAGTCTCTTTATGGACTCAACCTTACGTCCATCTGACAAGAGCCACATCACATTCGCTGACACTGGTAAAAGTAAGGTACTGGGTCTAGGTAGAGTTGCAATCTCAAAGGATCAACACATGGATAAAGCCATGTTTGTTGAATCCCTTGGCTTCAACTTAATGTCTGTCTCAATGCTTTGCGATTTAAACATGATTGTAATCTTTGGAAAATATCGTTGTCTGGTACTAATGGAATCTGACAAGTCTCTAGTGTTTGAAGGGTATCGAAAAGATGATTTGTACGTGGTAGATTTCTCACCAGGGCCACAGCTTGCAGTTTGTCTTCTCGCAAAGGCTTCAGAATGCTGGCTTTGGCATCGAAGACTTGGGCATGCTGGCATGAGGAACCTCCACACCCTTGCGAAGAAGAAGCATGTCATAGGCATCGAGGGCGTCAAGTTCAGGAAAGATCACTTATGCGGTGCCTGTGAAGCTGGGAAGATGACAAGGGCAAAACATCCTTTGAAGACAATCATGACCACTACTCAACCCTTCGAACTGCTTCACATGGATCTCTTCGGTCCCACTCACTACTCAACTTTCTCCACTACTGCTTGCCTCTATGGCTTCGTCATTGTTGATGATTACTCTAGATATACTTGGGTGCACATAATCCTTTACAAGACTGAAGTGCAGGATGTCTTCAGACGCTTCACAAATCGGGCAATGAACAATTATGGCGCCAAGATAAAGCACATCAGAAGTGACAATGGCACAGAATTCAAGAACACCGGCCTTGACACATATCTTGATACATTGGGCATCACTCATGAATTCTCAGCTCCATACACGCCACAACAGAATGGCATCGTCGAACGCAAGAATAGAACACTCATTGAGATGGCCAGAACAATGTTAGATGAGTACAAGACACCAAGAAAATTCTGGACTGAAGCCACTGACACTGCATGCCATACTATCAACCGTGTATATCTTCACAAGCTGCTGAACAAGACATCTTATGAACTTCTAACTAGCAAGAAGCCAAATGTAAGTTACTTTAGAGTATTTGGATCAAGATGCTGGATCAAGGACCCTCACCACACCTCAAAATTTGCTCCAAAAGCACATGAGGGCCTCATGCTTGGATATGGAAAGGATTCGCACTCCTACAGAGTCTTCAATCTCTTTCACTACAAAGTGGTTGAAACAGTGGATGTGCGGTTCGATGAAACCAATGGGTCACAAAGAGAGCAACTACCAGATGTGCTAGATGAAGTTCCAGCCAGTGAATCAATCAAGCTAATGGGAACTGGAGAAATTATACCTTCTGAAGCTCGTCCTGAAGAAGAACTTATCATCTCAGCACCTGATCCACATGAAGACAATGCTCAGCCTGAAGACATTCCTCCCCATGACAACGTAGATAAGCAAGAGCAAAGTCTTCGACCCCTACATCCTCGTGTTGCCAATGAAGTGCAGATTGACAGAATAATTGATAGCATCAATGCACCTGGTCCACTGACTCGTTCAAGGGCAACTCAACTGGCAAACTTCTGCGGACACTTCGCATTCGTTTCAATCACAGAACCCAAGAAAATTGATGAAGCCTTTATGGAACCTGAATGGATTCAAGCTATGCAAGAAGAGCTTCAACAATTTGAGCTGAACAATGTATGGGAGTTGGTTAAGCGTCCTGATCCACGGAAGCATAACATAATAGGCACCAAATGGATATACCGCAACAAGCAAGATGAGCATGGCCAAGTCGTCAGAAACAAGGCTCGTCTCGTTGCTCAAGGATATACTCAAGTGGAAGGCATTGACTTCGATGAAACATTTGCTCCTGTTGCCAGACTTGAAGCCATCCGTATACTGCTGGCCTATGCAAATCATCACAACATAATCCTGTATCAAATGGATGTAAAAAGTGCCTTCCTTAATGGCAAAATTGAAGAAGAAGTGTATGTTGCACAACCACCTGGGTTTGAAGATCCAAAACATCCTGACATGGTGTACAAGCTCAAAAAGGCACTATATGGCCTCAAACAAGCCCCTCGGGCCTGGTATGATACACTCAAATACTTCCTGAAGAGCAAAGGCTTCATACCTGGTTCCCTGGATCCCACTCTCTTCACAAAGACATATGATGGTGAACTGTTTGTGTGCCAAATATACGTGGATGACATTATCTTCGGCTGCACCAATCAGAAGTACAGTGAGGAGTTCGGATATATGATGCAAGAGCAATATCAAATGTCTATGATGGGGGAGCTGAAATTCTTCCTCGGTCTTCAGATACGGCAACAACGCAATGGCATCTTCATATCTTAAGAGAAATATCTCAAAGACTGCCTGAAGAAGTTCGGTATGCAAGACTGCAAAGGCTTCACAACACCAATGCCAGCCAAACATCATCTGGGTCCTGACGACAATGGTAAAGAGTTCGATCAAAAGGTATACCGCTCCATGATTGGTTCTTTGCTTTATTTATGTGCATCTAGGCCAGATATTATGCTTAGTGTTTGCATGTGTGCTCGGTTTCAAGCGGCACCAAAGGAGTCGCATCACTTAGCTGTGAAGCGAATTCTTCGATATTTGGCTCACACCCCAACTCTAGGGTTATGGTATCCAAAGGGCTCAGAGTTTGATCTGGTTGGATTTTCGGACGCTGATTACGCTGGTGACAAGGTTGATCGGAAGTCCACATCAGGCACATGTCACTTTCTGGGCCGATCACTTGTCTGTTGGTCTTCAAAGAAGCAGAACTGTGTATCTCTCTCCACTGCTGAATCTGAATACATTGCTGCTGGATCCTGCTGCGCTCAGCTTCTATGGATGAAGCAAACCCTCAAGGATTATGGCATTCATCTGAAGCAAGTGCCACTTTACTACGACAACGAAAGTGCCATCAAGATCGCCAACAACCCAGTTCAGCACTCGAAGACAAAGCACATTGAAATTCGTCATCATTTTCTCAGAGATCATGTTGCAAAGGAAGACATTGATATCATACACGTCAACACTGAAGAGCAATTGGCAGATATCTTCACCAAGCCCTTGGATGAGAAGAGATTTTGTAAGTTACAGTGTGAGCTAAATATCTTGGAATCCTCAAATGTCCTGTGATCAGGCACACATCCTAACACTTATGCATGATGATGACTTAGATGTGCAACACACGAAGTAACGTATATCTTCAATCAATAAAGACATACATTCTAAGTGTGAATACATTAACGTGGAATTTGACCTCGGAGCGCCACGATAATTGTGTGCCGTGTCTGGGTCCAATACTTCCTATACGGTGGGTAGCGCCACCACCAAAATTTTCTGCTTGAAGTGTTTCACTCATGGCATTACATTTGCTATGTCTTCACATTTGGTTTGGCTTCAATCTCAACATGTCTTCATGATTATCTTCACTATGTTGATTATATATGTACTGGTGTTCTGTCCTCTACAGCATTCACTTATAGCTATGTCTTCTTGTTTGAATCTTTTGAACTAAGTGAATGTGATCGGACCCTAACCTCTCCATGCTTCCTACCTCAAACTCTATCTCTCCAAGTCATATGCATTCTATTGAAACTGTTGAATGTCTTCACTGCATCCTTGTCAGAAGAAGACATAGAGACAAACTTTAAACAGCTTTCAATGTTTTTCCATCAACAAGAAATCCGGAGAAGTAGGAACGGCTCCCGACAAACCAGGCGTGCGTGGGGTGAAACTGCCCCCACAATTCCGCATGCTGGCCACGTACTGATCAGATGCGAATCGCCAGGGGCACCTGAGTAATAGCGCAGTGCCGCCCATATCCCTATAAATACACGTTTCACTGCGGTCATTATCTCTTCTTCCACCCTCGCACAAACCCTAGCACCACCGCTAACTCTCAACGACGCCGGCGACGAAGTGCTTCACTGCCGCAACCTCTCCGACGACGTTCTCACGCCGAAAGCGGACATCAGTCTCTCCGCCGTCGCCCTAGGTGTCTTCCGTCGCCAAGTTAGGGCACGGAGGATCGAACTGCTCGGCCTCAACTCTCACCTCGTCTAGCAGTTCCAAGTCTGGTAAATAACAAGTCTTTTTACAGCCTCTTTTGATCCTATAGCTCCATCACTTTCCGCCAAAAGAGGTTTCCATTCACACAAGTTTCATCCCTCTCATCTGTATCTCATAACTTGCCTAGTATATTCACTTGTTCTTCATGAAGTAGTTAGATTCCTCACTTGTACTGATCTATGGGTCGTACAAATCTGGAACCAACTTCTTTTCTATAAAGTGAATGTCTTCGCATGATGAGGTCAATATCTTCTAAACTGATTTATCTTCAAAATCTTCTGAGAATGCATATGACCTCTTCCCCTTCCCTCGCACCTTAATGCTGTCACAAGTACATGTCCGTGGGAGAATCTTTTGGTTCTCATAGTCTGCATTCATTTGCAGAGTTCCTACAGCGTCACATCAATTCACCCGAAGCAAGTTCCTGTTGGTCAAGCAAAAGGAAGCCTTTGAAGACTTTGAATCTCTTGAAGCCTTCCAAGTTAAGCTTCATGGCAACAGAAAAACCAGCAAGGAAGGGAGGCAGACAGAGACGTGGTGAAACGTCTAAAGATCTGCCTGAAGATTTGGCAGAAATGTACCAAACTGATCCTGAAGAGAGCTATGGTCAGCGCAAGACACGAATCCAATGGATTCGAAGATATTGGGCAGAGCAGTGGTTCCAATACCGCTTCGTCACCAAAGAATATGCAGAGAAGTGCGCCATCCAGAGGCCATGGGGAGATGTCTTGTATAAAAATCTCGTACCCCGGTCCAGAGACGAAGCCATTGCTCAAGGCTTCTATCCATGCATGGTCAGAGGACCACAGCCAGCTGAAGCACATCCGTCATCACTTCTTTGGTGTCGCGATGACAATCTCTTCAAGCGCAACTTCCAATTTGCTCAGAACTCTGCGAAGCAAAACAAGAAGGAGTTTGGACTGGACTTCAACCCTGGTCCCTCTAAGCCAAGGGCGGATGGCACACGCGACGCAAATCCCAATGTCATCGGGCCGTATGCCAATCTCGAAGGCCTCATCACTCGCATTCTAGTCCAAGGGACTGCCGTGAACGACCCTCCAGCAGACACTGAGTCTGATGACGCTCCTGCTGCCCCGGAGCCGAAGTAGATGAAGAAGAAGCCAAAAGCTTCCAAGCCAGCCGCTTCTCCCAAGATCTCCAGAGCGAAGCCATTGGCCACTGCACCTCCTGAAGCAAGTGTGTAGTCTGAAGACTTATCACGAGTCTCCAAGGCCCAAGAAGCCAAGAAGCATCAGCCACATACTGGCAAAGAGCTCACTGCCGCTGCCGTTCTACGCTGTGAGGCCATTGATCTGTCAAGTGACGACGATCTTGCCGATGACGCTCTTGAGCAGCTAATCAAGAGCAAGGAGGAGGCTGAAATCTTCAACAATTTGCCTCTGTTCGATGCAGCAATCATCCACAACTTCATTGATGAGTGGTTTGATACACCCAACATCAGCTTCGATGATCTGCAGCTGCCCATTGGCCTCAGCGTAGCCTTCCAAGGAGCTATTGCTTCAGAACTCACAATTGCCCAGCGCATAGTGGAACTGAAGCAGAAGATAGATTTTGAAAAGGCTCAGTTCAAGCAGAACATGGCCATGCTCAGCGTCCAAGAAGTCAAAGACTTCAAAGTCATGTTGCACGAGTTGAAGGAAAACTTTATGCAGAAACGTGCAGAGGCTCAGGGTTCACGTGAGCGCATGAAGAATTTGGCTGATCTCTGTGTGCAGGCCTACAATGAGGCCGAGAAGCGAAAGGCACTTGGGCGTCCCGGCATCGACCCCAGGATGGCCGCTAAGAAAAGGAAGAAGCCCACTGTGGCTGAACAAGAGGCCCCACGACAAGAAGCTGTTCCGATTGTCTTCCCCACTGCCAAGCCTGGCTCGAAGCCAAAGCACCGCTCAACCGCTTCAGAGCTTAAGAAGACAAGGACAGCCGAAGCTGAAGCAAGGAAGAGGAAACACCCTGAAGCCTCTCCTTCAGACCCCACCATCAAGAAGCGCAAGACCAAGAAGTCTCGGGCTGCTCCGACAGAGCCCTTGATAGTCGAACCCCTCTCCGTTCGCTTTCCTCATGAAGATCGTCAGCTGACCATGCATGAGCCTGCTCTCACAGAGGCTCCGCATGCTGAAGACATTCCAGCAGCCGACCCCAACGCTGCTGAAGACATTGGTCTCCAAGACAATGTGCAAGGTGATGTAGTCCTTCCTCAGCTCGAAACGAGTGAAATGATCAGCATTGGTCGTCCCTTGACGCCAATCACCCAAGATGCATCATGGGCAGATCGCCCGCAGGAGGAAGAGGATGAGCCCCAGCCCACTGCAACTCCACCGGCGTCGCCTGCATTCCGTAGGCTTCGCAAAGGGCCAAGGGCTCAGACTGCTGACGACATTCCGGCTGCATCAGCCGAAGAACATGAAGAAGAGCACGAAGAACCTCAAGCTCCATCTCCCCCACACCAACAAGAAGTTCTCAAGGAGAACGTACCTGAATCCATCCCTCTCACTACACGTGATGAGGCTGACACCACTGCGGCTGCCACACCCAATACTGAAGCATTTGTGGAGCCCGACCAACCAACAGCTTCAAGAGATACTGAAGCTACTGCCTCTGACCCTTCTGTGCCTGAGTCTGCTGCCGGTCCACAGTTCAACTATCATGTTGCACACAGGCCCCAGGTACAGAAGCCAATCCCACGACTGCCAAGGTTCCCAGGTCCTGCCACCGCTCCTGGCTCCTTTAATGTCAATAGCTTCAGGGTAGATAACACCTTCTTCAACCGCTCCAAGAACCCTTACTCAAGGGAACGGATTGTGTCAGATAGGTTCTGGAGCTACCCACAGCGCAGCTACTACTCCTGCGTCCTCTACAACCAAGGCCGTATCTTTCCACACCAGCGCCTTGAGGTTGAAGCTATTGCTGGTCTACCTGGTCTGGAAGAAGCACTGGACTGCTTCAAGCAAGTTGGCCTGCTGCCGTTTGTCACGGATGAAGAGCACTGGAATGAAGAGCTTCTGCTCCAGTTCTATGCCACACTGCACATCAAAGGCTACAACAGAGATCCGAAGACTTGGGTCCTGGAGTGGATGACCGGCAACGTTCATCATGAAGCCAATGCATTTGATATCATTGAGCTCACTGGCCTACCCACTCCAGGCGAACTCTTCGAAGAAGGCTGCCAACTCCATGCTGAAGCAGTTGAGAGCATATTTCAGCGACCTGAGCCAAATATGAGTCAGATGCTCTCAATGATGAAGCCATTGCCTCCTGACGCACCTTACCCAACCGAGTTCTTCGTTGAAGACTTAGAGTACCTGCCTAGAACTATCTATCACATCATCAGGCGGACTCTATGGCCCATTAAGGGGTACTCTCGATATGCCAAGGTTGAAGGTGCCATGAAGACTCTCATCTTCTGCATCCTGCATGGCAAATGCTTCAATGCCCAGGATCTCTTTATACGTCAACTTGCAGCGTCTGGCTCAGATCTCTTTGGTCTGAAGATATATGCTCCATGGGTTATGAGGCTCATCAAGCGCCACTCTGCCATATCCTATCAACCCTCTGCCCGCAACCACAGAATCTTCTTACCTGATGTGGACACCTCTGCTGAAGCGATTTATCCTGAGCCTGCCAAGCAGCCATTAAGTCTTCAGAATGCAGAACACCAGAGCTTCACTCAGCATGATGAAGGTGTTGAAGCCATTTCCAGAGTCTATCCAATGGCTGGCACCACACGTGCCCCTGCATCAACTGAAGCCACTGACAGCACAGCTGCACAGAGACCCAAGAAACGCGCTCGTACACTCACTGACTGTGAACTTCTTGTGGCTCTGCACCAAAAGCAAGATAGGCATCACGACTGGCTCAAAAGGCAGATGTGCAGTATCATGCAAGACGTCAATCGCATCAGGAATCTGGCCACCAAGAATGCCTTTGTCGCACATGAAACCTGTCGCCGCACTTGGAAAGGCCTCACAATGATGTGCACTAAAGCTGAACTGCAAGAGGATGGCTTCAAAGGGAGATTCAAGTTTGGTGTTGCGTGGAACTCCGTCGCTTGAAGAATCAGAGTTCTCTTCCTCTGCTGCCACAGTGACTGGAAAAATCATTGAGGAAGAAGACGACGCTACATCACCACCACCTTCTTCAGCGCGCGTCATCACTGCACCAAGCTCGCCAGCTCCACCAAACGCCTCCATCGACCCTGCTGCGCCTGGGAACGCGTAGAAAACTCTATGTCTTCAAACCTTTTTGGTCATCACTGACAAAAGGGGGAGAAGCATATGATGTTTATAGTCTTCAAGCGGGTCAATAATAAGGGCGGGTGCTTTATTATATTTTGCTTCGTGCTTACAACTCTCGTTTTGCTACATTTGGTTCTTTGAGTTGTAACACTTAAACTTGATGGTCGTCTGCTACTATGTTTGCCACTGTGTTTTTGCAAAGATAAATTCTGCATGTACGACGATAATTTCCGCACTTATATCATTTCGCAGACGTCTATTTTTCATTATGCATATCATTATCTTCTTATATCTTTACATGCATAATGGATTGTCATCATAAGTTGAAGTGGATTCCCACAAATACAACCTGCTATGTGCATTCGCGTTCCAGAAGCAAATCACTTGTATGCACATCCTCAGGGGGAGCCCTTGCAGCTTATGAAGACAATTCCTTTACAATTTCACAAATTATATTCCCCGTTGAAAACTTCAACTAGTTTGTCATCAATCACCAAAAAGGGGGAGATTGTAAGTGCATCTAGTGCCACCCCTAGTTGGTTTTGGAGTATTGATGACAAACCTAGTTGAGGGACTAATGTGTTTGTGAGAATTGCAGGATAACACAGGTAGAAGTCCCTCATTGATTCGGTTTAGTTACCAGAGATGACCCCTAAAAATGTACGAAGACATTGAAGACAATGGTGGTTCATGAAGACATTCATGTCAAAGACAATGACATATGAAGACTCCCCATGAAGCCTTTGGAACTCGAAGACTTAGATCCTTCGTAGTTTTACTTTATTCATGTTGTGTCATAGGAACCACCGTATTGTTAAGTGGGGTCCAAGAGAACCAGTCAGGATGACTGAAGTGATGCCTAATTCAAATCCTATGTCTTCGAGTGAAGACAATGAGAGAAAATCTTGTCCAGAGTCAGACAAGTCAGCTTTACTTGCAGCCCAAGTAAAGTTGCCGTGAGAGTTCAAAATCCGACCGTTAGTACACGTGTCAGTTCCTTAGTGACCCAGGGTCATTTCGGACAAATCAGGTCAGGGTTGCCAAGCGGCTATAAATAGTCCACCCCTACAACCATAAACGGTTGGCTTCTCAGATTTCAGTGCACGGCTTTTGTCGTTTGAGAGCAACCCACCTCGAAGCCTTTGAGAGAAAATCCTTAGTGAGGAGAAAAGCCCTAACCACCCAGAGCCAGAGTAATTGGGCATCACTTAAGTCTTCTTGTCTGAGTGATCTGAAGACTTATTACACTTGACGACTGTGCATCCTCCAGACGGTTAGGCATCGCGTTCTGATCATCCAAGAGGAATTGTGGATTGCCGATGAACGAAGTCTGTGAAGGTTTGGAAGTCTACCTTGAAGACTTACCAGAGTAATTGGGCGGGGTCTGTGTGACCTTAGCTCAAGGAGAAAATGGTGAGGACTGGGTGTCCTGAGCTGCGTGTTCAGGACTGGGTGTCCGGGACTGTGTGTCCTTTGGTTTAAATACCTAGCCGCTCCAACCAGACGTACAGTTGCCACAGCAACTGGAACTGGTCCAACATATCATTGTCTTCAACGTGTCACTGGTTTCATCTTCGCCTCCCTTTACTTACCAGTACACATTGTGAAGCTATTGCATGCTTGCTTTATCTTCTGTCTTCACAACTTGACTGTATGATCTGTTTGGCTTCATAACTTCTTCCAACCTGATCCTCATTACACTGAAGCTATTTGTCACTGTGCTTTCACTATATTGTATACTTGACCATGGCTTGCGTTGTGTAATCTAACTTCCGCTGCATAGTGATAGGCTTGTTCACTCTGTTTGTCTTCATAACTTCCACGTTTTGAAGACTTTCATAAAAATCGCCTATTCACCCCCCCTAGCCGATATAACGCACTTTCACAACCTTTGCCTGATGCCTCGGTACTCCGCTGATACGCTTGCCCCCTTTGCACCAAAGAGGAAAGAGGGACGCTGCGCGTGCTGGCACCCGCCTGGTGCCCCGTGTCGTCATGGCTTGCGTCATGGGCACCTCGCGAGGTACCCCGCCTTGAACTCTCCGCCTCCTCGCGAGCCAGCCTGACGAGGGAGTGCCCGAGGATGCGCCGTGTCGTCCGCCTCGCGAGGCTTGGCCCCTCGCGAGGGTCTTGAGCCTCGTGTTGATGAAGATGGGCCGTGCTGGACCCCCACTTGAGCCACGCCGCAGGCCACAGGCAGGCAAGTCTGGGGACCCCCGTTCCCAGAACGCCGATAGTGTCCGGATGGGACTCTCCTTGGCGTGGAAGGCAAGCTTGGCAATACGAATATTAGATCTCCTCCCTTGTAACCGCCTTTGTGTAACCCTAGCCCCCTCCGGTGTCTATATAAACCGGAGGGTTTAGTCCGTAGGACAACATACAATCATACCATAGGCTAGCTTCTTGGGTTTAGCCTCTATGATCTCGTGGTAGATCAACTCTTGTAATACTCATATCATCAAGATTAATCAAGCAGGACGTAGGGTATTACCTCCATCAAGAGGGCCCGAACCTGGGTAAACATCGTGTCCCCTGCCTCCTGTTACCATCCGCCTTAGATGCACAGTTCGGGACCCCCTACCTAAGATCCGTCAGTTTTGACACTGACATTGGTGCTTTCATTGAGAGTTCCACTGCCGTCATTGTAAGGCTCGATGCCCCCTTCGATCATCGGTAACGATGCGGTCCGGGGTGAGGTTTTCCTACCCGGACAGATCTTTATATTTGGCGGCTTCGCACTACGGGCCAATTCGCTTGGCCATCTGGAGCAGATCGAGAGCTACGCCCCTGGCCATCAGGTCAGGTTCGGAAACTTAAACTACACCGCCAACATCCGTGGAGACTTGATCTTCGATGGATTCGAGCCCATGTCAGGTGCGCCGCACAATCACGACGAGCATGATGTAACTCTGTCGTCGGACAGTGTTCGGGAGATCGCATCTGCAACTACTCCGACCCTCAATCCGGAGCAAATTGCGCCATCCAAGCACGAGTGGATAGACCCCGCCATGGAGGCCGCACTCTCAGTGGCGATAGAGCCGAATACTGACTTCACCCCTTGCGAGAGTTGCGTCGCCGAACAATTGGACTCGTCCCCGGCCATAGGCTCCGAACCGCCTGCGTCCGTGCATATCGAATCCGATTGGGCACCGACCATGGAGTTTACTTCCGCAGATATATTTTAGCACTCGCCTTTTGGCGATGTACTAAATTCATTAAGGTCTCTCTCCTTGTCAAGAGAACCTTGGCCGAACTATGTCCGGCTGGAATGGGATACGGACGACGAAGAAATTCGCCGCCCACCCACCACCCACTTAGTAGCCATTGTCGACGATCTAACCGACATGCTTGATTTCGACTCCAAAGACATCGACGGCATGGACGACGACGTAGGAGAGGAAAAGAAACCAGTACCCACAGGGTGCTGGACAACCACTACACCACATGACATACACATGGTGGATACACCCAAAGAAAATAATGACGAAGAACGGCAGGATGCAACGAAGAATAGCTCCCTCGAGAAGCAATCAAAGCGTCGGTGTAGGCGCCGCTCAAAACCCTGCCTCGGCAAAAATAGCGATAACGGTGCAAGAGAAAATAACACTCCAGTCGACTCCAGAGGAAACGACGACCACATCGACCCAGCGGCAGAGCACGATGAAATTGCAAACGGCGAACATAGTACGGATCAGATGTCCGAACACGGTGACGCCGAGGATAAACCTCATCAAACCCCCTCTGGGGAGGAAAACAGTCCGGATAAAGATGCACACATCATCCCGGAAACGCACTTGGAGCAAGAGAACCTCCGCAGAAGGCTTATTGCCACAGCGAGGAGTCTGAAGAAGCAGAAGCAAAGGCTTAAGGCCGCACAAAATACGTTCAACAGCAGGTGGAACAAAGTGCTCGACAATGAAGAAAAGTATGGTGGAAGTTACCACACAAAGAGCTATCCAAAGGGCAAGCTATTACCCGAATTCGACGATGAGGCCTTAGAGCCGACACAGCTGAAAAATAAAACGGCCAACCGGCCGGATCAACCACCTTGTGACTGTGATAGAGCAGCTAACAAGGTCGCACATAAGTCAACACACGATCTACGTGAGGACTTGCGTCAAAAATCCAGTATGACCAGATCCATCTATGGATCTAGGAAGCGCGCGCCGGCACAAAATCAAAACCGAATACTACAACCGTCCGAACGCCATGATACATCCAAATACAAGGGTGCCGCACACCCCCTATGTTTCACCGATAAGGTGCTGGACCACGAATTCCCAGAAGGATTCAAACCAGTGAACATAGAGGCGTACGACGGGACCACAGACCCTGGGGTCTGGATTGAGGACTTTATCCTCCATACCCATATGGCTCGCGGAGACGATCTCCATGCCATCAAGTACTTGCCCCTCAAGCTTAAAGGACCAGCTCGGCACTGGCTGAAAAGCCTCCCCAAAAACTCAATTGGAAGTTGGGAGGAGCTCGAGGACGCTTTTCGGGCTAATTTTCAAGGGACCTATGTCCGACCTCCGGATGCAGACGATTTAAGTCATATAATTCAACAGCCTGGAGAGTTAGCCCGAAAGCTTTGGAACAGGTTTCTCACTAAGAAGAACCAAATCGTCGACTGTCCGGACGCCGAAGCCTTAGCAACTTTAAAACACATCGTCCGAGATGAATGGCTCGCCAGACACCTCGGCCAAGAAAAACCGAGAACAATGGCAGCCCTGACAAGCCTCATGACCCGCTTTTGCACGGGCGAAGATAGCTGGTTAGCCTGCAGTAGCACTAGCGACCCAAGCACATCCGAAGTCAAGGATGGCAATGGAAAACCACGACGCAGTAAAAGCAAGCGTCGCAATAAATAAGACAGCCCAGATAATACGGCGGTAAACGCCGGATTCAGGGGCTCTCGACCAGGTTAGCGGAAAAAGCCTTTCAAAGGCAGCAGAGATGTACCGTCTAGCCTAAACAAGATTCTAGACAAACTATGTCAGATTCATGGCACCCCCGATAAACCTGCAAATCACATCCACAGAATGCTGGGTCTTCAAGCAGGCCGGTAAGCTTAACACCGAACACAAGGGTGGGAGACACCAAGCGAAGACGAGGATGGACCTCGCCAGCAAAGCACAAAAGGACAGAAAAAATTCCCACCAGAGGTTAAAACAGTAAGCATGATCCATGTGACGAAGAGGGGAAGCAAACATGCACTCTGAGACATACGCGCCGTAGAGCCCGTCACCCCCAAGTTCACCCCCTGGTTGGCCTGCCCGATCACTTTCGATCGCACGGATCACCCGACAAGCATCCGGCATGAAGGATTGGCTGCCTTGGTGTTAGACCCAATAATACACGGATACCATCTCACATGAGTCCTTATGGACGGCGGTAGTGGTCTAAATCTGATATATCAGGACACAGTCTGCAAAATGGGGATAGATCCGACAAAAATCAGCCGCAGTAATACTACCTTCAAGGGAGTAATACCAGGCCCAGAGGCCCACTGAACGGGCTCTCTATTACTAGAGGTTGTATTCGGTTCTTCCGACAACTTCCGAAGCAAACATGTAACTTTCTACATCGCTCCATTCCGAAGTGGCTATCAAGCACTTCTCGGAAGAGCGGCTTTCGCTCATTTTAATGCAGTACCGCATTACGCTTCTCTCAAGCTTAAGAAGCCCGGTCCACGTGGCTGAAGGAAATATGCCCTAGAGGCAATAATAAAGTTATTATTTATTTCCTTATATCATGATAAAAGTTTATTATTCATGCTAGAATTGTATTAACCGGAAACATAATACATGTGTGAATACATAGACAAACAGAGTGTCACTAGTATGCCTCTACTTGACTAGCTCGTTAATCAAAGATGGTTATGTTTCCTAACCATGGACAAAGAGATGCCATTTGATTAACAGGATCACATCATTAGTTGAATGAACTGATTGACATGACCCATTCCATTAGCTTAGCACCCGATCGTTTAGTATGTTGCTATTGCTTTCTTCATGACTTATACATGTTCCTATGACTATGAGATTATGTAACTCTTGTGTGCCGGAGGAACACTTTGTGTGCTACCAAACGTCACAACGTAACTGGGTGATTATAAAGGTGCTCTACAAGTGTCTCCAAAGGTACATGTTGGGTTGACGTATTTCCAGATTAGGATTTGTCACTCCGATCATCGGAGAGGTATCTCTGGGCCCTCTCGGTAATGCACATCACTTAAGCCTTGCAAGCATTGCAACTAATGAGTTAGTTGTGGGATGATGTATTACGGAACGAGTAAAGAGACTTGTCGGCAACGAGATTGAACTAGGTATTGGATACCGACGATCGAATCTCGGGCAAGTAACATACCGATGACAAAGGGAACAACGTATGTTGTTATGCGGTCTGACCGATAAAAGATCTTCGTAGAAAATGTAGGAATCAATATGGGCATCTAGGTCCCGCTATTGGTTATTGATCGGAGACATGTCTCGGTCATGTCTACATTGTTCTCGAACCCGTAGGGTCTGCACGCTTAAGGTTTCGATGACAGTTATATTATGAGTTTATGCGTTTAGATGTACTGAAGGTTGTTCGGAGTCCCGGATGTGATCACGGACATGACGAGGAGTCTCGAAATGGTCGAGACATGAAGAATGATATATTGGAAGCCTATATTTGGATATCGGAAGTGTTCCGGGTGAAATCGGGATTTTACCGGAGTACCGGGAAGGTTACTGGAACCCCCCGGGAGATATATGGGCCTTAGTGGGCCTTAGTGGAAAAGAGGAGAGGTAGCCAGAGATGGGCCGCGCGCCCCTCCCCTCCCTTGGTCCGAATAGGACAAGGAGAGGGGGCCGGTCCCCCTTCCTCTTTCCCCCCCTCCGCGAATCCTATTCCAACTAGGAAAGGGGGGGAGTCCTACTCCCAGAGGGAGTAGGACTCCTCCTGGCGCGCCTCTCCTGGCCGGCCGCACCCCCCCCTTTGAGCCTTTATATACGGAGGCAGGGGCACCCCGTAGAGACACAAGTTGATCCACGTGATCATATTCTTAGCCGTGTGCGGTGCCCCCTTCCACCATAGTCCTCGATAATATTGTAGCAGTGCTTAGGTGAAGCCCTGCGACATTAGTACATCAAGATCGTCACCACGCCGTCGTGCTGACGGAACTCTTCCCCGACGCTTTGCTGGATCGAAGTCCGAGGATCGTCATCGAGCTGAACGTGTGCTAGAACTCGGAGGTGCCGTAGTTTCGGTGCTTGATCGGTCGGGCCGTGAAGACGTACGACTACATCAACCTAACGCTTCCGTTGTCGATCTACAAGGGTATGTAGATCACACTCTCCCCCTCATTGCTATGCATCACCATGATCTTGCATGTGCGTAGGATTTTTTTTTTGAAATTACTACGTTCCCCAACAGTGACATCCGAGCCTAGGTTTTATGTGTTGATGTTATATGCACGAGTAGAACACAAGTGAGTTGTGGGCGATATAAGTCATACTGCTTACCAGCATGTCATACTTTGGTTCGGCGGTATTGTTGGACGAAGCGACCCGGACCGACATTACGCGTATGCTTACGTGAGACCGGTTCTCCCGACGTGCTTTGCACATAGGTGGCTTGCGGGTGACAGTTTCTCCAACTTTAGTTGAACCGAGTGTGGCTACGCCCAGTCCTTACGAAGGTTAAAACAGCACCAACTTGACAAACTATCATTGTGGTTTTGATGCGTAGGTAAGATTGGTTCTTGCTTAAGCCCGTAGTAGCCACGTAAAATTGCAACAACAAAGTATAGGACGTCTAACTTGTTTTTGCAGGGCATGTTGTGATGTGATATGGTCAAGACATGATGCTAGATTTTATTGTATGAGATGATCATGTTTTGTAACCAAGTTATCGGCAACTGGCAGGAGCCATATGGTTGTCGCTTTATTGTATGCAATGCAATCGCGCTGTAATGCTTTACTTTATCACTAAGCGGTAGCGATAGTCGTGGAAGCATAAGATTGGCAAGACGACAACGATGGAGATCAAGGTGACGCGCCAGTGACGATGGTGATCACGACGGTGCTTCGGAGATGGAGATCACAAGCACAAGATGATGATGGCCATATCATATCACTTATATTGATTGCATGTGATGTTTATCTTTTATGCATCTTATCTTGATTTGATTGACGGTAGCATTATAAGATGATCTCTCACTAAATTATCAAGAAGTGTTCTCCTTGAGTATGCACCGTTGTGAAAGTTCTTCGTGCTGAGACACCACGTGATGATCGGGTGTGATAGGCTCTACGTTCAAATACAACGGGTGCAAAACAGTTGCACACGCGGAATACTCAGGTTATACTTGACGAGCCAAGCATATACAGATATGGCCTCAGAACACGAAGACCGAAAGGTCGAGCGTGAATCATATAGTAGATATGATCAACATAGTGATGTTCACCAATGAAACTACTCCATCTCACGTGATGATCGGACATGGTTTAGTTGATTTGGATCACGTAATCACTTAGAGGATTAGAGGGATGTCTATCTAAGTGGGAGTTCTTAAGTAATATGATTAATTGAACCTAAATTTATCATGAACTTAGTACCTGATAGTATCTTGCTTATGTATGTTTGATTGTAGATAGATGGCCCGTGCTGTTGTTTCGTTGAATTTTAATGCGTTCCTTGAGAAAGCAAAGTTGAAAGATGATGGTAGCAATTACACGGACTGGGTCTGTAACATGCGGATTATCCTCATTGCTGCACAGAAGAATTACGTCCTGGAAGCACCGCTGGGTGCCAGGCTTGTTGCTGGAGCAACACCAGATGTTATGAATGTCTGGCAGAGCAAAGCTGATGACTACTCGATAGTTCAATGTGCCATGCTTTACGTCTTAGAACCGGGACTTCAACGACGTTTTCAACGTCATGGGGCATATGAGATGTTCCAGGAGTTGAAGTTAATATTTCAAGCAAATGCCCGGATTGAGAGATATGAAGTCTCCAATAAGTTCTATAGCTGCAAGATGGAGGAGAACAGTTCTGTCAGTGAGCATATACTCAAAATGTCTGGGTATAATAATCACTTGATTCAAATGGGAGTTAATCTTCCAGATGATTGCGTCATTGACATAATTCTCCAATCACTACCACCAAGCTACAAGAGCTTCGTGATTAAGCGAAGATTGGCTAAGGATGAGGTGACGATGCGCGTGGGAAACGGTTCCAAAGTCGATGTGATCGCAGCCGGCACGCTACCTCTACATCTACCTTCGGGATTAATATTAGACCTAAATAATTGTTATTTGGTGCCAGCGTTAAGCATGAACATTATATCTGGATCTTGTTTGATGCGAGACGGTTATTCATTTAAATCAGAGAATAATGGTTGTTCTATTTATATGAGTAATATCTTTTATGGTCATGCACCCTTGAAGAGTGGTCTATTCTTATTGAATCTCGATAGTAGTGACACACATATTCATAATGTTGAAGCCAAAAGACACAGAGTTGATAATGATGGTGCAACTTATTTATGGCACTGCCGTTTAGGTCATATCGGTGTAAAGCGCATGAAGAAACTCCATACTGATGGACTTTTGGAACCACTTGATTATGAATCACTTGGTACTTGCGAACCGTGCCTCATGGGCAAGATGACTAAAACACCGTTCTCCGGTACTATGGAGAGAGCAACAGATTTGTTGGAAATCATACATACAGATGTATGTGGTCCGATGAATATTGAGGCTCGTGGCGGATATCGTTATTTTCTCACCTTCACAGATGACTTAAGCAGATATGGGTATATGTACTTAATGAAACATAAGTCTGAAACATTTTAAAAGTTCAAAGAATTTCAGAGTGAAGTTGAAAATCATCGTAACAAGAAAAATAAAGTTTCTACGATCTGATCATGGAGGAGAATATTTGAGTTACGAGTTTGGTGTACATTTGAAACAATGCGGAATAGTTTCGCAACTCACGCCACCCGGAACACCACAGCGTAATGGTGTGTCCGAACGTCGTAATCGTACTTTACTAGATATGGTGCGATCTATGATGTCTCTTACTGATTTACCGCTATCGTTTTGGGGTTATGCTTTAGAGACGGCCGCATTCACGTTAAATAGGGCACCATCAAAATCCGTTGAGACGACGCCTTATGAACTATGGTTTGGCAAGAAACCAAAGTTCTCATTTATGAAAGTTTGGGGCTGCGATGCTTATGTGAAAAAGCTTCAAGCTGATAAGCTCGAACCCAAATCGAAGAAATGTGTCTTCATAGGATATCCAAAGGAGACTATTGGATACACCTTCTATCACAGATCCGAAGGCAAGACTTTTGTTGCTAAGTTCGGAAACTTTCTGGAGAAGGAGTTTCTCTCGAAAGATGTGAGTGGGAGGAAAGTAGAACTTGACGAGGTAACTGTACCTGCTCCCTTATTGGAAAGTAGTACATCACAGAAACCTGTTTCTGCGACACCTACACCAATTAGTGAGGAAGCTAATGATAATGATCATGAAACTTCAGGACAAGATACTACTGAACCTCGTAGATCAACCAGATTGAGATCCGCGCCAGAGTGGTACGGTAATCCTGTTCTAGAAGTCATGCTGCTAGATCATGATGAACCCACGAACTATGAAGAAGCGATGGTGAGCCCAGATTCTGCAAAATGGCTTGAAGCCATGAAATCTGAGATGGGATCCATGTATGAGAACAAAGTATGGAATTTGGTTGAGTTGCCCAATGATCGGCAAGCAATTGAGAATAAATGGATCTTCAAGAAGAAGACTGACGCTGACGGTAATATTACTGTCTACAAAGCTCGACTTGTCGCAAAAGGTTTTCGACAAGTTCAAGGGGTTGACTACGATGAGACCTTCTCACCCGTAGCGATGCTTAAGTCTGTCTGAATCATGTTAGCAATTGCCGCATTTTATGATTATGAAATTTGGCATATGGATGTCAAAACTGCATTCCTGAATGGATTTCTGGAAGAAGAGTTGTATATGATGCAACCAGAAGGTTTTGTCGATCCAAAGGGAGCTAATAAAGTGTGCAAGCTCCAGCGATCCATTTATGGACTAGTGCAAGCCTCTCGGAGTTGGAATAAACGCTTTGATAGTGTGATCAAAGCATTTAGTTTTGTACAGACTTTCGGAGAAGCCTATATTTACAAGAAAGTGAGTGGGAGCTCTGTAGCATTTCTAATATTATATGTGGATGACATATTACTGATTGGAAATGATATAGAATTTCTACATAGCATAAAGGGATACTTGAATAAGAGTTTTTCAATGAAAGACCTCGGTGAAGCTGCTTACATATTAGGCATAAAGATCTATAGAGATAGATCAAGACGTTTAATTGGACTTTCACAAAGCACATACCTTGACAAGATTTTGAAGAAGTTCAAAATGGATCAAGCAAAGAAAGGGTTCTTGCCTGTATTACAAGGTGTGAAGTTGGGTCAGACTCAATGCCCGACCACTGCAGAAGATAGAGAGAAAATGAAAGATGTTCCATATGCTTCAGCCATAGGCTCTATCATGTATGCAATGCTGTGTACCAGACCTGATGTGTGCCTTGCTATAAGTCTAGCAGGGAGGTACCAAAGTAATCCAGGAGTGGATCACTGGACAGTGGTCAAGAACATCCTGAAGTACCTGAAAAGGACTAAGGATATGTTTCTCATATGTGGAGGTGACAAAGAGCTCATCATAAACGGTTACATTGATGCAAGCTTTGACACTGATCCGGACGATTCTAAATCACAAACCGGATACGTGTTTACATTAAACGGTGGAGCTGTCAGTTGGTGTAATTCTAAACAAAGCGTCGTGGCGGGATCTACATGTGAAGAAGAGTATATAGCTGCTTCGGAAGCAGCAAACGAAGGAGTCTGGATGAAGGAGTTCATAACTGATCTAGGTGTCATACCTAGTCCATCGGGTCCAATGAAAATCTTTTGTGACAATACTGGTGCAATTGCCTTGGCGAAGGAATCCAGATTTCACAAGAGAACCAAGCACATCAAAACACATTTCAATTCCATCCGGGATCTAGTCCAGGTGGGAGACATAGAGATTTGCAAGATACATACGGATCTGGATGTAGCAGACCCGTTGACTAAGCCTCTTCCACGAGCAAAACATGATCAACACCAAGGCTCCATGGGTGTTAGAATCATTACTGTGTAATCTAGATTATTGACTCTAGTGCAAGTGGGAGAATGAAGGAAATATGCCCTAGAGGCAATAATAAAGTTATTATTTATTTCCTTATATCATGATAAAAGTTTATTATTCATGCTAGAATTGTATTAACCGGAAACATAATACATGTGTGAATACATAGACAAACAGAGTGTCACTAGTATGCCTCTACTTGACTAGCTCGTTAATCAAAGATGGTTATGTTTCCTAACCATGGACAAAGAGATGTCATTTGATTAACGGGATCACATCATTAGTTGAATGATCTGATTGACATGACCCATTCCATTAGCTTAGCACCCGATCGTTTAGTATGTTGCTATTGCTTTCTTCATGGCTTATACATGTTCCTATGACTATGAGATTATGTAACTCCCGTGTGCCGGAGGAACACTTTGTGTGCTACCAAACTATCGGATTTCGGGTTCCGGCAGACCCTTAAGGTTCGAACACTGGGGTGCACGCGGAAATCTCGCCTTCAAGCTCTCCGTCTCGATGGGATCTAAACTACTAAAAGAACTGCACGAAAGACACAAGATTTATACTGGTTTGGGCCACCGATGTGGTGTAATACCCTACTCCAGTGTGTGGTGGATGGATTGCCTCCTGGGGCTGGTGTGGATGAACAATACAAGGAAGAACAGCCTCGCGAGGGTCTGTTCTTGGCTGTGGAGATGAACTATTGTGAAGAGCTTAGTCACCCTCTCTCTCTCTCTCTACTTGCGGACCGAACGAACCAAAACCCAACCGGAATCGAACCCCCTGCTATGTGGGTGGCTAGTCCTATTTATAGAGGCCCTGGTCCTCTCCCCAAATATTGAGCGAGAAGGGATCCAACAATGGCGGGCTAATTTGAAGGGGGACAACGAGTACATATATCCTGACAAAAGCAGTCTTCGCCTGCCAAAGGCTCTGGTGATGACGTCGCGCTGGGCTCCATGGTGACCTCCATCTCGTAGTCCTCCTAGCCTTGGTCTCGTTGCACCGAAGTGGCAACCTTTGCCTGATGCCTCGGTACTCCGCTGATACGCTTGCCCCCTTTGCACCAAAGAGGAAGGAGGGACGCTGCGCACGCTGGCACCCGCCTGGTGCCCCGTATCGTCATGGCTTGCGTCATGGGCACCTCGCGAGGTACCCCGCCTTGAACTCTCCGCCTCCTCGCGAGCCAGCCTGACGAGGCTGTGCCTGAGGATGCGCCGTGTCGTCCGCCTCGCGAGGCTTGGCCCCTAGCGAGGGTCTTGAGCCTCGTGTTGATGAAGATGGGCCGCGCTGGGCCCCCACTCGAGCCACGCCGCGGGCCGCAGGCAGGCAAGTCTGGGGACCCCCGTTCCCAGAACGCCGACAGCAGCCCCCGGGCCCAAGGCGCGCATGGACTTGGCCGTGCCGAGAGGCGAAAGGGCAAGGGCGAAGCGCCGCGGGCCCCAACAGCCTGCGGCCTTGGACGCCGCGTGGCGGTTGATTGGACGTGGGTGCCTTAGCAACCACGCGGGTTGACAAGGGAGAGGCATCTTCCCAGACTTCGCCCTTGCTTTCTCTAGTTGCTGCTCAGATCCCCTTTCTTGCGCCTCCCCTTTCTTCCCCCAAACTTCCAGATCTACTCCTGTTGCGCGACCTAGGAAGCCATGGCGCCTCGGAAGCCTCTGGCCGAAGCTTGGTATTCCCCCGCTCTAGACCCGCCGACTGTGTCCAAGGCCACCTTTGCCCGGCTGTGCCGGATGGCGGCGGCGCAGGGCGTTGTCGGGACGGAGGTGTTGAAGGTCGGCTCCGCCTCCCCTGAAGGTCGAGGAAGCACCTATTACCCTTTGTTTGTGGGCGCCATCGCAGCGGGCTTGGTGCCTCCCTTCTCTGAGTTCTTCTTCTCTGTCCTCTGCTATTACAACTTGCTGGCTCTGCATCTCCACCCCAACTCTGTCCTTCTCCTGGCGATCTTCGCTTACTACTGCGAGGCCCACGTGGGGGTGCAGCCCTCGGTGGCCTTGCTGCGCCACTACTTCTACCTTCGGACTACTGGCAGTTCTCCTTCCGCGTGCGCGAGCTTCGTCCCGCATGGCAGCACCATTACCATCTCGAATCCTGGGAAGAGGGCTGATGGCTTCCGAAGCAAGTGGGTCTTGGTTGACGCTGGGCGCGTCCACCCTCGGCTGATCCCGCCCACGGAGCAGGCCGTGAGCGCCAGTAACTGGTGCTGGGAGGAGCTCGCGGATCCCCGCGCGAAGCCGGTGTTGGAGAAGATGGATGCGGACTTGAGGCCAGCCAACATGGCGACGGCGAAGTTGATTGGCGCGTCACTGTTGAGGGAGTTCTTGGAGCAGCAGCTGGCTCCACTCCGGCAGTACTCTTCTCCAATGTGGAGGCCTCATCTGAGCCCCGTGCCTGTGGATGAAGAGGACGTGGACGCGGTTCTTCAATCTCTGGTCGGGGCACGGTGGCAAGGTTGGAGGGCGCTCCCGAGCCCTTGTTTCTTCGCAGCGACTGGGAGCAGGTGGTGAAGTCCATGCCCGTTTTCAACGGGGTCGGGCTCGTGCCCATGGCGCCTTCTGAAGGATTGGTGGACGTGCCCTCCAGTGACTCCAGCGAGGAGGAGGGCAAAGAGGAGTGGGGAGAGGGGCCCGACTCCGGGGCGACTGACGGAGAGTCGAGGGCTCCCTTCCCTCGGCGCTCGCCCCGTACTCTCCGCCTATCGCCGAGCGATGATGATGATGATGACGACGATGTGCTGGGTAGCGGGAGCTCGCCTCCGATCCCAAAGAAGGATAGGACTGGGCTGGTCCCCCGCGGGCCTGCCCCTACCCTGGGGCAGTCCGCTGCCGCGCCTTCCGCTCCCAAGGTCGACCCTTCCAACCGGCTGTTTGGCTTGAAGTTGGGCCGAAAGCTGCCCGAGCTCACCGACGATGACCCGTAAGCACTTGATCCTTGTTCTCTTGTTTCTCATTCTGCCGACGAGGCTTGATGATTGCTTCTCTTGAGTAGGTGGGCGCCTACGGCGAAGAAACTGAAGCGGGCTCCTGAGGCTCCATCCGCGGCAGCGCCCCCGCCTGCGAAAGGGGGCGATCGCAGTGCGGGGGCTTCTCCTGGTCGGTCGCCCTCAGGAGGTCTGTCCATTCTGGTGGGGGCGAGCTCAGCCCCCATAGCCCAGGTGACTCCTGAGGTGTCCTCGTCCGGCGCCACTGCCATGGCTGGGGAGACGCAGCGAATGCTGGCTCGGGATTCAGCGGCCTTGCCGCCGCCACCTTCTCCTCCCGTTTTGCTGGCCACTGCTCCCTCAACTCCTCCTGTCGTCCTGGAGCGTGCCGAGGCTCCTCCATCTTCTTCCTCCGTCTTGGAGCATTCTGCTGCTGAACTGGACCGGCTGCGTCAGGACCTTCTCGGCGCCGACTCTCGCCCGGTGGCCGGGCGTCTGGAATTGGCTTCGAGGTGGATTCGCTCTGATGCTTCGATCTGGGCGGCGCTGGTTCAGGCTTCGACGGCCTGGGACAAGGAGAAGCGGCCATCCTTGAGGCGAAGATCGCTCGTGACGCGGTCCTGGGGGAAGCAGTCAAGGCCCGCGACCGCTGCAAGGCGCTGGAGGATGAGCTGCAAGGCCTGCGGGGCCAACTTGTGGAGGAGGTTCGCCTTCGCCAAGAGCAGGAGAAGGGGGCGAAGGCACGTGAGGCGGCGCTCGAGGACTCGGAGGCCAAGCTCAAGAAGTGCCACGAGCGTCTAGGCGTGTGGAAGCAGGAGCTGGAGGCGACGAAGGCCGAGCTGGACGCCAAGGCTCAGGTCCTCGCCGAAGATCACGTGGCCTTCGCGGACATGGAGAAGGACGCTCGCGCTTCGCTGAAGATGCTTTACGAGAGCGGCTTGGACAGCCCGCTTGTTGGTGACGAGGATGGCCTCGCCAAGCTGCTTCCCTTCCTGGTCAAGGCTCTTGAGGACGTCGTCCTCGGCATCGGCCCCGCGGCCGAGGCCGAGGCACACGTCCTGTCTTCTGCCGTGCTGACACGGGTCTTCGCCCACGTCTACCTCCGCGATCCCAACACCGACCTCGACGCCCTGCTGGAACCGGTGAGCAGCGAGGGTGCTGCTGCCGCTGTCGAAGCCGTGAAGGGGCGCGCGGAGGCGCTGCTGGAGAAGTTCTGGGCCTTCAGCACCAGGCCGAAGCAAGGCGATGCCGACCCCGCTGTTCCACAAGGCGGAACCAGCGCCGACGAGTGACTCCATCCCATCCCTGCTCTTCTTTAGGTTCCTGCACATGCATCACGCCTCGGGGAGGCATTTAAACTTGCGTTTGGTACTGAGATTGACAGTATGGACTGTAATATTTGCTTTTAAGTTCCTTGGATTTTATGCTTTTCTTTCCTACTTGCTTGTGTTCTACACCGGCACGGCCCGGCCCTGCACATGCCTCACCCAGCATCAGCCCCGACCGGAAACCAGGACGGGACCAAAGGAGTGAGGGGCCACGTGACAAGTTAGGCTCCTGAGTCGCGATGCCAAGGAGTCCCCTTTGGCGCTCGAACAACAAGTAGGGAAGCGTGATGTAGGCGTGTTTTCCGTTCTACGTCTGTAGAGCCCGACCCTGCGCGTACCTCACCCAGCATAGCCTTTCGGAACTAAGGAGTGAGGGGCTACGGAGCCAGTTAGGCTCCTGAGTGGCGATGCTCAGGAGTCCCCCTTGACGCGCGAACAACGGGTGATGAGGCGAGATGTAAGAGTGGCTACCGTTCAACGTCTGCAGAGCCCGGCCCCGCGCGTACCTCACCCAGCATAGCCTTTCGGAACTAAGGAGTGAGGGGCTACGGGACCAGTTAGGCCCCTGGGTCGCGATGCCCAGGGGTCCCCCTTGACGCGCAAACGGCCTTCGTACCTTGGCTCCGCTCAGGGAGAGACGCGCGGTGAACCAGGCCCGAGGGGCCTGGCTGGGCGGCGTACGTCTGGGCGTGACCCAGCCGTAGCCCCCGTGCCCAGCCCCCTCACGCGGCAATCCCGAGGGGAGGCGTTGCGATGAGGCCAGCCACTAAGCTCTGGGCTCCCTGAGGTTAACGCGGCCCGGAGGCCACCCTCAGTTGTTTATCACCAGCGCGGAGCATAGCGCTTCCGTATGTGTACGGGCATAGCCGCTCCTCGGCAGTGTCGTCAGCCAGCGCGGAGCATGGTGCTTCCACTGGTACGTGGGAGGGGGCTCCCCTCTGGGAGGAGCCCCCGGGGGGTATACAGCCCCGCCCTGACACGTGACCGGCACGGTAGAGCTAGGTGAGGTGTATCTGGGCACCCGTGAGCCAGCACGGGACTCACGAGGCCCTACCTCTGGGCGGGTTGCGCCCGGCACTGGGCCATATCTTGAGATGTGTCCCTGCAAAATTTGGTTAGATGCCGGTACTCTGCGTCCTCGGGTCCCGGCCCTCGAGCTTGTCTCAGCCGTCGCTGGTATGCCAGGTCGCGATGCCATGGACAAGGCCAGAGGGTGAGGGCTGGAGAGCCAGTAAGAGCCCTGAGTCGCGATGCTCAGGCACCCCCCTTTAACGTGCAAGTGGCCGACATGGGAAGAGAAGATGCCGCGGACGGGAACCATGCAGCTAAGCGTGATAGGCAATGCATAGTTGGAAATAAACGCTAGGGGGATACACGCCGCTGGGTCTGGCCCGAACGGCTTGGGGATGATGCAGCCCGAGGGGGGCCCCCAACAAGGCAAACTAACGACAGAAAGGTAAATGCAGATATATGCCGCGGGGACGGACCCACGCGGCCTGGGAGTGATGCAACCTTGGG
This sequence comes from Triticum monococcum, assembly GCA_034509565.1. Taxonomy (NCBI): domain Eukaryota; kingdom Viridiplantae; phylum Streptophyta; class Magnoliopsida; order Poales; family Poaceae; genus Triticum; species Triticum monococcum. The sequence goes on from CM067846.1 coordinate 492,721,550, forward strand.
AGGGTGCTCCCAGCTGAGAACAGAACTTGAAAGATGTCACCTGAGGATGTCGTCGGCGTAGTGGTGTTGGCGTAGCAGACTTGACGGGCTGCAGAAGCCGATCCTCACGAGCCCCCAGGCCCCGGGGCCTCGGGAGGCCCCGGAGGCGCTGGTGACTCCTCGCGAGCTGCCTCCATCTCCGCCAAGGCCGCGGAACGCCTATCTTCCGGAGCCTCCACGATGCCCCTCATGAGGCGCTGGTACGCCGCAGCCATGCTCGGCAGGCCGTGAGGCATGCGAACATAGCTATGGGGTGGACCTCCGCAGCGCCCCACTTGCGAGGGCCAGAGGTGCTCCGTTGTGGCGATCTGATTGAGCCCTGGTACGTCGACGCAGATGCGCTGCCCACCATCCTCGCCTGGATGTGGGGCCACGGCTGGCAAGCGGCGGCAACCTCTCATGATCCTTGTCTCCTGTAGCTCTTGAATGGCCTCGTCAACGAACTCTTGCGGGTCTGACCTTCCTCGCCTGGCTCCCTCTCAAGGGAAACGTGCTGCGAAGCACGCCTCCACATGGTGCCCAAGCACCTCCCTCGTGACTCCGGCTAGGTCGGTGGCCCTCTAGGTGAGAGCCCCCGAGCCCTGCCTGAGGAGGGCGCCGGGCGCGCTTTCCTATGCGATGGACGGAGGGCCCTCCTGAGGAGGCACGGGCCCTAAGGGGCCTGCCTCCTGAGGGGCTGAGCCTGATGACGTCTTCTTCTACTTGGGGATGGTCTCAGGAAGCCTCCTGCTTCCGCGATCTGGGTCTTCTAGCGACGCGGCCTGAAAGGCTCGTTCCAGGGAACACACTGCATCTCTCTCTTCACAGGGCACCGTGATGACGGCGCCACTTCCTGGCATCTTGAGGACGTTGTAGCCGTGGTGGGTCACGGCCATGAACTTGGCCAGTGCTGGGTGCCCGAGGATGGCGTTGTACGGCAGGCGGATGTGGGCGACGTCGAAGTCGATGAGCTCGGTGCGGTAGTTGCTGCGGGCCCCGAAGGTGACAGGGAGGCGGACCTGCCCGATCGGGATTGTGGAACCGTCGGTGATCCCGGAGAAAGGCTTGGTTGGCTGAAGCTGGTCATAGGGCACTTGGAGGTTGTTGAATGTTTCCACGGACAGGACGTTGAGCCCTGCCCCGCCATCGATGAGGGTCTTGGTGACCTGCACGTTGCTGATGACCGGGGAGCAGAGCATCGGGAGGACTCCTGCAGTGGCCGCGCACTTGAGCTGGTCTGCCGAGCTGAACGTGATGGGGCACGCCGACCACATGAGGGGGTGCGTCGCCTCGAGCTTGGGGAGAACTGCATTCACTTCGCGTGCAAACTGCTTGAAGATACGTTGGGAGGCTGGGGCTTGAGCTCCGCCCAGGATGCAGGTGATCGCGCGCGGCTCTTGGAAGCCCCCAGCCCCCTCGTCTTGATGGCGGTCTTCGTTCCTTCTTGGTGGAGGCGGCAGCGGAGGTAGGCCTGTGTTGCCATGAGGGTGGTCCTCACGAGGCTGGTCTCTCCAGTCCCCCTCGCGAGGCAGGTCCCGCCAGCGGTCCTCGCGAGGCTGGTCGCGCCACCCCTGGTGCGGGTCGCGGTCTTCCCAGCGCCCTGGGTTTCTTCCTCCTCCTCGGCCATAGCCCCGGTCAGCACGGTCAGGGCGACGGCCGATCCTTCCTTCTCGTACGGCGTGGAGCTCTTGACACTCGTTGGTGTTGTGGGTGTGGAGGTCATGGTACACACAGTACCAGTTGCCTCTGGAGGGTTCGGGCAGATCCTTGCCCCGCTTGGTGTCTGGTTCGGCTGCGAGCACGGTAGCCCCCTTGCGCTTCACGTCCTTGGCCTTGGGCTTCTTCTCTTCTAGGTCCGCGGCAGGCAGCTCGAGGAGGGAGAGACGTCCCTCCTCAGCCCTGGCGCACTTGTTCGCCAAGTTGAACAGCTCCAGGGAGGTGCAGAGGTCTTCGTGCATCGCCAGCTCCTCCTTCATCTTGACGCCACGCACGCCGTCAGAGAAGGCGGAGATGATGGCCTCCTCTGACACCCTGGGGATCTTGAGGCGCGCGTTGTTGAAGCACTGGATGTACTTTTGCAGGGTCTCCCCGGGTTGTTGCTTGATGCGGCGCATGTCGCTCATGGCAGGGGGCCGGTCGCGAGTACCTTGGAAGTTGGCGATGAAGCGGGCGCGCATATGGTCCCAGGAGGAGATCGTGCCTGGAGCCATATTCAGGAGCCAGGTTCGAGCTCCTTCCTTGAGCGCCATGGGGAACCAGTTCGCCATGACCTTTTCATCCCCGCCGGCAGCCTCGATACCCAGCTCATAGAGCTGGAGGAATTCCGCGGGGTCAGTTATGCCGTCGTAGCAAGGAGGCAGGTCGGGCTTGAACTTGCCGGGCCACGCGACGCTGCGCAGCTCAGTGGTGTAGGCGTGGCAGCCCGCGGTGGCCACGAAAGGCCTCGGTTGGTGGAGAGCTTGGTCTTGAGGGTCCCCACACGCTGCAGCTAGGAGCAGGGCGGGGTCTTGACGTGCCGGAGCTGGAGCAGGGTCGCGGCGTGCCGGAGCAGGGAGCGCCCTGGCAGCCCCCTGCGGGCAAGGGATTTCTTGGCAGCTTCGCTCTTGCTGCGATGGAGCCTGGCAGGAGCGGGTTCCGCCCAAGGGCCAGTCGCCTTGGAGCCACGGCGTCTTCTTGGAGGGGAGGCGGCCGGTGCACCTCTGGAGCTTCGTTGCCCACGCGGGGCGGAGTGCGACGCAGAGGGACGGACGGCGCGGAAGAGCCCCCTGCGGCGCGGACAAGCTCGGCGACGCGGTCGAGCCATTCTTCGTAGATGTCGTCGACGGGACGGTAGCGCAGGAGCTCGTTTGCCGCGAGGAGCGCAGCTCGAGCCTCCAAGGGTGCGCGGAGCGCGCAGGACGAAGAACCGGCTGGAGCGAGTGATGGAGTGGCTGTGCGGCTGTCTTGCCGCACGGACGGGTGCTGAGACGATGCCTGCTGCTCGCCCCCCGCCGGGCCGGTGGCGGCGTTGACGGCGGGCGACGGGGAACAACGAGGAAGCCCACCAATGGGGGCCATCTGGGCGACGCGAGAAGCGATGGCGGCCCGGCGCTCGGCGCGGGCCCGACGTGCGTCAGACATGGATGCGACGGTCGGAGGAGAGCGGAGCGGTGGAAGACGAATTCCGGCGCACCCCTACCTGGCGCGCCAAATGTCGGATTTCGGGTTCTGGCAGACCCTTAAGGTTCGAACACTGGGGTGCGTGCGGAAATCTGGCCTTCAACCTCTCCGTCTCGATGGGATCTAAACTACTAAAAGAACTGCATGAAAGACACAAGATTTATACTGGTTCGGGCCACCGATGTGGTGTAATACCCTACTCCAGTGTGTGGTGGATGGATTGCCTCCTGGGGCTAGTGTGGATGAACAATACAAGGAAGAACAGCCTCGCGAGGGTCTGTTCTTGGCTGTGGAGATGAACTGTTGTGAAGAGCTCAGTCACTCTCTCTCTCTCTCTCTCTCTCTCTCTCTCTCTCTACTTGCGGACCGAACGAACCAAAACCCAACCGGAATCGAACCCCCTGCTATGTGGGTGGCTAGTCCTATTTATAGAGGCCCTGGTCCTCTCCCCAAATATTGAGCGGGAAGGGATCCAACAATGGCGGGCTAATTTGAAGGGGGACAGCGAGTACATCTATCCTGACAAAAGCAGTCTTCGCCTGCCAAAGGCTCTGGTTATGACGCCGCGCTGGGCTCCATGGTGACCTCCGTCTCGTAGTCCTCCTGGCCTTGGTCTCATTGCACCGAAGTGGCAACCTTTGCCTGATGCCTCGGTACTCCGCTGATACGCTTGCCCCCTTTGCACCAAAGAGGAAGGAGGGACGCTGCGCGCGCTGGCACCCGCCTGGTGCCCCGTATCGTCATGGCTTGCGTCATGGGCACCTCGCGAGGTACCCCGCCTTGAACTCTCCGCCTCCTCGCGAGCCAGCCTAATGAGGCTGTGCCTGAGGACGCGCCGTGTCGTCTGCCTCGCGAGGCTTGGCCCCTCGCGAGGGTCTTGAGCCCCGTGTTGATGAAGATGGGCCGCGCTGGGCCCCCACTCGAGCCACGCCGTAGGCCGCAGGCAGGCAAGTCTGGGGACCCCCGTTCCCAGAACGCCGACACAAATGTCACAACGTAACTGGGTGATTATAAAGGTGCTCTACAGGTGTCTCCAAAGGTACATGTTGGGTTGACGTATTTTGAGATTAGGATTTGTCACTCCGATCGTCGGAGAGGTATCTCTAGGCCCTCTCGGTAATGCACATCACTTAAGCCTTGCAAGCATTGCAACTAATGAGTTAGTTGCGGGATGATGTATTACGGAACGAGTAAAGAGACTTGCCGGTAACGAGATTGAACTAGGTATTGGATACCGACGATCGAATCTCGGGCAAGTAACATACCGATGACAAAGGGAACAACGTATGTTGTTATGCGGTCTGACCGATAAAAGATCTTCATAGAATATGTAGGAACCAATATGGGCATCCAGGTCCCGCTATTGGTTATTGACCGGAGACATGTCTCGGTCATGTCTACATTGTTCTCGAACCCGTAGGGTCCGCACGCTTAAGGTTTCGATGACAGTTATATTGTGAGTTTATGCGTTTTGATGTACCGAAGGTTGTTCGGAGTCCCGTATGTGATCACAGACATGACGAGGAGTCTCGAAATGGTCGATACATAAAGAATGATATATTGGAAGCCTATATTTGGATATCGGAAGTGTTCTGGGTGAAATCGGGATTTCACTGGAGTACTGGGAAGGTTATCGGAACCCCCCGGGAGATATATGGGCCTTAGTGGGCCTTAGTGGAAGAGAGGAGAGGTAGCCAAAGATGGGCCGCGCGCCCCTCCCCTCCCTTGGTCCGAATAGGACAAGGAGAGGGGGCCGGCCCCCCTTCCTCTTTTCCCCCCTCCGCGAATCCTATTCCAACTAGGAAAGGGGGGAGTCCCACTCCCAGAGGGAGTAGGACTCCTCCTGGCACGCCTCTCCTGGCCGGCCGCACCCCCCCTTTGAGCCTTTATATACGGAGGCAGGGGCACCCCCTAGAGACACAAGTTGATCCACGTGATCATATTCTTAGCCGTGTGCGGTGCCCCCTTCCACCATAGTCCTCGATAATATTGTAGCAGTGCTTAGGTGAAGCCCTGCGACATTAGGACATCAAGATCGTCACCACGTCGTCGTGCTGATAGAAATCTTCCCCGACGCTTTGCTGGATCGAAGTCCGGGGATCGTCATCGAGCTGAACGTGTGCTAGAACTCGAAGGTGATGTAGTTTCGGTGCTTGATCGGTCGGGCCGTGAAGACGTACGACTACATCAACCTAACGCTTCCGTTGTCGATCTACAAGGGTATGTAGATCACACTCTCCCCCTCATTGCTATGCATCACCATGATCTTGCGTGTGCGTAGGAATTTTTTTTGAAATTACTACGTTCCCCAACAGTGGCACCATCACAGTTAGTGGAAATATTGAGCATTCTCTACGCGCGGAAGAACGTGCGGCGGCTTTAACAGCCGAGCACTAGATGGCCTTACCAACCAGAATAAATAACAGGTCGTCAAGACCACTGGCACGGTTAGACGAGTCCGGCGCATCACTACATATACATGAGATTGGTTTGATGGTCAAACCCTCATAGACGGCACCAGGGGCTTCCCGTGTGTAATCAGGGCTAGTTCGGCTCAACTTGACTTATCTTGAATTTTAATGGCTTATTGATAATAACCAATTTTCTGGCACAGCAACTTTCACCTAAGTTCATCTCTTTTACAGATGACAATCATGCTACACATGTCCAGGACATGGCACAACGGAGACACAGGCGCAGACGTGCAGTAGGGACCCGCTCAAAGGTTTCTTTTCAGATTAAGACCCAGGGTAAACCTTTTTTACTGTCTCTTGTTGTTCACATCCTCCGGATACTCAATACAACCGAGAAGGATGCTGACGTTATTGGCATGTAGCCAGGTCAGGATATTGCACGTACCTGGACACTCGGGGTTTACTATTAAGGGCATTGTTCAGCCCGACATATGTTATAAAGACCGAATACCTTAGGGAGTGTTCGGCGTAGCGAGTTTGGCCTTATATGCATCAGCTCCGAATCATGTCTTTGGTCAAATGTTGGGTTTGCCCGGATCCCATGTTTTGCTACCTTACGTTCCACTCTATCGGCTAAGGCGGCACCGAGAGAACTACTGCGATTGTGCCCTGGCTCATCTGGGTGAGCACCTCAGTAGAGAAAGCCGCAAACTGGCTGTCATGATAAAGCGCGAGACTGGTCAACCACTCGATGACTTAGCGGAATCTTCGGGATTCCTCCGCATTAACAAAGGGTTGTTTCCCGGTCATGTATGTACGTGCCCCGTATTCGGACGAGCGCGGAAGTACCAGGGGCTATATAGTAGTCCCACCGTCAAACTCCTATGGCTAAGTGAAAGTGTTAAAGCAATATAGTCTGATTGCCTCATTCGAGGCGCTACCACCTCCTTAATGGACAAAGATGTTGGATCAAGTGTGAATACACATTTTTTGCGAACACCCCCGCATTATATGCGTGGGGGCTGAAGCCGACGACTACAAACTTTCAGGTTATATACATATATACATAAACGGCCGCATAGGAGGCATCATAATACTTTCAGGCAAAAGTATAAACACAGCCTTTATAATTCAATAAAACATTGTTTTTACAATGGGAATACATGTCACTAGAACATAATATTCTTCGAGCACTGAGCCTCTATCGAACGAGCGCCTTCAAGGACTTCTTCAAAGTAGTGCTCGGCAGCTACTCGGCCCATGACCGAAACCTGTGTTGCAATAGTGGTGGCCTCCATCTCTGCCCAGTATGTCTTGACACGGGAAAGTGCCATCCGCGCACCCTCTATGCACGCCGACCTCTTCATAGCGTCGATATGCGGCACATCACCAAGGAATTGTTGCACTAAACTAAAATAACTATTCGGCCTTGGCCCTTCCGGCCACAGATGATCCACAACAGACCTCATGGCAAGTCCGGACAACCTATGGAGCTCGGCCCACTCGGCCATTCGCTCATTCAACAGCAGCGGACGCACTGGAACATGGAACTGTGACTAGATCAGCTTTTCCACTTCATGATCTTTTTGATCCTTGAAGTACTCGACCGCATCAGCAGCACTTGCTGCCAAATCCATGTATGCGTCTACAGAACTCCATAGTTGATCAAGAGGAGCATACTTCGGATCTCTGAACTTCATCCGCAACAAAAAGGCTTCCCAGCCGTGATATCTCCTGCTTGACGCAGCTCCTCCTTTGCTGCTCTGATTTTGGAGTGGGCTTCCTTGGCTGCTACCATGGCCTTCTCTAGGTCCGTCACCTTCACTTGGCTTTCTTTTTCAAGAAGCTAGTAACGTTCGGCGGCATCTTCCAACTCAACGACCATCTTGGCTATTCTTTCCTTGCTTTGGCAGTGCGTGGCTTGTTCGGCCCTCAGCTCTTCGACCGCCTTTAGAGCGGACGCATCGCTATTCCTGGCTTGTTCCTTGGCTCGGGCAAGTTCCGCCCGAAGGGTCTCCACGGTGGCAGCTCCATCTGCAGTCACAACATATTAAAGATACTGGCATCATGCTCCTCTTACTATGTGTTGATCACCGGAGAAATCACATACCCTGTGCCTTGTCAAGCCACTGGTTGACAAGCACGATGTCGGCATCAGCCGCATCAAGTTGTCGCTTTAGCTCGGCAAACTCATCAGTCCGGCTCGCCATCGGACCTTCAGCCACCTGCACATGAAGGCGGCCTGATTATTACCTGGGACTATGATCCTCTGTTTTCCGCCATTCTCGATGGCAACCAGAGTCTCAGGGGCTACTATCTGCATAGGGCACACCTAACGTGTGTGGTACTGTTAAAAACATACACTATTTCACGTACCTCAAAGCCTTTTAGCAGACTCATAAAAGCTTCATGCAACCCGCTTTCCGCGGATGAAATCCTTTCAATCACCGTACCCATTAGCGTACGATGCGCTTCTGAGATGCCCGTTTGCTCCAGAAGATCCTTCAGTGCGTCCGACCACGCATTGTATGGTTCCGGACTCTTTCTGTTGCTCTCTTTAGGAGCCAAATACTGAGGACTTCGAGTGGCTAAAGGATTACCCTCTCGCCTTGGCGGATCAGGAGAAACCTTCCGCGACGACACTTCAGGGTCGCCCGCCTCATGAGGCGGGGTGGCAGGGGGAGGTGTTTCGCTCTCCATCATCTCCGGAAGAAGATCCCCCGAAGACGAACTCTGTCGAGAAGGGCTACGATCCGAACTACAAGATATATGCTTCGGTTATTGTCCTCAGAGGTAATGTAGGATATTTTTACTATTAAGTACTTTTTGTTTACTTACAGCTCGGTAGAGGGCTGATCCCCTTGCGGGCACTGTGCGGCAAGAGTACCCTCCGAGGCAGGACCCTCTGGCGAAGATTTCTTCCCCTGTTTGGAAACCTTTGTTTCCAGGTCTTTAGAGGTGGTCCTCTTCCTTCCTTGGGGAGAGGGAATTTCAGATTCTTCTCCCTGGTTATCCTCCTTCGTGGAGGTGCTAATTCCCCCGGTTTGGATGAATAATGAGTGAGGCTGGCTCTCAGCCTCTTTACTCCCCCTTATATTCCCCTGAGGGCGCCTGATAAGGCGCTGGCTCGAGCATTCTGGCTAGTACTGGATTTGCTGAGCCGTCGGGAAGGGGGGCCGAACACCTGATCATCTTCGCCTTTGTTACCCAGTCCTGGTCAAGGAGCGACTTTTCAGAATGATGTTATGATAAATAAAAAGACAATGTGTTCGGTCACGGGATTACTTACTTGGGTATCTGGGCGATTACAGCTCAGACTTGCATCCTCGATGGTGTCCGGACACTTTATTTGTGGTCCAAAGAACAATTTGTACATCTCTTCGAGCGTCATGCCGAGGAAGTGTTGAATAGTTTGCGGTCCTTCCGGGTTGAATTCCCACATACGGAGGGGTCGACGTTTGCAAGGCGGGACTCGATGAACTAGCATGACTTGCATTACTATGACCAGGCTGACATCTCTCTCAAGGAGATCTCGGATGCGACTCTGCAATATCGGCACATCATTTACTGGCCCCCAATTCAGCCCCTTGTTGATCCATGACGCCAGTTGTGGTGGGGGGGCCGAGCGAAAGGCAGGGGGGCTACCCACTTGGCACTTCGGGGAGCTGTGATATAAAACCACTCCCGTTGCCATAAACCGGACACCTCTGGGAAGGAACCCTCGGGCCACGGAACATCAGCACTTTTTCTTATTACGGCACCTCCGCACTCTGCGTGTCACCCCTCGATCATCTTCGGCTTCACATTAAAAGTCTTGGCCACAGGCCGAAGTGTGGGGTAATGTGGAGAAATGCCTCACACACGACGATGAGCAACGAGATGTGAAGGAGGGAATCCGAAGCCAGGTCATGGAAATCCAGCCCATAATAGAACATGAGCCCCCTAACAAAGGGATCCACAGCGAGGCCTAGCCCTCGGAGGAAGTGGGAGACGAATACAATGATCTCGCCGGGTTCGGGAGTGGGAATGACCTTCCCTCGAGTAGGCAGCCTGTGCGAGATTTCAAGGGTCAAATACCTGGCCTCTCTTAGCTTCTTGATGTATTCCTCTATGACAGAGGAAGGCATCCACCGACATTGGAGGTTGGATCCGGACATGGTTGAGGGTCCGAAGCGCCTGACCTGAGCCTTGGGTGTTGGAACTCGAGGCGAGGGAAGGATTCGATTGAGCACGAGAGGGAAAAAGGACAAGCCTTGGCCTCTTTATAAAGAGGGTGAATATGAAGCGTCCTCCTCGTGGCCATTTGGGACTTGCCTAAAATCGAGGAGTAATGCCAACGGGCACGATTGGGTTACCCACGTCCGTATTGATGAGAATCCCGTAATAAGGGGGACACGATCTCTGCTTTGACAAGACGTGTCAAGAAAACCGCCTCGCGATATGTGCAATGTTGGTTGAGAAAAACGGTTCAAATAAAGACCGGGCCATGGCATAATGTCATGTTGCTAAACGTGTCAGCAGATTAGATTTGTGTAAATATTATTCTCTCTACGGTGGTATGCGGAACTTGTTTTGCAGAGCCGGACACTATCCTTGTGTTCAAAATCTTCTATGGAGTATTCATATGAGGAACCCGCCTTGCAATGCCGAAGACAAATCTGCGCGCCAGACTCATAGTCATTGAAGCTTGGTCCAGGGGCTACTGAGGGAGTCCTAGATTAGGGGGTCTCCGGACAGTCGGACTATATCCTTTGGCCGGACTGTTGGACTATGAAGATACAAGATTGAAGACTTCATCCCGTGTCCGGATGGGACTCTTCTTGGCGTGGAAGGCAAGCTTGGCAATACGGATATTAGATCTCCTCCCTTGTAACCGACTTTGTGTAACCCTAGCCCCCTCCAGTGTCTATATAAACCAGAGGGTTTAGTCTGTAGGACAACATACAATCATACCATAGGCTAGCTTCTAGGGTTTAGCCTCTACGATCTTGTGGCAGATCAACTCTTGTAATACTCATATCATCAAGATCAATCAAGCAGGACGTAGGGTATTACCTCCATCAAGAGGGCCCAAACCTGGGTAAACATCGTGTCCCCTGCCTCCTGTTACCATTCGCCTTAGACGCACAGTTCGGGACCCCCTACCCGAGATTCGCCGGTTTTGACACCGACAGATCCCATCTTAGATTTCATGGCCTCAAGCCATTTTGCGGAATCTGGGCTCATCATCGCTTCCTCATAGTTCGTAGGTTCATAATGGTGAAGTAACATGACCTCTAGAATAGGATTACCGTACCACTCTGGTGTGGAACATACTCTGGTTGGCCTACGAGGTTCGGTAGTAACCTGATCCGAAGTTTCACGATCATCATCATTAACTTCCTCACTAATTGGTGTAGGCTCACTGGAACTAATTTCTGTGATGAACTACTTTCCAATTCGGGAGAAGGTACAATTACCTCATCAAGTTCTACTTTCCTCCCACTCACTTCTTTTGAGAGAAACTCCTTCTCTAGAAAGGATCCACTCTTAGCAACAAAGATCTTGCCTTCAGATCTATGATAGAAGGTGTACCCAACAATTTCTTTCGTGTATCCTATGAAGACACGCTTCTTTGATTTGGGTTTGAGCTCATCAGGCTGGAAAATTTTCACGTAAGCATCGCAACCCCAAACTTTAAGAAATGACACTGTAGGTTTCTTGCCAAACCATAGTTCATACAGTGTCGTCTCAACGGATTTAGATGGTGCCCTATTTAACGTGAATGCAGCTTTCTCTAATGCATAACCCCAAAGCGATAGTGGTAGATCGATAAGAGACATCATAGATCACACCATATCCAATAAAGTATGGTTACAACGTTCAGACACACCATTACACTGTGGTGTTCGAGGTGGCGTGAATTGTGAAACTACTTCACATTGTTTTAAATGAAGCCCAAACTCGTAACTCAAATATTTGCCTCCACGATCAGACCGTAGAAACTTTATTTTCTTGTTACGATGATTCTCTACTTCACTCAGAAATTCTTTGAACTTCTCAAATGTAATTCAGACTTGTGTTTCAGTAAGTAGATATACCCATATCTGCTCAAACAATCTGTGAAGGTCAGAAAATAACGGTACCCGCCGCGAGCCTCAACACTCATCGGATCGCATAGATCAGTATGTATTATTTCCAATAAATCACTTGCTCGCTCCATTGTTCCGGAGAACAGAGTCTTAGTCATCTTTCCCATGAGGCATGGTTCGCAAGCATGAAGTGATTCCAAAAGCCCATCAGCATGGAGTTTCTTCACGTGCTTTACACCAATATGACCTAAACAACAGTGCCACAAATATGTTGCATTATCATTTTCAACTTTGCATCTTTTGGCATCAATATTATGAATATGTGAATCACTACGATCGAGATTCAGGAAACAATTCATCTTGGGTGTATGACCTCAGAAGGATTATTCATGTAAACAGAATAACAATTATTCTTTGACTTAAATGAATAACCGTATTGCATAAACATGATCCAATCATATTATGCTCAACGCAAACACCAAATAACATTCATTTGAGGTTCAACACTAATCTCGAAGGTAAAGGGAGTGTGCGATGGTGATCTTATCAACCTTGGAATCACTTCCAACTCACATCAGCACCTCGCCCTTAACTAGTCTCTGTTTATTTTGCACCTCCCGTTTCGAGTTGCTATTCTTTAGCAACTGAACCAGTATCAAATACTGAGGGGTTGCTATAAACACTAGTAAAGTACACATCAATAACATGTATATGAAATACACCTTTGTTCACTTTGCCATCCTTCTTATCCGCCAAGTATCTAGGGCAGTTCCACTTCCAGTGACCATTTCCTTTGCAGTAGAAGCACTCAGTTTCAGGCTTGGGTCTAGCTTTGGGCTTCTTCATGGGAGTGGCAACTTGCTTGCCATTTTTATTGAAGTTCCCTTTCTTTCCCTTGCCCTTTTACTTGAAACTAGTGGTCTTGTCAACCATCAACACTTGATGCTTTTCTTGATTTCAACCTTCGCTGATTTCAGCATCGCAAAGAGCTCGGAAATCGTTTTCGTCATCCTTACATATTATAGTTTATCACGAAGTTCTAGTAACTTGGCGATGGTGACTAGAGAACTCTGTCAATCACTATCTTATCTGGAAGATTAACTCCCACTTGATTCAAGCGATTGTAGTACTCAGACATTCTGAGCACATGCTCACTGGCTGAGCTATTCTCCTTCATCTTGTAGGCAAATTACATGTCAGAGGTCTCATACCTCTCGACTCGGGCATGAGTCTGAAATACCAATTTCAGCTCTTGGAACATGTTATATGCTTTGTGGCGTTCAAAACGTTTTTGAATTCCCGGTTCTAAGCCGTAAAGCATGGCGCACTAAACTATCAAGTAGTCATCATACCAAGATTGCCAAAAGTTCATAATGTCTGCATCTGCTCCCGCAATAGGCCCGTCACCTAGGGTTGCATCAAGGACATAATTCTTCTGTGCAGCAATGAGGATAATCCTCAGATCATGGAGCTAGTCTGCATCGTTGCTACTAACATTTTTCAACATAGTTTTCTCTAGGAACATATCATAAAGAAAACGGGAAAGCTATACACGAGAAATTGATCTACAATATAGACATGCAAAATACTATCAGGTACTAAGTTCATGATAAATTAAAGTTTAATTAATCAAATTAGTTAAGAACTCCCACTTAGATAGACATCCCTCTAATCATCTAGGTGATCACGTGATCCATATCAACTAAACTATGTCCAATCATCACGTGAGATGGAGTAGCTTTCAATGGTGAACATCACTATGTTGATCATATCTACTATATGATGCACGCTCGACCTTTCGGTCTCAGTGTTCCGAGGCCATATCTGCATATGCTAGGCTCGTCAAGTTTAACCCGAGTATTCTGCGTGTGCAAAACTGGCTTGCACCCGTTGTATGTGAACGTAGAGCTTATCACACCCGATCATCATGTGGTGTCTCGGCACGATGAACTGTAGCAACGGTGCATACTCAGGGAGAACACTTGTACCTTGAAATTTAGTGAGAGATCATCTTATAACGCTACCGTCATACTAAGTAAAATAAGATGCATAAAAGATAAACATCAAATGCAATCAACATAAGTGATATGGTATGGCCATCATAATCTTGTGCCTTTGATCTCCATCTCCAAAGCACCGTCATGATCACCATCGTCACCGACTTGACACCTTGATCTCCATCGTAGCATCGTTGTCGTCTCGCCAACTATTGCTTCTACGACTATCACTACCGCTTAGTGATAAATTAAAGCAATTACATGGTGATTGCATTTCATACAATAAAGCGACAACCATATGGCTCCTGCCAGTTGCCGATAACTGTGTTACAAAACCTGATCATCTCATACAACAATTTATATAATCACGTCTTGACCATATCACACCACAACATGCCCTACAAAAACATGTTAGACGTCCTCTACTTTGTTGTTGCAAGTTTTACGTGACTGCTACGGCTTAGCAAGAACCATTCTTACCTACGCATCAAAAACCACAACGCGGTATAGTGATTGCTTTTTGATCTTCAGAAAAGAACCATGTTCGTTGAATCCGATTCAACTAAATTTGGAGAAACAGGCACCCACTAGCCACCTGTGTGCGAAGCACGTCGGTAGAACCAGTCTTGCGTAAGTGTACGCGTAATGTAGGTGTGAGTTGCTTCATCCAACAATACCGCTGAATCAAGAATCAACTAGTGACGGCAAGCAATATGTATATACCCACGCCCACAACTCCTTTGTGTTCTACTCGTGCATATAGCATCTACGCATAGACCTAGCTCGGATGCCACTGTTGGGGAACATAGTAATTTCTAAAAAAAAACCTATGCACATGCATGATCTAACTAGGTGATGCATATCAACGAGAGGGGAGAGTGTTGTCCACGTACCCTCGTAGACCGTAAGCGGAAGCATTATGACAATGCGGTTGATTTAGTCATACGTCTTCACGATCCGATCGATCCTAGTACCGAAGATACGGCACCTCCGCTATCTGCACACGTTCAGCTCAGTAGCGTCCCACGAACTCTAGATCCAGCTGAGGTCGAGGGAGAGTTGCGTCAGCACGATGACATGAGGACGGTAATGATCAAGCTACCGGCGTAGGGCTTCGCCTAAGCACTGCAACAATATGACCGAGGTGCAAATCTGTGGAGGGGGGCACCGCACACAGCTAAACAATCAACTTGTGTGTCTATGGGGTGGCCCCTTCCCCCGTATACAAAGGAGTGGAGGAGGGGAGGGCCGGCCCTATCTATGGCGTGCCCAAGGGGGATTCCTACTCCTAGTTGGAGTAGGAGAAGAAGGAAGGAGATGAGAAGGGAGAAGGAAAGAGGGGGGTGCCGCCCCATCCCTAGTCAAATTCGGACCAGCTCATGGGGGGGGGGGGGCGCCGCCACCCCTTGAGGTCGTTCTCTCATTTCCCGTATGGCCCATTAAGGCCCACTACTTCCTCCAGTGAATTCCCGTAACTCTCTGGTACTCCGAAAAATACCCAAATCACTTAGAACCTTTCCGATGTCCGAATATAGCCTTCCAATATATCGATCTTTAGGTCTCAACCATTCAGAGACTCCTCGTCATGTCTGTGAGCTCATCCGGGACTCCGAACAACATTCGGTACATCAAATCATAGAACTCATAATACAAATCATCATCGAACGTTAAGCGTGCGGACCCTATGGGTTCGAGAAATATGTAGACATGACCGAGACACATCCCCGGTCAATAACCAATAGCGGAACCTGGATGCTCATATTGGCTCCTACATATTCTATGAACATATTTATCGGTCAAAACGCATAACAACATACGTTGTTCCCTTTGTCATCGGTATGTTACTTGCCCGGGATTCGATCATCGGTATCCACATACCTAGTTCAATCTCATTACCGGCAAGTCTCTTTACTCGTTCCGTAATGCATCATCCCGCAAACTCATTAGTCACATTGCTTGCATGGCTTATGGTGATGTGCATTACCGAGAGGGCCCAGAGATACGTCTCCGACAATCGGAGTGACAAATCCTAATCTCGATCTATGCCGACTCAACAAGTACCTTCGAAAACACCTATAGAGCACCTTTATAATCACCCAGTTACGTTGTGACGTTTGGTAGCACACAAAGTGTTCCTCCGGTAAAAGGGAGTTGCATAATCTCATAGTCATAGGAACATGTATAAGTTATGGAGAAAGCAATAGCAATAAACTAAACGATCATAGTGCTAAGATAACGGATGGGTCTAGTCCATCACATCATTCTCTAATGATGTGATCCTGTTCATCAAATGACAACACATATCCATGGATAGGAAACTTAACCATCTCTGATAAACGAGCTAGTCAAGTAGAGGCATACGAGGGACACTCTGTTTGTCTATGTATTCACACATGTACTAAGTTTCTGGTTAATACAATTCTAGCATGAATAAGAAACATTTATCATGCTATATAAGGAAATAAATAATAACTTTATTATTGCCTCCAGGGCATATTTCCTTCAGGTACAATAGTGATCTAGGAGTGGATCACTAGACATCGGTCAAAATTATCCTTAGTGGAATAAGGAAATATTTCTCGGTTATGGAGGTGATAAAAGAGTTCATCGTAAAGAGTTACATCGATGCAAGCTTTTCACACCGATCTAGACGACTCTAAGTCTCGACCTAGATACATGTTGAAAGTGGGAGCAATTAGCTAGAGTAGCTCCGTGCAGAGTATTGTAGACATAGAAAAATTTGCAAAATACATACGGCTCTGAATGTGGCAGACCCATTGACTAAATGTCTCTCACCAGCAAAACATGATCACTCTTTGGGTGTTCATCACATAGCGATGTGAACTAGATTATTGACTCTAGTAAACCCTTTGGGTATTAATCATATGGAGATGTGAACTAATCACATAAAGATGTGAACTATTGGTGTTAAATCAGATGACGATGAGAACTAGATTATTGACTCTTGTGCAAGTGGGAGACTGAAGGAAATATGACCTAGAGGCAATAATAAAGTTATTTTTTATATTTCCTTATATCATGATAAATTTTTATTATTCATGCTAGAATTGTATTAGCCGAAAACTTGATACATATGTGAATACATAGACAAACAAAGTGTCCCTAGTATGCCTCTACTTGACTAGCTCGTTAATCAAAGATGGTTAAGTTTCCTAGATATAGATATGTGTTTTCACTTGATGAAAGGGATCACGTCATTAGAGAATGATGTGATGGACAAGACCCATCCGTTAGCTTAGCACTATGATCGTTTAGTTTATTGCTATTGCTTTCTTCATGACTTATACATGTTCCTATGACTATGAGATTATACAACTCTCGAATACCGGAGGAACACTTAGTGTGATATCAAATGTCACAACGTAACTGGGTGACTATAAAGATGCTCTACAGGTGTCTCCAATGGTGTTTGTTGAGTTGGCATAGATCGAGATTAGGATTTGTCACTCCGTGTATCGGAGAGGTATCTCTGGGCCCTCTCGGCAATGCACATCACTATAAGCCTTGCAAGCAATGTGACTAATGAGTTAGTTGCGGGATGTCGCATTACAGAATGAGTAAAGAGACTTGCTGGTAATGAGATTGAACTAGGTATTGAGATACCGATGATTGAATCTCGGGCAAGTAACATACCGACAACAAAGGAAACAACTCATGTTGTTATGCTGTTTGACCGATAAAGATCTTCATAGAATATGTAGGAACCAATATGAGCATCCAGGTTCCACTATTGGTTATTGACCAGAGATGAGTCTCGGTCATGTCTACATAGTTCTCGAACCCGTAGGGTCCGCACGCTTAACATTCGATGACGATCGGTATTATGAGTTTATGTGTTTTGATGTACCGAAGGTAGTTCAGAGTCCCGGATGTGATCACAGACATGACGAGGAGTCTCAAAATGGTCGAGACATAAAGATTGATATATTGGACAATGTTATTCGGACACCGGATGAGTTTCGGGGTTACCGGATAAATATTGGAGTGTCTAGGGTTATCACAAACCCCGGGGGAACAAATGGGCCAACATGGGCCTTGTGAGAGAGAGAGAGAGGAGAAGGCCCTAGGGCTTCCCCCCATTGAGGAGTCCGAATTGGACTAGG
This sequence comes from Triticum monococcum, assembly GCA_034509565.1. Classification (NCBI taxonomy): domain Eukaryota; kingdom Viridiplantae; phylum Streptophyta; class Magnoliopsida; order Poales; family Poaceae; genus Triticum; species Triticum monococcum. Next base: position 492,739,333 of record CM067846.1, read on the forward strand.
AGGGGCGGCGCCCCCCTTCCTTTCCTTCTCCCCCTCTCCCTCTCCTTCCTCCCCCTCTCTTCCCTTGTTGGAAACCTACTAGGAATAGGATTCCTATTCCAAGTAGGAATCCTACTTGGGGGGGCGCCCCATGAGGGTCGGCCGGCCTCCCCCTTGGTCCTTTATATACGGGGGCAGGGGCACCCTAGAATACACAAGTTGATTATTTAGCCGTGTGCGGTACCCCCTCCACAGGTTTCCACCTCGGTCATATCGTTGTAGAGCTTAGGTGAAGCCCTGCGTTGGCAACTTCATCATCACCGTCATCACGCCATCGTGCTGACGAAGCTCTCGCTCGACACTTAGCTGGATCTAGAATTCATGGTGTTGGGGAACACAGTAATTTCAAAAAAAAATCCTACACACACGCAAGATCTATCTAGTTGATGCATAGCAATGAGAGGGAAGAGTTTTGTCTACGTACCCTCGTAGATCGTAAGCGGTAGCGTTATGACAAACCGGTTGATGTAGTCGAACGTCTTCGCGATCCGACCGATCCTAGCACCGAAGGTACGGCACCTCCATGATCTGCACACGTTCAGCTCGGTGATGTCCCACGAACTCTAGATCCAGCTGAGTGTCGAGGGAGAGTTTCGTCAGCACAACGGCGTGATGACGGTGATGATGAAGCTACCGGAACAGGGCTTCACCTAAGCACTGCAATGGTATGACCAAGGTGGATTATGGTGGAGGGGGACACAACACACGGCTAAGACAATTGTCAACTTGTGTGTCTATGGGGTGCCCCCCTCCCCCGTATATAAAGAAGTGGAGGAGGGGGAGGGGCCGGCCCCTATGGCGCACCCAAGGGAGTCCTACTCCCATCGGGAGTAGGATTCCCCCCTTCCCTAGTTGGATTAGGAGAGGAAGGAATGGGGAGAGAGGGGGAAGGAAAGGGCCCCCCCCACCCAGTTTGGATTGGCCTTGGGGGCCTCCTATGCTCCCTTCTCCTCTCCCACTATGGCCCAATAAGGCCCATATACTTCCCGGGGGGTTCCGGTAACCTCCCGGTACTCCAGTATATGCCCGAACTCATCCGGAACCATTCCGATGTCCAAACATAGGCTTCCAATATATCAATCTTTATGTCTCGACCATTCCGAGACTCCTCATCATGTCCGTGATCATATCCGGGACTTCGAACTACCTTCGGTACATCAAAACACATAAACTCATAATACCGATCGTCACCGAATGTTAAGCGTGCAGACCCTACGGGTTCGAGAACTATGTAGGCATGACTGTCGGTGTCAAAACCGGCGGATATTGGGTAGGGGGTCCTGGACTGTGCATCTAGGCCAGATGGTAACAGGAGGCAAGGGACACAAAGTTTTACCCAGGTTCGGGCCCTCTTGATGGAGGTAAAACCCTACGTCCTGCTTGATTAATATTGATGATATGGGTAGTACAAGAGTAGATCTACCACGAGATCGGAGAGGCTAAACCCTAGAAGCTAGCCTATGGTATGATTGTTGTTCTGTATGTTGTCCTACGGACTAAAACCCTCCGGTTTATATAGACACCGGAGAGGGTTAGGGTTACACAAAATCGGTCACAATGGTAGGAGATCTACATATCCGTATCGCCAAGCTTGCCTTCCACGCCAAGGAAAGTCCCTTCCGGACACGGGATGAAGTCTTCCATCTTGTATCTTCATAGTCCAGGAGTCCGGCTGAAGGTATAGTCTGGCCATCCGTACACCCCCTAATCCAGGACTCCCTCAGTAGCCCCTGAACCAGGCTTCAATGACGATGAGTCCGGCGCGCAGATTGTGTTCGGCATTGCAAGGCTGGTTCATCCTCCAAGTACTTCATAGAAGATTTTGAACACAAAGATAGTGTCCGGCTCTGCAAAATAAGTTTCCACATATTGCCATAGAGAGAATAATATTTACACAAATCTAATCTGCTGACGTATTCCGTAGTGTGACGCACCACGGCCAAGTCTTTATTCGAATCGTTTTATTGTCCCACCTTAGCGTGTTATGCGAGGCGGTTTCCTTGGCACGTCTCGTTGAAGCAGAGATTGTGTCCCCTTATTTCGGGATTCTCATCAATACGGGCGTGGGTAATCCAACCGCACCATTGATTATGGCGCTTGGGGATAAGTGAGTTTTACCAGGCTGGTGGGGACACATAGTTGCGTCCACCCATATAAGGGGATAAGGATCCACCTTTTCACCTACGCCTTCTTCCTCCTTTGCCTATCCATTCTTGCGCACTCGAGCTCCAGCGCCCAAGTTCGCACTCCCCACCTCAACCTTCTCCAGCCATGTCCGGAGAGGGGGGCAAGTGGATGGTCTCCTCCATTATGGAGGGACACATCAAAAGACTAAGGAAGGCCGGATACTTGTCTAACGACATTGCACACCGGCTTCCTGAAGAGGGGCAGCTCATCCCCACCCCTAGGCCCCATGAGAGGGTGGTGTTCCTCCCCCATTTTCCTCCGCGGACTGGGCTTCCCTCTCCACCCATTTGTCCGGGGGCTCATGTTCTACTATGGCTTGGATTTCCGCGATCTGGCCCCAAACTTTGTCCTCAACATCTCGGCGTTTATCGTCATGTGCAAGGCTTTCCTCCGGATCCGCCCCCATTTCGGCCTATGGCTCAAGACTTTCAATGTCAAGCCAAAGGTGGTGCGCGGCAACCAGGCGGAGTGCGGAGGCGCCATGGTGGGCAAGATGCCCAACGTCTTATGTCTCGAGGGCTCCTTTGTGGAGACCCTGAAGGGGTGGAAATCGGGGTGGTTTTACATCACCGAGCCGCGCGACCCTGAATGGGTCGCAGCCCCCGAGTTCCGATCCGGACCCCCTACGCGGCTTACCTCCTGGAAGGAGACGGGTCTGTCGTGGGGTAAAAAAGGAGAGCTGGCCGGACTCCAAACATGCGTCCAAACCCTGGTGGACAAGAAGCTCAAACTTGTCAACGTAGTCCAGGTTATGCTCATCCGCCGGATCCTCCCGTGTCAACAACGGGCTTTCAACCTGTGGGAGTTCGACCCGGCGCGGCACCGAACTCTGAGCAGGCTCTTCGACATGGCGTACGAAGATGCCTGGAAGGTGCTTTTCAAGGGCGCCGAGGCCCCCGCATCCGCTACCGAGGATCGCGGATTCAGTACGCAGCATCACGATCATGCGGTAAGCTGTTTTTACCTTTTACAGGGTATCAGTTTTTCATAGTTTGACTCCATGCGGGATCTAAGCTCCCTTACCCTTGACAGGATTGGCAGGAGACGTCCGGACAGATCAACTGTCTGGCTCCTTTGCCCGAAGGCCCAGCGGACCCTCGTTTGGCGAAGCTGCTGGTCCCGGCACCCTATGTGGTGCCGGAGAAGAAGGCCAACAAGAAGGCCACGGGGACTCGAAAGAGTGCCCGGCGCCCGGAGGTGTCGGATTCATCATCCGACGACTCCAAGACGCACTCCTCCCACGAAGACGAGGAGGAGGAAGAAGAGACCTCTCCCCCTCCAGCGGGGGAAGGGAAGAAAAGGAAGGCCGCCCCAACTGGGGAGGCCAAAGGGTCCAAGAAGGGGAAAACCCATCCTCCGGACTACTCCACCAACGCCGACGACGGCGAAGAGGAGTGGCCGCTCAGGGACAAGCCCCTGGCGAAATCGTAAGTATCCGGATACCAGGGTAATTCATAGTATTCCTTTATTGCATAGCTTTCCCTTATGTCGAATATGTTTATGTAGCCCACCCAAGGACCGGCTCGACGCGTCGTCGAGCGGTTCACTGGACTCGTCGGATGTGAATTCGCTTCCGATGGCTTCCTCCCCCCGCCCTACGGACGACGCCGAAGTGTTGTCCCAACGGGTTCCAAGCCAGGAGGAGGTGGTCCTGGAGGCGCCGTAGGGCGACCTCCCGGACTCCAGGAGTAAAGGGGATAAAACCCCCCGGGGCTCCAAGTCAGGCCCTAGGCCGGACACCGCTCCGGAACCTTCAAAGGTTCAAGAGTCCGGCGGGTGACCTCCTTCCAAGAGGAGCAAGCCCACCGTGCCGGTGACCCCCGTCCAATCGGAGGCGCCAGACAATCTGTTGGAGGTGCTCAAAGGCGCCTCCATCGACGAGGAGCACCTCACCATTATGAGTGCGGTGGTCCAGAAGGTTCAGTCCGCCAAGAGCGGACTGACTGAAGCTTGTACTAGCCTTTTAACAGGCTTTGAGGTAAGTAAAGAATGTGTAAATAATATTACCGCATAGACAGTAGCCCCTGATGCTCTGTTTGGCGTTCGGTAAGAAAAGCTGAATAGAGGATCAAATAAAATTCACAGGAGTCTAACAAAAAGGAGTCAATATGCGTATGCAGGCTTCTCTGCTGGCGTCCGTCGCACTGACTGCGGAAGTGGACACGCTAAAGCAGAACCTCGAGCAGTCCGAGCAAGAGCTCGAGCGTGCCAAGAAGCAGCTCGAGGAGAAGGAAGGTAAGAAATACCTTGTTTTAAATATATATAAAAAAGTGCAATTGCAAAAAATGACAGGATTATCGTGGCTATTGTAGGGGCCACGTCTAAGGTGGCGACCCTTAAGCAAGCGCTGGTCGAGGCCGAGAAGAGGGCGGCCATGGAGCGCACCGAGCGGGAGAAGTATGAGGCCGAAGTTGGCAAGGTGCGGCAAGAGCTCCAGGCTCTCATGGAAAAACATGAGAGTTTGGAGCTTGACTCAAAGACGCGAGCGTCCGAGCTCGCGGTGGCTATTGAAAATGCCAAGTCTGCCAAGGACGAATCCCAGAAGACCCTCCAGGAGTTGGATGAGGTGAAAAAGATAGCAGCGGGTAAGGCATTCCTTATGCGAAGCAAACACAAAAACGTAAGTTACTTGTTACTTACCCGAATCCGGAGTTCTCCAGGAGCATTCGCAGATCTTCCCTGTAGCGTGTCCGATGCTGCCGCATTCTATCGAGCCGAGGAGGGCAGCTCGACAGAGAAGGTGTTCTGGTCTCAGTATGCTGAGGCTGGACACCCCGTGCCCCTGAGCGACCAGCTGAAGGAACTGGTCGAGCTCCACAAGGTGGCCGAACAAGCCATGAAGGGCCTCATAGTTTGGCTGTGGCCTGGAGAGGCTCTGCCTGGGAGCTATTTCGGGCTGGTGCGGCGGCTGGTGGGGGCCTATCCAAGGCTCCAAGTCATCAAGCGCTCTATCTGCATTGAAGGTGCCCGTAGGGCCCTTGCCCGTGCTAAGGTGCACTGGGGCAAGCTAGATGCTGAGAAGCTTGTGAAGGACGGGCCACCGCCGGGGAAGGAGCATCGCAAGCCCGAGAATTATTATAAGGATGTTCTGAAGGGTGCCTGCCTTATGGCGGATGAGTGTTCCAGGGATGTAATTTTTGAGTAAAACTCACTCGTTTTGTCCTGTGCGCTGAAAACTTGTTCATATGCGCTAAGCAATGCTGTTGGAATTTCAAATATTACCTTCTGTGCGGTTGTTTATCAATTCTAAGAGATGGCGAGTCGTCGGCTTCTGCCCCCGTGCCGCTAGTGCTGGGGTGTTCGGGGATAAACCTGAGCGCTCTTTCCCCATGTTTGGGTCCTTCGAGGGAGGCGCTCAGCACAACGAACAAGGCAATCGGGCTATAATGCTTGAACACTCTCACTTAGCCATAGAATTCTATAATTTTAAATTTCGGTGAAGCCCCTGGTATTCAGAAGACCGAGTTCGGGGCGCTATCCACACCTTGGCCGGACAGAGCCGACTCCTTGCTCTAAGCGACATAAGTCTTTAGGGACTCGAAAAACCTCTCGAACAGTGACCAGCTCTCGCTTCATCATGACAGTCAGTTTTAGCTTTCTCTACTGAGGTGCTCGACCCAGCTCAAATGGGGCACAATCGTAGTAGTTCTCCTAGTGCTACCTTAGCCGATATAGCGGAACGTAAGGCGCCAAAACATAGTGTCGGATTTCGGGTTCCGGCAGACCCTTGAGGTTCGAACATTGGGGTGAACGCGGAGATTTCGCCTCCTACCTACCTGCACTCCTCCGCCTTGCTAGGATCTAAACTATCGAAAGAACAACACAAGAGACACAGGGTTTATACTGGTTCGGGCCACCGTTGTGGTGTAATACCCTACTCCAGTGTGTGGTGTGTAGATTGCCTCTTGGGCTGATGATGATGAACAATACAAGCAAGAATAGCCTCGTGAGGGTCTGTTCTTGGCTGGGGCGATGAACTGCTGGATGGAGTTCAGTCACCTCTCTCTCTCTCTCTCTCTCTCTCTCTCTCTCCGCTTCCAACCAACCGACTGATCGAACCCCCTCTAACGAGCCTCTTCATTCCAACCTCTCAACCCCCTTGCTCTGTGGGTGGCTGGTCCTATTTATAGAGGCCCTGGTCCTCTTCCCAAATATCGAGCGGGAAGGGAGCCAACAATGGCGGGCTAATTTGAAGGGGGACAGCAAGTATCAGCTATCCTGACAAAAGTAGTCTTCGCCTGCGCAAAGCTCTCGTGATGACGCCGTCTTGGGCTCCACGGTGACCTCCATCTCGTAGTCCTCCTGGTCTTGGTCTTGTTGCACCGAAATAGCAACCTTTGACTGATCCCTCGGTACTCCACGGCTGCGCTTGCCCCCTTTGCACCAAAGAAGAAAGGAGGACGCTGCGCGGGCTGGCACCCGCCTGGCGCCCTGAGTCGTCATGGCTTGTGTCATGGGCACCTCGCGAGGTGCCCCGCCTTGATCTCTCCGCCTCCTCGTGAGCCAGCCCGACGAGGCCGTGCCTGAGGAAGCTCCGCGTCATCCGCCCCGTGAGGCTTGTCCCCTCGTGAGGGTCTTGAGTTTGTGTTGGTGAAAATGGGTCGTGCTGGGCCCCCCCTTTTGAGCCATGCCGCAGGCCGCAGGCAGGCAAGTCTGGGGACCCCCGTTCCCAAAACGCCGACAGTAGCCCCCGGGAGGTGGAAGGGCAAGAGAGAAGCGCCGCGGGCCCTAACAGCCTACGGCTTTGGGCGCCGCGTGGCGGTTGACTGGACGTGGGCGCCTTAGCAACCGCGTGAGTTGATAAGGAAGTGGCATCTGCCTAGGCCCTGCTTCTTGCTTTCCCCGGTGGCTGCTCAGATCCCCTTTCTTGCGCCTCTCCTTCCTTCCTCTGAAATCTCCAGATCTGCTCTGATCGTGCGACCTAGGAAGCCATGGCGCCTCGCCAGCCCCCGGCCGCAGCGTGGTACTCGTCTGCCCTGGACCCGCCGAACGTGTCGGAGGCGGGCCTTGCCCGGTTGCGCCGGATAGCGACGGCACGAGGCATCGACGGGGCGGAGGTGTTCAAGGCCGGCTCCGCCCCCCCTGAGGGTCAGAGGAGCACCTTCTATCCGCTCTTCGTAAGTGCCATTGTTGCTGGCCTGGTGCCTCCCTTCTCCGAGTTCTTCTTCTCCGTCCTCCGCCATTACAAGCTTCAGGCCCTGCATCTCCATCCCAACTCCGTCCTTCTCCTCGCGATCTTTGCCTATTATTGCGAGGCCCATGTTGGGGTGCAGCCCTCAGTGGCCTTGCTGTGCCACTACTTCTACCTCCGGACCTCTTGCGGTCCTGCTTCCACGTGCGTGAGCTTCATCGCGTATGGTGGTGCCATTGCCATCTCGAACCCTGGGAAGAGGATTGAGGGCTTCAGGAGCAAGTGGATCTTGGTGGATGCTGAGCGCATCCACCCTTAGCTGATCTTGCCCACGGAGCAGCCCACGAGCTCCAGCGACTGGGGTCGAGCGGAGCTCACGGATTCCCGCGCGAAGATGGTGTTGGAGAAGATGGACGCGGATCTGAGGCCGACCGACATGGCGGCGGTGAAGCTGACCGGCGCGTCGCTGCTGAGGGAGTTCCTGGAGCACCAGCTGGCTCTGCTTCGGCAGTACTCGCTTCCAATGTGGAGGCCCCGTCCGAGCCCCGCGGCCTGGGCCGACGGAGACCTGGCTACGGTTCTCCAATCTCTGGTCGGGGGCAATGTGGCGAGGTTGGAGGGCGCTCCTACGCCCTTGTTTCTCCGCGACGACTGGGAGCGGGTAGTGAAGTTCATGCCCGTCTTCAACGGGGATGGGCCCGTGCCCATGGAAACTCCCGAGGAACTGGTGGACGTGCCCTCCGATGACTCCATCAAAAAGGAGGAAGGAGGGGAGTGGGGAAAAGGGCCTGACTCCGAGGCTACTAACGGAGAGTCGAGGGCTCCCCACCCCCGGCGCAGGTCCCGCGTTCTCCGCCTCCTTCCGAGCGATGACGATGAAGACGACGACGAGCAGGACGGCGGGAGCTCGCCCCCGATCCCGAAGAAGGACAGGACCGGGCTGATCTCCCGCGGGTCAGCCCCAGCCCCGGGGCGGACCGCAGACGCACTTTCCACCTCCAAGCTTCCCGAGGTGGACCCTTCCAGCCGGCTTTCAGGCTTCAGATTTGGCCGGAGGCTGCTTGAGCTCACTGGCAGCGACCCGTAAGCGTTCGATTCTTGTCTTTATTTCTTGCTCTGCTTCTAAAGTTTGACGTTCGCATCCCCTGGATAGGCTGGCGCCCGCAGCAAAGAAGTCGAAGGGGGCTCCTGAGGTTCCATCCGTGGTAGCGCCCCTGCCTGCGAGGGAGGGTGACCGCGACGCGCAGGCTTCTCCTACCCGGCCGTCCTCGCGAGGCTTGGCTGAGCCGGCTAGGGCGAGCTGAGCCCCCATGGCCCGAGTGGCTCCCGAGGTGCTCTCGCCTGCCGCCGCCACTACAGTTGTCGGGGCGCGGCAGACTCTGCCTCAGGATGTTGTGGCCGCGCTACCGCCTTCTCCTCCTTCTCCACCGGCTGCCATCTCTCCGACTCCTTCTGCCGTCCTGGATCATGCTGTTGCTGAGCTGGATCGACTGCGGCAGGATCTTCTTGGTGCCGACCCTCGCTTGGTGGCTGGGCGCTTGGAGCTGGCTTCTGGATGGGTTCGCTCCGACGCTTCGATTTGGGCGGCGCTGGTCCAGGCCTTGACGGCATGCGACGAGGAGAAGCAGGCCGTCCTTCAGGCGAAGGATGCTCGTGATGCAGCCCTGGGGGAGGTGGTCGACGTCCGTGGTCGCTGCAAGGCGCTGGAGGACGAGCTGCAAGGCCTGCGGGATCAGCTCGCGAAAGAGGTCCGCCTTCGCCAATAGCAGGAAGAAGGCGTGAAGGCTCGCGAGGCGGCTGTCGAGGGCCGGGAGGCCAAGCTCAAGAAGCGCCGCGACCGCCTGAGCGCGCTGGAGCAGGAGTTGGGGGCGAGGAAGGCCGAGCTGGACGAGAAGGCCCTGGTTCTTGCCGAGGACCGCGCGGCCTTCATGGAGTTGGAGGCGAAGGCGCGCTCCTTGCTGAGGACGCTTTATGACAGCGGCCTGGAGAGCCCGCTGGCTGGCGCCGAGGACGGCCCTGCCAAGCTGCTTCCCTTCCTGGTTCATGCTCTTGAGGATGTCGCCCTTGGCCTTGGTCCCACGGCCAAGGCCAAGGCGTGTGTCCTGTCTTCTACAGCGCTGACGCGGGTCCTCACCCACATCTACCTTCGCGATCCCGGTGTCGACCTCGACAGCCTGCTGGAGCCAGTGAGTGGCGAGCGTGCCGCTGCCGCTGCCGAGGCCGTGAAGGGTCGCGCAGAAGCTCTGCTGAGGAAGTTCTGGGCCTTCAGCACCAAGCCGGAGCAAGGCGTTGCCGACCCCGCTGCTTCGTGAGGCGAACCCACTCCGCGTTGCTCCCCCGCTGCCAAGTGACTCCGTCGTGACTCATGTCTTGCTTTGAATTCCTGCACATGTATCATGCCTCGGGGAGGCGTTTAAAACTTGCATTTGGTATTGGGATAACAGTGTGGACTATAATATTTGCTTTTGAATTCCCTGAAATTTGCGCTTTTCCTTCCTACTTGCTTATGTTCTACGCCGGCAGAGCCCGGCCCCGCGCGTACCTCACCCAGCAATAGTCCCGACCGGAAACCAGGACGGGACCAAGGAGTGAGGGGCTACGTGACAAGTTAGGCTCCTGAGTCGTGATGCTCAGGAGTACCCCTTGGTGCACGAACAGCAAGTAGGGAGGCATGATATAGGTGGATCTATCGTTCTACGTCTGCAGAGCCCGGCCGCGCGCGTGCCTCACCCAGCGATGGTCCCGACCAGAAACCAGGACGGGGCCATGAAGTGAGGGGCTACGTGACCAGTTAGGCTCCTAAGTCGCGATGCTCAGGAGTCCCCCTTGACGCTCAAACGGCCTTCATACCTTGGCTCAGCTCGGGGAGAGGTGCGCAACGAACCAGGCCCGGGGGGCCTGGCTGGGCGGCGTATGTCTGGGCGTGATCCAGGCGCAGCCCCCGTGCCCAGCCCCCTCGCGTGGCACTCCCGAGGGGAGGCGTTACAATGAGGCTAGACACTGAGCTCTAGGCTCCCTGAGGTTGATGCGGCCCGGGGGCCACCCTCAGTTGTTTATCACTAGCGCGGAGCATAGCACTTCCGTATGTGTACGGGCATAGCCGCTCCTCGGCAGTGTCGTCAGCTAGCGCGGAGCATGGTGCTTCCACTGGTACGTGGGAGGGGGCCCCCTCCGGGAGGAGCCCCCGGGGCGTGTACAGCCCCGCCCTGGCACGTGGCTGGCATGGTAGGGCCTGGTGAGGTGTATCTGGGCACCCGTGAGCCAACGCGGGACTCATGGGGCCCTACCTCTAGGCAGGTTGCGCCTGGCACTGGGCCTTATCTTGTGATGTGTCCCTGTAAATTTGGTTAGATGCCTACACTCTACGTCCTCGGGTCCCGGCCCTCGAGCTGGTCTCAGCCGTCGCTGGTATGCCAGGTCGCGATGCCGTGGTCAAGGCCAGAGGGTGAGGGCTGGAGAGCCAGTAAGAGCCCTGAGTCGTGATGCTCAGGTACCCCCCCCTTTAACGTGCAAGTGGTCAGCATGGAGAAGAAGAGGTGCCGTGGACCGGCATCAAATAATCAAGCATGGTGGTTCTAATGCATAACCGGAAATAAATGCAAATGGGATACATACCGCTGGGCCTAGCCCGAGAGGCTTGGGGGTGATGCAGCTCGAGTGGCGCCTCCAACAAGCTAAGCTAACGACGCGAGATAAAAGGGATACATGCCGCAGGGACGGACCCACGCGGCCTGGGAATAATGCAGCCCCGGGGGCGCTCCCAGGTGGAAATGAAACTTGAAAGATGTCACCTGATGACGCTGAAGACGAAGGGGTGTTGGTGTAGCAGACTCGGTGGGCTGCGGAAGCTGGTCCTCATGAGCCCCCAGGCCCAGGGGCCTCGGGTGGCTCCGGAGGCGCTGGCGGCTCCTTGCGGACCATCTCCATCCCCGCCAGGGCTGCGAAAGCCTGGCCTCTTGTGCCTCCGTGGCGCCCCTCATGAGGCACTTATACGTGTCAGCCGCGCTCGGCAAGCCGTAAGGCATGCGAACGTAGCTGTGGGGCAGACCCCCGCAGCGGCCCACTCGCGAGGGCCAGAGGCGCTCCAGGGAGGCGACTCGGTTGAGCCCTGGTATGTCGATGCAGACGCGCAGCCTGCCATCCTCGCCTGGATGGGGAGCCACCGCTGGTAGGCGGCGGCCGCCTTTCATGACTCTTGGCTGCTGTAACTCCTGGATGGCCTTACTAACGAACTCTTGAGGGTCCGGATCTCCTTGCCATGCTCCTTCTTGAGGGAAACATGCTTCGAAACACGCCTCCATGTGGTGCCCAAGCGTCTCCCTCGTGACCCTAGCTAGGTCGGTGGCCCTCCAGGGGAGAGCCCCGAGCCCTGCCTGAGGAGGGCGTCGGGCACGCTTTCCTATGCGATGGAAGGAGGTTCCCCCTGGGCAGGCACGAGCCCAGAGGGGCCTGCCTCCTGAGGGGCCAGGCCGGATGATGTCTTCTTCTTCTTGGGGGCGGCCCCGGGAAGCCTCCTGCTTCCGCGATCCGGGTCTTCCAGTGATGCGGCCTGAAAGGCTCGCTCCAGGGAACACATTGCGTCCCTCTCCTCGCAGGGTACCGTGATGACTCCGCCGCTTCCTGGCATCTTGAGGACGTTGTAGCCGTGGTGAGTTACGGCCATGAACTTGGCCAGCGCTGGGTACCCAAGGATGGCGTTGTATGGCAGGCGAATGTGAGCGAAGTCGAAGTCGATGAGCTCGGTGCGGTAGTTGTCGCGTGCCCCGAAGGTGATAGGGAGGCGGACTTGCCCGATCGGGTCCGTGGAGCCGTCGGTGATTCCGGAGAAAGGCTTGGTTCGCTGAAGTTGGCTGTAGGGCACTTGGAGGTTGTTGAATGTCTCCACGGACAGGACGTTGAGCCCTGCCCCGCCATCGATGAGGGTCTTGGTGACCACCACGTTGCTGATGATTGGGGAACAAAGCATTGGGAGGACTCTGGCTGTTGCCGCACACTTGAGCTGATCTACTGAGCTGAACGTGATGGCGCACGCCGACCACCTGAGAGGGCGCGTGGCTTCGAGCCTGGGGAGGACTGCGTTCACTTCGCGGGCGAACTGCTTGAAGATGCGTTGAGAGGCTGGGGCTTGAGCCCCGCCCGGGATGCAGGCGATCGCGCGCGGCTCCTGGAAGCCCCCAGCCTCCTCGTCCTGGTGGCGATCCTCGTTTCTCCTTGGCTGCGGCGGCAGCGGTGGGAGGCCTGCGTTGCCTTGTGGGCGATCCTCGCGAGGCTGATCCCTCCAACCTCCCTCGCGAGGCGGGTCTTGCCAGCGATCCTCGCGAGGTTGGTCGCGCCACCCCTGGCGCGGGCCACGGTCTTCCCAGTGTCCTGCGTTCCTTCCTCCTCCTCGACCGTAGTCCGGTCACCGTGGTCGGGACGACGGCCGATCCTTCCTTCTCGCACGGCCCGGAGCTCTTGGCATTCGTTGGTGTTGTGGGTGTGGAGGTCGTGGTACACGCAGTACCGGCTGCCCTTGGGAGGTTCGGGCTGATCTCTGCCCCGCTTGGTGTCTGGTTCTGCCGCGAGCACTGCAGCCCCCTTGCGCTTCACATCCTTGGCCTTGAGCTTCTTCTCTTCTGGGTTTGCGGCAGGCAGCTCGAGGAGGGAGAGATGCCCCTCCTCAGCCCTGGCGCACTTGTTTGCCAAGTTGAACAGCTCCAAGGAAGTGCACAGGTCTTCATGCATCGCCAGCTCCTCCTTCATCTTGACGCCACGCACGCCGTCGGAGAAAGCTGAGATGATGGCCTCCTCAGTCACCTTGGGGATCTTGAGGCATGCGTTGTTGAAGCGCTGGATGTACTTCTGCAGGGTCTCCCCGGGTTGTTGCTTGATGCGTCACATGTCGCTCACGGCAGGCGGCCGGTCGCGAGTACCTTGGAAGTTGGCGATGAAGCGGGTGCGCATCCCTTCCCAGGAGGAGATTGTGCCTGGAGCCAGGTTCAGGAGCCAGGTGCGGGCCCTGTCCTTGAGCGCCATGGGAAACCAGTTCGCCATGACCTTCTCGTCACCGTTGGCAGCTTCGATGCCCAGCTCGTAGAGCTGGAGGAACTCCGCAGGGTCGGCCGTGCCGTCGTAGCGAGGAGGCAGGTCTGGCTTGAACTTGCCGGGCCACGCAACACTGCGTAGTTCGGTGGTGAAGGCACGGCAGCCTGCTGTGGCCACGGGAGGCCTTGGGTGACGGAGAGCCTGGTCTTGCATGTCCCCACGCACTGGAGCAGGAGGATGGTCGCGGCGTGCTGGAGCAAGGAGCGCCCGGGCAGCTTCTGGCGGGCGAGGGACTTCTTGGCAGCTCTATTCTTGCTGCGCTGGCACCTGACGGAGTGGGTTCCGCCCAGGGGCCACGCGCCTTGGAGGCATGGCGTCTTCTTGAGGAGGAGGCGGCCGGGGCGCCGCCGGAGCCTCTTCGCCCGCGCGGGGCGGGGTGCGGTGCAGCGGAAGGGACGGCGTGGAAGAGCCCCCTGCGACGCGGACAAGCTCGGCGACGCGGTTGAGCCATTCTTCGTAGACGTCGTCGACGGGATGGTAGCGCAGTAGCTCGTTTGCCGCGATGAGTGCAGCCCGAGCCTCCATGGGCGCGCGGAGCGCGCGGGACGAAGATCCAGCTGGGGCGAGCGAGGGAGTTGCGGTGCGGCCGTCTTGCCGCACAGACGGATGCTGGGACGATGCTTGCTGCTCGTCCCCCGCCGGGCCAGTGGCAGTGTTGACAGCAGGTGACGGGGAACGGCGAGGACGCCCGTCGACAGGGGCCGTCTGGGTGACGCGGGAAGCGAGGGCGGCCCGGCGCTCCGCGCAGGCCCGATGAGCGTCAGACATGAGCCTGATGGTCGGAGGAGAACGGGGTGGTGGGAGACGAATTCCGGAGCACCCCTACCTGGCGCGCCAAATGTCGGATTTCAGGTTCCGGCAGACCCTTGAGGTTCGAACACTGGGGTGCACGCGGAAATTTCGCCTCCTACCTACCTGCACCCCTCCGCCTTGCTAGGATCTAAACCATCGAAAGAACAACACAAGAGACACAGGGTTTATACTGGTTCGGGCCACCGTTGTGGTGTAATACCCTACTCCAGTGTGTGGTGTGTGGATTGCCTCTTGGGCTGATGATGATGAACAATACAAGGAAGAACAGCCTCGCAAGGGTCTGTTCTTGGCTGGGGCGATGAACTGCTGGATGGAGTTCAGTCACCTTTCTCTCTCTCTCTCTCTCTCTCTCTCTCTCTATCTCTATCTCTATCTCTCTCCGCTTCCAACCAACCGACTGATCGAACCCCCTCTAACGAGCCTCTTCCTTCCAACCTCTCAACCCCCTTGCTCTGTGGGTGGCTGGTCCTATTTATAGAGGCCCTGGTCCTCTTCCCAAATATCGAGCGGGAAGGGAGCCAACAATGGCGGGCTAATTTGAAGGGGGACAACAAGTATCAGCTATCCTGACAAAAGTAGTCTTCGCCTGCGCAAAGCTCTGGTGACAACGCCGTCTTGGGCTCCACGGTGACCTCCGTCTCGTAGTCCTCCTGGTCTTGATCTTGTTGCACCGAAATGGCAACCTTTGCCTGATGCCTCGGTACTCCGCGGCTGCGCTTGCCCCCTTTGCACCAAAGAGGGAAGGAACAATTGCATTTTTGCACCTAGTTGGTTCCTTCCCACGGGTTTTGCCCTTACTTTTCGAGCTTGCTCAGTTTTGCCCTTACTTTTTCCGTCGAGGTCCCTCGAATGTCCTTTGACCGTTTGACGAAAACTTTGAAAATTCATACCTAATTCATATGAACTCAGAAAAATGCAAATAAGATATCAAAATGTTCAGATAAACATTAACTTTATGTGCATATCATTTGCATTCAGGACAAAAGCACCCTTTAAACTACCTAAGGTAATTAATGTTATTAACATTATTAAAAATAAAAAGGTATAAACAATATTTTTTTCATGAATAAAAATTACAGGCAAATGTAGGTGATGTTTCCTAAGCATCCTGATATCTTATTTGCATTTTTCTGAGTTCGTATCAATTTTTTATGAAGTTTCCAAATAATGGTCAAAGTCGTTACAACATTCATAACAAGATGATACGACCTCAGAAAAATGCAAATAAGATATTTGGATGTTTAGAAAAAATCACCTACATTTGCATGTAATTTTTATTCATGAAAAAATATTGTTTATACCTTTTTATTTTTAATAATGTTAATAACATTAATTACCTGAGGTAGTTTAAAGGGTGCTTTTGTCCTGAATGCAAATGATATGCACATAAAGGTAATGTTTATCTGAACATTTTGATATCTTATTTGCATTTTTCTGAGTTCATATGAATTAGTTATGAATTTTCATAGTTCTGGTCAAACGGTCAAAGGGCATTCGAGGGACCTCGACTGAAAAAGTAAGGGCAAAACTGAGCAAGCTCGAAAAGTAAGGGTAAAACCCATGGGTAGGAACCAACTAGGGGTAAAAATGCAATTGTCCCAAGAGGAAAGGAGGACGCTGCACGGGCTGGCACCCGCCAGGCGCCCTGAGTCGTCATGGCTTGCGTCACGGGCACCTCGCGAGGGGCCCCGCCTTGATCTCTCCGCCTTCTCGTGAGCCAGCCCGACGAGGCCGTGCCTGAGGAAGCTCCGCGTCGTCCGCACCGCGAGGCTTGGCCCCTCGCGAGGGTCTTGAGTTTGTGTTGGTGAAGATGGGCCGTGCTGGGCCCCCCTTTTGAGCCACGCTACAGGCAGGCAAGTCTGGGGACCCCCGTTCCCAGAACGCCGACACATAGGAGCCGGGCAAACCCAACTATTGACCCAAGACCTGATTCGGAGCCGATGCATATAATGCTATAAGTTTGGGGTGCCACACTTGTTAAAGTGTTTGGACTTTTCACACCATATTGAGGGGTACTAAAGCCCCTGGCGTATTTTGGTCGTACCAAAGTGTACGGGTGCAACATATCGTTAAGGAACATATATTTGTAAAAAAAAAAGAGTAATGCAAAAATAGGCAGAAGCTATGCATTGTGTATTAAAAAGGGTTGCGATCAAAGAAGAACGATACAAATAATGCGATAAGCAAAAGGTTGGACTATTTTAACATGTCCGTTCCATGGGCAGGCTACGGAATGGTATGCGAAACAGATATACTGCTCGTGATAGAGACCACCTGGGAGTTCCGTAATGCGGCATGGCTTGTCTGCTTTCCTGGTTCTTGCATCGTTTGTGCGGCAATTGAACTGCCGAACAGGCCTTCCGAAGAGTGGAGTCCTGAAAGTAAGAGAAAATTAAAAAATCGGCAGCCCCTGGTGTGGTTGAAGCCGTGTTTTGGGCGTGCCGTGATGGTGCCCCTCCCCCTGTACCCATGGTATTTCTAGAGCGTAGTTATGTACGCGAAGTACTGGTGTCGCATTTTTGCGAGGGCTGGGGTTGGGGCCGCATTGCTACGCCTGCTTGGAACGTGCCAGGCGGTCTTGTTGTAGGTTACTCCAGGCGCGCTTGACGATGTCCGGACGTTTAATGGCCGGACTGGAGAACTGCCTGGAGAGGCTACTTTGTACTTCCACTGCAAGGGCCACCGTGTGCTCCTCCGTTCGGAGGGAGCGTTCGGTGTTTCCATTGACCGTGATTACTCCTCGAGGGCCTGGCATCTTGAGCTTAAGGTATGCATAGTTCGGTACCGCATTGAACTTGGCGAATGCGGTTCGTCCGAGCAGTGTGTGATAGCCACTGCGGAATGGGACTATGTCGAAGATTAACTCCTCGCTTCGGAAATTATCCGGAGATCCGAAGACCACTTCAAGTGTGACTGAGCCTGTACAGTTTGCCTCTACACCTGGTATTACGCCTTTAAAGGTCGTTTTGGTGGGCTTAATCCTCGAGGGATCTATGCCCATTTTCCGCACTGTATCCTGGTAAAGCAAGTTCAGGCTACTGACGCCGTCCATAAGGACTCTAGTGAGATGAAATCCGTCAATAATTGGGTCTAGAACCAATGCGGCGAATCCGCCATGACGGGTGCTAGTGGGATGGTCCCTTCGATCAAAGGTGATCGGGCAGGAGGACCATGGGTTGAACTTTGGGGTGACTGGCTCTATCGCGTATACGTCCCTTAACGCGCGCTTCCGCTCCCTCTTGGGGATGTGGGTTGCGTATATCATGTTCACCGTCCACACTTGTGGGGGGAAAACCCTTCTGTACACTGTTGTTCGACGGCCGGGGCTCTTCGTCGTCATCGCTATGCAGCCCCTTGTCTGTATTTTCGGCATGTAACTTGCCTGCCTGCTTGAACACCCAACAATCCCTGTTGGTGTGATTGGCCGGCTTTTCGGGGGTGCCATGTATCTGGCACAAGCGGTCGAGTATTCGGTCCAAACTGGATGGGCCCCTAGGATTTCTTTTGAATGGCTTTTTCCGCTGACCGGATTTATAGCCTCTGGATCCGGCATTAACTGCCGTATCCTCAGCATTGTCGCTGTTAGTGCGGTGCTTCTGCTTGTTGTGACGCGACCTACCACTACTATCCCTGGTATCTGAATTACTAGGGTTCTTGGTCATATTGTTGCTACGAGCAAGCCAGCTATCTTCTCTCGCGCAAAAGCAGGTCATGAGTGTCGTGAGTGCTGCCATAGATTTCGGCTTTTCCTGTCCAAGGTGCCGGGCAAGCCACTCGTCATGGATATTGTGCTTGAAGGCTGCTAGGGCCTCAGCGTCCGGAAAGTCGACTATTTGATTTTTCTTTGTTAGGAACCGTGTCCAGAATTGCCTGGCCGATTCCTCTGGCTGCTGAATTACGTGGCTTAGGTCATCGGCGTCTGGTGGTCGCACGTAAGTGCCCTGAAAATTGTCGAGGAATGTGGCTTCCAGGTCCTCCCAACAACCGATTGATCATGCTGGCAAGCTGTTAAGCCAATGCCGAGCTGGTCCTTTAAGCTTGAGTGGGAGGTATTTGATGGTGTGGAGATCATCGCCGCGGGCCATGTGGATATGAAGGAGATAATCCTCGATCCATACCGCAGGATCTGTTGTGCCATCATATGATTCGATGTTTACAGGTTTGAAACCCTCGAGGACTTGATGATCCATTACTTCGTCTGTGAAGCATAGTGAGTGTGCGGCGCCTCTATACTGGGCTATATCACGACGTAGCTCCAATGAGCTTTGTCTACTATGTTCGGCCCTACCGGATTTGTGTCCGACCTGACGGTTACCATCTCGAGTCATGGGCTGCCCACGCGATCCGTAGATCAATCTTGTTTGCATTGCCTTATCCTCCAACATATCTCGCAGGTCTGGTGCATTTTCCCGTGCCTTGGTACGGGGTGCGGCTTGAGTGGAGGGCCGAGAGGCCTCTCTGTCGCGGCCACGAGGTGGCCGGTCGGCCATATCAAGTGCTGGTGATGTAGGTTTAAGTGCTTCCTCCTCTAATCGGGGTAGCAACTTGTGCTTTGGGTAGCTCTTGGAGGGGCGTTCGAGTTTATGCTCTTCGGCCGCAAGGACTTCAGTCCATCTGTCGACTAGCAATCTTGATCAGCTCTAAGCTGTTGCTGTTTTTTCTTGACCGTTGTCAAGGCTTGCCTCGTCTTCGGAGGAAGGCATATAATTATCATCTTCGACCTCTCTGTCTGCCGCTCTCTCATGAGGGCTGGCTTCTCCATCCTCCTGTGCTGAATCTTACTGGAGGGGATTTTCTTCGGCATTCTCCGGAGTATTATTATCTCCCGTGCTGGAATCACCGTATTTGCTTTGGCGGGATTTTGAGTGGCGCCGCTGATGCTGGCGCTTAGGCTGTTTCTTGGAGGGGTCATCCTCCGCTGTTCCGTCGCCATCTTCTTCTTTTGGGGTGTCCACCATGTATATGTCGTATGACGAGGTGGCTTTCCACGGCCCAATAGGCTCTGGTTCTTCATCGTCTCCTGCATCGGCGTCCATACCGTCGATGTCTTCGAAGTCGAAGTCAAGCATGTCGGTTAAATCGTCGACAGTGGCTACAAAGTGGGTGGTGGGTGGGCTTTGAATTTCTTCATCGTCCGTATCCCAACCTTGCTGACCGTAGTCTGGCCAGGGCTCTCCTGATAAAGAGAGAGACTTTAGTGTCTTCAGAATATCGCCGAAAGGCGAGTGCTGAAAGATGTCCGCGGCGGTAAACTCCATGATCGGCGCCCAATCAGATTCGATCAGCAGGGGCGCGGAGGGTTCGGAGTCCGGAGGGGAGTCCGGCTCCTTGGAGTCACGAGTCTCGCGGAGTGCGGGGCTGGTGTTCAGCTCAATCGCCGTTGGGGTCGCAGCCCCCGAGGCAGCGTCCAACCACCCATCCTCGATCGGCGTAGTTGGCTCTGAATTAAGGGTCGAAGCCGATGCGGGTGTGGCCTCCAGGGCACTGTTCGGTGGCGGAGCCAGATCACGCTCATCGTGATAGTGTGGCACGCTCAGCAGTGGCTCGAATCCGTCAAGGATCAAGTCCCCGCGGATGTCAGCCGTGTAGTTTAAACTTCCAAATCTGACCTCACGGCCAGGGGCATAGCTTTCGATCTGCTCCAGATGGCCAAGTGAATTGGCCCGCAGTGCGAAGCCGCCGTAGACGAAGATCTGTCCGGGGAGGAAGGTCTCACCCTGGACTGCATCGCTATTGATGATCGTAGGAGCCATCAAGCCTAACGGCGACGACACATAGGAACTCTCAATGAAAGTACCAATGTCGGTGTCAAAACCGGCGGATCTCGGGTAGGGGGTCCCGAACTGTGCGTCTAGGCCGGATGGTAACAGGAGGCAAGGGACACAAAGTTTTACCCAGGTTCGGGCCCTCTTGATGGAGGTAAAACCCTACATCCTGCTTGATTAAAATTGATGATATGGGTAGTGCAAGAGTAGATCTACCACGAGATCGGAGAGGCTAAACCCTAGAAGCTAGCCTATGGTATGATTCTTGTTCTGTATGTTGTCCTACGGACTAAAACCCTCCGGTTTATATAGACACCGGAGAGGGTTAGGGTTACACAAAGTCGGTTACAATGGTAGGAGATCTACATATCCGTATCGCCAAGCTTGCCTTCCACGCCAAGGAAAGTCTCTTCCGGACACGGGACGAAGTCTTCAATCTTGTATCTTCATAGTCCAGGAGTCCGGCTGAAGGTATAGTCCGGCCATCCGGACACCCCCTAATCCAGGACTCCCTCAATGACCGAGACTCATCATCGGTCAATAACCAATAGCGGAACCTGGATGCTCATATTGGTTCCTACATGTTCCACGAAGATCTTTATCAGTCAAACCGCATAACAACATACGTTGTTCCCTTTGTCATCGGTATGTTACTTGCC
The DNA here is from genome assembly GCA_034509565.1 of Triticum monococcum. Taxonomy (NCBI): domain Eukaryota; kingdom Viridiplantae; phylum Streptophyta; class Magnoliopsida; order Poales; family Poaceae; genus Triticum; species Triticum monococcum. The sequence continues at coordinate 492,760,011 of CM067846.1, forward strand.
CGAGATTCAATCGTCGGTATCTCAATACCTAGTTCAATATCGTTACCGGCAAGTCTCTTTACTTGTTTCGTAATGCAACATCCCATAACTAACTCATTAGTCACATTGCTTGCAAGGCTTACAGTGATGTCCATTACCGAGAGGGCCCAGAGATACCTCTCCGATACACGGAGTGACAAATCCTAATCTCGATCTACGCCAACTTAACAAACACCATCAGGGACACCTGTCGAGCATCTTTATAGTCACCCAGTTACGTTGTGACGTTTGATAGCACACTAAGTGTTCCTCTGGTATTCGGGAGTTGCATAATCTCATAGTCATAGGTACATGTATAAGTTATGGAGAAAGCAATAGAGGTAAACTAAACGATCATCGTGCTAAGCTAACGGATGGGTCAAGTCAATCACATCATTCTCTAATGATGTGATCCCGTTTATCAAATGACAATTCTTTGTCCATGGCTAGGAAACTTAACCATCTTTGATCAACGAGCTAGTCAAGTAGAGGCATACTAGTGACACTTTGTTTGTCTATGTATTCACACATGTACTAAGTTTCTGGTTAATATAATTCTAGCATGAATAATAAAAATTTATCATGATATAAGGAATTATAAATAACAAATTTATTATTGCCTCTAGGGCATATTTCCTTCAGTCTCCCACTTGCACTAGAGTCAATAAAATCTAGATTACATTGTAACGATTCTAACACCCATGGAGTCTTGGTGCTGATCATGTTTTGCTTGTGAGAGAGGCTTAGTAAACGGGTCTGCAACATTCAGATCAGTATGTATCTTGAAAATCTCTATGTATCCCTCCTTGACTTGATCGCGGATGGAATTGAAGCGTCTCTTGATGTGCTTGGTTCTCTTGTGAAATCTGGATTCCTTTGCCAAGGCAATTGCACGAGTATTGTCACAAAAGATTTTCATTGGACCCGATGCAGTATGTATGACACCTAGATCGAATTTGAACTCCTTCATCCATACTCCTTCATTTGTTGCTTCCGAAGTAGCTATGTACTCCGCTTCGCATGTAGATCCTGCCACGATGCTCTGCTTGAACTTCACCAACTGACAGCTCCACCATTTAATAAAAATATGTATCAGGTTTGTGACTTAGAGTCATCCGGATAAATGTCAAAGCTTGCATCGACGTAACCGTTTATGACGAGCTCTTTGTCACCTCCATAAAAGAGAAACATATCCTCAGTCCTTTTCAAGTATTTCAGGATGTTCTTGACCGCTGTCCAGTGATCCACTCCTGGATTACTTTGGTACCTCCTTGCTAAATTAATAGCAAGGCACACATCAGGTCTGGTATATAGCATTGCATACATGATAGAACCTATGGCTGAAGCATAGGGAATGACTTCCATTTTCTCTCTATCTTATGCAGCGGTCGGGCATTAAGTCTGACTCAACTTCACACCTTGTAACACAGGCAAGAACCCTTTCTTTGCTTGATCCATTTTGGACTTCTTCAAAACTTTATCAAGGTATGTGCTTTGTGAAAGTCCAATTAAGCACCTTGATCTATCTCTATAGATCTTGATGCCCAATAAATAAGCAGCTTCACCGAGGTCTTTCATTGAAAAATTCTTATTCAAGTATCCTTTTATGCTATTCAGAAATTCAGTATCATTTCCGATCAACAATATGCCATCCACATATAATATCAGAAATGCTACAGAGCTCCCACTCACTTTCTTGTAAATACAGGCTTCTCCAAAAGTCTATATAAAACCATATGCTTTGATCACACTATCAAAGCGTATATTCCAACTCCGAGAGGCTTGCACCAGCCATAAATGGATCGCTGGAGTTTGCACACTTTGTTAGCACCTTTTGGATCGACAAAACCTTCTGGTTGCATCATATACAACTCTTCTTTAAGATATCCATCAAGGAATGCATTTTTGACATCCATTTGCCAAATTTCATAATCATAAAATGTGGCAATTGCTAAAATGATTCGGGCGGACTTCAGCATCGCTACGGGTGAGAAGGTCTCATCGTAGTCAACTCCTTGAAGTTGTCGAAAACCTTTTGCAACAAGTCGAGCTTTGTAGACAATAACATTACCGTCAGCGTCAGTCTTCTTATTAAAGATCCATTTATTCTCTATGGCCTGCCGATCACCAGGCAAGTCAACCAAAGTCCACACTTTGTTCTCATACATGGATCCCATCTCAGATTTCATGGCCTCAAGCCATTTTGCGGAATCTGGGCTCATCATCGCTTCCTCATAGATCATAGGTTTGTCATGGTCAAGTAACATGACCTCCAGAACAGGATTACCATACCACTCTGGTGCGGATCTTACTCTGGTTGACCTACGAGGTTCGGTAGTAACTTGATCAGAAGTTTCATGATCATCATCATTGGCTTCCTCACTTACTAGTGTAGGAATCACTGGAACTGATTTCTATGATGAACTAATTTCCTATAAGGGAGTAGGTACAATTACCTCGTCAAGTTCTACTTTCCTCCCACTCACTTCTTTCGAGAGAAACTCCTTCTCTAGAAAGGATCCATTCTTAGCAATGAATATCTTGCCTTCAGATCTGCAATAGAAAGTGTACCCAACAGTCTCCTTTGGGTATCCTATGAAGACACATTTCTTCGATTTGGGTTCGAGCTTATCAGGTTGAAGCTTTTTCACCTAAGCATCGCAGCCCCAAACTTTAAGAAATGACAACTTGGGTTTCTTGCCAAACCACAGTTCATAAGGTGTCGTCTCAACGGATTTACATGGTGCCCTATTTAACATGAAGGCAGCTGTCTCTAAAGCATAACCCCAAAATGATAGCGGTAAATCAGTGAGAGACATCATAGATCGCACCATATCTAATAAAGTGCGGTTATGATGTTCAGACACACCATTACGTTGTGGTGTTCCAGGTGGCGTGAGTTGCGAAACTATTTTGCATTGTTTCAAATGAAGACCAAACTCGTAACTCAAATAACGATATCCGCCGCGAGCATCAACACTCATTGGACCGCATACATCAGTATGTATTATTTCCAACAAGTCTGTTGCTTGCTCCATTGTTCTGGAGAACAGACTTTTAGTCATCATGCCCGTGAGGCATGGTTCGCAAGCATCAAGTGATTCATAATCAAGTGATTCCAAAAGCCCATCTACATGGAGTTTCTTCATGCGCTTTACACCAATATGACCTAAACGATAGTGCCACAAATAATTTGCACTATCATTATTAAACTTATATATTTTGGCTTCAATACTATGAACATGTGTATCACTACTATCAAGATTTAGTAAAAATAGACCACTCATCAAGGGTGCATGACCATAAAAGATATTACTCGTATAAATAGAACAACCATTATTCTCTGATTTAAATGAATAACCGTCTCGCATCAAACAAGATCCAGATATAATGTTCATGCTCAACGCTGGCACCAAATAACAATTATTAGGTCTAAAACTAATCCCAAAGATAGATGTAGAGGTAGCATGCCGACGGTAATCACATCGACTTTGGAACCATTTCCCACGCGCATCGTCACCTCGTCCTTAGACAATCTTCGCATAATCCGCAGCCCCTGTTTCGAGTTGCAAGTATTAGCAACAGAACCAGTATCAAATACCCAGGCACTACTGCGAGCATTGGTAAGGTACACATCAATAACATGTATATCAAATATACCTTTGACTTTGCCATCCCTCTTCTCCGCCAAATACTTGGGGCAGTTCCGCTTCCAGTGACCAGTCCCTTTGGAGTAGAAGCACTCAGTCTGAGGCTTAGGTCCAAACTTGGGTTTATTCACTTGAGCAGCAACTTGCTTGTCGTTTGCTACCTCTTGAGCATTGCATTGGTTTTCCCCGAAGAGGAAGGGATGATGCATCAAAGTAGCGTAAGTATTTCCCTCGGTTTTTGAGAACCAGGGTATCAATCCAGTAGGAGGCTATGCGCGAGTCCCTCGTACCTGCACAAAACAAATAAATCCTCGCAACCAACGCAAATATGGGTTGTCAATCCCTATAAGCCCACTTACGAGAGTGAGATCTGATAGATATGACAAGATAATATTTTTGGTATTTTTATGATAAAGATGCAAAGTAAAATAAAGGCAAAGGAAATAACTAACTAGTAGGAGATCAATATGATAAAGATAGACCCGGGGGCCATAGGTTTCACTACTGGCTTCTCTCGAGAGCATAAGTATTCTACGGTGGGTGAACAAATTACTGTGGATGTAAGTGCATCTAGTGCCACCCCTAGTTGGTTTTGGAGTATTGACGACAAACCTAGTTGAGGGACTAATGTGTTTGTGAGAATTGCAGGATAACACAGGTAGAAGTCCCTCATTGATTCGGTTTGGCTACCAGAGATGACCCCCCAAAAATGTACGAAGACATTGAAGACAATGGTGGTTCATGAAGACATTCATGTCGAAGACAATGACATATGAAGACTCCCCATGAAGCCTTTGGAACTCGAAGACTTAGATCCTTCGTAGTTTTACTTTATTCATGTTGTGTCATAGGAACCACCGTACTGTTAAGTGGGGTCCAAGAGAACCAGTCAGGATGACTGAAGTGATGCCTAATTCAAATCCTATGTCTTCGAGTGAAGATAATGAGAGAAAATCTTGTCCAGAGTCAGACAAGTCAGCTTTACTTGCAGCCCAAGTAAAGTTGCCGTGAGAGTTCAAAATCCGACCGTTAGTACACGTGTCAGTTCCTTAGTGACCCAGGGTCATTTCGGACAAATCAGGTCAGGGTTGCCAAGTGGCTATAAATAGTCCACCCCCACAACCATAAACGGTTGGCTACTCAGATTTCAGTGCACGGCTTTTGTCGTTTGAGAGCAACCCACCTCGAAGCCTTTGAGAGAAAATCCTTAGTGAGGAGAAAAGCCCTAACCACCCAGAGCCAGAGTAATTGGGCATCACTTAAGTCTTCTTGTCTGAGTGATCTGAAGACTTATTACACTTGAGGACTGTGCATCCTCCAGACGGTTAGGCGTCGCGTTCTGAGCATCCAAGAGGAATTGTGGATTGCCGGTGAACGAAGTCTGTGAAGGTTTGGGAGTCTACCTTGAAGACTTACCAGAGTGATTGGGCGGGGTCTGTGTGACCTTAGCTCAAGGAGAAAACGGTGAGGACTGGGTGTCCTGAGCTGCGTGTTCAGGACTGGGTGTCCGGGACTGTGTGTCCTTTGGTTTAAATACCTAGCCGCTCCAACCAGACGTACAGTTGTCACAGCAACTGGAACTGGTCCAACATATCATTGTCTTCAACGTGTCACTGGTTTCATCTTCACCTCCCTTTACTTTCCAGTACACATTGTGAAGCTATTGCATGCCTGCTTTATCTTCTGTCTTCACAAACTGACTGTATGATCTGTTTGGCTTCATAACTTCTTCCAACCTGATCCTCATTACACTGAAGCTATTTGTCTCTGTGCTTTCACTGTATTGTATATTTGACTATGGCTTGCGTTGTGTAATCTACCTTCCGCTGCATAGTGATAGGCTTGTTCACTCTGTTTGTCTTCATAACTTCCGCGTTTTGAAGACTTTCAAAAAAATCGCCTATTCACCCCCCTCTAGTCGATATAACGCACTTTCAATTGGTATCAGAGCAAGGTGCTCCCTTGTTCTGTGTGATTCGGTTTAACCACCTGGAGTTTTAGCTATGTCGACTGCAGGGATAATTAAAGTCTCCGCTGCGTGCCCCGTCTTCGATGGAACTGAATATCCCTACTGGAAGAATAAGATGCGCATGCATCTTGAAGCCATTGACGTCGACCTATGGTATGTCGTCGAAAACGGCGTTCCCAAGGCTGGAGAAGGTGTCACTGCGGCTGATGTCAAGAAGTTCACTCAACTGGACTCCACTGCCAAGAATATTATCTGTGGTCATCTGACCAAGGGACAGTACGGCCGTGTGAGTGCCTTGAAGACATCCAAGCTGGTCTGGGACTGGCTCTCCAAGGTCAATGAAGGCATCTCAACCCAGAGAGATCAGAGAACCAGTGTTCTTCGCAATCTCTTCAACCGCTTCAAGCAAAATGACAATGAGAATGTCCAGCACACATTTGACCGGCTCACTGACATCACAAATGAGCTTCAAGCCCTCGGCGCCACTGAGATCACCAAACATGAAATCTAGTGACGATGACTCTGATTGTGACTCAAAACCCAGTTACAAAACACTTGCTAAAATTGCAACTGAACAACAAAAGGCCATGGAACATATTCAAAAACTGTTAGACAGAAGCGATGATCTGTTGGGTGCTGAAATGACTCGTTCTGAATCCTTAATTGAAGACATAAAAAATCTTCATGTTAAGTATCAGGAACTTGAAGATCGTCTTGAGACTCTCTCAACTACTCATGAAAAGCTCTCCTATGATTATCTTCAGAAGAAGCAAGATCTTGAGAAGTTGAGAGCGGATCATGAAGATCTTCAAAAGGAAAACGAGTCACTTCGAGCCAAACAGATCAGTTCTGCTAAGGAAGGATTTGAACCACCATGCCTTAAATGCATTGAGCGTGATAATGCTATTTCTGTTGCTGAATGTTCCACTGCTACTGCTGTTGCAATATCTTCTACTGTTGAAGTGGTAACTAACCCCTCTGCTGAGGATACCACTGCTATTGCTGATGAAAATGCTAGGTTGAAGACATTGCTTGAAACAGGGATGTACAAAAGTCTCAAAGGACATCAGACACTATGTGATGTCCTCAAGAAGCAGATTCTGAACCGAAACCCTAGCAAAGAGGGTGTTGGGTTCGTGAGGAAAATTAATGCAGATGGCTCTTACTGGAAACCTGAGCAGTACCCCAAAACCACATGGGTTGCTGCAAAGGACTCCTCATCAGATCCATCCAATCTATCTGGCTTCACTTGTGCTAATCCAATTATCATTGATGAATCCTTTGATGCAAACTATAAACTGTTTAGGAATCAGAATGGTGAAGTATTTGCCAGGTACATTGGTACTAACTGCAGGAATGGACTGCCTATGAAGAAGATCTGGGTTCCAAAAACGTGTCTTGAGAATCTTCCTGTGAATGTCTCCATGACACCTCACATGAAGAAGACAAACCTCAGACCAAAGACTTCATATGGTCCAAAGGCTTCATACAGGCAGAGGACTCATCTGAGCCGCACTAACGCAAATGTTTTGCAGGGAAACCATGCTCAATCTTATGAGAACGGTTCTTCAAACCGTCATTCTCATATGACCAAAAACTATTCTGCCTATTCTTATGAGTACTACTGCCCACCTGCTAGACTGTTTGCTAGGGCTCCAAAGCCAAAATTCTCAGATGCTGCACTTAGACTTATTGCTTCTAAGCCACCCTTGAAGATGTGGGTGGTTAAGAAAACTTAACTCTCTTTTGCAGGGAAAGGTCTCCAGCACAAAACCAAAATCTTCTGATGCTATTGCTGGGGACCTTAAAAAACTCGTGGGGCGCACGATCAAATACCCGAATGGCATCACTATGTATTTCATATCTGAATCGCATGCTACTCTCCCTGCTTGTCCTAACCTGGATCTCTGTTTTCATAATCCACTGGTTCGTCAAATGTTTTTGCTTCACAACACTCTTGGTGAAGCCTATCCCCCTAACTGCACTGTAGGGTACGACACCAGTGACTTCAGAGTCTTCAGAATGGATTATTGACAGCGGGTGTACAAATCACATGACTGGCAAGAGAAGTCTCTTTATGGACTCAACCTTACGTCCATCTGACAAGAGCCACATCACATTCGCTGACACTGGTAAAAGTAAAGTACTGGGTCTAGGTAGAGTTGCAATCTCAAAGGATCAACACATGGATAAAGTCATGTTTGTTGAATCCCTTGGCTTCAACTTAATGTCTGTCTCAATGCTTTGCGATTTAAACATGATTGTAATCTTTGGAAAATATCGTTGTCTGGTACTAATGGAATCTGACAAGTCTCTAGTGTTTGAAGGGTATCGAAAAGATGATTTGTACGTGGTAGATTTCTCAGCAGGGCCACAGCTTGCAGTTTGTCTTCTCGCAAAGGCTTCAGAATGCTGGCTTTGGCATCGAAGACTTGGGCATGCTGGCATGAGGAACCTCCACACCCTTGCTAAGAAGAAACACGTCATAGGCATCGAGGGCGTCAAGTTCAAGAAAGATCACTTATGCGGTGCCTGTGAAGCTGGGAAGATGACAAGGGCAAAACATCCTTCGAAGACAATCATGACCACTACTCAACCCTTCGAACTGCTTCACATGGATCTCTTCGGTCCTACCCACTACTCAACTTTCTCCACTACTGCTTGCCTCTATGGCTTCGTCATTGTTGATGATTACTCTAGATATACTTGGGTGCACATAATCCTTTACAAGACTGAAGTGCAGGATGTCTTCAGACGCTTCGCAAATCGGGCAATGAACAATTATGGCGCCAAGATAAAGCACATCAGAAGTGACAATGGCACAGAATTCAAGAACACCGGCCTTGACACATATCTTGATACATTGGGCATCACTCATGAATTCTCAGCTCCATACATGCCACAACAGAATGGCATCGTCGAACGCAAGAACAGAACACTCATTGAGATGGCCAGAACAATGTTAAATGAGTACAAGACACCAAGAAAATTCTGGACTGAAGCCATTGACATTGCATGCCATACTATCAACCGTGTATATCTTCACAAGCTGCTGAACAAGACATCTTATGAACTTCTGACTGGCAAGAAGCCAAATGTAAGTTACTTCAGAGTATTTGGATCAAGATGCTGGATCAAGGACCCTCACCACACCGCAAAATTTGCTCCAAAAGCACATGAGGGCTTCATGCTTGGATATGGAAAGGATTCACACACCTACAGAGTCTTCAATCTCTTTCACTACAAAGTGGTTGAAACAGTGGATGTGCGGTTTGATGAGACCAATGGGTCACAAAGAGAGCAACTACCAGATGTACTAGATGAAGTTCCAGCCAGTGAATCAATCAAGCTAATGGGAACTGGAGAAATTATACCTTCTGAAGCTCGTCCTGAAGAAGAACTTATCATCTCAGCACCTGATCCACATGAAGACAATGCTCAGCCTGAAGACATTCCTCCCCATGATAACGTAGATCAGCAAGAGCAAAGTCTTCGACCCCTACATCCTCGTGTTGCCAATGAAGTGCAAATTGACAGAATAATTGATAGCATCAATGCACCTGGTCCACTGACTCGTAAAAAGGCAACTCAACTGGCAAACTTTTGCGGACACTTCGCATTTGTTTCAATCACAGAACCCAAGAAAATTGATGAAGCCTTTATGGAACCTGAATGGATTCAAGCTATGCAAGAAGAGCTTCAACAATTTGAGCTGAACAATGTATGGGAGTTAGTTAAGCGTCCTGATCCACGGAAGCATAACATAATAGGCACCAAATGGATATACCGCAACAAGCAAGATGAGCATGGCCAAGTCGTCAGAAACAAGGCTCGTCTCGTTGCTCAAGGATATACTCAAGTGGAAGGCATCTACTTCGATGAAACATCTGCTCCTGTGGCCAGACTTGAAGCCATCCGTATACTGCTGGCCTATGCAAATCATCACAACATAATCCTGTATCAAATGGATGTAAAAAGTGCCTTCCTCAATGGCAAAATTGAAGAAGAAGTGTATGTTGCGCAACCACCTGGGTTTGAAGATCCAAAACATCCTGACATGGTTTACAAGCTCAAAAAGGCACTATATGGCCTCAAACAAGCCCCTCGGGCCTGGTATGATACACTCAAATACTTCCTGAAGAGCAAAGGCTTCATACCTGGTTCCCTGGATCCCACTCTCTTCACAAAGACATATGATGGTGAACTGTTTGTGTGCCAAATATACGTGGATGACATTATCTTCGGCCGCACCAATCAGAAGTACAGTGAGGAGTTCGGATATATGATGCGAGAGCAATATTAGATGTCTATGATGGGGGAGCTGAAATTCTTCCTCGGTCTTCAGATAAGGCAACAACGCAATGGCATCTTCATATCTCAAGAGAAATATCTCAAAGACTGCCTGAAGAAGTTCGGTATGCAAGACTGCAAAGGCTTCACAACACCAATGCCAGCCAAACATCATCTGGGTCCTGACGACAATGGTAAAGAGTTCGATCAAAAGGTATACCGCTCCATGATTGGTTCTTTGCTTTATTTATGTGCATCTAGGCCAGATATTATGCTTAGTGTTTGCATGTGTGCTCGGTTTCAAGCGGCACCAAAGGAGTCACATCACTTAGCAGTGAAGCGAATTCTTCGATATTTGGCTCACACACCAACTCTAGGGTTATGGTATCCAAAGGGCTCAGAGTTTGATCTGGTTGGATTTTCGGACGCTGATTACGCTGGTGACAAGGTTGATCGGAAGTCCACATCAGGCACATGTCACTTTCTGGGCCGATCTCTTGTTTGTTGGTCTTCAAAGAAGCAGAACTGTGTATCTCTCTCCACTGCTGAATCTGAATACATTGCTGCTGGATCCTGCTGCGCTCAGCTTCTATGGATGAAGCAAACCCTCAAGGATTATGGCATTCATCTGAAGCAAGTGCCACTTTACTGCAACAACGAAAGCACCATCAAGATCGCCAACAACCCAGTTCAGCACTCGAAGACAAAGCACATTGAAATTCGTCATCATTTTCTCAGAGATCATGTTACAAAGGAAGACATTGATATCATACACGTCAACACTGAAGAGCAATTGGCAGATATCTTGACCAAGCCCTTGGATGAGAAGAGATTTTGCAAGTTACGGTGTGAGCTAAATATCTTGGAATCCTCAAATGTCCTATGATCAGGCACACATCCTAACACTTATGCATGATGATGACTTAGATGTGCAACACACAAAGTAACGTATATCTTCAATTAATGAAGACATACCGTCTAAGTGTGAATACATTAACGTGGAATTTGACCTCGGAGCGCCACGATAATTGTGCGCCGTGTCTGGGTCCAATACTTCCTATACGGTGGGTAGCGCCACCACCAAAAATTTTCTGCTTGAAGTGTTTTAATCATGACATTACATCTGCTATGTCTTCACATTTGGTTTGGCTTCAATCTCAACATGTCTTCATGATTATCTTCACTATGTTGATTATATATGCACTGGTGTTCTGTCCTCTACAGCATTCACTTATAGCTATGTCTTCTTGTCTGAATCTTTTGAACTAAGTGAATGTGATCGGACCCTAATCTCTCCATGCTTCCTACCTCAAACTCTATCTCTCCAAGTCATATGCACTCTATTGAAACTGTCAAATGTCTTCACTGCATCCTTGTCAGAAGAAGACACAGAGACAAACTTTAAAACGGCTTTCAATGATTTTCCATCAACTAGAATTCCGGAGAAGTAGGAACGACTCCCGACAAACCAGGCGTGCGTGGGGTGAAACTGCCCCCACAATTCCGCATGCTGGCCACGTACTGATCAGATGCGAATCGCCAGGGGCACCTGAGTAATAGCGCAGTGCCGCCCATATCCCTATAAATACACGTTTCACTGCGGTCATTATCTCTTCTTCCTCCCTCGCACAAACCCTAGCGCCACCGCTAACTCTCAACGACGCCGGCGGCGAAGTGCTTCACTGCCGCGACCTCTCCGACGCCGTTCTCACGCCGACAGCGGACATTAGTCTCTCCGCCGTCGCCCTAGGTGTCTTCCGTCGCCAAGTTAGGGCACGAAGGATCGAACTGCTCGGCCTCACCTCTCATCTCGTCTAGCAGTTCCAAGTCTGGTAAATAACAAGCCTTTTTACAGCCTCTTTTGATCCTATTGATCCATCACTTTCTGCCAAAAGAGGTTTCTATTCCTTCAAGTTTCATTCCTCTTGTTTGAATCTCATAACTTGCCTAGCATATTCACTTGTTCTTCATGAAGTAGTTAGATTCCTCACTTGTACTAATATATGGGTTCGTACAAATCTGGAACCAACTTCTTTTCTATAAAGTGAATGTCTTCGCATGATGAGGTCAATGTCTTCTACACTGATTTATCTTCAAAATCTTCTGAGAATGCATATGACCTCTTCCCCTTCCCTCGCACCTTAATGCTGTCACAGGTACATGTCCGTGAGAGAATCTTTTGGTTCTCATAGTCTGCATTCATTTGCAGAGTTCCTACAGCGTCACATCAATTCACCCGAAGCAAGTTCCTGTTGGTCGAGCAAAAGGAAGCCTTTGAAGCCTTTGAATCCTTTGAAGCCTTTGAATCTTTTGAAGCCTTCCAAGTTAAGCTTCATGGCATCCGAGAAACAATCAAGGAAGGGAGGCAGATAGAGACGGGGTGACACATCTAAGGATCTGCCTGAAGATTTGGTAGAAATGTACCAAACAGATCCTGAAGAAAGCTATGGTCAGCGCAAGACACGCATCCAATGGATTCGCAGGTATTGGGCAGAGCAGTGGTTCCTATACCGCTTCGTCACCAAAGAATATGCAGAGAAGTGCGCCATCAAGAGGCCATGGGGAGATGCCTTGTACAAGAATCTCGTACCCCGAACCAGAGACGAAGCCATTGCTCAAGGCTTCTTTCCATGCATGGTCAGGGGACAACAGCCAGCTGATGCACATCCATCATCCCTTCTCTGGTGTCGCGATGACACTCTGTTCAAGCGCAACTTCCAATTTGCCCAGAACTCTGCGAAGCAAAACAAGAAGGAGTTTGGGTTGGACTTCAACCCTGGTCCCTCCAAACCAAGGGCAGATGGCACACGCGACGCTAATCCCAATGTCATCGGGCCATTTGCCAATCTCGACGGCCTCATCACTCACATTATAGTCCAAGGGACTGCCGTGAACGACCCTCCAGCAGACACTGAGTCTGATGATGCTCCTACTGCCCCAGAGCCGAAGCAGATGAAGAAGAAGCCAAAAGCTTCCAAGCCAGTCGCCTCTCCCAAGATCTCCAAAGCGAAGCCATTGGCCACTGCACCTCCTGAAGCCAGTGTGCAGTCTGAAGACTTATCAAGAGTCTCCAAGCCTCAAGAAGCAAAGAAACCGCAGCCACACACCAGCAAAGAGCTAACTGCCGCTGCCGTTCTTCGCTGCGAAGCCATTGATCTGTCCAGTGACGAAGATCTTGGTGATGACGCTCTTGAGCAACTCATCAAGAGCAAGGAGGAGGCTGAAATCTTCAACAACCTACCACTGTTTGATGCAGCAATCATCCACAAATTCATTGATGAGTGGTTTGAAACACCCAACATCAGCTTCGACGATCTGCAGCTGCCCATTGGCCTCAGCGTAGCCTTCCAAGGAGCTATCGCTTTAGAACTCGCTATTGCCCAGCGCATCGTGGAACTGAAGCAAAAGATAGATTTTGAAAAGGCTCAGTTTAAGCAGAACATGGCCACGCTCAGCGTCCAAGAAATCAAAGACTTCAAAGTCATGCTGCATGAGTTGAAGGAAAACTTGATGCAGAAACGTGCAGAGGCTCAGGGGTCACGCGAGCGCATGAAGAATTCGGCTGATCTCTGTGTACAGGCCTACAATGAGGCCGAGAAGCGAAAGGCACTTGGGCGTCCCGGCATCGAGCCCAGGATGGCCGCTAAGAAAAAGAAGACGCCCACCGTGGCTGAAGAAGAGGCCCCACGCCAAGAAGCTGTTCCAACTGTCTTCTCCACCGCCAAGCCTAGCTCGAAGCCAAAGCGCTCAACCGCTTCAGAGCTTAAGAAGACAAGGATAGCCGAAGCTAAAGCAAGGAAGAGGAAACACTCTGAAGCCTCTCTTTCAGACCCCACCATCAAAAAGCGCAAGTCCAAGAAGTCTCGGGCTGCTCCCACAGAGCCCTTGATAGTTGAACCCCTTTCCGTTCGCCGTCCTCATGAAGATCGTCAGATGACCGTCCATGAGCCTGCTCTCACCGAGGCTCAGCATGATGAAGACATTCCAGCAGCCGACCCCACCGCTGCTGAAGACATTTGTCTCCAAGACAATGTACAAGATGATGCAGTCCTTCCTCAGCTCGAATCGAGTGAATTGCTCAGCATTGGTCGTCCCCTGACGCCAATCACACAAGATGCATCGTGGGCAGATCACCCACAGGAGGAAGAGGATGAGCCCCAGCCCACTGCAACTCCACCGGCGTCGCCTGCATTCCGTAGGCTTCGCAAAGGACCAAGGGCTCAGACTGCTGACGACATTCCGGCTGCATCAGCCGAAGAACAAGCAGAAGAGCATGAAGAACCTCAAGCTCCATCTCCCCCACACCAGCAAGAAGAAGTTCTCAAGGAGGCTGACACCACTGCGGCTGCCACACATAATACTGAAGCATTTGTGGAGCCCGACCAACCAACAGCTTCAAGAGATACTGAAGCCACTGCCTCTGACCCTTCTGTGCCTGTGTCTGCTGCCGGACCACAGTTCAATTATCATATTGCGCACAGGCCCCACGTACAGAAGCCAATCCCACGACTGCCAAGGTTCCCAGGTCCAGTCACTGCTCCTGGCTCCTTCAATGTCAATAGCTTTAGGGCAGACAACACTTTCTTCAACCGCTCCAAGAACCCTTACTCAAGGGAAAAGATTGTGTCAGATAGGTTCTGGAGCTACCCACGGCGCAGCTACTACTCCTGCGTCCTCTACAACCAGCGCCGTATCTTTCCACATCAGCGCCTTGAAGTTGAAGCTTTTGCTGGTCTGCCTGGTCTGGAAGAAGCCCTGGACTGCTTCAAGCAAGTTGGCCTGCTGCCGTTTGTCACGGATGAAGAGCACTGGAACGAAGAGCTTCTGCTTCAGTTCTATGCCACATTGCACATCAAGGGCTACAACAGAGATCCGAAGACTTGGGTCCTGGAGTGGATGACCGGCAACGTCCATCATGAAGCCAATGCATTTGATATCATTGAGCTCACCGGCCTACCCACTCCAGGCGAACTCTTCGAAGAAGGCTGCCAACTCCATACTGAAGCAGTTGAGAGCATATTTCAGCGACCTGAGCCAAATATGAGTCAGATGCTCTCAATGATGAAGCCATTGCCTCCTGACGCACCTTACCCAACAGAGTTCTTCGTTGAAGACTTAGAGTACCTGCCTAGAACTATCTATCACATCATCAGGCGGACTCTATGGCCCATTAAGGGGCACTCTCGATATGCCAAGGTTGAAGGTGCCATGAAGACTCTCATCTTCTGCATCCTACACGGCAAATGCTTCAATGCCCAGGATATCTTCATACGTCAACTTGCTGCGTCTGGCTCAGATCTCTTTGGTCTTAAGATTTATGCTCCATGGGTTATGAGGCTAATCAAGCTCCACTCTGCAATATCATATCAGCCCTCAGCCCGCAACCACAGAATCTTCTTACCCGATGTGGACACCTCTGCTGAAGCTATTTATCCTGAGCCTGCCAAACAGCCACTAAGTCTTCAGAATGCAGAACACCAAAGCTTCACTCAACATGATGAAGGTGTTGAAGCCATTTCCAGAGTCTATCCAATGGCTGGCACCACACGTGCCCCTACATCCACTGAAGCCACTGACAGCGAAGCTGCACAGAGACCCAAGAAACGCGCTCGTACACTCACTGATCGTGAACTTCTTGTGGCTCTGCATCAAAAGCAAGATAGGCATCACGACTGGCTCAAGAGGCAGATGCACAGTATCATGCAAGACGTCAATCGCATCAGGAATCTGGCCACCAAGAACGCCTTCGTCGCACATGAAACCTGTCGCCGCACTTGGAAAGGCCTCACTATGATGTGCACTGAAGCTGAATTGCAAGAGGATGGCTTCAAGGAGCGTTTCAAGTTTGACTCCACGCCCCCCAGAAGAGCTGTGTTGTGTGGGACTCCGTCGCTTGAAGAATCCGAGTTCTCTTCCTCTGCTGCCACCGTGACGGGAAAAATCATTGAGGAAGAAGACGACGCCACATCACCACCAATGTCTTCAGCGCGCGTCGTCACTGCACCAAGCTCGCCTGCACCACCAAACGCCTCCACCGACCCTGCTGCGCCTGGGAACGCATAGAAAACTCTATGTCTTCAAACCTTTTTGGTCATCACTGATAAAAGGGGGAGAAGCATATGATGTTTATAGTCTTCAAGCGGGTCAATAATATGGGCGGGTGCTTTATATTTTGCATTTTGCTTCGTGCTTACAACTCTCGTTTTGCTACATTTGGTTCTTTGAGTTGTAACACTTAAACTTGATGGTCGTCTGCTACTATGTTTGCCACTGTGTTTGCGAAGATAAATTCCGCATGTATGACGATAATTTCCGCACTCTTATCATTTCGCAGACGTCCATTTTTCATTATGCATATCATTATCTTCATATATCTTTATGTGCATGATGGATTGTCATCATAAGTTGAAGTGGATTCCCACAAATACAACCTACTGTGTGCATTTGCATTCCAGAAGCAAATCACTTATATGCACATCTTCAGGGGGAGCCCTTGCAGCTTATGAACACAATTCCTTTACAATTTCACAAATTATATTCCCCGTTGAAAACTTCAACTAGTTTGTCATCAATCACCAAAAAGGGGGAGATTGTAAGTGCATCTAGTGCCACCCCTAGTTGGTTTTGGAGTATTGACGACAAACCTAGTTGAGGGACTAATGTGTTTGTGAGAATTGCAGGATAACACAGGTAGAAGTCCCTCATTGATTCGGTTTAGCTA
Source organism: Triticum monococcum (assembly GCA_034509565.1). Lineage (NCBI taxonomy): Eukaryota > Viridiplantae > Streptophyta > Magnoliopsida > Poales > Poaceae > Triticum > Triticum monococcum. The sequence continues at coordinate 492,776,659 of CM067846.1, forward strand.
CCAGAGATGACCCCCAAAAATGTACGAAGACATTGAAGACAATGGTGGTTCATGAAGACATTCATGTCAAAGACAATGACATATGAGGACTCCCCATGAAGCCTTTGGAACTCGAAGACTTAGATCCTTCGTAGTTTTACTTTATTCATGTTGTGTCATAGGAACCACCGTACTGTTAAGTGGGGTCCAAGAGAACCAGTCAGGATGACTGAAGTGATGCCTAATTCAAATCCTATGTCTTCGAGTGAAGACAATGAGAGAAAATCTTGTCCAGAGTCAGACAAGTCAGCTTTACTTGCAGCCCAAGTAAAGTTGCCGTGAGAGTTCAAAATCCGACCGTTAGTACACGTGTCAGTTCCTTAGTGACCCAGGGTCATTTCGAACAAATCAGGTCAGGGTTGCCAAGTGGCTATAAATAGTCCACCCCCAGAACCATAAACGGTTGGCTGCTCAGATTTTAGTGCACGGCTTTTGTCGTTTGAGAGCAACCCACCTCGAAGCCTTTGAGAGAAAATCCTTAGTGAGGAGAAAAGCCCTAACCACCCAGAGCCAGAGTAATTGGGCATCACTTAAGTCTTCTTGTCTGAGTGATCTGAAGACTTATTACACTTGAGGACTGTGCATCCTCCAGACGGTTAGGCGTCACGTTCTGAGCATCCAAGAGGAATTGTGGATTGCCGGTGAACGAAGTCTGTGAAGGTTTGGGAGTCTACCTTGAAGACTTACCAGAGTGATTGGGCGGGGTCTGTGTGACCTTAGCTCAAGGAGAAAACGGTGAGGACTGGGTGTCCTGAGCTGCGTGTTCAGGACTGGGTGTCCGGGACTGTGTGTCCTTTGGTTTAAATACCTAGCCGCTCCAACCAGACGTACAGTTGTCACAGCAACTGGAACTGGTCCAACATATCATTGTCTTCAACGTGTCACTGGTTTCATCTTCACCTCCCTTTACTTTCCAGTACACATTGTGAAGCTCTTGCATGCCTGCTTTATCTTCTGTCTTCACAAACTGACTGTATGATCTGTTTGGCTTCATAACTTCTTCCAACCTGATCCTCATTACACTGAAGCTATTTGTCTCTGTGCTTTCACTGTATTGTATATTTGACTATGGCTTGCGTTGTGTAATCTACCTTCCGCTGCATAGTGATAGGCTTGTTCACTCTGTTTGTCTTCATAACTTCCGCGTTTTGAAGACTTTCAAAAAAATCGCCTATTCACCCCCCCCTCTAGTCGATATAACGCACTTTCAGTGGAGCAATTGACAGAATTGAGCATAGTTATGAGAATATCTAGGTATGATCATGTATATAGGCATCATGTCCGAGACAAGTAGACCGACTCCTACCTGCATCCACTACTATTACTCCACTCATCGACTGCTATCCAGCATGCATCTAGAGTATTAAGTTAAAAACAGAGTAACGCCTTAAGCAAGATGTCATGATGTAGAGGGATAGACTCATGCAATATGAAGAAAACCCCATCTTGTTATCCTCGATGGCAACAATACAATACGTGCCTTGCTGCCCTTACTGTCACCGGGAAAGGACACCGCAAGATTGAACCCAAAGCTAAGCACTTCTCCCATTGCAAGAAAGATCAATCTAGTAGGCCAAACCAAACTGATAATTCGAAGAGACTTGCAAAGATAACCAATCATACATAAAAGAATTCAGAGAAGATTCAAATATTATTCATAGATAGACTTGATCATAAAGCCACAATTCATCGGTCTCAACAAACACACCGTAAAAAGAAGATTACGTCATATAGATCTCCACAAGAGAGGGGGAGAACATAGTATTGAGATCCAAAAAGAGAGAAGAAGCCATCTAGCTACTAACTATGGACCCGTAGGTCTGAGGTGAACTACTCACACTTCGTTGGAGGGGCTATGGTGTTGATGTAGAAGCCCTCCGTGATTGATGCCCCCTCCGGCGGAGCTCCGTAACAGGCCCCAAGATGGGATCTCGTGGATACAGATAGTTGCGGCGGTGGAATTAGGGTTTTGGCTCCGTATCTGATCGTTTGGGGGTACGTGGATATATATAGGAGGAAGGAGTACGTCAGTGGAGCGACACGGGGCCCACGAGGGTGGAGGGCGCGCCCCCCTACCTTGTGGCCTCCTCTTTCTATTCTTCATGTAGGGTCCAAGTCTCTCTCATCTTATTCGTTGAGAAAATCACGTTCCCGAAGGTTTCATTCCGTTTGGACTCCGTTTGATATTCCTTTTCTTCGAAACCCTAAAACAGGCAAAGAAAACAACAATTCTGGGCTGGGCCTCCGGTTAATAGGTTAGTCCCAAAAATAATATATAAGTGGATAATAAAGCCCAATAATGTCCAAAACAGTAGATAATATAGCATGGAGCAATCAAACATTATAGATTCGTTGGAGACGTATCAAGCATCCCCAAGCTTAATTCCTGCTCGTCCTCGAGTAGGTAAATGATAAAAACAGAATTTTTGATACGGGGTGCTACTTGGCATAATTTTAATGTAATTCTTCCTAATTGTGGTATGAATATTCAGATCCTAAAGATTCAAGACAAAAGTTTAACATTGACATAAAAATAATAATACTTCAAGCATGCTAAAAAAGCAATTATGTCTTCTCAAAATAACATGGCTAAAGACAGTTATCCCTACAAAATCATATAGTCTGGCTATGCTCTATCTTCACCACACAAAATATTTAAATCATGCACAACCCTGATGACAAGCCAAGCAATTGTTTCATACTTTTGACATTCTCAAAACTTTTTCAATCTTCACGCAATACATGAGCGTGAGCCATGGATATAGCACTATAGGTGGAATAGAGTGGTGGTTGTGGAGAAGACAAAAAGGGAGAAGATAGTCTCACATCAACTAGGCGTATCAACGGGCTATGGAGATGCCCATCAATAGATATCAATGTGGGTGAGTAGGGATTGCCATGCAACGGATGCACTATAGCTATAAGTATATGAAAGCTCAAAAGGAAACTAAGTGGGTGTGCATCCAACTTTCTTGCTCATGAAGACCTAGGGCATTTTGAGGAAGCCCGTCATTGGAATATACAAGCCAAGTTCTATAATGAAAGATTCCCACTAGTATATGAAAGTTATAACATGAGAGACTCTCTACTATGAAGATCATGGTTCTACTTTGAAGCACAAATGTGGTAAAAGGATAGTAACATTGTCCCTTCTCTCTTTTTCTCTAATTTTTTTATTTTATTTGGGCCTTTTCTCTCTTTTTTTATGGCCTCTTTTCTTTCTCTTTTTTTATTTGGGCTTCTTTGGCCTCTTTTTATTTTTCGTCCGGAGTCTCATCACGACTTGTGGGGGAATCATAGTCTCCATCATCCTTTCCTTACTGGGACAATGCTCTAATAATGATGATCATCACACTTTTATTTTTCTTACAACTCAACAATTACAACTCGATAGTTAGAACAAAATATGACTCTATATGAATGCCTCCGGCGGTGTACCGGGATATGCAATGACTCATGAGTGACACGTATGAAAGAATTATGAATGGTGGCTTTGCCACAAATACAATGTCAACTACATAATCATGCTAAGCAATATGACAATGATGGAGTGTGTCATAATAAACGGAACGGTGGAAAGTTGCATGGCAATATATCTCTAAATGGCTATGGAAATGCCATAATAGGTAGGTATGGTGGCTGTTTTGAGGAAGGTATATGGTGGGTGTATGATACCGGCGAAAGGTGCGCGGTATTAGAGAGGCTAGCAAAGGTAGAAGGGTGAGAGTGCGTATAATCCATGGACTCAACATTAGTCATAAAGAACTCATATACTTATTGCAAAAATCTACAAGTTATCAAAGCAAGGTATTACGCGCATGTTCCTAGGGGGATAGATTGGTATGAAAAGACCATCGCTCGTCCCCGACCGCCACTCATAAGGAAGGCAATCAAAAAATAAATCATGCTCCGACTTCATCACATAACGGTTCACCATACGTGCATGCTATGGGAATCACAAACTTCAACACAAGTATTTCTCAAATTCACAACTACTCAACTAGCACAACTTTAATATCACCATCTTTATATCTCAAAACAATTATCAAGTATCAAACTTATCATAGTATTCAACACACTCATAAGAAAGTTTTATTATTACTCTTGTATACCAAGCATATTAGGATTTTAAGAAAATTACCATGCTATTTAAGACTCTCAAAATAATCTAAGTGAAGCATGAGAGATCAATAGTTTCTATAAAACAAATCCACCACCGTGCTCTAAAAGATATAAGTGAAGTACTAGAGCACAATTATATAACTCAAAAGATATAAGCGAAGCACATAGAGTATTCTAACAAATTCCAAATCATGTATGGCTCTCTCAAAAGGTGTGTACAGCCAGGATGATTGTGGTAAACTAAAAAGCAAAGACTCAAATAATACAATACGCTCCAAGCAAAACACATATCATGTGGCGAATAAAAATATAGCTCCAAGTAAAGTTACCGATAGAAGTAGACGAAAGAGGGGGTGCCTTCCAGGGCATCCCCAAGCTTTGGATTTTAGGTGTACTTAGATTATCTTGGGGGTGCCATGTGCATCCCCACGCTTAGGCTCTTGCCACTCCTTGTTCCATAATCCATCAAATCTTTACCCAAAACTTGAAAACTTCACAACACAAAACTTAAAGTAGAAAATCTTGTGAGCTCTGTTAGCGAAAGAAAATAAAAGACCACTTCAAGGTACCGTAATGAACTCATTCTTTATTTATATTGGTGTTATACCTACTGTATTCCAACTTCTCTATGGTTTATAAGCTATTTTACTAGCCATAGATTCATCAAAATAAGCAAACAACACACGAAAAACAGAATCTGTCAAAAACAGAACAGTGTGTAGTAACCTGTAGCTAGCGCAAGATCTGTAACCCCAAAAATTCTAAAATAAATTGATGGACGTGAGGAATTTATCTATTAATCATCTGCAAAAAGAATTAACTAAATAGAACTCTCCAAATAAAAATGAAAGCAGTTCTCGTGAGCGCTAAAGTTTCTGTTTTTTACAGCAAGTTCAACAACTTTCCCCAAGTCTTCCCAACGGTTCTGCTTGGCACAAACACTAATTAAACACAAAAAACACAACCAAAACAGAGGCTAGATAAATTATTTATTACTAAACAGGAGCAAAAAGCAAGGAATAAAAATAAAATTGGGTTGCCTCCCAACAAGCGCTATCGTTTAACGCCCCTAGCTAGGCATAACAAGCAATAATAGATCTAGGTATTGCCATAATAGTAAGATAGATTATTAAAACTCATCTCATATTCTCTACGGTCGGCGGAAAGTTTTCTTTGAGGCAAGAAAAAGTAATCAAAAGGTCTAAATTTAATGGGACAAAAGTCCCCAAGATCAACCTTGGGAGGTATAGGTTCCTCCTTTGGTCCTTCATATTGCACAACCAATTCATCATTATAAGCATTCTTTTGACAGAACTTTGTGAGCCTATATTCAAGAGAATATCCTAGTTCATTATTTCAAATAGCCAAATCATCATTAAGTTCAGAGATTCTGTCAACTAAAACATTGGTAGGAACCCATTTTCTAAGATTTTCATTGAAAGCAACATAGTCTAGAGATTTAAAACGCATTATTTCTTCTTGATCAAAGAGGATAGCCTCTATGGGAGGACGGCAAGCGTCCACCCTATAATGTGCAAAGATTTCTTTGGCCTCTTTATTATGAATCTAAACTCATGAGCCAAAAAGATAGTAGCGGCACGCTTAACAGAAGAATGCTCAATATTAGAAAATTCCAGGAAAATCCTTTGTATGGAAGGATGCATGTGCATGAGTTGTCTTTCAAGTTCAACTACAAGCATGGCAATAGCGTCCGCAAGACTACTAGTTCTATGAAGGATAGAACTACCCATTGAAGGTAAAGCACCGGCACAAGTAAAGAAATCTTGAATAACTCCTTTTCCAATAATATTACCACTACCAACACGGAATCTTTTTATATGTAAGATAGTGGGTTCTTTAGTAGGAGCATCAGAATTATTATCGATAATACGTTCCCCAATTTCAGACATAGAGGCAGAAGGTAAAGGACTAGCCATAACTACAAGCAAACAAACTAACACACAAGCAAACAAAAAGCAAGCAGACAAAAGGAGGCAAATAGAGAGAGAGAGGGCGAATAAAATGGCAAGGGTGAAGTGGGGGAAAGGAAAACGAGAGGCAAATGGCAAATAATGTAATGCGGGAGATAGGGGTATGTGATGGGTACTTGGTATGTTGACTTTTGCATAAACCTCCCCAGCAACGGCGCCAGAAATCCTTCTTGCTACCTCTTGAGCACTGTGTTGGTTTTCCCCGAAGAGGAAGGGATGATGCAGCAAAGTAGCGTAAGTATTTCCCTCAGTTTTTGAGAACCAAGGTATCAATCCAGTAGGAGGCTACGCGCAAGTCCCTCGTACATGCACAAAATAAATAAATCCTCGCAACCAACGCAAATAGGGTTGTCAATCCCTATAAGGCCACTTACGAGAGTGAGATCTGATAGATATGATAAGATAATATTTTTGGTATTTTTATGATAAAGATGCAAAGTAAAATAAAGGCAAAGTAAATAGCAAAGGAAATAACTAAGTAGTAGGAGATCAATATGATAAAGATAGACCAGGGGGCCATAGGTTTCACTAGTGGCTTCTCTCGAGAGCATAAGTATTCTACGGTGGGTGAACAAATTACTTTTGAGCAATTGACAGAATTGAGCATAGTTATGAGAATATCTAGGTATGATCATGTATATAGGCATCATGTCCGAGACAAGTAGACCGACTCCTGCCTGCATCTACTACTATTACTCCACTCATCGACCGCTGTCCAGCATGCATCTAGAGTATTAAGTTAAAAACAGAGCAATGCCTTAAGCAAGATGACATGATGTAGAGGGATAGACTCATGCAATATGAAGAAAACCCCATCTTGTTATCCTCAATGGTAACAATATAATACGTGCCTTGCTGCCCTTACTGTCACCGGGAAAGGACACCGCAAGATTGAACCCAAAGCTAAGCACTTCTCCCATTGCAAGAAAGATCAATCTAGTAGGCCAAACCAAACTGATAATTCGAAGAGACTTGCAAAGATAACCAATCATACATAAAAGAATTCAGAGAAGATTTAAATATTATTCATAGATAGACTTGATCATAAACCCACAATTCATCGGTCTCAACAAACACACCGCAAAAATAAGATTACACCGAATAGATCTCCACAAGAGAGGGGGAGAACATAGTATTGAGATCCAAAAAGAGTAAAGAAGCCATCTAGCTACTAACTATGGACCCGTAGGTCTGAGGTGAACTACTCACACTTCATCGGAGGGGCTATGGTGTTGATTTAGAAGCCCTCCGTGATCAATGCCCCCTCCGGCGGAGCTCCGGAACAGGCCCCAAGATGGGATCTCGTGGATACAGAAAGTTGCGGTGGTGGAATTAAGGTTTTGGCTCCATATCTGACCGTTTGGGGGTATGTGGATATATATAGGAGGAAGGAGTACGTCAGTGGAGCAACAGGGGTGCCCACGAGGGTGGAGGGCGCTCTTGGTGGGGGTGGGCGCGCCCCCTACCTCGTGGCCTCCTGTTTCTTTTCTTGACATAGGGTCCAAGTCTCTCTGGTCTTATTCATTGAGAAAATCATGTTCTCGAAGGTTTCACTCCGTTTGGACTCCGTTTGATATTCCTTTTCTTCGAAACCCTAAAACAGGCAAAAAACAGCAATTTTGGGTTGGGCCTCCGGTTAATAGGTTAGTCCCAAAAATAATATAAAAGTGGATAATAAAGCCCAATAATGTCCAAAACAGTAGATAATATAGCATGGAGCAATCAAAAATTATAGATACGTTGGAGACGTATCATCGTTATTCTTGAAGTTCCCTTTCTTCCCTTTGCCCTTTTTCTTGAAACTGGTGGTCTTGTTGACCATCAACACTTGATGCTCCTTCTTGATTTCTACCTCCGCGGCCTTTAGCATTGCGAAGAGCTCGGGAATTGTCGTATCCATCCCTTGCATGTTATAGTTCATCACGAAGCTCTTGTAGCTTGGTGGCAGTGACTGAAGAACTCCGTCAATGATACTATCATCAGGAAAATTAACTCCCAGCCGAGTCAAGTGGTTGTGGTACCCAGACATTCTGAGTATATGTTCACTGACAGAACTATTCTCCTCCATTTTGCAGCTGTAGAACTTATTGGAGACTTCATATCTCTCAATCCGGGCATTTGTTTGAAATATTAATTTCAACTCCTGGAACATCCCATATGCTCCATGACGTTCAAAATGTCGTTGAAGTCCCAGTTCTAAGCCGTAAAGCATGGCGCACTGAACTATCAAGTAGTCATCAGCTTTGCTTTGCCAGACGTTCATAACATCTGGTGTTGCTCCTGCAGCAGGTTTGTCACCCAGCGGTGCTTCCAGGATGTAATTCTTCTGTGTAGTAATGAGGATAATCCTCAAGTTACGGACCCAGTCTGTGTGATTGCTACCATCATCTTTCAACTTAGCTTTCTCTAGGAACACATTAAAATTCAACGAAACAACAACATGGGCCATCTATCTACAACAACATAGACATGCAAAATACTATCAGGTACTAAGTTCATGATAAATTAAAGTTTAATTAATCAAATTACTTAAGAACTCCCACTTAGATAGACATCCCTCTAATCATCTAAGTGATCATGTGATCCATATCAACTAAACCATGTCCAATCATCACGTGAGATGGAGTAGTTTTCAATGGTGAACATCACTATGTTGATCATATGTACTATATGATTCACGCTCGACCTTTCGGTCTTAGTGTTCCCAGGCCATATCTGCATATGCTAGGCTCGTCAAGTTTAACCCGAGTATTCTACGTGTGCAAAACTAGCTTGCACCCGTTGTATGTGAACGTAGAGCTTATCACACCCGATCATCACGTGGTGTCTCGCACGATGAACTGTAGCAATGTTGCATACTCAGGGAGAACACTTGTACCTTGAAATTTAGTGAGAGATCATCTTATAATGCTACCGCCGAACTAAGCAAAATAAGATGCACAAAGGATAAACATCACATGCAATAAATATAAGTGATATGATATGGCCATCATCATCTTGTGCCTTTGATATCCATCTCCAAAGCACTGTCACGATCACCATCGTCACCGGCTTGACACCTTGATCTCCATCAAAGTATCATTGTCGTCTCGCCAACTACTGCTTCTACGACTATCGCTACCGCTTAGTGATAAAGTAAAGCAATTACATGGCGATTGCATTTCATACAATAAAGCGACAACCATATGGCTCCTGCCAGTTGCCGATAACTCCGTTACAAAACATGATCATCTCATGCAATAAAATTTAGCATCATGTCTTGACCATATCACATCACAACATGCCCTGCAAAAACAAGTTAGACGTCCACTACTTTGTTGTTGCAAGTTTTTTGTGGCTGCTACAGGCTTAGCAAGAACCGTTCTTACCTACGCATCAAAAACCACAACGCGGTATAGTGATTGATTTTTGATCTTCAGAAAGAACCCTGTTCATTGAATCTGATTCAACTAAAGTTGAAGAAACTGACACCCACCAGCCACCTGTGTGCGAAGCACGTTAGTAGAACTAGTCTCGCGTAAGTGTACGCGCAATGTCGGTCTGAGCCGCTTCATCCAACAATACCGTTGAATCAAGAATCAACTAGTGACGGCAAGCAATATGTATATACCCACGCCCACAACTCCTTTGTGTTCTACTCGTGCATATAACATCTACGCATAGACCTAACTCTGATACCACTGTTGGGGAATGCAGTAATTTCAAAAAAAATCCTACGCACACACAAGATCTATCTAGGTGATGCATAGCAATGAGAGGGAAGAGTGTTGTCTATGTACCCTCGTAGACCGTAAGCGGAAGCGTAATGACAATGCGGTTGATGCAGTCGAACGTCTTCACAATCCGATCGGTCCTAGCACCGAATGTACGGCATCTCTGCGATCTGCACACGTTCAGCTCGGTGACGTCCCATGAACTCTAGATCCAGCCGAGTGTCGAGGGAGAGTTTTTTCAGCACAATGACGTGATGACGGTGATGATGAAGCTACCGGAACAGGGCTTCACCTAAGCACCACAACAATATGACCGAGGTGGATTACGGCGGAGGGGGGCACCGCACACGGCAAAGAGAATTGTCAAATTGTGTGTCTATGGGGTGCCCCCCTCCCCCGTATATAAAGGAGTGGAGGAAGGGGAGGGGTCGGCCCTCTATGGCGCGCCCAAGGGAGGCCTACTCCCACCGGGAGTAGGATTCCCCCCTTCCCTAGTTGGATTAGGAGAGGAAGGAACGGGGAGAGAGGGGGAAGGAAAGTCCCCCCACCTAATTCGGATTGGGCTTGGGGTGGCGCGCCCCCTCCTAGGCTCCCTTCTCCTCTCTCCCACTATGGCCCAATAAGGCCCATATACCTCCCGGGGGGTTCCGGTAACCTCCCGGTACTCCGGTATATGCCCGAACTCAGCTGGAACCATTTCGATGTCCAAACATAGGCTTCCAATATATCGATCTTTATGTCTTGACCATTTCGAGACTCCTCGTCAAGTCCGTGATCATATCCGGGACTCCGAACTACCTTCGGTACATTAAAACACATAAACTCATAATACTGATCATCACCGAACGTTAAGCGTGTGGACACTACGGGTTCGAGAACTATGTAGACATGACCGAGACTCATCTCCGATCAATAACCAATAGTGGAACCTGGATGTTCATGTTGGTTCCTACATATTGTACGAAGATCTTTATTGGTCAAACCGCATGACAACATACGTTGTTCCCTTTGTCATCGGTATGTTACTTGCCCGAGATTCGATCATCGGTATCTCAATACCTAGTTCAATCTCGTTACCGGAAAGTCTTTTTACTCGTTTCGTAATGCAACATCCCGTAACTAACTCATTAGTCACATTGCTTGTAAGGCTTACAGTGATGTGCAGTACCGGGAGGGCCCAAAAATACCTCTCTGATACACGGAGTGACAAATCCTAACCTCAATCTATGCCAACTTAACAAACACCATCGGATACACCTGTCAAGCATCTTTATAGTCACCCAGTTACGTTGTGACATTTGATAGCACACTAATTGTTCCTCCGGTATTCGGGAGTTGCATAATCTCATAGTCATAGGAACATGTATAAGCTGTGGATAAAGCAATAGCAGTAAACTAAACGATCATCGTGCTAAGCTAACAGATGGGTCAAGTCAATCACAACATTCTCTAATGATGTGATCCCGTTTATCAAATGACAACTCTTTGTCCATGGCTAGGAAACTTAACCATCTTTGATCAACGAGCTAGTCAAGTAGAGGCATACTAGTGACACTCTCTTTGTCTATGTATTCACACATGTACTAAGTTTCCGGTTAATACAATTCTAGCATGAATAATAAAAATTTATCATGATATAAGGAAATATAAATAACAACTTTATTATTCCCTCTAGGGTATATTTCCTTCACGTGGGACGTAACCGAGCTGAACATGTGCAGATCACGGAGGTGTTGTACCTTCGGTGCTAGGGTCAGTCAGATCGTGAAGACGTACGACTACATCAACCGCGTTGTCATAACGCTTCCGATTACGGTCTACGAGGGTACGTGGACAACACTCTCCCCTCTCGCTGCTATGCATCATCTAGATGGATCTTGCGTGTGCGTAGGATTTTTTTTGAAATTATTGCGTTCCCCAACAGCTATTATATTATCTGTTTTGGATGTTTAATGGGCTTTAATATGCTCTTTTATATTATTTTTGGGACTAACCTATTAACCGGAGGCCCAGTGCTAGTTTCTGTTTTTTTGCCTATTTTAGTGTTTCGCGGAAATGGAATATCAAACGGAACGAAACCTTCGCAAGGATCTTTCTTGGAAAAAATGCAATCCAGGAGACTTGGAGTGGAAGTCTGGAAGTCCGTGAGGCGGCCCCGAGGCAGGAGGGCGCGGCCAGGGGGGTAGGCGTGCCCCCACCCTCATGGGCCCCATGGAGTTCCACCGACGTACTTCTTTTGCCTATATATGCTCTTATACCCTAAAACATCCAGGAGAGCCTGGAAACCACTTTTCCACTGCCGCAACCTTCTGTACCCGTGAGATCCCATCTGGGGCCTTTTCCGGTGATCTACCGGAGGGGGAATCAATCACGGAAGGCTTCTACATCAACACCATAGCCTCTCCGATGATGTGTAAGTAGTTTACCACACCTTCGGGTCCATAGTTATTAGCTAGAAGGCTTCTTCTCTCTCTTTGGTTCTCAATACAAAGTTCTCCTCGATGTTCTTGGAGATCTATTCGATGTAATACTTTTTGCGGTGTGTTTGCCGAGATCCGATGAATTGTGGATTTATGATCAAGTTTATTTATGAATAATATTTAGTTCTTCTCTGAATTCTTATATGCATGATTTGATATCTTTGCAAGTCTATTCAAATTATCGGTTTAGTTTGGCCTACTAGATTGATCTTTCTTGCAATGGGAGAAGTGCTTAGCTTTGGGTTCAATCTTGCGGTGTCCTTCCCCAGTGACAGTAGGGGTAGCAAGACACGTATTGTATTGTTGCCATCGAGGATAAAAAGATGGGGTTTATATCATATTGCTTGAGTTTATCCCTCTACATCATATCATCTTGCCTAAAGCATTACTCTGTTCTTATGAACTTAATACTCTAGATGCATGCAGGATAGCGGTCGATGTGTGGAGTAATAGTAGTAGATGCAGAATCGTTTTGGTCTACTTAACACGGACGTGATGCCTATATTCATGATCATTGCCTAGATATTCTCATAACTATGCGCTCTTCTATCAATTGCTCGGCAGTAATTTGTTCACCCACCGTAATACATGCTATCATGAGAGAAGCCACTAGTGAAACCTATGGCCCCCGGGTCTCTTTCTTATTATATCGCATCTCTTTTTATTTACATTGCATCTTGTTTACTATTTTGCAATCTTTACTTTCCAATCTGTACAACAAAAATACCAAAATTATTTATCTTACTATATTTATCAGATCTCACTTTTGCGAGTGGCCGTGAAGGGATTGACAACCCCTTTATCGCGTTGGTTGTAAGGTTCTTGATTGTTTGTGCAGGTACTAGGTGACTTGCATGTTATCTCCTACTAGATTGATACCTTGGTTCTCAAAAGCTGAGGGAAATACTTACGCTATTTTGCTGCATCACCCTTTCCTCTTCGAGGAAAAACCAACACATGCTCAAGAGGTAGCAAGAAGGATTTCTGGCGCCGTTGTTGGGGAGATCTACGCTCAAGTCAAGAAATACCAAGTACCCATCATAAACTCTTCTCCCTCGCATTACATTATTTGCCATTCGCCACTCGTTTTCCTCTCCCCCAATTCTAAAACATTTTCGAAAACCCTTTGCCTTCTCTCATTGCCCTCTTGTTTGCTTAAGCTTGCCTTTCTATTGCTATGGCCGAACCAAAAGGGGCTAAGGGTTTCCTGGGTTTTAATACATTGTATAATCCCTCTATCATTTCTAAGCTCGTAAATAATGATGCTATGGAAAGACCTACCGGGGTTATCAATGAGAGTTTAAATAATTTTGATGAAGATGACCCCGGAATTTTTCGTTATTTGCTTGATGAATCTTCGAAAGATGCTTGGGATAGGCTGTTAAGGATCCGACCCAGCTATGTACCCCAATATCAAATTGATATATACTTAAAAAGCTTTTATCATGGCCCACCCTCTTCTTTAAAGCAAGTTTTTGATTCTATTTTTGAAGAAGGTTTTCTCGAGGGGGATGCCATCGATACGTACGAAAAGATGAAATCTATATTTGGGCACCCCATGAGTGAAAAAGTTGAATCCACCTCTCTTTTGTGTTTTTATCAGAATGAAATTATCAAAGAGATGAAGGCTAGATTAGATGCAAATTTTTGTAGTGTGCTTAATCTTTCTTCTACCATTAATGGGCACGTGCTTTCACAAAATAGGAAGATAAGTTCTTTAGATAAAAAAGTTTCTCTTTATCACCAAAAGGGAAAAGATGACAATACCTAGATCTATTCTTGCTTTTGTGCCTAGCTAGGGGCGTTAAACGATAGCGCTTGTTGGGAGGCAACCCAATTTTATTTTTGTTCTTTGCTTTTTGTTTCTATTTATTAGGATCTTCTTTGGTGATTATTGTTTGATCTTGCTGATAAAAACAGAAAGTATGCGCTCACGAAAATAATTTTCAATTTTTACCACAGAGCGATAAAATACCAATTCCAACTTAAGTAGATCAACATACAAATTCTCCTAGTCTTCCTAATTTTTCAGAATTTTTGGAGTTACAGAAGTACTCGAAACCTACAGATTGCTACAGACTGTTCTGTTTTTGACAGATTTTGTTTTTCGTGTGTTGTTTGCTTATTTTGATGCATCTATGGGTAGTATCAGGGGTTATGAACCATAGAGAAGTTGGAATACAGTAGGTTTAACACCAATATAAATAAAGAATGAGTTAATTAGAGTACATTAAAGTGGTGGTTTGTTTCTTATACTAACGGAGCTCATGAGATTTTCTGTTGAGTTTTGTGTTGAAGTTTTCAAGTTTTTGGGTAAAGATTTGATGTATTTCGGAATAAGGAGTGGCAACAGCCTAAGCTTGGGGATTCCCAAGACACCCCAAGGTAAAATTCCAGGACAACCAAAAGCCTAAGCTTGGGGATGCCCCAGAAGGCATCCCCTCTTTCGTCTTCGTCTATCGATAACTTTACTTGAGGCTATATTTTTATTCACCACATGATATGTGTTTTGCTTGGAGCGTCTTGTATGACTTGAGTCTTTGGTTTTTAGTTTACCACAATCATCCTTGCTATACACACCTTTTGAGAGAGATACACATGAACCGGAATTTATTAGAATACTCTATGTGCTTCACTTATATCTTTTGAGCTAGATAATTTTGCTCTAGTGCTTCACTTATATCTTTTTAGAGCACGGTGGTGGTTTTATTTTATAGAAATTATTGATCTCTCATGCTTCACTTATATTAGAACAGCATGGTAATTTTCTTTGGTTATAAAATTAGTCCAAATATGATGGGCATCCAAGATGGGTATAATAAAAACTTTCATATAAAATGCATTGAATAGTATGAGAATTTGATTCTTTATGATTGTTTTGAGATATGAGGATGGTGATATAAGAGTCATGCTAGTTGAGTAGTTGCGAATTTGAGAGATACTTGGGTCAAAGTTTGTGATTCCCATAGCATGCACGTACGGTGAACCGTTATGTGATGAAGTCGGAGCATGATTTATTTATTGATTGTCTTCCTTATGAGTGGCGGCCGGGGACGAGCGATGGTCTCTTCCTACCAATCTATCCCCCTAGGAGCATGCGCCTAGTACTTCGTTTCGATAACTAATAATTTTTTGCAATAAGTATGTGAGTTCTTTATGACTAATGTTGAGTCCATGGATTATACACACTCTCGCCCTTCCACCATTGCTAGCCTCTCTAGTACCGCACAACTCTCGCCGGTACCATAAACCCATCATTTACCTTCCTCAAAACAGCCACCATACCTACCTATTATGGCATTTTCATAGCCATTCCGAGATATATTGCCATGCAACTTTCCACCGTTCCATTTATTATGACACGCTCCATCATTGTCATATTGTTGCATGATCATGTAGTTGACATCGTATTTGTGGCAAAGCCACTTTCATAATTCTTTCATACATGTCACTCTTGATTCATTGCACATCCCGGTATACCGCCGGAGGCATTCACATAGTCATATTTTGTTCTAAGTACCGAGTTGTAATTCTTGAGTTGTAAGTAAATAAAAGTGTGATGATCTTCCTTTTTAGAGCATTGTCCCAGTGAGGAAGGGATGATGGAGACTATGATTCCCCCACAAGTTGGGATGAGACTCCGGACGAAAAAAGGCCATAAAAAGAGAAAGGCCCAAATAAAAAATGAGAGAAAAAGAGAGAAGGGGCAATGCTACTTTCCTTTTACCACACTTGTGCTTCAAAGTAGCACCATGATCTTCATGATAGAGAGTCTCATATGTTGTCACTTTCATATACTAGTGGGATCTTTTCATTATAGAACTTGGGTTGTATATTCCAATGATGGGCTTCCTCAAAATTGCCCTAGGTCTTCATGAGCAAGCAAGTTGGATGCACACCCACTTAGTTTCTTGTTGATCTTTCATACACTTATAGCTCCAGTGCATCCGTTGCATGGCAATCCCTGCTCACTCACATTGATATCTATTGATGGGCATCTCCATAGCCTGTTGATACGCCTAGTTGATGTGAGACTATCTTCTCCTTTTTGCCTTCTCCACAACCACCATTCTATTCCACCTATAGTGCTATGTCCATGGCTCACACTCATGTATTGCGTGAAGATTGAAAAAGTTTGAGAACATAAAAAATATGAAACAATTGCTTGGCTTGTCATCGGGGTTGTGCATTATTTAAATATTTTGTGTGATGAAGATAGAGCATAGCCGGACTATATGATTTTGTATGGATAGCTTTCTTTGGCCATGTTATTTTGAGAAGACATGATTACTTTATTAGTATGCTTGAAGTATTATTATTTTTATGTCAATATTAAACTTTTGTCTTGAATCTTTTGGATCTGAATATTCATGCCACAATAAAGAAAATTACATTGATAATTATGCTAGGTAGCATTCCACATCAAAAATTCTGTTTTTATCAGTTACCTACTCGAGGATGAGCAGGAATTAAGCTTGAGGATGCTTGATACGTCTCCAACATATCTATAATTTTTGATTGTTCCATGCTATTATATTATTTGTTTTGGATGTTTAATGGGATTTAATATGCTTTTTTACATTATTTTTGGGACTAACCTATTAATCGGAGGCCCAGTGCCAGTTTATGTTTTTTTTGCCTATTTTAGTGTTTCGCAGAAAAGCAATATCAAACGGAACGAAACCTTCGCGAGGATCTTTCTTGGAACAAATGCAATCCAGGAGACTTGGAGTGGAAGTCTGGAAGTCCGCGAGGCGGCCACGAGGCAGGAGGGCGCGCCCAGGGGGTAGGCGCGCCCCCACCCTCGTGAGCCCCACGGAGTTCCACCGACGTACTTCTTTCACCTATATATACTCTTATACCCTAAAAACATCCAGGAGAGCCACGAAACCACTTTTCCACCACCGCAACCTTCTGTGCCCGTGAGGTCCCATCTGGGGCCTTTTCCGGCGATCTGCCGGAGGGAGAATCGATCACGGAGGGCTTCTACATCAACACCATAACCTCTCCGATGATCTGTGACTAGTTTACTGTTGGAAATATGCCCTAGAGGCAATAATAAAATGGTTATTATTATATTTCCTTGTTTGTGATAATTGTCTATTTTTCATGCTATAATTGTGTTATCCGGAAATCGTAATACATGTGTGAATACATAGACCACAACCTGTCCCTATTGAGCCTCTAGTTGACTAGCTCGTTGATCAATAGATGGTTACGGTTTCCTGACCATGGACATTGGATGTCGTCGATAATGGGATCACATCATTAGGAGAATGATGTGATGGACAAGACCCAATCCTAAGCATAGCACAAGATCGTGTAGTTCGTCTGCTAAAGCTTTTCTAATGTCAAGTATCATTTCCTTAGACCATGAGATTGTGCAACTCCCGGATGTCGTAGGAATACTTTGGGTGTGCCAAACGTCACAACGTAACTGGGTGGCTATAAAGGCACACTGCGGGTATCTCCGAAAGTGTCTGTTGAGTTGGCACGAATCGAGACTGGGATTTGTCACTCCGTGTGACGGAGAGGTATCTCTGGGCCCACTCGGTAAGACATCATCATAATGAGCTCAATGTGATCAAGGAGTTGATCACAGGATGATGTGGTATGGAACGAGTAAACAGACTTGCCGGTAACGAGATTGAACAAGGTATAGGGATACCGACGATCGAATCTCGGGCAAGTATCATATCGGTAGAGAAAGGGAATTGTATACGGGATTGATTGAATCCCCGACATCGTGGTTCATCTGATGAGATCATCATGGAACATGTGGGAACCAACATGTGTATCTAGATCCCGATGTTGGTTATTGGCCGAAGAGATGTCTCGGTCATGTCTGCATGATTCCCGAACCCGTAGGGTCTACACACTTAAGGTTCAGTGATGCTAGACTTGTTATGGGAAATAGTATGCAGTTACCGAATGTTGTTCGGAGTCCCGGATGAGATCCCAGACGTCACAAGGAGTTCCGGAATGGTCCGGAGGTGAAGATTTATATATGGGAAGTCATCATACGGTCACTGGAAGTGTTCGGGGGTTTATCGGTATTGTACCGTGACCACCAAAGGGGGTTCCAGGGGTCCACCGGGAGGGTCCACTTGCCCCGGAGGGCCCTATGGGCTGTATGTGGAAGGGATCCAGCCAATAAGTGGGCTGGGCGCCATCCCCCCTTGGGCCCAGCTACCTCTTGAGCACTGCGTTGGATTTCCCCGAAGAGGAAGGGATGATGTAGCAGAGTAGCGTAAGTATTTCCCTCAGTTTTGGGAACCAAGGTATCAATCCAGTAGGAGGCTATGCTCGAGTCCCTTGTACCTACACAAAAACAATAGCTCAACGCAACCAACGCGCTTAGGGGTTGTCAATCCCTTCACAGTCACTTACGAAAGTGAGATCTGATAGAGATGATAAATAATATTTTTGGTATTTTTGGTATATAGATGCAAAGTAAAAAGTAAAAGCAAAGCAATAATAAAGTGATAGAGATTAATATGATGATAAAGAGACCTAGGGGCCATAGGTTTCACTAGTGGCTTCTCTCAAGAGCATAAGTATTCTACGGTGGGTGAACAAATTACTATTGAGCGATTGATAGAATAGAGCATAGTTATGAGAATATCTAGGTATGATCATGTATATAGGCATCACGTCCGAGACAAGTAAACCGAAACGATTCTGCATCTACTACTATTACTCCACTCATCAACCGCTATCCAGCATGCATCTAGAGTATTAAGTTAAAAAACAGAGTAACGCCTTAAGCAAGATGACATGATGTAGAGGGATAGTTTCATGCAATATGATAAAAAAACCATCTTGTTATCCTCGATGGCAATGATACAATACGTGCCTTGCTGCCCCTTCTGTCACTGGGAAAGGACACCGCAAGATTGAACCCAAAGCTAAGCACTTCTCCCATTGCTGCCCTCCGTGATCGATGCCTCCTTCGGCGGAGCTCCGGAACAGGCCCCAAGATGGGATCTCGTGGATACAAAAAGTTGCGGCGGTGGAATTAGGTTTTTGGCTCCTGTTCTGATCATTTGGGGTACGTGGATATATATAGGAGGAAGAAGCACGTCGGTGGAGCTTCGAGGGGCCCACGAGGCAGGGGCGCGCCCTAGGGGGGGCGCCCTCCACCCTCGTGGCTTTCCTGACGGAGGGTCCAAGTATCTCGGGTCTTATCTGATGAGAAAATCACATTCCCGAAGGTTTCATTCCGTTTGGACTCCGTTTGATATTCCTTTTCTTCGAAACCCTAAAATAGGCAAAAAAAAACAGCAATTCTGGGCTCGGCCTCCGGTTAATAGGTTAGTCCCAAAAATAATATAAAAGTGGAAAATAAACCCAATACAGTCCAAAACAGTAGATAATATAGCATGGAGCAATCAAAAATTATAGATACGTTGGAGACGTATCAAGCATCCCTAATGATAAAAACAGAACTTTTGATGCGAAGTGCTACTTGGCATAATTTTAATGTAATTCTTCTTAATTGTGGTATGAATATTCAGATTCGAAAGATTCAAGACAAAAGTTCATATTGACATAAAAATGATAATACTTCAAGCATACTAACTAAGCAATTATGTCTTCTCAAAATAACATGGCCAAAGAAAGTTCATCCCTACAAAATCATATAGTTTAGTCATGTTTCATTTTTGTCACACAAGAATGCTCTCATCATGCACAACCCCGATGATAATCCAAGCAATTGTTTCATACTTTAGTAATCTCAAACCTATAAACTTTCATGCAATATATGAGCGCGAGCCATGGACATAGCACTATGGGTGGAATAGAATATAATGAGGGGGTTATGTGGATAAGACAAAAAAGGAGAAAGTCTCACATCAACGAGGCTAATCAATGGGCTATGGAGATGCCCACCGATTGATGGCAATGCAAGGAGTAGGGATTGACATGCAACGGATGCACTAGAGCTATAAATGTATCAAAGCTCAACAAAAGAAACTAGTGGGTGTGCATCCAACTTGCTTGCTCATGAAGACCTAGGGCACTTGAGGAGGCCCACTATTGGAATATACAAGCCAAGTTCTATAATGAAAAATTCCCACTAGTATATGAAAGTGATAACATGAGAGACTCTCTACTATGAAGATCATGGTGCTACTTTGAAGCACAAGTGTGGTAAAAGGATAGTAACATTGTCCCTTCTCTCTTTTTCTCTCATTTTTTGGGCCTTTTTATGGTCTTTCTCTTTTTTGGGCCTTTTTATGGCCTTTCTTTTTTTTTATTCCTCACTTGGGACAATGCTCTAATAATGATGATCATCACACTTCTATTTATTTACAACTCAATGATTACAACTCGATACTAGAACAAAGATGACTCTATATGAATGCCTCCGGCGGTGTACCGGGATATGCAATGAACCAAGAGTGACATGTATGAAAGAATTATGAACGGTGGCTTTGCGACAAATACTATGTCAACTACATGATCATGCTAAGCAATATGACAATGATGAATGTGTCATGATGAACGGAATGATGGAAAGTTGCATGGCAATATATCTCGGAATGGCTATGGAAATGCCATAATAGGTAGGTATGGTGGCTGTTTTGAGGAAGATATAAGGAGGTTTATGTGTGAAAGAGCGTATCATATCACGGGGTTTGGATGCACCGGCGAAGTTTGCGCCAACTCTCAATGTGAGAAAGGGCAATGCACGGTACCGAAGAGGCTAGCAGGGATGGAAGGGTGAGAGTGCGTATAATCCATGGACTCAACATTAGTCGTAAAGAACTCACATAATTATTGCAAAAATCTACAAGTCATCAAAAACCTCGGCACTACGCGCATGCTCCTAGGGGGATAGATTGGTAGGAAAAGACCATCGCTCGTCCCCAACCGCCACTCATAAGGAAGACAATCAAATAACACCTCATGTTTCAAATTTGTTGCATAACGTTTACCATACGTGCATGCTACGGGACTTGCAAACCTCAACACAAGTATTTATCAATTTCACAACTACTCAACTAGCATGACTTTGATATTATTACCTCCATATCTTAAAACAATCATCAAGCATCAAACTTTTCTTAGTATTCAACACACTCATATGAAAGTTTTATTATTAATCTTGCACACCAAGCATATTAGGATTTTAAGAAAATTACCATGCTAATAAGACTTTCAAAATAATCTGATTGGAGCATGAGAGATCAATAGTTTCTATAAAACAAATCCACCACCGTGCTCTAAAAGATATAAGTGAAGCACTAGAGCAAAATTATAAAGCTCAAAAGATATAAGTGAAGCACATAGAGTATTCTATCAAATTACAAATCATGTATGGCTCTCTAAAAAGGTGTGTACAGCAAGGATGATTGTTGTAAACTAACAAGCAAAGACTCAAATCATAAAAGACGCTCCAAGCGAAACACATATCATGTGGTGAATAAAAATATAGCTCCAAGTAAAGTTACCGGTAGAAGTAGACGAAAAAGAGGGTATGCCTTCCGGGGCATCCCCAAGCTTTGGCTTTTAGGTGTCCTTAGATTATCTTGGGGGTGCCATGGGAATCCCCAAGCTTAGTCTCTTGCCACTCCTTGTTCCATAGTCCATCAAACCTTTACCCAAAACTTGAAAACTTCGCAACACAAAACTTAAAGTAGAAAACTCGTGAGCTCCATTAGCGAAAGAAAACAAAAGACCACTTCAAGGTACTGTAATGAACTCATTCTTTATTTATATTGGTGTTATACCTACTTTATTCCAACTTCTCTATGGATTATAAACTATTTTACTAGCCATAGATTCATCAAAATAAGCAAACAACACACGAAAAAACAGAATCTATCAAAAACAGAATAGTCTGTAGTAATCTGTAGCTAGCGCAAGATCTGGAACCCCAAAAATTCTAAAATAAATTTCTGGACGTGAGGAATTTATATATTAATCATCTTAAAAAAGAATTAACTAAATATCACTTTCCAAATAAAAATGACAGCAGTTCTCGTCAGCGCTAAAGTTTCTGTTTTTTACAGCAAGTTCAACAAGACTTTCCCCAAGTCTTCCCAACGGTTTTACTTGGCACAAGCACTAATTAAACACAAAAAACACAATCAAAACAGAGGATAAATAGTTTATTTATTACTAAACAGGATCAAAAAGCAAGGAATAAAAATAAAATTGGGTTGCCTCCGAACAAGCGCTATCGTTTAACGCCCCTAGCTAGGCATAACAAGCAAGAATAGATCTAGGTATTGCCATCTTTGGTAGGCAATCCATAAGTGGCTCTCATGATAGATTCATATGGTAATTTTATTTTCTTTCTAGGGAAGTGTTCCATGACCTTTTTTAATGGAAATTGAAATTTAATATTCCCTTCCTTCATATCAATAATTGCACCAACCGTTCTAAGGAAAGGTCTACCGAGAATAATAGGGCAAGAAAGATTGCAATCTATATCAAGAACGATAAAATCTACGGGCACATAATTCCTATTTGCAACAATAAGAACATCATTAATTCTTCCCATAGGTTTCTTAATAGTGGAATCCGCAAGATAAAAGTTTGGAGAGCAATCATCAAAATCACGGAAATCTAGCAAATCACGCAAAGTTTTGGGAATAGTAGACACTAGCACCCAAATCACACAAAGCATAAAACTCATAATTTTTAATTTTAATTTTAATAGTAGGTTCTCACTCATCATAAAGTTTTCTAGGGATAGAAACTTCCAATTCAAGTTTTTCTTCGTAAGATTGCATCAAGGCATCAACGATATGTTTAGTAAACGCTTTATTTTGACTATAAGCGTGAGGAGATTTTAGCACGGATTTCAACAAGGAAATACAATCTATTAAAGAGCAATTTTCATAATTAAATTCCTTGAAATCCAATATAGTGGGTTTAGCAACATCTAGGGTTTTAATTTCTTCAATCCTACTTTTATCAAATTTAGCATCAAGATCAACAAATTCCGAATTCTTAGAACGCCTTCTAGGTAAAGGTGGATCATATTCAGTCCCATCATTATAAATATTCATATTGCAAAACAAAGATTTAATAGGGGACACATCAATAACTTTTAGATCTTCATCATAATTCTCATAGGAACTAGAAGAACATGCTTTTATAAAGGCATCTTTCTTAGCACGCATCCTAGCGGTTCTTTCTTTGCACTCGTCAATGGAAATTCTCATGGCTTTGAGAGAATCATTGATATCATGCTTAGGTGGAATAGATATAAGTTTCAAAGAATCAACATCAAGAGCAATTCTATCAATGTTCCTAGCCAAATCATCAATCTTAAGCATTTTTCTTCAATCATAGCAATAAAATTCTTTTGCAAAGAAATAAATTCTTTAATATTAGATTCAAAATCAGAGGGCATCTTATTATAATTTCCATAAGAATTGTTGTAGGAATTACCATAATTATTAGAGGGATAACTAGGATAAGGCCTAGGATTGAAATTTCCTCTATACACGTTGTTACCAAAATTGTTCCTACCAACAAAATTCACATCCATAGATTCATTATTATTCTCAATCAAAGTAGACAAGGGCATATCATTAGGATCAGAAGAAACACTCTTATTAGCAAATAATTTCATAAGTTCATCCATCTTTCCACTCAAAACATTACTTTCTTCTATCGCATGCAACTTTTTATTAGATCTTTCAGTGTGCCATTGAGAATAATTAACCATTATATTATCTAGGAGTTTAGTAGCTTCTTCTAAAGTGATTTCCATAAAAATGCCTCCCGTGGCCGAATCTAAAAGATTTCTAGAAGCAAAATTCAATCCGGCATAAAAAATTTGTATAATCATCCACAAGTTCAAACCATGAGTAGGGCAATTACGTATCATTAATTTCATTCTCTCCCAAGCTTGTGCAACATGTTCATGATCAAGTTGCTTAAAATTCATAATATCGTTTCTAAGAGAGATGATCTTAGCGGGAGGAAAATAGTTAGAGATAAAAGCATCTTTGCATTTGTTCCATGAATCAATGCTATTTTTAGGCAAAGATGAAAACCAAGATTTAGCACGATCTCTAAGCGAAAAAGGAAATAGCTTCAACTTAAAAATATCATTATCGACATCTTTCTTCTTTTGCATGTCACACAAATCAACGAAGCTATTAAGATGGGTAGCGGCATCTTCACTAGGAAGGCCGGAGAATGGATCTTTCATGACAAGATTTAGCAAAGCTGTATTAATTTCACAAGATTCAGCATCGGTAAGAGGAGCAATCGGAGTGCTAAGGAAATCACTATTGTTGGTATTGGTGAAGTCACACAATTTAGTATTATCTTGAGTCATCACGACAAACAAGCAATCCAACACACGAGCAAACAAAAAGAAAACGGGCAAAAAGAGGCAAATAGAGAGGGAGGATAGAGAGAGAGGGCGAATAAAACGGCAAGGTGAATTGGGGGAGAGGAAAACGAGAGGCAAATGGCAAATAATGCAATGCGGGAGATAGGGATTGTGATGGGTACTTGGTATGTTGACTTTTGCGCAGACTCCCCAGCAACGGCGCCAGAAATTCTTCTTGCTACCTCTTGAGCACTGCGTTGGATTTCCCCGAAGAGGAAGGGATGATGCAGCAAAGTAGCGTAAGTATTTCCCTCAGTTTTTGAGAACCAAGGTATCAATCCAGTAGGAGGCTACGCTCGAGTCCCTCGTACCTACACAAAAACAATAGCTCAACGCAACCAACGCGCTTAGGGGTTGTCAATCCCTTCACGGTCACTTACGAAAGTGAGATCTGATAGAGATGATAAATAATATTTTTGGTATTTTTGGTATAGAGATGCAAAGTAAAAAGTAAAAGCAAAGCAATAATAAAGTGACGGAGATTAATATGATGATAAAGAGACCCGGGGGCCATAGGTTTCACTAGTGGCTTCTCTCAAGAGCATAAGTATTCTACGGTGGGTGAACAAATTACTGTTGAGCAATTGACAAAATTGAGCATAGTTATGAGAATATCTAGGTATGATCATGTATATAGGCATCACGTCCGAGACAAGTAGACCAAAACGATTCTGCATCTACTACTATTACTCCACTCATCAACCGCTATCCAGCATGCATCTAGAGTATTAAGTTAAAAACAGAGTAATGCCTTAAGCAAGATGACATGATGTAGAGGGATATTTTGATGCAATATGATAAAAAAACCATCTTGTTATCCTCGATGGCAACGATACAATACGTGCCTTGCTGCCCCTTCTGTCACTCGGAAAGGACACCGCAAGATCGAACCCAAAGCTAAGCACTTCTCCCATGGCAAGAACAGCCAATCTAGTAGGCCAAACCAAACTGATAATTAGAAGAGACTTGCAAAGATAGCCAATCATACATAAAAGAATTCAGAGAAGATTCAAATATTATTCATAGATAGACTGGATCATAAACCCACAATTCATCGGTCTCAACAAACACACCGCAAAAAGAAGATTACATCGAATAGATCTCCACGAGAGAGGGGGAGAACATTGTATTGAGATCCAAAAAGAGAGAAGAAGCCATCTAGCTACTAGCTATGGACCCGTAGGTCTGAAGTAAACTACTCACACTTCATCGGAGGGGCTTGGATGATGATGTAGAAGCCCTCCGTGATCGATGCCTCCTCCGGCGGAGCTCCGGAATAGGCCCCAAGATGGGATCTCGTGGATATAGAAAGTTGCGGCGGTGGAATTAGGTTTTTGGCTCCTGTTCTGATCGTTTGGGGGTACGTGGATATATATAGGAGGAAGAAGTACGTCGGTGGAGCTTTGAGGGGCCCACGAGGCAGGGGGCGCCCTCCACCCTCGTGACCGCCTTGTGGCTTTCCTGACGGAGGGTCCAAGTCTCCCGGGTCTTATCTGATGAGTAAATCACGTTCCCGAAGGTTTCATTCCGTTTGGACTCGGTTTGATATTCCTTTTCTTCAAAACCCTAAAATAGGCAAAAAAACAGCAATTCTGGGCTGGGCCTCCGTTTAATAGGTTAGTCCCAAAAATAATATAAAAGTGGAAAATAAAGCCCAATATAGTCCAAAACAGTAGATAATATAGCATGGAGCAATCAAAAATTATAGATACGTTGGAGACGTATCAGGCCCATGCGCCTAGGGTTGGGGGAACCCAAAAGGGGGGCGCCCCCTTGGCTTGGGGGGCAAGCCCCCTCCCCTTGGCCGCCGCCCCCCTCTAGATCTCATCTAGAGGGGCCGATCCCTTTCACCCTTCGCCATATAAATAGAGGGGTGGAGGGAGGGCAGCAGGACCACATCCAAGGCGCAGCCCTCCCCCTCTCCAACACCCCCTCCTCCTCCGTTGAGCTTGGTGAAGCCCTGCCGGAGAACTACAAGCTCCACCACCACGCCGTCATGCTGCCGGAGCTCTTCCCCAACTTCTCCTCCCCCCTTGCTGGATCAAGAAGGAGGGGACGTCCCTAGGCTGTACGTGTGTTGAACGCGGAGGCGCCGTTGTTCCGCGCTTAGATCGGAATCAACCGCAATCTGAATCGCTGCGAGTATGACTCCTTCATCCGCGTTCTTGTAACGCTTCCGCATCGCGATCTTCAAGGGTACGAAGATGCACTCCCCTCTCTCTCGTTGCTAGTCTCTCCATAGATTGATCTTGGTGATGCGTAGAAAATTTTAATTTGTGCATCGATCCCCAACAGTGGCATCATGAGCTAGGTCTATGCATAGTTTCTATGCACGAGTAGAACACAAGTTGTTGTGGGTGTCGATTTTGTCAATTTACTTGTCATTACTAGTCTTATCTTGATTCGGCGGCATCGTAGGATGAAGCGGCCCAGACCGACCTTACACGTACGCTTACGTGAGACAGGTTCCACCGACTGACATGCACTAGTTGCATAAGGTGGCTAGCGGGTGTCTGTCTCTCCCACTTTAGTCGGATCGGATTCGATGAAAAGGGTCCTTATGAATGGTAAATAGAAATTGGCATATCACGTTGTGGTTTTGGCGTAGGTAAGAAACGTTCTTGCTAGAAACCTATAGCAGCCACATAAAAACTTGCAACAACAATTAGAGGACATCTAACTTGTTCTTGCAGCATATGTCGTGTGATGTGATATGGCCAAAAGGATGTGATGAATGATATATGTGATGTATGAGATTGATCATGTTCTTGTAATAGGAATCACGACTTGCATGTCGATGAGTATGACAACCGGCAGGAGCCATACTGAAAACGCCATGTAATTATTTTACTTTATTGCTAACCGTTAGCCATAGTAGTAGAAGTAACAATTGATGAGACAACTTCATGAAGACACGATGATGGAGATCATGGTGTCATGCTAGTGACAATGATGATCATGGCGCCCCGGAGATGGAGATCAAAAGGAGCAAAATGATATTGGCCATATCATGTCACTATTTGATTGCATGTGATGTTTATCATTTTTTTACATCTTATTTGCTTAGAACGACAGTAGCTTAAATAAGATGATCCCTTGCAATAATTTCAAGAAAGTGTTCCCCCTAACTGTGCACCGTTGCTAAGGTCCGTTGTTTCGAAGCACCACGTGATGATCGGGTGTGATAGGTTCTAACATTCGCATACAACGGGTGTAAGCCAGATTTACACACGCAATACACTTAGGTTGACTTGACGAGCCTAGCATGTACACACATGGCCTCGGAACACGGAAGGCCGAAAGGTCGAACATGAGTCGTGTAGAAGATACGATCAACATGAAGATGTTCACCGATGATGACTAGTCCGTCTCACGTGATGATCGGACACGGCCTAGTTGACTCAGATCATGTATCACTTAGATGACTAGAGGGATGTCTAACTAAGTGGGAGTTCATTAAATAATTTGATTAGATGAACTTAATTATCATGAACATAGTCTAAAAATCTTTGCAATATGTCTTGTAGATTAAATGGCCCACGCTAATGTTGCCCTCAACTTCAACCCGTTCCTAGAGAAAACCAAGCTGAAAGACGATGGTAGCAACTACACGGACTGGGTCTGTAACCTGAGGAATGTCCTCATAGCTGCCAAGAAAGCATATGTCCTTGAAGCACCGCTAGGTGAAGCACATGTTTTCCCAGCAACTCAAGACGTTATGAACGCCTGGCAGTCGCGTAGTGATGATTACTCCTTGGTTCAGTGCGGCATGCTTTACAGCTTAGAATCAGGGCTCCAAAAGCGTTTTGAGCAGCACGAAGCATATGAGATGTTCCAAGAGCTGAAAATGGTTTTCTAAGCTCATGCCCGGGTCGAGAGATATGAAGTCTCCGACAAGTTCTACAGTTGTAAGATGGAGGAGAATAGTTCTGTCAGCGAGCACATACTCAAAATGTTTGGGTTGCACAACCGCTTGTCTCAGGTGGGAGTTAATCTCCTGGATGACGTGGTCATTGACAGAATCCTTCAGTCGCTCCCACCTAGCTACAAGAGATTTGTGATGAATTTCAATATGCGGGGGATGGAGAAAACCATTCCTGAGGTATATTCAATGCTAAAATCAGCGGAGGTGGAGATCAAAAAGGAACATCAAGTGTTGATGGTCAATAAACCACTAGTTTCAAGAAAGGCAAGGGTAAGAAGAACTTCAAGAAGGACGGCATGGGAGTTGCCACGCCCGGTAAGCCAGTTGCTGGGAAGAAGCCAAAGCATGGACCCAAGCCTGAGACTAAGTTCTTCTATTGCAAGGGAAACTGTCACTGGAAGCGGAACTGCCCCAAGTACTTAGCGGATAAGAAGGCTGGCAATACCAAAGGTATATATGATATACATGTTATTGATGTGTACCTTACCAGCACTCGTAGTAGCTCCTGGGTATTTGATACCGGTGCAGTTGCTCATATTTGTAACTCAAAACAGGAGCTGCGGAATAAGCAGAGACTGGCAAAGGACAAGGTGTCGATGCGCGTTGGGAATGGTTCCAAGGTCGATGGATCACCGTCGGCACGCTACCTCTACATTTACCTACGAGATTAGTTTTAAAGCTCAATAATTGTTATTTAGTGCCAGCTTGAGCATGAACATTGTATCTGGATCTCGCTTAATGCGAGATGGATACTCATTTAAATCTGAGAATAATGGTTGTTCTATTTATATGAGAGACATGTTTTATGGTCATGCCCCGCTAGTCAATAGTTTATTCTTATTTAATCTCGAACGTGATGTTACACATATTCACATTGTGAATGCCAAAAGATGTAAGGTTGATAATGATAGTCCCACATACTTGTGGCACTGCCGCCTTGGTCACATTGGTGTCAAATGCATGAAGAAACTCCATGCAGATGGACTTTTGGAGTCTCTTGATTATGAATCATTTGACATGTGCGAACCATGCCTCATGGGCAAAATGACCAAGACTCCGTTCTCCGGAACAATGGAGCAAGCAACCAACTTATTAGAAATCATACATACTGATGTGTGCGGTCCAATGAGCGTTGAGGCTCGCGGTGGTTATTGTTATGTTCTCACCCTCACTGACGACTTAAGTAGATATGGGTATGTCTACTTAATGAAACACAAGTCTGAGACCTTTGAAAATTTCAAGGAATTTCAGAATGAGGTTGCGAATCAAGATGACAGGAAAATAAAGTTCTTACAATCAGATCGTGGAGGGGAATATTTGAGTCGCGAATTTGGCACGCCCTTAAGGAAATGCGGAATTGTTTCACAACTCACGCCACCTGGAACACCTCAGCGTAATGGTGTGTCCGAACGTTGTAATCGCACTCTATTAGATATGGTGCAATCTATGATGTCTCTTGTCGATCTACCGCTATCATTTTGGGTTATGCTTTAGAGACTGCCGCATTCACTTTAAATAGGGCTCCGTCGAAATCCATTGAGATGGCACCGTATGAATTATGGTTTGGGAAGAAACCTAAGCTGTCATTTCTGAAAGTTTGGGGATGCGATGCTTATGTCAAGAAACTTCAACCTGAAAAGCTCGAACCCAAGTCGGAAAGATGCGTCTTCATAGGATACCCTAAGGAAACTATTTGGTATACCTTCTACCTCAGATCTAAAGGCAAGATCTTTGTTGCCAAGAATGGATCCTTTCTAGGGAAAGAGTTTCTCTCGAAAGAAGTAAGTGGGAGGAAAGTAGAACTTGATGAAGTACTGCCTCTTGAACCAGAAAGTAGCGCAGCTCAAGAAAATGTTTCTATGGTGCCTGCACCGACCAGAGAGGAAGTTAATGATGATGATCAAGGAACTTAGGATCAAGTTACTACTGAACTTTGTAGGTCCACAAGGACACGTTCCACACCAGAATGGTATGGCAACTGAGGGAGTCCTGGATTAGGGGGTCTCCGAACAGCCGGACTATATCGTCTGGCCGGACTGTTGGACTATGAAGATACAAGATTGAAGACTTCGCCCTGTGTCCGGATGGGACTCTCCTTGGCGTGGAAGGCAAGCTTGGCAACACGGATATGTAGATCTCCTTCCTTGTAACCGACTCTGTGTAACCCTAGCCCCCTCTGGTGTCTATATAAACCGGAGGGTTTTAGTCCATAGGACAACAATCATACCATAGGCTAGCTTCTAGGGTTTAGCCTCTATGGTCTCGTGGTCGATCAACTCTTGTAATACTCATACTATCAAGATCAATCAAGCAGGAAGTAGGGTATTACCTCCATCGAGAGGGCCTGAACCTGGGTAAACATCGTGTCCCCCGCCTCCTGTTACCATCCGCCTTAGATGCACAGTTCGGGACCCCCTACCCGAGATCCGCCGGTTTTGACACTGACATTGGTGCTTCATTGAGAGTTCCATTGTGCCGTCACCATAAGGCTTGATGGCTCCTTCGATCATCAGTAATGGTGCGGTCCGGGGTGAGGTTTTCCTCCCCGGACAGATCTTTGTATTCGGCGGCTTCGCACTGCGGGCCAACTCGCTTAGCCATCTGGAGCAGATCGAGAGCTATGCCCAATCAGGTGCGCCGCACAATCACGACGAGCATGATGTAACTCTGCCGTCGGACAATGTTCGGGAGATCACACCCGCAACTACTCCAGCCCTCAATCCAGAGCAAATCGCGCCATCCGAGGACGGAGGGATAGACCCCGCCATGGAGGTCGCACTCTCAGCGGCGATGGAGCCGGATACTGACTTCACCCCTTACGAGAGCCGTGTTGCCGAACCACTGGATTCGTCTCCGGCCACGGACTCCGAGCCGCCTGCGTCCATGCCTATCAAATCCGATTGGGCGCCAATCATGGAGTTCACCTCCGCGGATATCTTTCAGCACTCACCTTTCGGCAACGTGCTAAATTCATTAAGGTCTCTCTCCTTGTCAGGAGAACCTTGGCCGAACTATATCCGGCTAGAATGGGATGCGGACGATGAAGAAATTCGCTCCCCACCCACCACCCACTTAGTAGCCACTGTCGACGATTTAACCTACATGCTCGACTTCGACTCCGAAGACATCGACGGTATGGACGACGATGCAGGAGACGAACAGGAACTACCACCCACAGGGCGCTGGACCGCCACCTCATCATATGATATATACATGGTGGACACCCCCAAAGAAGGCAATGGCGACAAGACAGCGGGGGATGACCCCTCCAAGAAGCAACCCAAGCACCGACGTCAGCGGCGCCGCTCTAAGTCCCGCCATAGCAAAAGTAGTGACACCGGCACAAGAGACAATAACACTCCGGATAGTGCCGAAGACGACAACAATCCCCTCCAGCACAATTTAGAGTGTGAGGGTGAACAAGCTAGCCCTCCAGAGCAGGCAGCAGATAGAGAATCGGAGGAGGACAATTACATGCCTCTCTCCGAAGACGAGGTGAGCCTCGGCGATGAAGAATTTATCATGCATGAGGATCCTGTCGAGCAGGAGCGCTTCAAGCGCCGGCTTATAGACACAGCAAATAGCTTGAAGAAAAAGCAACAACAACTTCGAGCTGATAAAGATTTGCTAGCAGACAGATGGACTGAAGTCCTTGCGGCCGAGGAATACGAACTCGAGCGCCCCTCCAAGAGTTACCCAAAGTGCAGGTCGCTACCCTGACTTGAGGAGGAAGCATTAAAACCTACATCACCAGTGTACGATGCGGCTAACCGTCCACCTCATGGCTGAGCCAGAGAGATATTTCAGCCTGAAGTTCAGCCTGCACCCCCCCCCCCCCCGCCACTCAAACAAAAATACCAAGGCCCGGGGCAACACACGGGACCTGCGAGACGTATTGGAAAGCAGGGCAAAACATGCAAGGTCGATATACGGGTCTCGGGGGCGCACGCCAACGCGGGACGATGACCGTCACGCCAAATACACTAAAAGTAAATCCGACCGGGCCGAATACAGCAGACAAGACTCATATGAACTGTGTCGTGATATAGCCCGGCACAGAGGCACCGCACACCCCCTATGCTTCACTGATGAATTTATGGATCACGAATTCCCGGAGGGTTTTAAACCCGAAATATCAAATCGTATGATGGTACAACAGATCCCGCTGTATAGATTGAGGATTTCCTCCTCCACATCCACATGGCTCGCAGTGATGATCTACATGCCATCAAGTACCTCCCACTAAAACTCAAAGGACCAGCTCGGCATTGGCTAAATAGCTTGCCAGCAGACTCCGTCGGCAGTTGGGAGGATTTGGAAGGCACATTCCTTGACAACTTCCAGGGCACTTATGTGCGACCACCGGATGCTGATGACTTGAGCCATATAACTCAGCAGCCAGGGGAATCGGCAAGGCAATTCTGGACACGGATCCTAACTAAGAAAAACCAAATTGTCGACTATCCGGATGCAGAGGCCTTAGCGGCATTCAAGCATAACATCCGTGACGAGTGGCTCGCCCGGCACCTCGGCCAGGAGAAGCCAAAGTCTATGGCAGCCCTCACGACACTCATGACCCGCTTTTGCGTGGGCGAGGATAGCTAGTTGGCTCGCAGCAATAACACATCAAGGAATTCGGGCACTTCGAATACCAAAGATGTCAAGGGCAGACCACATCGTAACAGACACAAGCACCGCAACAACGGTGATAACGCCGATGATACGGCAGTCAATGCCGGATTCAGAGGCTCTAGATCTGGTCAGCAGAAAAAGCCATTCAAAAGAAGTACTCCGGGCCCGTCCAGTTTGGATTGCATACTTGATTGCTCGTGTCAAATCCATGGCACCCCCGATAAGCCAACCAATCACACCAACAGAGAATGTTGGGTGTTCAAGCAGGCCGGCAAGTTGAATGCTGAAAACAAGGACAAGGGGCTGCATAGTGATGATGAGGAGGAGCCCCGGCCGCCGAACACGGGAGGACAGAAGAGGTTCCCCCCACAAGTGAAGACGGTGAGCATGATATACGCAACCCACATTCCCAAGAGGGAACAGAAGTGTGCACTAAGGGGCGTCTATGCGATGGAGCCCGTCGCCCCAAAGTTCAACCCATGGTCCTCTTGTCCGATCACCATCGATCGCAAGGACCACCCCACAAGTATCCGTCATGGCGGATCCGCCGCATTGGTCCTAGACCCCATCATCGACGGATTTCACCTCACTCGAGTCCTTATGAACGGTGGCAGCAGCCTGAACCTGCTCTATCTGAAGGAAATATGCCCTAGAGGCAATAATAAAGTTATTATTTATTTCCTTATATCATGATAAATGTTTATTATTCATGCTAGAATTGTATTAACCGGAAACATAATACATGTGTGAATACATAGACAAACAGAGTGTCACTAGTATGCCTCTACTTGACTAGCTCGTTAATCAAAGATGGTTATGTTTCCTAACCATGAACAAAGAGTTGTTATTTGATTAACGAGGTCACATCATTAGTTGAATGATCTGATTGACATGACCCATTCCATTAGCTTAGCACCCGATCGTTTAGTATGTTGCTATTGCTTTCTTCATGACTTATACATGTTCCTATAACTATGAGATTATGCAACTCCCGTTTACCGGAGGAACACTTTGGGTACTACCAAACGTCACAACGTAACTGGGTGATTATAAAGGAGTACTACAGGTGTCTCCAATGGTGGATGTTGGGTTGGCGTATTTCGAGATTAGGGTTTGTCACTCCGATTGTCGGAGAGGTATCTCTGGGCCCTCTCGGTAATGCACATCACATAAGCCTTGCAAGCACTGCAACTAATATGTTAGTTGTGAGATGATGTATTACGGAACGAGTAAAGAGACTTGCCGGTAACGAGATTGAACTAGGTATTGGATACCGACGATCGAATCTCGGGCAAGTAACATACCGATGACAAAGGGAACAACGTATGTTGTTATGCGGTCTGACCGATAAAGATCTTCGTAGAATATGTAGGAGCCAATATGGGCATCCAGGTCCCGCTATTGGTTATTTACCGGAGACGTGTCTCGGTCATGTCTACATTGTTCTCGAACCGTAGGGTCCGCACGCTTAACGTTACGATGACAGTTATTATGAGTTTATGCATTTTGATGTACCGAAGGTAGTTCGGAGTCCCGGATGTGATCACGGACATGACGAGGAGTCTCGAAATGGTCGAGACATAAAGATTGATATATTGGAAGCCTATGTTTGGACATCGGAAGTGTTCCGGGTGAAATCGGGATTTTACCGGATTACCGGGAGGGTTACCGGAACCCCCCGGGAGCCAAATGGGCCAACATGGGCCTTAGTGGAAAGGTGAGAGGGCAGCCCACATAGGGCTGCGCCTCCCCCCTCTCCCTAGTCCTATTAGGACTAGGAGAGGGGCCGGCCACCTCTCTCTTCTCTTCCCCTTTGGGGAATCCTATTAGGAATAGGATTTGGGGGGGGAGTCCTACTCCCGGTAGGAGTAGGACTCCTCCTGCGCCTCCCTCCTTTGGCCGGCCAGCCTCCCCCCCTTCATCCTTTATATACGGGGGCAGGGGACACCCCAAGACACACAAGTTGATCTTTGAGATCGTTCCTTAGCCGTGTGTGGTGCCCCCTGCCACCAAATTCCACCTCGATCATACCGTTGTAGTGCTTAGGCGAAGCCCTGCGTCGGGAGTACATCAAGATCGTCACCACGCCGTCGTGCTGACGGAACTCCTCCCCAAAGCTTTGCTGGATCGAAGCCTGGGGATCGTCATCGAGCTGTACGTGTGCTAATAACTCGGAGGTGCCGGAGTAACGGTGCTTGGATCAGTCGGATCGGGAAGAAGACGTACGACTACTTCCTCTACGTTGTCTGATCGCTTCCACAGTCGGTCTGTGTTGGTACGTAGACAACACTCTCCCCCTCGTTGCTGTGCATCACCATGATCTTGCGTGTGCATAGGAAATTTTTGGAAATTACTACGTTCCCCAACAGTGGCATCCGAGCCTAGGTTTTATGGTTTGATGTTATTTGCACGAGTAGAACACAAGTGAGTTGTGGGCGATACAAGTCATACTGCCTACCAGCATGTCATACTTTGGTTCGGCGGTATTGTTGGACGAGACGATCCGGACCAACCTTACGCGTACTCTTACGCGAGACCGGTTCCCTCGACGTGCTTTGCACATAGATGGCTTGCGGAAGACTGTCTCTCCAACTTTAGTTGAACCAAGTGTGGCTACGCCCGGTCCTTGAGAAGGTTAAAACGGAGTCTATTTGACGAACTATCGTTGTGGTTTTGATGCGTAGGTGAGATGAGTTCTTACTTAAGCCCGTAGCAGCCACGTAAAACTTGCAATAACAAAGTAGAGGACGTCTAACTTGTTTTTGCAGGGCATGTTGTGATGTGATATGGTCAAGGCATGATGCTGATTTTATTGTATGAGATGATCATGTTTTGTAACCAAGTTATCGGCAACTGGCAGGAGCCATATGGTTGTCGCTTTATTGTATGCAATGCAATCGCGATGTAATGCTTAACCTTATTACTAAGCGGTAGTGATAGTCGTGGAAGCATAAGATTGGCGAGACGACAACGATGCTACGATGGAGATCAAGGTGTCGCGCCGGTGACGATGGTGATCATGACGGTGCTTCAGAGATGGAGATCACAGGCACAAGATGATGATGGCCATATCATATCACTTAAATTGATTGCATGTGATGTTTATCTTTTATGCATCTTATCTTGCTTTGATTGACGGTAGCATTATAAGATGATCTCTCACTAAATTATCAAGAAGTGTTCTCCCTGAGTATGCACCGTTGCCAAAGTTCGTCGTGCCCAGACACCACGTGATGATCGGGTGTGATAAGCTCTACGTCCAAATACAACGGGTGCAAAACAGTTGCACACACAGAATACTCAGGTTAAACTTGACGAGCCTAGCATATGCAGATATGGCCTCGGAACACAGAGACCGAAAGGTCGAGCGTGAATCATATAGTAGATATGATCAACATAATGATGTTCACCATTGAAAACTACTCCATCTCACGTGATGATCGGTTATGGTTTAGTTGATTTGGATCACGTGATCACTTAGAGGATTAGAGGGATGTCTATCTAAGTGGGAGTTCTTGAGTAATATGATTAAATTGAACTTAAATTTATCATGAACTTAGTCCTATTAGTATTTTGCAAATTATGTTGTAGATCAATAGCTCGCGTTGTTGCTTCCCTATGTTTATTTTGATATGTTCCTAGAGAAAATTGTGTTGAAAAGATGTTAGTAGCAAAGATGCGGATTGGATCCGTGATCAGAGGTTTATCCTCATTGCTGCACAGAAGAATTATGTCCTTGATGCACCGCTAGGTGAAAGACCTATTGCAGGAGCAGATGCAGACGTTATGAACGTTTGGCTAGCTCAATATGATGTCTATTTGATAGTTTAGTGCACCATGCTTAATGGCTTAGAATCGGGACTTCAAAGACGTTTTGAACGTCATGGACCATATGAGATGTTCCAGGAGTTGAAGTTAATATTTCAAGCAAATACCCGAGTTGAGAGATATGAAGTCTCCAACAAGTTCTATAGCTAAAAGATGGAGGAGAATCGCTCAACTAGTGAGCATGTGCTCAGATTGTCTGGGTACTACAATCGCTTGAATCAAGTGGTAGTTAATCTTCCAGATAAGATAGTGATTGACAGAATTCTCTAGTCACCATCACCAAGTTAGTAGAACTTCGTGATGAACTATAATATGCAAGGGATAACAGAAACAACTCCCAAGCTCTTCGTGATGCTGAAATCAACGAAGGTAGAAATCAAGAAAAACATCAAGTGTTGATGGTTGACAAGACCACTAGTTTCAAGAAAAGGGCAAAGGGAAGAAGGGGAACTTCAAGAAGAACGGCAAAGAAAGTTGCTGTTCAAGTGAAGAAGCCCAAGTCTGATCCTAAGCCTGAGACTAAGTGCTTCTACTGCAAAGGGACTGGTCACTGGAAGCGGAACTACCCCAAGTGATTGGCGGATAAGAAGGATGGCAAAGTGAACATAAGTATATTTGATATACATGTTATTGATGTGTACTTTACTAGTGTTTATAGCAAACCCTCAGTATTTGATACTAGTTCAGTTGCTAAGATTAGTAACTCGAAACGGGAGTTGCAGAATAAACAGAGACTAGTTAAGGGTGAAGTGACGATGTGTGTTGGAAGTGGTTCCAAGATTGATATGATCATCATCGCACACTCCCTATAATTTCGGGATTAGTGTTGAACCTAAATAAGTGTTATTTGGTGTTTGCGTTGAACATGAATATGATTTGATCATGTTTATTGTAATACGGTTATTCATTTAAGTAAGAGAATAAATTGTTGTTCTGTTTACATGAATAAAACCTAATATGGTTACACACCCAATGAAAATAGTTCATTGGATCTCGATCTTAATAATACACATATTCATAATATTGAAACCAAAAGATGCAAAGTTAATAATGATAGTGCAACTTATTTGTGGCACTGCTGTTTAGGTCATATTGGTATAAAGCGCATGAAGAAACTCCATGCTGATGGATTTTCGGAATCACTTGATTATGAATCACTTGATGCTTGCGAACCATGCCTTTTGGGCAAGATGACTAAAACGCCGTTCTACGGAACAATGGAGCGAGAAAAGATTTGTTGGAAATCATACATACTGATGTATGTGGTCCGATGAATATTGAGGCTCGCGACAGGTATCATTATTTTCTGATCTTCACAAATGATTTGAGCAGATATGAGTATATCTACTTGATGAAACATAAGTCTGAAACATTTGAAAAGTTCAAAGAATTTCAGAGTGAAGTGAAAAACATCGTGACAAGAAAATAAAGTTTCTACGATCTGATCGCGGAGACAAATATTTGAGTTACGAGTTTGGTCTTCAGTTAAAACAATGTGAAATAGTTTCACTACTCACGCCACCTGGAACACCACATCATAATGGTGTGTCCGAACGTCATAACCGTACTTTATTGGATATAGTGCAATCTATGATGTCTCTTACCGATTTACCACTATTGTTTTTGGGGTCATGCATTAGAGACAGCTGCATTCACGTTAAAAAGGGGCACCATCTATATCCGTCGAGACGACGCCTTATGAACTATGGTTTGGCAAGAAACCAAAGTTGTCGTTTCTTAAAGTTTGGGGTTGCGATGCTTATATGAAAAAGTTTCATCCTGATAAGCTCAAAACTCAAATCGGAGAAGTGCATCTTCATAGGATATCCAAAGGAAACTGTTGGATACACCTTCTATCACAGATCCGAAGGCAAGACTTTTGTTGCTAAATTCGGAAACTTTCTGGAGAAGGAGTTTCTCTCGAAAGAAGTGAGTGGGAGGAAAGTAGAACTTGACGAGGTAACTGTACCTGCTCCCTTATTGGAAAGTAGTACATCATAGAAAAATGTTTCTGTGACACCTACACCAGTTAGTGAGGAAGCTAATGATGATGATCATGAAACTTCAGAACAAGACACTACTGAACCTCGTAGATCAACCAGAGTAAAGATCCGCGCCAGAGTGGTACGGTAATCCTATTCTGGAAGTCATGCTACTAGATCATGATGATCCTACGAACTATGAAGAAGCGATGGTGAGCCCAGATTCCGCAAAGTGGCTTGAAGCCATGAAATCTGAGATATGATCCATGTATGAGAACAAAGTATGGACTTTGGTTGACTTGCCCGATGATCGGCAAGCCATAGAAAATAAATGGATCTTCAAGAGGAAGACGGACGCTGATAGTAGTGTTACTATCTACAAAGCTAGAATTGTCGCAAAAGGTTTTCGACAAGTTCAAGGTGTTGACTACGATGAGATTTTCTCACTCGTATCTATGCTTAAAGTCTGTTCGAATCATGTTAGCAATTGCCGCATTTTATGAAATCTGGCAAATGGATAAACAAAACTGCATTCCTTAATGGATTTGCTAAAGAAGAGTTGTATACGATGCAACTAGAAGGTTTTGTCAATCCGAAAGGTGCTAACAAAATGTGCAAGCTCTAGCGATCCATCTGTGGACTGGTGCAAGCATCTCGGAGTTGGAATATACGCTTTGATAAGTTTATCAAAGCATATAGTTTTATACAGACTTGCGGTGAAGCCTGTATTTACGAGAAAGTGAGTGGGAGCACTACAGCATTTCTGATAAGTATATGTGAATGACATATTGTTGATCGGAAATAATGTAGAATTATTCTGTAAAGCATAAAAGGAGTGTTTGAAAGGAGTTTTTCAAAGAAAGACTTCGGTAAAGCTTCTTACATATTGAGCTTCAAGATCTATAGAGATAGATCAAGACGCTTGATAAGTTTTTCAATAAGTACATACCTTGACAAGATTTTGAAGTAGTTCAAAATGGAACAGTCAAAGAAAAAGTTTCTTGCCTGTGTTACAAGGTGTGAAGTTGAGTAAAGACTCAAAGCCCGACCACGGCAGAAGATAGAAAGAGAATGAAAGTCATTCCCTATGCCTCATTCATAGGTTCTATAAAGTATGCCATGCTGTGTACCAGATCTATTGTATACCCTGCACTGATTTGGCAAGGGAGTACAATAGTGATCTAGGAGTAGATCACTGGACAGTGATCAGAATTATCCTTAGTGAAATAAGGATATGTTTCTCGATTATGGACGTGACAAAAAGGTTCGTCGTAAAGGGTTACGTCGATGCAAGTTTTTAACACTGATCTAGATGAATCTAAAAGTCTCAATCTGGATACATATTGAAAGTGGGAGCAATTAGCTAGAGTAGCTCCTTGCAGAGCATTATAGACAAAGAATTTTGCAAAATACTTACGGATCTGAATATGACAGACCCGTTGACTAAAATTATCTCACAAGCAAAACATGATCACACCTTAGTACTCTTGGGGTGTTAATCACATAGAGATGTGAACTAGATTACTGACTCTAGTAAACCCTTTGAGTGTTGGTCACATGACGATGTGAACTATGGGTGTTAATCACATGGTGATGTGAACTATTGCTGCTAAATCACATGGCGATGTGAACTAGATTATTGACTCTAGTGCAAGTGGGAGACTGAAGGAAATATGCCCTAGAGGCAATAATAAAGTTATTATTTATTTCCTTATATCATGATAAATGTTTATTATTCATGCTAGAATTGTATTAACTGGAAACATAATACATGTGTGAATACATAGACAAACAGAGTGTCACTAGTATGCCTCTACTTGACTAGCTCGTTAATCAAAGATGGTTATGTTTCCTAACCATGAACAAAGAGTTGTTATTTGATTAACGAGGTCACATCATTAGTTGAATGATCTGATTGACATGACCCATTCCATTAGCTTAGCACCCGATCGTTTAGTATGTTGCTATTGCTTTCTTCATGACTTATACATGTTCCTATAACTATGAGA
This sequence comes from Triticum monococcum, assembly GCA_034509565.1. NCBI lineage: Eukaryota > Viridiplantae > Streptophyta > Magnoliopsida > Poales > Poaceae > Triticum > Triticum monococcum. The sequence goes on from CM067846.1 coordinate 492,817,744, forward strand.
TTATGCAACTCCCGTTTACCGGAGGAACACTTTGGGTACTACCAAACGTCACAACGTAACTGGGTGATTATAAAGGAGTACTACAGGTGTCTCCAATGGTGGATGTTGGGTTGGCGTATTTCGAGATTAGGGTTTGTCACTCCGATTGTCGGAGAGGTATCTCTGGGCCCTCTCGGTAATGCACATCACATAAGCCTTGCAAGCACTGCAACTAATATGTTAGTTGTGAGATGATGTATTATGGAACGAGTAAAGAGACTTGCCGGTAACGAGATTGAACTAGGTATTGGATACCGACGATCGAATCTCAGGCAAGTAACATACCGATGACAAAGGGAACAACGTATGTTGTTATGCGGTCTGACCAATAAAGATCTTCGTAGAATATGTAGGAGCCAATATGGGCATCCAGGTCCCGCTATTGGTTATTGACCGGAGACGTGTCTCGGTCATGTCTACATTGTTCTCGAACCGTAGGGTCCGCACGCTTAACGTTACGATGACAGTTATTATGAGTTTATGCATTTTGATGTACCGAAGGTAGTTCGGAGTCCCGGATGTGATCACGGACATGACGAGGAGTCTCGAAATGGTCGAGACATAAAGATTGATATATTGGAAGCAAGGTTGTCAGAATCGCGATTTTGAATCGGATCGGACCTTCGATGGTAGGATCGCAAATCGTAGAATCTTCACTATCAGGATCGTAGAAACGTAGATTCTAAGAACTAAAATCGTAGAATCAAAGGGCTAATCTTGGATCGTAAAGTCGTAGAATCGTATAACAGAATCGCGATTCTGATAACCTTGATTGGAAGCCTATGTTTGGACATCGGAAGTGTTCCGGGTGAAATCGGGATTTTACCGGATTACCGGGAGGGTTACCGGAACCCCCCGGGAGCCAAATGGGCCAACATGGGCCTTAGTGGAAAGGTGAGAGGGCAGCCCACATAGGGTTGTGCCTCCCCCCCTCTCCCTAGTCCTATTAGGACTAGGAGAGGGGCCGGCCACCTCTCTCTTCTCTTCCCCTTTGGGGAATCCTATTAGGAATAGGATTTGGGGGGGGGAGTCCTACTCCCGGTAGGAGTAGGACTCCTCCTGCGCCTCCCTCCTTTGGCCGGCCAGCCTCCCCCCCTTCATCCTTTATATACGGGGGCAGGGGACACCCCAAGACACACAAGTTGATCTTTGAGATCGTTCCTTAGCCGTGTGCGGTGCCCCCTGCCACCAAATTCCACCTCGATCATACCGTTGTAGTGCTTAGGCGAAGCCCTGCGTCGGGAGTACATCAAGATCGTCACCACGCCGTCGTGCTGACGGAACTCCTCCCCGAAGCTTTGCTGGATCAAAGCCCGGGGATCGTCATCGAGCTGTATGTGTGCTAAGAACTCGGAGGTGCTGGAGTAACGGTGCTTGGATCGGTCGGATCGGGAAGAAGACGTACGACTACTTCCTCTATGTTGTGTGATCGCTTCCGCAGTCGGTCTGCGTTGGTACGTAGACAACACTCTCCCCCTCGTTGCTGTGCATCACCATGATCTTGCATGTGCGTAGGAATTTTTTTGAAATTACTACGTTCCCCAACACTATCAGGATACAGTGCGCAAAATGGGTATAGATCCCTCGAGGATCAAACCCACCAAAACCACCTTTAAGGGCGTCATCCCAGGTGTAGAGGCCCATTGCACAGGCTCAATCACACTGGAAGCGGTCTTCGGATCTCTGGACAACTTCCGAAGCGAGGAGTTAATCTTCGATATCGTCCCGTTCCGCAGTGGCTATCGCGCACTACTCGGGCGAACCGCATTTATAAGATTCAATGTGGTACCGCATTACGCATACCTCAAGCTCAAGATGCCAGGACCTAGGGGGGTCATAACAGTCAATAGAAACACAGAACGCTCGCTCCGCACGGAAGAGCACACTTCGGCCCTCGCAGCAGAAGCACAAAGCAGCCTTTTAAGGCAAACCGCCAATTCGGCGATACAGCCCCCGGACACCGTCAAGCGAGTCCGGAGTAACCTGCAACAGGTCGCCTGGCACGTTCAGAGCTCACCTAGCAATTCGGCCCCTGTCCCAGTCCCAGTCAAGCGACGAAATCCATGCTGCGCATACACAATTACGCACTGAAAATACCATGGCATAGGCGGGGGCACGATCAGGGCACGTCCCGCAATGCGGCTTAACCGCCCTAGGGGTTGCATACCTTTATCATTTTTTCTCTTTCAGGACCTTACTCTCTGGAAGCCCTTTCCGGCAGTATGATTGTCGGACACATTACGGGAAGGAACAACCTAGGAGGCAAGAAGCTAAGACGTACAAGGGAACCCCCAGGTGGTCTCTAATAACAATCGATATACCCGCTTTTTACTACCCATACGCAGCTTTCCCTTGGATAGGACATGTCAAATAGTCCTATTTTTTGCTTATTGCACTACTTGTATCAGTACGCTTCGACGTATTATTTAAATAACAACGCATAGCATTAGTCTATTATTGCATTATCCATCCATTTTTTCTTATATGTTCATTTACGACAACTTGCACCCGTACATTCTGGTACGGTCAGTACGCAGGGGCTTTCGTTTACCCCATAATACGGCGTGAGAAGTCCAAACACTTTTGAAAGTGCGGCACCCCGAACTTATAGCATTATATGCATCAGCTCCGAATCATGTCTTGGGTCAATAGTTGGGTTTGCCCGGCTCCCATGTTTTGGTACCTTATGTTCCGCTATATCAGCTAAGGTAGCGCTGAGAGAACTACTGTGATTGTGTCCCGGTTCTTCCGAACGAGCACCTCAGTAGAGAAAGCCAAAAACTGACTGTCATGATAAGGCGAGAGTTGGTCGCTGTTCGAGAGGTCTCAAGTCCTTAAAGACCTTTTCCGCTTCAGGCGAGGAGTCGGCCTTGCCCGACTTAGGCGTATATAGTGCCCCAAATTCGGCCTTCCGAATACTAGGGGCTTCGCCAAAATTTAAAATTGTAGACTTCTATGGCTAAGTGAGAGTGATAACGCCTTATAGTCCGATTGCCTGGTTCGTTGTGCTGAACACCTCCCTCGAAGGACCCAAAATTGGGATAAAGAGTGCTCAGGTTTATCCCGAACACCCCAGTATTAGTTACATGGGGGCAGAAGCCGATGACTGGCCAACTCTCAGATTTTATAAACGGCCGCACAGAAGGTAATATTTTAAATTCAAAAAGCGTTGCATAGCGCAAATGAACTCGTTTCACATTACAGGATCACATGAGCATGTTCATTCAAAAATTACATCTCTAGCACATTCCTCCGCCACAAGGCGGGAACCCTTCAGGACACTGTCATAATACATTTCGGGACAGCGATGCTCCTTGCCCTCCGGCGGCCCCTCCTTCACCAGCTTTACGGCGTCCAGCTTCGCCCAGTGCACCTTCACCCGGGAAAAAGCCCTGCGCGCACCCTCGATGTAGACGGACCGCTTTATGACTTCAAGCCATGGGTAGGAATCCACAAGCTGCCTCACCAGACCGAAGTAGCTGCTAGGCAGGGGATCGCCAGGCCACATCCGGACTATAAGACCCTTCATGGCCTGTTCGGCCGCCTTATGAAGCTCTACCAGTTGCTTCAGCTGGTCGCTCAAGGGAATTGGGTGTTCGGTCCCAGTATACTGATACCAGAACAACTTTTCCATTGAGCTCCCCTCCTCAGCTCGGTAAAACTCCGCGGCATCCAGTACACTGCGGGGAAGATCTGCGAACGCTCCTGGAGAGCTCCGAACTCAGGTAAGTAAAAGGAAAGTTTCCTTCACATGCTTACTTTGCATAATGAATTCCTTACCCGCTGCTATCTTCTTCACCGCATCAATCTCCTGGAGGGCCTTGTGGGCTTCAGCCTTAGCGCTCTGTGCGCTTTCGAGCGCCTTCGCAAGCTCGGACTCTCGCGTCTTAGAGTCAAGCTCCAAGGACTCATGTTTTTTGGCGAGAGCCTCAAGCTCCTGCTGCACCTCGCCTACCCGGGCTTCTTGCTTTTCCCGCTCAATGCGCTCCTTGGCCGCTTTGTCTTCGGCCTCGGACAGCGTCTTCTTCAGGGTCGCCACCTCGGTCGTGGCCCCTGGCAAATTCATGATGATCCTATTACTTTACAACCGAATTTATTTTTAATATATAGACAAAGTATTGCTTACCTTTGCTCTCCTCGAGCTGCCTCTTGGTAAGGCCGAGGTCTTCCTCGGACCCCTCAAGGCCCTGCTTCAGTGCAGCGACCTCCGCAGTACGTGCGGCAGCAGCCAGCAGTGAAGCCTGCATATGCACATAGACATATTCTGATTAGACTCCTGAGTCATTATTTGATCCTCTATTCGGCCGTTCTTCGCGAACGCCAAACAGAGCATCAGGGCCTACTGTCTATGCGGTAATATTTTCCTATATTTTGATTGCTTACCTGAAAGCCTGTTAGGAGGCTGGCACAAGCTTCGGTTAGTCCATTTTCGGCGGACTGAACTTTCTCGATCACCGCACTCATGATAGTGCAGTGCTCTTCGTCGATGGAAGCACCGCGAAGCGCTTCCAGCAAGTTGTCTGGTGCCTCTGGATGGACAGAGGCCACCGGCACAGGTGGCTTGCCCCTCTTAACGGGGGTTCGCCTGCCGGAGTCTGAAACCATCGAAGGTTCCGGCGCAGTGTTCGGCTGGGGGCCGAACTTGGAGCCCGTGGGAGTCTTGCTCCCTTTGTGCCCAGGGTCCGGAAGGTCTCCTCGAGGCGCCCCCAGGACTACCTCCCCTCGGCTCGGTGCCTTTTGAGACAACACCTCGACATTGTCCGTAGGGCAAGGGGTGGAGGCGGTCGGAAGTGAATCGCTATTCATATCCGACGAGTCCAAAGAACCGTCCGACGAAGATACGTCGAGACGGGCTCGGGGCGGACTGCATAATCATATTCGGCGTAAGGAGAAGCAGTGCAATAAAACATACCATGAATTACTATGGTATCCGGATACTTACGACTTCGCCAGGGGCTTGTCCCTGGGTAACCACTCATCGTCGCTGTAGGCAGCCGTCATGGAGCAGTCCGGAAGGAGGGTCCTTCCCTTCTTAGACCCTTCGGCCTCCCCGGTTGGGGCGGCCTTCCTTTTCTTGTCTCCCCCGGATGAGGGGGGGAGAACTTTCCTCTTCCTCCTCCTCGTTTTCGTGGGAGGAGTGCGCTTCGGAGTTATCGGATGATGAGTCTGATATAACCTTGCGCCGGAGACCCTTTCGGGTCCCCGTGGCCTTCCTCTTGGCCTTCTTCACCGGCACCTCGTAAGGCGCCGAAACCAACATCTCCGTTAGGAGAGCATCTGCAGGATCTTCAGGCAGGGGGCTGGGCAATCAATCTGCTCCGCTGTCTCTACCCAGTCCTGTTAATGGCATGGAAGCTTAGATCCCGCACATGATTAAACTGGGGCAAATAAATATCCTGTGAGATATAAAAACTTACCGGATTGGCATGGCACTTTGCGTTGAGTCTGCGGTCCTCGGTAAGGGGAGGAGGTACCTCGGCGCCCTTGAACAGCACCTTCCAGACGTCCTTGTGTGTCGTGTCGAAGAGCTCTTGCAGCGCCTGGTGCTTGGCCGGGTCGAACTCCCACAAATTGAATACCCGTCGTTGACACAGGAGGATCCGGCGGAAGAGCATGACCTGGACCACGTTGATGAGCTTGATTTTCTTGCTCATCATGTTCTTGATGCAGGTCTGGAGCCCGGTCAGCTCTACCGGGGAACCCCAGGACAGGCCCTTCTCTTTCCAGGAAGTGAGCCGCGTGGGGATTCCGGATCGAAATTCGGGGGCCGCCACCCAGTTGGTGTCGTGTGGCTCGGTGATGTAGAACCACCCCGATTGCCACCCCTTTATGGTCTCCACATAGGAGCCTTCAAGCCAGGTGACATTAGGCATTTTGCCCACCATGGCGCCTCCGCACTCTGCTTGCTGGCCGACCACCACCTTCGGTTTAACATTGAAGGTCGTCAGCCACAGGCCGAAGTGGGGCCTGATGCGGAGGAAGGCCTCGCACACGATGATAAACGCCGAGATGTTGAGGATGAAATTGGGGGCCAAATCATGAAAATCCAGCCCGTAGTAGAACATGAGCCCGTGGACAAATGGGTGAAGGGGAAATCCCAGTCCGCGGACAAAGTGGGTAAGGAAAACTACCCTCTCATGGGGTTCGGGCGTAGGGATGATCTGCCCCACATCTGGCAGCCCGGTGCGTGATGTCCACAGCCAGATATCCAGCTTCCCGTAGCTTTGTGATGTTATCCTCCGTGATGGAGGAGACCATCCACTTGCCTCCCGCTCCGGGCATGCTTGGAGTGGTTTAAGGAGAAAGACGCGAACTTGGGCGCTGGAGCTCGAGTGTGCAAGAATGGATAAGCAAGGAGGAAGAAGGCGTGGGTAAAAAGGGTGAATCTTTCTCCCTTTATAAGGGCGGAAGAGGCGATGCGCCTCCCCACTTACCTGGTAAAATCGCTTATTCCCCGAACGCCATAATTGATGGTGCGGTTGGGTTACCCATACCCGTATTGATGAGAATCCCGTGATAAGGGGACACGATCTCTGCTTCGACAAGACGTGTCAAGAAAACCGCCTCGTGATATGTGCAGTGCTGGTTGAGAAAAACGGTTCGAATAATGACCGGGCCATGGCATGATGTCATGTTGCTAAGCGTGTCAGCAGATTAGATTTGTGTAAATATTATTCTCTCTACGGTGGTATGTGGAACTTGTTTTGCAGAGCCGGACACTATCCTTATGTTCAAAATCTTCTATGGAGTATTCGGAGGAAGAACCCGCCTTGCAATGCCGAAGACAAATCTGCGCGCCGGACTCATCGTCATTGAAACCTGGTTCAGGGGCTACTGAGGGAGTCCTGGATTAGGGGATCTCCGGACAGCCGGACTATATCCTTTGGCCGGACTGTTGGACTATGAAGATACAAGATTGAAGACTTCATCTCGTGTCTGGATGGGACTCTCCTTGGCGTGGAAGGCAAGCTTGGCAATACGGATATGTAGATCTCCTTCCTTGTAACCGACTCTGTGTAACCCTAGCCCCCTCTGGTGTCTATATAAACCGGATGGTTTTAGTCTATAGGACAACAATCATACCATAGGCTAGCTTCTAGGGTTTAGCCTCTATGATCTCGTGGTCGATCAACTCTTCTAATACTCATATCATCAAGATCAATAAAGCAGGAAGTAGGGTATTACCTCCATCGAGAGGGCCCGAACCTGGGTAAACATCGTGTCCCCCGCCTCCTATTACCATCCGCCTTAGACGCACAGTTCGGGACCCCCTACCCGAGATCCACCGGTTTTGACACCGACAGCAACCCTGTCCTAGAAATAATGTTGTTAGACAATGGTGAGTGAAAGAGCGTTATATCGACTAGAGGGGGGGTGAATAGGCGATTTTTATGAAAGTCTTCAAAACGTGGAAGTTATGAAGACAAACAGAGTGAACAAGCCTATCACTATGCAGCGGAAGGTAGATTACACAACGCAAGCCATAGTCAAATATACAATACAGTGAAAGCACAGAGACAAATAGCTTCAGTGTAATGAGGATCAGGTTGGAAGAAGTTATGAAGCCAAACAGATCATACAGTCAGGTTGTGAAGACAGAAGATAAAGCAAGCATGCAATAGCTTCACAATGTGTACTGGTAAGTAAAGGGAGGTGAAGATGAAACCAGTGACACGTTGAAGACAATGATATGTTGGACCAGTTCAAGTTGCTGTGACAACTGTACGTCTGGTTGGAGCGGCTAGGTATTTAAACCAAAGGACACACAGTCCCGGACACCCAGTCCTGAACACGCAGCTCAGGACACCCAGTCCTCACCGTTTTCTCCTTGAGCTAAGGTCACACAGACCCCGCCCAATCACTCTGGTAAGTCTTCAAGGTAGACTCCCAAACCTTCACAGACTTCGTTCACCGGCAATCCACAATTCCTCTTGGATGCTCAGAACGCGACGCCTAACCGTCTGGAGGATGCACAGTCCTCAAGTGTAATAAGTCTTCAGATCACTCAGACAAGAAGACTTAAGTGATTCCCAATTACTCTGGCTCTAGGTGGTTAGGGATTTTCTCCTCACTAAGGATTTTCTCTCAAAGGCTTCGAGGTGGGTTTCTCTCAAACGACAAAAGCCGTGCACTGAAATCTGAGCAGCCAACCGTTTATGGTTGTAGGGGTGGACTATTTATAGCCGCTTGGCAACCCTGACCTGATTTGTCCGAAATGACCCTGGGTCACTAAGGAACTGACACGTGTACTAACGGTCGGATTTAGAACTCTCACAGCAACTTTACTTGGGCTGCAAGTAAAGCTGACTTGTCTGACTCTGGACAAGATTTTCTCTCATTGTCTTCACTCGAAGACATAGGATTTGAATTAGGCATCACTTCAGTCATCCTGACTGGTTCTCTTGGACCCCACTTAACAGTACGGTGGTTCCTATGACACAACATGAATAAAGTAAAACTACGAAGGATCTAAGTCTTCGAGTTCCATAGGCTTCATGGGGAGTCTTCACATGTCATTGTCTTCGACATGAATGTCTTCATGAACCACCATTGTCTTCAATGTCTTCGTACATTTTTGGGGGTCATCTCCGGTAGCTAAACCGAATCAATGAGGGACTTCTACCTGTGTTATCCTGCAATTCTCACAAACACATTAGTCCCTCAACTAGGTTTGTCGTCAATACTCCAAAACCAACTAGGGGTGGCACTAGATGCACTTACAATCTCCCCCTTTTTGGTGATTGATGACAAACTAGTTGAAGTTTTCAACGGGGAATATAATTTGTGAAATTGTAAAGGAATTGTCTTCATAAGCTGCAAGGGCTCCCCCTGAAGATGTGCATATAAGTGATTTGCTTCTCGAATGCAAATGCACATAGCGGGTTGTATTTGTGGGAATCCACTTCAACTTATGATGACAATCCATCATGCACGTAAAGATATATGAAGATAATGATATGCATAATGAAAAATGGACGTCTCGAAATGATAAGAGTGCGGAAACATAGTAGCAGACGACCATCAAGTTTAAGTGTTACAACTCAAAGAACCAAGTGTAGCAAAATGAGAGTTGTAAGCACGAAGCAAAATGCAAAATATAAAGCACCCGCCCATATTATTGACCCGCTTGAAGACTATAAACATCATATGCTTCTCCCCCTTTTGTCAGTGATGACCAAAAAGGTTTGAAGACATAGAGTTTTCTATGCGTTCCCAGGCGCAGCAGGGTCGGTGGAGGCGTTTGGTGGAGCTGGCGAGCTTGGTGTAGTGACGCGCGCCGAAGAAGGTGGTGGTGATGTAGCGTCGTCTTCTTCCTCAATGATTTTTCCCGTCACTGTGGCAGCAGAGGAAGAGAACTCGGATTCTTCAAGCGACGGAGTCCCACGCAACACAGCTCGTCTGGGGGGTGTGGAGTCAAACTTGAATCTCTCTTTGAAGCCGTCCTCTTGCAGTTCGGCTTCAGTGCACATCATTGTGAGGCCTTTCCAGGTGCGGCGACAGGTTTCATGTGCGACGAAGGCGTTCTTGGTGGCCAGATTCCTGATGCGATTGACGTCTTGCATGATACTGCGCATCTGCCTCTTGAGCCAGTCGTGATGCCTATCTTGCTTTTGGTGCAGAGCCACAAGAAGTTCACGATCAGTGAGTGTACGAGCGCGTTTCTTGGGTCTCTGTGCAGCTTCGTTGTCAGTGGCTTCAGTGGATGCAGGGGCACGTGTGGTGCCAGCCATTGGATAGACTCTGGAAATGGCTTCAACACCTTTATCATGTTGAGTGAAGCTTTGGTGTTCTGCATTCTGAAGACTTAGTGGCTGTTTGGCAGGCTCAGGATAAATCGCTTCAGCAGAGGTGTCCACATCAGGTAAGAAGATTCTGTGGTTGCGGGCTGAGGGTTGATATGATATTGCAGAGTGGAGCTTGATGAGCCTCATCACCCATGGAGCATAAATCTTCAGACCAAAGAGATCTGAGCCAGACGCAGCGAGTTGACGTATGAAGAGATCCTGTGCATTGAAGCATTTGCCGTGCAGGATGCAGAAGATGAGAGTCTTCATGGCACCGTCAACCTTGGCATATCGAGAGTGCCCCTTAATGGTCCATAAAGTCCGCCTGACGATGTGATAGATAGTTCTAGGCAGGTACTCTAAGTCTTCAACGAAGAACTCCATCGGGTAAGGTGCGTCAGAAGGCAATGGCTTCATCATTGAGAGCATCTGACTCATATTTGGCTCAGGTCGCTGAAATATGCTCTCAACTGCTTCAGCATGGAGTTGGCAGCCTTCTTCGAAGAGTTCGCCTGGAGTGGGTAGGCCGGTGAGCTCAATGATATCAAATGCATTGGCTTCATGATGGACGTTGCCGGTCATCCACTCCAGGACCCAAGTCTTCGGATCTCTGTTGTAGCCCTTGATGTGCAATGTGGCATAGAACTGAAGCAGAAGCTCTTCGTTCCAGTGCTCTTCATCCGTGACAAACGGCAGCAGGCCAACTTGCTTGAAGCAATCCAGGGCTTCTTCCAGACCAGGCAGACCAGCAAAGGCTTCAACTTCAAGGCGCTGATGTGGAAAGATATGGCTTTGGTTGTAGAGGACGCAGGAGTAGTAGCTGCGCTGTGGGTAGCTCCAGAACCTATCTGACACAATCTTTTCCCTTGAGTAGGGGTTCTTGGAGTGGTTGAAGAAGGTGTTATCTGTCCTGAAGCTATTGACATTGAAGGAGCCAGGAGCAGTGGCTGGACCTGGGAACCTTGGCAGTCGTGGGATTGGCTTCTGTACCTGGGGCCTGTGCGCAACATGATAGTTGAACTGTGGTCCGGCAGCAGACACAGGCACAGAAGGGTCAGAGGCAGTAGCTTCAGTATCTCTTGAAGCTGTTGGTTGGTCGGGCTCCACAAATGCTTCAGTATTATGTGTGGCAGCCGCAGTGGTGTCAGCCTCCTTGAGAAATTCTTCTTGCTGGTGTGGGGAAGATGGAGCTTGAGGTTCTTTATGCTCTTCTGCATGTTCTTCGGCTGATGCAGCCGGAATGTCGTCAGCAGTCTGAGCCCTTGGCCCTTTGCGAAGCCTACGGAATGCAGGCGACGCCGGTGGAGTTGCAGTGGGCTGGGGCTCATCCTCTTCCTCCTGCGGGCGATCTGCCCATGATGCATCTTGGGTGATTGGCGTCAAGGGACGACCAATGCTGATCATTTCGCTCGTTTCGAGCTGAGGAAGGACTGCATCACCTTGTACATTGTCTTGGAGACCAATGTCTTCAGCAGCGTTGGGGTCGGCTGCTGGAATGTCTTCAGCATGCGGAGCCTCTATGAGAGCAGGCTCATGCACGGTCATCTCACGATCTTCATGAGGAAAGCGAACCGAAAGGGGTTCGACTATCAAGGGCTCTGTGGGAGCAGCCCGAGACTTCTTGGTCTTGCGCTTCTTGATGGTGGGGTCTGAGGGAGAGGCTTCAGGGTGTTTCCTCTTCCTTGCTTTAGCTTCGGCGATCCTTGTCTTCTTAAGCTCTGAAGCGGTTGAGCGGTGCTTTGGCTTCGAGCTAGGCTTGGCGGTGGGGAAGACAGTCGGAACAGCTTCTTGGCATGGGGCCTCTTCTTCAGCCACAGTGGGCATCTTCTTTTTCTTAGCGGCCATCCTGGGGTCGATGCCGGGACGCCCAAGTGCCTTTCGCTTCTCGGCCTCATTGTAGGCCTGCACACAGAGATCAGCCAAATTCTTCATGCGCTCGCGTGAACCCTAAGCCTCTGCACGTTTCTGCATAAAGTTTTCCTTCAACTCGTGCAGCATGACTTTGAAGTCATTGACTTCTTGGACGCTAAGCGTGGCCATGTTCTGCTTGAACTGAGCCTTTTCAAAATCTATTTTCTGCTTCAGTTCCACTATGCGCTGGGCAATTGCGAGTTCTGAAGCAATAGCTCCTTGGAAGGCTACGCTGAGGCCAATGGGCAGCTGCAGATCATCAAAGTTGATGTTGGGTGTGTCAAACCACTCATCTATGAAGTTGTGGATGATTGTTGCATCGAACAGAGGCAGATTGTTGAAGATTTCAGCCTCCTCCTTGCTCTTGATTAGCTGCTCAAGAGTGTCATCGGCAAGATCGTCGTCACTCGACAGATCAATGGCTTTGCAGCGCAGAACGGCAGCGGCAGTGAGTTCTTTGCTAGTGTGTGGCTGTGGCTTCTTGGCTTCTTGAGGCTTAGAGACTCGTGACAAGTCTTCAGACTGCACACTTGCTTCAGGAGGTGCAGTGGCCAATGGCTTCGCTCTGGAGATCTTGGGAGAAGCGGTTGGCTTGGAAGCTTTTGGCTTCTTCTTCATCTGCTTCGGCTCCGGGGCAGCAGGAGCATCATCAGACTCGGTGTCTGCTGGAGGATCATTCACGGCAGTCCCTTGGACTATAATGCGAGTGATGAGGCCTTCAAGATTGGCAAACGGTCCGATGACATTGGGATTTGCGTCGCGTGTGCCATCTGCCCTTGGTTTGGAGGGACCAGGGTTGAAGTCCAACCCAAACTCCTTCTTGTTTTGCTTCGCAGAGTTCTGGGCAAATTGGAAGTTGCGCTTGAACAGAGTGTCATCGCGACACCAGAGAAGGGATGATGGATGTGCATCAGCTGGCTGTTGTCCCCTGACCATGCATGGAAAGAAGCCTTGCGCAATGGCTTCGTCTCTGGTTCGAGGTACGAGATTTTTGTACAAGACATCTCCCCATGGCCTCGTGAGGGCGTACTTCTCTGCATATTCCTTGGTGACGAAGCGGTAATGGAACCACTGCTCTGCCCAATATCTTCGAATCCATTGGATTCGTGTCTTGCGCTGACCATAGCTTTCTTCAGGATCTGTTTGGTACATTTCTGCCAAATCTTCAGGCAGATCTTTAGATGTGTCACCACGTCTCTGTCTGCCTCCCTTCCTTGATTGTTTTTCAGTTGCCATGAAGCTTAACTTGGACGGCTTCAAGAGATTCAGAGGCTTCAAAGGATTCAAAGGCTTCAAAGGCTTCCTTTTGCTTGACCAACAGGAACTTGCTTCGGGTGAATTGATGTGACGCTGTAGGAACTCTGCAAATGAATGCAGACTATGAGAACCAAAAGATTCTCCCACGGACATGTACCTGTGACAGCATTAAGGTGCGAGGGAAGGGGAAGAGGTCATATGCATTCTCAGAAGATTTTGAAGATAAATCAGTTTAGAAGATATTGACCTCATCATGCAAAGACATTCACTTTATAGAAAAGAAGTTGGTTCCAGATTTGTACGAACCCATAGATTAGTACAAGTGAGGAATCTAACTACTTTATGAAGAATAAGTGAATATACAAGGCAAGTTATGCGATACAGATGAGGGGGATGAAACTTGTGTGAATGGAAACCTCTTTTGGCAGAAAGTGATGGAGCCATAGGATCAAAAGAGGCAGTAAAAGGACTTGTTATTTACCGGACTTGGAACTGCTAGACGAGGTGAGAGTTGAGGCCGAGCAGTTCGATCCTCCGTGCCCTAACTTGGCGATGGAAGACACCTAGGGCGACGGCGGAGAGACTGATGTCCGCTGTCGGCGTGAGAACGGCGTCGGAGAGGTCGCGGCAGTGAAGCACTTCGTCGCCGGCGTCGTTGAGAGTTAGCGGTGGCGCTAGGGTTTGTGCGAGGGAGGAAGAAGAGATAATGACCGCAGTGAAACGTGTATTTATAGGGATATGGGCGGCACTGCGCTATTACTCAGGTGCCCCTGGCGATTCGCATCTGATTAGTACGTGGCCAGCATGCGGAATTGTGGGGGCAGTTTCACCCCACGCACGCCTGGTTTGTCTGGAGTCGTTCCTACTTCTCCGGAATTCTAGTTGATGGAAAAACATTGAAAGCTATTTTAAAGTTTGTCTCTGTGTCTTCTTCTGACAAGGATGCAGTGAAGACATTCGACAGTTTCAATAGAGTGCATATGACTTGGAGAGATAGAGTTTGAGGTAGGAAGCATGGAGAGGTTAGGGTTCGATCACATTCACATAGTTCAAAAGATTCAAACAAGAAGACATAGCTATAAGTGAATGCTGTAGAGGACAGAACACCAGTACATATATACTCAGCATAGTGAAGACAATCATGAAGACATGTTGAGATTGAAGCCAAACCAAATGTGAAGACATAACAAATGTAATGCCATGAGTGAAACACTTCAAGCAGAAATTTTTTGGTGGTGGCGCTACCCACCGTATAGGAAGTATTGGACCCAGACACGGCGCACAATTATCGTGGCGCTCCGAGGTCAAATTCCATGTTAATGTATTCACACTTAGAAGGTATGTCTTCATTGATTGAAGATATACGTTACTTTGTGTGTTGCACATCTAAGTCATCATCATGCATAAGTGTTAGGATGTGTGCCTGATCACAGGACATTTGAGGATTCCAAGATATTTAGCTCACACCGTAACTTGCAAAATCTCTTCTCATCCAAGGGCTTGGTGAAGATATCTGCCAATTGCTCTTCAGTGTTGACGTGTATGATATCAATGTCTTCCTTTGTAACATGATCTCTGAGAAAATGATGACGAATTTCAATGTGCTTTGTCTTCGAGTGCTGAACTGGGTTGTTGGCGATCTTGATGGCGCTTTCGTTGTCGCAGTAAAGTGGCACTTGCTTCAGATGAATGCCATAATCCTTGAGGGTTTGCTTCATCCATAGAAGCTGAGCGCAGCAGGATCCAGCAGCAATGTATTCAGATTCAGCAGTGGAGAGAGATACACAGTTCTGCTTCTTTGAAGACCAACAGACAAGAGATCGGCCCAGAAAGTGACATGTGCCTGATGTGGACTTCCGATCAACCTTGTCACCAGCGTAATCAGCGTCCGAAAATCCAACCAGATCAAACTCTGAGCCCTTTGGATACCATAACCCTGGAGTTGGTGTGTGAGCCAAATATCGAAGAATTCGCTTCACTACTAAGTGATGCGACTCCTTTGGTGCTGCTTGAAACCGAGCACACATGCAAACACTAAGCATAATATCTGGCCTAGATGCACATAAGTAAAGCAAAGAACCAATCATGGAGCGGTATACCTTTTGATCGAACTCTTTACCATTGTCGTCAGGACCCAGATGATGTTTGGCTGGCATTGGTGTTGTGAAGCCTTTGCAGTCTTGCATACCGAACTTCTTCAGGCAGTCTTTGAGATATTTCTCTTGAGATATGAAGATGCCATTGCGTTGTTGTCGTATCTGAAGACCGAGGAAGAATTTCAGCTCCCCCATCATAGACATCTGATATTGCTCTTGCATCATATATCCGAACTCCTCACTGTACTTCTGATTGGTGCAGCCGAAGATAATGTCATCCACGTATATTTGGCACACAAATAGTTCACCATCATATGTATTTGTGAAGAGAGTGGGATCCAGGGAACCAGGTATGAAGCCTTTGCTCTTCAGGAAGTATTTGAGCGTATCATACCAGGCCCGAGGGGCTTGTTTGAGGCCATATAGTGCCTTTTTGAGCTTGTACACCATGTCAGGATGTTTTGGATCTTCAAACCCAGGTGGTTGTGCAACATACACTTCTTCTTCAATTTTGCCATTGAGGAAGGCACTTTTTACATCCATTTGATACAGGATTATGTTGTGATGATTTGCATAGGCCAGCAGTATACGGATGGCTTCAAGTCTGGCAACAGGAGCAAATGTTTCATCGAAGTCAATGCCTTCCACTTGAGTATATCCTTGAGCAACGAGACGAGCCTTGTTTCTGACGACTTGGCCATGCTCATCTTGCTTGTTGCGGTATATCCATTTGGTGCCTATTATGTTATGCTTCCGTGGATCAGGACGCTTAACCAACTCCCATACATTGTTCAGCTCAAATTGTTGAAGCTCTTCTTTCATAGCTTGAATCCATTCAGGTTCCATAAAGGCTTCATCAATTTTCTTGGGTTCAGTGATTGAAACGAATGCGAAGTGTCCGCAAAAGTTTGCCAGTTGAGTTGCCCTTGAATGAGTCAGTGGGCCAGGTGCATTGATGCTGTCAATTATCCTGTCAATCAGTACTTCATTGGCAACACGAGGATGTAGGGGTCGAAGACTTTGCTCTTGCTGATCTACGTTGTCATGGGGAGGAATGTCTTCAGGCTGAGCATTGTCTTCATGTGGATCAGGTGCTGAGATGATAAGTTCTTCTTCAGGACGGGCTTCAGTAGGTATAATCTCTCCAGTTCCCATTAGCTTGATTGATTCACTGGCTGGAACTTCATCTAGCACATCTGGTAGTTGCTCTCTTTGTGACCCATTGGTCTCATCAAACCGCACATCCACTTTTTTAACCACTTTGTAGTGAAAGAGATTGAAGACTCTGTAGGAGTGCGAATCCTTTCCATATCCAAGCATGAAGCCCTCATGTGCTTTTGGAGCAAATTTTGAGGTGTGGTGAGGGTCCTTGATCCAGCATCTTGATCCAAATACTCTGAAGTAACTTACATTTGGCTTCTTGCCAGTCAGAAGTTCATAAGATGTCTTGTTCAGCAGCTTGTGAAGATATACACGGTTGATAGTATGGCATGCAGTGTCAATGGCTTCAGTCCAGAATTTTCTTGGTGTCTTGTACTCATCTAACATTGTTCTGGCCATCTCAATGAGTGTTCTGTTCTTGCGTTCGACGATGCCATTCTGTTGTGGCGTGTATGGAGCTGAGAATTCATGAGTGATGCCCAATGTATCAAGATATGTGTCAAGGCCGGTGTTCTTGAATTCTGTGCCATTGTCACTTCTGATGTGCTTTATCTTGGCGCCATAATTGTTCATTGCCCGATTTGCGAAGCGTCTGAAGACATCCTGCACTTCAGTCTTGTAAAGGATTATGTGCACCCAAGTATATCTAGAGTAATCATCAACAATGACGAAGCCATAGAGGCAAGCAGTAGTGAAGAAAGTTGAGTAGTGGGTAGGACCGAAGAGATCCATGTGAAGCAGTTCGAAGGGTTGAGTAGTGGTCATAATTGTCTTCGAAGGATGTTTTGCCCTTGTCATCTTCCCAGCTTCACAGGCACCGCATAAGTGATCTTTCTTGAACTTGACGCCCTCGATGCCTATGACATGCTTCTTCTTTGCAAGGGTGTGGAGGTTCCTCATGCCAGCATGCCCAAGTCTTCGATGCCAAAGCCAGCATTCTGAAGCCTTTGCGAGAAGACAAACTGCAAGCTGTGGCCCTGCTGAGAAATCTACCACGTACAAATCATCTTTTCGATACCCTTCAAACACTAGAGACTTGTCAGATTCCATTAGTACCAGACAACGATATTTTCCAAAGATTACAATCATGTTTAAATCGCAAAGCATTGAAACAGACATTAAGTTGAAGCCAAGGGATTCAACAAACATGACTTTATCCATGTGTTGATCCTTTGAGATTGCAACTCTACCTAGACCCAGTACCTTACTTTTACCAGTGTCAGCGAATGTGATGTGGCTCTTGTCAGATGGACGTAAGGTTGAGTCCATAAAGAGACTTCTTTTGCCAGTCATGTGATTTGTACACCCGCTGTCAATAATCCATTCTGAAGACTCTGAAGTCACTGGTGTCGTACCCTACAGTGTAGTTAGGGGGATAGGCTTCACCAAGAGTGTTGTGAAGCAAAAACATTTGACAAACCAGTGGATTATGAAAACTGAGATCCAGGTTAGGACAAGCAGGGAGAGTAGCATGCGATTCAGGTATGAAATACATAGTGATGCCATTCGGGCATTTGATCTTGCGCCCCACAAGTTTTTTAAGGTCCCCAGCAATAGCATCAGAAGATTTTGGTTTTGTGCTGGAGACCTTTCCCTGCAAAAGAGAGTTAAGCTTTCTTAACCACCCACATCTTCAAGGGTGGCTTAGAAGCAATAAGTCTAAGTGCAGCATCTGAGAATTTTGGCTTTGGAGCACTAGCAAACAGTCTAGCAGGTGGGCAATAGTACTCATAAGAATAGGCAGAATAGTTTTTGGTCATATGAGAATGACAGTTTGAAGAACCGTTCTCATAAGACTGAGCATGGTTTCCCTGTAAAACATTTGCTTTAGTGCGGCTCAGATGAGTCCTCTGCCTGTATGAAGCCTTTGGACCATATGAAGTCTTTGGTCTGAGGTTTGTCTTTTTCATGTGAGGTGTCATGGGGACATTCACAGGAAGATTCTCAAGACACGTTTTTGGAACCCAGATCTTCTTCATAGGCGGTCCATTCCTGCAGTTAGTACCAATGTACCTGGAAAATACTTCACCATTCTGATTCCTAAACAGTTTATAGTTTGCATCAAAGGATTCATCAATGATAATTGGATTAGCACAAGTGAAGCCAGATAGATTGGATGGATCTGATGAGGATTCCTTTGCAGCAACCCATGTGGTTTTGGGGTACTGCTCAGGTTTCCAGTAAGAGCTATCTGCATTAATTTTCCTCACGAACCCAACACCCTCTTTGCTAGGGTTTCGGTTCAGAATCTGCTTCTTGAGGACATCACATAGTGTCTGATGTCCTTTGAGACTTTTGTACATCCCTGTTTCAAGCAATGTCTTCAACCTAGCATTTTCATCAGCAATAGCAGTGGTATCCTCAGCAGAGGGGTTAGTTACCACTTCAACAGTTGAAGATATTGCAACAGCAGTAGCAGTGGAACATTCAGCAACAGAAATAGCATTATCACGCTCAATGCATTTAAGGCATGGTGGTTCAAATCCTTCCTGAGCAGAACTGATCTGTTCGGCTCGAAGTGACTCGTTTTCCTTTTGAAGATCTTCATGATCCGCTCTCAACTTCTCAAGATCTTGCTTCTTCTGAAGATAATCATAGGAAAGCTTTTCATGAGTGGTTGAGAGAGTCTCAAGACGATCTTTGAGTTCCTGATACTTAACATGAAGATTTTTTATGTCTTCAATTAAGGATTCAGAACGAGTCATTTCAGCACCCAACAGATCATCGCTTTTGTCTAACAGTTTTTGAATATGTTCCATGGCCTTTTGTTGTTCAGTTGCAATTTTAGCAAGGGTTTTGTAACTGGGTTTTGAATCACAATCAGAGTCATCGTCACTAGATGTTCGATAGTGAGTAGTGCGTGTGTTTACCTTGGCACCATGTGCCATGAAGCAGTAGGTGGGAGTAGAGTCGTCCTTGTCATTTGCATCGGTGATGGTGATGGAGTCATTGTCTTAAATGTTGAAGATGGACTTGGCGACATAGGCTGTAGCCAAACTTGCAATGCCTGAATCAGACTCCTCCTCAGACTCCACCTCTGCCTCCTCAGAAGCGGACTCCTCCTCTGAATCCATTTCCTTGCCAACAAACGCACGAGCCTTGCCAGATGAACTCTTCTTGTGTGATGAAGAGTTTGAGGAAGACTTGGACGAAGACTTTGAGTATTTCTTCGTCTTCTTATCGTCAGAGTCATATTCCTTGCTCTTCTTCTTCTTTCTGTTCTCATTGTCCCACTGTGGGCATTCAGAGATGAAGTGTCCAGTTTTCTTGCACTTGTGACAAGTTTTCCTCTTGCAGTCATGCGCAGAAGCTTCATCATTCCTTGAGCTTGATCGTGAAGACTTTCTGAAGCCTTTCTTCTTGGTGAATTTCTGGAACTTCTTCACTAGCATTGCAAGTTCCCTTCCAATGTCTTCAGGATCATCAGAACTGGTGTCAGATTCTTCTTCAGATGATGACACAGCTTTTGCCTTCAAGGCACGAGTTCGCCCATAGTTTGGACCGTAGATATCTCTTTTCTCAGAAAGCTGAAACTCATGTGTGTTGAGCCTCTCAAGTATGTCAGACGGATCGAGTGTCTTGAAGTCTGGACGTTCTTGAATCATCAGGGCTAGGATGTCAAATGAACTATCAAGTGATCTTAGCAGCGTCTTGACGATTTCATGTTTGGTGATCTCAGTGGCGCCGAGGGCTTGAAGCTCATTTGTGATGTCAGTGAGCCGGTCAAATGTGTGCTGGACATTCTCATTGTCATTTCGCTTGAAGCGGTTGAAGAGATTGCGAAGAACTCTAATTATCTGATCTCTCTGGGTTGAGATGCCTTCATTGACCTTGGAGAGCCAGTCCCAGACCAGCTTGGATGTCTTCAAGGCACTCACACGGCCGTACTGTCCCTTGGTCAGATGACCACAGATAATATTCTTGGCAGTGGAGTCCAGTTGAGTGAACTTCTTGACATCAGCCGCAGTGACACCTTCTCCAGCCTTGGGAACGCCGTTTTCGACGACATACCATAGGTCGACGTCAATGGCTTCAAGATGCATGCGCATCTTATTCTTCCAGTAGGGATATTCAGTTCCATCGAAGACGGGGCACGCAGCGGAGACTTTAATTATCCCTGCAGTCGACATAGCTAAAACTCCAGGTGGTTAAACCGAATCACACAGAACAAGGGAGCACCTTGCTCTGATACCAATTGAAAGTGCGTTATATCGACTAGAGGGGGGTGAATAGGCGATTTTTATGAAAGTCTTCAAAACGTGGAAGTTATGAAGACAAACAGAGTGAACAAGCCCATCACTATGCAGCGGAAGGTAGATTACACAACGCAAGCCATAGTCAAATATACAATACAGTGAAAGCACGGAGACAAATAGCTTCAGTGTAATGAGGATCAGGTTGGAAGAAGTTATGAAGCCAAACAGATCATACAGTCAGGTTGTGAAGACAGAAGATAAAGCAAGCATGCAATAGCTTCACAATGTGTACTGGTAAGTAAAGGGAGGTGAAGATGAAACCAGTGACACGTTGAAGACAATGATATGTTGGACCAGTTCCAGTTGCTGTGACAACTGTACGTCTGGTTGGAGCGGCTAGGTATTTAAACCAAAGGACACACAGTCCCGGACACCCAGTCCTGAACACGCAGCTCAGGACACCCAGTCCTCACTGTTTTCTCCTTGAGCTAAGGTCACACAGACCCCGCCAAATCACTCTGGTAAGTCTTCAAGGTAGACTCCCAAACCTTCACAGACTTCGTTCATCGGCAATCCACAATTCCTCTTGGATGCTCAGAACGCGACGCCTAACCGTCTGGAGGATGCACAGTCCTCAAGTGTAATAAGTCTTCAGATCACTCAGACAAGAAGACTTAAGTGATGCCCAATTACTCTGGCTCTGGGTGGTTAGGGCTTTTTTCCTCACTAAGGATTTTCTCTTAAAGGCTTCGAGGTGGGTTGCTCTCAAACGACAAAAGTCGTGCACTGAAATCTGAGCAGCCAACCGTTTATGGTTGTAGGGGTGGACTATTTATAGCCGCTTGGCAACCCTGACCTGATTTGTCCGAAATGACCCTTGGTCACTAAGGAACTGACACGTGTACTAACGGTCGGATTTAGAACTCTCACGGCAACTTTACTTGGGCTGCAAGTAAAGCTGACTTGTCTGACTCTGGACAAGATTTTCTCTCATTGTCTTCACTCGAAGACATAGGATTTGAATTAGGCATCACTTCAGTCATCCTGACTGGTTCTCTTGGACCCCACTTAACAGTACGGTGGTTCCTATGACACAACATGAAAAAAGTAAAACTACGAAGGATCTAAGTCTTCGAGTTCCATAGGCTTCATGGGGAGTCTTCACATGTCATTGTCTTCGACATGAATGTCTTCATGAACCACCATTGTCTTCAATGTCTTCGTACATTTTTGGGGGTCATATCCGGTAGCTAAACCGAATCAATGAGGGACTTCTACCTGTGTTATCCTGCAATTCTCACAAACACATTAGTCCCTCAACTAGGTTTGTCGTCAATACTCCAAAACCAACTAGGGGTGGCACTAGATGCACTTACAGTGAGCCTTCGAACTATGAAGAAGCGATGGCGGGCCTAGATTCCAACAAATGGATTGAAGCCATGAAATATGAGATAGGATCCATGTATGAAAAAAATTATGGACTTTGACAGACTTGCCCGATGATCGGCGAGCCATAGAAAATAAATGGATCTTTAAGAAGAAGACGGACGCGGATGGCAATGTGACCATCTATAAAGCTCGACTTGTCGCTAATGGTTATCGACAAGTTCAAGGGGTTTACTATGATGAGACCTTCTCACCCGTAGCGAAGCTGAAGCCCGTCCGAATCATGTTAGTAATTGTCGCATTCTATGATTATGAGATATGGTAAATGGACGTCAAAACGGCATTCCTTAATGGTTTCCTTAAGGAAGAATTGTATATGATGCAGCCGGAAGGTTTTGTCGATCCTAAGAATGCTGACAAGGTATGCAAGCTCCAATGCTCAATCTATGGGCTGGTGCAAGCATCTCAAAGTTGGAACATTCGCTTTGATGAGATGATCAAAGCGTTTGGCTTTACGCAGATTTATGGAGAAGCCTGTGTTTACAAGAAAGTGAGTGGGAGCTCTGTAGCATTTCTCATATTGTATGTGGATGACATACTATTGATGGGAAATGATATAAAACTCTTGGAAAGCATAAAGGCCTACTTGAATAAGTGTTTTTCAATGAAGGACCTTGGAGATGCTGCTTATATATTAGGCATCAAGATCTATAGAGATAGATCGAGATGCCTCATTGGTCTTTCACAAAGCACGTACCTTGACAAGATATTGAAGAAGTTCAATATGGATCAGTCCAAGAAGGGGTTCTTGCCTGTATTGCAAGGTGTGAGATTGAGCACGGCTCAATGCCCGACCGCGGCAGACGATAGAGGAAAGATGAGTGTCATCCCCTATGCCCCGGCCATAGGGTCTATTATGTATGCCATGCTGTGTACCAGACCTGATGTAAACCTTGTCGTAAGTCTGGTAGGAAGGTACCAAAGTAATCCTGGCATGGAACACTGAACAACGGTCAAGAATACCCTGAAGTACCTGAAAAGGACTAAGGATGTGTTTCTCGTTTATGGAGGTGACAAGAGCTCGTCGTAAAGGGTTACGTCGATGCTAGCTTCGACACAGATCTGGATGACTCCAAGTCACAAACCGGATACGTGTATATTTTGAATGGTGGGGCGGTCAGCTGGTGCAGTTGCAAGCAAAGCGTCGTGGCGAGGTCTACATGTGAAGCGGAGTACATGGCAGCCTCGGAGGCAGCACATGAAGCAATCTGGATGAAGGAGTTCATTACCGACCTAGGAGTTATTCCCAATGCGCCGGGCCCGATGGCTCTCTTCCGTGACAACACTGGAGTTATTTCCCTGGCCAAGGAGCCCAGGTTTCACAAGAAGACTAGGCATATCAAGCGTCGCTTCAAATCCATTCGTGAAAATGTTCAAGATGGAGATATAGATATTTGTAAAGTGCATACGGACCTGAATGTCGCAGATCCGTTGACTAAACCTCATCCACGAGCAAAACATGATCAACACTAGAACTCTATGGGTGTTCGATTCATCACGATGTAACTAGATTATTGACTCTAGTGCAAGTGGGAGACTATTGCAAATATGCCCTAGAGGCAATAATAAAATGGTTATTGTTATATTTCCTTCTTCATGATAATTGTCTATTGTTCATGCTATAATTGTGTTATCCAGAAATCGTAATACATGTGTGAATACATAGACCACAACATGTCCCTAGTGAGCCTCTAGCTGACTAGCTCATTGATCAATAGACGGTTATGGTTTCCTGACCATGGACATTGAATGCCATTGATAACGGGATCACATCATTAGGAGAATGATGTGACGGAAAAGACCCAATCCTAAGCATAGCACAAGATCGTGTAGTTCGTCTGCTAAAGCTTTTCTAATGTCAAGTATCATTTCCTTAGACCATGAGATTGTGCAACTCCCGGATGCCGTAGGAATACTTTGGGTGTGCCAAACGTCACAACGTAACTGGGTGGCTATAAAGGCACACTACGGGTATCTCTGAAAGTGTCTGTTGAGTTGGCACGAATCGAGACTGGGATTTTTCACTCCATGTGACGGAGAGGTATCTCTGGGCCCACTCGGTAAGACATCATCATAATGAGCTCAATGTGATCAAGGAGTTGATCACGGGATGATGTGTTACGGAATGAGTAAATAGACTTGCCGGTAACGAGATTGAACAAGGTATAGGGATACCGACGATCGAATCTCGGGCAAGTATCATACCGGTAGACAAAGGGAATTGTATACGGGATTGATTGAATCCCCGACATTGTGGTTCATCCGATGAGATCATCATGGAACATGTGGGAATCAACATGGGTATCCAGATCCCTTTGTTGGTTATTGGACGGAGAGATGTCTCGGTCATGTCTGCATGATTCCCTAACCCGTAGGGTCTACACACTTAAGGTTCGGTGACGCTATAGTTGTTATGGGAAATAGTATGCAGTTACGGAATGTTCTTAGGAGTCTCGGATGAGATCCCGGACATCACGAGGAGTTTTGGAATGGTCCGGAGGTGAAGATTTATATATGGGAAGTCATCATACGGTCACCGGAAGTGTTCGGGGGTTTATCGGTATTGTACCGGGACCACCGAAGGGGTTCCGGGGGTCCACCTGCCCTGGAGGTTCATATGGGTTGTATGTGGAAGGGAACCAGCCCCTAAGTGGGCTGGGCGCCACACCCCTAGGACCCATGCGCCTAGGGTTGGGGGAACCTAAAGGGGGGCGTCCCCTTGGCTTGGGGGGCAAGCCCCCTCCCCTTGGCCATCGCCCGCCTCTAGATCTCATCTAGAGGGGCCGACCCGCTTCCCCATTCACCCTATAAATAGAGGGGTGGAGGGAGGGCAGCAGGACCACATCCAAGGCGCAGCCCTCCCCCTCTTCAACACCTCCTCCTCCTCCGTTGAGCTTGGCGAAGCCCTGCTGGAGAACTGCAAGCTCCACCACCACGCCGTCGTGCTGCCAGAGCTCTTCCCCAACTTCTCCTTCCCCCTTGCTGGATCAAGAAGGAGGAGACGTCCCCGGGCTATACGTGTGTTGAACGCGGAGGCACCGTTGTGCAGCACTTAGATCGGAATCAACCGCGATCCGAATCATTGCGAGTACGACTCCTTCATCCGCGTTCTTGTAACGCTTCCGCATCACGATCTTCAAGGGTATGAAGATGCACTCCCCTCTCTCTCGTTGCTAGTCTCTCCATAGATTGATCTTGGTGATGCGTAGAAAATTTTAATTTCTGCAACGATCCACAACATTTACCACACACCTTCGGGTCCATAGTTATTAGCTAGATGGCTTCTTCTCTCTCTTTGGTTCTCAATACAAAGTTCTCCTTGATATTCTTGGAGATCTATTTGATATAATACTTTTTGCGGTGTGTTTGCCGAGATTCGATGAATTGTGGATTTATGATCAAGTTTATCTATGAATAATATTTGGTTCTTCTCTGAATTCTTATATGCATGATTTAATATCTTTGCAAGTCTCTTCAAATTATCGGTTTAGTTTGGCCTACTAGATTGATCTTTCTTGCAATGGGAGAAGTGCTTAGCTTTGGGTCCAATCTTGTGGTGTCCTTTCCGAGTGACAGTAGGGGCAGCAAGACACGTATTGTATTGTTGCCATCGAGGATAAAAAGATGGGGTTTATATCATATTGCTTGAGTTTATCCCTCTACATCATGTCATTTTTCTTAAAGAATACTCTGTTCTTATGAACTTAATACTCTAGATGCATGCTGGATAGCGGTCGATGTGTGGAGTAATAGTAGTAGATGCAGAATCGTTTCGGTCTACTTAACACGGACGTGATGCCTATATTCATGATCATTGCCTAGATATTTTCATAACTATGCGCTCTTCTATCAATTGCTCGGCAGTAATTTGTTCACCCTCCATAATACATGCTATCATGAGAGAAGACACTAGTGAAACCTATGGCCCTCGGGTCTCTTTCTTTTTATATCGCATCTCTTTTTATTTACATCGCATCTTGTTTTCTATTTTGCAATCTTTACTTTCCAATCTATACAACAAAAATACCAAAAATATTTATCTTACTATCTTTATCAGATCTCACTTTTGCGAGTGACGGTGAAGGGATTGACAACCCCTTTATCACGTTGGTTGCAAGGTTCTTGATTGTTTGTGCTGGTACTAGGTGACTTGCGTGTTATCTCCTATTGGATTGATACGTTGGTTCTAAAAACTGAGAGAAGTACTTACGCTACTTTGCTGCATCACCCTTTCCTCTTCAAGTGAAAACCAACGCATGCTCAAGAGGTAGCATGAGGGTGGTGGACGACCGGCACACAATGTGCTCGATAAAATGCACAATAGGGTGAAGTATATGCGCAGTCTATTGACGGGTGGGTCCTTTGTTAACTTAACGTTTCAGCGGACGGCGTTAGATTTTGGTGCCACGTCAGCTCTGACAGTGGGCCCCACATGTCATATTTCGCATAAAACAATGCTTGTTTTTGAGTGTTTAGTGCTTTTCATAAACAGATTACTCAAAATCGATGGTTTTTTGCATTGTGTTTTATTTGACATGCACAATTGTGGTGTTTTTTTTGGCAATTTAATCCATGAGCTCTAACTGTGGGTTTCACATGCTGCCTCTTGTTTCGTTTTGACCAAAACTTGTAGAGCAGCTAATTTTACTCTTCTAAATTTTCAACTTTTATATACTAGGCATCAAGTGTTTCAAAAATCAATATTAGGTCATGTCATAAAAAAGACTTGCTGATTTGGCCACAATAGCACTTCAGAGTGAAGTATTGGAAAATATAGCACTTCAGAGTGAAGTATTGGAAAAGATAATTATGAGATGAACATTTTTTTTCAAAGAACACTAAAAGTACAATGTTATTTAAGGGGAGACTATTTAACCAAGAATAGGTATGATTCTTTATATTTGATATCGCTAGGTAATATATTATGATCTACTTCCTTCATTCACTATTATAAGATGTTTTAACTTTTTTCTGAATCAAATGTATTTAGACGCATTTTAGTGTGTCCGTTCATTCATTTCAATCTATATGTAGTATATATTATAAAATATCTAAACCATTTTATAACAGTGAATGGAGGGAGTATATATTATCACAGTTCTAAAAAAATTATTGGCACCAGACTCATTTTATAGCGTGGCACAGGGCCTCAGATTTTGGCGGCTCAACCCTGGTCCTAATGTACGATATTGCGTTCTCGACTTCGTTGGGCTGCGCCGGGTGCGGCAGATTACATTTAACTGCCTGAAGCAACATGGCCAAACAGCCAAAGAAACGTTGCTTGTCATCCGCCGGACTAGGGAGGTCGGCATGCAACGGCACGTCGGCACGCAGAGTTCTCTTTTTGAGGGCATATGCATCTTCAACGCCGGGCCTCCTTCGGACACATTATTTGTCTGCGGACTGATCCAGACTGGTACATGGACACGCACATGGGAGCCGGCTATCCTATCCTGTCCTCGACATATAGCATATCAATCTTTGATGAGTGAAAACATAAAGCGACAGTAGTCGAATGTAAATATTACAATCCGACTAAGTTTTGAAATAAAATAGTCCAAACATGAATTTGACTCGCACATATGTTCTGGTTGTCCCCTTTAACTACATATGGATGGTCAATCATATCTTCATTAGGTTGCTCATGAGTTGGCCGATGCCGAATTTGTTGATACATTTAGATAAACTCATCAAACATGGCCAGATTCTGATTTGAAAGTTGAATAAAATCACCCATATTCTAAAATTTCAGACCTCCTGTAGCGTCTTCGCCCATGTCCTCTATGATCATTTTATGCATGATCACACAATATGTCATTACCTTTCATAAGTTCTCTGGATCCCATTGTTTAGTAGATCCACCAACAACTGCAAAACAAGCATGGAGCACTCCAATGCCCTCTGCACATCCTTTCTAGCTCCTTATCATTGGGCAAAGCGAGCTATTTTCTCACCAACTAGCTCAAAGATGGTCTTGACGAAAGTCACCCACAGAGGATAGATACTGCAACCAGATAGTAGACCATGTTGTAGTCATGCCCATTTGACAGTATAGTTGAACGGAAGAGTTTGTCCTCCAGTCAACCTAGCAATCAATAGAGACCGTTGTAGCATATTGATGTCACTATGAGACCAAAAAGTGCCAAAGAAAATGTGTCAATTCCAGAGGTTCTGTGATGCAATTACTTCAAGAATGATGTTGGGCTTCTAAGCATGTCCCTAATATTGCCCATGTAGAGATTTTGGGTGGTTCTTCCATCTATAGTGCATGCAATCAAGAGATGCAAGCATACGTGGGCACCCTCTTGCTTTGTCATGAGCCTTTCGGTGTCTGAGACGATTGGTTCTCTCAAGTACTGAGATCCAAACGCCTCAACTACCGCAGTAGCAAACCTTATCACGGTGTTTTCACATGTGCTCTCTGACATCCGAGTGTACATGTCTAACGAATCTGCAGCTGGGTCATAGGCAAGAATCTGCAATGCAGTCATGCACTTCTGGTAACCAGAGAATCAAATTCTTCCTATGACATCCTTTTTCAGGATGAAGTAGTCATCGTAGGCCCGGACGCCATTGTAGAGGCGATCGAACACATTTTCCCACATCCGAAAGCGCATGCAAAAATTATCCGGGAATAGGGCAATGGGGGGGGGGGGCAAAGTAGTCATCCATCTGCATCAAATGACCCCGTGCCCTATTCTGATTCAGCACTCGATAACCCTTGATCGATTCCTTCAAATTGAGAACACACTCTTCCACACGCTCCGTGTCTGCAAGGACTGCCTGCATCATCGCCGTTTCATTCGCAAAATCCTCCTCATCGGACGACTAAACGTAGTGCTCGTAGATATACTCCATGTTCGAATCCATTTATTCAAAGAAAGGAGAAAAATTGTCACAAATTTGCACGAGCATTTCATCAAACACTTGTCGGGCATGGTAACCCCCACGGATGACATCCGCAGCAGGGGCGATGGTACCTGCGCGGTGGACGGAAGAGAGGTGTGGAAGGACGGTGTACGCAAAGCGGCGTGGCGACCGGGTGGAGCGGCGGTGCTCACGGAGGTCTGACACGGGCTTGGCGGGCGACCGGGGTGGTACAACGACGACGTCGATCAGGGAGGAAGCGGATGCAGAGAAAAGGGAAGGGATGAAGATATGGGATCCGGGTGTGGTTTTGGGTGGGCGGAGGGTGTCGGAGTCCTACATGACGAAGGTCCACCCGCAAATCCTCCCTAGTTGCTTCCGTTTTGCGAGAAAACAAACACGTGGGCTGATCTGCGGACTGATGCAGGACAACATTGGATGGCCGAGTATGTCCGGACAACTCAACCTAAATGTTTATATATTGCATTCGCACCTTGCATGAACCCGGAATGTATCTGGTGCGTAAGTGCATCGGACCACGTTTCAAAATGTTCAAAAATCTGTGAAACAAGATTTAGGACATTGACACTACGTCGATGATGTTGTCATAAAATTTCATATCAAAATTCAAAACATTGCAGGATACACCGATGTTGTGTGAGTGTGCTTATTTTTTTCAGATTTTTAAAATATTTTGAAATATGCTACGGGCATCTGGTGGGCCACAAGCACTGTACCAAGATACATTCCCTGCAGGGACCAGCGGACCGTCGGGTGAGAAGAACAGTGCGTGTATTATCCATGGCACATGCGAACGGACTTGCAATTAATTGTACAACTGTTGTAGCTTTCTGTTCGAGAGGAATCGTTTGATGGTTACGTCGGCACGTCGCGCGTATGTGTGTGTCGGAGATGACCTGTTGGATTTGGCACCCAACGGCTTTGATCCTCTTTCGTCATCTTCTTCAAGGGCCGACTATATGCCACTGGGAAAAAAAGACAATTTCTGTTAGTTTTCCCCTCTCCATTCGATCCGCATCCAACGGCTCTCCTTCATCTTTCACCTTCAATCATCTCCTTCTCCAGCCCTTCCTTTCCTCCGTCGCGACGAGCTGCGTCGGCCTAGCCTTTGACAAGGTACAGGCGAGTCCTCGCCAGCAACACCTCAGCCGAGTTCGGCGTACCTGTCTCAAGTTCGAGCGTTGCTAGTCTCACTTGCATCAAAACGAGAAAAATGCCCCAACGAAACGGTGCGACCAGCCACATCGTTCTTGCGAACCAATCTGTGGTTGAGATAGTTAGGTGGACAGTGATATTCTTAACCCAGCAGGGTTCAAATCTTGGTGCTCGCATTATTTCTGAATTTATTTCAGGATTTCCAGCGATGCGCTTTCAGTGGAAGGAGACGTTTCCATCGACGACGAGACGCCTACGGTGAATTCGTAAATCTCAAGATGATATGCCGGCTCAGTCTCTCGAAGGTGCTCATAGGGGTAGGATATGCGTGTGTGCATTCATAAGGGTGAGTGTATGCGCGTGTATATGAGCGCTTGTGTCTGTATTGATGCTAAAAAAAAGCCACATCGTCCTCATCCGGCAAAGACCTGGCTCAGCATTGAGTGTTGCGCATGCCTGTCAAATAGGAAACACGTCATATTTAACAGGCATGCCAGCCACCTCCCTCACCTAAGCCGACGCGTGATTCAGCAACTTGTCACTTCAGGCCAGCTCGATAAGGAGTGGCGAGTTGCTCCACATCGGCACGGGCATCGCCGCATCCAGTGCCTGCGATCGTGCCATCCGTCGTTGACGCGCGCGTAGCCGTGCTATGAACACTGAGAAAGAAACCACGTGCACGGATGTCGACAAGGTGACGACTCGCACGCCTGCACCCTCTGCCATTATCGAGGAGAAGTTGAACACGGGAGGCCGCCGTCGATTGAGTCTCAAGAAGGCCCTGCCGGTGCGTCGCCGGTGACCTGTCCAGTTCTTCTTTATTTTAGACCATCCCGAGCACCTGCCTGAGCTTCACGAAAGTACCCTTTCTCAAAGCACCCTTCCTCTCCGGCAGCACCCTCTTCGCCACTCCAATGAACGGCGCAGCTGAACATAGGAAATATACGGGGGAAGAATATCCCTCCGGGACTCCCGACAGTCCGGTGAGCGGGTTGACGGACATGAGGAAGACAAGCTTAAGGGCTTCGCCGCTGCCGGGCCGTAGACTAATGTAGTGTATTCGTGTCATGAGAGTGGAGCTCTGCGCGACCGTACGTGCACATAGTTTTACCTTTTAAGTTAAAGTATGTAAAAAATGTAATCATTTTCCTCCGCTTTGTATGAAATCCGCAATGTTTATATAAAATTCGGCCATGTTTGCATGAATTTTATTCGGTTTTCTGAAAAAAGTTTAAAATATATGCCGTTAGTGTTGGATGGTGTTTCCCAGTCCGTGGACGAATGCAAAAGAAAATTTACGGGTTGCGTTTGCGTTGAAGATGTCCTTACAGTTAATAAAGCGCCTCTTTATCTAGAAACGAAAGTGGATCGTTCGCGTCCATGCGTACAGTGCAGAGGGCTAGCTGCCTAGCTGAGCGATGCACACTTCTTCTTCTATATATAAAGCCCCGACCCAGCAAGATAAACCAAAAGTCGAGAACCTAGAGCGCTGCGCAATTAGCCTCAGTGCCTCACACGAGCAAGTCCCTCCCGGTAGTAGCACCGTACCACACGCGCACACTCCCGAAGGACAAGAACAGAAAGAATGTTGAGCCCCGGCATCTCGGTCAAGAAGCGCCACGGCGGCGCCGGGTTCGCGCTCGGGTGTGGCTGCAAGGACGCCAAGAGCGTGTCGGTGGTCTCTGCGTCGCCCTCGCCGTCCGGCGCGGGTACATCGACCACAACCGAGACTCGGCGCAGGGGCGGGAGGGCCAACCCGTCGGCGTCGACGACGACGGACACTCTGACCTCTGCCTCGTCGTCGTCCTTGCTATGGGAGGACGCCGTGGCGGAGTTCGACTGCGGCGACGACGGCCACTTCAAGAGGGAGAGCTCCGCAGGCACGCAGAGCTTCTCCGGCCTGCTGCGCGAGCTCAACGAGCTGGAGCAGAGCGTCGTGTCGTGGGGCCGGAAGAGCCACCGCAGCCGCGACAAGAAAGCCTCGACGCCGCCACTGGAGCACAAGCAGGCGACCATGAAAAGCGGCGACCTGAAGACGGGCGGCGCTAAAGATCGCCGCGCCGGTGACAGCGTCGAACCGGGGACGACTGTTGAGGCCTGCGTGGAAGTGGGGCTCGACGGCAGCGTGGCGGTGGTGAAGCAGTCCGAGGACCCGCTGGGCGACTTCCGGCAGTCGATGGTGCAGATGATCGTGGAGAACGGGATCATCGCCGGGGAGGAGCTGCGGCAGATGCTCCGCCGCTTCCTCACCCTCAACGCGCCGCACCACCATGACGTCATCCTCCGCGCCTTCGCGGAGATCTGGGACGCCGTGTTCGCGGCCTCCTACGTGCCCGCCCCCGCCACCGCCCCGCCCCACAAGCACACCCGCCGCGAGGAGCCCGCCGCCGGAGGGCCGCCCATGCCTCCGAGGACCCCTCCGCGCCACCACCACTCGCCATCACCGTCAGCATGGCGCGTGTAAACGCTCCGAAGTGTGCTTCCTCGATTCAACATACTATGTCATTTCATTTAATTTCCGGTTAATTAGCATTGGAAATTTGGAACTGCCACTAGCTTATTATTGTACGTACTACGTGAGTGAGCCCGTATAACAGAGTTCTTTGTGTTATTCCGTGGAGTATATTTTTGTCTCCGTTCTTCTCACGTGCAATGCAACTGCGTTTGCTACAAAGCCAGCGCGGATTCCCTCCTACGACAAGCCCGAGCACGTAGGCGTGTACGTTCCAGACTACCAGAAGATAGATCGGGCGTGCGTTGCTTCGGTTAGGAGTTGGACCGATGGGGACTGGAGACGAACGCCATGCATGCATGCGCGACAGCCAGTTGTGGTTGGATGGGAACGTGAGAGAGAGTACGTAGGGTCCGTCTGGCTCGCATGCGCGCCCGCCCGTGCATTGCGGCCGGGGCAACCTGGACTGCATGGTCCATACGGCAACTTAAATTGTCCGGTGCCCTTTCTGCAGTAGCTAGCTAGCACGGGCATGGGATCATTCCCGACTTTGTGAAATTCCTTCCCGTGCATGCATGGCAACGCCAAAACTCGTACTATATCAGCACCATTATTGCCTCTACTCACTCGATCACTTGCAAGCCCGTTAGGTGCTCGGTATAGGTCACTTGTCTACCGTGGCTGGCTAGCATCAATCATCGCCGTCCCTGACCGAGTTTCTTGCTTCGATCGCGCCCGCATCTGCTGACTGCAGGCGTCATATCGGCAGACGATCGAGATAGGCGGCATCGGACGCACGTGGTCGACGCAATGATGCGCTGGTACACGTCTACACGACGGGGCGAGACAAGCACGAAGAGCATATGGAATCTTTGCGAGCACCGTATGAAGGCGATCATGTCCAAATCCATTTCTTCCCTTCCGAGACAGGCCCCGCGCGCGTCCACGGGCGCGATGGCGTTTGCGCCGTTCCGTGCGGACGCGGAGCGGAACAGATCCGTCCGCGCCAGCTCGCGTACGGGCCACGGGAAGGGACAACGGCCAGGCCAGCCCGGGGTCGCCGGTCGTCCCCTCCGCTTGTCTCCACCCCCGCCCGCGGCATCCTCCGTACGTCCCTGATCTCCGAGAGATGCCTCTGCGCGGAGGCTGGCGGGTGGGGGCCAGCGCGTCGGGATGCGGGGTCTTCCGCGCGGGTCATGAGTAGGCGAGGACAGCGCGTCTCCGTCTCGGTCTTCCGGTTCAGTTTAGTGCAGTGGAGAATTCGGAGTATCTGCTTATGCTTAGCAGATATGTAAGACGCACGGCGTGGACCGTCCATCGTGGCCTGGATCGATGATACGGTCCTGTAAATTACGGTGCAAGTTGAGCCTCAACTTGAGCGCCGGCGAGATGCGGACGCATCGGTGGTCGAGAACGTGTGCTGTTCTTTGGTTTTTCTACGTCAGAGTGAAGTGAGCAACTGTGTTACAGCACAAGTGCACAAGCGAACAGTGCAGACCAAACTGGCGCCAGTATTCAGTACTAGTGTTCGGCACTAGCGTCTGTAAGCAAAACAACAACGCTATGAGTCATGAGTGAAGACAACGTGGCGTAATGGTGTCGTCACCGCTGTTAATCCTGCAAGTGTTGTGCGCTTGGGAGAAGGCTCGTAAGTACGTCATCATGGTATAATGGTACCGAGGCTCTGTTTGGTTCATAAGTCCTGAGACTTTTTTTAGTCCCAACTTATAAGTCTCAAGACCCTAAAAAGTCTTTACCTGTTTGGTTCCTGAGACTTATAAGTCTCTATAAGACCATATTACAACTATAAATCCCTATAAATCCCTCCTTAAGAGTCTTATTTCATAAATCCCAAATGCCTACTTTAAGTCTCTATAAGTCCCTCCTGTTTGGTTTAGATGGACTTATAGGGACTTATTTAAGTCCCTAGACCAATAAATCTCTGGAAACAAACACCCTCTGAATAAGTACTACTGCTACTAGTTCGTTACTCCAGTCCAGCAAAAGGAGCCATGGGAATCGCTGAATCGGACACTGACAGAGTATAAACAAGATCAAAAATAGAGATAGTTGGACTTGTAAGAAAATTGTCACTTATTAACAATAGGTGTGGCTCTTGAGTAGATGGAAATAATTGTACCTGAAGCATTTCTCCGTTTCTCCGCATTTTTCGTCAGTCATGGTATTTGCTCTTGAAGTTGGTTGAACTTCCCGCCATATACCATCCATAAGAGCATCTCTAGCAGATCCCGTATAATGTCGACCCGCATAACACATTTACAGTTCGAGGAACATCTATTTTGCGAGGCGAAATCGTGCGTTGCAGAATAGACCCCGTATATGAAACTGATTGCGACGACATTGATCATTCATAATTCAGCTACATACTACATTGATCATAATTCATCATATACTACATTGATCTACTACTAGGGGGGGGGGGGGGGATTTGCGGGCTCGCGTGGCTACCAAAATGGAGGAGCTCGCGGCGGCGAGGCCGACGCGGTGGAGGAGCTCAGTCGTCGGTCAGTCCTCCTTGTCGGAGCTGACGAGGTCGATGTACATCTTCTTCTGCTCCTCGCGGGCGCGCTGCCACTCATCGTTCTTCTCCTTCGCGGTGAGGTTGGTCGTGACCACGTGCTTGAAAATGAGCTCTTGGATCTCCTCGTCGTGGCGGCGGCGCTCCCCCTCCTCTTGCAAGCTCCGTGCGGCAATCACGGCCGCGACCGCCTCGACATCGCCGCTGACGAAATCTTCGGGACTGATGACGCCTCGGCACGGGATCTCCTCCGGCTCCCGCTTGACGATGACTATCTCGCGCTCCTCCGGTTCCCTCTTCACGAGGAGAAGCGCCGCACTAGACGTGAGCCACGCGGCAGAGGAAGAGCCCGCGGCCGAGGAGGGCATCCTCCCGTGTCGGCGGTCGTACTCCTCCGTCTCGCGACGGGGGGGCCTTGCCGGCAGCTGGAGGCCTTGATTGGTCCACTTCCTGGTCGTGTGCTTCCCCGCGCCATTCGCGCGGACACACCGCTCACGCTCGGGGTCGTCGCCCCTGCTGGAGCTGCGGTCGGAGCTCCACATACCGCCCCTCATGGCGGCTGGAGGCGGAACGGGGCTCACTGGCGGCGAGAAATGCAAGGGAGGGAGTGGGGAATCGCAAGGAAATGCAGCGGCGGGGGGATAGGGTTTCGACCCGTATCTATCCCGCAAACCCATAGTTAGGGCATGTACAATGGTTGATAAGATAGTCTTATCTTAAGTCTTGCATGTAATTTAGATATGATAAGAAAAACATGTCTACAATGGGTCATCTCTTAGCCTTATCTTCAATAACTAGTTATTCCTAAAAATGTGTTGAGACATATTGTGCTAAGAGATCATCTCTTGTCTTTTCTTAAATAAGAGAAGACAAGCGTTTTCTTATGATTTCTCTCTCCTCCACCTCATCATTTATCCTATATGGCATTGCTAAGATAGAACCATTGTACATGCCCTTATATGGCTTCGGGGGTGCGGTTTGCGGGTCGCCGTAAAAAAAATTACGGGCTGGACGAGTATACGGGCTCTGTTCTGTCCAGAACTTGGGCCGAACCTGTATACTCGCTGAAATTATACAGGTTCGCGCGTTATACGGGGTCTGGTAGAGATGCTCTAAGTAGGTAATTGCTTCCCCTAAAAAAAGAGTAGCTACTGCCTCCACTTGCCATGACCAAAAGTTTTGTATGTGCGCTGCTAGCGCACCAAAATGTATTTTTCACGCGTTGGTGAGTTGTCCCAAGGCTCGTGCATTTCATATGGCGCTGATGGAAGTGTGAAATTTACCGACCGAGGAGATTTTCAAATATTCTGGGCTGGAATGGTTCCTTATTTTATTGGATCAATTAAATTCGTCTGTACGTGAGCAAATTATATTCATGTTCTGAGAGTTTGGCATCTGATGAATGATTTGATCTTTGGTAAGGGAATGGAATCCATTTCAACCTCAGTGAGCTTTGTAGAAAATTATAGGGCATCTTTCTCGTCTTGTCATGCTAAATTGCAGGTGGAGATGTGCAGTAAAGGTAAGCAAGTGGAGGTGAAATTTTAGCAAACCACTAACACGGAGGGGAAGGTTATTCCTTGGCAGCCCCACACCTCAGAGTTCTACAAGATTAATGTCGATGCAAGTTTTGTGGAGGCCATTAAAACTGCGAGCGTGTGGGCGATTGTGAGAAACCATTGTGGACAAGTTATTATTTCTTCATGGTATTATATTGGAGCTTGCTATAGCGTCGAGCAAACATAACTTAGAGCGTCCCTGTCCGGCCTGTATATTGGTATGGCACTTGGCATGTCCGTCATTTTGGAAATTGATTGCTCCTCCGTGGCCTCTGTTCTTGGAAGAGATTGTATGGATAGGTCTTGCCTTGTTGATCTAAAGAAGGAGGTGGTAAATGTCTCAAAGATGCTGGTGAGTTTACAGATTATCAACAGGAGGGCAAATTTGGTGGCTCACAAGATTGCAAAGTTTAGTTTTGATAAAAGATCTGATGGTTTTCTTTTTCATTATGTTCCGCCCTGCGTGGCAAAGTTTATAATGAATGATTGTACGAACATTTTAAGTTAATTAATACATGGCGGGGTTCTTTAAAAAACATTTCGCCCGTCAGTTGATATGTGAACGATGTTCTGCCCCCGACATGCAGACGATGGTGCACATCTAACCATCGATGCCCAAAAGCAAATCAGAGCAGGCCACATGATCATTTGTCGGGCAGGGATCGGCCACAAAATTGTTGTGTGCACAGAGGTTTCGTTCTAAAAAAGTTATGTACGTCGTCTTCATCCCCGCGCACGCCTTAGGTCTTTTGTGGGCTGTCAACCATGTTTTCAAATATCTGGCATGGCCCTTCTCTTTTGGGCTGTCAGATAAGCGATTGGGCTTCATAGAGTTCATGAAAGAAAAGTTAGCCGTTGTGGGGATCAAATTAATGACCCGTGAGAGGCGAGGGTGTTGGATCAGTCACAACTGTTTGCAAAGACAGTGGGTTTGTT
This sequence comes from Triticum monococcum, assembly GCA_034509565.1. NCBI lineage: Eukaryota > Viridiplantae > Streptophyta > Magnoliopsida > Poales > Poaceae > Triticum > Triticum monococcum. Next base: position 492,855,164 of record CM067846.1, read on the forward strand.
CTTGGATGCATCAGTCATTGTCGTCGGGGGCATCACTGAGGCCACTACACTAGAAGCGCTAGCAATTCATGAAGCTATGGCTCTAGCTAAAGACTTGAATTTACAATCCATATCCACGTGGCGTTAGATTACAAGGTGGTGATCGAGGACATCAAGCAAAAAAGTGGGGCCGCTTACGGTTCCATGATACATGAAATCATAGATTACTCTAGTAGTTCCATTTTATGTAATTTCATTCATGAGTTTAGAAGCTTAAATTTCAAGGCTTACAATCTAGCGAGGCGAGCTATACAGTTAGGAGTTGGCCGAGATGTTTGATTAGGTCACCCGGTGATCGTTCTTTCATTCATGTAAACATTATGATGGGTTAATAAAGCTCTTCTTAATTGCCTAAAAAGACCTAAAGACCCGCGTGTAACGCCCATGATGCGGCTATATCTCCCACGTGTCGAAGCACGACTTAGAGGCATAACCGCATTGTAAGCAATGTCGCAAGTGAGGTAATCTTCACACAACCCATGTAATACATAAGGGAAAAGAGATACATAATTGGCTTACAATCGCCACTTCACACAATACATGAATATAACATTACATCAACCAGATACACACAAGGTCCGGCTACGGAACCAAAATAAAAGAAGACTACCCCAAATGCTACACAGATCCCCGATCGTCCCAACTGGGCTCCACTACTGATCAACTGAAACGAAACAACACAATGAACGAGATCTTCATCGAGCTCCTCCTTGAGCTGGGCTGCGTCACCTGCATGATATCATCGGCACCTACAAGCTGGTTTTGGAAGTAATCTGTGAGTCACGGGGACTCAGCAATCTCACACCCTCGCGATCAAGACTATTTAAGCTTATAGGTAGGGAAAAGGTATGAGGTGGAGCTGCAGCAAGCACTAGCATATATGGTGGCCAACATACGCAAATGAGAGCGAGAAGAGAAGGCAAAGGCACGGTCGATAAACTATGATCAAGAAGTGATCCTAGAACAACCTACGTTCAAGCATTACTCCAACACCGTGTTCACTTCCCGGACCCCGTCGAGAAGAGACCATCACGGCTACACACGCAGTTGAACCGACTTAATTAAGTTAAGTTTCAGGTTCTCTACAACCGGACATTAACAAATTCCCATCTGCCCATAACCGCGGGCACGGCTTTCGAAAGTTCAAATCCCTGCAGGGATGTCCCAACTTAGCCCATCACAAGCTCTCACGGTCAACGAAGGATATTCCTTCTCCCAAGACAATCCAATCAGACTCGGAATCCCGGTTACAAGACATTTCGACAATGGTAAAACAAGACCAGCAAGACCGCCCGATGCGCCGACATCCTGATAGGAGCTGCACATATCTCGTTCTTAGGGAAACACCAGATGAGCGCTCCGTACAACTAAAACCAGCCCTCAAGTTTCCCCGAGGTGGCGCTGCAAAGGACTCTAGTTCAGGCCAACACTTAGACAAGCACTGGCCTGGGGGGGTTAAAATAAAGATGACCCTCGGGATGCGCGACTCCCAAGGGAAAAAGGCTAGGTGGCGAATGGTAAAACCAAGGTTGGGCCTTGCTAGAGGAGTTTTATTCAAAGCGAACTATCAAGGGGTTCCCATTATAACCCAACCGTGTAAGGAACGCAAAATCAAGGAACATAACACCGGTATGACGGAAACTAGGGCGGGAAGAGTGGAACAAAACACCATGCATAAGGCCGAGCATTCCACCCTTTACCAAGTATATAGATGCATTAATTAAATAATATATATATATAATAGTGATATTCCAACAAATATCCATGTTCCAACAAGGAACAAACTCCAATCTTCACCTGCAACTAGCAACGCTATAAGAGGGGTTGAGCAAAGCGGTAACATAGCCAAATAACGGTTTGCTAGGACAAGGTGGGTTAGAGGTTGACATGGCAATATGGGAGGCATGATAAGCAAGTGGTAGGTATCATAGCAGAGGCATAGCAATAGAGCGAGCATCTAGCAAGCAAAGATAGAAGTGATTTCGACGGTATGGTCATCTTGCCTGAGATCCCACAAGGAAGAAGAACGAGTCCATGAAGAAGACAAACGGACATAGTCAAATGGATCCTCACAACCGCGACGTTATCGGAACTAACCCGAAGAAGCAACACCGGAAAGAAAACAAACAACATGGTAAACAAACATCACATAAGCATGGCATGATGCACAACCAAGTATGATGCATGTCCGGTTTAAATAAGCATGACATGGCAAGGGGCACAAACAAAACTACAAGTTAAGTGGAGCTCAATATGCAATGAGTTGCATATTGATGGAACACCACATCAATTATTTAGTTCTCTCTCGTTTAGGTACTCAACAATATTAAATGTTGGTTAACATGGCAAGAGGTGAAGCATAACAAAACTATACCATCTAACAATTTAAATGGGACCGGATATAACAAATAATGAATCCGGTAAATCCCAATATGCCTTAGTAATTTATTGCAACACCAATCTAAACATTTTAATTGTTCTTATCATGATGCGGATGACATGAACAAGTTTATGCAATTTATATTACAAGTTGACAAGAGCATTATGAAGCATTTGTCACCATGGTGGAAAGGAAAGGGGTGCCACGACAACGATAATGAAAACGGTGCCACGGCAGCGTTCCAGTTCCGGTAACTCGATTGAGATACCGATGCAAAGGAGAAGTGTGCAGATGCGTGCAAAAGATGGTGGGGCGCTCCCGGATACCGGGTTCCCATGGGTTAGTGGCATGGAAACGAGTGACAATACGGACATGGTGCAGACAAAGGGGGCATCTCATCCAACATGCATTCATTCGTTCACGGGCGTCGTCTCGGGGTTATACCTTCGAGGCTGGACTTTTCGGAACGGATCAAGTTCGAAGCGGAGAAGGGGAAGTAGACGTTCTCGGGACTCTCGTAGTGGAAGTAGTCGTTCTCGCACGCTCTAGGGTCGACGGTAGAGGTTACCGTGATCTCGGCGACGGTAGTGGTACATGTTTATCGGTAGTCGAACATGACGATCCAGAGAGGGTACTTGGCAACATGCACGTCGTCGGTAGTTGTGCACAATTGTTGTCAGACTTGACGGGTTCGAGGTCTTCGGGCATAGTGGTACATGTTCGTTTTTTGGAGAGGTACATGGCGTTCTTCGGTCATAAGTACTTGACATTTTGCTATCCGGGTGTTCGGCGACGGTCGTTGTACACATGATGTTGGGGTACTTGTTGGTCCGGTCTTGACGAAGTAGATGTACACGTTTCATAGATGAACTTGGCGTAACCGTGCGGTAGTCGAACTTGAGGTGGTCTTGGACCGGGTGATCTTGGTGATACAGTGATCTTAGAGGTACTTGGCGATGTTTCCATGAAGCACAAAATGAAGCACCCGCAAATAGAGGCAACCAGTGCCCCGGGTGCTCTCACTACAAAAAAATACATTTCCGTGATGATGCGTGTTTGTCACAGTAGGTCGCTTTTTTTGTCATGCATGTGCATCCATGACAAATTTATGAGAGAATCAAGATAGTCATACCTGTGTTGTCATAGAAGTGTTCTATGACATTACCAAAATTATCATCACGGAAGTGTCCACTTCCATGACGATAAATCGCGCGTCACAGAAGTGCTTTCGTCAAGGGTGACCGACACGTGGCATCCACCGTAACGGAACGTCGTTAAGCTATCGTGTCGGGTTTTGGATCCGATAACCCGTTAATAGCCCCGACCAATGGGGATTTTCCACGTGTAATATCATAATTGGCTAGAGGAAACACATGTCGGCTCATCGTCGAGACAGATGTCATCCACTCACTAGACAGAAGGCGCCTATGATACGTCGACACGTGGCATGGCCCAACAAGTTTAAATGGGCCGGCCCAACTAGAGGCCCACAAGATTTTGCGGACCATAATGGGCCGGCCCAGCTAAAGGCCCACGAAATTTTGTGGACCATAATGGGCTGGCCCAGCTAAAGGCCCACAAGATTTTGCGGGTCATAATGGGCCGGCCCAGGTAAAGGCCCACGAGATTTTTTTGTGCCATAATGGGCCGGCCCAGGTAAAGGCCACAAGATTCTTGCGGGTCATAATGGGCCGGCCCAGCTAAAGGCCCACGAGACTTCCCCGACATTAATGGGCTGGCCCAGCTATAGGCCCACAAGATTTTGAGGACCCTAGTAGGCCGGCCCATTAACTGGCTGCCATGTTTTGGGCCAAATGCCGGCCCATATTTGATCCGGTCCATTAATGGCCTGCCATGCTCCGGGCCTAATAGTGGCCCATATGAGATCCGGCCTGTTAAAAGCCTACCACATTCTGGGCCAAATTACGGCCCAGATCAGGTCCGACCCTTTAAGAGGCTATGGGCTCGATTATGGCCCATATCAGATTCGGCCCGTTAACTGGACACTATGCTTTTGGGCCCACTTGCCAAAGGCCCACTTAGTAATTCGGCCTAATATTAGTTTTGGCCTATTAAGGGCCCATTTAACATTTCGGCCCTATATTAAATTCGGTCTGTTAAAAGCCTGTCATATAGTTGGGCCTAACTACGGCCCAGTTTGCATCCGGCCTGCTCGCGGCCGATATCTGATTGGGCCAAACAAGGACCCAGACAATTTTGGCATGTTAAAAGCCCGTGATTTGATTCACACAATCATGGGCCGGGGTTCATTTCGGGCTGCTGCGTAACTAGTAGGAATTAAGAACAAACCTACTCTATACAATAAAGAAATTACGACATAGTAACTAAGAATAAACCCACACTATGCAATAAAGGATTTAAGGTATATTACATCCACTAGGCATCAAAGTTCACCACCAGTGATCATAAAGCGCAACGAAGAAGCAGATTACAAAAACTAGGCACCATTGCAGCGTAACAAAATAATACTGAACCGAGACCACTTCCAAGACAGTTCAAGAAAGGTTAGCCTTGCGGGGGAACTGCTGCGCAAACTGCTGAGCAAGGCTGTGAGACCGGCCTAGCATGTCGGTCATAGCTTCCTGGTGTAGCTGTTTAGCGATGAGGTTCTCATTGGTGTTCTCCACAATCTTTCTTAGAGATAGGACTTCAAGTCGAAGTTGAGTTGCAGAATGCCTTTCTGCTAGAACTTGGGACTAAAGAAGTCGAACTGATTCAGACAACAAATTCTGTGAGCTTGTCTGAATGTTAATCTCAAGTAACTTGAACACTACATCAAGACAAGACTTTGGGGTTGTCTCGCTATCTTCAAGATGTTTTTCCTTCTTTGCTGCAATATATGTTGGGTTTGTCTCACAGCCTTCAGCAGACTTGTGCATGCCATCAGGCATATCACCCTGAAACAAAGCAGAGAGATGACAGGTTTTGCACATGTATAAACAAAGATGATAACTGTTCTGTCAATTCTATCCAATTTCAAATTAGAAAATAAAGAGTATGTTCAAAATATCAATAGCATAATTTGGCATTGTTCATAATGCGGGGAGCTTCACCACACTACTGGATTACCATGTCAACATAACAAGCATAGATGAAGGGCAAAGAAAATCATTGTATCTATTTTGGATAATGTGCATGGCATGTTGTTCATATCATCAGCCACATCAGTAAGATAAAACAGGAGACGACAAGGTGCAAACGTGGGCTGCTTCACCACACACTGGATTATAGATCCACAAAACAAGCATACATATAGGGAGTATTAAGTAATGTGCATGGTATGAATAAGGAATTTGGTTTTGCAAGTAAAACTTAGAACTTACGTTCTTACGAACATGCATTTTGGTAGAAACAGCAAACCAAACAGCAGTAAACAATAGGGAGTATGAGCAAATTAAACAGCAATTGAGGATAAAGGCTTTAGAAGGACTGACTTACATTAACAGTTAACACCGGCTTTATAATGCCCTTCTCCATGGCAAGGGAAGGATAACTCAAGAATTTCAGCACAGAATCTTCTTCATAAGCATTGCCTGTACTCTACATTTTGTAGAGAGTAATTATAGATATGATAATACTGGAAGGGATAGAGGATAATGAAGATAAGATGCAGATTGATGCTACATAATCAACTACCAATCCCTGGAAGTACAAGCGTTACAGGACAAAATGTACTGACAAGAGCAATGGGCTACACTTCTGAACTGGGATTGTCTGTGTATTCTACTTGTTGGTAAGATTAAATATAGATCTGATCTTTTTAGTAAATGGTGGGCGAGGGAGATAAGATGCAGAATGCTACAAAATGAACCAATCCCTCTTCCCATAATACAAGAGTGTTTTGAACACTGGTGTACTGTACAAAACTTTCTTATATTATGGGACGGATGGAGTAGCTGCTAATGTAAGTACAGTGATAGACCATGTTCAGTCCTTACAAGAGGACTGTAGAGCTAAACCTCTTCAAAAGCATTGGGTTGATTCTAAATTTATGTAAGAGTCCATACGGATCTTATAATGTCCACCAAATGGACGATTACGAGGCTAACATGTGCAGTGATGCTACATAATCAAACAGCTATGAAAGTAAGTATGGTCATACAGGGCAAGAGGTACTCACAAGAGCAATGTAGTGTGCAGTATAGTTACGAGATTCTGTGGTCCCTTGAGAATGAATGTTCTTCTGCTAACAGTTTTCATACAAGTGAGACATTAAGGCAAATGCAGAAATGTAGTTCAGATTGTGATGTGATATCATAGACAGTACCTTACGCTGCAGCCGAGACCAATGTGTAACAAGATTATTCCAGTCACCATCGGATAAATGTAGCACCGGAGACTTTACAGAAATTTCGTTCAGAGGCTTGCCATCGAAGTGCGCTTGCCTCAGGTAGGAACGATACTTCATCAACGAATGATTGAAAAGCACAACCAACCCTTGCTCGTCATCACAATCCAGTTTGCACCTCGCCTATTTAAAAGAATGAAATCTTGTGTCTTCTGTCAGCAGAAACATATGCAGTAATGACCATGAATAACATTAGTACATTACTTACGCGTAAGTTGCGGAGAAAGACTAGAAATTGTTCTGTGTCTGCGGTATAATCTTTCCATGAAGGAAAGATGCGCACAAAGTTCCTGACAACAACATAAGCTTCGTCTTCTAAACTGGGAAGAAATGGAACAAGGGTCCTATTTGCTGCAATTGGGGCTCTCTCTGGTTCGAAAAGGGATTTGGCAACTGGATTTGGTGTACTCTTTGCTGGAATGGGGGTTTTGCATCGTACAGCTGGTGCTATGTCAACTGGCATAATCATACTGTTTGCTGCAGTTGGGGTCTGCTGAGTTGGGGCATCAGAAATGACCAGTGTAGTAGGGCTAGAGTCTGCTAGAGTTGGGGTATTTTGTGGGTCAGGTGATATTGCAACTACACCTAATGGGCTATTTGATTTATCAGGTGCCACCACCTTTTCCAAATATTTTGCTTGTGCTCCTCCACGATCAGCAATCGCCCTCTTCCTTTTGAACGTCTGATACACAAGAACAACATTTGAATGGATAAATATGGTATGATGACAGATGGAATATGTACTGAAAATGGATAGGTAGGGCATATTCACATACACGATGTGTAAACTAAGCTAATGGCAGTTCAAAAAAGTAGAAGCAATGCAAAGCATCAGTTGCAAGATATGTGCGAGCAATGTAACCTTGGAAAGTTAGAGCAAGTACCTTGATGGGTGAATAAGATAGGGCATCTTCCTCTGACTCCTCCACTAGGGAGCTACATTGACTTAGGTCACCCTCTAGCTCAGAATCACTGTTAGGATCATATTCTGAGCATGAATCTGTAGGTGGAGAGTGTTTGCATTGCATTGCATCCAGACTTGATTTCAGTCCCTTAATGCCAAGTTTGACAGCCATGGCATTGTTCTGCTTTATTCTTTTCATGCGCGCAAGCTCATAATCATTATGATGCTGTTCAGAATCTGAGATTCATGAAAACATAAAAAGTAGTCAGATTATCTATGGAATGCATTGCGGTTTCAACTCGGAGAGTGTCTCCCTATAAACCCCTGCATATGCAAAGTTCACCTCCCCAACCGTGCTAACCAGACCACACACAGAGATACACACCCGAGCGGCGAACATGCATTTTTGAAACTAATTTAGGAACATTTAGCTGACCAATTGAACAACTCTATTTTAATAATATCAGATTCATATTTGAACAACTAAGCTTGTTTAGCTTGATGGGTGGAGTAGTGTTATTATGACACGAAGCATGTATTCTGATCGTATAGTGATCATAAAAGGGGGAAACTCTAAGCATATATTTTTAGCTAAAGAGGGTTTCCCCTCTGATTTCTATTAAAGAAACCACCACGGAACCAACATGATCAATTAAACCCTAAGCATGATCAATTAAACCGTATCATGGCCGTGCCATGGCAGATTTGAAGCTGCAAACCGGAGAAATGATATTTAGCATCCATTGTTTGCTTCGAACTAAGAACTAAATTCTAAGAGCTGAAAAGAAAGTAGAGTAACCAAGTTAAGATCTATTTTCTGGTTGAGATCAAAAAGTTGAGGAGATATGAAGTACCACCTCTCTTGCGGCGTCGTGTAGGCATCGGGGGTGCGATGGCTGTCGGTGGCGTTGAAGCAGATCTGCGACGGTAGACGGGTGCATTGGGGGATAAGTCCCGTTGCGGTGGAAGAGAAGGTCGTGTGAGCGGCCCCGACAAAGAGGACGACGGCGCCGATGAAGCGAGAGGATGCGATGCAAGGCTATTGGTCTGTCGCCGTGGATGAGAAACGTCCATCTCTAGCAGTGGACGACGCGGTCTTGGTAGGCGCTCCGGCATGGTGGAGGACGGTGGCGATGGATGTGGTGGAGGACGGCGGCGATGGATGGGGTGGCGGACGGAGGCTGGTGTGGGAATGGGGTGTTCTAGCGCGGACGGTGTATGAATGGGAAAATGGAGGGAGAGGTACATGGAACCATGTTTTTGGGACGCGCCTGTCTGAAATATGGGAAAGTTACGAACTTATCCCCCGTTTCAAATTTGGACGTCTCGTCGGTTGGGGATAGGACGGTAATCTCGCATCTCCCAAATATTTGCCGGTAACTATTTCGGGCGAGGAGAGGGTGTTTTGCCGCCCACGGTTGGCACCCACGGTGTATGAACGGGGCTGACAGGTAGGGTGGTTGTGTCACGTCTAATGGAAGTTACACATCTGCCCCTATTTAAAATATTAGCCTACATCTATTTCAGACGAGGAGAGGGTGTTTTGCCGCCCACCGTGTATGAATGGGGAATGGAGGGAGAAACAGAGGTCTTTCGAACGAGCTTGAATCAAATGAGTTTTGCTACCCATGCTTGACGCCCATCGTGTCGGAATGGGCTTAGAGGCGGTCGTGTCACGTCTAATTGAAGTTACTAACCTACCCCTATTTAGACCAGTGGAAATGATCGGGCCGATGGATTGTCCGTGTAATGGGTAGACAGTAATTTCCATCTCCCAAACACTTGGCTTCGGGCAGCCGATGTGGGAGTGGACATTTTGCTATTTCTTTCGAATTTGGGGACAATAAGCATCCACGTTTACCCTGGCAACTAAATTTGAATCCATTTTGTATTCCTATATGAATCTTTATAAATCATTCTATGTGTTTTTATATATCTTCAAAAGGACGACAAAGATGTATTCCACTGTCATATATGAATATGCTTTACAAATGCTGATACTCAAATTCAGAAACTAGAATCTAGTTTAAGGTGAATTCGAATATTTGGAACACTTCATGTCCAACTCAAATGTCACACGCAGCATAATGTTTACTCCCATTTAGATATGTACACAAGCCATGTATCAAGATTCAAATACCGAGTCAATTAACCAAGAATGTACGGAACTAACAGACATATAAACACTTATAGAGTATATGGATCAATAATATCAACTAACATACATAAGCCACGCGGCTGTACTTTTTTTGGCTACAACAACATCCTTTTTTTAGCCAGCATCTTGGCCCTTTCCGATGCGTGCCACTTATGGTCCATCTATACTACTATTGCGGAATGCACATTCAGCCCGATTGGCATATTTATAGGTCTGGCACAGCAATCCAAATGAAATGTCTCTGAGTCTTATCAATTAATACAGACTTGTGCTCAAATAAAATTACAAACAAAAAAAACATATATTACATGATCTCTAAAACAAATGGTTTGATTGATTACATGAACAGACAACACAAAGGTTATTCAACTATGGAAAGAACATTTCACCTATGATTTACCAAGTAGGAATTTAATTTCCTTTTTTTCTTCAGGACCTTAACAATCTGGTCAGTCTCAGCTTGCTTCGTTTTGAAATCCACCAAATATTTAATGGTTGTCTTGAGTACTGCTTGTGATTGTGTTGTTTGCTTCCTCAACATGTCAACTTCATCTCTAAGTGCAGAAGCAGAATCTCTTTCTACCACTAGTTTAGCCTCTAGAGCATCAGCTGTTGGCAATTCATAATGCATGATTGGGCTGGTGCCACTGCTGTGGGATGATGCAACGTCCATGGGGACCTCGCTTTTTGATCTTGGGCTAACCTGTTTTGCCATTAAAGTTCCGATTGGATTCAGAAAAGTTGAAGTTCGCAAAACATCTCAACTGGGAGTTATAACAGCAAACCAGTTAAACAAACAAGGAATTAAAGAGTTTTAATTGGATGCTGAAAAGTAGTTATTAACATCATTGTAACCCGTTGTTGCAGCAGCAAAGCAATTAAACAAACAAGTAGATATTTAAGTTAAGGCAAACAAGTAATTCTTAACAGTAAGTATCAAACACATAGATAGGCGCAGTCTACAATATGATTAACAGGCTGTGCCATTATGTAATCAGTAGCAAACTAAATTAAGCCAAGCAACGTAATTGAACAATTTTGCAATAAGTGGCTAACTAAAATTCCGAGAAGCGGGTAACTGAACTTACGCCAGTTCTTTGTACAGGCACACTGCAACTTCTTTTTCGCTTACAAGGTTGTACGAAGGAGTCCATGGCATCAATTGCTTGGATACGCAGTCCCAATACTTCTTTCTTCCCACACTGCATGGGTAAGTCGAATGGTTAATCTGGTAAGATGGTGCATCCTTGATATGTTATATGAGGACGTGTAGTCAGACTAGTTGTGGCCAAACACATCACACTAGCTTTTACTGTATATTTCATGCGATTATTTTTGGCATATCGAGATCTATGCAATCTACAATAGGATGAAAAGACTGGCATCCTTCACATTATTGGCAAACTCGGTTCATAGAAACAAGCAATTCAACCATTCTATGGGTAAATCAAAAGCGCCACTGGAATATTTTTCACTATCCAATCATACACGCAAAAAGGGGCGACGCCACCATAGGGGCTGGTATGGGCGGTCGCCTCAGGTGGCTGGAAAGTGTGCACCTAGTTCGAGTCATCCAGGTTGGCCCACACTAGTTTTATTCATCCCAACGCACGAACAGGCAATGTAAAAAATGAAGAAAAATGTTTCAATTTGGATGGGCCAATAACATAAGTGCAAGGCAGGCCCTATAGCAGGCTCGCGGCCCAAACAAGCGCCTCCCATATCGATCGACGGCAGGAAAAATCCCAATTCATTCGCTCCAGCCTCCAGTCTGGTTCGCTCCTAACCTAGCCGCCGCTGGACAGACCGACACAGCACTTCCTCGCGCCCTCGTTGGAGGGCGGCTGCCGGGCTTCAAGAGAATGAAAGGACAAGAAGATGAAGATCCAACCCTGGGTGTAGCCTGCGTGGGAGGCAGCGGCGGCAGCACGGGCTTGGCATCGAGCTTGCGCAAACGGACAGTCGTAGCTTGCAAGAGTAGCATGCGCAACAAGCAGGTACATCACATCCATGATTATATCTAATTCAACTCTTCAATTTTTGGCCAATAGTTAAACCTGACGGTGTTGTAAAATAGCTTGTATGTAGGGAATCTATGAGAAAATGAAACCAATTTCTACTTATTTTATAACTCCCCTAATCAATACTGAACTGACTGAATCTGATGTATCTAATCAAGTTTTCAGTGCAAATATACAAGCTCATGTTGTTCTTGAGCCTGAAGTGTCTAATGAACAGACTGCTAATGAAGGATTTGATGCAAACATTTTACATGCTCCTGGTGATGAACATATAGTGTCTAATGAGGGATCTAATGCAAGCATTTTGCAAGCTCATTGAAGGATTTAGTGTCTAATGATGATCTATTATGTTGAGAGAGACAGAGATTTGCAGGCATTGATGACAAGCAAATTATAGTGCATTTCATAGCTTGAGGAAACATCGAGGCCATCTACCAGAAAGTCCCTGTATCATGACAACATAGCATAAATACTTTTCTAATCTGTTGTTTGAAACTATTGGCATACTTGTGCAGGATAGATATATTGATATGCAATTTGCGCGTTGGTTATACGTGCAATTACACTTCGATATTTTCAGCCGGAGAACGAATAATTCAAGCAGGTGCAGACCATGTTTGTAGTCCTTGTACACCATGTTGCATTTTGTGTTTTTTGGTGCTTGCATCATTTAGTGTTTATAATCTGAATTACTTTGGATCATTAGCTGGTTTTCAAAGTGCATGTAGCTTCAGATTTCTCAAGTTATGTTGATTTCCGGAGTGCAAGTGCCTTCGTATTTTTTAAGTTAAATGTTCGCCCTGGTAACTTGAATTCGTGGATCATCCACTGCACACAAAGCATACACGAATGCCAGTACGAATTAAATGAAATGCAGGGACTTACGCTAGCTTGTTGTATAGGCTCACTGCAGCTCTACTTGCGCTTGGGATGTTCCATGTACAAGTCCATGTTACCACTTGCTTGGATGTGCAGGCCTTGTGCTCCTTGCATCCCCCTCTGCATTTTTGACACGGCGAATGATTGATCAAATAAGAGGAATCGACCTTGATGTTGTACCAGAGGACAGATACTTACAAGGTTATACGGGTGTGCAGGATGTGTACCAGATCCCGTAGCGCCGTCATGTTTCGCTAAAATATGGATTTGCTTGTTTCAGATGATATCTCCAGAAGAAATAAGTTAAGGTCAGAGTTGCATAGGCGGGTAAGCTAAGAGAGCAGTGAAAGGATATCCAAACATCGTCGGAACAGTGCACAAGGGAGTGATGTGTGGATAGCTAGTTCGGGCCGGCGTTTGGGCATGCTCGCCTAGCTAGAGTGCGGGTCACTTCAGAGCCGTTGAGGGTGATGCGCTGGCGTTGGCTGGCCACGCACGGATGCAGATCTTGAGTGGCAGCGAAGCGCTATGATGTGGTGGACGAGACCGTTGGTGAAGCCCCAACGGCCTCGGGGGCGGAGGTGCGATGATGTGCTCGGTGAAGTAGCCCCGGTGAGCTGGGAGACGGCGTCGGTGAAGCGCACCTGATGCGGTGGAACTCGGTGTCTGTGAGGCACGTCGGTTGCGGCGGCCGACGTTGTCGGTGGACCACCCGGTGCGGTGGGCGATGGCGTAGATGAGGTAGCTCCGGTGCTGTGGTGAAGTGCGACCGTCGTCTTCGTCGTCGTCGTCCGGCACAGAGGTGGGGAACGGTGGGGAAAGAGATGAGACGAGGGGCGATTCAAGGGTTAGCGGCGAATTAGGGGTTTGAGCAATCTGGGCGCGGAAGGGGACGGTGGAGAAGAGAGATTTTGCAGGGCTGGAATTGGGGCCGCCAGATATTTCAATCCGAAACGTGGAAGCGCGAACTTATATTGTCATCGTCCTTTTTTGGGGGGGTGGTTGGGTGCTACGCGTCCGTCCGACACACGCGACCACCCCGACAGGACTATGCTTCGGTGCCTTAAGGCACCTGCCTTTGTGTCCATGACATATGGGCCCAACAGGTGGCTGGCCCACATGTCAGTGACCCAAAGGCAGTTGCCTTTAAGGCACCGAAGCAGTGTCCACCCCGACACGACCCTGGTTTGCCTGGTGCGCCTACATTTGAGAATGCAAACGAATCTTCTTTCATTTGCAAACGAATCTGTATGTATTACCATGCCCGTGTTTTCCTTGCAATAATTAGTCATTCGAAACGAGATACTCCATCCGTTCAGTTTTGTAAGTCGTTTCAGACAACTTAAAATGAACTGTTTTGCACATTGTCTGAAATGTCTTCAAGGTCTTATAAAAGTGAACAGAGGGAGTACTATAAATTAATTAATGAGGAGTTATTTGAAAAAAATATCGAAACAGTACCCACGCTAACGTGGATTAGAGTGTGTGTCACATAATTAGTTATTTGAATTAGAGTGTGTGTCACGTAGTTAGTTATTTGAATTAGAGTGTGTGTCATGTAGCGATCTCCAATTCTAACGTGGATTTCGCATTTCACTGTATCCACGGTACTTTTTTAATACAAATTCCTATGTATATGATGAACACCATGGTAGTGAGAAAACTTTTGGATGGATTCAAACATATGACCTACAAAATAGCACAACAAACTGAGTTAATGTCAACTTTTCGAAACTTAGTATGGCATGAATTCAAAATAATTACCCGTATGGCTGGTCCTCGGTTCAAATCTTACAATGTACACCGAATTGAAACATCGATATTAAGTCTCGTACTATGTACATTCAAATGTTGTTTTTAGCCCCCCCCCCCCCCCCCCGCACAAACCCTACATACTTCCTGTATAGGTCAATCTTCCTCTCCTAACCACCTTAGGAAGCTATCGGTTTCCAACACACGTTCATTCTTTCTCTCTACGTTTCGATCTCTTAGTCTCTCAACTACACAACCCCCTTTTCCACTCTGTTACCAAATGTATTTACCTCACACACCTGCCATTGCACCCCATGTCGAGCTCTCTCTCTCTCCCCCCTCTCCCTCTCACCCTCTCACGCTAAATACATGCATTGCCTATCTAGCCCCCCAACCTCTCGTGCATGCGCACGCACGCACGTCGTATATCTAGGCCACTCCCTCAAGACAGTCTCACTCTTTCTTCCACACGGCGGGCCACACTCGATCAATCTCGCTCTCTTTATCTGAGTCCCGTTTAACCTCGTTTTCTTTCACACACAAATGATATATCTCCCTGTTCGGGCCTCGATCGACATACTCAATCTCTCTCTCTCTCTCTCTCTCTCTCTCTCTCTCTCTCTCCGTATGTCTCGATTGACCTCGCTCTTTCTCGGACAAAAACGATATATCACCATGTTGAGCCCAATTCGACCTATTCACATTGTATACTCTCTCACGCACATCATCTATCTAGGCCACTCTCTCCAATCCGTCTCACTCTTTCGATCGCACGGCGACCCTATGTGATCGGTTGACCTTGCTTCCTCTCACGGACAAAATATATCTACACGTCTATGACTGGACCATCTCTCAAGCTCTATCTTACAGCCCTCACCCTTGCCAAAAAACTCAATCGGACAATATCTCTCCAGAGCATATATATTTGTTCAATGAATGTCGGACCACACTCACTTTGTCTCTCTATCTATATGTCTCTCGATTGACCTCGCTTTCTCACACCGTATCTTCCACGCGTTGAAGCTACTACCTCTCCATCCCTCGCAAAGCCGGAGCTATTTACATTGCGAGGGGCACTCCAACCTTGGATTAATTTGTGTAGGCATTTATTCCGGTCGGTTTAGATTATATTTTCATAGCATTCGGCCCACAACTACTCCAATCACCGTAGCGGGTAATTAAGCTACATGGAGCACCTAATATGAGCATCGGGGAGCCGTTGGATCGAAGATGCAGCGGCACACACGAGGCCTGAATGTTTTATTTGCAAAAAAACCTTTGGAGAGAGGAAATTGCGCATAATTACAAATACTACTCCCAAGCCATTGGATCTCACTTCCAACGGTGTAAAAACTCGTATCACCATAGTATCTAAGCTGCGGGGTGGATGTGATATTCTATGCCGCTGTCATTTTTGTTCGTAAACTTGCAAAAAACGTGTAACTCGTGCCGTTACTTGTCTAACTGCGCAAAGTGTTTGTTCAAAAAAACCATCCTACACTGAAATATCAACAACACACGGGGGTCCCACTTGTCATTAATCAAATTTGGACCTAAAACTAACAAATCTGAAAGACGAGATTCAAACTGGCAACCTGGACTACAAAGCGTAAGTCGATAGCCTGAAAAACCAAACGGTTGTTGGCTTTGTCCCATAACTTGATTTTATACAGTACTTGTGTTGAGTAGAGTAGAGGGAGTGCCTCGTCAACACGTGCATGACCGTTAGCTCACTTACTGGTGGGTCCTAGGTCTGCGATCTCAATCTCTCTTCTCTCCATCGTCTAACCTTTGCACGGGCACACATGAAGAGCGGCGCTAGCTTGCCGTGGTGTTATTACAACTAAAAAAACTTGGAAAATAGAAGAATCGCCTAAAACAAGAGACGTTGTGGCTGGTCGAGACGGAGCTAACCACATCTATCCTCCGTGCCACGTTTGCATGATGAAGCTGTGTGGCTAGTGGGGTGTTTTCAACCGACTGGCTAGGTCCCGAGGTCGAACCATAGGTACTTTACTACGTCTGATACAGTATATTTTTCCATGCACATTTTTCCTTCGTGCCGAGACATGGCACACCCTAGCGCGTGGTTTCGGGGTCCTCCCGGGTGGTGCACGCATATATTCTTCCTGACATGGGATGCCCTACCGCGCATTTTCTGGGTCCTCCTCGATCGTAGCGCCGAAGCAAGTAAATGAGTCATCAAATCACGAAAGACCACCTTTCCCGCCGAGTACATCAGTGAAGCATGATGGCTAGCTAGTTGGGCTAGTTCGACCGATTAGCTAGGCCGCCACCACATTTGTTTTTTCACCCCTTTTTTATCTACTTGCCGGCAGGTAAATTTAAATATCCACCGCGGTGTTGCTCTGGTGTTTGGGTGCGGTAGGATTTTTAATTTTTTGATTGACGGGAGCAGGCGCGGCAGGATTTTTAATTTTTTTGATTGACAGGAGCAGGCGCGGTAGCAATTAGTCACGATGACTCCGCCTGTACCCACTACTCCCTGATGTGAGAAGTCGTCGACTGGTGTTTTACCGTGGTGAAAACCAAAAGATTCCTCGCTCCCTCCACCTTCCCGTAGATTGCATTGCCTTTCAGCCGTTTTGCGCCCTTTGCTTCCTCTCCCCATTGCTTCTACCTGGTGCCATGGCGGCGCAGAAGATCACGGAGTCCGAGGTGAGGCTCCTGACACGGGAGCTCCACACCAAGGATGCGGAGCTTAGGGCCAAGGACGTGGAGCTCCGTGAGCTCAAGGAGGAGAGGAGTGCCATGCCCCTCCGTTATGTGCGGGAGTTCACGGAGCTTCAAAAGCAGCAGGCATCCACCACAAAGATGCTCGAGGCATCAGCGGCGTTGCTGCAGAAAGCGGGAGATATGATAGGCCGTCAGGGGAGCCGGCTGGATCGCGAGCGGGCCGATCGTGACGAGGTCCAGGATCACCTCAGCCACTTGGTGAACCAAGTTGCCACACATGTGTTGCGGCTGCGCAATGCCTACCGTCGTGCCAGCGCAACGATGCCGGCCGTCGGACTAAACCTCTACATGGGCATGTCCATGTCTCGGTGCAACATGACCGTTGGATCAAACTCAGACGGTGCAGATCAGTCACTGTAGCACAAAGTGTGTGGGTGTGTTTGGTTGCATTCTCATCTCAATATAGTTGTTTCCTCTTCGTGTATTTTTGTCAACCTACTAGTGTGGACTCATGCACCCTTCATGCACTCTGCCAAACACCCAAAAGTGGGTCGAGAAGGGAACTTTTGCTCCCATCCCGTGCACCCTTCATACACCCTGCCTAACACTATTCGTGCTTCATGTGGTTCATGTTTCATGGAGTACTGTAGCACCGTACTCTCCGTGCGCTGTGGACCTAGTTCATGTTTCATGGAGTACTGTAGCACCATTCTTGACCGGACAGTCAAAAAAGCGGTACTATGTTACATATAGGAGTAGTTGACATGCGCACATCATCATTTGTTATCGTCATATCTTACTACACTAGCAACAAGATTGTGTAGTACTGACGTATGAACCACTACACATGCCTAGTAGTAGGAGCACTGTGTATGTTCAGGTGGCTGCCGTGTTTCACACTCCTCCATCGTAAGAGTGGAAACGCTTGTTTTAATCATTTTTTCTTCTGAAAAATAGTGGACACGCTCTACCGTGCGGATCCTCCTCCAGCCATGCACTAAATTACTCACTTTCGCCGACGTGTGGGATAGCCAGCATCAGGATCCACTAGCCATGCACTAAATTACTCCGTAGTAGAGTGACGGTAGACTACCCCGATCGAAGCGCCGCAGTAATGCCCAATGAGCCGTCAAATCACAAAACCCCCTCCTTTCTAGTAGTAAGTTGGACGGACGAAGCAACCATCATTTCACTCCTCTTTCTCAGCTTCGTCTCTACCCAACCCTCGCTCCTGCCTCATCTTTTTCCTCATTTCTTCAAGAAAACCCTGACCTGCTTCTGCCATTGTTCTTCTCTCCCAAAGAAGGAAAGGTGAGCGCATCAATGGTGTTGATTCTGGCCAAGGCCCGGTCTTGCAACCCCGAGGCTGATCCTATAACTCCCTCTCTTTTCTTCTTTTGGGTTTGTGATTATGGTTTCTTTTCTTTTATTTCTATTTGACAATTTCTTGATGGACGCTGGAGCACCGGCCGAAGTGATGTATATGGCTCCGGCCAAAACCGTCAAGGCTCATGGTACGAAGAAGCGCAAGCACCCCGCCGAGACTACCGCAGACAAGCTCAAAGCCATCGCCCTGTCCAAGCCCCCCTCTCCGGGATCCCTCATTAAGCAAGTCCGGGTAATATCTCTTCTTGACGATCTTTTTCTCGATCTTGATCGTGTTTTTTCATCTAACACGCAGTACTAGTACTAGTAGTACAACTTTCTGGGTGATCTTGCATGTGATTTTTGTGTGCCAAATGACGGTTCTAAATTCCTCTTTTGACCAAAACATGCGAGAGGTTGACACTGATTTCTTATAGATTACTTTCAACTACTCCCTCTATCCCAAATTTCTTGTCTTAGATTTGTCTAGATACGGATGTATCTAACACTAAAATGTGACTTGATACATCCGTATCTAGACAAATCTAAGACAAGAATTTTGGGACGGAGGGAGTACTTTATGAACATCAATGCTACCTTTTAAGAGGGTATATTTGCATCAGTAGCTTGTGTTATGGATATTGCATGTAATCCCTCTGCTCTCATGCCTTTGAAGACATGTTCTAGTGTCTTTGTTCACTCATTTCTGTGCGTATATGTAGTCATATATGGAGTATAATATTGAAAATCATCTTATATTTCTGAACGGAGGTAGTAATAAAATATGGTTTCTGTTTGAATTAGAACCAGGTCCGCGGTGGAGATGAAGTTCTCAAAGTCATGCCGTGTGAACTGGAAGACCTGATGATGAGTTCTACTGCTAAACTATCCAGCTGTTGTGTCCTTGTCGCCACGTGTCCTGAACTAGTGTTTTCCTGTAGCATTGTTGTTAGGTGTGTTCTCGAGGCTGTACTTGACCACAACAATTTCCTGGTTGTGCCTTCGATTACGAAGGGTGTGGTTCTTGTAAAGCTTCCCAACAAATCTGATGCGGCCTGTCTTCATCATCATGTTTATGAGTGGAAAGACCACTCTGTTAGGTTCTCCAAGGTTGACAAGATGGTGATGGTGCATGTAGACATCTCACACGAAGTCCATGGGCTAGTCAGTTATGTGGGTTTCATCCCGTAGGTCGGTGGCAAAAAATAGTCTGCAGAGTTTAGTTAGTGCAACTTTGCTTGTCTATAGTAAGTACTATTGTTCAGTACTTGATTTGTGTTTGTGAACCCTGTATTGTTTATTAGTACTGCCGCTTTTGGTGTGTCGTCAGTCCTGAGAACAGTCTATGTTAATGTCTGTCCACTCAATTCAGTCTGTATATTTTGAAGTATCCATATCATATTTTTTGTGAGGACGGTCTATCAATTATGGTTACACTCCAATATCTATATGCATTGCAGGGTTTATCGCACCCACCAGGATTTCCAGCCCCATGGATGTTCGGTCCATACGATTTGTCACGACCTTTGGACTGTCCTGCTTGTGGGAGTAGGCGGGGCCCCTGCATGCCACGCGTAGTCGAACAATCAATCTTCTGTTTAGTACTTCAACATAGTGATTTCCTGGTAAGGATTCACTCGTGTCACATCAAGTAAATCTTATTGATTTACTGTCTAAATCTTATTGATTTAATGTCGTGTTTTCTTTCTTTTCCTGCAATTTTATGATGCAGGTTTTGCCATGTGACATTCATCACAGAATAAACCGTTTGGTTTGCTCTACGATGGCTATTTTTGCAGGTTTCACTTCTTATGTCGTGTCAGTAACGAAGGCACAGTCCATCACTTATATTACTGGAAAAAATTGGATCAGTCTGTTGTTTGAGTACAAGCTGAATCCCTATGATGAACTGCAGTTTGGTTTAACAAAAACGCCACAATTAGTCCTTCTCGCGTTTAAAAGAAATGAAGAAAAAGATTGGATCACGGTCACGGATCCTAGTCAAGTTAGAAAGCTGATCATAGCAGACCAGACACGATTGCCGCTGTCTCGCACAGATCGAGCACCGACAGTTGCTCTAGCACTGACAACGGCAGCAGCTCGGTCTGATCCAGCTGAGGATTGGGCACCGACCGCGTCAGCGGATCAGTCTGATCTACCGGAGGATCGGGCATCAACACCGGCACCAGCTCTACAAGGAGCACCATCTCCGGCAGCAGCAGCAGCGGCTTCGACACCTGCACCAACACTTGCACTTGCATCTGCGCCGGCCCGTGCAGTTGCACAGGCAACAGATTGGGCTGCAGTTCGCACTTCATATACCAAAGTCCTTACAAAAACCGACATGTCCACCTTCTTGGTAAGCATTTGCCGCCCAAGTGCTTCGTTCTTTTTTCTTTCCATGTTGTTTCACATGATTCACTGTGTTGATCTAACTGTTTGGGTATGTCTTCTTGTTTGCAAACAGAGAATTCCTAGAGCAACGAGGGAGTCATTCAACAATCTGGGCGACCGCGGCCAAGTTTCTCTTACCATGCACAGCCTTGGTGTGAATGAACCTGCTCAATATATCGTAAGTACAAAGGATGGTCGCATGATGATTGATGCTAAAGGATGGTCAAGGTTCAAATCTAAATCATATCTTGTGGTAGGGGATGATGTCAAAATCGAACTTTCTCGGCAAGAAGAGCTGGTCCAAATCAACTTTGAAATTCTTCAGTAGCAGCACGCAACTGCCTAACTGATCTATCCTCTGAGAGAATTTGATGTAATAAGCTGGCACGGTGAAACAAGTGTCCTGTGTGTATAAGTAGTACAATAGTATTATTTATCACATGGTATATCGTTGATAGAATAGCAACTCTGATTGCTGGTTAGGAACTGTCGTTCGATTTCATTCCAACAGCTGTCGTGCTTTATTCAATTTTGTGTATTCGCCTCGCGACAACATCTAAAACCAGCGCCGTACCGATCGCTTGCAATATGAAAAGCGCTGAGGTAGAACACATGGGCCCCCAAACATGCAGGGTCGGCCTGCGGCCCAAAGTCCAAAACCTGGTTTCGAGAAGCACTAGTTCAGTGTAGAAGTGGCGTCCTCCTCCTGCTGTGGGTTGGGCGAAGATGAATGTTGATGCTGCGTTATCTCATAATGGTGAAAGGGGAGCCCTGGCAGTTGTGAGCCGGGATCATACAGGCTTCTTCCTTGGAGCATCGGCACTAGTGTGCGAAAGTGTTACTGATCCAGAGATCCTAGAGGCAATGGCATGTTGCGAGGGGCTATCTCTGGCTCTTGACTTAAACCTGCAACAAGTTCAGATTAGCACCGATTGTTCAGCAACATTCAAGCATATCGGAGAGGCATACTTGGGTCCCAGCAAAGTTATTATGGATGAGATAAAGATGAAGAAGAATATGTTCCAAACCATGGAGATCATACATGAAAAACGCGAGTGTAATGTTGAAGCGCATGTGCTCGCAAAAGCTGCTACTTCTTTGGCCTGTGGATGCCATATTTGGCTCACAGGAACCCCCAAAATTATTTGTATACCTATGACTGTTAATCTTCAATAAAGCAGCTTTTATCCCTCAAAAAAACATATGAGTATTATATTCTCAGCTGAACCCCCATAATGCCCGTGCGTTGCAGAGGGAGTATTTTTCTCGGCAAGGTGAGCCTGTGATATAAAAGATTTGTATATTTCTTTACAGTGGGAGTATCTCTCTGTCAAAATATATATTTATGTGTAACTAGTTACTCCTGTCTTTCTACTTCCTTTCGCTGATATGTGGGGCAACCGGCCACGGGGTCCACGTGCCATATGCACAAATTAGAGTGCACAACTTCACGGTAGACACACCCTGGTCGTAGCGCCGCAGTAATGCCCAATGAGCCGTCAAATCACAACCCCCCCCCTTTCCAGCTTTAGCAGTAAGATGGACGGACGAAGCGGCAATATTTCACTGGGCCTAATCCATTTCTCCCTCGTCTGCTTGTTCAGAGAAAACCCCCTCTCGGCGATTGCATATGGTTTTCTCATGGAGAACCAGGTACGAATTCTTCATCCATCCCCGATAAACCCAAGTCCCTTGGTCGCAGGTAATCCTAGGATGGCAGCCACCGTCGTTGATGCATTTTTCTTCCTACTGAATCTAGTGTGTTTCATTTGCAGTGCCCAAAGTGTGAGTACCCTACAGGTTTCTGCGCCCTTGGCGAGACGCCACACTTGTTCCTTATCATCCTAACACAGCATTTTGAAACGCGCACAATATGTTCCTAGAATCCTCTTTTCTATCCGAGAGGGTGGGTTTTTTTTGAACATGCTGTGTTCTCATATTATTTTTCCTGCAGTGTATTATTTGCTCTGTTAGAACACATGTACTCAAGATGCTCGGCCTTGCCATAACTGAATACACTAGTTTAATGGTCACAGTGAAGACAAGCCATGGATATAAGTTCTGAGTTGGGTTCATGAACCAAGAAGATCACTGCTTTTTTATGGCCGAACTTGGATAAACTTTCTCAAGTGTTACGGACTGAAAGTTGGCGCACGAATGTTGATGGAATTAGCAGAACCTGGTCTCATCTTCACTACGATCTTCCACCCCGACGTCGTTCCAATTGTTCATCCATGTTAGTTTTGTATCTGGTTCTTGCTTGTTGCCTCGATTACTTCTTAATCCACCTATTCTGTCTAACTAATCACAATTTAACTTTAGAAGTAGGAACGAATCTCTCACGAAGATGCTACTTCTAACTAATATTTTCTTATAATTGGTGGCATGTGTAGGTTTTTTTAGAGTAAAGCAGTCTACTCGTTTGTTACTCTGTAATAACTCGGCTGTTACTAATGGCACTGAAGTTGATTGGATCGACATCCACAAGTTCCCACACTTTATTGATCGTCTTGAGGTCCTTGTGGGGCGTTTCAGTGGTGGAAGGCCACGTGGGATATGTGTGCCACTGCTGCACTCGTTGAACAGGTCCAAGTGTGTCGAGAAACTTCTGGTATGAGTTGTTTTCTGTTATATATGTTGTTCATAAACTATTGCTTATACACAGTTTTACAGCTGTGATCTTCTTGAAACAAGAACTGCCGAGTTCTATTGTTCCTATACAGATGCCTGACTGTGGTCGGGTCAGACTTGTGCTTGGTCACAACATGATGTTTATGTCAACCTACTTAATTCCCCTTGGAGGTGAGAAGATACTTATTCATGGGTGGTCTCAAATAATGAAGGCCCGTCCATCTTGGAGAATAGGACAGAAGATTATGTTCATGCTTTTCCATGGCTCTAAAGCGAATATCCTGTTTATTGACCACGTTGCGAGATGAAGCCGCTTTCAGAAGGTTGTGGATGCGCGGGGTGGCGCCTGGGCCTTGTCCTGGGGCTTGGCGGCCTCACCCTTGGTTAACTGTAGGCGAAGTAGCACTGTTCGAGGTGTGCTTTGTACGGTTGAACCTGTATAAGTACTCATACTGCTTTCAGCTTTGGTTGTTAAGTGCCCCTGCTGGTTTCAGTTAAGGTTGTTAAGTACTACAGTCTGTCGTGTTTCTTCAGTCCTGTCTTCCTCCAGCCGCCAAAACCAAACCAGCGCTGGCAGGGCCGCCTGCTTCCGCCTCCCACGGCTGGCTGCGCCTCAGCGCACGCATCGCCGCCCCACTGTCTCCTAAATCGTTAACGCCGACGTCCTCCGCGCGCTTTGGTGCGCTCGCCGCGGTGCCGCCCTCTCGCGGTGTCAACATGGTCAACAAACAACAGGAATCGGCAGAAGTACGTGGAGAGGATGACAGTAGGGGCCCACCATGTCAGCATATGGAAAAATAAAATGCTTCCTCCTAGTATTTTCCTGACATCTGGGACCCACGATATTGGGAGCGTATATAGTCAATAGACAAGAGAATAGCACAAGATCGGCTGACACCTCGGACATAGCTACTCGAGCAGTATTTTTTTGTTTGGTATTGTTGAGACGGAGCAGGGTTTGAACTGGGTTGTGGCCCGTCTAGCCCAGGCTTATATTTTATGTTCACCATGTGACCAGCCCAGCTATTTTTCCTTTGTGAAAATGAGCCCAGTTTATTTTTTCTGAAGAATACCCAATCCAGGCCTACTTATTTTTCTACGCCTTGATGGGCTACAACTCTTTCAAGACGCCTGCAAATCTTGAAATTAATATGAAATGGGTTGTAAATATAAAAACAGATGACAAATTGGCAATTACTTTATAATTTTTGAATTTTATTACATTTTCAGATTCCTATTTCAATGGGCATTAACCTAATTTAAATATATCTTCAAAGTACTTTAAATCTGGCTGGACATTTCGGTATTAAAAATAGTTTGGAACCCACAGAAATATGGGAAATTGGCCCTTGCCAACCAAAAAACGACTGCAATAAATTGCATAAGAAGTTGCCATGAGCTATATATAAATTATTAAAAAAAGAGGGAGTGGTCTGACTTGTGGGCCTGTTTAGTTGACGCGGATGCTAGATTTTTTAGTTATTATATACGTCAAGAAACCAGTCTAGCAGACGTAACCGTTGGATGTCAATCCAACGGCCGTCATGTTTCTTCAATCTCTGATCTTCTTGCTCCAGCCGCCAAAGCAGCGCCGGTGGGACCGCCTACTCCCGCCTCCCTTGGCCGGCTGTGCTGCCGCGCAGGCCTCAGCGCCCCCTACTACTCGCACTGCTGGCCAGGGCATCCCTCTACTCACCCACACCCCCCTGTTATTCTGCGGCGACGGCAGCCTCACACCGCAGCCGAACCGGTGAACGCTCGTACTCCTCTCCGCATGGGCATCCACTTGCCGCGACTTCCCCGGCTCCGCGTCGTCCCCTTCCTATGCCTCGCCGTCGTCCACCACCGTGGTGCTCTCGGCGTGGCGTGGTCAATGTGGTCAATGACCGACTTCCATCGGAACAGTACTGTACGTGGAGAGGCTGACAGCTGGGTCCACGGCAGCCGCAAGGAAGTGCCTCCTTATTACGCGCAAAATAATTATTCCTACACCTGACAGCGGGGACCCACCGGACGGGTCACCAGTATTTTGTGAAAAAAATCATTTCCCCCTGACTGCTAGGACCCACCGGATGGGCCACCGTATTTCGCGAAAAAATGTTCCCCCCGCAGTCAGCTCAGACCCACCGGAAGTGGCTCCTTATTACGCACAAAAAAATGAATACTCCCCCGCCTAGCTGGGACCCACCTTGGTGGGAGGCTGACTTGTGGGCCTACTAAGTTGACGGGGATGAAGGGCTTTGTCAACTTAGTCAATATGAACGATTCTAGCTCCAGTGACCGTACGATGTCCATCCAACGGTCGTAGTGCTTGTTCAACCTCTGGTCTTCTTGCTCCAGCCACCCAAAGCAGCGCCGGTCGTGTCGCATGCTCCTGCCTCCCGTGGCCGGCTGTGCTGCCGCAGAGGCCTCACCGCCCCCTACTATTCCCACCGCCGGCCAGGCCCTGCGGCGACGGCAGCCTCACACCGCAGCCGAACCAGTGAACCCTCGTACTCCTCTCCACGCAGGCTTCCACTACCGCTCTTCCCCGGATCTGCGTCGTCCCCTTCCAAGGCCTCGCCGTCGTCCACCGTCGTGGTGCTCTCGGCGCGGCGTGGTCAATGTGGTCAACGACCGACTTCCATCGAAAGAGTACTGTGCGTGGAGACGCTGACAGCTGGGTCCACGGCCGCAGCAAGGAAATGCCTCCTTATTACGCGCAAAATAATTATTCCTCCACCTGACAGCGGGGACCCACCGGACGGGGTACCGTATTTTGTAAAAAATACGTTTGCCCCTGACTGCTGGGACCCACCAACTACATCTTCGCACGCAAGGAAGTGCCTGACAGTCGGGACCCACCTGGTCGAAGCGTACGTAGCATTGTCATTGTAGTCACGAACGTGTACGTACATATATACTCGTCGATGTAGAGGCGCGCATGTGTCGTAGTAGAGGCGCGCACGTAGCATGTACACGTACGTACAGCGGCCAGGGTGCAAGAAAGAAAATACGGCCACGTATGTGTACATACGGGCGGGGTCTCGAACGCCTACTCGTGCATACGTACGGCCAGGGCTCGTGTACATGGCTGGGTCGGAACGGAGAAACAGCGTCGTCGTCGTGTTCATGGGGAGGCAACGGAATGTGTCGTGTTCATGGGGAGGCAACGGAATGCGTCGTGTTCATCGGGAGGGCTTGGACGGAACAGGCAATGGAAACGAGGCCCGGTGTACCGCAGAACGGAGGAAACGGCCTTGTGTTCGACCGGCCACGTTCGAAACGGGATCCTGTTCATTGGGAGGGGTCTGGCGTACCGCAAAACGGAGGAAACGGACCTCCTACGGTCGAAACGGGGGTCCTGTTGATCGGGAGGGGTGTGGCGTACCGCAAAACGGAGGAAACGGACTTGTGTTGGAGCGCTACGGCCGAAACGGGGGTCCTGTTCATCGGGAGGGGTGTGGCGTACCGCAAAACGGGACTCCACGGGATACTGTTCATCTCCACCGTCGACCCCCTCCAGCCTCCATGAGCTACTGTTCATCCACCGTCGACCTCCTCCAGCCTCCACCTGCGACTGTTCATCCACGGGCTCCTGTTCATCCAGCCTCCACCGCGCGCTACTCCACCGGCTACTTTTCAACCACCCCTCCACCGTCTACTGTTCAACCAGCCCTCCACACCACAGGGTCCTGTTCAACCACCCCTCCACGGGCACCCCTCCACCGTCTATTGTTCATCCAGCCCTCCACACCACGGGGTCCTGTTCAACCACCCCTCCACGGGCACCCCTCCATCGTCTACTGTTCATCCAGCCCTCCACACCACGGGGTCCTGTTCAACCACCCCTCCACGGACAGCCTCCACCGTCTACTGTTCATCCAGCCCTCCACACCACGGGGTCCTATTCATCCACCCCTCCACCGTCTACTGTTCATCTAGCCCTCCACCACACCACGGGGTCCTGTTCATCCAGAGGCGACGCCACCGCTCACTGTTCATCCAACCCCCCCCCCCCCCCCCCGCAACGCTCACTGTTCATCCCATCGATCGGCTTCAGTTAACAGTAGTAGCGAAGGAATCGCTCGATCGGGTTCAGTTAACAGCCATCGATCGATCGCTCGGGTTCAGTAACGTCTAGCCTGCAGTGCAATCGCTCGGGTTCAGTTAGAGCCCACCGCCTCGCTCGGGTTCAGTTAGAGCCAACGCCTCGCACACGCGCGCGTACGTGTACGAGAGAAACGCGCATCGCTCGGCCCCCGACCTCCCACCGTAACCGGAAACTCCCCGAAATTTTCCTCCTCCTTGCTTCTACCACGGTTTTTCTGTCATGGACGGCCCAAAGAATGTCATGCAGCTACGTCTCCGGCCCGCCCAGGACAAAAAGCCCATTTTCTGTCATGATTTTTTGTCATAGAAGTAGGAGCCCACCATATCTATGATGACACCGGGTTTTGTCACAATTATCGTCATAGAAGTGTCATATGTATGACAGAAAAAAATTTCGTTCGGCCCAAAATGTCACGGATGTGTCTTTTTTTTTGTAGTGTCTGTACGCCGGTCGATGCACTTGTGGCCGAGCAGAGGAGGAAACAAGGGCCTCAAGGAGAAGCATGGAGTGGCCTGCGAGGTCGGTCGTGGTGATGGTGGTGCAAGGTAGAGGAGGGTCATGGCAGCTGCAAGCAAGCAGGCACGGAGGCGAAGCAGGAGAGGTCGATGGCGGTCCAAGGTGGTCGTTGGGCCCGCAAGCACGATGAGCAGGGGAACCCTCGAGTCGTGCAGAAGAGGAGGCCGGAGCAAGGCAAGGAGGGCGACGGGGACGTCGCAGAGTTTAGGCGCGGGGCGGAGATGATGGAGCAGAGGAACCGGTGAAGCAGCAGAGGGAAAACGGGAGCAGAGGAGCGACCGAGCCAGTGGCTGGGTGCTTCGTGGCGGCGCCATGGCGGGGCTCGGGAAGGCCATGGCGCTCAGGGAAAACATGGAGCTCCTGTTGGTGGCGACGAAGAGAGGCGGCGGCTCTCCTGATAGTTGACAAAGAGGAGGAAGGAGGGGAATGGAGCAGCCGGCAACGCCTCCAGTGGCCGGCGCAGTCCAGGGAGGAGGCAAATGGGGAGGACGAGGGGATCGAGGAGGACGAGGGGTGGCAGCGCTAGTGTTGGGGTCAAGCGAGGCGAAGCAGGAGGGGATCGAGGGAGTCTCCTCTCCCTAGCGATGCGTGCGCTCTCCTGTCGACAAGGTGGAAACGAGGGAGAGGGGGAGAGATCGATCGGGGCGATCCATATCGGGCAAAAGACTGGCGGCGGCAGGGAACGAGGGGGAGATGAGGTGAGTCGGGCTAGGGTTAGGTTTTGGTGGGCTGCGGTGCCCATGGGCCTGCGGTGCTGATGGCCTGGACTCTCTCCTCCCTCTCTCTTTAAAAACTTAAACCTTAAACAGAAAAGAAAATTAGAGAGAGGAAAAGAAAGAGAGGGTTAGGGAAGGATTTTGAGCATGGGGATAATTTTCCGGACTCGTAAAAATATGCATGGTCCGAGAAAATTAGAAGTGGCAAGATCGGAAGATATGAATTCAAACTCATTTGAATTTAATCAAATGGTTTGAACTAGGGCTAGGGTTTTGAAGTGCCCAGAAATGTTGAGAATTTAGGTGGAGCTCGGGGAAGTGACGAAAGAAATTACAGGAAAAGTTTGGGGACCAAACTTGAAGCGGAAAAGGGCATGTGATAAATTCCAAGTGTGTTATAGGTGATTCCGAAAATGGAATATTTTATATAGCGCCCTAATATCGAGAGGATATGTTATAAAGAGAATCACCATGTGAATTCCCTCGATTTAAATGGATCAAATATCCATGCCATTTATTTAGATGAGATGCAAAAGAAATGACATGATGGCATGATGACATGATGCAATGCACATGATGCAAAGCTGAAATGCAACGGACCAAACAAAACACACAACGAATCTCGGAAACCCTGGAAGGCACCTGAAGCTCCAGTCTTGGGGCGTTACAACACTCCACCACTACGAGAGGATCTTGTCCCGAGATCTTGAATGGCACCGGAGGGAAAACGGAAGAGAAAGAGAAGAGGTAAAACTAAGTTGCTTCTTTGACAAACGAGTGAAACCAAAGAACCTTGGAAGGTTCAACAAATTGAAAGAAAGGATGCAACGGAGATGAACGAAGTTGAAAGCACTCCGTGAAAGAGGGATAAGTAAGAACCAATTCGGACAGCACTCCGTTTGAAAGGTGATATGAAACTTGATAAGATGAAAAGAACTTGAGCAGAGGAGACAACACTCCGGTTAAATGGATAAGCAAAGGAAAAAACATGATCTTGACAAAATAAGATGATGGTGAAAGAGAGCACCATCACAATGCCTCTGCGAGAAAGAATAGAAGATAGATCATTTGAATAATAGAATGGAGTAGAAAATGCCAACTTCTGCCACAAATGATCTTGGAAGGCACCCTTCCAAGAAGGTTAAAACGGAGTTGTTGGGAAAACCAACAACGAAATGAATAAGCTTGTAGTGGGCTTATGGAAAACTTCTCGAAAAATTATGAGGTGAAATTCTGCCACTAACGGAAACGATAGATTGGATTGATACGAACAAGGCGGCGAGAAACTATTTCACCGGGGGGATAAAAGAACTTGGGTCATTTATAAACCATAATTAGCAACAATCCTTAGGGAAAGTTTTAGGTGAAGTATAACCCAAGATAATTTCAATGAAGAGATTGATGGTTTGAAAATATGTCTTGAGCGAAGAGAAAATGATGGATTTAGATATGTCACTCTTGAAAAACTTGTGATCCATGAAACACGAAGGGAAATTATCAACAATGACATAACACCACCTGAAAAGATGAGATATGAAAGAATTCCACTTCGAAATGCAAGATGAAGAAAACTTGATCTCCTCTGAAAATAATCTCGATGAACACTTCGAGAAGGAATTAAATCCTTGACGAACCATCATGTAGAATCTCCATGAAGAACTCCGGTAACAAAAGAACGAACTAACGAAATGAAGGAGAAGTTGAAAACACAAGGTGAAACCTTGCAACGATTTAGATGGATCTTCGCGATGATATAATTGAGAGAGCTTGGAGCTCCGGGAAAGAAAAGATAAATCATCTCGAACCGAGAATGTGATATGATGAACCACTCCGGAAAGCAGAAATTGAATTTACTCGATGAAACAAGAATAAGAATTACATTATGCTTATCCTTCACCAACTAAATTGATGACAAGCAATGGATTTGGCATAGTACTTATTCTCGTAGAAAGGATTAAGATAGATATAGCGTCAACTTGGGAAGGTCTTCAATGAACCACCGGTAAGATTGGAAAGAACGAGTCGATTGATATGATAACCAAGGAAGAGAACTCTTGAACGAACCACCGTAAGAATTGAAAAAGAACGAATAAAACATGAAGAGAACACCAAGAAGAATTGGAAAACGGAAGAAGATACTTGAGGGGATTTTAGATACGTGAGAACGGAGAGATCATGAACTGATTAGGGGATATTTGAACGATTCACCGGTAAGATTTGGAGAAACGAGAGCTGAAAGCTGGAATGAATAAACCCGAAATGGTGGCCTTTGGAGAATAAAATTGAAAAGAATCTTGAATTGCTCCGGATAGGTGAAAAGAATTCTCACAGTCTAAAATAATTATGAGAGGATGGCAACAAGTTAGAATCACGAATCTACGAGAGAACGGATATGATTGAAGAGAAACTGTTCTTCGGTCTTCAAATCCGAGAGTGACGACGAGAACACCACCATGAATTGTTGATACACTCCGGAATGATTAAAAGAGGAGAGGTTGAGCCAAAGAAGAAAAGAATTTGAAAGATCTTGGAGGAAGACATATGACTGATGATAATTCATTCTTACGTCAAACTTGGAAAAGAATTGGGAGTAACTCTGGGAAAATAAGGCGAGTCAGGTAAGATCCTGGGAAAAGATCTGTGGGTTAGGGCCCACTCAAAAGAAACACAGTTGAAAAGATTTGAAAAGAGATTGCGCCGGTTGAAATAAATGGCTTGAATGAGGTAACATCCTCGCAAAAGCTTGAATGGATTGAGAATGGAAACTTGAATCTTCTGAGATACCTTCAACACTCCGGAACAAATGAATAGTGAGAAGTGAATGATAAAGAGGTGCAACGGCATGGGGAAACATTTGAAACGAGGAAAAGGATATGGTCAACACCGAAATATTGCCTTGAATCCACCGGAGAAGATAAGAGAACAAAGAATGATAACTTGAAACTCCGCTAGAATCTTCATGAGAATCATCAGATTAGAATATAGACGGAAAAGAATGGAGAGACTTCACATCAATAAGATGGATACTCGATAAAGAAATCTGAGTCCTTGAAGAAAAAGGGTGGGAGGGAGGGGAAAAAACAAAGACTTGGGACGGATGAAGCAAACACCGTTGAGAAGAACTGATAATTGATCTTAGGGATGGGGAGAATGATGGGATCATCTCAAAGAGAAGCACACCGGTTGGAAAGAATTGACAAGGCAATTTTGATGATCAAGTAGGATTAGTATTCACATAGGAAAATGAGAACACCACTTAGGGAAGGTATGGAATCAACATTTGACTTCGAAGCAACTCGAATACCACAACTGAAAACAAAAACAAAGGATTGGCTTGCAAAATAAGCCGGAACAAACATATGATAGAGATTTCATCTGAAGTTTTCGTGGTGGGGCCCACACGGGCTCGATCATATAGCACCATCATGTACAAGGCAGTGCACATGACATAGGAAGCGTCCCCGAGTCAGCATAGCCAAGGACTCTTTAAGACACAACGAGACCACTGTAAAATCAACCGTGGATAGGCGGACCACTAGACGTCGAACCCCAATCTCATATCATGCATCTAACGGAAAGATATCCTAAGAGCTACTTGAATTCCCACTTATAAACTCCCGAAATTTTCTGGTTATGCAATCAGGTGTTGGGGATACAGGGAAAGCATAATATCTCACCCAAAACTAGCAAATCCTACATCCAGTTGTATCCATCCTTCAACACATAACCAAGAAACCTTCAGAAATCGTTTACCTCAACCTTCGAAAAGCATCCGTTATACGAGTTATGGCAATACTCCCGAACTCCCCGCCCAGCCACTGGGTGGCATCGAGGTTATCTCACCAACAACTGCATAAAAGAGATTTTCGATGTCGGCGGAACTCAGGTATTCCAGAATTGCAACGATAAAATTGTGACGACAACACCTCGGAGTTCAACTCCCCGGGACACTGCCACAACACCTAAATGTCAGGAGGCACCAAGAACAATGTTCTCGTCACAAAACCATCGGAATGATTCCAAGATACCCGCGTGATCCTAAATTTTTTTTAGTGAAAATTGAGAAGAGAAGAGTCAAAACTCTACGTCAGGAGACCTCACCAGAGCGACGAAGGGACTGAGGAGTAAAAAGAATCCTACTCTCCAATATATATAATCCTAAATGACTCAAAACATTTTTCTAGACTCAACAACGCCAGCGATTCGATCAAGCAGGGGGCTCCTAAGTCGGGGAAGGCTCTGATTACCAACTTGTAACGCCCATGATGCGGCTATATCTCCCACGTGTCGAAGCACGACTTAGAGGCATAACTGCATTGTAAGCAATGACACAAGTGAGGTAATCTTCACATAACCCATGTAATACATAAGGGAAAAGAGATACATAATTGGCTTACAATCGCCACTTCACACAATACATGAATATAACATTACATCAACCAGATACACACAAGGTCTGGCTACGGAACCAAAATAAAAGAAGACTACCCCAAATGCTACACAGATCCCCGATCGTCCCAACTGGGCTCCACTACTGATCAACTGAAACGAAACAACACAATGAACAAGATCTTCACTGAGCTCCTCCTTGAGCTGGGTTGCATCACCTGCACGATATCATCGGCACCTGCAAGCTGGTTTTGGAAGTAATCTGTGAGTCACGGGGACTCAGCAATCTCACACCCTTGCGATCAAGACTATTTAAGCTTATAGGTAGGGAAAAGGTATGAGGTGGAGCTGCAGCAAGCACTAGCATATATGGTGGCTAACATACGCAAATGAGAGCGTGAAGAGAAGGCAAAGGCATGGTCGATAAACTATGATCAAGAAGTGATCCTAGAACAACCTACATTCAAGCATTACTCCAACACCGTGTTCACTTCCCGGACCCCGCCGAGAAGAGACCATCACGGCTACACACGCAGTTGAACCGACTTAATTAAGTTAAGTTTCAGGTTCTCTACAACCGGACATTAACAAATTCCCACCTACCCATAACCGCGGGCACGGCTTTTGAAAGTTCAAATCCCTGCAGGGGTGTCCCAACTTAGCCCATCACAAGCTCTTATGGTCAACGAAGGATATTCCTTCTCCCAAGACAATCCGATCAGAATCGGAATCCCGGTTACAAGACATTTCGACAATGGTAAAACAAGACCAGCAAGACCGCCCGATGCGCCGACATCCTGATAGGAGCTGCACATATCTCGTTCTCAGGGCAACACCGGATGAGCGCTCCGTACAACTAAAACCAGCCCTCAAGTTTCCCCGAGGTGGCGCTGCAAAGGACTCTAGTTCGGGACAACAGTTAGACAAGCACTGGCCCCGGGGGGGTTAAAATAAAGATGACTCTCAGGATGCGCAACTCCCAAGGGAAAAAGGCTAGGTGGCGAATGGTAAAACCAAGGTTGGGCCTTGCTGGAGGAGTTTTATTCAAAGCGAACTGTCAAGGGGTTCCCATTATAACCCAACCGTGTAAGGAACGCAAAATCAAGGAACATAACACCGGTATGACGAAAACTAGGGCGGCAAGAGTGGAACAAAACACCAGGCATAAGGCCGAGCCTTCCACCCTTTACCAAGTATATAGATGCATTAATTAAATAGTATATATGATAGTGATATCCCAACAATTATCCATGTTCCAACAAGGAACAAACTCCAGTCTTTACCTGCAACTAGCAACGCTATAAGAGGGGCTAAGCAAAGCAGTAACATAGCCAAACAACGGTTTGCTAGGACAAGGTGGGTTAGAGGTTGACATGACAATATGGGAGGCATGATAAGCAAGTGGTAGGTATCGTAGCATAGGCATGGCAATAGAGCGAGCATCTAGCAAGCAAAGATAGAAGTGATTTCGAGGGTATGGTCATCTTGCCTGAGATCCCGCAAGGAAGAAGAACGAGTCCATGAAGAAGACAAACGGACGTAGTCAAACGGATCCTGACAAACGCGGCGTTATCGAAACTAACCCGAAGAAGCAAAACCGGAAAGAAAACAAACAACATGGTAAACAAACATCACATAAGCATGGCATGATGCACAACCAAGTATGATGCATGTCCGGTTTAAATATGCATGACATGGCAAGGAGCACAAACAAAACTACATGTTAAGTGGAGCTCAATATGCAACGAGTTGCATATTGACGGAACACCACAACAATTATTTAGTTCTCTCTCGTTTAGGTACTCAACAATATTAAATGTTGGTTAACATGGCAAGAGGTCAAGCATAACAAAAATATACCATCTAACAATTTAAATGGGGCCAGATATAACAAATAACGTATCCGGTAAATCCCCATATGCCTTAGTAATTTATTGCAACACCAATCTAAACATGTTAATTGTTGTTACCATGATGCGGATGACATGAACAAGTTTATTCAATTTATATTACAAGTTGACAAGAGCATTATGAAGCATTTGTCACCGTGGTGGAAAGGAAAGGGGTGCCACGGCAACGATAACGAAAATGGTGCCACGGCAGCGTTCCAGTTCCGGCAACTCAATTGAGATACCGATGCAAAGGAGAAGTGCGCGGATGCGTGCAAAAGATGGTGGGGCGCTCCCGGATACCGGGGTCCCACGGGTTAGTGGCATGGAAACAAGTGATAATACGGATATGGTGCAGACAAAGGGGGCATCTCATCCAACATGCATTCATTCGTTCACAGGCGTCGTCTCAGGGTTATACCTTCGAGGCTGGACTTTTCGGAACGGATCAAGTTCGAAGCGGAGAAGGGGAAGTAGATGTTCTCGGGACTTTCATAGTGGAAGTAGTCGTTCTCGCACGCTCTAGGGTCGACGGTAGAGGTTCTCGCGATCTCGGCGATGGTAGTGGTACATGTTTATCGGTAGTCGAACATGACGATCCGGAGAGGGTACTTGGCAACATGCACGTCGTCGGTAGTTGTGCACAATCGTTGTCGGACTTGATGGGCTCGAGGTCTTCGGGCGTAGTGGTACATGTTCGTTTTTCGGAGAGGTACATGGCGTTCTTAGGTCATAGGTACTTGATGTTTTGCTATCCGGGTCTTCGGCGACGGTCCTTGTACACATGACGTTGGGGTACTTGTCGGTCCGGTCTTGACGGAGTAGATGTACACGTTTCATAGATGAACTTGGCGTAACCGTGCGATAGTCGAACTTGAGGTGGTCTTGGACCGGGTGATCTTGGTGATACAGTGATCGTAGAGGTACTTGGCGACGTTTCCATGAAGCACAAAACGAAGCACCCGCAAATAGAGGCAACCAGTGCCCCGGGTGCTCTGTACGCTGATCGATCTACTTGTGACCGAGCAAAGGAGGAAACAAGGGCCTCCAGGAGAAGCATGGAGTGGCCTGCGAGGTCGGCCGTGGTGATGGTGGTGCAAGGTAGAGGAGGGTCATGGCAGCTGCAAGCAAGCAGGCATGGAGGCGAAGCAGGAGAGGTCGCTGGCGGTCCGAGGTGGTCGTTGGGCACACAAGCACGACGAGCAGGGGCACCCTCGGGTCGTGCAGAAGAGGTGGCCGGAGCAAGGCAAGGAGGGCGACGGGGACAGCGCAGAGTTGAGGCGCGGGGCGGAGATGATGGAGCAGAGGAACCAATGAAGCAGCAGAGGGAAAACGGGAGCAGAGGAGCGACCGAGCCAGTGGCTGGGTGCTTCATGGCGGCGCCATGGCGGGGCTCGGGAAGACCATGGCGCTCAGGGAAAACATGGAGCTCCTGTTGGTGGCCACGAAGAGAGGCGGCGACGCTCCTGACAGTTGACGAAGAGGGGGAAGGTGGGGAATGGAGCAGCCAGCAACGGCTCCAGTGGCCGGCGCAGTCCAGGGAGGAGGCGAACGGGGAGGGCGAGGGGATCGGGAAGGACGAGGGGTGGCGGCGCTGGTATTGGGGTCGAGCGAGGCGAAGCTGGAGGGGATCGAGGGAGTCTCCTCTCCCTAGCGATGCGTGCGCTCTCCTGTCGACAAAGTGGAAACGAGGAAGAGAGGGAGAGATCGACCGGGGCGATCCAGATCGGGCAAAAGACTGGCAGCGGCAGGGAACGAGGGGGAGATGAGGTGAGTCAGGCTAGGGTTAGGTTTTGGTGGGCTGCGGTGCCCATGGGCCTGCGGTGCTGATGGCCTGGACTCTCTCCTCCCTCTCTCTTTAAAAATTTAAACCATAAACAGAAAAGAAAATTAGAGAGAGGAAAAGAAAGAGAGGGTTAGGGAAGGATTTTGTGCATGGGGATAATTTTCCCGGACTCGTAAAAATATGCATGGTCCGAGAAAATTAGAAGTGGCAAGATCGAAGATATGAATTCAAACTCATTTGAATTTAATCAAATGGTTTGAACTAGGGCTAGGGTTTTGAAGTGCCCAGAAATGTTGAGAATTTAGGTGGAGCTCGGGGAAGTGACGAACGAAATTACAGGAAAAGTTTGGGGACCAAACTTGAAGCAAAAAAGGGCATGTGATAAATTGCAAGTGTGTTATAGGTGATTCCGAAAATGGAATATTTGATATAGCTCCCTAATATCAGGAGGATATGTAATAAAGAGAATCACCATGTGAATTCCCTCGATTTAAATGGATCAAAGATCCATGCCATTTATTTAGATGAGATACAAAAGAAATGACATGATGGCATGATGACATCATGTAATGCACATGATGCAAAGATGAAATGCAACGGACCAAACAAAACACACGACGAATCTCAGAAACCCTGGAAGGCACCTGAAACTCCGGTCTTGGGGCGTTACACCGCGGGATCTATAGCGAGATATATGATCCCCTTGCCTGAAGCTTTTCCCCTATGTGTAGCTATTGGGCCGACTCATTTCTGTCTCTTTTTTCGCTGTTATCGATCAAGTCATTCACTTGAGGTAGTCGACGTAATAGTTTATTTTTTTGTTTTCTCTGTTCTTCAATGGTTTTCTTTAGTTTTTTATTTTCCTTTGTTTGTTCACCGGGTTTCTTAGTTTTTTTCTTGGTTTTTGTTGATTTTTCTTTTATTTTTTGTTTCTTAGTTTCTTTCATAGTTTTCATTGTTTTTTTGTTTTCTTACCTTTTTTCTTCTTTTTCTTCGTTTCTTTCTCGGTTTCTACTATTTTTTTGCTTTTCTTTCTTTCTTCATTTTTATTTCTTTCTTTCTTGTTTTCATCGGTTTTCTATGTTTTACATTGTTTCATTGTCGGCTTTAACTATGTCCCATTCTTTCGCACTGGTTTTGTTTGGTTTCTTTTTTCCTTTTTCTTTTCTTTCCTTTGTTTCTTTTTTTGTTTTTCATTGGTTTTATCTTTTCTTTCTTTGGTTTTCATTAGTTTTCATTTCTCTTTTCGTATGGAATAGGAACAATATTTTAAACATGTTTAACATTTACTCAAATATACATGAAACATTTTTTTCAAATACATGAGTACGATTTTTTGAAACATATATTTAGTACTAGGATGGGTGACCTACTGGGAAGTCCTCGTGAAAGGGTTTTCATATCTAAGGGTTGTGATAGGCTTGGCGAGCCAACGTAAAAACTAGTCAGTCCTTTGGGTATGAAACCTATTTGGGATAGAGTAGTACTAGCATGGGTGACCTCCTCGGAAGTTCTCGTGAAAGGGTTTCATATCTAGCCTACCCCAACTTGTTTGGGAAAAAGGCTTAGTAAGTAAATAAGTAATCATAAAAAATCACTTTACATACATAATTAAAAAATGATAATCATGCATTTAAAAATGTAAACACGAATATAAAAATGTTTCTAATGTATATAAAAATGTACAATGTTTATGGCAAAAAGTAGATACAAAAAAGTACGAAGAATGTTAATCATGTATTTGAATAACTTAAATGTGTTTATGAAAATGTTAGATATATTTAGGATGTTTTGAAATATAAGCAAAAGTAAAAAAAACATGAAAATAAAAATGAAAGAGAAAAACGCTTAAGGCATGAGGTCCCGTTGGGATGGCCCATTCTGGGCGTTGCTTCACACGTGGTTGCACTATGTCTCGCTATAAACGAGACATAGTTGCACCCCTAATGACTTTTCCAATAATAAGGCCTTGTACAATGCAAGATGCTTAGGGGAGATGTTTAGAGAAATAAACCAAGTCATTTTTAAGCATTGGTGTTTATTTGTACATGATAGACTTTTAATTGGACCATTGGTGTTAAAAAGACTTCATTTATTTTACAAAGCATCTCCCTAGATATCTTGCATTGTACAAGGCCTAATGATGCAGCAACCAACTGGTCTAACATCTGATTGTGAGGATGTGCAGACATTTTATTTTCAATAGTCTCACTTGGCTCGCTTAAAACCTATTCCCACAAATTATATATGTTCGAAACTTGCCTGAAATATCAATCAACCACCTCGGAGATCAATAAACAAACAATGAGGACTCAGCAGGTGTGACCTGTGAGTGAGCTAATTAAACATGATCGTTCACACGCCGGGGATTGTGTTTGTGAGCAAGCTGGCTATAGATGGTAAGGAGATGAGATTGGCATTTGTTGCCCCGGGTGTGCATAGCCAGAGGATGCCCACACAAAAGCAAAGAGTTAGTTTGGTTGCTACCCTGGGCCTCATGCCTGAGAAAGTTTGGTGCCTGGAATGGACGTGAAAATGTTGGCTGGCCAGGCTAGCCTGGAGAAATTTTGTCTCGTTGAAGCCTGGCGTGGTGAGTTGTTAATCATGCTAAAAGGTGAATCTTGGGCTGTGTGTAACCCATACATACGGTGCTGCTGTTTTGCTTCCCTTCCTGATTTGTTGCTGCCAGGCAGCTATTAGCCATCAGGCAACACAGCCAAGCGTATGGAATTGGTCGCCTGGGCCAAGCCTGGCAGGCTAATCACGGTGCTACATGTCTAGGCCAGGCTGGCTTCTTTTCTCCTAGGGTAGTAGCCAAACAGTCTTTCTGTACATCTCAGGCACGCTCCAGGCCAGGCCTGGCTCGGCCAGGACGCAAACCAAACTAGCCAAAAAACAATGGATCTGATGCTTGTGAGACGCTAGTACAAATGCCTTAGGGCATCTCTAATTCGCTTAGCAGTCCGAACATACAGATTCTAATATTCTAGAGAGAAACGTGGGGGTTTTGCGGACATGCATTTGGTTAATACAAAGTCTCCACGTGGTCCTACTCTTTTTTCTCTCTCTTCACATGCATGATCTCCCTCTTCATTCTCTCCTCCCGGCCGAACACCACACCACAATATTCTGCCACATGCATGGTCCCCACCTACTTTCTCTTACCCCAACCGGTTTACTTTGTGAATAGCATTGGATGACTCTCTCCGGCATGATGTCCGCAGACCACGTCCGAACAGAAAAACTGACATATACCAGAGGCATTTACGGATCAGCTTTGGAGATGCCCTTAAGCCTTGAGGGAGGGTGGATAAGAGATGCGTGAGCGAGGCGGTGCCGACCTGTGGGCCTGAGCTGGGCATATAAGCTTCATGATGAGTAAAGCAATGACCAAGCTGAGTGAGGCATTGCCGGCCAGTGGAGCTCCCTTGCCATAGACCGTCATGGCTGGGGCCATGGTCGCTTGCCTGATGAGTTGTTAATCATGCTAAAAAACGAATCTTGGGATGTGTGTAACCCATACATACGGTGCTGTTGTTTTGCTTCCCTTCCTGATTTGTTGCTGCCAGGCAGCTATTAGCCATCGGACTACACATCCAGGCGTATGGAATTGGTCGCCTGGGTCAAGCCTGGCAGGCTAATCACGGTGCTGGCTGTTGAGGAATGCAGTATTTAAAAAAAAAATCCTATGATCACGCAAGATCTATCTAGGTGATGCATAACAACGAGAGGGGAGAGTGTCCACGTACCCTCGTAGACCGAAAGCGGAAGCGTTTAGTAATGTGGTTGATGTAGTCGAACGTCTTCACGATTCAACCGATCCTAGCACCGGACGTATGGCACCTCCGTGTTCAGCACACGTTCAGCACGATGACGTCCCTCGAGCTCTTGATCCAGTTGAGGACGAGGGAGAGTTCCGTCAGCATGACGGCGTGGCGACGGTGATGATGAAGTTACCAACGCAGGGCTTCGCCTAAGCACTACGACGATATGACCGAGGTGGTAAACTATGGAGGGAGGTACCGCACACGGCTAAGAGATATCTGTTGTGTCTTTGGGATGCCCCCGGGCCTCCCTATATAAAGGGGGAGGAGAGGAGGCTGCCCCCCTAGGGGTGCGCCAAGTGTGGGGACTCCCTAGTCCTAGTAGGATTCCCCCTCTCCTTTTTTCCTTTTCTGGAGTAGCAAAGGAGGAAAGAGAGAAGGAGCAGGAAAGGGAAAGGGGGCCCGCCCCCACCCCTTGTCCAGTTCAGATTGGCAAGGGGGGCGTGCGCCACCTCCTTGGACGGCCCTCTCTCCTCCACTAAGGCCCATGATGGCCCATTAACTTCCGGGGGGGGGGGGGTCCGGTAACCCCCGGTACTCCAAAACTTATCTGAAACTTCCAGAAACCATTCCGGTGTCCGAATGCAACCTTCCAATATATGAATCTTTATCTCTCGACCATTTCGAGACTCCTCGTCATGTCTGTGATCTCATCCGGGACTCCGAACAAACTTCGGTCATCAAATCACATAACTCACAATACAAATCGTCATCGAACGTTAAGCGTGCGGACCCTATGGGTTCGAGAACTATGTAGACATGACCGAGACACATCTCCGGTCAATAACCAATAGCGGAACCTAGATGCTCATATTGGCTCCTACATATTCTACAAATATCTTTATCGGTCAAACCGCATAACAACATATGTTATTCCCTTTGTCATCGGTATGTTACTTGCCCGAGATTCGATCGTCGGTATCATCATACGTAGTTCAATCTCGTTACCAGCAAGTCTCTTTACTCATTCCGTAATGCATCATCACTCAACTAACTCATTAGTCACATTGGTTGCAAGGCTTATAGTGATGTGCATTACCAAGAGGGCCCAGAGATACCTCTCCGAT
The DNA here is from genome assembly GCA_034509565.1 of Triticum monococcum. Classification (NCBI taxonomy): domain Eukaryota; kingdom Viridiplantae; phylum Streptophyta; class Magnoliopsida; order Poales; family Poaceae; genus Triticum; species Triticum monococcum. The sequence continues at coordinate 492,897,033 of CM067846.1, forward strand.
ACACGGAGTGACAAATCCTAATCTTGATCTATGCCAACTCCATCGGAGACACCTGTAGAGCATCTTTATAATCACCTAGTTACGTTGTGACGTTTGATAGCACACAAGGTGTTCCTCCGGTATTCGGGAGTTGCATAATCTCATAGTCAGAGGAACATGTATAAGTCATGAAGAAAGCAATAGCAATAAAACTAAACGATCATTATGCTAAGCTAACAGATGGGTCTTGTCCATCACATCATTCTCTAATGATGTGATCCCGTTCATCAAATGACAACACATGTCTATGGTCAGGAAACTTAACCATCTTCGATTAACGAGCTAGTCAAGTAGAGGCATACCAGGGACACTCTGTTTTGTCTATGTATTCACACATGTACTAAGTTTCCAATTAATACAATTCTAGCATGAATAATAAACATTTGTCATGGTATAAGGAAATATAAATAACAACTTTTTATTGCCTCTAGGGCATATTTCCTTCAGTCTCCCACTTGCACTAGAGTCAATAATCTAGATTGCATAGTAATGATTTTAACATCCATGGAGTCTTGGTGTTGATCATGTTTTGCTTGTGAGAGAGGCTTAGTCAAAGGGTCTGCAACATTCAGATCCATATGTAACTTGCAAATCTATATGTCTCCCTCCTTGACTTGATCACGGATGGAATTGAAGCATCTCTTGATGTGTTTGGTTCTGTTGTGAAATCTGGATTCCTTCGCCAAGGCAATTCCTCCAATATTGTCACAAAAGATTTCCATTGGACCCGATGCACTAGGTATTACACCTAGATTAGATATGAACTCCTTCATTCAGACTTCTTCATTTGTTGCTTCCGAAGCAGCTATGTACTCCGCTTCACACGTGGATTCTGCCATGACGCTCTACTTGGAACTGCACCAACTGACAGCTCCACCATTCAATATAAATATGTATCCGGTTTGTGACTTAGAGTCATCAGGATCAGTGTCAAAGCTTGTATCGACGTAACCATTTACGACGAGCTCTTTGTCACCTCCATAAACGAGAAACAAATCCTTAGTCCTTTTCAGGTATTTCAGGATGTTCTTGACCGATGTCCAGTGATCCACTCCTAGATTACTTTGGTACATCCCTGCTAAACTTATAGCAAGGCACACATCAGGTCTGGTACACAACATTGCATACATGATAGAACCTATGGCTGAGGCATAGGGAATGACTTTCATTTTCTCTCTATCTTTTGCAGTGGTCGGGCATTGAGTCTGACTCAACTTCACACCTTGTAACACAGGCAAGAACCCTTTCTTTGACTGATCCATTTTGAACTTCTTCAAAACGTTATCAAGGTATTGTTGGGGAACGTTGCAGAAAACAAAAATTTTCCTACTCGTTTCACCAAGATCCATCTAGGAGTTCATCTAGCAACGGGTCATCAGATGCATCTACATACCTTTGTAGATCGCGTGCGGAAGCGTTCAAAGAACGGGGATGATGTAGTCGAACACGACGTGATCCAAATCACCGATGACCAAGTGCCGAACGGACGGCACCTCCGCGTTCAACACACGTACGGGACGGGAGACGTCTCCTCCTTCTTGATCCAGCAAGGGGGAAGGAGAGGTTGGTGATGATCCAGCAGCACGACGGCATGGTGGTGGATGCAGGGCGTCACAGTAGCAGGGCTTCGCCTATACTACGAGAGAGAGAGACGTAACAGGGAGAGAGGGATGCACCAAAGGCCGTGTGTCAAGTCCCTCCTCTCCCCCACTATATATAGGGGTGCCAAGGGGGGGGGGGCGCCGGCCCTAGGAGATGGATCTCCTAGGGGGGCGGCGGCCAAGGGGTGGGGGGCTTGCCCCCCAAGCAAGGGGGCGCCCCCCTTTAGGGTTTCCCCTAAACCCTAGGCGCATGGGCCCTTAGGGGTGGCGCCCCAGCCCACTAAGGGCTGGGTCCCTTCCGACTTCATCCCATGGGGCCCTCCGGGATAGGTGGCCCCACCCGGTGGACCCCCGGGACCCTTCCGGTGGTCCCGGTACAATACCGGTAACCCCGAAACTTGTCCCGATGGCCGAAACAGCACTTCCTATATATAATTCTTTACCTCCGGACCATTCCGGAACTCCTCGTGACGTCCGGGATCTCATCCGGGACTCCGAACAACATTCGGATTACTGCATATACATATCTTCACAACCCTAGCGTCACCGAACCTTAAGTGTGTAGACCCTACGGGTTCGGGAGACATGTAGACATGACCGAGACGACTCTCCGGTCAATAACCAACAGCGGGATCTGGATACCCATGTTGGCTCCCACATGCTCCACGATGATCTCATCAGATGAACCATGATGTCGAGGATTCAATCAACCCCGTATGCAATTCCCTTTGTCAATCGATATATTACTTGCCCGAGATTCGATCGTCGGTATCCCAATACCTCGTTCAATCTCGTTACCGGCAAGTCACTTTACTCGTACCGTAATGCATGATCCCATGAACAGACACTTGGTCACTTTGAGCTCATTATGATGATGCATTACCGAGTGGGCCCAGTGATACCTCTCCGTCATACGGAGTGACAAATCCCAGTCTTGATCCGTGTCAACCCAATAGACACTTTCGGAGATACCCGTAGTATACCTTTATAGTCACCCAGTTACGTTGTGACGTTTGGTACACCCAAAGCACTCCAACGGTATCCGGGAGTTACACGATCTCATGGTCTAAGGAAAAGATACTTGACATTGCAAAACTCTAGCAAACGAAGTACACGATCTTTATGCTATGTTTAGGATTGGGTCTTGTCCATCACATCATTCTCCTAATGATGTGATCTCGTTATCAATGACATCCTATGTCCATAGCCAGGAAACCATGACTATCTGTTGATTAACGAGCTAGTTAACTAGAGGCTTACTAGGGACATGTCGGTGTCTGTTATTCACACATGTATTACGATTTTCGGATAACACAATTATAGCATGAATAAAGACAATTATCATGAACAAGGAAATATAATAATAATGCTTTTATTATTGCCTCTAGGGCATATTTCCAACAGTCTCCCACTTGCACTAGAGTCAATAATCTAGTTACATTGTGATGAATCGAACACCCATGGAATTCTGGTGTTGATCATGTTTTGCCCTAGGGAGAGGTTTAGTCAACGGATCTGCTACATTCAGGTCTGTATGCACTTTACAAATATCTATGTCTCCATCTTGAACATTTTCACGAATGGAGTTGAAGCAACGCTTGATGTGCCTTGTCTTCTTGTGAAACCTGGGCTCCTTGGCAAGTGCAATAGCTCCAGTGTTGTCACAGAAGAGCTTGATCGGCCCCGACGCATTGGGTATGACTCCGAGGTCGGTGATGAACTCCTTCACCCAAATTGCTTCACGACGCTCTGCTTGCAACTGCACCAGCTTACTGCCCCACCATTCAAAATATACACGTATCCGGTTTGTGACTTTGAGTCATCCAGATCTGTGTCGAAGCTAGCGTCGACGTAACCCTTTATGACGAGCTCTTCGTCAGCTCCATAAACGAGAAACATTTCCTTAGTCCTTTTCAGGTACTTCAGGATATTCTTGACCGCTGTCAAGTGTTCCTTGCCGGGATTACTTTGGTACCTTCCTACCAAACTTACGGCAAGGTTTACATCAGGTCTGGTACACATCATGGCATACATTATAGAACCTATGGCTGAGGCATAGGGGATGACACTCATCTCTTCTATTTCTTCTGCCGTGGTTGGACTTTGAGCCGAGCTCAATTTCATACATCGTAACACAGGCAAGAACCCCTTCTTAGATTGATCCATATTAAACTTCTTCAATATCTTATCAAGGTATGTGCTTTGTGAAAGACCTATGAGGCGTCTCGATCTATCTCTATAGATTTTGATGCCTAATATATAAGCAGGTTCTCCAAGGTCCTTCATTGAAAAACTCTTATTCAAGTAGGCCTTAATGCTGTCCAAGAGTTCTATATCATTTCCCATCAAAAGTATGTCATCTACATATAATATGAGAAATGCTACAGAGCTCCCACTCACTTTCTTGTAAACGCAGGCTTCTCCATAAGTCTGCGTAAACCCAAACGCTTTGATCATCTCATCAAAGCGAATGTTCCAACTCCGAGATGCTTGCACCAGCCCATAAATCGAGCGTTGGAGCTTGCACACCTTGTCAGCATTCTTGGGATCGACAAAACCTTCCGGCTGCATCATATACAATTCTTCCTGAAGGAAACCATTAAGGAATGCCGTTTTGACGTCCATTTGCCATATTTCATAATTGTAAAACGCGGCAATTGCTAACATGATTCGGACGGACTTTAGCTTCGCTACCAGTGAGAAAGTCTCATCGTAGTCAACCCCTTGAACTTGTCGATAACCCTTAGCGACAAGCCGAGCTTTATAGATGGTCACATTACCATCCGCGTCTGTCTTCTTCTTAAAGATCCATTTATTTTCTATGGCTCACCGTTCAACGGGCAAGTCAGTCAAAGTCCATACTTCGTTTTCATACATGGATCCTATCTCGGATTTCATGGCTTCTAGCCATTTGTCGGAATCCGGGCCCGCCATCGCTTCTTCATAGTTCGAATGTTCACCGTTGTTTAACAATATGATTTCCAAGACAGGGTTGCCGTACCACTCTGGTGCGGAACGTGTCCTTGTGGACCTTCGAAGTTCAGTAGTAACTTGATCAGGAGTTTCATGATCATCATCATTAACTTCCTCTCTAGTCGGTGCAGGCACCTCAGGAACATTTTCTTGAGTTGCGCCATTTTCCGGTTCAAGAGGTAACACTTCATCAAGTTCTACTTTCCTCCCACTTACTTCTTTCGAGAGAAACTCTTTCTCTAGAAAGGACCCATTCTTGGCAACAAAGATCTTGCCTTCGGATCTGAGGTAGAAGGTATACCCAATAGTTTCTTTTGGGTATCCTATGAAGACGCATTTTTCCGACTTGGGTTCGAGCTTTTCAGGTTGAAGTTTCTTGACATAAGCATCGCATCCCCAAACTTTTAGAAACGACAGCTTAGGTTTCTTTCCAAACCATAATTCATACGGTGTCGTCTCAACGGATTTCGACGGAGCCCTATTTAAAGTGAATGCGGCAGTCTCTAAAGCATAGCCCCAAAAGGATAGCGGTAAATCGGTAAGAGACATCATAGATCGCACCATATCTAATAGAGTGCGATTACGATGTTCGGACACACCGTTACGCTGAGGTGTTCCAGGCGGCGTGAGTTTGAAACTATTCCACATTTTCTTAAGTGTGTGCCAAATTCGTGACTCAGGTATTCTCCTCCACGATCTGATCGTAGAAACTTGATTTTCCTGTCACGTTGATTCTCAACCTCACTCTGAAATTCCTTGAACTTTTCAAAGGTTTCAGACTTGTGTTTCATTAAGTAAATATATCCATATCTACTCAAATCATCAGTGAGGGTGAGAACAAAACGATAGCCACCGCGAGCCTCAACACTCATTGGACCGCACACATTAGTATGTATGATTTCCAATAAGTGGTTGCTCGCTCCATTGTTCCTGAGAACGGAGTCTTGGTCATTTTACCCATAAGGCATGGTTCGCATGTGTCAAATGATTCATAATCAAGAGACTCTAAAAGTCCATCTGCATGGAGCTTCTTCATGCGTTTGACACCTATGTGACCAAGGCGGCAGTGCCACAAGTATGTGGGACTATCATTATCAACCTTGCATCTTTTGGTACTCACATTATGAACATGTGTAGTATTACGTTCGAGATTCATAAAGAATAAACCATTCACCATAGGAGCATGACCATAAAACATATCTCTCATATAAATAGAACAACCATTATTCTCGGATTTAAATGAGTAGCCATCTCGAATTAAACGAGATCCCGATACAATGTTCATGCTCAAAGCTGGTACCAAATAACAATTATTAAGGTTTAAAACTAATCCCGAAGGTAAATGTAGAGGCAGCGTGCCGACGGCGATCACATTGACCTTGGAACCATTCCCGACGCGCATCGTCACCTCGTCCTTTGCCAGTTTCCGCTTATTCCGCAGCCCCTGCTTTGAGTTACAAATGTGAGCAACTGCACCGGTATCAAATACCCAGGAGCTACTACGGACACTAGTAAGGTACACATCAATTACATGTATATCACATATACCTTTTGTTTTGCCGGCCTTCTTGTCTGCTAAGTATTTGGGGCAGTTCCGCTTCCAGTGACCGCTTCCCTTGCAATAAAAGCACGCAGTCTCGGGCTTGGGTCCATTCTTTGGCTTCTTCCCGGCAGCTTGCTTGCCGGGCGCGGCAACTTCCTTGCCATCCTTCTTGAAGTTCTTTTTTACCCTTGCCTTTCTTGAACTTAGTGGTTTTATTGACCATCAACACTTGATGTTCCTTCTTGACTTCTACCTCTGCTGATTTCAGCATTGCAAACAACTCAGGAATGGTCTTTTGCATCCCCTGCATGTTGAAGTTCATCACAAAGCTCTTGTAGCTTGGTGGAAGCGACTGGAGGATTCTGTCAATGACCGCATCATCCGAGAGATTAACTCCCAGCTGAGACAAGCGGTTATGTAACCCAGACATAGTGAGTATGTGCTCACAGACAGAACTATTTTCCTCCATCTTACAGCTGAAGAATTTATCGGAGACTTCATATCTCTCGATCCGGGCATGAGCTTGAAAAACCATTTTCAGCTCTTCGAACATCTCATATGCTCCATGTCTCTCAAAACGCTTTTGGAGCCCCGGCTCTAAACTGTAAAGCATGCCGCACTGAAGGAGGGAGTAGTCGTCAACACGTGTCTGCCAAGCGTTCATAACGTCTTGGTTCTGTGGGACGGGAGCTTCACCCAGCGGTGCTTGTAGGACGTAATCTTTCTTGGCAGCTATGAGGATGATCCTCAGGTTCCGGACCCAGTCCGTATAGTTGCTGCCATCGTCTTTCAGCTTGGTTTTCTCTAGGAACGCGTTGAAGTTGAGGACTACGTGGGCCATTTGATCTACAAGACATATTGTAAAATATTTTAGACTAAGTTCATGATAATTAAGTTCATCTAATCAAATTATATAATGAACTCCCACTTAGATAGACATCCCTCTTCTAGTCATCTAAGTATAACATGATCCGAGTCAACTAGGCCGTGTCCGATCATCACGTGAGACGGACCAGTCAACATCGGTGAACATCTTCATGTTGATCGTATCTTCTATACGACTCATGCTCGACCTTTCGGTCTTCTGTGTTCCGAGGCCATGTCTGTACATGCTAGGCTCGTCAAGTCAACCTAAGTGTTTGCATGTGTAAATCTGTCGTACACCCGTTGTATGTGAACGTCTGAAATAAAACACCCGATCATCACGTGGTGTTTTGAAACAGCGAATTGTCGCAACGGTGCACAGTTAGGGGGAACACTTCTTGAAATTAATATGAGGGATCATCTTATTTACTACCGTCGTTCTATGTAAACAAGATGCAAAACATGATAAACATCACATGCAATCAAATAATAAACGTGACATGATATGGCCAATATCACATAGCTCCTTTGATCTCCATCTTGGGGCTCCATGATCATCTTGTCACCGGCTTGACACCATGATCTCCATCATCATGATCTCCATCGTCGTGTCTCCATGAAGTTGCTCGCCAACTATTACTTCTACTACTATGGCTAACGCGTTTAGCAATGAAGTAAAGTAATTTACATGGCGTTTCTCAATGACACGCAGGTCATATAAAAGAATAAAGACAACTCCTATGGCTCCTGCCGGTTGTCATACTCATCGACATGCAAGTCGTGATTCCTATTACAATAGCATGAACATCTCATACATCACATAAAGATCATTCATCATTCATCACAACTTTGGCCATATCATATCATAAACTACTTGCTGCAAAAACAAGTTAGACGTCCTCTAATTGTTGTTGCAAGTTTTACGTGGCTGAATTAGGGTTCTAGCAAGAACGTTTTCTTACCTACGTGAAAGCCACAACGTGATTTGTCAACTTCTATTTACCCTTCATAAGGACCCTGTTCATCGAATCCGCTCCAACTAAAGTAGGAGAGACAGACACCCGCCAGCCACCTTATGCAACTAGTGCATGTTAGTCGGTGGAACGGGTCTCACGTAAGCGTACGTGTAAGGTTGGTCCGGGCCGCTTCATCCCACAATACCGCTGGAGCAAGAAAAGACTAGTAGCGGCAAGAAAGTTGACAAATCTACGCCCACAACAAATTGTGTTCTACTCGCGCAAGAAGAACTACGCATAGACCTAGCTCATGATGCCACTGTTGGGGAACGTTGCAGAAAACAAAAAATTTCCTACTCGTTTCACCAAGATCCATCTAGGAGTTCATCTAGCAACGAGTCATCAGATGCATCTACATACCTTTGTAGATCGCGTGACGAAGCGTTCAAAGAACGGGGATGATGTAGTCGAACACGACATGATCCAAATCACCGATGACCAAGTGCCGAACGGACGGCACCTCCGCGTTCAACACACGTACGGGATGGGAGACGTCTCCTCCTTCTTGATCCAGCAAGGGGGAAGGAGAGGTTGGTGATGATCCAGCAGCACGACGGCGTGGTGGTGGATGCAGGGCGTCACAGTAGCAGGGCTTCGCCTATACTACGAGAGAGAGAGACGTAACAGGGAGAGAGGGATGCACCAAAGGCCGTGTGTCAAGTCCCTCCTCTCCCCCACTATATATAGGGGTGCCAAGGGGGGGCGGCGGCCAAGGGGTGGGGGGCTTGCCCCCCAAGCAAGGGGGCGCCCCCCTTTAGGGTTTCCCCTAAACCCTAGGCGCATGGGCCCTTAGGGGTGGTGCCCCAGCCCACTAAGGGCTGGGTCCCTTCCCACTTCAGCCCATGGGGCCCTCCGGGATAGGTGGCCCCACCCGGTGGACCCCCGGGACCCTTCCGGTGGTCCCGGTACAATACCGGCAACCCCGAAACTTGTCCCGATGGCCGAAACAGCACTTCCTATATATAATTCTTTACCTCCGGACCATTCCGGAACTCCTCGTGACGTCCGGGATCTCATCCGGGACTCCGAACAACATTCGGATTACTGCATATACATATCTTCACAACCCTAGCGTCACAGAACCTTAAGTGTGTAGACCCTACGGGTTCGGGAGACATGTAGACATGACCGAGACGACTCTCCGGTCAATAACCAACAGCGGGATCTGGATACCCATGTTGGCTCCCACATGCTCCACGATGATCTCATCGGATGAACCATGATGTCGAGGATTCAATCAACCCCGTATGCAATTCCCTTTGTCAATCGATATATTACTTGCCCGAGATTCGATCGTCGGTATCCCAATACCTCGTTCAATCTTGTTACCGGCAAGTCACTTTACTCGTACCGTAATGCATGATCCCGTGACCAGACACTTGGTCACTTTGAGCTCATTATGATGATGCATTACCGAGTGGGCCCAGTGATACCTCTCCGTCATACGGAGTGACAAATCCCAGTCTTGATCCGTGTCAACCCAACAGACACTTTCGGAGATACCCGTAGTATACCTTTATAGTCACCCAGTTACGTTGTGACGTTTGGTACACCCAAAGCACTCCTACGGTATCCGAGAGTTACACGGTCTCATGGTCTAAGGAAAAGATACTTGACATTGCAAAACTCTAGCAAACGAACTACACGATCTTTATGCTATGTTTAGGATTGGGTCTTGTCCATCACATCATTCTCCTAATGATGTGATCTCATTATCAATGACATCCTATGTCCATAGCCAGGAAACCATGACTATCTGTTGATTAACGAGCTAGTTAACTAGAGGCTTACTAGGTACATGTCGGTGTCTGTTATTCACACATGTATTACGATTTCCGGATAACACAATTATAGCATGAATAAAGAAAATTATCATGAACAAGGAAATATAATAATAATGCTTTTATTATTGCCTCTAGGGCATATTTCCAACAGGTATGTGCGTTGTGAAAGTCCAATTAAGCGTCTTGATCTATCTCTATTTCTCATTGCAAACATGTTTATTCATAATAGGCTGAATCAGGAATGATAAACTAATCATATTTACAAAAACAAAAGAGGTCGAGTTCATACCAGCTTTTCTCATCTCAGTCAGTCCATCATATATCATAATAATTGCCGTTCACTTGCACGACCGAACGATGTGAATAATAATAATAGTGCACGTGTATTGGACTAAGCTGGTATCTACAAGCATTCAATAAACAAGAGAAGACAAGGCAATATGGGTTCTTTTGTCACATCAACAATAATGCATATAAGAGCCACTTCAACAATTTAATTATGGTCTTCTCCTATCGACCCCCAAAGAAAAGAAAAGAAAAGAAATAAAACTATTTACACGGGAGAGCTCCCAACAAGTAAAAGAAGAACTCGAAATCTTTTTGGGTTTTCTTTTTAATTACTACTACAAGTGTGTAAAGTAAACTAATTAAAAGCTACAACTATTTTTTGGTTTTTCTTAAGGTTTATTAAACACACAAAAAGAAAATAAACTAGCATGGATGATACAATGAAAAAGTATGAGCACCGACATCTAGCAATGAGTGTGTGAACATAAATGTAAAGTCGGTGGGAAATACGTACTCCCCCAAGCTTAGGCTTTTGGTCTAAGTTGGTCTATGGCCACGGCTGGCCTGGCGGATATCCATAATAATAGCTAGGGTCATACTGAGATGCAGCGACTATCGCCTCCTAAGCTGCAGCGTGGCGACGAGCGGCCTCCGCTCTCCTCTCGTACTCATCTGCCTCCTCTCTGGTAATAACATATCTTCCTTTTGCCTGATGATCAAAGAAGGCAGGAGCAGGGAGAGTAATATGGACAGCACGGCATCTGTCAAAAGTTAGTCGATACTGGAGAGGTGATTCATTCCTCTCGACAAACTGGTGGTGAACCATAGCATTAAAGTCTAAGTAAGCAGGTGGTAATTCAATATCATCTTCACGTATGGCTACACCAAGAAAATTAGCTATGCGGGTTGCATAAATTCCTCCAAAGAAATCTCCATTAAATCTATTAAGATGCAACCTACGTGCAACAATGGCTCCCAAATTATAAGATTTGTCTCCTAACACAGCAGTCCTAAGAATACTGAGGTCAGGGACACACATGTGACATGCCTCATCTTTACCATTAATGCATCTACCTATGAAGAGAGCAAAATAATGTATAGCACGAAAGTGAATGCTCCCTATGGTAGCTTGTGTTATATCTCTAGATTCTCCCACGATTATGCTAGCAAGAAAATCTCTAAATTTAGATTTGTGAGGATCCCTTATACTACCCCATTGTGGAAGTTTGCAAGCAGTGGTAAAATCCTCTAAGTCCATAGTATAAGAATTTTCATAAAGATCAAACAGAACAGTTGGAGAATTACGTGAAGATGAAAATTCAAACCTCCTCACAAAGGTACTAGTGAGATTGTGATACTGGCTGCACTTCTCTTCCTCGAAGCTCACAAGATCGGCGTTATGCAAATATGCGTTGAATTCTTCCTTAATTCCTGCTGGATCCATAAAATTTTCAGAAGGCCACTCACAAGGACGCGCTGGAGCGTCTCTTGGTGGCTCTTCATTAGCATCACGCATTGCAAGCCTGGGTCCTTGCTTCCTTGAGGAACCACCTTGGAACATTTTCCTAAGCATTTTTCTTCCTCTGAAAAATTCTGAATTTTTTTAGTAACTTCAAAATAAAAGTAAAGCAAACTCAATAATATTGATAGCAACTACTCTTACAAGTGCCTAGGGCCTATATCATGCATCAAAACTACTTTTGACCATATAAATTTGACATGCAAGCTCAAGAATAGGGTCACCTAAGCAGCAAAAATTTGCAATGAATAAAGCACTAGAACAAAAACTAATTGGACCAATGGAGGAGTCACATACCAAGGAACAATCTCCCCAAGCAGTTTTGTGAGAGGTGCTTTCAGCAAGGAGATCGAAATTGGCAGCAAAACGAGCTTGGACTCGGGTTTGAGCTGGTTATTCGTGTTTGGGGGAGGAAGAAGGAGTGTGTGGGTGAAAGGATAAGTGGAGGAGGGACACCGTGGGCCCACGAGGCAGGGGGGCGCGCCCTCCACCCTCGTGGGTAGGTGGTTGACCCCTCTGTTGTGTTCTCAGTGCCAAATAGTCTCAAATATTCCAGAAAAAATCATATTTAAATTTCAGGGCATTTGGAGAAATTTTATTTTCAGGGTATTTTTATATTGCACGGATAATCAGATAACATACAGAAAAATACTAATTTTATTTTATTTAATATAAATAACAGAAAGTAAAAGTGGGGTACAGAAGGTTGTGCCTTCTAGTTTCATCCATCTCATGCTCATCAAAAGGAATCCACTAACAAGGTTGATCAAGTCTTGTTAACAAACTCATTCCGAATAACATGGGACCGGAGAAATTTCAAATAACACTATGTTACCTCAACAGGGATATGCACATCCCCAATAATAAGAATATCATATTTCTTCTTGACAGTAGGAATAGGAAATTCAAAACCTCCAAATATAATCGATAGAATTTTTCCAATAGAGTTGATACTATGAACTTAAGGTTGTTTCCTCGGAAAGTGTACCGTATGCTCATTACCATTAACATGAAAAGTGACATTGCCTTTAGTGCAATCAATAACAGCCACTGCAGTATTCAAAAAGGGTCTTCCAAGAATAATAGACATACTATCGTCCTCAGGAATATCAAGAATAACAAAGTTCGTTAAAATAGTAATGTTTGCAACTACAACCGGCACATCCTCACAAATATCGACAGGCATAGCAGTTGATTTATCAGCCATTTGCAAACATATTTCAGTAGGTGTCAACTTATTCAAATCAAGTCTACGATATAAAGAGAGAGGCATAACACTAACACCGGCTCCAAGATCACATAAAGCAGTTTTAACATAGTTTCTTTTAATGGAGCATGGTATAGTGGGTACTCCTGGATCTCCAAGTTTCTTTGGTATTCCACCCGTAAAAGTATAATTAGCTAGCATGGTGGAAATTTCAGCTTCCGGTATCTTTCTTTTATTTGTAACAATATCTTTCATATACTTAGCATAAGGATTCATTTTGAGCATACCAGTTAATCGCATACGCAAAAGGATAGGTCTAATCATTTCAGCAAAGCGCTCAAAATTCTCATCATCCTTTTTCTTGGATGGTTTGGGAGGAAAAGGCATGGGTTTCTGAACCCATGGTTCTCTTTCTTTACCATGTTTCCTAGCAACAAAGTCTTTCTTATCATAACGTTGATTCTTTGATTGTGGGTTATCAAGATCAACAGCAGGTTCAATTTCTATATCATTATCATTACTAGGTTGAGCATCATCATGAACATTATCATTAACATTATCACTAGTTTCAGGTTCATTACCAGATTGTGTATCAGCATCAGAAATAGAAATATCATTTGGATTCTCAGGTGTTTCAGTAATAGGTTCACTAGAAGCATGCAAAGTCCTATCATTTTTCTTTTTCTTCCTTTTAGAAGGACTAGGTGCATCTATATTATTTCTCTGAGAATCTAGCTCAATTCTCTTAGGATGGCCTTCAGGATACAAAGGTTCCTGAGTCATTTTACCACCTCTAGTTATAACTCTAACAGCATTATCATTATTCTTACTATTCAATTCATTGAGCAAATCATTTTGAGCTTTAAGTACTTGTTCTACTTGAGTGGTAACCATAGAAGCATGTTTACTAATAAGTTTAAGTTCACCTTTGACATTAGCTATATAATCACCCAAGTGTTCAAGCATATTTGAATTGTATTTCAATTGTCTACCAAAATAAGCATTAAAATCTTCTTGCTTAGCCATAAATTTATCAAACTCATCTAAGCATGGGCTAGCAACTTAGTAAATGGGATTTCAGCTTTATCATATCTATAGAGAGAATTTACCTTTACTACCTGTGTCAGGTTATCAAGACCATGAGTTTCTTCAATAGGTAAAGGATTAAGATCATATGTTTCTTCAACAGGCGGTAGATTAAGACCATGTATTTCTTCAATAGGGGGTAAATTCTTAACATCTTCAGCTTTAATACCTTTTTCTTTCATAGATTTCTTTGCCTCTTGCATATCTTCAGGACTGAGAAATAGAATACCCCTCTTCTTCGGAGTGGGTTTAGGAATAGGCTCAGAATTTGGCTCCGGAGGTGTCCAATTATTTTCATTTGTCAACATATTATTCAACAGAATTTCCGGTTCATCCGGTGTTCTTTCCCTGAAAACAGAACCAACACAACTATCCAGGTAATCTCTGGAGGCATTGGTTAGTCCATTATAAAATATATCAAGTATTTCATTTTTCTTAAGAGGATGATCAGCCAAAGCATTAAGTAATTGGAGAAGCCTCCCCCAAGCTTGTGGGACACTCTCTTCTTAAATTTGCACAAAATTATATATATCCCTTAAAGCAGCTTGTTTCTTATGAGCAAGGAAATATTTAGCAGAGGGGTAATAAATCATATCCTGCGGACTACGCACACAACCAGGATCAAGAGAATTAAACCATATCTTAGCATCACCCTTTAATGAGAACGAAAATATTTTAAGGATATAAAAGTAACGATTTCTCTCATCAGTAGTGAACAGGGTGGCTATATCATTTAATTTAGTAAGATGTGCCACAACAGTTTCAGATTCAAAGCCATGAAAAGGATCAGATTCAACCAAAGTAATTATATCAGGATCAACAGAGAATTAATAATCCTTATCGGTAACACAGATAGGTGAAGTAGCAAAAGTAGGGTCAGGTTTCATTCTAGCATTTAGAGATTGCTTGTTCCATTTAGCTAATAACCTCTTGAGTTCGTATCTATCTTTGCAAGCTAAAATAGCTAAAGAAGCTTCTTTATCAAAAACATAACCCTCAGGAATAACAGGCAAGTCTTCATCATCAATTTCATTAGTATTACCAGATTCAATATTTTCAATCTCTCTATCCCTAGCAAGTTGTTCATCAAGAAATTCACCAAGTGGCACAGTAGTATCAAGCATAGAAGTAGTTTCATCATAAGTATCATGTATAGTAGAAGTAGCATCATCAATAACATGCGACATATCAGAATGAATAGCAGAAGCAGGTTTAGGTGTCGCAAGCTTACTTAAAACAGAAGGTGAATCAAGTGCAGAGCTAGATGGCAGTTCCTTACCCCCCTCGTAGTTGAGGGATAAATCTTGGTTCTCGGATCTTTCAAGTTCTTCATAATGATAAGCATATATAAATCCCAAGTGACTCAAAGAATAGAGCTATGCTCCCCGGCAACGACGCCAGAAAATAGTCTTGATAACCCACAAGTATAGGGGATCGCAACAGTTTTCGAGGGTAAAGTATTCAACCCAAATTTATTGATTCGGCACAAGGGGAGCCAAAGAATACTCTCAAGTATTAGCAGCTGAGTTGTCAATTCAACCACACCTGGAAACTTAGTATCTGCAGCAAATTATTTAGTAGCAAAGTAATATGATTGTAGTGGTAATGGTAGCAAAAGGTAACAGTAGTAAAAGTAATGTTTTTGGTATTTTGTAGTGATGATAGCAATAGCAACGGAAAAGTAAATAAGAGAAGAACAATATATGGAAAGCTTGTAGGCAATGGATCGGTGATGGAGAATTATGCCAGATGTGGTTCATCATGTAACAGTCATAACCTAGGGTGACACAGAACTAGCTCCAGTTCATCAATGTAATGTAGGCATGTATTCCCAATATAGTCATACGTGCTTATGGAAAAGAACTTGCATGACATATTTTGCCCTACCCTCCCGTGGCAGTGGGGTCCTTACGGAAACTAAGGGATATTAAGGCCTCCTCTTAATAGAGTACCGGAACAAAGCATTAACACATAGTGAATACATGAACTCCTCAAACTACGGTCATCACCGGTAAGTATCCCGATTAGTGTCACTTCGGGGTTAACGGATCATAACACATAATAGGTGACTATAGACTTGCAAGATAGGATCAAGAACTCTCATATATTGAGGTAAACATAATAGATTCAAATGTGAAATCATGGCACTCGGGCCCTAGTGACAAGCATTAAGCATAGCAAAGTCATAGCAACATCAATCTCAGAACATAGTGGATACTAGGGATCAAACCCTAACAAAACTAACTCGATTACATGATAGATTCCATCCAACCCATCACCGTCCAGCAAACCTACGATGGAATTACTCACACACGACGGTGAGCATCATGAAATTGGTGATGGAGGATGGTTGATGATGATGATGGCGACGGATTCCCCTCTCCAGAGCCCCGAACGGACTCTAGATCAGCCCTCCCGAGAGGTTTTAGGGCTTGGCGGTGGCTCCGTATCGTAAAACACGATGAATTCTTCTCTCTGATTTTTCTCTCCCCGAAACACAATATATAGAGTTGGAGTTGGAGTCGGAGAAGCTCCAGGGGGCCCACGAGGTAGGGGGCGCACCCCCCACCCTCGTGGACAGGTGGTGGGACCCCTGGCCTTCATCTTTTGCAGGGATTTTTTATATTTTCCAATAAGTTTCTCCGTGAAGTTTCTGGTCATTCCGAGAACGTTTGTTTCTGCACATAAATAACACCATGGTAATTCTGCTGAAAACAGCGTCAGTCCGGGTTAGTTCCATTCAAATCATGCAAGTTAGAGTCCAAACAAGGGTAAAAGTGTTTGGAAAAGTAGATACGACGGAGACGTATCAGGGATGTGCATATCCCCGTTGAGGTAACCTAGTGTTATTCAAAAATTCTCCGATTCCATGTTATTCGGAATGAGTTTGTTAATAAGACTTGATCAACCTTGTTAATGGATTCCTTTTGATGATCATGAGATGGATGAATTTAGAAAACACAACTCTCTGTACCCTCCTTTTACTTTCTGTTATTTATATTAAATAAAATAAAATTAGTATTTTCTGTGTGTTATCTGAATTATCCGTGCAATATAAAAATACCCCGAAAATAAAATTTCTCCAAATGCCCTGAAATTTCAATATGATTTTTTCTAGAATATTTGAGAATATTTGGCACTGAGAACACAGCAGGGGGGCATCCACCTGGCCACGAGGGTGGAGGGCGCGCCCTACCCCCCTGGGCGTGCCCCCGTGCCTCGTGGGCCCACGATGGCCCTCCTCCACTTATTCCTGCACCCACACACTCCTTCTTCCTCCCACAAACACCATTATCCAGCTCAAGCACGAGTTCTAGCTCATTTTGCTGCGATTTTCGATCTCCTTCCTCAAAGCACCTCTCACAAAACTGCTTTGGGGAATTGTTCCTTAGTATGTGACTCCTCCATTGGTCCAATTTGTTTTTGTTCTAGTGCTTTATTCATTGCAAATTTGTGCTGCTTAGGTGACCATGTTCTTGAGCTTGCATGTCAAATTTATATGGTTCCAAGTAGTTTTGATGCATGATATAGGCTATAGGCACATGTAGGAGTAGTTGCTATCAATTTTGTTGAATTTGGTTCACTTTTATTTTGAAGTTACTAAAAATTTCAGAAATTTTTCAGGGGAAGAAATATGTTTAGGAAAATGTACCAAGGTGGTTCTTCAAGGAAACAAGGACCCAGGCTTGCAATGCGTGATGCTGATGATGAGCCACCAAGGGATGCTCCAGTGCGGCCTTGTGAATGGCCTTCAGAGGACTTCATGGATCGAGCAGGAATTAAGGAAGAATTTAATGCATATTTGCGTAATGCTGATCTTGTGAGCTTCGAGGAAGAAAAATGTCATCAGAACCACTATCTCAGTAGCTCCTTTGTGAGGAGATTTGAATTTTCATCTTCACGTAATTCTCATACTGTCCTATTTGATCTTTATGAAAATTCTTACACTATGGACTTAGAGGACTTTACCACTGCTTGCAAACTTCCACAATGTGGTAGTACTAGTGAACCTTGCAAATCTGAATTTAGAGATTTCCTTAGTAGTATAATTGTGGGGGAATCTAGAGATATAGCACAAGCTACCATAGGGAGCATTCACTTTCTTGCTATACATTATTTTGCTCTCTTCATAGGTAGATGCATTAACGGTAAAGATGAAGCATGTCACATGTGTGTCCCTGACCTCAGTGTTCTTAGGAGTGCTGTGTTAGGAGATAAATCTTATAATTTGGGAGCCATTGTTGCACGTAGGTTGCATCTTAATAGATTTAATGGAGATTTCTTTGGTGGAATTTATGCAACCTGCATAGCTAATTTTCTTGGTATAACCATACGTGAGGATGATATTGAGTTGCCCCCTGCTTATTTGGATTATGAGGCTATGGTTCGTCATCAGTTTGTTGAGAGGAATGATAAGTTCCTCCAGTACCGACTAATCTTTGACAGACGACGCACCTATCACGTCGCTCTCCCTGCTTCTACTTTCTTTGTTTTTCAGGCAAAGGGGAGATATTCTATAACTAGAGAAGAGGCAGAAGAGTATAAGAGGAGGGCTGAGATAGCTCACCTCCAAGCTGCAGCCCACGATGCAATGACTGCTGCATCTCAGTATGACCCCAACTACAACTTTGGATATCCACCAGGCCATCTGTGGCATTAGACCAACTTAGGCCAAAAGCCTAAGCTTGGGGGAGTACATATTTCTCACCGACATTACATTCATGTTCACACACTCATTGCTAGATGTCGGTGCTCATACTTTTTCATTGTATCATCCATGCTAGTTTATTTTCTCTTTTTATGCTTTCTTCTTGTGTGTTTGATAAACCTTAAGAAAACCCCCAAAAAAAATTAGTTGTACCTTTAGCTAGTTTTAATTTCCATGCTTGTAGTAGTAATTAAAAAGAAAACCCAAAATGATTTCCTGTTCTTCTTTTGCTTGTTGGGAGCTTTCCCGTGTAAATAGTTTTATTTCTTTTCTTTTCTTTGGGGGTCGATAGGAGAAGACCAGAGTTAAATTGTTGAAGTGGCTCTTATATGCATTATTGTTGATCTGACAAAAGAGCCCATATTGCCTTGTCTTCTCTTGTTTATTGAATGCTTGCAGATTCCAGCTTAGTCCAATGCACGTGCACTATTATTATTATCCACATCGTTCGGTCGTGCAAGTGAAAGGCAATTATGACGATATATGATGGACTAACTGAGATGAGAAAAGCTGGTATGAACTCGACCTCTCTTGTTTTTGTAAATATGATTAGTTCATCATTCCTGATTCAGCCTGTTATGAATAAACATGTTTGCAATGACAATTAGAGATTATAGTTGCTTATGCCATGCTTAATTAGCTAGGAGCTTATAATGGTTTGCCTTGCGTGCCAACATGCTATTAAAATGGTTGTGATGTGGTATGATAGGGTGGTATCCTCTTTTGAATGATTCGAGTGGCTTCACTTGGCACATGTTCACGCATGTAGTTGAAACAAAATCAACATAGCCTCTACGATATTTATGTTCATGGTGCATTATATCCTACTCATGCTTGCATTCAGTGTTGATTAATTTTAATGCATGTTCATGACTGTTGTCGCTCTCTAGCTGGTCGCTTCCCAGTCTTTTGCTAGCCTTCACTTGTACTAAGCGGGAATACTACTTTTGCATCCAATTCCATAAAACCCAAAGTTGTTCCATATGAGTCCACCATACCTACCTATATACGGTATCTACCTGTCGTTCCAAGTAAATTTGTATGTGCCAAACTCTAAACCTTCAAATAAACATTCTATTTTGTATGCTCGAATAGCTCATGTATCAACTAGGGATGTCTGTGATGGAAATATGCCCTAGAGGCAATAATAATGTTATTATTTTATTTCCTTATATCATGATAAATTTTTATTATTCATGCTAGAATTGTATTATCCGGAAACATAATACTTGTGTGAATACATAGACAAACCAAACGTCACTAGTATGCCTCTACTTGACTAGCTCGTTAATCGAAGATGGTTATGTTTCCTAACCATAGACATGTGTTGTCATTCGATTAATGGGATCACATCATTAGGAGAATGATGTGATTGACATGACCCATTCCATTAGCTTAGCACCCGATCGTTTAATATGTTGCTATTGCTTTCTTCATGACTTATACATGTTCCTATGACTATGAGATTATGCAACTCCATTTACCGGAGGAACACTTTGTGTGCTACCAAACGTCACAACGTAACTGGGTGATTATAAAGGAGCTCTACATGTGTCTCCAAAGGTAAATGTTGGGTTGGCGTATTTCGAGATTAGGATTTGTCACTCCGATTGTCGGAGAGGTATCTCTGGGCCCTCTAGGTAATGCACATCACATAAGCCTTGAAAGCATTACAACTAATGAGTTAGTTGCGAGATGATGTATTATGAAACGAGTAAAGAGACTTGCCGGTAACGAGATTGAACTAGGTATTGAGATACCGACGATCGAATCTCGGGCAAGTAATATACCGATGACAAAGAGAACAACGTATGTTGTCATGCAGTCTGACCAATAAAGATCTTCGTAGAATATGTAGGAGCCAATATGGGCATCCAGGTTCCGCTATTGGTTATTGACCGGAGACGTGTCTCGGCCAAGTCTACATTGTTCTCGAACCCGTAGGGTCCGCACGCTTAAGGTTTCGATGACAGTTATATTATGAGTTTATGCATTTTGATGTACCGAAGTTTGTTCGGAGTCCCGGATGTGATCACGGACATGACGAGGAGTCTCGAAATGGTCGAGACATAAAGATTGATATATTGGAAGCCTATATTTGGATATCGGAAGTGTTCCGGGTGAAATCGGGATTTTACCGGAGTACCGGGAGGTTACCGGAACCCCCCGGGAGGCATATGGGCCTTAGTGGGCTTTAGTGGAAGAGAGGAGAGGTGGCCAGGGCTGGGCCGCGCACCCGTCCCCCCCCCTAGTCCGAATAGGACAAGGAGAGGGGGGCGGCGCCCCCCCCCCTTCCTTCTCTCTCTCCTCTTTCCCCCTTCCCGAATCCTATTCCAACTAGGAAAGGGGACGAATCCTACTCCCAGTGGGAGTAGGACTCCTCCTGGCACGCCCTCCTCCTGGCCGGCCGCACCTCCCCTTGCTCCTTTATATACGGGGGCAGGGGGCACCCCTAGAGACACAATTTGATCCACGTGATCATATTCTTAGCCGTGTGCGGTGCCCCCTCCCACCATAATCCTCGATAATATTGTAGAGGTGCTTAGGCGAAGCCCTGCAACGGTAGAACATCAAGATCGTCACCACGCCGTCATGCTGACGGAACTCTTCCCCAAAACTTTGCTGGATCGGAGTCCGGGGATCGTCATCGAGCTGAACGTGTGCTAGAACTCGGAGGTGTCGTAGTTTCGGTGCTTGATCGGTCGGGCCGTGAAGACGTACGACTACATCAACCGCGTTGTGCTAACGCTTCCGCTGTCGATCTACAAGGGTACGTAGATCACACTCTCCCCTCTCGTTGCTATGCATCACCATGATCTTGCGTGTGCGTAGGAAATTTTTTGAAATTACTACGTTCCCCAACAGTGGCATCCGAGCCTAGGTTTTATGTGTTGATGTTATATGCACGAGTAGAACACAAGTGAGTTGTGGGCGATATAAGTCATACTGCTTACCAGCATGTCATACTTTGGTTCGGCGGTATTGTTGGACGAAGCGGCCCGGACCGACATTACGCGTACGCTTACGCGAGACCGGTTCTCCCGACATGCTTTGCACAAAGGTGGCTAGCGGGTGACAGTTTCTCCAACTTTAGTTGAACCGAGTGTGGCTACGCCCGGTCCTTGCGAAGGTTAAAACAGCACCAACTTGACAAACTATCGTTGTGGTTTTGATGCGTAGGTAAGATTGGTTCTTGCTTAAGCCCGTAGCAGCCACGTAAAACTTGCAACAACAAAGTAGAGGACGTCTAACTTGTTTTTGTAGGGCATGTTGTGATGTGATATGGTCAAGACATGATGCTAAATTTTATTGTATGAGATGATCATGTTTTGTAACCGAGTTATCGGCAACTGGCAGGAGCCATATGGTTGTCGCTTTATTGTATGCAATGCAATCGCGCTGTAATGCTTTACTTTATCACTAAACGGTAGCAATAGTCGTGGAAGCATAAGATTGGTGAGACGACAACGATGCTACGATGGAGATCAAGGTGTCGCGCCGGTGACGATGGTGATCACGACGATGCTTCGAAGATGGAGATCACAAGCACAAGATGATGATGGCCATATCATATCACTTATATTGATTGCATGTGATGTTTATCTTTTATGCATCTTATCTTTCTTTGATTGACGGTAGCATTATAAGATGATCTCTCACTAATTATCAAGAAGTGTTCTCCCTGAGTATGCACCGTTGCAAAAGTTCTTCGTGTTGAGACACCACGTGATGATCGGGTGTGATAGGCTCTACGTTCAAATACAACGGGTGCAAAACAGTTGCACACGCAGAATACTCAGGTTATACTTGACGAGCCAAGCATATACAGATATGGCCTCGGAACACGGAGACCGAAAGGTCAAGCGTGAATCATATAGTAGATATGATCAACATAGTGATGTTCACCAATGAAACTACTCCATCTCACGTGATGATCGGACATGGTTTAGTTGATTTGGATCACGTAATCACTTAGAGGATTAGAGGGATGTCTATCTAAGTGGGAGTTCTTTTAGTAATATCATTAATTGAACCTAAATTTATCATGAACTTAGTACCTAATAGTATCTTGCTTGTTTATGTTTGATTGTAGATAGATGGCCCGTGTTGTTGTTCCGTTGAATTTTAATGCGTTCCTTGAGAAAGCAAAGTTGAAAGATGATGGTAGCAATTACACGGACTGGGTCCGTAACTTGAGGATTATCCTCATTGCTGCACAGAAGAATTACGTCCTGGAAGCACCGCTGGGTGCCAGGCCTGCTGCTGGAGCAACACCAGATGTTATGAACGTCTGGCAGAGCAAAGCTGATGACTACTCGATAGTTCAATGTGCCGTGCTTTACGGCTTAGAATCGGGACTTCAATGACGTTTTGAATGTCATGGAGCATATGAGATGTTCCAGGAGTTGAAGTTAATATTTCAAGAAAATGCCCGGATTGATAGATATGAAGTCTCCAATAAGTTCTATAGCTGCAAGATGGAGGAGAACAGTTCTGTCAGTGAGCATATACTCAACATGTCTGGGTATAATAATCACTTGATTCAATTGGGAGTTAATCTTCCAGATGATTGCGTCATTGACAGAATTCTCCAATCACTGCCACCAAGCTACAAGAACTTCGTGATGAACTATAATATGCAACGGATGAATAAGACTATTCCCGAGTTCTTCGCAATGCTGAAAGCTGCGGAGGTAGAAATCAAGAAGGAGCATCAAGTGTTGATGGTCAACAAGACCACCAGTTTCAAGAAAAAGGGCAAAGGGAAGAAGAAGGGGAACTTCAAAAAAAAACAGCAAGCAAGTTGCTACTCAAGAGAAGAAACCCAAACCTGGACCTAAGCCTGAAACTGAGTGCTTTTACTGCAAGCAGACTGGTCACTAGAAGCGGAACTGCCCCAAGTATTTGGCGGATAAGAAGGATGGCAAGGTGAACAAAGGTATATGTGATATACATGTTATTGATGTGTACCTTACTAATGCTCACAGTAGCACCTGGGTATTTGATACTGGTTCTGTTGCTAATATTTGCAACTCGAAACAGGGACTACGGATTAAGCGAAGATTGGCTAAGGACGAGGTGACGATGCGCGTAGGAAATGGTTCCAAAGTCGATGTGATCGCAGTCGGCATGCTACCTCTACATCTACCTTCGGGATTAGTATTAGACCTAAATAATTGTTATTTGGTGCCAGCGTTAAGCATGAACATTATATCTGGATCTTGTTTGATGCGAGACGGTTATTCATTTAAATCAGAGAATAATGGTTGTTCTATTTACATGAGTAATATCTTTTATGGTCATGCACCCTTAAAGAGTGGTCTATTCTTATTAAATCTCGATAGTAGTGACACACATATTCATAGTGTTGAAGCCAAAAGATGCCGAGTTGATAATGATCGTGCAACTTATTTGTGGCTGCCGTTTGGGTCATATCGGTATAAAGCGCATGAAGACACTCCATACTGATGGGCTTTTGGAACCACTTGATTATGAATCACTTGGTACTTGCGAACCGTGCCTTATGGGTAAGATGACAAAAACACCGTTCTCCGGTACTATGGAGAGAGCAACAGATTTATTGGAAATCATACATATAGATGTATGTGGTCCGATGAATGTTGAGGCTCGTGGTGGATATCGTTATTTTCTCACCTTCACAGATGACTTAAGCAGATATGGGTATATCTACTTAATGAAACATAAGTCTGAAACGTTTGAAAAGTTCAAAGAATTTCAGAGTGAGGTTGAAAATCATCGTAACAAGAAAATAAAATTCCTACGATCTGATCGTGGAGGAGAGTATTTGAGTTACGAGTTTGGTGTACATTTGAAACAATGTGGAATAGTTTCGCAACTCATGCCACCCGGAACACCACAGCGTAATGGTGTGTCCGAACGCCGTAATCGTACTTTACTAGATATGGTGTGATCTATGATGTCTCTTACTGATTTACCGCTATCGTTTTGGGGATATGCTCTAGAGACGGCCGCGTTCACGTTAAATAGGGCACCATCAAAATCCATTGAGACGACGCCTTATGAACTTTGGTTTGGCAAGAAACCAAAGTTGTCATTTCTGAAAGTTTGGGGTTGCGATGCTTATGTGAAAAAACTTCAACCTGATAAGCTCGAACCCAAATTGGAGAAATGTGTCTTCATAGGATATCCAAAGGAAACTATTGGATACACCTTCTATCACAGATCCGAAGGCAAGACTTTTGTTGCTAAATTCGGAAACTTTCTGGAGAAGGAGTTTCTCTTGAAAGAAGTGAGTGGGAGGAAAGTAGAACTTGTTGAGGTAATAGTACCTGCTCCCTTATTGGAAAGTAGTACATCACAGAAACCTGTTTCTGTGACACCTACACCAATTAGTGAGGAAGCTAATGATAATGATCATGAAACTTCAGAACAAGATACTACTGAACCTCGTAGATCAACCAGAGTAAGATCCGCGCCAGAGTGGTACGGTAATCCTATTCTGGAAGTCATGCTACTAGATCATGATGAACCTACGAACTATGAAGAAGCGATGGTGAGCCCAGATTCCGCAAAATGGCTTGAAGCCATGAAATCTGAGATGGGATCCATGTATGAGAACAAAGTATGGACTTTGGTTGACTTGCCCAATGATTGGCAAGCAATTGAGAATAAATGGATCTTCAAGAAGAAGACTGACGCTGACGGTAATATTACTATCTACAAAGCTCGACTTATCGCAAAAGGTTTTCGGCAAGTTCAAGGGATTGACTACGATGAGACCTTCTCACCCGTAGCGATGCTTAAGTCTGTCCGAATCATGTTAGAAATTGCCGCATTTTATGATTATGAAATTTGGCAAATGGATGTCAAAACTGCATTCCTAAATGGATTTCTGCAAGAAGAGTTGTATATGATGCAGCCAGAAGGTTTTGTCGATCCAAAGGGAGCTAACAAAGTGTGCAAGCTCCAGCGATCCATTTATGGACTGGTGCAAGCCTCTTGGAGTTGGAATAAACGCTTTGATAGTGTGATCAAAGCATTTGGTTTTGTACAGACTTTTGGAGAAGCCTGTATTTACAAGAAAGTGAGTGGGAGCTCTATAGCATTTCTGATATTATATGTAGATGACATATTGCTAATCGGAAATGATATAGAATTTCTGGATAGCATAAAAGGATACTTGAATAAGATTTTTTCAATGAAAGACCTCGGTGAAGCTGCTTACATATTGGCCATTAAGATCTATAGAGATAGATCAAGACGCTTAATTGGACTTTCACAAAGCACATACCTTGACAAAATTTTGAAGAAGTTCAAAATGGATCAAGCAAAGAAAGGATTCTTGCCTGTGTTACAAGGTGTGAGATTGAGTAAGACTCAGTCCCCGACCAATGCAGAAGATAGAGAGAAAATGAAAGATGTTCCCTATGCTTCAGCCATAGGCTCTATCATGTATGCAATGCTGTGTACCAGACCTGATGTGTGTCTTGTATAAGTCTAGCAGGGAGGTACCAAAGTAATCCAGGAGTGGATCACTGGACAGCGGTCAAGAACATCCTGAAATACCTGAAAAGGACTAAGGATATGTTTCTCATATATGGAGGTGACAAAGAGCTCATCGTAAATGGTTACGTTGATGCAAGCTTTGACACTGATCCGGACAATTCTAAATCACAAACCGGATACGTGTTTACATTAAACGGTAGAGCTGTCAGTTGGTGCAGTTCTAAACAAAGCGTTGTGGCGGGATCTACATGTGAAGCGGAGTACATAGCTGCTTCGGAAGCAGCAAACGAAGGAGTCTGGATGAAGGAGTTCATATCCGATCTAGGTGTCATACCTAGTGCATCGGGTCCAATGAAAATCTTTTGTGACAATACTGGTGCAATTGCCTTGGCAAAGGAATCCAGATTTCACAAGAGAACCAAGCACATCAAGAGACGCTTCAATTCCATCCGGGATCTAGTCCAAGTGGGAGACATAGAGATTTGCAAGATACATACGGATCTGAATATAGCAGACCCGTTGACTAAGCCTCTTCCACGGGCAAAACATGATCAGCACCAAAGCTCCATGGGTGTTAGAATCATTACTGTGTAATCTAGATTATTGACTCTAGTGCAAGTGGGAGACTGAAGGAAATATGCCCTAGAGGCAATAATAATGTTATTATTTTATTTCCTTATATCATGATAAATGTTTATTATTCATGCTAGAATTGTATTATCCGGAAACATAATACTTGTGTGAATACATAGACAAACCAAACGTCACTAGTATGCCTCTACTTGACTAGCTCGTTAATCGAAGATGGTTATGTTTCCTAACCATAGACATGTGTTGTCATTTGATTAATGGGATCACATCATTAGGAGAATGATGTGATTGACATGACCCATTCCATTAGCTTAGCACCCGATCGTTTAGTATGTTGCTTTTGCTTTCTTCATGACTTATACATGTTCCTATGACTATGAGATTATGCAACTCCCGTTTACCGGAGGAACACTTTGTGTGCTACCAAATGTCACAACGTAACTGGGTGATTATAAAGGAGCTCTACAGGTGTCTCCAAAGGTAAATGTTGGGTTGGCGTATTTCGAGATTAGGATTTGTCACTCCGATTGTCGGAGAGGTATCTCTGGGCCCTCTCGGTAATGCACATCACATAAGCCTTGCAAGCATTACAACTAATGAGTTAGTTGCGAGATTATGTATTATGAAACGAGTAAAGAGACTTTCCGGTAACGAGATTGAACTTGGTATTGAGATACCGACGATCGAATCTCGGGCAAGTAACATACCGATGACAAAGAGAACAACGTATGTTGTTATGCGGTCTGACCGATAAAGATCTTCGTAGAATATGTAGGAGCCAATATGGGCATCCAGGTTCCGCTATTGGTTATTGACCGGAGACGTCTCTCGGTCATGTCTACATTGTTCTCGAACCCGTAGGGTCCGCACGCTTAAGGTTTCGATGAGAGTTATATTATGAGTTTATGCATTTTGATGTACCAAAGTTTGTTCGGAGTCCCGGATGTGATCACGGACATGACGAGGAGTCTCGAAATGGTCGAGACATAAAGATTGATATATTGGAAGCCTATATTTGGATATCGGAAGTGTTCCGAGTGAAATCGGGATTTTACCAGAGTACCGGGAGGTTACCGGAACCCCCCAGGAGGCATATGGGCCTTAGTGGGCTTTAGTGGAAGAGAGGAGAGGTGGCCAGGGCTGGGCCGCGCGCCCCTCCCCCCCTAGTCCGAATAGGACAAGGAGAGGGGGGCGGCGCCCCCCTTCCTTCTCTCTCTCCTCTTTCCCCCTTCCCGAATCCTATTCCAACTAGGAAAGGGGACGAATCCTACTCCCGGTGGGAGTAGGACTCCTCCTGGCGCGCCCTCCTCCTGGCCGGCCACACCTCCCCTTGCTCCTTTATATACGGGGGCAGGGGGCACCCCTAGAGACACAAGTTGATCCACGTGATCATATTCTTAGCCGTGTGCGGTGCCCCCTTCCACCATAATCCTCGATAATATTGTAGCGGTGCTTAAGCGAAGCCCTGCGACGGTAGAACATCAAGATCGTCACCACGCCGTCGTGCTAACGGAACTCTTCCCCGACACTTTGCTGGATCGGAGTCCGGGGATCGTCATCGAGCTGAATGTGTACTAGAACTCAGAGGTGCCGTAGTTTCGGTGCTTGATCGGTCGGGCCGTGAAGACGTACGACTACATCAACCGCGTTGTGCTAACGCTTCCGCTGTCGATCTACAAGGGTACGTAGATCACACTCTCCCCTCTCGTTGCTATGCATCACCATGATCTTGCGTGTGCGTAGGAAATTTTTTGAAATTACTACGTTCCCCAATAGTCTGTATCTTCCATGTTAGGCGGGTTATTCTCAAGAGGAGTGGACTCCGCTCCTCACTCACGAGAAAATGGCTGGTCACCGGGATGCCCGGTCCCATGCTTTATGCAAACTAAATCAAAATAATTGCAAACAAAACTCCCCTGGGACTCTTGTTAGTTGGAGGCATTCGTTGTTCAGAGCAAGCCATGGATTGATGCTTGTTGGTAGAGGGGGAGTATAAACTTTACCATTCTGTTTGGGAACCGCCTATAATGTGTGTAGCATGGAAGATATCACCATCTCTTGGTTGTTATGTTGACAATGAAAGTATAATGCTCAAAATATTATTCATCTCTATTTTAAAACCGAGCTCTGGCACCTCTACAAATCCCTGCTTCCCTCTGCGAAGGGCCTAGCTATTTACTTTTATGTTGAGTCATCATCCTCTTATTAAAAAGCACTAGTTGGAGAGCACCGTTGTCATTTGCATTCATTACTGTTAGTTTACATTGAGTATGACTTGACTGGATCTCTTTTACCATGAATTACAATGTCTACTCAGTCCTTGATCTTTAAAGGTGCTCTGCATTTATGTTTTGCGGTCTCAGAAAGGGCTAGCGAGATACCATCTTGTTATATCATATTATGATTGTTTTGAGGAAGTGTTGTCATCCGAGATTTATTATTATTGCTCGCTAGTTGATTATGCCATTGATATGAGTAAACATGAGACCTATGCGTTATTGTGAATATGGTTAGTCTATAATCTTTGCTGAAAACTTGAATGCTGGCTTCACATATTTACAACAACAAGAGCAAATAGAGTTTGTAAAAGTTTTTCTTTATCACTTCCAGTTTGTCAACTGAATTGCTTGAGGACAAGCAAAGGTTTAAGCTTCGGGGAGTTGATACGTCTCCGCCGTATCTACTTTTCCAAACACTTTTTCCCTTGTTTTGGACTCTAACTTGCATGATTTGAATGGAACTAACCCGGACTGACGCTGTTTTCAGTAGAATTTCCATGGTGTTATTTATGTGCAGAAACAAAAGTTCTCGGAATGACCTGAAACTCCACGAAGCGTATTTTTGGAAATAATAAAAAATACTAGCAAAAGATCAAGGCCAGGGGGCCCCACACCCTAGCCACGAGGGTGGGGGCGCGCCTGCCCCCTGGGTGCGCCCCCCTACCTCGTGGGCCCCATGGAGCTCCTCCAACCTCAACTCCAACTCTATATATTCACTTTCAGGGAGAAAAAAATAAAGGAGGAGGATTCATCACGTTTTACGATACGGAGCCGCCGCTAAGCCCTAAAACCGGGAGGGCTGATCTGGAGTCCGTTCGGGGCTCCAAAGAGGGGAATCCGTCGCCATCGTCATCATCAACCATCCTCCATCACCAATTTCATGATGCTCACCGCCGTGTGTGAGTAATGCCATCGTAGGCTTGCTGGACGGTGATGGGTTGGATGAGATTTATCATTTAATCGAGTTAGTTTTGTTAGGGTTTGGTCCCTAGTATCCACTATGTTCTGAGATTGATGTTGCTATGACTTTGCTATGCTTAATGCTTGTCACTAGGGCCCGAGTGCCATGATTTCAGATCTGGACCTATTATGTTTTCATGAATATATGTGAGTCCTTGATCCTATCTTGCAAGTCTATAGTCACCTACTATGTGTTATGATCCGGCAACCCCGAAGTGACAATAATCGGGACCACTCCCGGTGATGACCGTAGTTTGAGGAGTTCATGTATTCACTATGTGTTAATGCTTTGATCCGGTACTCTATTAAAAGGAGGCCTTAATATCCCTCAGTTTCCGCTAGGACCCCGCTGCCACGGGAGGGTAGGACAAAAGATGGCATGCAAGTTCTTTTCCATAAGCACGCATGACTATATTCGGAATACATGCCTACATTATTGATGAATTGGAGCTAGTTCTGTGTCACCCTAGGTTATGACTGTTACATGATGAACCGCATCCGGCATAATTCTCTATCACCGATCCATTGCCTACGAGCTTTCCATATATTGTTCTCCGCTTATTTACTTTTCCGTTGCTATTGTTACAATCACTACAAAATACCAAAAACATTACCTTTGCTAGCATTACATTTTGCTACCATTACCACTATTATCATATTACTTTGCTACTAAATACTTTGCTGCAGATATTAAGTTTCCAGGTGTGGTTGAATTGACAACTCAGCTGCTAATACTTGAGAATATTCTTTGGCTCCCCTTGTGTCGAATCAATAAATTTGGGTTGAATACTCTACCCTCGAAAACTGTTGAAATCCCCAATACTTGTGGGTTATCAGTACACCGTTGGAGGCATTCATATAGAGTCATACTTTGTTCTAGTATCGAGTTGTAATCATTGAGTTGTAAATAAATAGAAGTGTGATGATCATCATTAATAGAGCATTGTCCCAAATTAAAAAAAAGAAAGGCCAAATAAAAAAGGCCCCAAAAAAGGGGCAATGCTACTATCCTTTTTTTACACACTTGTGCTTCAAATTAGCACGATGATCTTTATGATAGAGAGTCTCTTGTTTTGTCACTTTTATATAGTAGTGTGAATTTTTCATTATAGAACTTGGCTTGTATATTTCAACAATGGGCTTCCTCAAATGCCCTTGGTCTTCGTGAGCAAGCAAGTTGGATGCACACCCACTTAGTTTCTTTTGTTGAGTTTTCATACATTTATAGCTCTAGTGCATCTGTTGCATGGCAATCCCTACTCCTTGCATTGACATCAATTGATGGGCATCTCCCTAGCCCATTGATTAGCCGCGTCAATGTGAGACTTTCTCCTTTTTGTCTTCTCCACATAACCCCCATCATCATATTCTGTTCCACCCATAGTGTTATATCCATGGCTCACGCTCATGTATTGCGTGAAAGTTGAAAAAAGTTTGAGATTACTAAAGTGTGAAATAATTGCTTAGCTTGTCATCGGGGTTGTGCATGATGAGAGCATTCTTGTGTGACAAAAATGGAGCATGACCAAACTATATGATTTTGTAGGGATGAACATTCTTTTGCCATGTTTTTTTGAGAAGACATAATTGCTTAGTTAGTATGCTTGAAGTATTACTGTTTTTATGTCAATATTAGACTTTTGTCTTGAATCTTTCGGATCTGAATATTCATGCCACAATAAAGATAATTACATTAAGAATTATGTTAGGTAGCATTCCACATCAAAAATTCTGTTTTTTAACATTTACCTACTCGAGGACGAGCGGGAATTAAGTTTGGGGATGCTTGATACGTCTCCAACGTATCTATAATTTTTGATTGTTCCATGATATTATATTATCTGTTTTGGATGTTAATGGGCTTTATTTTACACTTTTATATTATTTTTGGGACTAACCTATTAACCCAAGGCCCAGTGCAAATTGCTGTTTTTTGCCTATTTCAGTGTTTCGCAGAAAAGGAATATCAAACGGAATCCAAACGGAATGAAACCTTCAGGGACGTGATTTTTGGAACAAACATGATCCACAGGACTTGGAGTGGATGTCAAGAAACAAATGAGGTGTCCACGAGGCAGGGGGCGCGCCCTCCCCCTCATGGGCCCCTCATGGCTCAACCGACCTACTTCTTCCTCCTATATATACTCATATACCCTCAAAACATCCAGGAGCACCACAAAACCCTATTTCCACCGCCGCAACCTTCTGTACCCAAGAGATCCCATCTTGGGGCCTTTTCCGGAGCTCCGCCGGAGGGGGCATCGATCACGGAGCGCCTCTACATCAACTTCATGGCCCCTCCGATGATGTGTGAGTAGTTTACTTCAGACCTTCGGGTCCATAGTTATTAGCTAGATGGCTTCTTCTCTCTCTTTGAATCTCAATACAAAGTTCTCATAGATCTTCTTGGATATCTATTCGATGTAACTCTTTTTGCGGTGTGTTTGTCGAGATCCAATGAATGGTGGGTTTATGATCAAGTCTATCTATGAACAATATTTGATTCTTCTCTGAAATCTGTTATGCATTATTGGTTATCTTTGCAAGTCTCTTCGAATTATCATTTTGGTTTGGCCTACTAGACTGATCTTTCTTGCAATGGGAGAAGTGCTTAGGTTTGGGTTCAATCTTGCGGTGCTCGATCCCAGTGACAGAAAGGGAAACGACATGTATTGTATTGTTGCCATCGAGGATAAAAAGATGGGGTTTATACCATATTGCTTGAGTTTATCCCTCTACATCATGTCATCTTACCTAATGCGTTACTCTGTTCTTATGAACTTAATACTCTAGATGCATGCTGGATAGCGGTCGATGTGTGGAGTAATAGTAGTAGATGCAGGCAGGAGTCGGTCTACTTGCCGTGGACGTGATGCCTATATACATGATCATGCCTAGATATTCTCATAGTTATTCGCTTTTCTATCAATTGCTCGATAGTAATTTGTTCACCCACCGTAATACTTATGCTATCTTGAGAGAAGCCACTAGTGAAACCTATGGCCCTCGGGTCTATTCTCCATCATATTAATCTTCCGTCAACAAGCTATTTCCATTACCTTTTATTTTGCAATCTTTACTTTTACTCTTTATCATAAAAATACCAAAAATATTATCTTATCATCTCTATCAGATCTCACTCTCGTAAGTGACCGTGAAGGGATTGACAACCCCTTTATCGCGTTGATTGCGAGGTTCTTATTTGTTTGTGTAGGTACGAGGGACTTGCGTGTGGCCTCCTACTGGATTGATACCTTGGTTCTCAAAAACTGAGGGAAATACTTACGCTACTTTGCTGCATCACCCTTTCCTCTTCAAGGGAAAACCAACGCAGTGCTCAAGAGGTAGCACTTTCTTCATGACTTATACATGTTCCTCGGACTACGAGATTATGCAACTCCCGAATACCGGAGGAACACCTTGTGTGCTATCAAATGTCACAACGTAACTGGGTGATTATAAAGATGCTCTACAGGTGTCTCCGATGGTGTTTCTTGAGTTGGCATAGATCGAGATTAGGATTTGTCACTCCGTGTATCGGAGAGGTATCTCTAGGCCCTCTCGGTAATGCACATCACTATAAGCCTTGTAAGCATTGTGACTAATGAGTTAGTTATGGGATGATGCATTATGGAACGATTAAAGAGACTTGCGGTAATGAGATTGAACTAGCTAGGTATTTAGATACCGACGATCGAATCTCGGGAAGTAACATACCGATGACAAAGGGAACAACGTATATCGTTATGCGGTTTGACCGATAAATATCTTCGTAGAATATGTGGGAGCCAATATGAACATCCAGGTTCTGCTATTGGTTATTGATCGGAGACATGTCTCGGTCATGTCTACATAGTTCTCGAACCCGTAGGGTCCGCATGCTTAACGTTCAGTGACGATCGGTATTATGAGTTTATGTGTTTTGATGAACCGAAGGTTGTTCGTAGTCCCGGATGTGATCACAAGCATGACGAGGAGTCTCGGAATGGTCGAGACATAAAGATCGATATATTGGATGACTATGTTTGGACATCGAATGGTTTTGAGTGAGTTCGGACATAACCGGAGTACCGGGGGGTTACCGGAATCCCCCGGGGAGTATATGGGCCCTAATGGGCTTTAGAGCATGTCTAGTAGAGCCCTCAAACCCTTAAATCTAAAACTAGTTTTAAGGGTTGAGGATTGGCCATTTTTGAGACTTTTAAGGGTTGAAAAACAGGGGCAAAGACTAGAACCCTCAAACCCAACCCTTATAACGGAATATTCCATTATAAGGGATGGGTTTGAGGGTTCTAGTCTTTGCCCCAACCCCAACCCTTAAAACTGTCATTTGACATATCACAATTTTCATCATCTCAATAACACCGAATAGTACTTTCAAACACATAATAATCATTCAATTTATTACAACAATGTTTTGAAGCAAATTATAATAATTGTTCGGATCAAATAGGACATAGAAAAGTAAACAAAGGTAGATCATGGGCCTTGGCGCCACCCAGCCAACTGCCACTGGTGCTCTACTAGATCATCCCGGAGCTGACCATGAGTGTTTGCATCCTCAATCTGACGATGTGCTTCAAGAAAAGCTTGTACGCGACAAGGGTTTTTTTCCGGTTGCACACGAGCACCAACATTGTCATAGAAACAAGGCAGTTTTAACCCTCTCTCATCCTCGATGATCATGTTGTGTAGAATCACACAACATTTCATGATGTTCTCCAAGGTTTTTTGTCCCAAAAACGAGCTGGACCCAGAACTATGGCAAATCTTGCTTGCAAAACACCGAAAGCTCTCTCAGTATCCTTGCGGGCTGCCTCTTGTGCCTTGGTGAAATGAGCCTCTTTTCTGGTTAAGGGCACCCCATTTTTCTCCTTGATGGACTTCACAAGAGTTGCCCAATCGGGATAAATTCCATCGGTGAGATAGTATCCCATTGAGTACTCATTGTCCATTATTTTGTAGTTGTAAGTTGGGGCATCCCCAGAAACTAATCTTTTGAACAAAGGAGATCTATTGAGCGCATTGATATCATTGAGTGTTCCCGGCAAACCAAAAAATGCATTCCAAATCCATGTGTCCTCTGATGCCACGGCCTCAAGCACAATGATAGCATCACAACTTTTACCGCAATACAGTCCTTGCCATGCCTTTGGACAATTTTTTCATTTCCAATGCATGCAATCAAGACTACCAAGCATCCCCGGCCATCCCCTTTTTTCATTCATCTCCATCAATCTCTTTGTATCTTCCTCGTTGGGTGCCCGAAGATACTCATCACCATACAACCGGATGACCAATTTTGCAAACCTACGAATGGACGTCGTGGTTTTATCTTGTCCAATGCGAATATACTCATCCGTATAGTCCGCGGGTATGCCATAGGCGAGCACCCGCATTGCAGTCGATATCTTTTGGTACGCACTAAACCCCATGGTACCGGCAGTGGATCTATGATGCTTGAAGTAATCTGAGGCGGCCTCACAATCGGTGACAATTTTCACAAACAAACTACGGCGCATTCGGTACCTTCTCCGGAAGAGGCGAGGTGGGTATGTCGGTACCTCCACGAAGTAGTCTCGCATCAAATGTTCATGTCTGAGACAGCGGTTTCGGTAGATGGTGACTCACCCCATCTTCGACCCTCTCCTCTGATCCATCAACTTCACGCGGTCTTCAAACTCTTGCACATCGAGGAGGAGGCCCATCATCTCGATGTCATCGTCTTGAAGCAAGTCCTCAATGTATGAATCGTCCGATGACGACCAACCGGAATCATCGAACAACGCATCCATCTACACAACACAAAACAAAAAATGTAGTGTTGCTCTGTAACAAAAATACAGGAAACAGGGCCGGCCGGAGCTCGCTGTGGAGGAGGCCGGCGGTGTGGAGACAGAGGGAGGAGGAGCAGGAGAGCTCACCTTGGACGGCCCATGGTGGAGGAGGCCGACGGTGTGGACGAGCTCGGGGCGGTGGAGGAGCTCGGGGGCGGCGGTGGAGGAGCTCGGGGAAGCGGTGGAGGAGCTCGGGGCGGCGGTGGCCCGAGATGCGGCCGGCGGCGGTGGAGGAGCTCGGGGCGGCGGTGGCCCAAGATGCGGCCGGCGGCGGTGGAGGAGCTCGGGGGCGGGACGGCGGCGGCGGCTCGAGATGCGGTCAGAGGCGGCTCCGGTCGGCGCGGGGGCGGGACGGCGGCGGCGGCTTGGGGGAGGCGCGAGAGGAGGTTGGGGACGGGAAATTTCCCCCGTGCGTGGCCGGATCGAAGTGAGGGTTGGGGTAGATTTTGCCCCCCAATCCTCACTTCTACAGGTTGGGAGAGGGTTTGTAGGTCCAATCCTTAAATTTTTTAAGGGTTAAGGGGTTCTAGTCTACGCGTTTTTTGCCCAACCCGTAAAAAACCGTTATTTTTGTTTTTTGAGGGTTTAAGGGCTCTACTAGACATGCTCTTAGGGGAGAGAGGGAGGGGCTGCCTAGGGCAGGCACCCCCAAGGCCTAGTCCGAATTGGACTAGGGGGGAGGGGCGGCGCCCCCTCCTTCCTTCTCTTCTCTCTTCCCTTTCCTACTCTCCTACTCCTACTACATGGAAAGGGGGGAATCCTACTCCCGGTGGGAGTAGGACTGCCCAAGTCGCGCCATAGTAGAGGGCCGGCCCTCCCCCTCCTTCACTCCTTTATATACGGGGAGGGGGCACCCCATAGACACACAAGTTGATCATTGATCTTTTAGCCATGTGTAGTGCCCCCCTCCACCATAATCCACCTCGGTCATATCATAGCGGTGCTTAGGCGAAGCCCTGTTCCGGTAGCATCATCATCACCGTCATCACCGCCGTCGTGCTGACGAAGCTCTCCCTCGACACTCTGCTGGATCGTGAGTTCGTGGGGCATCACCGAGCCAAGCTTGTGCAGATCACGGAGGTGTCGTACTTTCGGTACTAGGATTGTTTGATCGTGAAGACGTATGACTACATCAACCGTGTTGTCATAACGCTTCCGCTTACGGTCTACGAGGGTACGTGGACAACACTCTCCCCTTTCGTTACTATGCATCACCATGATCTTGCGTGCGCGTAGGAAAACTTTGAAATTACCGCGTTCCCCAACCGTGGCATCACAGCTAGGTTTATGCGTATATGTTATATGCACGAGTAGAACACAAAGGAGTTGTGGGCGTTGTTATATACATATTGCTTGTCGTCACTAGTTGATTCTTGATTCGGCGGTATTGTTGGATGAAGCAGCCCAGACCGATATTACGCGTACGCTTACGCGAGACTGGTTCTACCGACGTGCTTCACACACAGGTGGCTAGTGGGTGTCAGTTTCTCCAACTTTAGTTGAATCGGATCCAATGAACAGGGTTCTTTCTGAAGATCAAAAGCAATCACTATACCGCGTTGTGGTTTTTGATGCGTAGGTAAGAACGGTTCTTACTCAGCCCGTAGCAGCCACGTAGAACTTGCAACAACAAAGTAGAGGACATCTAACTTGTTTTTGCAGGGCATGTTGTGATGTGATATGGTCAAGACATGATGCTAAATTTTATTGTATGAGATGATCATGTTTTGTAACACAGTTATCGGCAACTGGTAGGAGCCATATGGTTGTCGCTTTATTCTATGAAATGCAATCGCCATGTAATTGCTTTACTTTATCACTAAGCGGTAGCGATAGTCGTAGAAGCAATATTGGCGAGACTACAACGATGCTTCGATGGAGATCAATGTGTCAAGCCGGTGACGATGGTGATCATGACGGTGCTTTGGAGATGGAGATCAAAGGCACAAGATGATGATGGCCATATCATATCACTTATATTGATTGCATGTGATGTTTATACTTTATGCATCTTATTTTGCTTAGTTCGGTGGTAGCATTATAGGATGATCTCTCACTAAATTTCAAGGTATAAGTGTTCTCCCTAAGTATGCATCATTGCTACAGTTCGTCGTGCCGAGACACCACATGATGATTGGGTGTGATAAGCTCTACGTTCACATACAATGGGTGCAAGCTAGTTTTGGACACGCAGAATATCGGGTTAAACTTGACGAGCCTAGCATATGCAAATATGGCCTCGGTGATGGGGAACGCAGTAATTTCGAAAAATTTCCTACGCACACGCAAGATCATGGTGATGCATAGCAACGAGAGGGGAGAGTGTTGTCTACGTACCAACGCAGACCGACTGCGGAAGCGATCACACAACGTAGAGGAAGTAGTCGTACGTCTTCTTCCCGATCCGACCGATCCAAGCACCGTTACTCTGGCACCTCCGAGTTCTTAGCACACGTTCAGCTCGATGACGTTCCTCGGGCTCCGATCCAGCAAAGCGTCGAGGAAGAGTTCCGTCAGCACGACGGCGTGATGACGATCTTGATGTACTACCGACGCAGGGCTTCGCCTAAGCACTGTAACGGTACGATCGAGGTGGAATTTGGTGGCAGGGGGCACCGCACACGGCTAAGGAACGATCTCAAGGATCAACTTGTGTGTCTTGGGGTGCCCCCTGCCCCCGTATATAAAGGTTGGAGGAAGGGGGGCCGGCCGGCCAGGGAGAGGGAGGCGCAGGGGAGTCCTACTCCCACCGGGAGTAGGACTCCTCCCTCCAATCCTAATCCAATTAGGACTCTCGGGGGGAAAGAAGAGAGAGGGGAGGCCGGCCCCTTCTCCTAGTCCTACTAGGACTTGGGGAAGGGGGGGGCGCGCGGCTAGGCTGTGGGCTGCCCCTTCTCTCTTTTCCACTAAGGCCCAATAGGCCCATTAGTCTCCCGGGGGGTTCCGGTAACCCTCCCGGTATTCCGGTAAAATCCCGATTTCACCCGGAACACTTCCTATGTCCAAACATAGGCTTCCAATATATCAATCTTTACGTCTCGACCATTTCGAGACTCCTCGTCATGTCCGTGATCTCATTCGGGACTCCGAACAACCTTTGGTACATCAAAATGCATAAACTCATAATAACTGTCATCGTAACGTTAAGCGTGCGGACCCTACGGTTCGAGAACAATGTAGACATGACCGAGACACGTCTCCGGTCAATAACCAATAGCGGGACCTGGATGCCCATATTAGCTCCTACATATTCTACGAAGATCTTTATCGGTCAGACCGCATAACAACATACGTTGTTCCCTTTGTCATCGGTATGTTACTTGCCCGAGATTCGATCGTCGGTATCCAATACCTAGTTCAATCTCGTTACTGGCAAGTCTCTTTACTCGTTCCGTAATACATCATCTCACAACTAACATATTAGTTGCAGTGCTTGCAAGGCTTATGTGATGTGCATTACCGAGAGGGCCCAGAGATACCTCTCCGACAATCGGAGTGACAAACCCTAATCTCGAAATACGCCAACCCAACATATACCATTGGAGACACCTGTAGTACTCCTTTATAATCACCCAGTTACGTTGTGACGTTTGGTAGTACCCAAAGTGTTCCTCCGGTAAACGGGAGTTGCATAATCTCATAGTTATAGGAACATGTATAAGTCATGAAGAAAGCAATAGCAACATACTAAACGATCGGGTGCTAAGCTAATGGAATGGGTCATGTCAATCAGATCATTCTACTAATGATGTGACCTCGTTAATCAAATAACAACTCTTTGTTCATGGTTAGGAAACATAACCATCTTTGATTAACGAGCTAGTCAAGTAGAGGCATACTAGTGACACTCTGTTGGTCTATGTATTCACACATGTATTATGTTTCCGGTTAATACAATTCTAGCATGAATAATAAACATTTATCATGATATAAGGAAATAAATAATAACTTTATTATTGCCTCTAGGGCATATTTCCTTCAGTCTCCCACTTGCACTAGAGTCAATAATCTAGATTACACTGTAATGATTCTAACACCCATGGAGCCTTGGTGCTGATCATGTTTTGCTCGTGGAAGAGGCTTAGTCAACGGGTCTGCAACGTTCAGATCCGTATGTATCTTGCAAATCTCTATGTCTCCCACCTGGACTAAATCCCGGATGGAGTTGAAGCGTCTCTTGATGTGTTTGGTTCTTTTGTGAAATCTGGATTCCTCTGCCAAGGCAATTGCACCAGTATTGTCACAGAAGATTTTCATTGGACCCGATGCACTAGGTATGACACCTAGATCGGATATGAACTCCTTCATCCAGACTCCTTCGTTTGCTGCTTCCGAAGCAGCTATGTACTCCGCTTCACACGTAGATCCCGCTACGACGCTTTGTTTAGAACTGCACCAACTGACAGCTCCACCGTTTAAAGTAAACACGTATCCGGTTTGCGATTTAGAATCGTCTGGATTAGTGTCAAAGCTTGCATCAACGTAACCTCTTACGGTGAGCTCTTTGTCACCTCCATATACGAGAAACATATCCTTAGTCCTTTTCAGGTATTTCAGGATGTTCTTGACCGCTGTCCAGTGATCCATTCCTGGATTACTTTGGTACCTCCCT
The DNA here is from genome assembly GCA_034509565.1 of Triticum monococcum. Taxonomy (NCBI): domain Eukaryota; kingdom Viridiplantae; phylum Streptophyta; class Magnoliopsida; order Poales; family Poaceae; genus Triticum; species Triticum monococcum. The sequence goes on from CM067846.1 coordinate 492,937,428, forward strand.
GCTAAACTTATAGCAAGGCACACATCAGGTCTGGTACACAGCATTGCATACATGATAGAGCCTATGGCTGAAGCATAGGGAACATCTTTCATTTTCTCTCTATCTTCTGCAGTGGTCGGGCATTGAGTCTGACTCAACTTCATACCTTGTAACACAGGCAAGAACCCTTTCTTTGCTTGATCCATTTTGAACTTCTTCAAAATCTTGTCAAGGTATGTGCTTTGTGAAAGTCCAATTAAGCGTCTTGATCTATCTCTATAGATCTTTATGCCTAATATGTAAGCAGCTTCCCCGAGGTCTTTCATCGAAAAACTTTTATTCAAGTATCCCTTTATGCTATCCAGAAATTCTATATCATTTCCAATCAGCAATATGTCATCCACATATAATATTAGAAATGCTACAGAGCTCCCACTCACTTTCTTGTAAATACAGGCTTCTCCAAAAGTCTGTATAAAGCCAAATGCTTTGATCACACTATCAAAGCGTTTATTCCAACTCCGAGATGCTTGCACCAGTCCATAAATGGATTGCTGGAGTTTGCATACTTTGTTAGCTCCCTTTGGATCGACAAAACCTTTTGGTTGTATCATATACAATTCTTCTTCCAGAAATCCATTCAGGAATGCAGTTTTGACATCCATTTGCCATATTTCATAATCATAAAATGCGGCAATCGCCAACATAATTCTGACGGACTTAAGCATCGCTACGGGTGAGAAGGTCTCATCGTAGTCAACTCCTTGAACTTGTCGAAAACCTTTCGCGACAAGTCGAGCTTTATAGACAGTAATATTACCGTCAGCGTCAGTCTTTTTCTTGAAGATCCATTTATTCTCAATTGCTTGCCGATCATCGGGCAAGTCAACCAAAGTCCATACTTTGTTTTCATACATGGATCCCATCTCAGATTTCATGGCCTCAAGCCACTTTGCGGAATCTGGGCTCACCATCGCTTCTTCATAGTTCGTAGGTTCATCATGATCTAGCATCATGACTTCCAGAATTGGATTACCGTACCACTCTGGTGCGGATCTCACTCTGGTTGATCTACGTGGTTCAGTAGTATCTTGTTCTGAAGCTTCATGATCATCATCATTAGCTTCCTCACTGATTGGTATAGGTGTCGCAGAAATAGTTTTCTGTGATGTACTATTTTCCAATAAGGGAGCAGGTACAGTTACCTCGTCAAGTTCTACTTTCCTCCCACTCACTTCTTTCGAGAGAAACTCCTTCTCTAGAAAGTTTCCGAATTTAGCAACAAAAGTCTTGCCTTCGGATATGTGATAGAAGGTGTATCCAATAGTTTCCTTTGGATATCCTATGAAGACACATTTCTCCGATTTGGGTTCGAGCTTATCAGGTTGAAGCTTTTTCACATAAGCATCACAGCCCCAAACTTTAAGAAACGACAACTTTGGTTTCTTGCCAAACCATAGTTCATAAGGTGTCGTCTCAACGGATTTTGATGGTGCCCTGTTTAACGTGAATGCGGCCGTCTCTAAAGCATAACCCCAAAACGATAGCGGTAAATCAGTAAGAGACATCATAGATCGCACCATATCTAGTAAAGTACGATTACGACGTTCGGACACACCATTACGTTGTGGTGTTCCGGGTGGCGTGAGTTGCGAAACTATTCCACAATTTTTCAAATGTACACCAAACTCGTAACTCAAATATTCTCCTCCACGATCAGATCGTAGAAATTTTATTTTCTTGTTACGATGATTTTCAACCTCACTCTGAAATTCTTTGAACTTTTCAAATGTTTCAGACTTATGTTTCATTAAGTAGATATACCCATATCTGCTTAAATCATCTGTGAAGGTGAGAAAATAACGATATCCGCCACGAGCCTCAATATTCATCGGACCACATACATCGGTATGTATGATTTCCAATAAATCTGTTGCTCTCTCCATAGTACCGGAGAACGGTGTTTTAGTCATCTTGCCTATGAGGCACGGTTCGCAAGTACCAAGTGATTCATAATCAAGTGGTTCCAAAAGCCCATCAGTATGGAGTTTCTTCATGCGCTTTACACCGATATGACCTAAACGGCAGTGCCACAAATAAGTTGCACTATCATTATTAACTTTGCATCTTTTGGCTTCTACATTATGAATATGTGTATCACTATCTTCGAGATTCAACAAGAATAGACCACTCTTCAAAGGTGCATGACCATAAAAGATATTATTCATATAAATAGAACAACCATTATTCTCTGATTTAAATGAATAACCGTCTCGCATTAAACAAGATCCAGATATAATGTTCATGCTCAACGCTGGCACCAAATAACAATTATTTAGGTCTAATATTAATCCCGAAGGTAGATGTAGAGGTAGCGTGCCGACCGCGATCGCATCGACTTTGGAACCGTTTCCCACGCGCATCGTCACCTCGTCCTTTGCTAGCGTCCGCTTATTCTGTAGTCCCTGTTTCGAGTTGCAAATATTAGCAACAGAACCAGTATCAAATACCCAGGTGCTACTGCGAGCTCTAGTAAGGTACACATCAATAACATGTATATCATATATACCTTTGCTCACTTTGCCATCCTTCTTATCCGCCAAATACTTGGGGCAGTTCCGCTTCCAGTGACCAGTCTGCTTGCAGTAGAAGCACTCAGTTTCAGGCTTAGGTCCAGACTTGGGTTTCTTCTCCTGAGCAGCAACTTGCTTGCTATTCTTCTTGAAGTTTCCCTTCTTCTTCCTTTTGCCCTTTTTCTTGAAACTAGTGGTTTTGCTAACCATCAACACTTGATGCTCCTTCTTGATTTCTACCTCCGCAGCTTTCAGCATTGCGAAGAGCTCGGGAATAGTCTTGTTCATCCCTTGCATATTATAGTTCATCACGAAGCTCTTGTAGCTTGGTGGCAGTGATTGGAGAATTCTGTCAATGACGCAATCATCTGGAAGATTAACTCCCATCTGAATCAAGTGATTATTATACCCAGACATTTTGAGTATATGCTCACTAACAGAACTGTTCTCCTCCATCTTGCAGCTATAGAACTTATTGGAGACTTCATATCTCTCAATTCGGGCATTTGCTTGAAATATTAACTTCAACTCCTGGAACATCTCATATGCTCCATGACGTTCAAAACGTCGTTGAAGTCCCGATTCTAAGCCGTAAAGCATGGCACACTGAACTATCGAGTAGTCATCAGCTTTGCTCTGCCAGACGTTCATAACATCTGGTGTTGCTCCAGCAGCAGGCCTGGCACCTAGCGGTGCTTCCAGGACGTAATTCTTCTGTGCAGCAATGAGGATAATCCTCAAGTTACGGACCCAGTCCGTGTAATTGCTACCATCATCTTTCAACTTTGCTTTCTCAAGGAACGCATTAAAATTCAACGGAACAACAGCACGGGCCATCTATCTACAATCAAACATAAACAAGCAAGATACTATTAGGTACTAAGTTCATGATAAATTTAGGTTCAATTAATGATATTACTAAAAGAACTCCCACTTAGATAGACATCCCTCTAATCCTCTAAGTGATTACGTGATCCAAATCAACTACACCATGTCCGATCATCACGTGAGATGGAGTAGTTTCATTGGTGAACATCACTATGTTGATCATATCTACTATATGATTCACGCTTGACCTTTCGGTCTCCGTGTTCCGAGGCCATATCTGTATATGCTTGGCTCGTCAAGTATAACCTGAGTATTCTGCGTGTGCAACTGTTTTGCACCCGTTGTATTTGGACGTAGAGCTTATCACACCCGATCATCACGTGGTGTCTGGGCACGACGAACTTTGGCAACGGTGCATACTCAGGGAGAACACTTCTTGATAATTTAGTGAGAGATCATCTTATAATGCTACCGTCAATCAAAGCAAGATAAGATGCATAAAAGGATAAACATCACATGCAATCAATATAAGTGATATGATATGGCCATCATCATCTTGTGCTTGTGATCTCCATCTCCGAAGCACCGTCATGATCACCATCGTCACCGGCGCGACACCTTGATCTCCATCGTAGCATCGTTGTCGTCTCGCCAATCTTATGCTTTCACGACTATCACTACCGTTTAGTAATAAAGTAAAGCATTACATCGCGATTGCATTGCATACAATAAAGCGACAACCATATGGCTCCTGCCAGTTGCCGATAACTCGGTTACAAAACATGATCATCTCATACAATAAAATCAGCATCATGCCTTGACCATATCACATCACAACATACCCTGCAAAAACAAGTTAGACGTCCTCTACTTTGTTGTTGCAAGTTTTACGTGGCTGCTACGGGCTTAAGTAAGAACTCATCTCACCTACACATCAAAACCACAACGATAGTTCGTCAAATAGACTCCGTTTTAACCTTCTCAAGGACCGGGCGTAGTCACACTTGGTTCAACTAAAGTTGGAGGGACAGTCTTCCGCAAGCCATCTGTGTGCAAAGCACGTCGAGGGAACCGGTCTCGCGTAAGAGTACGCGTAAGGTTGGTCCGGATCGTCTCACCCAACAATACCGTCGAACCAAAGTATGACATGCTGGTAGGCAGTATGACTTGTATCGCCCACAACTCACTTGTGTTCTACTCGTGCAAATAACATCAAACCATAAAACCTAGGCTCGGATGCCACTGATGGGGAACGCAGTAATTTCGAAAATTTTCCTACGCACACGCAAGATCATGGTGATGCATAGCAACGAGAGGGGAGAGTGTTGTCTACGTACCAACGCAGACCGACTGCGGAAGCGATCACACAACATAGAGGAAGTAGTCGTACGTCTTCTTCCCGATCCGACCGATCCAAGCACCGTTACTCCGGCACCTCCGAGTTCTTAGCACACGTTCAGCTCGATGACGTTCCTCGGGCTCCGATCCAGCAAAGCATCGAGGAAGAGTTCCGTCAGCACGACAGCGTGATGACGATCTTGATGTACTACCAACGCAGGGCTTCGCCTAAGCACTGTAACGGTACGATCGAGGTGGAATTTGGTGGCAGGGGGCACCGCACACGGCTAAGGAACGATCTCAAGGATCAACTTGTGTGTCTTGGGGTGCCCCTGCCCCCGTATATAAAGGTTGGAGGAAGGGGGGCCGGCCGGCCAGGGAGAGGGAGGCGCAGGGGAGTCCTACTCCCACCGGGAGTAGGACTCCTCCCTCCAATCCTAATCCAATTAGGACTCTCGGGGGGAAAGGAGAGAGAGGGGAGGCCGGCCCCTTCTCCTAGTCCTACTAGGACTTGGGGAAGGGGGGCGCGCGGCTAGGCTGTGGGCTGCCCCTTCTCTCTTTTCCACTAAGGCCCAATAGGCCCATTAGTCTCCCGGGGGGTTCCGGTAACCCTCCCGGTATTCCGGTAAAATCCCGATTTCACCCGGAACACTTCCTATGTCCAAACATAGGCTTCCAATATATCAATCTTTACGTCTCGACCATTTCGAGACTCCTAGTCATGTCCGTGATCTCATCCGGGACTCCGAACAACCTTCGGTACATCAAAATGCATAAACTCATAATAACTGTCATCGTAACGTTAAGCGTGCGGACCCTACGGTTCGAGAACAATGTAGACATGACCGAGACACGTCTCCGGTCAATAACCAATAGCGGGACCTGGATGCCCATATTGGCTCCTACATATTCTACGAAGATCTTTATCGGTCAGACCGCATAACAACATACGTTGTTCCCTTTGTCATCGGTATGTTACTTGCCCGAGATTCGATCGTCGGTATCCAATACCTAGTTCAATCTCGTTACTGGCAAGTCTCTTTACTCGTTCCGTAATACATCATCTCACAACTAACATATTAGTTGCAGTGCTTGCAAGGCTTATGTGATGTGCATTACCGAGAGGGCCCAGAGATACCTCTCCGACAATCGGAGTGACAAACCCTAATCTCGAAATACGCCAACCCAACATATACCATTGGAGACACCTGTAGTACTCCTTTATAATCACCCAGTTACGTTGTGACGTTTGGTAGTACCCAAAGTGTTCCTCCGGTAAACGGGAGTTGCATAATCTCATAGTTATAGGAACATGTATAAGTCATGAAGAAAGCAATAGCAACATACTAAACGATCGGGTGCTAAGCTAATGGAATGGGTCATGTCAATCAGATCATTCTACTAATGATGTGACCTCGTTAATCAAATAACAACTCTTTGTTCATGGTTAGGAAACATAACCATCTTTGATTAACGAGCTAGTCAAGTAGAGGCATACTAGTGACACTCTGTTGGTCTATGTATTCACACATGTATTATGTTTCCGGTTAATACAATTCTAGCATGAATAATAAACATTTATCATGATATAAGGAAATAAATAATAACTTTATTATTGCCTCTAGGGCATATTTCCTTCACTCGGAACACTGGAGACCGAAAGGTCGAGCGTGAATCATATAGAAGATATGATCAACATAGAGATGTTCACCATTGAAAGCTACTCCATCTCACGTGATGATCGGACATGGTTTAGTTGATATGGATCACGTGATCACTTAGATGATTAGAGGGATGTCTATCTAAGTGGGAGTTCTTACGTAATATGATTAATTGAACTTTAATTTATCATGAACTTAGTCCTGATAGTAATTGCATATCTATGGTGTAGATCAATAGCTTGCGATATAGCTTCCCGTTTAATTTTGATATGTTCCTAGAGAAAAAGAAGTTGAAAGATGATAGTAGCAATGATGCGGACTTGGTCCGTGATCTGAGGATTATCCTCATTGCTGCATAAAAGAATTATGTCCTTAATGCACCGCTAGGTGACAGACCTATTGCAGGAGCAGATGCACACGTTATGAACATTTGACAAATCTCGGTATGATGACTACTTAATAGTTTAGTGCACCATGCTTTATGGCTTAGAACCAGGACTTCAAAAACGTTTTGAATGCCACGGAACATATAAGATGTTCTAAGAGTTGAAATTGGTATTTCATACTCATGCCCGTGTCGAGAGGTATGAGACCTCTAACAGTACGTTGCCTGCAAGATGGTGGAGAATAGCTCAACCAATGAGTATGTGCTCAGATTGTCTGGGTACTACAATTGCTTGAATCAAGTTGGAGTTAATATTCCAGATAAGATAGTAATTGATAAAGTTCTCTAGTCACTATCACCAAGTTACTAGAACTTAGTGATGAACTATAATATCCAAGGGATGAAGAAAACGATTCCCGAGCTCTTCGTGATGCTGAAACCGACGAAGGTAGAAATCAAGAAAAGCATCAAGTGTTGATGGTTGATAAGACCACTAGTTTCAAGTAAAAGGTCAAGGGAAAGAAAGGGCACCTCAAGAAGAATGGCAAGCAAGTTGCCACTCCCATGAAGAAGCACAAAGCTAGACCCAAGCCTCAAACTGAGTGCTTCTACTACAAAGGAAATGGTCACTGGAAGCGGAACTGCCCCAAAGACTTCGCGGATAAGAAGGATGGCAAAGTGAACAAAAGTATATATGATATACATGTTATTGATGTGTACTTTACTAGTGTTCATAGTAGCCCCTGGGTATTTGATACTGGTTCAGTTGCTATGATTAGCAACTTGAAACAGGAGTTACAATATGAACAGAGACTAGTTGAGGGCGAGGTGATGATGTGTGTTGGAAGTAATTCCAAGGTTGATAAGATCACCATCGCAAACTCCCTTTACCTTCGGGATTAGTGTTGAACCTAAAATAAATGTTATTTGGTGTTTGCGTTGAGCATAATATGATTGGATCATGTTTATTGCAATACGGTTATTCATTTAAGTCAAAGAATAATTGTTATTCTGTTTAAATGAATAAATCCTTCTGTGGTCATACACCTAAGGTGAATGGTTTATTGAATCTCAATCATAGTGATACACATAATCATAATATTGAAACCAAAAGATGCAAAGTTAATAATGATAGTGCAACCTATATGTGGCACTGCCGTTTAGGTCATATTGGTGTAAAGTGCATGAAGAAACTCCATGCTGATGGGCTTTTGAAATCACTTGATTATGAATCACTTGATGCTTGTGAACCATGCCTCATGGGCAAGATGACTAAAACTCCGTTCTCCGGAACAATGGAGCGAGCAACAAAGTTATTGGAAATCATACATACTAATGTATGTGGTCCAATGAACATTGAAGCTCGTAGCGGATATCGTTATTTTCTCACCTTCATAGATGATTTGAGCAGATATGGGTATATCTACTTGATGAAACATAAGTCTGAAACATTTGAAAAGTTCAAAGAATTTCAGAGTGAAGTGGAAAATCATCGTAACAAGAAAATAAAGTTTCTACGATCTGATCGTGGAGGAGAATATTTGAGTTACGAGTTTGGTCTTCATCTGAAACAATGCAGAATAGTTCCGCAACTCACGCCACCCGGCACACTATAGCGTAATGGTGTGTCTGAATCGTACTTTACTAGATATGGTGCGATCTATAATGTCTCTTACTGATTTACCACTATCGTTTTGGGGTTATGCTTTAGAGACGGCTGCATTCACATTAAATAGGGCACCACCTAAATCCGTTGAGACGACACCTTATGAACTGTGGTTTGACAAGAAACCCAAGTTGTCGTTTCTTAAAGTTTGGGGCTACGATGCTTATGTGAAAAAGCTTCAACCTGATAAGCTCGAACCCAAATCGAAAAAATGTGTCTTCATAGGATACCCAAAGGAGACTGTTGGGTACACCTTCAATCACAGATGCGAAGGCGAGATATTCGTTGCTAAGAATGGATCTTTCTAGAGAAGGAGTTTCTCTCGAAAGAAGTGAGTGGGAGGAAAGTACAACTTGACGAGGTAATTGTACCTTCTCCCTTATTGGAAAGTAGTTCATCACTGAAATCAGTTCCAGTGATTCCTACACCAGTAAGTGAGGAAGCTAATGATGATGATCATGAAACTTCTAATCAAGTTACTACCGAACCTCGTAGGTCAACCAGAGTAAGATCCGCACCAGAGTGGTATGGTAATCCTGTTCTGGAAATCATGTTACTTGACCATGACGAACCTACGAACTATGAGAAAGCGATGATGAGCCCAGATTCCGCAAAATGGCTTGAGTCCATGAAATCTGAGATGGGATCCATGTATGAAAACAAAGTGTGGACTTTGGTTGACTTGCCTGATGATCGGCAGTCCATAGAGAATAAATGGATCTTCAAGAAGAAGACTGACGCTGGCGGTAATATTAGTGTCTACAAAGCTTGACTTGTTGCAAAAATGTTTTCGACAAGGTCAAGGTGTTGAATACAATAAGATTTTCTCACTCGTATCGATGCTTAAAAGTTTGTCCGAATCATGTTAGCAGTTGCCGCATTTTATGAAATCTGGCAAATGGATGTCAAAACTGCATTCCTTAATGGATTTCTTAAAGAAGAGTTGTATATGACGCAACCAGAAGGTTTTGTCGATCCTAAAGGTGCTAACAAAGTGAGCAAGCTCCGGCGATCCATTTATGGACTGGTGCAAGCCTCTCGGAGTTGGAATATACGCTTTGATAGTGTGATCAAAGCATATGGTTTTATATAGACTTGTGGTGAAGGTTGTATTTACAAGAAAGTGAGCGGGAGCACTACAACATTTCTGATAAGTATATGTGACTGACATATTGTTGATTGGAAATAATGTAGAATTTTCTAGAAAGCATAAAGGAGCATTTGAAAGGAGTTTTTTAAAAAAGACCTCGGTGAAGCTACTTACATATTAAGCATCAAGATCTATAGAGATAGATCAAAACGCTTGATATATTTTTCAATGAGTACATACCTTGACAAGTTTTTGAAGTACTTCAAAATGGAACAGTCAAAGAAAGAGTTCTTGTCTGTGTTGCAAGGTGTGAAGTTCAGTAAGACTCGAAGCCCGACTATGACAGAAGATAGAGAGAGAATGAAAGTCATTCCCTATGCCTCAGCCATAGGTTCTATAAAGTATGCCATGCTGTGTACCAGACCTATTGTATACCTTGCCCTGAGTTTGGCAACGGAGTACAATTTTTGATCTAGGAGTGGATCACTAGACATCGGTCAAAATTATCCTTAGAGGACTAAGGAAATATTTCTCGGTTATGGAGGTGATAAAGAGTTCGTCGTAAAGAGTTACATCGATGCAAGCTTTGACACCGATCAGGATGACTCTAAGTCACAATCCGAATACATATTGAAAGTGGGAGAAATTAGCTAAAGTAGCTCCATGCAGAGCATTGTAGACATAGAAATTTGCAAAATACATACGGATCTGAATTTGGCAGACCCGTTGACTAAACTACTCTCACAAGCAAAACATGATCACACCTTAGTACTCTTTGGGTGTTAATCACATGGTGATGTTAACTAAGATTACTAACTCTAGTAAATCCTTTGAGTGTTGGTCACATGGCGATGTGAACTATGGGTGTTAATCACATGGTGATGTGAACTATTGGTGTTAAATCACATGGCGATGTGAACTAGATTATTGAATCTAGTGCAAGTGGGAGACTGAAGGAAATATGCCCTAGAGGCAATAATAAAGTTATTATTTATTTCCTTATTTCATGATAAATGTTTATTATTCATGCTAGAATTGTATTAACCGGAAACTTAGTACATGTGTGAATACATAGGCAAAACAAAGTGTCCCTAGTATGCCTCTACTTGACTAGTTCGTTTATCAAAGATGGTTATGTTTCCTAACCATAGACATGTGTTGTCATTTGATGAACGGGATCACATCATTAGGAGAATGATGTGATGGACAAGACCCATTCGCTAGCTTAGCATTATGATCGTTACAGTTTCATTGCTATTGCTTTCTTCATGACTTATACATGTTCCTCGGACTATGAGATTATGCAACTCTCGAATACCGTAGGAACACCTTGTGTGCTATCAAACGTCACAACGTAACTGGGTGATTATAAAGATGCTCTACAGGTGTCTTCGATGGTGTTTGTTAAGTTGGCATAGATCGAGATTAGGATTTGTCACTCCATGTATCGGAGAGGTATCTCTGGGCCCTCTCGGTGATGCACATCACTATAAGCCCTGCAAGCATTGTGATTAATGAGTTAGTTGCAGGATGATGCAGTATGGAACGAGTAAAGAGACTTGCCGGTAACGAGATTGAACTAGGTATTTAGATACCGACGATCGAATCTCGGGCAAGTAACATACCGATGACAAAGGTAACAACGTATATCGTTATGCGGTTTGACCGATAAAGATCTTCGTAGAATATGTGGGAGCCAATATGAACATCTAGGTTCCGCTATTGGTTATTGACCGGAGAAATGTCTCGATCATGTCTACATAGTTCTCGAACCCGTAGGGTCCGCACGCTTAACGTTCGGTGACGATCGGTATTATGAGTTTATGTGTTTTGATGAACCGAAGGTTATTCAGAGTCCCAGATGTGATCACGGGCATGACGAGGAGTCTTGAAATGGTCGAGACATAAGGATCGATATATTGGATGACTATGTTTGGACATTAGAATGGTTCTGAGTGAGTTCGGACATTAACCGGAGTACCGGGTGGTTACCGGAACCCCCCGGGGAGTATATGGGCCCTAATGGGCTTTAGGGGAGAGAGGGAGGGGCTGCCTAGGGCAGGCCGCGCGCCCCCCAAGGCCTGGTCCGAATTGGACTAGGGGAAGGGGCGGCGCCCCCTCCTTCTTTCCCTTCTCTCTTCCCTTTCCTACTCTCCTACTCCTACTACATGGAAAGGGGGGAATCCTACTCCCGGTGGGAGTAGGACTCCCCAGGGCACGCCATAGTAGAGGGTCGGCCCTCCCCCTCCTCCACTCCTTTATATACGGGAAGGGGGACACCCCATAGACACACAGTTGATCATTGATCTTTTAGCCGTGTGTGGTGCCCCCTCCACCATAATCCACCTCGGTCATATCATAGCGGTGCTTAGGCGAAGCCCTGTTCCGGTAGCATCATCATCACCGTCATCACTCCGTCGTGCTGACGAAGCTCTCCCTCGACACTCTGCTGGATCGTGAGTTCGTGGGACGTCACTGAGCCGAACGTGTGCAGGTCGCGAAGGTGCCGTACTTTCGGTACTAGGATCGATCGATCGTGAAGACGTGCGACTACATCAACCGCGTCGTCATAGCGCTTTCGCTTACGGTCTACAAGGGTACGTGGACAACACCCTCCCCTCACATTGCTATGCATCACCATGATCTTGCGTGTTTGTAGGAAAATTTTAAAATTACTGCGTTCCCCAACATGGAGATGCCCTTAAGCCTTGAGCGAGGGTGGATAAGAGATGTGCGAGCGAGGCGGTGCCGACTTGTGGGGCTGAGCTGGGCATATAAGCTTCATGATGAGTAAAGCAACGACCAAGCTGAGTGAGGCGTTGCCGGCCGGCGGAGCTCCCTTGCCATAGACCGTCATGGCTGGACCATGGCCGCTTGCCAACGGCGATCACTCATGACCACTTGGTCCGAGCACAAAAGTAAACAAGATGGAGATGATGACGACGATATGCCGATGATGGGAACATGTCCATCGCCTGATGCCATGCTAACCTAAATAGTTGTGCAGTGCGAGTTTTTATCAAAAAAAACATCAAGTTAGTCGTTTTTCTATAGTTTTTTGGGCTTTTGAAAAACTTGAGGACGGGTAGACGTCCAACACCTGATGTCGTGCTAATCTAAATAGGTTGTGCAGTGTGAGTTTTTACAGGAAAAAACATCAAGTTGGTCGTTTTTCTATAAACTTTTGGGCTTTTGAAAAACTTGGTTGTGCATATATGCGATTTGTTTAGATAGCCACACATTTTTTTATGTCGTTACAACCAAAATCACGTATAAGAAAATATGGTTCTTACGGACTGTACTGGTATAGTGTGTTTGGTAGTTTACGGGAAAGGGAATGAGAATTTATGAGAGGGAGTTGGCTTGGGGGTTGTATTTGAGAAGTGGATGAAGAGGACATTTCCTATTTGACGCGCCGGTTATAGCTCTTTCAGCAAACCGGCGCCTGCAGCGGCTCTACGTGGGCTCGGCCTAATTTCCATTTTTTCTGTTTTTTAAACTCTAGATAAAACTGCAAAAAATCAGCAAACCGGCACCTGCAGCGGGGGTACCTGGGCTCGGCCCAACTTCCATTTTTTCTGTTTTTTAAACTCTAGATAAAACTGCAAAAAAAGCACTCAAGCTAGGATTCAAACCTGCGTCGCGGGCTATCAGGTATGGACGTATAACCAACTCAACCACTTCAACGGATGTGGTAGCATATTTTCATCCATTTATTTGTTCTTCTTTTTTCCCTTTTTATTTTTCTTTTTCTTTTTTCTCTATCCTTTTTTACTTCCTTTTTTCGAAATTCATAATTGTTTTCTTTAAATAGATGGACTTCTTCTCTAAATCTATGAACTGATTTTTTTAAAACTCATGAACTTTTTCTTAAAATTGATGAACTTTATTTACAAAATCGATGAACTTTTTATCAAAATCAATGAAATTTTTTCAATTTACATGAACTTATTTTCAAAATCGATGAACTTTTTTCAATTTAGGTGAACTTTTTCCAAATTTGATGAACTTTTTTTTAAATCGATGAACATTTTTTCAAATTCGATCAACATTTTTTCAAAATCGATGAACTTCTTTTGAATTCGTGAACTGTTTTGAATACATGAACTTTTTCGAGTTGGTGAACTAATTTTTGAATATGCGAACTTTTTTTGCATGCTCATGAACTCCATCTGTAATATGTGAAGATATTTTCAAATAATTGGAAAATATAAACACTACAGTGTAATGCGCAATAAATAGCGCGTCTATGATTCTATTCTTTAAATCTTTCGTGCTGTTAATAGGCAATAGTAGTTAGCTGGTGCACAAGCAAGGCTGCTACGGGCGCCAGTTCTCTGCTGAAGGCGCGGTATAAGAGGTCCCCATTAAAAGCATTTATAGCAGATCTTGAATAAGCTCGCCGCCCCTTATAATTCTGGCCGATAAACGGGAAAGTTTCAACCCGTGTAGATCCGGTAAATAAAACCCGGCTCATATATCAACTAGAAGACCGTCCGTGCGTTGTAACGGGGCATTATTAACTTTAAGAGTTTAATATTAATATTTTCATACATATTAAGTGACATTGGCGATTTTTTCTACCACCAAATTCTCACACACACACTCTCCCTCCTCTTCCTCACTCTCTCTCCCTCTCTCCCTCTCTCTCTAACACACACAGATATCCATCTTATTGGGTACGTGACCATAATCCATCTATTTCACACACACATGCTAGTGCATAACAATATGAATTATATGTATTATATTTGTCACCACAACCGAGGGAATTAATTTCATGTAAATCGGTCAGCCACAGCTCCATATTGCAACAGGCCAACATTAACTTTAAGAGTTCAATATTAATATTCTCATAATATCAAGTGACATTGGCGACCTTTTTTATCATCAAATCCTCACACACACACACACTCTCCCTCCCTCTTCCTCACTCGCTCTCCCCCTCTCCCTCTCTCTCTCTCTCTAACACACACACACGTATCCATCTTATTGGGTACGGGACCATAATCTATCTATTTCACACACACACGCTAGTGCATAACAATATGGATTATGTGTATTATATTTGCCACCACAACTGAGGGAATTAATTTCATGTAAATCGGCCAGCACAGCTCCAAGAATACGCGGAGGAGGTGGTCCGGGTCGGCGTCGGCGCCGTCCGGCGCGGGCCACAGGCCCGCTTCCAAGTGCGTCTGCGCGCCGACCACCCACGTCGGGTCCTTCAAGTGCCGCTTCCACCGCACCAACTCCCAGGGCTACGGCACGGCCAGGGCCAGGGAAGCCGCCCTTCTTTGCCCCCTTCATCGACCGCGGCCAACGCGGTGCCGCGGCACCCGACCTCACCGTCCTCGTCCTCCTGCACCGTCGCGACCCAGTGACGCAGCACAAGCATCGGCCTCGAGAATCAAGAACGCTCGACAACGGAGAGGTAAGGGAAGATCATATACATGTCATAAGAAATGAAGTTTATTTACTGCTCCCTCAATGTATTGTTTCCTTTGTTTGGAGATTGATTACCATCCGTGAGTTAAGATAAGATTAATGTGATTGAGCGATTTTTTTGAAAATCAATTATTTGTTTTTTAATTAATGTGATTGAGTGATTTAAGGTAGGGTTAATTAATTTAGGTTTGATCTTTAGAAAATGTTCGTGATTGATTTTACATTACTAAATAACTTGCATCAGTATGAAAAGTTCTGGTTTGTTCAGATTTCTTTCATTGTGTGAGAGGGTGACGCGAAAATGAACCGATGAAGTGGGGGAAGGGGACGAAAAAAATCTATGGAAAAAACCAGCAAAGGTGAGAGGAGGTATAAAAAAATCATGAAAGATGGGACAAAAAAACCTGAAAGCAAGACTAAGCAAGACTATCGACTGCTTTATTAAAAATAAAGATATCCCGTACCAGCCTCCGCCGCACTTCCCCTCTCTCTGGCACCAAATCCACCTACTCCGGCAGTTGATTCTCGTGCCCACAAGCCCTTTTGAGTGGAGGAATGTTGAGCGGAGGTCGCGGGCGTGGTGGCCAAGGGGGGCGCGGCGGCTCACCGCGGCACAAGCAAGGCCGCACGACGACAAAGCCGGCAGATCCATCCGCCCCCTGGTTGAGGAATGGCGTCGCGTTTAGGCGAGGCCGGCAGATGATGCGGGTCATGAGTGCGTACAATAATAAGTATGAACAGTCAATGTAACACAATCCCTGAAGGGGAATCCTACAATATTAATATAGGCATTGTTGATGAATTCTTTGGAGGGTCGAATACATGTAATATATATCTCACATGGTATATCTATGTACAAGAAGACTACCTATTGTATTGGCATGGGCGTAACTTATCTTTTGGTGTAATTGAGCCATGGTCAATGCAATGTTGTAAATTCAAAATCTTCTTCAAAGTGAGTTTTTGCATTTAAGAAAAAGGGTTTTCTCCCGATTTATATTATAAAGCATCCAACCGATACATCCAACTTGCCGGGGCTGCAACACAACCAAGCCCAAAAGAAAGAAAACAAGAGAAAGAAAAGAGAAACAAATGCCAACACCGGCAGATCAACTAAGCGACGAAGACCGAAAACCGTTGCACCCTCCGGAGAAGTACCACCGCGTTCCTAGCATTCCGGAGCGTCGTGTACCAAGCAACACCTTCAAGAAGGAATGCGACAGCGCCGCCGCTGATGCCCGAACGGGTCCTAGGGTTTCCCCGAGTACGCGAAGGGCAGTGGGAAAGGAGTATACCCAACACCCTTCAGGAAGGTCCGGCGGCGCCCGCAAGCGTCACCGCGTCGGAGCCGGACGAGCCGCCAGGGATTTCTCCCGGCCCAAACAACCACCACCACCCCGGGCACTTCGTAATGCACCACCCAATCTGCCGCCCACTAGCCTGTGCCACCACGGTCACCGCACCAACAACGCCGTCTCACTGAGGCCGCCAACACGAGACCTGGGAGGAGGAAAAGGAGACAACGGCCACGAGGGCAACCGCAACTCGACCGGCGGGAGGGGACAACCTCCATCACTCTCGCGGAGCCGACCGGACGCAGCGACAAGGACTTGCCAGGCCACGACGGCCCGGCCGGACCCATATGGGTCCGGACAGTCCCTATCCCCACGCTGCAGCACGCCGGCCAACGAAGCCAGTATCGCTCGTAGACCACCGACACCTCGCCACCACCAGGGAACAACGCCGCCGTGCCGAGCCGCCGACCCGCGCCAGCACAGATCGGGCCCTGAAGGGCCCAGATCTGGGCCGAGCGGGCACCAACGCGCCGCCCGCGACCAACGGCCGCGTCACCGTGCCAAGGGCACCCGTGGCCCACGGGACCGCCGCCGAGCCACACCGCTTCAGCCGAGCAGCACCGCCGCGGTCAGGAGGCCCCTGCGCCCCCAACACGCGTGCGGGAAAGGAATAGCCCGCCGCCGCCAGCGCCGCGCGGGCAGGGCCCGGCGGACCATGCCAACGGCCGGGGGGGGGGAGGGGAGAAGGACGGGAGGGAGGGGCGGAGGAGAGGGAAGAGGTGGGGAGTTCGCCCGCCGCCTACCGGGGGGGGAGGGGGGTGCGAGCGAACGAGGCCGGTGGAGGAGGGGGGAAGGGGCGCGGGGCAGGCTGGGGCGCGCACAGCGGCAGCCGGCGGAGGAGGGAACCCTAGCGGGGGCGGGAGCACTACCGTCTTCTTCAAATTTTTGCATTTATTGAAGTTCTGCCTTATTTTCAGGTTTGCGCGCAGTCAGCTTTCCCTTTAAGATTGAGAATTAGTTCCATCTCCAAAGACGTATGCTTTACTATTTTTTTTTCTTAAAGACAATCTGTGAATATGCCAATGAAGTCGTCTGGGTTCTTTTTCCTTGCAATTAGAAACATTGTCTTCTTAATTTGTGGCGACGAACACAACAACCAACAGGTTATTCTGGCTAAATTATACTCCCTCCGTCCTAAAATATAAAAACGTTTCTAACACTAGCATAGTGTTAAAAACGTTTTTATATTCTGAGACAGAGTAAGTACTTTGCTTTGGAAGGCATTAAGACAAACCTTTATCTTTTATTATTATTATTTTCAAAGCTTTAGCATCAGCCTATGTTGGATCGGCGCTGTTCGTATGCTTAAATTGTGAGCTTTCTTCTTGCAAGTGCATACTCCATCAAGGCAAGTGCCACTTTATCATGCTGTAAACTGCAAAGCATCAGAATTGAAGTGTAGCAAAATGCACTTTCCTTGATTTTTATTGCGAGTCAATCCATTTTTTCTACTACTAGGAATATGCATTCTTTTACAACCATTTTCCCCTCTTACTGTTGTGATTAAGTTATAGCAATCCAGAGATACTAAAAGTTTGTTTGTCCTCAGGCCTATGACGATGATGATTAATTAGACATACTGATCATAAGAATACCTTAATATTTTATGAGCTTGGTCCTTTTATAAGTACAAATACATGTGAGCATGAAAAATAATGGCATGCATGTATATTTGATGGTTTATCCTCCTTCTCACATTGTGATGTGTGACGTCTCAGTCACTTTCAGTTTGTGACTGATGCCTACATACTGTTGGGCAATGTTTTTAATCTATGGATCACCAGAATGACCCGTTTAAAAATTTCTAATCTTAGGACTGCTCGCCCTCAAACCGACTGGGGCCATTTCTCTTATTAAAAAAGACAACATAGACGCATGCACAGGCTTTTCGATGGGCTGCAGTGTCACCGCACCTCTGCATGCTAGTTAATCTATCAATGTAAACTATGCCATCTCATTAAATCGTGCATTCATTTTCCCTTGGGAATCAAGTCATGCATCTCAATAACTATTCAATTTTCACGCTAATTTTTGTGTGGTCATGAACGATATACGCGTCAGACGTTTGAAGAAAAAACATATAGTTCACGCTTTCTTTTTTCTTTTTTTATACACCATCTTGTCATATACTTTGATTGTATAAAATCGTGAGCTAATAACACTCTTACATTTATGTTGTAATTAGTTTTAGGTGTTTTAAGCACTTATTGATTATTGATGCATTTGTTTTAACACGGTTTCCGTGTCAGCGCGCAAAGCATCATCTAATTTTGTTAGTCCATAAGTCCAAACGAGTGAGATATGAGTGGCGACTTATCGGAGAAGCTGGGAGGGGACGGTTTATAGAAGAAGCCACCCCCAAAAAGAATATCTACTATTCAATCCTTTTGGTTATCTTTTTGAGTAATTCGACCAAGTCATGCATCTCAATAACTATTCAATTTTCACACTAATTTTTGTGTGGTCATGAACGATATACGCGTCAGACGTTTGAAGAAAAAACATATAGTTCACGCTTTCTTTTTTCTTTTTTTATACACCATCTTGTCATGTACTTTGATTGTATAAAATCATGAGCTAATAACACTCTTACATTTATATTGTAATTAGTTTTAGGTGTTTTAAGCACTTATTGATTATTGATGCATTTGTTTTAACACGGTTTCCGTGTCAGCGCGCAAAGCATCATCTAATTTTGTTAGTCCATAAGTCCAAACGAGTGAGATATGAGCGGCGACTTATCGGAGAAGCTGGGAGGGGACGGTTTATAAAAGAAGCCACCCCCAAAAAGAATATCTACTATTCAATCCTTTTGGTTATCTTTTTGAGTAATTCGACCAAGTCATGCATCTCAATAACTATTCAATTTTCACACTAATTTTTGTGTGGTCATGAACGATATACGCGTCAGACGTTTGAAGAAAAAACATATAGTTCACGCTTTCTTTTTTCTTTTTTTATACACCATCTTGTCATATACTTTGATTGTATAAAATCGTGAGCTAATAACACTCTTACATTTATATTGTAATTAGTTTTAGGTGTTTTAAGCACTTATTGATTATTGATGCATTTGTTTTAACACGGTTTCCGTGTCAGCATGCAATGCATCTTCTAATTTTGTTAGTCCATAAGTCCAAAAGAGTGAGATATGAGCGGCGACTTATCGGAGAAGCTGGGAGGGGACGGTTTATAGAAGAAGCCGCCCCCAAAAAGAATATCTACTATTCAATCTTTTTGGTTATCTTTTTGAGTAATTCGACCAAGTCATGCATCTCAATAACTATTCAATTTTCACACTAATTTTTGTGTGGTCATGAACGATATACACGTCAGACGTTTGAAGAAAAAACATATAGTTCACGCTTTCTTTTTTCTTTTTTTATACACAATCTTGTCATATACTTTGATTGTATAAAATCATGAGCTAATAACACTCTTACATTTATATTGTAATTAGTTTTAGGTGTTTTAAGCACTTATTGATTATTGATGCATTTGTTTTAACACGGTTTCCGTGTCAGCGCGCAAAGCATCATCTAATTTTGTTAGTCCATAAGTCCAAACGAGTGATATATGAGCGGCGACTTATCGGAGAAGCTGGGAGGGGACGGTTTATAGAAAAAGCCATCCCCAAAAAGAATATCTACTATTCAATCCTTTTGGTTATCTTTTTGAGTAACTAGATGATTCCCCCCGCGTTGCTGCGGAAATTTTGCCTAAATTTGATGTTATGCGTTGTTAAGGAAGATCAATCCTCTTACTTATATCATTCAAGTTTAGACAAAGAGACGAACAATCAATTAACGCAGAACCAACCAGTTAAAGTTTTCCAATACACGCTACCATTGAGCTGTTGTCAAGCTTTCAAATAAAAAATAGCTTCCTAATTCTCATGTTTTCATCCATTCTTTAAAGGAGAATTTGAAACAAAGTGAGTAATAGAGAAAATTTGAAAGACCGCACTTGTCTGAAATTTTAAATCTCATAATATGCATAATCATTTCCATGTACACGTTCATCCATGCTTGAGTGGAGAACTGTCAAGTTAAACTTGCTGCATGTTAGGAAACTACATAATCAAGACAAAAGCAACATGTGAACATCAAGATAGTTTTGTTATTTAGAGAAGATACATTTATTTTGCATTAAAATCAATTAGTATTAGAATAACTTTTGGATTTCACAAAGTAATTTCACCAGACATCTTTAGCAATATACGATAGTAAGATGTTGGAAAATGTGATCCTAAAAAGGGAATGGAAGAATAGGAGTTGCGAGTGGATGATAGTATTGCCTTCCCCAATGGCTCGGTAACACGGCTGATAACATCTAGGATTTTGCGCAAAATCGACTATTGGGGGAAATTAGATCAAACGATAACATTTTTGTAGGTCTTAGTTGATTTTTTTAGGATTACAGGTGTACCTAAATAGTCGTTACACTGGTATTTATGTGAAACTCTTTCGGTGTGGCTGATCAGATAAAATGAGCAAATGTAATGCAAAATGTTCAACAAGGTTTAACCATAATGTTCATAATTCCTGTTCCCACAAAACTTCATAATTTAGGGAGCACTATATAGTTTCAGTGATCTGTGATCGACCATGTTAAAGATGAAATTGTAGAATAATTTATTTATGCATCCATACTATATGCCTTTTTCCTAACATCTACATGGAACACTTATACAAAGGGAAGTATAGAGAAAATTATTGTGGAATTCATAAAAAAGGAAGCAAGCCATAATGATCTGCAGTAAAACATTTATATGACTTACCTCAGAAACGTAAATATGCATATACCTTCAGACTATTGCATGTATTGGAAGTTACCTTCAGAAAGAGAATGTAAATTAGAAAAAAGTTAAGAATTAGACCGCAGCAGTAAGACATCACTTGAAATTGCTTCAGTTATTTTGTTTACCAGTTATTCTGAAGAAAATGATTACCAGCTAGCACACAGTGTATAATTTGTCCTCCAGAAGCATGAAAGAAGACGACGACTTCAGTACCCTTTTCAGGAAAGAAGCAATATAATTTATGATGCTCTATTTACATATCAAGATCTTTAACAAAAACAGCTTGAGATAAATAGATATGGCACTTACAGATGGTGCTACTGGAGGGCCCGTAGAAGCTGAAAATCAACGAAAATAACTTGCTTCTTGTTAACTTAAGACATGGAACGGTTTTTTTTTAACCATACGCGAGAACTGAATGTGTTGAATTGACATTAATAAAGTACAAACAACCTTAAAACCTCACAGCGCTGAACAACTGAGGGAACAAACAACAACTAATGCACATACTAACCAAGCACACTATAGCAAGGAAACAACAGTAAATGAAAACTTTAGCAACTCACCCAACTACGTGAAATAGGAGAATGGCCCGACTGTATAAATAGCCATGAAAATGTGCACCGGTTATAGAATTCCTAGAATTTTGTATATAGCCTACAGAACTTTCAAGCAAATATATTCGTTCAGATCACCAAGATGACAAAGGCCATGCTAGCTGGCGACTGCTACTGCTGCATGACAGCTACTTCCTCCGTTTGTTTTTATAAGACGTTCAGACAACTTGCTTTGTGCTGTTTTGAACAGTGTCTGAGAGTCTAAAACGTCTTGTAAAAATAAACAGAGGTAGTACTTTTCAGTGTATACCTAGTATCGTACCTGAAAGAAGCAGGCTTCGCAACAAAGTCCTGTAGCGATGCATAATGCACACCATCATGTTTCTTCGCTCTCATATCCTTGAGACGTATATCATTTTGAAACAGGTTAAATCAAGCCAACCCAAACTGAAGCATTTATTTTAGCTCGTCCTTCTATACCATCCAAAATTCGGAGAGTCACCAAAACAACTATCCGCTATCAGAAACACCAAAAGTCTGTCTAATCAGCCTCTAATTATAGGGAGAAAGATGTCGTGGTTGCTCACAGATGCCCATACCTTAGCATCAGGTTGGAAAAGCAATTCCACCATTCATGCAGTATAATCTGGTCTGTGAATTAGCCGGGGCGGAACCTGCGGGAGGAGATGGATCTATCACTCCTCCAAGTCGTCACTCTGAATGGAGCCCTGCCCGGCCTCACCACCAGCCCGACCCTCGGAGGACCAGCACCACGGGCATATGTTACCCGCGTTCAGGCAGAACACCGGCAACTTCTCCAGCAGGGGCAGCGCGATAGCCGCCACATGCCCTATCCTTCTCATCTCTTCGATCGGCAGGTGGAAGGAGTCGAGCAGCCACCTGACTATTGGGCGTAGGTACATGTGCTAGCGGCGACTGGACGGGAGAGATTAGGAGGTCTCAGGAGGAAGATTTGTTTGGGGGCCAAGAAGGCAGACCGATGGAGGCAGAGGACGGATTGGGAATTAAAGGAGGAAGTGGAAGTGGAATGGGAAGGGGGGCGTTTTGTGTGGCTTGCGAGAGCACTGAATCAGAGTGAAAGGGTGCTCGTGAGGACATATTGTATTGGGCTAGCAGTAACTGAAGGCTTATGTGGCAGGGTTGCTGCATTGGTTGGTCCCGTATGTAAGTCCCTAACAAAACGCTGATGTGGCAAGTGTGCTCAGTTGGATAGGCTGCCTGTTAAAAGAAATAGATTAATGAAGATGAACTATTTAGATATTATAGATTATAGATTCGACCCCATTCATTTTTTCAAAAAAAAAAGAAAACAGTAAAGTTCAAGAAAATTCGGCTAGGCGACAGCCACATCCAAAGCCCTTTGCTTCCCAGGCCGGTTTCCCCCGGTCCCGGCGTGGCTGCAGCCGCGGTTCCTTCCTCCCCCAACTCCGAGCAACTGGCCCGAGCAAAGTATCCGTCCCTTTTCCACATCACGCCGCCCCCCACCCACCCACCCACCTCCTCCTCTTCCCACTGTTCCATCGTCTTTGCGCTCGGCCCCCTCCCCGCCGGCCCGTCCCCCGCTCGGCACACAAGCCGCCTCCGCGCCTCGATTTCCGAAACGCCCCCGGCTCCAATGGCGCTGCCCTACCTGGAGGCCGTCCTGTGTAAGATTCCGCCTCTCCGCTGCTCATTCCCGGTGGTCGCTCGTCTGCTCGCTCGATCCCTGGGGCGTGTCGGCTTTCGATAGGCGCGGGAGCCGCGTGTAAACCCTAGCCAGGGGTTAGTGGGGGTCGGGGGCTTTACGCTGCTGGATTTGTCCGTGCCGCGGAGCCGTTTGTATGTCTGGGTAGTTTGATTTCTCTAGTGTAGCCGAGTGATCTTGATGGCTTAATGTGGTGTGAGTCGTGTGTGTGCGAGATGTTTATCCAGGTGCAGTTATCTTAGGTTTTGGATACATTGGGTTACCTGTTAGTGTAGAGTAGTGTTTAACATAAGTTTGTCAAAATTGTGTGAATAGATCATATGTACGAAGTCAAGATGTTGTATTTTCATTTACCTTGTTATCATCATCATGATTATTGTAGCTATTGTCTATTCCTGACATGCTCATCTCAATGTATGTCCCTTCTGCAGGCTTTATGACTCTCAATTACATATTTGAGACATATCTTAACATCAGGCAGCATAGAGCCCTTAAGTTACCAACATTGCCAAAATCCCTGGCAAAAGTAATTAGTCATGAAAAATTTGAGCAGGCGAGAGCTTATAGCCTGGACAAAAGGTGCTTATAATACTCCATTCAATCCTTGCAACCATACCTCTTTTAGAAACCACTCCTGACACCTAATTTCATTAGCTGTGTTCCCACTTAATATTCTCTGTATCTTTTTAGATTGTCTGTACTGACAGGTATACTTCCTCTTGCAGCAATTTCAATTTTGTACGTGAGGCCATAACTATAGTATGCGATATCGTGATACTGTACTATAAAGTTCTTCCTTGGTTTTGGAAGGTAATACAAAGTCTTCGACTTGCTTTCCTTTACCCTTTTTGTGCAGGAGCTTGGTTCTAACTACCCTCTTCCTTTTATAGAAATCTGGAGTGTTAGTAACCAATGTTGGCCTGAATGCAGAAAATGAGATAATACACACCCTTGCATTCTTAGCAGGTGTCATGGTTTGGTCACAGGTATTATCAATTTATTTGCCTGTTTCAGAAGGCCATGTGTTTATTAATTTTTCTCTGCTTTCATATTCAGTTGTTTTAAATTATCTTCAGGAGTCTTTTGCACTTAGTTATATTAGGTATATGTGACGCATTAGCTTTAGCTCCGAAGGACCAAATGCTTGATTATCTATGATGCTAGCTATTGCAGGAAGGAATCTAAGAATCAGGAGTTAATTTCATAGTTTTTTTACACCTATAAACTCCTTGATGTGTCTTTCTTTCTGCTGATTTTGGTCCTGACAGAGATACTTCTAAAATTAAGTGGAACGCCCGATGCAGCACAGCTTTCACTTCTAAAATAGCTATGTTTAGTGGAATGCAATTGGAATGATTGGTGCTTTTATCTGAGTTCACCTACTAGCCCATATCCATTTCAACATTTTCACTAGATGTTTTTTTTAATCTATAACATAAGGTGCATTTGTTTTGTTCAAACGTGCATCAATCAAGATTCTGATTTCTTTAGATTGATTGATCAGCAGTTCTTTTTGAATGCTTCCATAGCACCTAGCAGTAACCTCAATGTTGACCCGTGTTCATTGTCTATCAATATTTTCTCTTCTGGCAGTTCAATTTTTTATGTCAATGTGATTGCCTAATACATACTTGATGCAATACAGATCACAGACTTGCCATTCTCTCTGTACTCGACTTTTGTTATTGAGGCTCGACACGGGTTTAACAAGGTCCGTCTATAATTTTCAATTTCTGCACTTCCATTGTGAACATAAAGCAAATATACATATGGATGTATTTGAATTTTGTTAACTTGTGGTGCATTGGAGCACTTAATTCGAACATAAAGGAAATATATTTATATGTTTAAATCGTGTCAACTTGTGGTGCTTTGGAGCACTTAATAATTTGATATCTTCATTTCCTAACATATTTATGTTGTTTTTTCTCTTGCCCTTTCTCAGCAAACACTCTGGCTCTTCATTTGGGACATGATCAAGGGAATTTTGCTGTCCGTTGTACTCGCACCACCAATTGTGGCTGCTATCATCGTTATAGTACAGGTACACCATATTTTTATGTTGTGCCACCCTCTATTCTGAACTATCATGCTAACATGCATCTTTAGTAACCGTGCCTTTAACCCTTTTCGCAATCAGATGAACCCATATGTCACCTAACCGAGTTACTTTATTAATCTTCCTTATCCTGTACTGCTTCAGAATGGAGGGCCTTACCTAGCAATATATCTCTGGGGTTTTATGTTTGCGCTAGCTCTGCTGATGATGACAATTTACCCTATCATGATAGCTCCTCTGTTCAACAAATTCACTCCTGTGAGTATCTTTTCTTGTTGCACCGCGTCAGTCATTTTCCTCATTCAATATGGTTTCGTGTGGGTATGTAGCACATCCATGCTGCATCTGTATCCACACAGTAACTTCATGGTAAGACTGAACTTGAGGTTGCTGATTTCAACAGCTTCCCGAAGGCTCGCTCAGGGAGAAAATAGAGAAGTTAGCAGATTCCCTCAAGTTTCCTCTGAAAAAGCTTTTTGTGGTGGATGGGTCTACTCGATCAAGCCACAGTAATGTATATGTTAATCGCTCTACCTTCGGAGTTTGTTTCATTGCTAACTAGTTATTGACGGTCTTCTGATATGATTTCAACTATCAATCTCTTTCAGGCTTACATGTATGGGTTTTTCAAGAATAAGCGCATTGTTCTCTATGACACATTGATACAACAGGTTCAAACAAACCACCATTTTTTGTACTATGTTCATTATTTTTCCATTGCGATTTGGGAACTCATGCGCAGGTTCGACTACTTGACTGTGTTTGTTTCAGTGTAGTAATGATAATGAGATAGTTTCTGTTCTTGCGCACGAGCTTGGGCACTGGAAACTCAATCACACTGCATATTCCTTTGTAGCTGTGCAGGTATTTTCTCATCCAGATAACTAATTATGTCCTCTGCGCATCAGTCAGCCAATTAGTTTTGTTGCATTAGCATTTGCATACTAGATAGCTAAGGTACCGTTTGGTTGCATGGATGAAGTTGGATGTGAGATGGCCATATGGAGGGTTGGTTGGGATGGTGGGGTAGTCAAACATGTGTTTGGTTGAGTGAGTTGGTGAGCCATTTTTATGTTTGGGTGAGGGATAAATGTGGATAGGATTACCCAGAATTGTGTTTGGTTAGCGCCTTGGAGGAACAAAAGCAGGGATGTAAATGGCAAATAAACGGCGCCCACAAGTCCTGTTTACATCCCTAAACGGCGCCCACAAGTCCTGTTTAGCTAGCTGATAGTTCATTTTCCCGGGGAAAAAACTTTATTGAACTTTTAGACCTTAAGTGGGCTTAAATGGGACCCGGTTTACATCCCTAAACAAGATTAGCTGGGCATAGGATATGAAAATAGAAAAAACGAAGTTGGAGCCGTTGGATCTTTTCGTCTTCAATTTTTCTACCATATGTCCAGCTTCTATTGTAGTCTTTCCCCGTTCAAGTGTTATGTTGTCCATGTACACAATAATAAACAACACATATTGCTGCTCCAATACAACTGTGCAAATGTAATAAAGAACATCACCAAAATTTACAGACCCGGTATGCCGACCTGATGAGAAACGACAGAGAGGAGTGCTGAGACAGAGAGAAGTGTCACAGTGAGGAAAGAAAAATAGACCTGACGAGCTGTGCACTAGGCTCATGTGCGGTCGCGTGACAGTGCGGGCAATAGATGGCTCGGCTCTTCCGAGTTCTTTTACTGCTTGGATTTGTCCTGGTTGTTGGAGATATTCACTTTAATGGGGTATAGACCTACCCAGTCCAACCAAACAAATAAAATCATGGTTTCGAAAAGCTGGATGGTCATCTCTCATACAACTTCATCCAAGCAACCAAATGCTACATGAAGATATGGTAGTCATCAAGTGAACATGCCTTAGCCCGGAAATCCTCCGTTGTTTTTCCTGGAGGTTCATTGTGCCATTCTTATTGTTGCATCAGTTGGCCTATGGTATACTGAATTATAAGGGAAGAAGCAAAATTAAGCTTGGTCAGGGGCACTGATAAGAACGCGTTTATATGAATTGAAGACGCAGCTAGTTTTGAGAACTGGTATAAAATTCAAGCAGTATTGTTTCTAGTAAAGTATCATGTTTATCAGTAAAAAGTGCAAGATATTTCTTCTGATGAAGCCCCTAGGGGTGGTGCTAATCTATATTAGTAGATGTAATGTGATGAGTCATGAGTAACTACTCACGAGAACGGTTAATTAGATGAATGAATATTTAACAAAATCGATTTTAAGCATGCAAGGGGTTATACTGTTACAGGCACCTTCATGTGTGTTGTTCTAGTGTTACTGATGGAATTTGTGCAACAATGCACCATAAAATCAGTTTGTGTCCCCATTGCATTGGTTGCTGGGAAACTATTGTTTGATTTGATTAAAAAAAGAAAAGCAAGCATCTCAAGCATTTTTTAGATGTTGAAAATTCTTTTCTTCACCTCATTTTCTACTTGCAGCTGCTTACATTTATGCAATTCGGAGGATACACTCTTGTAAGGAATTCTAAAGATCTCTTTGAAAGTTTTGGTTTCGAGGATCAGCCGGTAATTATTGGACTGATAATTTTTATGGTATGTCATGCTCGTTATTTTTTAAGTACTATCGTGCTATTATCTTTGCGTGGAGATGTTTTAAGTACAATTTGCGCCCTAGCAGTAGTATCTTTGTGAAATGAAATTGAAATCGAATGTCATCTGTTTACATCTTTCATTTAAACTTGCAGTGAGATGCACTTTCTACAGATTTCCAGCATTGTTACTCGATTGACACATACATTCTTTTCATGACAGCACACCATTATACCCATCCAACACCTTCTGAGTTTTTGCCTCAACCTTGTCAGCAGAGCATTTGAATTTCAGGTTCACTCTTCTATTCATCTCGAGTTTTCCGTTGTGACAGCTTTCAAACATTTGGTCGCATTTACCTAATCCTATCTCAATGTCCAGGCTGATGCTTTTGCCAAGAACCTTGGGTATGCTCCTGAGCTCAGGGGGGCCCTTGTTAAACTACAGGTAACCATTTAAAGGCCTTTTGATTTTTTCTGCTTTTCTTATAGTTGACCATGGAGTCGGTGTTATTTTTCTACTGGACATCGACACCTTACTTCAAGATCTGACCATAATCGATCACTAGATCAAGCAACCTTCTCTCAAAATTCATGCTGGTTTGAGAAACTACTAACATCCTCTTGTTTACTCTTGCTTTATTCTCTTACGCCTCTTTGTTTGGAAGCTCTTAGCTCTCTTTTACTAAACTTATACCATTAATGCAGTATAGCGGTGCGGAGATTTGAGTTAACTAACTTGATACGTGCTTGAAAATTTCAGGAAGAGAACTTATCCGCAATGAACACAGATCCGTGGTATTCAGCATACCACTACTCCCACCCACCCCTTGTTGAAAGACTGTCTGCTCTTGAAGACCTGGACAGCAAGAAAGAGAACTAATGGGAGATGATCTCATACTTGACGCGCATATGCCAACTGTCATGGCATCGCTTCAATCTCAATGTAGTATGGATGTTTAGAGGGATTTATATGCAGACAGGGATCCGTATGAAAACGCGCACCTCTAGGTTAAGATATGTATCGTTCGACGATTGACTTACTGTCTTATTGACCTATATACACACAGGATTGTCGGTCCTTTAACATTGACAAATAGAAGTTCATCAGCTATGAGATATTCAGATGCGCTGGTGCATCTTCTGTCTTCCAAGTGGACGTGTTACCTTGACCTTCTATAACTATGCTTACAATAATGCTGTATTAGAATGGTAAACGTTTCGGGCTGGAGCGCTGGCCGAAGCGCTCCGGCAACGCACGTTTGGGTCCACCAAACGTTTTCTTTCTCTATTTTTTTTTCTTTCCCTCTTCCTTCCGCTTCTGTCTGATCCCATCCCATCTCCTGCAGTACGAGCTTGTTGGCGTCAGCGGCACGACCTCCTGCTGCTTTCATGAGCGCCACCTATCTGCCGTTGCAAGCATCTCCTCTCCCAAACAAAACCTAAAAGTTTTGCTCCTCCATCGATGCTGCAGTCGGTGACCCAAAAGCTACAACCAACGAAGACAAAAGCTTCAACCAGAAGATGCTGGCGCGCCACCGGAGAGCAGCGGCCGCGTCCCTGCGATGGAGGAAGCCACAACCTGGAGCTGCGACAGGGGCTCACGGGAAGTTGCAACCGGCGACCAAGTTTACTGGAACCGGCGGGGAGTTTTGCTGGAACCACCCCCAAAAATGCTACCACCAGAGTTCGTCCTGCTGGAATATCGACGTTTTTGCTACAACCGTAGCCTGTTTTTGCTACCACCAGTGACTTTTTTTGCTACATGCATGCACGACGGTGTTGGCCGACGGCGGTGATGCATTTTTTTTGCTGCAACCGAAATGCTACCATCGCTTTTGGTTTTTGCTGGAACCGACGCCCACATTTGCTACCATCGGCTTTTGGTTTTGCGCTGAAAACCAGATCGTTTGCTGCAAATCCATCTCCTGGTCACTACTTCCGCCAGTCGTTGTGGTAGCAAAAAAGCTCGCCGGTAGAAGCTTTTTGTCTTGTCGGATGCAACAAATGAGGCGGCCGCCAGCGTCGCCACAGAAAACACTTCAGCCGATGCACCAAAACTACATGCTGGTTCCAGCTTTTTTATTTGCCGGTCATAGCAAAACAAGAAACTGGTTCCAACATCCCTCTTCGCGGCATACCTCACCATCTTGCAATTATCCAACTCGCCGCCGGGAGCTGGAAAAATAGCAAGAGCTGAAGACGATGCTCTGGGAAAACATCTGAGCTGCGTATGAGAGGCAGCCCACCGGAGCTACAACCGTCGCCACCAAGGGCAGCAACCAGTGGTGCAGCTGTTACATCGGTCGAGGCGGTGACGAGGACAACCGGCGAGAGCGGGGACCAGTGATGAGGACGGTCGGCGAGGGCGGGGACCGGCGACGAGGACGATTGGCGAGGGTTGGGACCGGCGATACGGACGGCCATCGGAGAGTGCGTGCGGCCGATGAGATGCGGGGGTCCTTTTCTCGTATGTGCTCATGAGGGAAGAAGATGACCTGTGTGGATAAGTACGCGCTCGCGAGGGAAGAAGATGACATGTGTGGATAAGAATCCAATGGCTCGGGACGAGCGATCCGACGGCTAGCATGCGACCGACTGAAATGTTCGGCCGGCGCGCCGGCGCCTAGCATCGCCCTATTAGAATTGTCTCTTGCGCAACAGAGTTTTATCGTGCGTTTCTGAAAAAAAAATCAGTTTGAATTCCCCTGTCGGATCTACACCAACAGACCATGGTCTTCTTCCTCTTCCGACACCGGGTGACCCGCCGGCTTCTGCGGCCAGTGGCCGCTATTGAACGCGCCTTGCTATCGCCTTGGCCTTCTCTCTAAACCCCACCATGATACTGTTGCCGGCAACCTCCCCGCACCTGAACCCATCAACCTCCGACTCCCCTCCATGCCATCCCTCGGCTCTGGTTTGCTCTTGTCTTTGCGCCGGCGCTCACCATGGCACCCTATCTCCGCTTCAAAGGTTGCGCGGATTCAACTGCCAGCAACGCCTCTTGTCTCTGCCTCGAAGGTTTGGGCGGATTTGATTGATGACTGAATTCTTTTTTGAACGACGCAGCGCCCCTGTCTCTGCCTCAAAGGTTGCGTGAATTTGATTGAAACCTGAATTTTTTATGAACGAAGTAGCGCTGAAGAATAGAAAACACCAGAAAATAGTACTGCCCACACATGTAATAACATGAGTTAAATACACCATAGGTGCCTCCACTTGTCTTTTTTTGAACATAGCAATACAATATATAAAGTTTGACCTAGTCTATATCTACTAACCACATTATGGCTTGGTGGACAGCCTTTGTATGCAACACAATCCGTAAATGTGTGGGGCTATCATATGTGATTAAATAAAATATGAGGGGGTTTTCTAAAAAAATCATCATGTCCGGGTAAGCCATCGGCACGCTGGCAGACCACGTGAGCTGGATGTACGTCTGATTACGAATGGAAGCATTATATAAGCACAGCCGGACAAGTCCAAGCATTAGTTTCATGTATTTTACAACTTTAAACACTAAATCGATCGCACAAGACAAGTTGAGGCACTTCCAACATATTTAACTCTAATACTCCCTCCGTCCTAAAATTCTTGTTTTAGATTGATATTGATGTATCTACATCTTAAATTGATACATCAGTATCTAGACAAATCTAAGACAAGAATTTTGAGACGGAGAGAGTAACATTTAGTCTCCACCCTCTCTGAAGAAACACTAGTCGTCAAAAAATCAATCTCCTCTCTCCTCTGCCTTCGGTTGTTGTTCTGACGCCGTGAGGCAGAGAGGAGGGGATCCTCTTCTCTCTTCCTTTGTGCAGTAGATTTTTGGATGAAGGCAAGGACGCTTCGACAATGATGATGGTGTCATCTCGAATAAAAGTCCATGGATCCAATCTTGTCCCGGCGACACTTGGTTTGGTGTTGTTGAGGAGCCCCAGAGTTTTTGTCCCCACTGTTCTTCACGGATATCGGGTTGGTTGTCTATGTTGTCCGTCGACATGGTTCCATGTGCATTAGCAATGGCAACATCAGTCTTCTTCGACAACCTTTTCCTTTGAGCCATTGCGAGCAAAGTCGTTCCCAACTCTTGATAGCAGAAATGGTAAATCCCAAACGATCGAGATTGAACCATGGCAAATCAAATGTTTTTTATGGCAATTTTAATGACGCGAGGATGTCAAATTTAGTTGACACACACGATAATTTTTCTGGCAGAAATACCCTGAACATGGATTTGTCATGCTTGTCAACTAAATTTGTCATCCTCACGTAACTAAAATTGACATCGATAACATTCGATTTGCCATGGTCAAATTCCGAAAGTCCAAGCGTTATTGGGGTCATTTGATAAATATTTATTTGCATAATCGTATATATGCATAGGTAGATTACAAGCTAACATATTATAATATTTATTTCTCATTGCAAGTTTGCAACGTAAATGGATTTTTAGTAATTTAATGATAAGTAAAAAAAGGAAGAGAGAGAGACTGGTTATCCAAATGCCGTCTCCGCTCAAAAACATTGCCGCTCCGCTCACTCCAGTGCTGTACCACTTTCTCAAAGTGGTTAATCCATTCCCTCAGAGCTCAGATGCTCTCGCTCTCGGCTCCTTCCTCGCCCCCGCCCTCGCCTCCTACCCGCAGCACCACCACCGCTCCCGCCGCCGTCAGCCTTCTCCGTGGGGCCGCGGGGCGGCGCGACGCGCCGCTCACCACCGCGCTCCACGCCGTCCTCCTCAAGTCCGGCGCGCTCCACTCTTCCCAGCCCCTCGTCGCGTCCAACTCCCTCCTCCACGCCTACCTCCAATGCGGCCTCCACTCCCACGCGCTCAACCTGCTCGACGAAACGCCGCGCCGTGACGCCGCCACCTACTGCGCCCTCATCTCGCTCCACTGTCGCCTCGGCGCGCCCCTGGACGCCGTCCGCGCCTTCGTGGACATGCTGCTGGCCCACGACGCAGACGAGGGCGACGCCGCCGCCGTCCGCGCCAACGAGTTCACGGTGGCCGCGCTCCTGCAGGCCTGTGGCCTCGCCAAGGATGGGAGGCTGGGGAGGATGGTGCATGGCTACCTCGTGACAAATGGCTTCTGCGCCGACCCCTTTGTGGTCGGCTCGTTGGTCAATATGTACGCCAAGGTTGGGGATGTGGTCAGCGCGCGGAGGCTGGTTCTCAGATTGGCTTGCAGGGATGTTGTTTCCTGGACTGCTGTTATATCAGGGTGCGTGCTCAACGGGATGCTAGCAGAGGCTCTTGATGTGTTTGTCATGATGCTGGAAGATGGTGTCCTTCCCAACAATGTTACAATGTTGAGTGTCATTCAGGCATGCTCTTTGATGGGCCACTCAGGGTTGTTCAGTCCGGTGCATGCTCTTGTTGCTCGGTTGGGCCTCGAGGACGATGTTTCGGTGGTGAATTCTCTCATCATGATGTATGCCAAGAACGGCTTTATTGAAGAGGCTGCACGGCTTTACGAGGATCTGTACCTCAGGAGAGGGACTGTGTGCTCTAATGCTGATGTTCTTGGCGCGCTTCTTTATGGTTGCACGGTTTCAGTATCCCCGCTTTATGGGAGAGAAATCCATGCACACTTGATTAAACTGAGTGCTCTTCCAAGCATCAGCATTGAAAACTGCCTCATGGGCATGTATGCTAGATTCGAGCAAGTTGACGCAACGTATTTGGTGTTTAAAGGCATGAAAGTTAAAGATATTGTTTCGTGGAACACCATGATCTCATGCCTTGCCAAGAGTGACTATGTAAATGAAGCCTTGGACCTTTTCAGCACTCTTCATAGTGGTGGTAGTGGGCTTGTGCCTGATTTCGTCACGGTCTTGAGCGTAGTTCAGGCATGTTCCAATGCTGGATTACTTCTACAAGGGCAGATGCTCCATGGATACATTGTAAAATATGGTTTTGTGCACGATGTGTCGATCTCCAATGCTCTAATAATCATGTATGCTAAGTTAGGAAGAATTGATTCCGCTGAGAAGATCTTCAGGCGGATGGATGTTAAGGACCTTGTTTCCTGGAATTCGATGATCAATGCTTATGGGATACACGGAGATGGCCAGTCAGCTCTAAAGTATTTCCACCAGCTTACAGATGTTGGAGCACATGCTCCTAATGCTATCACGTTTTTGAATGTGATATCTGCTTGCAGTCACTCTGGTTTGATTTCAGAAGGATATAAGTGCTTTGAAAGCATGAGAAGGGACCATGGAATTGAGCCTTGCATGGATCATTATGCTTGTGTAGTGGATCTGTTTGGAAGGTCTGGGAGATTTACTGAGGCAGAAGAATTTATCAGGGATATGCCTGTTCCTCCCAACTCTTCCATTTGGGGACCCTTGCTGGCTGGTTGCCGACTTCATGGGAATGTTGATCTTGCAGAAAAGGCTGCTAAAGAACTACTAGCCTTGGAACCTGACAGTGATATATGGAGAGTCTCCTTGTCAAATATCTACGCATCGGCTGGGAGATGGAAAGACTCTGCAAAGATTAGGACTGAAATGAAGAGAGTCGGTTTGAGAAAGGAGACTGGTTGGAGCTTTGTAGATGTAGGAGGGGTTGAGGGTTTTAAGTTTGTGTCGGCGGATACAAGGCATCGTGACGCTGAAAAAATATATGCAGTATGGCACAGTATGAACAAGCACATGGTAGATATAGCTGGTGATGTGCATCAACTGAGTCTGGTGAGTGTAAATTAGTTGATGACAAATGCTTGGTTTCGTTATGCCAGAGTTACAAAGGTGACCTTTTGTAATTCACTAGACTGTGAATTTATTGACTTGGAATTACACCAGATCTATTAATTTGTGTTCTGGGTGTAGTATAAAACTATCAGTAAAACTGGCAACTACGAATAATTGACTCTGGAAGGGAAACTGAGGACGCTGGACTTAGCATGTTAACTTAAAACTATGTTTCGTGATCTTGGTGTAGTCATCTAAATTGCGTGCGTTGTAAAGGTAAATAGTCTCCACGAGTCACGATCCAACATTGCCATATGCCAGCTGAGATGGAGATGGAAATCTTGCTGATATCATCGATTTTGAGTTGGAAGTAGTGTACTTTTGTGTTTGTTATTTGTGCTTTCTACAAAAAAGTTAGTCTCACATGAA
Source organism: Triticum monococcum (assembly GCA_034509565.1). NCBI lineage: Eukaryota > Viridiplantae > Streptophyta > Magnoliopsida > Poales > Poaceae > Triticum > Triticum monococcum. The sequence goes on from CM067846.1 coordinate 492,972,572, forward strand.
AGTAGTGTATTTATTTATGTAGTATGATAGATCGCACATGTGAGTAAAGTACATTTGTTTATATGTCTCTTGAAAGATTGCTAGTTCCACATGTGAGGATGTGTGTATTTGTTTATTTGAAAAGGATGTTGGGCCCACATGTGAATTCACCACCAACTCCAATATTTATAAGTAGGAAAGATAATATGGTTGCTGAAAGCAGCAAGGATCGGCAATACGAAATATAGGATTCTCAATTTCTGCATGGTTCAAATTTTAGCTCATATAGTGTATACTGGTGAAACAATCTTGTGTGTACCCATGTGCTATGAAGTATACTTCCAATATCGCAATGATACAAATTTATTCGAAAAACTGTACTGTATATCTATGTATTATTTAGTTTTACATTGGTTTTTTCAGAGTACAGACGCATGCACACCCTACACCCCTATGGATATATATCTAGAGATTGTTCAAGCCATATTCTAACTATTTTGTTTATTTTTTATGGGATTATTTTAGTTCCATAGCAATGAACGGGCTCCATGCTAGTTGGTATATATGTTATCAAATTGCTGCAAAAATTGGACTGCATATCCATGTGTTTTGAATATTGACCCTTCATTTGAACTTAACGGTTGGAAACAAGCTTTGTTTCAAACAAATAAAACAATTGGAAACAAGTCTTATTTCTGGAGTTCAGAAAATGAGCAGAGTTCAGACCTGTTAAGCCGGTTAAGTCAAGACAAATGATCGGATGTAAAAACCTCATACTAGTATATTGCTGTATAATTTGTGAATGGTTCTTAAGGTTTGGAAGAAAATAACAAGAACTTCCAAAATGATTGCTATCTAGTACCCTGCAAGACAAGAATACAATTTTGGAACAATAAAAGGAGACACAAGCTGGATACACATTTCTCTTCATTGTACTCAGCTTTACTACTTTCCCCTGAAGCTTCCATATTGACTAGACCACAGGGGTAGCGTAGTAACCTCTTGTACAGCAACACTACAATACAATACAATACAATTCCTGTATTATGTAGTATACTTCTCATACTCTACTTGCGCATCAGGAGAACTACGGTATGAGCAGCTATACTCCTGTTTTCTCCTAGACTGTCGACTTTCTCATGCGTCTTGGCCTTGAGATTGACAACAGATGGATCCGCCCCGAGTAGTTCACACAAGTTAGATCGGATAGTCTCCTTGAACGGGCTAATTTTTGGTTTTTGCAAGATCAGTGTAGCATCAAGGTTCCCCAGCTCATAGCCTGCTTGATGCATTAGCTTTACCTGATGCATAACAATAATAAAATGTTAAGCAGATACATGCTTGGTTAAATCGCATCAACCTAGCACCAAACGATACTTTCATTAGCTCATATCTTCAGAACTGGAATACTTCGATGACATTGTATCACATAAAATTCAGATTCAGGTGCGAATATACTAACCAATGCTCTAATTGGATATATTCTACACCCTCTGTTCTTAAATACAAGACATTTTGGCAGTTCAATTTAAACTGGGGTGAAATGACAAAAAGTACTGCATGATGTCAATCTGAAGAGAAAACAGGGTGATTTCACTGATCGATGGGATCATGAAGAAAAAGCAGCACAAAATTCGGATTCAGGTGTGAATATAGGAACCAATAATGCTCCAATTGGATAAATTCTACTCCTACATAACATCTGGTGAAATGACAAAAATACTGCTCGATGCCTAAATGAAGAGAAACTAGGATGATTTCAATGGTCGATGGGATCATGTAGAAAAAGCAGCAATAATGAGCTCAAATTCCAAGGCATGGGGATATTTTATCCAAAAGTCCAGAATGCAGTCAACATTCAAAGCACATGGTACATGCCTTTGTACAAATTCCAAAACGTGCAATACTTTTTGTCCTGGAAGAGGAGAAAAGTCAAGACCGAATTTGCAGTCAGCATGGTGTTGATGCAGGAATGAAATAGTCAAACAGAAAATAAGCAGGTGATGATCTGGGATGTCTTGAAGGAAGGATGCTTTTGGAGAATTTCCATAAAATGGATGTATTTTAGTAAGGGGAAGAAAAACTTGTTACCCCAAAGAGGATATGAACAAATTGGGTCACGTAACACTTAACAGTCTAGACTTCAGACTTACCTATCGCTCATTCAAGTAAAACGAAAACTAATTTTCCGACACAAGTGCTATGTGATTAGCAATTTAGAATCATTCAGAGCAACACAGAAACTCTAGGTTTTGTTCTGATTAAACATTCTACCATCCAACTATAAGACAACAATCTAGACTCATAGAACGAAAGCAACACACAGAACTGTAAATTTTGTTCTGAATAAGTCAATAAGCATTTCACCATCCAACTACAGACAGTACTATCTTATAATGCCAACAAAAGCTAGAGGGAATTGGCATGGGCGAATGAACTTCGGAGTGAAGTTGAGAAACTCACAGCTTCCCTCATGAACACGCAGGACTCCGCGCCCTTCCAGCGGGGGTCGGTGTCCGGGAAGATCTGCCCGATGTCCGGCAGCCCCAGGGCGCCGAGAATCGCGTCCACCACGCAGTGCAGAAGCACGTCCCCTGCGCACGCGGCAAAAAATTCCACACGCCCGGTAACGCAACGAGCGAACGAACGGAAGCACAAGGAAAAGAACAAGCAATGGTGGTAAGAACGGCACGCACCGTCGGAGTGGGCGTCGCAGCCGCGGTCGTGGGGGATGCTGATGCCGCCGATGATGAGCGGGAGGCCCGGCTCGAGGCGGTGGAGGTCGAAGCCGTGGCCCACGCGGAACGGGAGGGCCGGCGGCTTCGGCGCCGCGGCCACGGCCGGCTGGTGCTCCGCCTGGAGCGCGGCCGCCACCGCCAGCGACTGCCGCCGGGGGCGCGGGGACGGCCGGGCGGGGCACGGGGAGGCGGGTGCGCGGGTCCTTGGCGCGGTGGAGATGGGGGAGGCCAGGAAGAGGGAGGAGGCGGAGGCCATGTCGTCGCGCTCCGACGGGCGGAGATAGCGCAGCGGCCGAGTAGAGTTTCGGGGGTTTCTCTTGGCCGCGGAATGCGAGAAAAGGCAGCGGTTTTTTGTGCGCCGGAATTACTTTGGCATTGGGGACTGGGGAGACGGGAATCTTTGGCGTTGGAGATGCGGTTCATGGTGGCGTGGACGAGGTTTAACGTTTAAGTACTGCGGCCGGCGGTCGTTGTCTCGCCGGTCACCGGTGGCTCCTTGCCATCCAAACTAGCACGAGGTGGACATTTTGGTCCAGATTGGGGTGCTGCATAAAATACGAATCCGACCAAGCCTAGGTTTATAACGTAACTAAATTTCATCAAAGAAAGAAAACAAGTGGCGACTCTGAAGAATTCGATTTTCATTAAAAGTTGCCACAAAAGCAAATGCAAAAGGCAATTCCCATGTAACGAACTAAATACTCCGTATTTGAGGGGATAAACAATGCAAACTCTTGTCTTACAGATCATGAATATTTCCTAAAAAAAATAGTGCATGAAGTTTCTAATTCTGATTATGTACTCATTGACGCCTTGCACGGATCATGAATATTAGTTCTAAAAAAGTTTTTGCAATTCTAATTCTATTATTCTAAAAAAGTGGCATGGAAGCAGGTGTGCACTCCAACGGAGAAAGGTGGGTTGGGATCCCTGACCTGCTTCGGTTTGGCTCGGCCCTTCGGTTGCGCTGGCTCTGGGCGTCCTGGCAACACCTGATGAGGCCCTGGACGGCTTTCCCCTTGCCATGCGACGACGGAGACCGGAAGCTGTTCGCTAGAGCAACAAAGATCACGATCGGTGACGGCCAAAGGGCGGGGTTCTGGACGTGCCCTTGGCTCGGCGGTGCATCTCTGAATATCGCCTTCCCGAGCCTGTTCAGACACTGGCGGCGCAAAAACCGATCGGTTGCCGCTGCTCTCGCCAACGAGCAGTGGATCAGTGATCTCAGCCACGGCGACACGGCCTCCAGATCACCCTCGACAGCCACGTCGCTGACCGGATCGTTTGGACTACAGGAGGAGGGGCCATGTACTTGATCGGAGCTGCGTACAAGATGTTTTTCAAGGATGCGCCGAGCACGAGCCACGGCACCGTCATCTGGAAAGGCTGGGAGCCGGGGACCATAAAGATGTTTGCATGGCTGCTGCCTAATAACAGAGTCTGGTGCAATGACAGGCTGCAGAGGAGGAGGTGGCCGAACGGTTACTTCTGCGGTTTGTGTCTGAGAAATCTCGAGTCTTCGCTGCATCTAATCTAGGACTGCCCCTTCTCCAGGATAGTTTGGAGCTCTGTTGCCACATGGGTCGGCTGCGAGGCATTGGGCTTATGCAGGCGACCTGCTAATAGCTTTCTACAGCACTGCTTGATGATGTTCAGGCGCACGCCGGACGACCAGAGGAGAGGAATCAAAACAATGGCAATGTTGGTCGCTTGGCACATCTGGAAAGAGCGGAACACATACATTTTCAGAGGGAAAACGCCACATACTAACGATGTTCTTCAAGCCATAAAGCTTGATCTTACGTCTTGGAGGTCTGCCGGAGCCGCATGCTTAGAGTCCCCGTTCGGGGATACACCTGCGAGATAGATACTTCTCTGTGGGCGTCCTTGGACGCCACCTTTGCTGCTTTTAGTTTTCTCTCTTACTTAGGCTCTTGAGTGCTTTTTCTGTTTGCCATGATCACTTGATCCCTACTTGTTTTCCGTATGCTTTCTTCTAAATCAATGAAGCCGGCCTAAACCGGGTCTTTTAAAGAAAATGAAAGATAGGCCAATAAACTAATAAGAATAAAAAAATGTGGGTAACCTAGACCTTTATCCGTGCCTCATTGACGTCTTGCACAGCCGGCTGACCATGTGTCTGCGCAACGGCGCAACATGTAGATCACCCTTTCAACATTTCTGTTCTTGGACTAAGAGCAACTTCAAAGGGGCGACCCATTTCGTCCGCCGCCGTCCGTTTGGGTCGGTGTGGACAGAAAAATCGGCCCAACGCGCCGACCCAAACGGACGCGCGTCCGCTTTTCGTCCGCCTGCCGGCTCATTCCCGGCCCATTTTTTAGCCGGATTTGTGTCGGCGCCGACATAAGACGGACGCGCGCGCTCGCCCTCTCCCCTCCCTGGGCCTGCTGGTCGGTGGCACATTGGACTCTCCCCATCCAACAACACACCCTCGCTCGCCTGCTTCGTCGCCGACGTCGCCGGCCATTTTTCCCGATAGAAAAAGGATACATAGATAGTTCTAGCATATAGACAGATAAAAGAAAAGATCAACTACTCGTCGTTTTCTGACTCCGACTCAGTAATGTCCTCCTCCGACGTCTGAATGTAGGCGTCAGCATACCGCTCGTCCTTGGAGTGCCAGGACGACGCTTCTCCTAGCTTCATGTTCAATTGAGCGGCCTGCTTCCGCGCATGCTTGTCCTTCCGATAGGCGGCTCGCTCCGCCCTCCTTTGCTTGTAGAACTGGCGCTCGTTGACGATGTCCTGCGGGAAGCGTTCGCGCCACACCGCCATGGCTTCCACATCCATCTCGGCGATGGCGAGGCGACGCTGTCGCCTCCGATTGTCACGACGATCCTCGTCGGTGAAAAGCCGTGGGGGAGGCGCGAGATCCTGCACCCACTGGCTCGTTGAAACGTCTGGAAAATTCATCTCCCGATGAGGCCGCCGGAGGCGCCACGCCGCCGCGTCGTACACGCGGACCGCCTCCTCTGCAGTGTCGAAGGTGTCGAGACTGAGGCATTTCTTGCCAAACCAGATCTCAAAGGAGAAGGCGCCGGAGCGGCGCTCGCAGAGTCCGGGAAAATTCGAAGCGCCCAGGCGGCGCATCGACATGGTGGTGCAAAGGCGGAGAGGCTAGTGAGAGGGGCCGAGACGAGTGTGCGGCGGACAGAGTGTGGAGGGACAGCCCTCTTAATAACGCGCGCCGGCCGCGGCGCGCCAAAACCAGCGCGCGCTAGGCCGATTTTTCCCCGCACGCGCGAACATTTCCCGCATGCTGAAGCGCCAAAACCAGGACGACGACATGGCCGCTGTCATTATCTATGGTGTGTGGTCATGAAATGGGTCGGCGCGTTGGACGCACTGCCGACTCAAATCTAAAAGAGGGCGGACACCGGACAGGCGACCGACCCAAACAAACACAAAATGAACAAAAGCGCCGTCCGTTTGGGTCGCCCCGTTGAAGTTGCTTTAATGATCCACGCACTCGATTGGGTGTGTGCTAGACAATTCCGAGATCGAAAACTGCCCTAGAAAATGGTGGAGGCGGCTTTATATGAAATAAGCAGTGATACGGTGTGTATAGTCTAGTGGATGGCTAAATAGTAATCAATGGGTTCAAATGCAAGCCATGCGTTCTATGCTAGCTGAGGTGGTATTGGATCGGTCCGATGATAGGCCTTCCTAAAATAAGAATGACAATTTCACTCTTAAAACCTTGTATGAGAATTTTTCTGATGTGGGACCAGACATATCCTTTAAGCATGTGCGAACATCCAACTGCAATCCAAAATCTAGATTTTGATCTAGTTAATCTGGAATAATGCCATTGTGACCAAAGATAACATGGTTCAGTGGAATTGGACAGGTGACCCTACTTGCCATTCTGTCCTCAAGCATCTCTTTTTTGGATGCTCTCCAACCAAGTATGTTTGGGAATTTTCTATAAATGTGTTGGGGCCACCAACAGACCTCGGTGTCTCACCCAATATTTTGAGTGGATCCATGAGTTCATTCCTGATAGTGGAAATGTGTAAATAGTGGGGCTTGCAGATATGTCGGGCCTTGTGGAAACTTTGCAATAGAGGTTGCTTTGATAAGAAACTTGTGAGATATTTAGCTAAATTTGTGTGTTATTGATACGTCCATTTTGCATCATGCTTTTATATCGATATTTATTACATTATGGGTTGTTATTACACATTATGTCATAATACTTATGTCTATTCTTTTTTATTTTACAAGGTTTACACGAAGATGAGAAATGCCGGCAACTGGAATTCTGGGTTGGAAAATGAGTAAATATTAGAGACCTATTCTGCACAGCTCCAAAAGTCTCGAAATTTCACGGAAGTCATTTTTGGAATTAATAAAAAATACTGAGCAAAGAAAATACCAGAAGGGGCCCACACCCTGACCACGAGGGTGGGGGTGCGCCCTACCCCCCTAGACGCGCCCCCCTGCCTCATGGGCCCCCTGGTGGCCCTCTAATGCCCATCTTCTGCTATATGAAGTCTTTTGTCCGAGAAAAAAAAATCATAAGCTAGCTCACGGGACGAAACTCCGCCGCCACGAGGCGGAACCTTGGCGGAACCAATCTAGGGCTCCGGCGAAGCTGTTCTGCCGAGGAAACTTCCCTCCGGGAGGGGGAACTCATCACCATCACTAACGATCCTCTCATCGGGAGGGGGTCAATCTCCATCAACATCTTCACCAGCACCATCTCATCTCAAACCCTAGTTCATCTCTTGTATCCAATCTTTGTATCCAAACCCCAGATTGGTACCTGTGGGTTGCTACTTAATGTCTACTACACAACCTTCTTCTTATAGACGTTGTTGGGCCTCCAAGTGCAGAGGTTTGTAGGACAGTAGCAAATTTTCCTCAAGTGGATGACCTAAGGTTTATCAATCCGTAGGAGGCGTAGGATGAAGATGGTCTCTCTCAAGCAACCCTGCAACCAAATAACAAAGAGTCTCTTGAGTCCCCAACACACCCAATACAATGGTAATTGTATAGGTGCACTAGTTCGGCGAAGAGATGGTGATACAAGTGGTATATGGATAGTAGATATAGGTTTCTGTAATCTGAAAATATAAAAACAGCAAGGTAACAAGTGATAAAAGTGAGCGTAAACGGTATTGCAATGATAGGAAACAACGCCTAGGGTTCATACTTTCGCTAGTGCAAATTCCCTCAACAATACTAACATAATTGGATCACATAACTATCCCTCAACATGCAACAAAGAGTCACTCCAAAGTCACTAATAGCGGAGAATAAACAAAGAGATTATGGTAGGGTACGAAACCACCTTAAAGTTATTCTTTCCAATCAATCCATTGGGCTATTCCTATAAGTGTCACAAACAGCCCTAGAGTTCGTACTAGAATAACACCTTAAGACACAAATCAACCAAAACCCTAATGTCACCTAGATACTCCAATGTCACCTCAAGTATCCGTGGGTATGATTATACGGTATGCATCACACAATCTCAGATTCATCTATTCAACCAACACATAGAACCTCAAAGAGTGCCCTAAAGTTTCTACCGTAGAATCACGACGAAAACATGTGCCAACCCCTATGCATAGGTTCATGGGCGGAGCCCGCAAGTTGATCACCAAAACATACATCAAGTGAATCACGTGATATCCCATTGTCACCACAGATACGCATGGCAAGACATACATCAAGTGTTCTCAAATCTTTAAAGACTCAATCCGATAAGATAACTTCAAAGGGGAAACTCAATCCATTACAAGAGAGTAGAGGGGGGAGAAAACATCATAGGATCCAAATATAATAGCAAAGCTCGCGATACATCAAGATCGTATCACCTCAAGAACACGAGAGAGAGAGAGAGAGAGATCAAACACATAGCTACTGGTACATACCCTCAGCCCCGAGGGAGAACTACTCCCTCCTCATCATGGAGAGCACCGGGATGATGAAGATGGCCACCGGAGAGGGATTCCCCCCTCCGGCAGGGTGCCGGAACGGGTCTAGATTGGTTTTCGGTGGCTACGGAGGCTTAAGGCGGCGGAACTCCCGATTAATTATGCTCTCGGATGTTTTTAGGGTATATGGAGATATATAGGTGGAAGAAGTACGTCAGGGGGGCCACGAGGGTGGAGGGCGTGCCCAAGGGGGTGGGCGCGCCCCCTACCCCGTGGCCTCCTCGAAGCTTCCCTTACGTGCACTTCAAGTCTTCTGGGCTTCTTTCCTTCCAAAAATGAGTTCCATGAAGTTTTAGGTCAATTGGACTCCGTTTGATTTTTCTTTTCTTCGAAACCCTAAAACAAGGTAAAAAACAGAAACTGGCACTGGGCTCTTGGTTAATAGGTTAGTCCCAAAAAATGATATAAAAGTGTATAATAAAGCCCATAAATATCCAAAACAGTAGATAATATAGCATGGAGCAATAAAAAATTATAGATACGTTGGAGACGTATCAGCATCCCCAAGCTTAATTCCTGCTCGTCCTCGAGTAGGTAAATGATAAAAACAGAATTTTTGATGCGGAGTGCTACTTGGCATAATTTCAATGTAATTCTTCTTAATTGTGGCATGAATATTTAGATCCGAAAGATCCAAGACAAAAGTTCATATTGACATAAAAATGATAATACTTCAAGCATACTAACTAAGCAATTATGTCTTCTCAAAATAACATGGCCAAAGAAAGTTCATCCCTACAAAATCATATAGTTTAGTCATGCTCCATTTTCGTCACACAAGAATGCTCTCATCATGCACAACCCCGATGACAAGCCAAGCAATTGTTTCATACTTTAGTAATCTCAAACTCATAAACCTTCACGCAATATATGAGCGCGAGCCATGGACATAGCACTATGGGTGGAATAGAATACGATGATGGGGGGTATGTGGAGAAGACAAAAAGGAGGAAGTCTCACATCAACAAGGCTAATCAATGAGCTATGGAGATGCCCATCGATTGATGTTAATGCGAGGAGTAGGGATTGCCATGCAACAGATGCACTAGAGCTATAAATGTATGAAAGCTCAACAAAAGAAACTAAGTGGGTGTGCATCCAGCTTGCTTGCTCACGAAGACCCAGGGCACTTGAGGAGGCCCATTGTTGGAATATACAAGCCAAGTTCTATAATGAAAAATTCCCACTAGTGTATGAAAGTGACAAAACAAGAGACTCTCTATCATGAAGATTGTGGTGCTACTTTGAAGCACAAGTGTGGCAAAGGATAGTAGCATTGTCCCTTCTCTCTTTTTCTCTCATTTTTTAATATATTTTTTCATTTTTTGGGCCTTCTCTTTTTTATGGCCTTTCTCTTTTTCGGGCCTTCTCTTTTTTATGGCCTTTTGTCTTTTTTTATTCCTCACTTGGGACAATGCTCTAGAAAATGATGATCATCACACTTCTATTTATTTACAACTCAATGATTACAACTCGATACTAGAACAAAGATGACTCTATATGATTGCCTCCGGCGGTGTACCGGGATTGCGATGAATCAAGAGTGACATGTATGAAAAATTATGAACGGTGGCTTTGCCACAAATACAATGTCAACTACATGATCATGCAAAGCAATATGACAATGATGATGCGTGTCATAATAAAAAGAACGGTGGAAAGTTGCATGGCAATATATCTCGGAATGGCTATGGAAATGCCATAATAGGTAGGTATGGTGGCTGTTTTGAGGAAGATATAAGCAGGTTTATGTGTGAAAGAGCGTATCATATCATGGGGTTTGGATGCACCGGCGAAATTTGCACCAACTCTCAATGTGAGAAAGGGCAATGCACGGTACCGAAGAGGATAGCAAGGATGGAAGGGGAGAGTGCGTATAATCCATGGACTCAACATTAGTCATAAAGAACTCACATACTTATTGCAAAAATCTACAAGTCATCAAAAACCTCGGCACTATGCGCATGCTCCTAGGGGGATAGATTTGTAGGAAAAGACCATCGCTCATCCCCGACCGCCACTCATAAGGAGGACAATCAAATAACACCTCATGTTTCAAATTTGTTACATAACGTTTACCATACGTGCATGCTACGGGACTTGCAAACTTCAACACAAGCATTTCTCAATTTCACAACTACTCAACTAGCACGACTTTGATATTATTACCTCCATATCTCAAAACAATCATCAGCATCAAACTTCTCTTAGTATTCAATACACTCATAAGAAAAATTTACTAATCTTGAATACCTAGCACATTAGGATTTTAAGCAAATTACCATGCTATTTAAGACTCTCAAAATAATCTAAGTGAAGCATGAGAGTTCATCTATTTCTTCAAAATAAAACCACCACCGTGCACTAAAAGGATATAAGTGAAGCACTAGAGCAAATGACAAACTACTCTGAAAGATATAAGTGAAGATCAATGAGTAGTCGAATAATTATGCAACTATGTGAAGACTCTCTAACATTTAATAATTTCAGATCTTGGTATTTTATTCAAACAGCAAGCAAAACAAAATAAAATAACATCTAAGAATAGCAAACATCATGTGAAGAAACAAAAACTTAGGATCAACCGATACTAACCGATAGTTGTTGAAGAAGAAAGGTGGGATGCCAACCGGGGCATCCCCAAGCTTAGACGCTTGAGACTTCTTAAAATATTATCTTGGGATGCCCTGGGGCATCCCCAAGCTTGATATTTTGTGTCTCCTTAATTCCTCTCATATCACGGTCTCCCTAAATCTCAAAAGCTTCATCCACACAAAACTCAACAAGGACTCGTGAGATAAGTTAGTATAACACATTGCAAAAACCTTATCATACTCTACTGTAGCAAATCACTAAAATTATTATTAAACATTTCATACTAAATGTCTCCGCATATTTAATAGTCCTATCCTCAAATAGAATCATTAAAGAAGCAAACATATGCAAACAATGCAAACATAACAGCAATCTGCCTAAACAGGATAGTCTATAAAGAATGCAGCAACATCCATACTTTCCTAGCTCCAAAAATTATGATAGAAAATTCCTAATGTGGTAAATTTATCAGAGATTAATATGCAAAAGGTTTCAACATTCTATCACATTCTGACTTTTCTAGGGAATTATTGCAACAGCGGTAAACTTTCTGTTTTCAAACAGCAACATGTGGACTTCTAAAATAGGCATAGTGAAGGCTATCAATGCCACTTTCATTGAAATAAAAGATGCAAAACATTGTTCTAAATAACAGCAGCAAATCCTAACAAAATAAATTGACGCTCCAAGCAAAACACATATCATGTGACGAATAAAAATATAGCTCCAAGTAAAGTTACCGATGAACGAAGACAAAGAAGGCATCCCCAAGCTTAGGCTCTTGGATATCCTTGAATATTACCTTGGGGTGCCTTGGGAATCCCCAATATTAGGCTCTTGCAACTCCTTATTCCATAGTCCATCGAATCCTTACCTAAAACTTGAAAACTTCACAACACAAAACTTAACAGAAAACTCGTAAGCTCCGTTAGTATAAGAAAATAAATCACCACTTTAAGGTACTATAATGAACTCATTCTTTATTTATATTGGTGTTAAACCTACTGTATGCCAACTTCTCTATGGTTTATAAACTATTTTACTAGCCATAGATTCATCAAAATAAGTAAACAACACATGAAAAACAGAATCTGTCAAAAACAGAACAGTCTGTAGTAATCTAGATCAAACGTATACTTCTGGAACACATAAAATTCTAAAATAAATTGCTGGACCTGAGGAATTTATCTATTAATCATCTTAAAAAAGAATTAACTAAGTATCACTTTCCAAATAAAAGTTTCTGTTTTTTACAGCAAGTTCAACAAGACTTTCCCCAAGTCTTCCCAACAGTTTTACTTGGCACAAACACTAATTAAACACAAAAAACACAACCAAAACAGAGGCTAAATAATTTATTTATTACTAAGAAGGATCAAAAAACAAGGAATAAAAATAAAATTGGGTTGCCTCCCAACAAGCGCTATCGCTTAACGCCCCTAGCTAGGCATGATGATTTCAATGATGCTCACATAAAGGATAAGAATTGTAACATAAAGAAAGCATCATGAAGAATATTACTAGCACATTTAAGTCTAACCCACTTCCTATGCATAGGGATTTTGTAAGCAAACAACTTATGGAAACAATAATCAATTAGCATCGGAGGGCAAAACAAGCATAACTTCAAAACTTTAAGCACATAGAGAGGAAACTTGATATTATTGCAATTCCTACAAGCATATGTTCCTCCCTCATAATAATTTTCAGTAGCATCATGAATTAATTCAACAATATAACCAGCACCTAAAGCATTCTTTTCATGATCTACAAGCATAGAAATTTTACTACTCTCCACATAAGCAAGATTCTTCTCATGAATAATAGTGGGAGCAAACTCAACAAAATAATTATCATGTGAGGCATAATCCAATTGAAAACTAAAATCATGATGACATGTTTCATGGATATCATTATTCTTTATAGCATACAAGTCATCACAATAATCATCATAGATATCAACTTTGTTCTCATAATCAATTGGAACCTCTTCCTAAATAGTGGATTCATCACAAAATAAAGTCATGACCTCTCCGAAACCACTTTCATCAATATAATCATAATAAATAGGAGGCATGCTTTCATCATAATAAATTTGCTCATCAAAACTTGGGGAAAAAATATCATCTTCATCAAACATAGCTTCCCCAAGCTTGTGGCTTTGCATATCATTAGCATCATGGATATTCAAGGAATTCATACTAACAACATTGCAATCATGCTCATCATTCAAATATTTAGTGCCAAATATTTTATAGATTTCTTCTTCTAGCACTTGAGCACAATTATCCTTTCCATCATACTCACGAAAGATATTAAAAAAATGAAGCGTATGAGGCAAACTCAATTCCATATTTTTTTGTAGTTTTCTTTTATAAACTAAACTAGTGATAAAACAAGAAACTAAAAGACTCGATTGCAAGATCTAAAGATATACCTTCAAGCACTCACCTCCCCGGCAATGGCGCCAGAAAAGAGCTTGATGTCTACTCCCTCCGTCCGGGAAAAGTTGTCCAGAGCGCAGTGCAATGTTCTTTTTACAAAACAACCCTCGAAATTTGAAAACTGTCTGAAGTAGGTACTAGTCTCCTTCTCCTCCCTCCGCCCGTCCTCCGCCCGTCGCCAGGGGCCGGCACGGTCGGATTCCGCCGCCGTGCTGGCGATTCCGGCGCTCGCAGACACCCACGAACACCCGCCGCCCACCCGAGAACAGCTACCCATTGATTCCGCCGCCCACCGGAGGCGAGCTGGTCCCCGATTCCCCCGCGCGTCGCCAGGACCAACCGCCGACCACCTGCGCGATTCCGCCGCCGCCTACCTGTGTGATTCCGCCGCCCACCGCCACTGCCGGCCACCTGAGTGACGGGATCGCCCACCCGACGGTCACTGAGCTGGTATCCGAGCTTGGCTGGTGGAACGCACTTTCCCCACCCCCGCCTCTGCTGTTGCTGCTACGAATCCAATCATCGGCCCCGCCTGTCGTAGGCATTCCTGGACGCATGAAGATGTTTGGAAACAAACAATCAATCTTTTTTGGAAGAAAATTAACAATCCATTTTTGGAAACAAACAATCAATATGATTCCACCAGGTTCCTCGAGATTCGAGTATATTTCCAAATAATTTCAGTGCATAATCAATCAATTTTATTTTGGAAAGAATCAATATGATTCCACCAATTCCTCAAGTCTGGAGTATATTTCCAAATATTTTCAGTGCACAATCAATCAATTTATTTTGGAAACAAATCAATGTTCCACCAGATTCCTCAAGACAATAGTATATTTTTCAAAACAATCAATCAAATGTTGTAGTCTTGACCAGGAGAATAACATTTTCAATCAAAAAGTTGCAGTCTTTATACATATGGTTTTCTTCGGTTAGTCTTATGGGTCATCCAAAAAATGGTTCATTGGAACATTCTTGTTGACAGCTCCTTGTGGTCAAATTCCAAATTATTGTAAGGTGTTAACTGAATTTAGTTTCGGTAAAGTTTACAGTAAAGCCAAATTAACTGAATTTTCAGTAAATTTAACAACAGGAATTTTCTTGCTGGCATATCTGAGAAACTCTAATTTTCTCACAATTTATCTGAGAAACTCTAATTTCTCACAATTTTTTTGCACTGCAAATTCACACTGGCGTTGCAAATCGTCAGGTGTAGTACTGGCATTGCATTGCAAATTCACCATATATAATCCCTCATGACAGTTAAATGGAGTAGCACTCTTGATTAACAGGACAAGAACATGGTGGCAACACTGTTAGATGGAGTAGCAACTAACAGGGTGTGTTTCAGAATTAACAGGAACATGGTGCATATCTAGACTTTGTGTACTCTTGATTGCGGTGATTTTGGTAGATAATGTACTCCAGCAACTAGACACACAAAATCTTCAGATCCTACTACTCCACATGTACTCCAGAAATCACAGTTTCAGAATTAACAATCTGACATTAAAGTTAAGATTTACTGAACTTGGTGAAGGTAGATCAAAATCTCAGTGTGGCACTGAATTTGTAAACATCTGAATTACAACACAGGATATTGACAGTAAATAAATTAGGCTAGATTTTGGACACATTTTGTGCAATCACTGAACTACAATGGACAATTTTGTTAGCTAGCAGCTCCTGAAGGAATACCTGTCATTGGCCTGAATAACCTAGACCTGCCCACCATTGAGGAAGCATAAGTTAGCAGATGAGTAAATGTTGATGTTGATTTGGATAATCAGAGTTATGACCAAGTTGCAAACATCAAACATCACATTTGGTACTGCAGGCACTAATGACTGAACATCACATTGCAACGAGCTATAACAATTAAATCACTGAACTAGCATCAAAACCTACTATAGTCCTGCAGGCACAAAAAAGGAAGGGGAATGCTAAAAATAGCAGCTTGTTGAGCTGGTTCGTCAAGTTCAGGAATTTCCAGAGAGGTTCAATGCAATTCTTTGCAAACTGAATTTCAACATTCTTCCCGTGAAGCACAAAGATCACATCAAGCACAAGCATAGCAGGACAATATCAAGCGATTGGGACGCGGCATGGGGCTGAAAGGGGCAAAGGGCCTGACCTTGTCGTCAAGGACAAGCCGCAAGCGCGCCACGACCTTGCTCTGCCTCCGCATCCGGCGGCCCAGCACGGCGATCCCGAGCAGTGCGATGGCGACGGGCACCGACCACGCGCTCCTCGCTGCGTGCGTCGCCCACAGTAGCAGCACCTCCACGGGAAGCCTCCACCACGGCGCTGCCGCCGCAGCCCCTCCCTTCGCACCGCACATGGTGACCTTGACGGCGTTCGCGAGTTCGTTAACGCACCGCAGCATGCCGGCGTGCGCGCCAACGCCAAAGGTGACCTCCTTTGCCGCATACTCACGCGCCCACTTCTGCTGCTCGGCCCCGCCGCCGCAGCGCCGAGGAGGAGGACCTGGAAATAGCCGCCGCCAAGTAGATCGAAGAAAAATCGAGCCTTCTCCTAGCCGTGGATCACCATGGGAAAGAGGAGGGGAACAAGGAGAGGGAAGCTGCGGGGGAGGCGTGGGGTGTGGGAGGCTTGGAGCAGGAGAGCTCCGGCGACGCGGGGACCTGCGGGGGGGGGGGGGGGGGCTGCGGAGGAGCCGAGCTGCCGAGGCGCGAGGGAGCACGACAGAGGGGCGGGGGAGAGGGGAGATGACGGGGAGCTGCGGGTTTGTCGGGAATTCGCTGGGGGTGTTTTCAGAAAAAGACCATGGAGACAACTTTTCCCGGACGGAGGGAGTACTACACAACCTTCTTCTTGTAGACGTTGTTGGGCGTCCAAGTGCAGAGGTTTGTAGGACAGTAGCAAATTTTCCTCAAGTGGATGACCTAAGGTTTATCAATCCGTAGGAGGCATAGGATGAAGATGGTCTCTCTCAAGCAACCCTGTAACCAAATAACAAAGAGTCTCTTGTGTCCCCAACACACCCAATACAATGGTAAATTGTATAGGTGCACTAGTTCGGCAAAGAGATGGTGATACAAGTGGTATATGGATAGTAGATATATGTTTTTGTAATCTGAAAATATAAAAACAGCAAGGTAACAAGTGATAAAAGTGAGCGTAAATGGTATTGCAATGATAGGAAACAAGGCCTAGGGTTCATACTTTCGCTAGTGCAAGTTCCCTCAACAATACTAACATAATTGGATCACATAACCAACCCTCAACATGCAAAAAAGAGTCACTCCAAAGTCACTAATAGCGGAGAACAAACAAAGAGATTATGGCAGGGTATGAAACCACCTTAAAGTTATTCTTTCCAATCAATCTGTTGGGCTATTCCTATAAGTGTCACAAACAGCCCTAGAGTTCGTACTAGAATAAAACCTTAAGACACAAATCAACCAAAACCCTAATGTCACCTAGATACTCCAATGTCACCTCAAGTATCCGTGGGTATGATTATACGATATGCATCACACAATCTCAGATTCATCTATTCAACCAACACATAGAACCTCAAAGAGTGCCCCAAAGTTTCTAACGGAGAATCACAACGAAAACGTGTGCCAACCCCTATGCATAGGTTCATGGGCGGAACCCGTAAGTTGATCACCAAAACATACATCAAGTGAATCACGTGATGTCCCATTGTCACCACAGATACGCATGGCAAGACATACATCAAGTGTTCTCAAATCTTTAAAGACTCAATCCGATAAGATAACTTCAAAGGGGAAACTCAATCCATTACAAGAGAGTAGAGGGGGGGGGGGGAGAAAACATCATAGGATCCAAATATAATAGCAAAGCTCGCGATACATCAAGATCGTATCACCTCAAGAACACGAGAGAGATATAAAACACATAGCTACTGGTACATACCCTCAGCCCCAAGGGAGAACTACTACCTCCTCGTCATGGAGAGCACCGGGATGATGAAGATGGCCACTGGAGAGAGATTCCCCCTCCGGCAGGGTGCCGGAACGGGTCTAGAATTGTTTTCGGTGGCTACAGAGGCTTCTGGCGGCGGAACTCCCGATCTATTGTGCTCTCGGATGTTTTTAGGGTATATGGAGATATATAGGCGGAAGAAGTACGTCAGGGGGGCCACGAGGGGCCCACGAGGGTGGAGGGCGCGCCCAGGGGGGTGGGCGCGCCCCCTACCTCGTGGCCTCCTCGAAGCTTCCCTTACGTGCACTTCAAGTCTTTTGGGTTTCTTTCCTTCCAAAAATGAGTTCCGTGAAGTTTCAGGTCAATTGGACTCCGTTTGATTTTCCTTTTCTTCGAAACCCTAAAACAAGGTAAAAAACAGAAACTGGCACTGGGCTCTGGGTTAATAGGTTAGTCCCAAAAAATGATATAAAAGTGTAAAATAAAGCCCATAAACATCCAAAACAATAGATAATATAGCATGGAGAAATCAAAAATTATAGATACATTGGGGACGTATCACTAGTAGTGTTGATTACTCCTTGTAGTTGATGCTAGTTGGTTTACTTGGTGGAACATCATATGTTCAGATCCATTATGCATATTAATACCCCTCTAAGCTTTGTGAGTAGTTACGTTTGTTCCTGAGGACATGGGAGAAGTCTTGCTATAAGTAGTCATGTGAATTTGGTATTCGTTCGATATTTTGATGAGATGTATGTTGTCATCCCTCTAGTGGTGTCATGTGAACGTCGACTACATGACACTTCACCATTGTTTGGGCCTAGAGGGAGGCATTGGGAAGTAATAAGTACATGATGGGTTGCTAGAGTGACAGAAGCTTAAACCCTAGTTTATGCGTTGCTTCGTAAGGGGCTGATTTGGATCCATATGTCTCATGCTATGGTTAGGTTTACCTTAATACTTCTATTGTAGTTGCGGATGCTTGCAATAGGGGTTAATCATAAGTGGGATGCTTGTGCAAGTAAGGGCAGTACCCAAGCACCGGTCCACCCACATATCAAATTATCAAAGTACCGAACGCGAATCATGTGAACGTGATGAAAACTAGCTTGACAATAATTCCCATGTGTCCTTGGGAGCGCTTTACTTTATATAAGAGTTTGTCCAGGCTTGTCCTTTACTACAAAAAGGATTGGGCCATCTTGCTGCACCTTATTTACTTTCATTACTTGTTACTCGTTACAAATTACCTTATCGCAAAACTATCTACTACCGATAATTTCAGTGCTTGCAGGGAATACCTTACTGAAAACTGCTTATCATTTTCTTCTGCTCCTCGTCGGGTTCGACACTCTTACTTATCGAAAAGGCTACGATAGATCCCCTACACTTGTGGGTCATCAAGACTCTTTTTTGGCGCCGTTGCCGGGGAGTGAAGTGTTGGGGAACGTAGCAGAATTTTAAAATTTTCTACGCATCACCAAGATCAATCTATGGAGTCATCTAGCAACGAGGGAGAGCGGAGTGCATCTACATACCCTTGTAGATCGCGAGCGGAAGCGTTCAAGAGAACGGGGTTGATGGAGTTGTACTAGTCGTGATCCAAATCACCGATGACCAAGCGCCGAACGGACGACACCTCCGCGTTCAACACACGTACGGTTGGGAAGACATCTCCTCCTTCTTGATCCAGCAAGGGGAAGGAAAGGTTGATGGAGATCCAGCAGCATGACGGCGTGGTGATGGAAGCAACGGTGAACTCGGCAGGGCTTCGCCAAGCTCCAACGAGAGAGAGAGAGGTGTTACGAGGGGAGAGGGAGGCGCTAGGGACTTGGGTGCGGCTGCCCTCCCTCCCCCCACTATATATAGGGCCCCTAGGGGGGGTGCCGGCCCTAGGAGATCCAATCTCCAAGGGGGGGGGGGCAAGGGGGGGGACTTGCCCCCCAAGTCAGGTGGGGCGCCCCCCACCCCTAGGGTTTCCAACCCTAGGCGCAGGGGGAGGCCCATGGGGGGCGCACCAGCCAACCAGGGGCTGGTTACCCTCCCACTTCAGCCAATGGGGCCCTCCAGGATAGGTGGCCCCACCCGGTGGACCCCCGGGACCCTTCCGGTGGTCCCGGTACAATACCGATTACCCCCGAAACTTTCCCGATGGCCGAAACTGGACTTCCTATATATAAATATTCACCTCTGGACCATTCCGGAACTCCTCGTGACGTCCGGGATCTCATCCGGGACTCCGAACAACTTTCGGGTTACCGCATACTAATATCTCTACAACCCTAGCGTCACCGAACCTTAAGTGTGTAGACCCTACGGGTTCGGGAGACACGTAGACATGACCGAGACGACTCTCCGGTCAATAACCAACAGCGGGATCTGGACACCCATGTTGGCTCCCACATGTTCCACGATGATCTCATCGGATGAACCACGATGTCGAGGATTCAATCAATCCCGTATACAATTCCCTTTGTCAATCGGTACGTTACTTGCCCGAGATTCGATCGTCGGTATCCCAATACCTCGTTCAATCTCGTTACCGGCAAGTCACTTCACTCGTACTGTAATGCATGATCCCGTGACAGAACACTTGGTCACATTGAGCTCATTATGATGATGCATTACCGAGTGGGCCCAGAGATACCTCTCCGTCATACGGAGTGACAAATCCCAGTCTCGATCCGTGTCAACCCAACAGATACTTTCGGGGATACCTGTAGTATACCTTTATAGTCACCCAGTTACGTTGTGACATTTGGTACACCCAAAGCACTCCTACGGCATCCGGTAGTTACACGATCTCATGGTCTAAGGAAATGATACTTGACATTGGAAAAGCTCTAGCAAACGAACTACACGATCTTGTGCGCTTAGGATTGGGTCTTGTCCATCACATCATTCTCCTAATGTTGTGATCCAGTTATCAATGACATCCAATGTCCATAGTCAGGAAACCATGACTATCTATTGATCAACGAGCTAGTTAACTAGAGGCTCACTAGGGACATGTTATGGTCTATGTATTCACACATGTATTATGATTTCTGGATAACACAATTATAGCATGAATAATAGACAATTATCATGAACAAGGAAATATAATAATAATCATTTTATTATTGCCTCTAGGGCATATTTTCAACAGTCTCCCACTTGCACTAGAGTCAATAATCTAGTTACATTGTGATGAATCGAACACCCATAGAGTTCTGGTGTTGATCATGCTTTGCTCCGGAAGAGGTTTAGTCAACGGATCTGCGACATTCAGATCCGTATGTACTTTGCAAATATCTATGTCTCCATCTTGAACATTTTCACGAATGGAGTTGAAGCGACGCTTGATGTGCCTGGTCTTCTTGTGAAACCTGGGCTCCTTGGCAAGGGTAATAGCTCCAGTGTTGTTACAGAAGAGAGTGATCGGCCCCGACGCATTGGGTATGATTCCTAGGTCGGTGATGAACTCCTTCATCGAGATTGCTTCATGCGCTGCCTCCGAGGCTGCCATGTACTCCGCTTCACATGTAGATCCCGCCACGACGCTTTGCTTGCAACTGCACCAGCTTACTGCCCCACCATTCAAAATATACACGTATCCGATTTGTGACTTGGAGTCATCCAGATCAGTGTCGAAGCTAGCATCGACGTAACCCCAAACTTTTAGAAACGATAGCTTAGGTTTCTTCCCAAACCATAATTCATACGGTGTCGTCTCAACGGATTTAGACGGTGCCCTATTTAAAGTGAATGTAGCTGTCTCTAGAGCGTATCCCCAAAATGATAGCGGTAAATCAGTGAGTGACATCATAGATCACACCATATCCAATAGAGTGCGATTACGATGTTCGGACACACCGTTACGCTGAGGTGTTCCAAGCGGCGTGAGTTGTCAAACGATTCCACATTTCCTTAAGTGTGTACCAAATTCGTGACTTAAATATTCTCCCCCACGATCTGATCGTAAGAATTTTATTTTCGGTCACGTTGATTCTCTACCTCATTCTGAAACTCCTTGAACTTTTCAAAGGTCTCAGACTTGTGTTTCATCAAATAGACATACCCATATCTACTTAAGTCATCAGTGAGAGTGAGAACATAACGATAGCCACTGCGAGCCTCAATGCTCATTGGACCGCACACATCAGTATGTATAATTTCCAATAAGTTGCTTGCTCGCTCCATTGTTCCGGAGAACGGAGTCTTGGTCATTTTACCCATGAAGCATGGTTCGCACGTGTCAAATGATTCGAAATCAAGAGACTCCAAAAGTCCATCTGTATGGAGCTTCTTCATGCGTTTGACACCGATGTGACCAAGGCGGCAGTGCCACAGATATGTGAGACTATCATTATCAATCTTACATCTTTTGGTATTCACACTATGAATATGTGTAACATCACGTTCGAGATTCATTAAGAATAAACCATTGACCAGCGGGGCATGACCATAAAACATATCTCTCATATAAATAGAACGACCATTATTCTCGGATTTAAATGAGTAGCCATCTCGTATTAAACGAGATTCAGATACAATGTTCATGCTCAAAGCTGGCACTAAATAACAATTATTGAGGTTTAAAACTAATCCTGTAGGTAAATGTAGAGGTAGCGTGCCGACGGCGATCACATCGACCTTGGAACCATTCCCGATGCGCATCGTCACCTCGTCCTTCGCCAGTCTCCGCTTATTCCGCAACTCTTGTTTTGAGTTACAAATATGAGCAACCGCACCGGTATCAAATACCCAGGAGCTACTACGAGTACTGGTAAGGTACACATCAATTACATGTATATCACATATACCTTTAGTGTTGCCGGCCTTCTTGTCCGCTAAGTATTTGGGGCAGTTCCGCTTCCAGTGCCCCTTTCCCTTGCAATAAAAGCACTCAGTCTCAGGTTTGGGTCCATTCTTTGGCTTCTTCCCGGCAACTGATTTACCGGGCGCGGCAACTCCCTTGCCGTCCTTCTTGAAGTTCTTCTTACCCTTGCCTTTCTTGAAACTAGTGGTTTTATTGACCATCAACACTCAATGTTCCTTTTTGATTTCCACCTCCGCTGATTTCAGCATTGAAAATACTTCAGGAATAGTTTTCACCATCCCCTGCATATTGTAGTTCATCACAGAGCTCTTGTAGCTAGGTGGGAGCGACTGAAGGATTCTGTCAATGACCGCCTTGTCTGGGAGGTTAATGTCCAGCCGGGACAAGCGGTTGTGCAACCCAGACATTTTGAGTATGTGCTCACTGACAGAACTATTTTCCTCCATCTTACAACTATAGAACTTGTCGGAGACTTTATATCTCTCGACCTGGGCATGAGCTTGGAAAACCATTTTCAGCTCTTCGAACATCTCATATGCTCCGTGTTGCTCAAAACACTTTTGGAGCCCTGGCTCTAAGCTGTAAAGCATGCCGCACTGAATGAGGGAGTAATCATCAGCACGCGACTGCCAAGCGTTCATAACGTCTTGGTTCTCTGGGATGGGTGCTTCACCTAGCGGTGCTTCTAGGACATATGCTTTCCTGGCAGCTATGAGGATGATCCTCAGGTTCCGGACCCAGTTCATATAGTTGCTTCCATCATCTATGCTTGGTTTTCTCTAGGAACGCGTTGAAGTTGAGGTTGACATGAGCGTTGCCCATTTGATCTACAAGACATTTTGCAAAGGTTTTTAGACTAAGTTCGTGATAATTAAGTTCATCTAATCAAATTATTTAATGAACTCCCACTCAGACAGACATCCCTCTAGTCATCTAAGTGATACATGATCCGAGTCAACTAGGCCGTGTCCGATCATCACGTGAGACGGACTAGTCATCATCGGTGAACATCTTCATGTTGATCGTATCTTCTATACGACTCATGTTCGACCTTTCGGTCTTCCGTGTTCCGAGGCCATGTCTGTACATGCTAGGCTCATCAAGTCAACCTAAGTGTATTGCGTGTGTAAATCTGGCTTACACCCGTTGTATTCGAACGTTAGAATCTATCACACCCGATCATCACGTGGTGCTTCGAAACAACGAACCTTCGCAACGGTGCACAGTTAGGGGGAACACTTTCTTGAAATTATTGTGAGGGATCATCTTATTTAAGCTACCATCGTTCTAAGCAAATAAGATGTAAAACATGATAAACATCACATGAAATCAAATAGTGACATGATATGGCCAATATCATTTTGCTCCTTTTGATCTCCATCTTCGGGGCGCCATGATCATCATCGTCACCGGCATGACACCACGATCTCCATCATCATGATCTCCATCGTCGTGTCTTCATGAATTTGTCTTGTCATCTATTACTTCTACTACTATGGCTAACGGTTTAGCAATAAAGTAAAGTAATTACATGACGTTTATGTTAACACGCAGGTCATAAATAAATTAAGACAACTCCTATGGCTCCTGCCGGTTGTCATACTCATTGACATGCAAGTCGTGATTCCTATTACAAGAACATGATCAATCTCATACATCACATATATCATTCATCACATCCTTTTGGCCATATCACATCACATGGCATATGCTGCAAAAACAAGTTAGACGTCCTCTAATTGTTGTTGCAAGTTTTTACGTGGCTACTATAGGTTTCTAGCAAGAACGTTTCTTACCTACGCCAAAACCACAACGTGATATGCCAATTTCTATTTAATCTTCATAAGGACCCTTTTCATCGAATCCGATCCGACTAAAGTGGGAGAGATAGACACCCGCTAGCCACCTTATGCAACTAGTGCATGTCAGTCGGTGGAACCAGTCTCACGTAAGCATACATGTAAGGTCGGTCCGGGCCGCTTCATCCCACGATGCCGCCGAATCAAGATAAGACTACTAACGACAAGCAAATTGACAAAATCGATGCCCACAACAACTTGTGTTCTACTCGTGCATAGAAACTACGCATAGACCTAGCTCATGATGCCACTGTTGGGGAACGTAGCAGAATTTTAAAATTTTCTACGCATCACCAAGATCAATCTATGGAGTCATCTAGCAACGAGGGAGAGGGGAGTGCATCTACATACCCTTGTAGATCGCGAGCGGAAGCGTTCAAGAGAACGGGGTTGATGGAGTCGTACTCATCGTGATCCAAATCACCGATGACCAAGCGCCGAACGGACGGCACCTCCGTGTTCAACACACGTACGGTTGGGAAGACGTCTCCTCCTTCTTGATCCAGCAAGGGGAAGGAGAGGTTGATGGAGATCCAGCAGCACGACGGCGTGGTGATGGAAGCAACGATGATCTCGGCAGGGCTTCGCCAAGCTCCAACAAGAGATAGAGAGGTGTTACGAGGGGAGAGGGAGGCGCCAGGGACTTGGGTGCGGCTTCCCTCCCTCCCCCCACTATATATAGGGCCCCTAGGGGGGGCGCCGACCCTAGGAGATCCAATCTCCAAGGGGGGGCGGCGGCCAAGGGGGGGACTTGCCCCCCAAGTCAGGTGGGGTGCCCCCCCACCCCTAGGGTTTCCAACCCTAGGCGCAGGTGGAGGCCCATGGGGGGCGCACCAGCCCACCAGGGGCTGGTTCCCCTCCCACTTCAGCCCATGGGACCCTCCGGGATAGGTGGCCCCACCTGGTGGACCCCCGGGACCCTTCCGGTGGTCCCGGTACAATACCGATTACCCCTGAAACTTTCTCGATGGCCGAAACTGGACTTCCTATATATAAATCTTCACCTCCGAACCATTCCGGAACTCCTCGTGACGTCCGGGATCTCATCCGGGACTCCTAACAACTTTCGGGTTACCGCATACTAATATCTCTACAACCCTAGCATCACCGAACCTTAAGTGTGTAGACCCTACGGGTTCGGGAGACACGTAGACATGACCGAGACGACTCTCCGGTCAATAACCAACAACGGGATCTGGATACCCATGTTGGCTCCCACATGTTCCACGATGATCTCATCGGATGAACCACGATGTCGAGGATTCAATCAATGTCGCATACAATTCCCTTTGTCAATCGGTACATTACTTGCCCGAGATTCGATCGTCGGTATCCCAATACCTCGTTCAATCTCGTTACCGGCAAGTCACTTTACTCGTACCGTAATGCATGATCCCGTGACCAAACACTTGGTCACATTGAGCTCATTATGATGATGCATTACCGAGTGGGCCCAGAGATACCTCTCCGTCATACGGAGTGACAAATCCCAGTCTCGATCCGTGTCAACCCAACAGATACTTTCGGGGATACCTGTAGTATACCTTTATAGTCACCCAATTACGTTGTGACGTTTGGTACACCCAAAGGACTCCTACGACATCCAGGAGTTACATGATCTTATGGTCTAAGGAAATGATACTTGACATTGGAAAAGCTCTAGCAAACGAACTACACGATCTTGTGCTATGCTTAGGATTGGATCTTGTCCATCACATCATTCTCCTAATGATGTGATCCCGTTATCAATGACATCCAATGTCCATAGTCAGGAAACCATGACTATCTATTGATCAACGAGCTAGTTAACTAGAGGCTCACTAGGGACATGTTATGGTCTATGTATTCACACATGTATTATGATTTCCGGATAACACAATTATAGCATGAATAATAGAAAATTGTCATGAACAATGAAATATAATAATAATCATTTTATTATTGCCTCTAGGGCATATTTCCAACATGAAGCGCCTTTGCTAGGTGGAATTTGGTAAGGAAAAATTTATATAGTGTGCTGAAATTTACTGTCACTTGTTACTATGGAACATAATCCTTTGACGGGCTTGTTCGGGGTATCTTCGCCCCGACCAGTAGAGCAAAGAGTTGCTCCTCAACCTACTGAACCTACTGAAAATGTTTACTTTGAAATTCCTTTGGGTATGATAGAGAAACTGCTAGCTAATCCTTTTGCAGGAGATGGGACATTGCATCCCGATTTAGACTTAATCTATGTGGATGAAGTTTGTGGATTATTTAAGCTTGCAGGTATGCCCGATGATGTTATCAAGAAGAAGGTCTTCCCTTTATCTTTGAAGGGAGATGCATTGACATGGTTTAGGCTATGTGATGATATTGGATCATGGAACTACCAACGATTGAAATTAGAATTTCATCAGAAGTTTTATCCTATGCATCTTGTTCATCGTGACCATAATTATATATATATATTTGGCCTCGCGAAGGAGAAAGCATCGCTCAAGCTTGGGGGAGGCTTAAGTCAATGCTATATTCATGTCCCAATCATGAGCTCTCAAGAGAAATGATTATTCAAAATTTTTATGCTCGGCTTTCTCTCAGTAATCTCTCCATGCTCGATACTTCTTGTACTGGATCTTTTATGATGAAGACTATTGAATTCAAATTGGATTTATTGGAAAGAATTAAACGCAACTCTAAAGATTGGGACCTCGACGAAGGTAAGGATTCAGGTATAACACCTAAGTTTGATTGTGTTAAATCTTTTATGGATACCGATGTTTTCCGTGAATTTAGCACTAAATACGGACTTGACTCTGAGATAGTAGCTTCTTTCTGTGAATCCTTTGCTACTCATGTTGATCTCCCTAAGGAGAAGTGGTTTAAATATAATCCTCCCATTAAAGTAAAAGTAGTTGCTCCTATTAAAGTTGAAGAAAATACTACCACTTATGTGAAGGAAATATGCCCTAGAGGCAATAATAAAGTTATTATTTATTTCCTTACATCATGATAAATGTTTATTATTCATGCTAGAATTGTATTATCCGGAAACATAATACATGTGTGAATACATAGACCAACAGAGTGTCACTAGTATGCCTCTACTTGACTAGCTCGTTAATCAAAGATGGTTATGTTTCCTAACCATGAACAAGGAGTTGTTATTTGATTAACGAGGTCACATCATTAGTAGAATGATCTGATTGACATGACCCATTCCATTAGCTTAGCACCCGATCGTTTAGTATGTTGCTATTGCTTTCTTCATGACTTATACATGTTCCTGTAACTATGAGATTATGCAACTCCCGTTTACCGGAGGAACACTTTGGGTACTACCAAACGTCACAACGTAACTGGGTGATTATAAAGGAGTACTACAGGTGTCTCCAATGGTAAATGTTGGGTTGGCGTATTTCGAGATTAGGGTTTGTCACTCCGATTGTCGGAGAGGTATCTCTTGGCCCTCTCGGTAATGCACATCACATAAGCCTTGCAAGCACTGCAACTAATAAGTTAGTTGTGAGATGATGTATTACGGAACGAGTAAAGAGACTTGCCGGTAACGAGATTGAACTAGGTATTGGATACCGACGATCGAATCTCGGGCAAGTAACATACCGATGACAAAGGGAACAACGTATGTTGTTATGCGGTCTGACCGATAAAGATCTTCGTAGAATATGTAGGAGCCAATATGGGCATCCAGGTCCCGCTATTGGTTATTGACCGGAGACGTGTCTCGGTCATGTCTACATTGTTCTCGAACCGTAGGGTCCGCACGCTTAACGTTACGATGACAGTTATTATGAGTTTATGCATTTTGATGTACCGAAGGTTGTTCGGAGTCCCGGATGAGATCACGGACATGACGAGGAGTCTCGAAATGGTCGAGACGTAAAGATTGATATATTGGAAGCCTATGTTTGGACACCGGAACTGTTCCGGGTGAAATCGGGATTTTACCGGAATACCGGGAGGGTTACCGGAACCCCCCGGGAGGCTAATGGGCCTATTGGGCCTTAGTGGAAAAGAGAAAAGAGGCAGCCCACAAGCTGGCCGGCGCCCCCCCTTTCCCCAGGTCCTAGTAGGACTAGGAGAAGTGGGCCGGCCCCCTCTCTTCTCTTTCCCCCCTTGAGTCCTAATTGGAATAGGATTGAGGGGGGGAGTCCTACTCCCGGTGGGAGTAGGACTCCTCCTGCGCCCTATCCCCCTAGCCGGCCGAATCCCCTCCCCTGGTCCTTTATATACGGGGGCAGGGGGCACCCCAAGACACACAACTTGATCCTTGAGATCGTTCCTTAGCCGTGTGCGGTGCCCCCTGCCACCAAATTCCACCTCGATCGTACCGTTGTAGTGCTTAGGCGAAGCCCTGCGTCGGTAGTACATCAAGATCGTCATCACGCCGTCGTGCTGACGGAACTCTTCCTCGACGCTTTGCTGGATCGGAGCCAGAGGAACGTCATCGAGCTGAACGTGTGCTAAGAACTCGGAGGTGCCGGAGTAACGGTGCTTGGATCGGTCAGATCGGGAAGAA
This sequence comes from Triticum monococcum, assembly GCA_034509565.1. NCBI lineage: Eukaryota > Viridiplantae > Streptophyta > Magnoliopsida > Poales > Poaceae > Triticum > Triticum monococcum. Next base: position 493,001,415 of record CM067846.1, read on the forward strand.
GACGTACGACTACTTCCTCTACGTTGTGTGATCGCTTCCGCAGTCGGTCTGCGTTGGTACGTAGACAACACTCTCCCCTCTCGTTGCTGTGCATCACCATGATCTTGCGTGTGCGTAGGAATTTTTTTGAAATTATTGCGTTCCCCAACAGTGGCATCCGAGCCTAGGTTTTATGGTTTGATGTTATATGCATGAGTAGAACACAAGTGAGTTGTGGGCGATACAAGTCATACTGCCTACCAGCATGTCATACTTTGGTTCGGCGGTATTGTTGGTTGAGACGATCCGGACCAACATTACGCGTACTCTTACGCGAGACCGGTTCCCTCGACGTGCTTTGCACATAGATGGCTTGCGGAAGACTGCCTCTCCAACTTTAGTTGAACCAAGTGTGACTACGCCCGGTCCTTGAGAAGGTTAAAACGGAGTCTATTTGACGAACTATCGTTGTGGTTTTGATGCGTAGGTGAGATGAGTTCTTACTTAAGCCCGTAGCAGCCACGTAAAACTTGCAACAACAAAGTAGAGGACGTCTAACTTGTTTTTGCAGGGTATGTTGTGATGTGATATGGTCAAGGCATGATGCTGATTTTATTGTATGAGATGATCATGTTTTGTAACTAAGTTATCGGCAACTGGCAGGAGCCATATGGTTGTCGCTTTATTGTATGCAATGCAATCGCGATGTAATGCTTTCCTAGATTACTAAACGGTAGTAATAGTCGTGGAAGCATAAGATTGGCGAGACGACAACGATGCTACGATGGAGATCAAGGTGTCGCGCCGGTGATGATGGTGATCATGACGGTGCTTCGGAGATGGAGATCACAAGCACAATATGATGATGGCCATATCATATCACTTATATTGATTGCATGTGATGTTTATCCTTTTATGCATCTTATCTTGCTTTGATTGACGGTAGCATTATAAGATGATCTCTCACTAAATTATCAAGAAGTGTTCTCCCTGAGTATGCACCGTTGCCAAAGTTCGTCGTGCCCAGACACCACGTGATGATCGGGTGTGATAAGCTCTACGTCCATCTACAACGGGTGCAAGCCAGTTTTGCACACGCAGAATACTCAGGTTATACTTGACGAGCCTAGCATATGCAGATATGGCCTCGGAACACAGAGACCGAAAGGTCGAGCGTGAATCATATAGTAGATATGATCAACATGACGATGTTCACCATTGAAAACTACTCCATCTCACGTGATGATCGGTTATGGTTTAGTTGATTTGGATCACGTAATCACTTAGAGGATTAGAGGGATGTCTATCTAAGTGGGAGTTCCTAAGTAATTTGATTAACTGAACTTAAACTTATCATGAACTTAGTACCTGATAGTATCTTGCTTGTTTATGTTGCTTGTAGATAGATGGCTCATGCTATTGTTCCGTTGAATTTTAATGCGTTCCTTGAGAAAGCAAAATTGAAAGATGATGGTAGCAATTACACGGACTGGGTCCGTAACCTGAGGATTATCCTCATTGCTGCACAGAAGAATTACGTCCTGGAAGCACCACTGGGTGACAGGCCTGCTGCTGGAGCAACGCCAGATGTTATGAACGTTTGGCAGAGCAAAGCTGATGACTACTCGATAGTTCAGTGTACCATGCTTTACGGCTTAGAATCGGGACTTCAACGACATTTCGAACGTCATGGAGCATATGAGATGTTCCAGGAGTTGAAGTTAATATTTCAAGCAAATGCCCGAATTGAGAGATATGAAGTCTCCAATAAGTTCTATAGCTGTAAGATGGAGGAGAACAGTTCTGTCAGTGAGCATATACTCAAAATGTTTGGGTATAATAATCACTTGATTCAGATGGGAGTTAATCTTCCATATGATTGCGTCATTGACAGAATTCTCCAATCACTACCACCAAGCTACAAGAGCTTCATGATGAACTATAATATGCAAGGGATGAACAAGACTATTCCCGAGCTCTTCGCAGTGCTGAAAGCTGCGGAGGTAGAAATCAAGAAGGAGCATCAAGTGTTGATGGTTAGCAAGACCACTAGTTTCAAGAAAAAGGGCAAAGGGAAGAAGAAGGGAAACTTCAAGAAGAACAGCAAGCAAGTTGCTGCTCAGGAGAAGAGACCCAAGTCTGGACCTAAGCCTGAAACTGAGTGCTTCTACTGCAAGCAGACTGGTCACTGGAAGCGGAACTGCCCCAAGTATTTGGCGGATAAGAAGGATGGCAAAGTGAGCAAAGGTATATGTGATATACATGTTATTGATGTGTACCTTACTAGAGCTCGCAGTAGCACCTGGGTATTTGATACTGGTTCTGTTGCTAATATTTGCAACTCGAAACAGGGACTACGGAATAAGCGGACACTAGCAAAGGACGAGGTGACGATGCGCGTGGGAAACGGTTCCAAAGTCGATGTGATCGCGGTCGGCACGCTACCTCTACATCTACCTTCGGGATTAATATTAGACCTAAATAATTGTTATTTGGTGCCAGCGTTGAGCATGAACATTATATCTGGATCTTGTTTAATGCGAGACGGTTATTCATTTAAATCAGAGAATAATGGTTGTTCTATTTATATGAATAATATCTTTTATGGTCATGCACCTTTGAAGAGTGGTCTGTTCTTGTTGAATCTCGAAGATAGTGATACACATATTCATAATGTAGAAGCCAAAAGATGCAAAGTTAATAATGATAGTGCAACTTATTTGTGGCACTGCCGTTTAGGTCATATCGGTGTAAAGCGCATGAAGAAACTCCATACTGATGGGCTTTTGGAATCACTTGATTATGAATCACTTGGTACTTGCGAACCGTGCCTCATAGGCAAGATGACTAAAACACCGTTCTCCGGTACTATGGAGAGAGCAACAGATTTGTTGGAAATCATACATACCGATGTATGCGGTCCGATAAGTGTTGAGGCTTGCGGCGGGTATCGTTATTTTCTGACCTTCATAGATGATTTGAGCAGATATGGGTATATCTACTTAATGAAACATAAGTCTGAAACATTTGAAAAGTTCAAGGAATTTCAGAGTGAAGTTGAAAATCATCGTAACAAGAAAATAAAATTTCTACGATCTGATCGTGGAGGAGAATATTTGAGTTACGAGTTTGGTGTACATTTGAAAAATTGTGGAATAGTTTCGCAACTCACGCCACCCGGAACACCACAGCGTAATGGTGTGTCCGAACGTCGTAATCGTACTTTACTAGATATGGTGCGATCTATGATGTCTCTTACTGATTTACTGCTATCGTTTTGGGGTTATGCTTTAGAGACGGCCGCATTCACGTTAAATAGGGCACCATCAAAATCCGTTGAGACGACGCCTTATGAACTATGGTTTGGCAAGAAACCAAAGTTGTCGTTTCTTAAAGTTTGGGGCTGCGATGCTTATGTGAAAAAGCTTCAACCTGATAAGCTCGAACCGAAAGCGGAGAAATGTGTCTTCATAGGATACCCAAAGGAAACTGTTGGGTATACCTTCTATCACAGATCCGAAGGCAAGGCATTCATTGCTAAGAATGGATCATTTCTAGAGAAGGAGTTTCTCTCGAAAGAAGTGAGTGGGAGGAAAGTAGAACTTGACGAGGTAACTGTACCTGCTCCCTTATTGGAAAATAGTACATCACAGAAAACTGTTTCTGCGACACCTATGCCAATCAGTGAGGAAGCTAATGATGATGATCATGAAGCTTCAGAACAAGATACTACTGAACCACGTAGATCAACCAGAGTGAGATCCGCACTAGAGTGGTACGATAATCCAGTTCTGGAAGTCATGATGCTAGATCATGATGAACCTACGAACTATGAAGAAGCGATGGTGAGCCCAGATTCCGCAAAGTGGCTTGAGGCCATGAAATCTGAGATGGGATCCATGTATGAGAACAAAGTATGGACTTTGGTTGACTTGCCCGATGATCGGCAAGCAGTTGAGAATAAATGGATCTTCAAGAAAAAGACTGACGCTGACGGTAATGTTACTGTCTATAAAGCTCGACTTGTTGCAAAAGGTTTTCGACAAGTTCAAGGGGTTGACTACGATGAGACCTTCTCACCCGTAGCGATGCTTAAGTCCGTCAGAATTATGTTAGCAATTGCCGCATTTTATGATTATGAAATATGGCAAATGGATGTCAAAACTGCATTCCTGAATGGATTTCTGGAAGAAGAGTTGTATATGGTACAACCATAAGGTTTTGTCGATCCAAAAGGAGCTAACAAAGTATGCAAACTCCAGCGATCCATTTATGGACTGGTGCAAGCATCTCGGAGTTGGAATAAACGCTTTGATAGTGTGATCAAAGCATTTGGCTTTATACAGACTTTTGGAGAAGCCTGTATTTACAAGAAAGTGAGTGGGAGCTCTGTAGCATTTCTGATATTATATGTGGATGACATATTGCTAATTGGAAATGATATAGAATTTCTGGATAGCATAAAGGGATACTTGAATAAAAGTTTTTCGATGAAAGACCTCGGGGAAGCTGCTTACATATTAGGCATAGAGATCTATAGAGATAGATCAAAACGCTTAATTGGACTTTCACAGAGCACATACCTTGACAAGATTTTGAAGAAGTTCAAAATGGATCAAGCAAAGAAAGGGTTCTTGCCTGTGTTACAAGGTGTGAAGTTGAGTCAAACTCAATGCCCGACCACTGCAGAAGATAGAGAGAAAATGAAAGATGTTCCCTATGCTTCAGCCATAGGCTCTATCATGTATGCAAAGCTGTGTACCAGACCTGATGTGTGCCTTGCTATAAGTTTAGCAGGGAGGTACCAAAGTAATCCAGGAGTAGGCCTTAGTGGAAAAGAGAAAAGAGGCAGCCCACAAGCTGGCCGGCGCCCCCCCTTTCCCCAAGTCCTAGTAGGACTAGGAGAAGTGGGCCGGCCCCCTCTCTTCTCTTTCCCCCCTTGAGTCCTAATTGGAATAGGATTGAGGGGGGGAGTCCTACTCCCGGTGGGAGTAGGACTCCTCCTGCGCCCTATCCCCCTAGCCGGCCGAACCCCCTCCCCTGGTCCTTTATATACGGGGGCAGGGGGCACCCCAAGACACACAACTTGATCCTTGAGATCGTTCCTTAGCCGTGTGCGGTGCCCCCTGCCACCAAATTCCACCTCGATCGTACCGTTGTAGTGCTTAGGCGAAGCCCTGCGTCGGTAGTACATCAAGATCGTCATCACGCCGTCGTGCTGACGGAACTCTTCCTCGACGCTTTGCTGGATCGGAGCCAGAGGAACGTCATCGAGCTGAACGTGTGCTAAGAACTCAGAGGTGCCGGAGTAACGGTGCTTGGATCGGTCAGATCGGGAAGAAGACGTACGACTACTTCCTCTACGTTGTGTGATCGCTTCCGCAGTCGGTCTACGTTGGTACGTAGACAACACTCTCCCCTCTCGTTGCTGTGCATCACCATGATCTTGCGTGTGCGTAGGAATTTTTTTGAAATTACTGCGTTCCCCAACATTATGATGATCCTGTTGTTCCTGCTGCTTATATTGAGAAGCCACCTTTCCCTATTAGAATAAAGGATCATGCTAAAGCTTCAACTATAGTCAGCAAAAGTAATATTAGGACACACAAATCCCCTGAGCAAGTTAAAGTTGAACCTAAAATTGCTATGGTTAAATATCTCTTGGCCGATGATATTGATGGGCATGTTATTTACTTCTGCAATGAAGCTGCTAGAATTGCTAGACCTGATGCTAAAAATAAACACAGACCTGTTGTAGGCATGCCTGTTATTTCTGTTAAAATAGGAGATCATTGTTATCATGGCTTATGTGATATGGGTGCTAGTGCAAGTGTAATACCTCATTCCTTATACGAAGAAATTATGCATGATATTGCACCTGCTGAGATAGAAGATATCGATGTTACCATTAAACTTGCCAATAGAGATACTATTTCACCGGTTGGGATTGTTAGAGATGTTGAAGTCTTGTGCAGGAAGCTTAAATATCCTGCTGATTTTCTTGATCTTGGTTCCCCACAAGATAGCTTTTGTCCCTTTATATTTGGCAGACCCTTCTTGAACACTGTTAATGCTAGGATAGACTGCGAAAAGGATGTTGTTACTATTGGTTTGGGTGATATGTCTCATGAGTTTAATTTTGCTAAATTTAGTAGACAACCCCATGATGAGGAATTTCCTAGTAAAGATGAAATTATTGGTCTTGCTTCTATTGCCGTGCCTCCTAGTGATCCTCTAGAACAATATTTGCTAGACCATGAAAATGATACGTATATGAATGAAAGAAGGGAAATAGATGAAGTATTCTTTAAACAAGGACCTATTCTGAAACACAACTTGCCTTTTGAAATCCTAGGGGATCCTCCTCCACCCAAGGGTGATCCCGTGTTTGAGCTTAAACCATTGCCTGACACTCTTAAATATGCTTATCTTGATGAAAAGAAGATATATCCTGTTATTATTAGTGCTAACCTTTCAGAGCACGAAGAAGAGAAATTATTGAAAATTCTGAAGAAGCACCGTGCTGCTATTGGATATACTCTTGATGATCTTAAGGGCATTAGTCTCACTCTATGTCAACACAAAATAAATTTGGAGAAAGACGCCAAACCAGTTATCGATCACCAACGACGGCTAAATCCTAAGATGAAAGAAGTGGTAAGAAAGGAAATATTAAAGTTCCTTGAAGCAGGTATAATTTATCCCATTGCTGATAGTCAGTGGGTAAGCCCTGTCCATTGTGTCCCTAAGAAGGGAGGTATTACTGTCGTTCCTAATGATAAAGATGAATTGATTCTACAAAGAATTATTACATGTTATAGGATGGTGATTGATTTCCGCAAATTAAATAAAGCTACTAAAAAGATCATTACCCTTTGCCTTTCATTGATCAAATGCTAGAAAGGTTATCCAAACATACACATTTTTGCTTTATAGATGGTTATTCTGGTTTTACTCAAATACTTGTGTCAGCTGATGATCAAGCAAAGACCACTTTTACTTGCCCTTTCGGTACTTTTGCTTATAGACGTATGCCTTTTGGTTTATGTAATGCACCTGCTACCTCTCAAAGATGCATGATGGCTATATTCTCTGACTTTTGTGAAAATATTTGTGAAGTTTTCATGGATGATTTCTCTGTTTATGGACCCTCTTTTGATGATTGCTTGAGCAACCTTGATCGAGTTTTGCAGAGATGTGAAGAAACTAACCTTGTCTTGAATTGGGAGAAGTGCCACTTTATGGTTAATGAAGGTATTGTCTTGGGGCATAAAATTTCTGAAAGAGGTATTGAAGTTGACAAAGCTAAAGTTGATGCTATTGAAATGATGTCGTGTCCCAAGGACATCAAAGGTATAAGAAGTTTCCTTGGTCATGTCGGTTTTTATAGGAGGTTCATTAAGGACTTCTCAAAAATTTCCCGGCCTCTGACTAACCTATTACAAAAGATATTCCTTTTGTCTTTGATGATGATTGTGTAAAAGCATTTGAAATACTTAAGAAAACCTTGATTTCTGCACCTATTGTTCAGCCATCTGATTGGAATTTACCCTTTGAAATCATGTGTGATGCTAGTGACTATGTTGTAGGTGCTGTTCTAGGACAAAGAGTTGATAAAAAATTAAATGTTATTCAATATGCTAGTAAAACTCTAGACAATGCCCAGAGAAATTATGCTACTACTGAAAAGGAATTCTTAGTAGTTGTATTTGCTTGTGATAAGTTCAGACCTTATATTGTTGATTCTAAAGTAACTATTCACACTGATCAGGCTGCTATTAAATATCTTATGGAAAATAAAGATGCTAAACCTAGACTTATTAGATGGGTTCTCCTGCTACAGGAATTTGATTTGCATATTATTGATAGAAAGGGAGCTGAGAACCCCGTTGCAGACAACTTATCTAGGTTAGAAAATGTCCTTGATGACCCACTACCTATTGATGATAGCTTTCCTGGCGAACAATTAGCTGTCATAAATGCTTCTCGCACTGCTCCATGGTATACTGATTATGCTAATTACATTGTTACTAAATTTATACCACCTAGTTTCACATACCAACAAAAGAAAAAGCTTTTCTATGATTTAAGACATTACTTCTGGGATGACCCACACCTTTATAAAGAAGGAGCAGATGGTGTTATTAGACGTTGTGTACCTGAGCATGAACAGGAACATATCTTACACAAGTGTCACTCCAAAGCTTATGAAGGACACCATGCTGGAGATAGATCTGCACATAATGTATTCCAATCCGGTTTTTATTGGCCCACTCTCTTCAAGGATGCCCGTAAGTTTGTCTTATCTTGTGATGAATGTCAAATAATTGGTAATATTAGTAGATGTCAAGAAATGCCTATGAATTATTCACTCGTTATTGAACCATTTGATGTTTGGGGCTTCGATTATATGGGACCGTTTCCTTCCTCTAATGGGTATACACATATTTTAGTTCCTGTTGATTACGTTACTAAGTGGGTAGAAGCTATCCCAACTAGTTGTGCTGATCATAACACCTCTATTAAGATGCTTAAAGAAGTTATTTTTCTGAGGTTTGGAGTCCCTAGATATTTAATGACTGATGTTCACATTTTATTCATGGTGCATTTCGTAAAATGCTTGCCAAGTATGATGTTAATCATATAATTGCATCTCCTTATCACCCGTAGTCTAGTGGTCAAATAGAATTGAGTAACAGAGAGCTCAAATTAATTTTGCAAAAGACTGTTAATAGATCTACAAAGAATTGGTCCAAGAAACTTGATGATGCATCATGGGCTTATAGAACTGCATATAAAAATCCCATGGGTATGTCTCCGTATAAAATGGTTTATGGAAAATCATGTCACTTACCTCTCGAATTAGAACATAAGGCATATTGGGCCATTAAAGAGCTCAATTATGATTTCAAACTTGCCGGTGAGAAGAGGCTTTTTGACATTAGCTCACTTGATGAATGGAGAACCCAGGCCTATGAAAATGCCAAGTTGTTTAAAGAAAAAGTTAAAAGATGGCATGATAAAAGGATACAAAAACGTGAGTTCAATGTAGGTGATTATGTATTGTTATACAACTCTCGTTTAAGATTTTTTGTAGGCAAACTCCTCTATAAATGGGAAGGTCCTTACGTTATCGAGAAGGTCTATTGTTCCGGTGCCATAAAAATCAACAACTTCGAAGGCACAGATCCGAAGGTGGTGAACGGTCAAAGAATCAAACATTATATCTCAGGTAATCCCATAAATGTTGAAACTAATATTATTGAAACCGTAACCCCGGAGGAATACATAAGAGACACTTTCCAGAACGTTTCAGACTCCGAAAAGGAATAGGTATGTGGTACAGTAAGTAAACCGACTCCAAAATAGTTCTAATGGCAATTTTTCTCCATTTTGGAATATTTAAGAAAATAGGAAAATAAGAAGCAGACTGAAAAGGACACGAGGCTTCCACGAGGGAGGAGGGCGCGCCCCTGCCTCGTGGGCACGTTGTGTGCTCTCTGGACTCCGTTTTCTTGCATGATACTTCTTTTGGTCGGTAAAAATTCATTATATAATCTCCCAAAGGTTTTGACCATAGTATCACGCAAATAACCGCTGTTTTCGTTTTGAGTTGTTTCTGTTGCAGATTAGAGCAATATGTCATCCCAAGATTCGGAGGGAGAAAGCTATGTGGCTGATTACCTTGCAGATCATAAGGTCTACGGGGACTTGGAGCATTGTGGTTGGACCATGGAGGAAGAAGAAGACTATGAGCCTAAAGGAAAGGAGGAGACGAGCTCGGATGAAGATGAAGTCCCATTACCTCAACCTAGGGACATGCATGTGGAGTTCAAAAAGTCAAGCCTCCCCAATAGAGCAAAGAAACCTAAGATTGAGTTTATCCCTTTTTGTCTCTTGCAGGAGAACAAACAAGAACTATGCAAAAAGGTACTAAGCCTTGAGCGGGAGATCGAGGACCTAAAGGAGCAAAATTCTGTCCTCAAGCGCAAATTAAGGAAGAAGCCTACATCATCAACAACTCCATCATCACCACCTCCGAGGAAGGAAACATAAACACATGGGTATGGCCACTCCCCTTGGCAACTGCCAAGCTTGGGGGAGTGCCCCGGTATCGTATCACCATCACTTTTATCTTTACCGTTTTTCTTAGTTCGATCCTTTTGATAATATCTTGATCTAGTAGAATAAAGTTTTAGTATGATCTAGTTGTGAGTTTTGCTTTATGATCTTCCTATGTAATCGAGTCCGTGAGCTATATATATAATAAAGATTAGTGTTGAGTCAAGGGCTTGATTATTTTGCTATGATCTTGAGGGAATAAAATAAAAGAGAAGAAATAAAAAGAAATAAAGAGATCATATGGATCTTATGGAGAGTAATGACTTCACATATAAAGAGTATGATGAATAAAAGTTGTTGAGAGTTGACAAACATAGTTTTGGTCATCGTTGCAATTAATAGGAAGTAATAAAGAAAGAGTGGTTTTCACATATAAATATACTATCTTGGACATCTTTTATGATTGTGAGCACTCATTAAAATATGACATGCTAAAGAGTTGATGTTGGACAAGGAAGACAAAGTAATGGGTTATGTTTTCTTACATCTGAGATAAATTATATTGTCATGGATCATCCAACATGTTGAGCTTGCCTTTCCCTCTCTTGGTAGCTAATTTCTTTGCACCAAGTAGAGATACTACTTGTGCTTCCAAATATCCCTAAACCCAGTTTTGCCATGAGAGTCCACCATATCTACCTATGGATTGAGTAAGATCCATCAAGTAAGTTGTCATCGTTGCAAGCAATAAGAATTGCTCTCTAAATATGTATGACTTATTAGTGTGGAGAAAATAAGCTTTATACGATCTTGTGATGTGGAAGAAATAAAAGCGACGGACTGCATAATAAAGGTCCATATCACAAGTGGCAATATAAAGTGATGTTCTTTCGCATTAAGATTTCATGCATCCAACCATAAAAGCACATGACAACCTCTTCTTCCCTCTACGAAGGGCCTATCTTTTATTCTTGTCTTATACTTAATGCAAAGAGTCATGGTGATATTCACCTTCCCTTTTTTACATTTTATCCTTTGGTAAGCACATTGTGTTGGAAGGATCCTGATATATATGGCTAATTGGATGTGGGTTTTCATGAACTATTATTGTTTACATTACCCTTGAGGTAAAATGTTGGGAGGCAAAGCTATAAGCCCCTGTCTTTCTCTGTGTCCAATTAAAACTTCATAACCATAAATATCGTGTGAGTGTTAGCAATTGTGAAAGACTAAAAGATGGTTGAGTATGTGGACTTGCTGAGAAGCTCTTATATTGACTCTTTCCTATGTTATGATAAATTGCAATTGCTTCAATGACCGAGATTATAGTTTGTTAGTTTTCAATGAAGTTTCTGATTCATACTTGAGTATGTGATTGAATTGTTACTTTAGCATAAGAAATCATATGGCGATATATATTTATGTTAGTGTTCTAAGAATGATCATGATGCCCTCATTGAAGGAAATATGCCCTAGAGGCAATAATAAAGTTATTATTTATTTCCTTATATCATTATAAATGTTTATTATTCATGCTAGAATTGTATTAACCGGAAACTTAGTACATGTGTGAATACATAGACAAACAGAGTGTCACTAGTTTGCCTCTACTTGTAGGACCTTGAAGTAGATGTGTCTAGAGGGGGGTGATTAGACACTTCATGCCAAAGTTGCAATTTTTAAGCTTTTTCGGTTTGAGTGGAGTTTAAGCATAATTTCAACACTCACAATACATATCAAGCAAGTATGCTAAGTGTATATAGGCAGCGGAAAGTAAAGCATGCAACTTGCAAGAATGTAAAGGGAAGGGTTTGGAGAATTCAAACGCAATCGGAGACACGGATGTTTTTCCCATGGTTTGGATAGGTGGTGCTATCCTACATCCATGTTGATGGAGACTTCAACCCACGAAGGGTAACGGTTGCGCGAGTCCACGGAGGGCTCCACCCACGAAGGGTCCATGAAGAAGCAACCTTGTCTATCCCACCATGGCCATCGCCCACGAAGGACTTGCCTCACTAGCCGTAGATCTTCACGAAGTAGGCGATCTCCTTGCCCTTACAAACTCCTTGGTTCAACTCCACAATCTTGTCGGAGGCTCCCAAGTGACACCTAGCCAATCTAGGAGACACCACTCTCCAAGAAGTAACAAATGGTGTGTTGATGATGAACTCCTTGCTCTTGTGCTTCAAATGATAGTCTCCCCAACACTCAACTCTCTCTCATAGGATTTGGATCTGGTGGAAAGAAGATTTGAGTGGAAAGAAACTTGGGGAAGGCTAGAGATCAAGATTCATATGGTAGGAATGGAATGTCTTGGCCTCAACACATGAGTAGGTAGTACTCTCTCAGAAATAGGATGCTGGAAGTGTAGGCTTAGTCTGATGGCTCTCTCCACGAGTGAAGAGGAGGTGGAGGGGTATTTATAGCCTCCACACAAAATCCAACCGTTACACACAATTTACCAATCTCGGTGGGACCGAATAAGAAAACTCGGTCGGACCGAGATAGTAAACCTAGTGACCGTTAGGAATTTTGATGGGACCGATTGGAACAACTCGGTGGGACCGATGTGCTAGGGTTAGGGAAAATCCAAAACTCGGTTTGAACGATTACTCAAACTCGGTGGGACCGATTTGGGTAATAAGCAAAACAGAGAGTTGGCCAAGCAAACTCGGTGGGACCGATTGCATATCTCGGTGGGACCGAGAGTAATGCAGTAGGGAACAGAGAGTTTGCATGCCCATCTTGGTGAGACCGAGATCCCATCGGTGAGACCGAACTGATTAGGGTTTGGCAGTGGCTATGACATGTGAAACTCGGTGGCGCCGGGTTGAAAGAATCGGTATGACTGAGTTTGAATTAGGGTTTAGGTCATTTGTGGATATGGGAAAGTAGCTGAGGGTTTTGGAGCATATCATTAAGCACTTGAGCAAGAGGCTCATTAAACAACACCTCATCCCTCCTTGATAGTATTGGCTTTTCCTATGGACTCAGTGTGATCTTGGATCACTAAAATGTAAAATGAAGAGTCTTGAACTTCAAGCTTTAGCCAATCCTTTGTCCTTAGTGTCTTGGAGACCTTCCCACACCCTTTAGTCCATGCCACTCCATTGTTGAACTTATCTGAAACATACTAGGTGAAAACATTAGTCCAAAAAGAGATATGTTGTCATCAATTATCAAAACCACCTAGGGAGCACTTGTGCTTTCACTACTTGACTAGCTCGTTGAATCAATGATGGTTATGTTTCCTAACCATAGACATGAGTTGTCATTTGATTAACCGGATCACATCATTAGATAATGATGTGATTGACTTGACCCATTCTGTTAGCTTAGCACTTGATCGTTTTAGTTTACTGCTATTTCTTTCTTCATGACTTATACATGTTCCTATGGCTATGAGATTATGCAACTCTTGATTACCGGAGGAACACTTTGTGTGCTACCAAATGCCACAACGTAACTGGGTGATTATAAAGGTGCTCTTCAGGTGTCTCCGATGGTACTTGTGGAGTTGGCATAGATCGAGATTAGGATTTGTCACTCCGATTGTCGGAGAGATATCTCTGGGCCCTCTTGGTAATGCACATCACTATAAGCCTTGCAAGCAATGTGACTAATGAGTTGGTTGCGGGATGTTGCATTACTGAACGAGTAAAGAGACTTGCCGGTAACAAGATTGAACTAGGTATTGAGATACCGACTATCGAATCTCGGGCAAGTAACATACCAATGACAAAGGGAACAACGTGTGTTGTTATGCGGTTTGACCGATAAAGATCTTCGTAGAATATGTAGGAACCAATATGAGCATCCAGGTTCCGCTATTGGTTATTGACTAGAGACGTGTCTCGGTCATGTCTACATAGTTCTCGAACCCGTAGGGTCAACACGCTTAAAGTTCTGTGACGATCGGTATTATGAGTTTTTGTGTTTTGATGTACCGAAGGTAGTTAAGAGTCCCGGATTTGATCACGGACATGACGAGGAGTCTCTAAAAGGTCGAGATGTAAAGATCGATATATTGGATGACTATGTTCGGACACCGGAAGGGTTCCGGAAGGTTTCGGACATATATTGGAGTACCGGGGGTTACCGGAACCCCCCGGGAAGCTATTGGGCCATATGGGCCTTAGTGGAGAAGAGAGAGGGAAGCCAGGAGGTGGCGCACGGCCCCCCTTGCCCCAATCTGAATTGGACAAGGAGAAGGGGCGGCGGCCCCCCTTTCCTTCCTTCTCTCCACCTCCTCCTTCCCCTTCTCCTTCTTGGAATAGGAAAGGGGGGGGGACAAACCTACTTGGAGTAGGATTGCCCCCCCTTGGGCGGTGCCCCCTCCACCATAATCCACCTCGGTTATATCGTAGCGGTGCTTAGGCGAAGCCCTACATCGGTAGCTTCATCAACATCGTCACCACACCGTCGTGCTGACGAAACTCTTCCCCGAGCTCTACTGGATCGTGAGTTCGCGGGACGTCACCGAGATGAACGTGTGCTGAACGCGGAGGTGCCGTATGTTCGGTGCTGAGGATCTGTCGATCGTGAAGACGTACGACTACATCAACCGCGTTGTTATAACGCTTCCGCTTAATGGTCTACGAGGGTATGTGGGCGATACTTTTCCCTCTCGTTGCTATGCATCACCATGATCTTGCATGCGCGTAGGATTTTTTTTGAAATTACTACATTCGCCAACAGTGGCATCCGAGCCAGGTTTATGCGTAGATGTTATATGCATGAGTAGAACACAAGTGAGTTGTGGGCAATACAAGTCATACTGCTTACCAGCATGTCATACTTTGGTTCGGCGGTATTGTTGGATGAAGTGGCCCAGACCGACATTACGCGTACGCTTACGCGAGACTGGTTCTACCGACGTGCTTTGCACACAGGTGGCTGGCGGGTGTCAGTTTCTCCAACTTTAGTTGAACCGATTGTGACTACGCCCGGTCCTTTTTGAAGGTTAAAACAACACTAACTTGACGAACTATCATTATGGTTTTGATGCGTAGGTAAGAATGGTTCTTGCTCAGCCCGTAGCAGCCACATAAAACTTTCAACAACAAAGTAGAGGCCGTCTAACTTGTTTTTGCAGGGCATGTTGTGATGTGATATGGTCAAGATGTGATGAGATATAAATTTTTGTATGAGATGATCATGTCTTGTTAAAGTTATCGGCAACTGGCTGAAGCCTTATGGTTGTCTCTTTATTGCATAAGATGCAAGCGTCATACAATTGCTTTACTTTATCGCTATGCGATAGCAATGGTTGCAAAAGCAATAGTTGGCAAGACGACCATATGACGACACGTTGATAGAGATCAAGATGATGGAGATCATGGTGTCATGCCAGTGACGATGGAGATCATGACAGTAGTTTGGAGATGGATATCAAAGGCGCATGATGATCATGGCCATATCATGTCACATATATTGATTGCATGTGATATTTATCCTTTATGTATCTTATTCTGCTTAGTTTGACAGTAGCATTATAAGATGATCTCTCACTAAATTTCAAGGTAAAAGTATTCTCCCTGAGTGTGCACCATAGCTAAAGTTCGTCATGCCGAGACACCACGTGATGATCGGGTGTGATAAGCTCAACGTTCATCTACAATGGGTGTAAGACAGTTTTACACACGCATAATACTTGGGTTAAACTTGACGAGCCTAGCATATGCAGATATGGCCTTAGAACACTGAGACCGAAAGGTCGAGCATGAATCATATAGTAGATATGATCAATATAGTGACGTTCACCATTGAAAACTACTCCATCTCACGTGATGATCGGTTATGGTTTAGTTGATATGGATCACGTGATCACTTAGATGATTAGAGGGATATCTATCTAAGTGGGAGTTCTTAAGTAATATGATTAATTGAACTTTAATTTATCATGAACTTAGTCCTAATAGTATTTGCATATCTATGTTGTAGATTAGTTGCTCGCGTATAGCTTCCCCGTTTTTATTTATGATATGTTCCTAGAGAAAACTATATTGAAAAATGATAGTAGCAATGATGCGGATTGGATCCGTGATCTGAGGATTATCCTCGTTGCTGCACAGAAGAATTATGTCCTTGATGCACCGCTAGGTGACGGACCTATTGCAGGAGCAGATGCAGACGTTATGAACGTTTGGCAAAGCTCGGTATGATGACTACTTAATAGTTTAGTGCACCATGCTTTATGGCTTAGAACCGGGACTTCAAAAACGTTTTGAATGCCACGAAACATATAAGATGTTCTAAGAGTTGAAATTGGTATTTCGTACTCATGCCCGTGTCGAGAGGTATGAGACCTCTGACAAGCACTTTGCCTACAAGATGGAGGAGAATAGCTCAACTAGTAAGCATGTGCTCAGAATGTCTGTGTACTACAATCACTTGAATCAAGTGGGAGTTAATCTTCCAGATAAGATAGTGATTGACAGAGTTCTCTAGTCACTATCACCAAGTTACTAGAACTTCGTGATGAACTATAATATGCAAGGGATAACGGAAACGATTCCCAAGCTCTTCGTGATGCTGAAATCGACGAAGGTAGAAATCAAGAAAAGCATCAAGTGTTGATGGTTGACAAGATCACTAGTTTCAAGAAAAGGGAAAATGGAAGAAGGGGAACTTCAAGAAGAACGGCAAGCAAGTTGCTGCTCAAGTGAAGAAGCCCAAGTCTAGAACTAAGCCTGAGACTAAGTGCTTCTACTACAAAGGGACTGGTCACTAGAAGCAGAACTGCCCTAAGTATTTGGCGGATAAGAAGGATGGCAAAGTGAACAAAGGTATATTTGATATACATGTTATTGATGTGTACTTTACTAGTGTTTATAGCAATCCCTTAGTATTTGATACTAGTTCAGTTGCTAAAGATTAGTAACTCGAAACAGGAGTTGCAGAACGAACATAGACTAGTTAAGGGTGAAGTGATGATGTGTGTTGGAAGTGGTTCCAAGATTGATATGATCATCATCGCACATTCCCTATACTTTTGGGATTAGTGTTGAACCTAAGTAAATGTTATTTTGTGTTTGCGTTAAGCATGAATATGATTTGATCATGTTTATTGCAATACAATTATTCATTTAAAGTCAGAAAATAATTGTTGTTCTGTTTACATGAATAAAACCTTCAATGGTCATACACCCAAGGTGAATGGTTTATTGAATCTCGGTCGTAGTGATACACATATTCATAATATTGAAGCCAAAAGATGCAAAGTTAATAATGATAGTGCAACTTATTTGTGGCACTGCCGTTTAGGTCATATTGGTGTAAAGCGCATGAAGAAAATCCATGCCGATGGGCTTTTGGAATCACTTGATTATGAATTAGTTGATGCTTGCGAACCATGCCTCATAGGCAAGATGACTAGGACTCTGTTCTTCGGAACAATGGAGCAAGCTACTGACTTATTGGAAATAATACATACTAATGTATGCGGTCCGATAAGTGTTGAGGCTTGCGGCGGGTATCGTTATTTTCTGACCTTCATAGATGATTTGAGCAGATATGGGTATATCTACTTAATGAAACATAAGTCTGAAACATTTGAAAAGTTCAAAGAATTTCAGAGTGAAGTGGAAAATCATCGTAACAAGAAAAATAAAGTTTCTACGATCTGATCGCGGAGACGAATATTTGAGTTACGAGTTTGGTCTTCATTTGAAACAATGCGGAATAGTTTCGCAACTCACGCCACCTGGAACACCACAGCGTAATGGTGTGTCCGAACATCGTAACCGTACTTTATGAGATATGGTACAATCTATGATGTCTCTTGCCGATTTACCACTATCGTTTTGCGGTTATGCATTAGAGACAACTGCATTCATGTTAAATAGGGCACCATCTAAATCCGTTGAAACGACACCATATGAACTGTGGTTTGGCAAGAAACCAAGGTTGTCATTTCTTAAAGTTTGGGGTTGCGATGCTTATGTGAAAAAGCTTCAACCCGATAATCTTGAACCCAAATCGGAGAAATGTGTCTTCATAGGATACCCAAAAGAAAAAGTTGGGTACACCTTCTATCACAGATCCGAAGGCAAGACTTTTGTTGCTAAGAATGGATCCTTTCTAGAGAAGGAGTTTCTCTCGAAAGAGGTCAGTGGAAGGAAAGTAGAACTTGATGAGGTAACTGTATCTGCTCCCTTTTTGGAAAGTTGTTCATCACAGAAACCGGTTCCTGTGACACCTACACCAATTAGTGATGAAGCTAATGATGATGATCATGAAACTTCAGATCAAATTACTACCGAACCTCGTAGGTCAACTAGAGTAAGATCCGCACCAGAGTGGTACGGTAATCATGTTACTTGACCATGGTGAACCTACGAACTATGAAGAGGCGATGGTGAGCCCAGATTCCGCAAAATGGCTTGAGGCCATGAAATCTGAGATGGGATCCATGTGTGAGAAGAAAGTATGGACTTTGGTTGACTTGCCCGGTGATCGGCAAGCCATTGATAATAAATGGATCTTCAAGAGTAAGGTGGACACTAATACCAGTGTTACTATCTACAAAGCTCGAATTGTCGCAAAAATGTTTTCGACAAGTTCAAGGTGTTGACTACGATGAGATTTTCTCACTCATATCGATGCTTAAAAGTCTGTCCGGATCATGTTAGCAGTTGCCGCATTTATGAAATCTTGCAAATGGATGTCAAAACTGCATTCCTTAATGGATTTCTTAAAGAAGAGTTGTATATGATGCAACCAGAAGGTTTTGTCAATCCTAAAGGTTCTAACAAAATGAGCAAGCTCCAGCGATCCATCTATGGACTGATGCAAGCATCTCGGAAGTTGGAATATATGCTTTGATAAAGTGATCAAAGCATATGGTTGTATACACACTTGTGGTGAAGCCTGTATTTACAAGAAAGTGAGTGGGAGCACTACAACATTTCTGATAAGTATATGTGAACGACATATTGTTGATCGGAGATAATGTAGAATTTTCTGGAAAGCATAAAGGAGTGTTTGAAAAGAGTTTTGCAAAGAAAGACCTCGATGAAGTTGCTTATACATTGAGCATCAAGATCTATAGAGATAGATCAAGACGCTTGATAAGTTTTTTCAATGAGTACATACCCTGACAAGATTTTGAAGTAGTTCAAAATGGAACAGTCAAAGAAAGAGTTCTTGCCTGTGTTGCAAGGTGTGAAGTTGAGTAAAGACTCAAAACCTGACCAGGGCAGAAAATAGAAAGAGAATGAAAAGTCATTCCCTATGCCTCAGTCATAGGTTCTATAAAGTATGCTATGCTGTTTACCAGTCCTATTGTATACCTTAGCATGATTCTGGCAAGGGAGTACAATAGTGATCTAGGAGTAGATCACTGGATAGCGGTCAAAATTATCCTTAGAGGACTAAGGAAATATTTCTCGGTTATGGAGGTGATAAAAAGAGTTCGTTGTAAAGAGTTACGTCGATGCAAGCTTTCTAAATCGATCTAGATAACTCTTAGTCTCAATTTGGATACATATTGAAAGTAGGAGCAATTAGCTAGAATAGCTACATGCAGAGCATTGTAGACATAGAAATTTGTGAAATACATACAGATCTGAATGTTGTAGACCCGTAGAATAAACTTCTCTCACAAGAAAACATGATCACTCTTTGGGTGTTAATCACATAGCGATGTGAACTAGATTATTGACTCTAGTAAACCCTTTGGGTATTAGTCACATGGAGATGTGAACTAATCACATAAAGATGTGAACTAGATTATTGACTCTAGTGCAAGTGGGAGACTGAAGAAAATATGCCCTAGAGGCAATAATAAAGTTATTATTTATTTTCTTATATCATGATAAATGTTTATTATTCATGCTATAATTGTGTTAACCGGAAACTTAGTACATGTGTGAATACATAGACAAACAGAGTGTCACTAGTTTGCCTCTACTTGACTAGCTCGTTGAATCAATGATGGTTATGTTTCGTAACCATAGACATGAGTTGTCATTTGATTAATGGGATCACATCATTAGAGAATGATGTGATTGAGTTGACCCATTCCGTTAGCTTAGCACTTGATCGTTTTAGTTTACTGCTATTGCTTTCTTCATGACTTATACATGTTCCTATGACTATGAGATTATGCAACTCCTGATTACCGGAGGAACACTTTGTGTGCTAAAAAACATCACAATGTAACTTGGTGATTATAAAGGTGCTCTAAAGGTGTCTCCCATGGTACTTGTGGAGTTGGCATAGATCGAGATTAGGATTTGTCACTGCGATTGTCGGAGAGGTATCTCTGGGCCCTCTCGGTAATGCACATCACTATAAGCCTTGCAAGCAATGTGACTAATGAGTTGGTTGCGAGATGTTACATTACCGAACGAGTAAAGAGACTTGCCGGTAACGAGATTGAACTAGGTATTGAGATACCGACGATCGAATCTCGGGCAAGTAACATACCGATGACAAAGGGAACAACATATGTTGTTATGCGGTTTGACAGATAAAGATCTTTGTCGGTGTCAAAACCGGCGGATCTCGGGTAGGGGGTCCCGAACTGTGCATCTAAGGCAGATGGTAACAGGAGGCAGGGGACACGATGTTTTACCCAGGTTTGTGCCCTCTTGATGGAGGTAAAACCCTACGTCCTGCTTGATTTATTCTTGATGATATGAGTATTACAAGAGTTGATCTACCGCGAGATCGGAGAGGCTAAACCCTAGAAGCTAGCCTATGGTATGATTGTATGTTGTCGTACAGACTAAAACCCTCCGGTTTATATAGACACCAGAGGGGGCTAGGGTTACACAAGGTCGGTTACAAAGGAGGAGATATACATATCCGTATTGCCTAGCTTGCCTTCCACGCCAAGTAGAGTCCCATCCGGACACGAGACGAAGTCTTCAATCTTGTATCTTCATAGTCCAACAGTCCGGCCAATGGATATAGTCCGGCTGTCCAGAGACCCCCTAATCTAGGACTCCCTCAGTAGCCCCTGAACCAGGCTTCAATGACGATGAGTCCAACGCGCAGTGTTGTCTTCGGCATTGCAAGGCGGGTTCTTCTCCAATTTTCGAGTGTTCGTCAAGCAGTGTCCGTTCTCATAAATGTTCGGACCTCTTGGCTTCTGTGCCCAATAAGGGCTATCTCCCACACGTTGAATGAATACGAGGCGCCAGGGCATTTTTACATTCGCCCCCCAGCCAGACAAATAAATTGTCTATTAAAGGGATGGGGATTCTTAGATCCGATCCATACCATCCTCCCCCCAACGAGAATCCATCAGAGGGCGTTTCGGAAGGATCCATTCCAGCATGGACGACCTCCGCAGCTCCTCCTCCCGCCCCCGTAGCCCTAACCCCGGTGATTGGGAGAGGTGTTCAGTCCCACACAGTCGATTGGTCGAACTGCAGACCAAGGGATTTCTCCCTCCGGGGTATATGGTGCCCGTCCAAGCCGGGCTCGCCACCTACAATGGCGGGGAGCAAGTGGAGACCTTCCCCAGCCCCTCTATGGGGAACGGGTATGCCTTGTCCCCTATCTATTGAGGGGACTCAGATTTCCAATTCATCCGTTCCTCCGCGGGCTCCTGGAGTTCTACGACCTCCAATTACACAATTTCACCCCTACCTCCATTCTACATATCACCGGCTATGTTGCTCTCTGCGAGTTGTTCCTGGGCTGCGAGGCTCACTTCGAGCTGTGGAAAAGGCTATTTTGCCTCGTCCCTCGCACATAGAGGGGATCACTTTATCAAGTGGGCGGAGCCGAAACATGGCGCATCGCTGGTACCGGATACCTGTCTGGTACCCCGAAGGAGTCGTCCGAAGACTGGCCTTCGGAATGGTTTTATATGGAGGATGTTCCCCTTCCGGACCCTGTTCGGCAGGGTCTTCCTGAGTTCAGCAATGCTCCTCTAAAGAAACGCCGAAGTTGGCCCCCACGGAGCCCCCATGTGGAAGACAATGGAGAAGTCCTCTACCTGATGAACTGGATTAAAGCACTGGCTCAATCAGGATTGACAGTAATCGAAGTTATGTCGATTTGCATAATGCGGGGAGTGCAACCACTTCAATATCGTGGGCACCCCTTGTGGTGTTTTAACGGGGCGGATGATGCCACCTGCTGCGGGCGTAAGGCTCCGGACAATGCTGTTGCTTTAGCAAAAATTCTGTCCGAATTGTTCAAGGGGGAGGAAGAGGAGTTCATCCGCATCAAGCCACGGGACGAATTCTCCATGTACAATCCTCCAAGCTGGGTATGTTATATCTGCTTACTCCCATTTTTCCCGCATTATTTGTCGTAAGTATTCACCTTGCCACTTTGCGGCAGGAACTGCGAAAAGCCATAAAGGAGGTCAGCAGCCCTTCTCCACAACCAGAGGACCCTGACCGGGCCCTCGACTCCGGACTTGAAGAAGACCCGGTTATATTCGTGGAGCTGATAGACCGGCAGTTCTATTAGTTAAGCGGTGATGATGCCATGGTGGCCATTACGACCGACTATCCCGGACTGCTTCCTGCATCGCACGTAAGAAAACCAAAAAAGCCCAACTCCAAAAACTAGGATCCCCTTTTAGACACTTCACCTACCATATACATATGGCGTTTTTATAGGGAAGGCATTCGGGACGCCCTGCCGAACCCGCAGCAACTCGCCAACAAGAGGTACCGAGGCCGGGCAGGCCAAAAAGCAAGGCGGTCAGGATGGAGACACCGGCGCAAAGGTATAACAAAAACCCGCTCCATGGTTGTCGTCTTTCTCAAAATGTAACGACGCCCGTGTTTCTTTAACAGAAAAAACGCTCGCCAGAATTTGTCCGACAATGTTACTAATCACGCTTCCACCAGTCGGGCACCAGGACCGGACATAGAGGCGGAAGCCGATATGGGGCGGGGGCCGGATAATCCCCCTACAGAGGATGCGGATAGATTATCCGCTACAAACTCAGAAGTGGAAAGCGCCATGAATCATAGGCGCCGTCGGGCCGTACTCTGTGACGCTTGTTTCTCACAAGAGGCATTTGATGCCTTCAATTCTAGAGAGGTGTACCTCCGTGCTGCTCAAGATGGTCTAGCCAGAGCCACGGATCAGTATGTAAAGGATGTATGGGTAAGTAAATCTGACGATTTATATGTATCAGTAGCCCCTGAGACTTGAAATAGTTAGCAGAACTGATTTAAGGATCATCTTTATTGTGCAGGTTCTTACAGAGAAGAATACTAGGCTGTCACAGGAGCTAGAGGAATGCAAGACCCAACTGCGGGCCGCTGTTGCCGCATTGCAGGAACCGAAAAAGTCACCCACTGGTAACATTTACTTTAAATAATGATGCTTACCATATAGTGTGCGACATGGTTGCGGATCTAACAATAGATGTTGCGGCTGAATCCGGAGAAAATCCGGAGGACCAGCATGTCGTGCGACAGCTAGAGGCTGGCAAACGCGTGCTGACTGAGGTTAGGCGGGAGAAAAACAATCTCCAAGATGCTAATATCAAGCTGAGCGTGGAACTAAAAGACGTTTGAGCCCAGCTTGCAGACTCCGAGAAGGAGAATAAGCGGCTTCGGTGCGGCATTTTTAGTAAGTGCTTGAACGAATCCTTTTGAAGGAGTTCGGCGAAGAAGCCGACTAACAACATTATGTCTGTAGGTATGCTGACGGGTCGTCCCGCGGAGGAAATGACCGGGTCTACGGGTGATCTTCTATCCGAGCTCTCACATCTGCACGATCAAGTTCGATAGGTGATGCAAGTTGTTGCCCAGGCCTTGTGGCCATCCGTCTCCCTGCCAGAGGGCGTTGTAGAGCTTACGGAGAAGCTCAAGGGAGCACGGAGGCGCTTCCGATTATGGAAGATATCGTCCTGCCAACAAGGTGCCAGAGAAGCCTGGGCCATGGTGAAGACGTGGTATACCAAGGCTGACCCAAATCACATGGCCGAGGTCGGACCTGTGGGGCCCGACGGAAAAGATATCCCGGTTAGCTTAGTTTATGGGCAAGTAGAATTAGCTGCAAAGTATTCCCAATAGGATTGTAGGCTAGACCGCCTGTTGGATGGTATAGAAGAGGAATTTAGTCAGTCTGCATGACTATGTAATTAAAGTGACATGTATAATGCCTTCTAGCCGGATTGTAGATCATTTGTCTTGGCGGACCTTTTCGCTTCAACCTCGGGACCCGATAGTCTGGAGTGTATCTGAATACCCGCTCAGTTATATAAGAACCGGGGTATGCGTGGATACCAGGCGTAGGGGTCATTAGTGCTTGAATGGACAAGTGCCCAACTAGTTATGTTATATTACATGGGTAGTAAGAAACACCTTCCAGGGAGAATAGTTCTATTAAGGGTTCCTTTCCCTGGGTATGCATGCCCTAAAGTGCATGTCCGGACTACGATAAGAAACGCAGGAAAAAAACATCCGGGGGCAGATATGGAAAATAAAAAACCATCTTTTGTTCACCGACCGAATATTCCCGTAAGAACGCTAGCTTTCGGCTTCACCCAGTCTAAGGTACACATCCGGCTGACCCGGCAGTAACAATCGCAGAGGTGCTCCCCTTATGCCCTAGCCAAATTAACGGGAACGTAGGGCATAAATACAAGAGCCAGGCAACCCAGCTTGGCCAAAACTTAAGTCATATCGATGCATATAATGGAGAAAAAAGGTACATGCGGAAGTATAACACATGTGCGGGGCATGAGGCCCAGATAAATAATTAAGCTTCTGTGAAAGAAGCCCCCAGGTATGATGAGCGCGGCTAGCGCATCTATAATGTGCAAGCGAGGCACAAGTTGGCCCTTTAAGGCCTAGAGAAAAAATAAAGGAAAGAAATAGAGAAAAACAAGACAGATAATGTATATGCAAAAAATGGACAGAGGAAGGGGACGAACATAGAGTCTGGTGCTAGGCGTAGAATCTTCGGAGCCTGGCCGCGTTCCATGGGTTTGGCTCGAGTCGATTAGTCGATGCATCCCGCAGTCGGTACGCTCCACCGGTCAGAACTTGGTCAATAATGAAGGGACCTTCCCATTTGGGCTCGAGCTTGTTCTTTTTCTTATCCGACAGGCGTAGAGCTAGTTCGCCAACGTTATAAGTTTTGGCCCGTACTTCTCTGCTTTGGTACCTGCGAGCCTGTTGCTGATAAAATGCGGAACGGGCTTTTGCTACGTCGCGCTCCTCCTCCAGGGTGTCCAGACTGTCCTGCCGATCGAGCTCGGCTTATCTTTCTTCGTACATGCACACCCGAGGTGAGTCATGAATTATGTCACAGGGCAAGACTGCCTCTGCGCCGTACACCATAAAGAAGGGTGTATATCCGGTACTACGATTTGACGTGGTCCGCAGCCCCCAGAGTACAGAGTCGAGCTCCTCTACCCAGTGCGTGTTAGACTCCGTTAAGGAATGCACTAATCTGGGTTTAATGCCGCTCATTATAAGACCGTTTTCTCGCTCAACTTGGCCGTTGGTTTGTGGGTGATAGACTGAAGCATAATCGAGCTTGATGCCCATTTTGCTGCACCAGAGTTTTACCTCATCGACAGTGAAGTTCGTGCTGTTGTCAGTGATGATGCTGTGGGGGACGCCATAACGGTGTACGTACCCGGATATGAAGCCTATCACTGGTCCGGATTCGGCTGTTTTAACAAGTTTGGCCTCTATCCATTTGGTGAATTTATCCACCATGACCAGTAAGTATTTTTTCTTGTGGGTTCCCCCTTTAAGGGGTCCAACCATGTCAAGCCCCCAGACCGCGAAGGGCCACGTAATGGGGATTGTTTGGAGGGCGGTGGGTGGCATGTGGCTTTGATTTGCAAAGAGCTGGCAACCGGCGCAATGTTGGACCAAGTCCTGTGCATCTGCCCGGGCCGTTGGCCAATAGAATCCTGTATGGAAGGCCTTGCTTACAAGAGCCCGGGCTGCGGTGTGGTGACCGCCGAGTCCAGCGTGGATTTATGCCAAAAGGTTCCGCCCTTCCTCTTCGGAGATACACCTTTGAAGGACTCCGGTAGTGCTTTTTTATACAATTCTCCCTCATGGACCCTATAGGCCTTAGATTGCCGCACTATGCAGCGTGCCTCATTTTGGTCCTCTAGATGTTCCTGCCTAGTTAGGTAGGCCAGGAATGGTTCTGCCCACGAGGCTATGATGGCCATTATTACGTGGGCTGAAGGTGTTATTTCGGTGGCGGAGCCTCCGATTGTGTCAGAGTGTTCGGTATCGGGCATTTTGGCCGGGTCCGGACTATTATTACCGGTGTCCCCTTCCCATACTACGGATGGCTTGAACAGCCTCTCCAGAAATATGTTGGGGGGTGGGGGGGGGACCGCATCGCGTTTTGCGCCGATGCGGGCGAGGATATCTGCCGCCTGATTGTTTTCCCGAGCTACATGGTGAACTTCGAGCCCCTCAAACCGAGCTGACATTTTTAGGACGACGTTTCGGTAGGCCGCCATTTTCGGATCCTTGGCGTCAAAGTCTCCATTTATTTGGGATATTGCGAGGTTTATATCCCCACGCACCTCCAAGCGTTGAATGCCCATGGAGACTGCCATCCGAAGACCATGCAATAGAGCTTCGTATTCGGCTACGTTGTTG
The DNA here is from genome assembly GCA_034509565.1 of Triticum monococcum. Taxonomy (NCBI): domain Eukaryota; kingdom Viridiplantae; phylum Streptophyta; class Magnoliopsida; order Poales; family Poaceae; genus Triticum; species Triticum monococcum. Next base: position 493,028,027 of record CM067846.1, read on the forward strand.
GAGTCTGTATACAATATTTGTAGCACATACTGAACAGTATCTCCAATTGGGGACGTCAGGACGATGCCAGCCCCTAGACCAGCCAGCATTTTAGAACCGTCGAAGTGCATGATCCAATTGGATTATGCACCGTACTCTTTAGGGAGTTCGGCCTCCGTCCATTCGGCGACAAAGTCGGCCAATACTTGCGACTTAATGGCTTGTCGAGGTTTGTATGTTATGTCGAACGGGAGGAGCTCAATGGCCCATTTAGCAATCCGGCCCGTAGCGTCGCATTTGTTTATAATATCATTAAGTGGCACTTCCGAGGCTACTGTAATTGAACACTCTTGAAAGTAGCATCGCAGCTTCCGGGATGCCATGAATACTGCATAGGCTATCTTTTGATAATGTGGGTGTCGTGATTTGCATGGAGTGAGGACAGTGGATACATAGTATACCGGCTTTTGAAGAGGGAATTTATGTCCGTCAGCTTCTCGTTCGACGACGAGCACTGCGCTTACAACTTGATGAGTTGCCGCAATGTACAACAACATTGGTTCGCCGATGTTTGGCGCGGCCAGGATTGGGTTGGTTGCCAAAATGGCCTTTATTTCTTCCAATCCAGCTGTGGCAGCGTCTGTCCACTCGAAGTGTTTGGTGCGCCAAAGGAGGCGATAAAGGGGTAAAGCCTTTTCTCCTCATTGGGAGATAAAGCTGCTTAGAGCCGCCACACATCTAGTTAACTTCTGGATTTGTTTGAGGTCTGTTGGGGTAGCCAACTGTGACAAAGCTCGGATTTTGGCCGGATTAGCTTCAATACCTCTACTGGAGACGATGAAACCCAGGAGCTTTCCGGCTGGTACACCGAAAATGCATTTTTCCGGATTGATCTTGATGTCGTATGTTCGGAGGTTGTCGAATGTGAGACTCAAGTCGTCTATCAAAGAGTCGACGTGTTTGGTTTTGATGACCACATCGTCTACGTATGCCTCTACTGTTTTGCCGATTTGTTTCTCCAGACATGTCTGAATCATGCGCTGATATGTTGCGCCGGTGTTTTTGAGCCCAAAAGGCATTGTGTTGAAACAGAAGGGACCATATGGTGTGATGAATGCCGTTGCGGCTTGGTCAGACTCCGCCATCTTGATTTGGTGGTAACCGGAGTATGCGTCGAGGAAACACAATGACTCGTGTCCTGCGGTAGCATCAATAATTTGATCAATGCCGGGGAGGGGGAATGGATCCTTTGGTCAAGCTTTATTGAGGTCCTTGAAATCAACACAAAGGCGCCAGGATTTATCCTTCTTTGGTACCATCACCAGGTTTGCTAGCCAGTACGGGTGTTTTATTTCTCTGATGAATCCGTCCTCCAATAACTTGGCTAGTTCCTCTCCCATGGCCTGTCTCTTAGGTTCAGAGAAACGCCGAAGAGCTTGCTTGACCAGATGGAATCCCTTTAGGATATTGAGACTCTATGCTCGGCCAGCCTGCGTGGGATTCCTGGCATGTCTGAGGGATGCTAGGCGAATATGTCCCAATTCTCGCGCAGGAACTCGCGTAGTGCGGCGTCCACGGCGGGGTTTAAGTGTGCCCCGATGGAGGCTGTTTTTGTAGGGTTCGTTGGGTGGACTTGGAATTTGACTATTTCATCCGCTGGTTTAAAAGAGGTGGACTTGGATCTCTTATCGAGGATCACGTCATCCTTGTCCACTATGGAGCGTAGCGTGGTTAATTCCTCGGCCGAGAGGGCTTCGGATAATGCCTCGAGGGCCAGTGCGACTGTTTTGTTTTCGGCACGGAGTGCTGTGTCCGAATCACTGGCGAGGGTGATGATTCCGTTGGGCCCGGGCATTTTGAGCTTCATGTACCCATAATGGGGTACGACTTGGAAGATCGTGAACGCCTCACGTCCTAAAAGGGCGTGGTATCCACTACTGAACGGGGCCACTTGAAATGTAATTTCTTCGGACCTATAGTTCTCTGGCGTACCGAATACCACATCTAGTGTGATTTTCCCAGCGCATCGTGCCTCCTGACTAGGTATGATTCCCCTGAAGGTTGTGCTACTTTGCTCAATGCGGTTCCAGTCTATTTCCATTTTTTGAAGAGTTTCCTCATAAATGAGGTTTAATCCGCTGCCGCCGTCCATGAGTACTTTGGTGAGTCGAAAGCTGTTCACAATTGGACTGAGAACCAGTGTGGCTGGTGCTCGGGCTGTTCGGAATTTAGGTTTGTCGCTGGCATTGAAGGCAATAGCCATGTCACTCCATGGATTTATTGCTGCTATGTGGCAGATTTCGGCCATGCTGCGGAGTGTTCGCTTGCGCCTATTATTTGACGGAAGGTCTCAAAGGCTGTTAACACCGTATTGTTATCCACGGGATGGTGCTCTGTGGCATTTGGGATAAGAAGATCCTCACCACTTTTGGCCACCTAACGGAGTATCCGACATGCTCTAAGGCTGTGCGTTGGTATTGTATCCGTTGTTCTATGAATTTTGCAGGGTCTGTTAAGCCACCCCTCCAGTACGGTTCCATGCCCTGTAGAGGGTTTTTGTTTCTTTGCAACTATCTCGGGTGTCTTATGATAGTGCACCCTTTTACTTCGGACTGGGTGTATATTCGGAGCCGGATTATCCCAAAATTTCGTTTCGGTTTTCCAGGCGCTTTCCATCACACAGTACTTTCGTACTATGGACACCAAGTCAGCGAAGCGTGATATGTCATGCCGACTTAAGGCGTTAATGATTCCCTTGTCCGTGCAATTATTGCAGAAAAGTGAGATTGCATCTTCCTCGCGACAGTCCTTAACCTTGTTCATCACAAGGAGGAATCTGGCCCAATAATGATGTACTATTTCATGGGGCTCTTGCCTGATGTGGGAAAGATCATTTATGTCTGGGTGGGTGGGTGGATTTGAGTCTGAACCCCTACCCGATTTGAGACCCAGGGGCCGAGGAGTTTCCAATCTTGGAAGTTCGGGTTCCGGAGTGCTGCCCGATAAGTCTGGCCCACTGCCTGATTCTAGGTTCAGGGCTTGGGTGATGTCCTCCCGTAAGCGGGTATCCGGCTCGGAGAGCTAAGAATCCAGACATAGTTAGTCCTCAAAATAGAGGAAGAGTTGCCGCATTGTTCCTCCACCACCGCAACGTGATGGGTGACCGATGGAGAGTTAATCTCCCTTTGATCGGGTTTAAGCCCAATCCGATCATAGTCCGTAGCGACTCAAGGCAGCAATGCGATCCAAGAGTTCGTTTAGGGAAGATAGCTCCATTGGATCCATCTGCTCGGCGAATTCCGAGCCGATGTGGAGGCTGTTTTTGATGACCTGAGAAGTCATCGTCAGTGCAGCAGCCGAACAGGCAGTCATGACGAAACTGCCTAGCTGGAGAGTTTGGCCGATAGCCAGAGCTCCCCCGGCGGTAATGTTGTTCTTAACAACGAGATGAGGCATCCTTCCTTACGGCAACGTCACAGAGGAACTCTCAATGAAAGCACCAATGTCGGTGTCAAAACCGGCGGATCTCGGGTAGGGGGTCCCGAACTGTGCGTCTAAGGCGGATGGTAACAGGAGGCAGGGGACACGATGTTTTATCCAGGTTCGGGCCCTCTTGATGGAGGTAAAACCCTATGTCCTGCTTGATTTATTCTTGATGATATGAGTATTACAAGAGTTGATCTACTGCGAGATCGGAGAGGCTAAACCCTAGAACCTAGCCTATGGTATGATTGTATGTTGTCCTACGGACTAAAACCCTCCAGTTTATATAGACACCAGAGGGGGCTAGGGTTACACAAGGTCGGTTACAAAGGAGGAGATATACATATCCATATTGCCTAGCTTGCCTTCCACGCCAAGTAGAGTCCCATCCGGACATGAGACGAAGTCTTCAATCTTGTATCTTCATAGTCCAACAGTCCGGCCAAAGGATATAGTCCGGCTGTACGGAGACCCCCTAATCCAGGACTCCCTCAATCTTCGTAGAACATGTAGGAACAAATATGAGCATCCAGGTTCCGCTATTGGTTATTGACCAGAGACGTGTCTTGGTCATGTGTACATAGTTCTCGAACCCGTAGGGTCCGCACGCTTAAAGTTCTGTGACGATCGGTATTATGAGTTTTTGTGTTTTGATGTACTGAAGGTAGTTCAGAGTCCTGGATTTGATCACGGACACTACGAGGAGTCTTGAAAAGGTCGAGATGTAAAGATCGATATATTGGATGACTATGTTCGGACACCGGAAGGGTTCCGGAAGGTTTCAGACATATACTGGAGTATCGGGGGTTACCGAAACCCCCCGGGAAGCTATTGGGCCTTAGTGGAGAAGAGAGAGGGCAGCCAGGAGGTGGCGCGCGGCCCCCCTTGCCCCAATCCGAATTGGACAAGGGGAGGAGCGGCGACCCCCCTCTCCTTCCTTCTCTCCACCTCCTCCTTCCCCCTTCTCCTTCTTGGAATAGGAAAGGGGGGGGGGGACAAAACCTACTTGCAGTAGGATTGCCCCCCCTTGGGCGCGCCTCTCCCTTGGCCGGCCCTCTCCTCCTCCCCCCTTTATATACGGGGACAGGGGGCACCCCAAAGACACACCAATTGATTTGTTGATCTCTTAGCCATGTGCGGTGCCCCCTCCACCATAATCCACCTCGGTTATATCGTAGCAGTGCTTAAGCGAAGCCCTGCGTCGGTAGCTTCATCAACATCATCACCACACCATCGTGCTAACGAAACTCTTCCTCGAGCTCTACTGGATCGTGAGTTCGCGGGACGTCACCGAGCTGAACGTGTGCTGAACGTGGAGGTGCCGTACGTTCGGTGCTGAGGACCGGTCGACCGTGAAGACGTACGACTACATCAACCGCGTTGTGATAACGCTTCCGCTTAACGGTCTACGAGGGTGTAACGCCCCGAGACCGATGTGCCAGGTGTCGTCTAGTTATTCGCTGTTGTTGCCTTGTCATGTGCTTGCGTGTTGCATCTTATCATGTCATCATGTGCATTGCATCATCATGTTTTAAAACTTGCATCTGTCCCGGTCTCCTTGTTCCGTCCGTTGTCCGTTCTGAGCCCAACCACATTTGCACGCGCCCGCGACTTGTCCGAAATATTATTTTATTAGTGGCCGGAAAATATTCTCGGATTGGGTTGAAATTTGGTGTGCGGTCTTATTATAGTGTAGACAGTCCGCCTGTCAAGTTTCATCGCAATCGGAGTCCGTTTGACGCCCCAACGGATAAACATAGCGGCAATAGTAGCCGGTCTAAACGTCGGACGTTTTCGATCTTCGGAAACCGTGCCGGGCTGCATCTCCCCCCTCTTCTCTCAGACCAACCCGCTCTTCACAATCCGCCAGGCCCTACCTAACCTCTCTCGGCAGCCCGCGACCCTCCTCGCGCGCGCCCGAAAGCTGTCCCGGACCCGACTCGGGCAGTCGTCACCATTGTGTCCGGATCATCCCCAAACATCTACAAAACGTCATCATTTTCTTATTTGGGCTCCCTAACTATTTTATTCGCGACTGTCCGATTACGATCGTAGGGATGAGGTAGCCCCTAACCTAATCCACCTGGTGTATATATATAGGTCCAACCCTAACTTCTAGGGATTCTGTCCCATCATTCCTCCTCGCCGCCGCCACAATCAAATCCCACCTATCAGGATCCTCCCTGATCCCCTCGTCCACCTCCTCCAACCAGCACCGTTCGCCCGATTCCCCTATCACCTCAAGCCACCGAGGTCCTTCCAGCCACTGCTCTCGCGTGCCCCTACCCCGAGCTCCTCTCGTGCTCCTCCCTGCTCCCTCGCTCTCGATTGGATCGAGGGGAGGAGCCCCTCGACCCCGCATCACCGCCAACCTCCGCGCCGGCGAGCGAACCAGCAGCCACCAGATGAGCGCCGGCCTCCTCCCTACCATTCTTCCTCCTTCCCGTGCTCCTCCTCCTCTCTCATTTCCACTCTCTCTGTCCAGGAACTCAGGCAGCGGCCATGGTACCATCCAGCAGGAGCTCTGCTTCGCCTGCGACCTCTGCCTGCCCTCTGACTCGATCTAGTGGGTCTCGAGGATCTTGCTGCCCGGATCCGCTCCCTCTGGCCACTACCAGCGTCGCCGGAGCCTCTGCAGGAGCCGCGCCTGTCCGCTACTGCTCCTTTTCATCGAGCCACCCAAGTCCTAGGATGCCGTCGCCGCCAAGTCCCAGCACCATGTCTCGCTCCCGTTGGCCGAGCTCGACCCTTCCTCCGGCTAGATTGGTCTCCAGCAAGGCCGGATTCACCCGTCTGCTCCATCCCCGTCTTCCGCCGGAGTTCCCCGCCTCGCCGCTGTCCAGCAGCGCCATCGCCCTGTTTTCCCCTGCAATGAACAAGGAGTCCAGCTGCTCGCGTTGACCCGAGCCACTGCTTTGGCATGCCTCCCATCCACCACCTGAGGCCCAGCGGACCGCCTCCAAGCCCAGCAACTACCAAGGCCTGCCTTGGCTTCTCCACCGACCGGGCTTGGCCCATGGTGCGAATCCCGCCAGCTCCCATGCTCTGTTTTAGGCCCAGTGCATGGATTCGGCCCTGTTATGTTTTATTTCGTGCCAGGATGTTTTTTTCTATTTAATCAGAGCATTACAGATTTGCAGATAACACCCTCTTGATCATGCATATTGTAACTTACAAACTGTGCATCAGATTAAAAAGATCTATATATATGAAACTTGCTTAAAATTATGTGTAGATTAATAAAATGCCACTTTATTGCCATGTTAAAATGCTTAAAATGATGTTTGTTCATAATTTACCTAATGCCATGCTAAAATGAATTAATTCATAACTCAATAACCATAACTCGGAATTTAATAATCTTTATATGTAAATGGGGTAGAATTTTGCCTAGTTTATCATGGTGGCATCTCTTTGCATGTTAAACAACTCCAAAATAATGTTTAGGGCAGATCAGTACCAAATCTAAAATATGCTATGGGGATTTACCGGAATTGTTGTTCGTTGCTTCCGGCCTCATTTAAACTTGCCTAGATAGGTAGTTTTGTTGTGCTTCACCTCTTGCCATGTTAATCAACATTTAATATTGTTGGGGTACATAACCGAGAGAGAACTAAATAATTGATGTGGTGTTTTGTCAATATGTAACTCCGTTGCATAATGAGCTCCACTTAATTTGTAGTATTGTTTGTGCTTCTTTGCCATGCCATGCCTCATTAAACCGGACATGCATCATACTTGTTTGTGCATCATGCCATGTCTATGTCGTGGTTGTTTACTATGTTGTGTGCTTCTTTTCCGGTGCTTGCTTCTTCGGGTTGGTTCCGGTAACATCGTGTTGTGAGGACCCGTTCGTCTACGTTTGTTTCTCTTCTTCATGGACTCGTTCTTCTTCCTTGCGGGATTTTAGGCAAGATGATCATACCCTCGAAATCACTACTATCTTTGCTATGCTAGTTTGCTCGCTCTTTTGCTATGCCATTGCTACGATGCCTACCACTTGCTTGTCAGCCTCCCAAATTGCCATGTTCAACCTCTAACCCACCATTGTCCTAGCAAACCGTTGTTTGGCTATGTTACCGCTTTGCTCAGCCCCTCTTATAGCGTTGTTAGTTGCAGGTGAAGATTGAAGTTTGTTCCTTGTTGGAACATGGAGATGTTGTTCCTTGTTGGAACATTTATTTACTTGTTGGGATATCACGATATATCGTATTTAATTAATGCATCTATATACTTGGTAAAGGGTGGAAGGCTCGGCCTTATGCCTGGTGTTTTGTTCCACTCTTGCCGCCCTAGTTTCCGTCATATCGGTGTTATGTTCCCGGATTTTGCGTCCCTTACGCGGTTGGGCTATAATGGGAACCCCTTGACAGTTCGCCTTAAGTAAAGCTTCTCCAGCAATGCCCAACATTGGTTTTACCATTTGCCACCTAGGCTTTTCTTTCCCTTGGGTTCTGCAGACTCAAGGGTCATCATTATTTTACCCCCCGGGCCAGTGCTCCTCTGAGTGTTGGTCCAACCTGTCAGCTGCCGGTGGCCACCATGGGTAACTCTGGGCTGGCTTGCCCATACCTAGGACAGTCTGAGTGTGCCCTGAGAAAGAGATATGTGCAGCTCCTATCGGGATTTGTCGGCACATTCGGGCGGTGTTGCCGGTTTAGTTTTACCCTGTCGAAATGTCTTGTTGTACTGGGATACCGAGTCTGATCGGAATGTCTTGGGTGGAGGTCTATTCCTTCGTTGACTGTGAGAGCTTGTCATGGGCTAAGTTGGGACACCCTGTAGGGATTTGAACTTTCGAAAGCCGTGCCCTCGGTTATGGGCAGATGGGAATTTGTTAACGTCCGGTTGTAGAAAACCTGAACTTTGACCTTAATTAAAATGAATCAACCGCGTGTGTAACCGTGATGGTCTCTTTCCGGTGGAGTCCAGGAAGTGAACACGGTTGTTGGAGTTATGCTTGACGTAGGTAGTCCAGGATCACTTCTTGATCATACTTTTATCGACCGTGCTTTGCCTTCTCTTCTCGCTCTCATTTGCGTATGTTAGCCACCATATATGCTAGTCGCTTGCTGCAGCTCCACCTCATACCTTTACCTTACCCATAAGCTTAAATAGTCTTGATCGCGAGGGTGCGAGATTGCTGAGTCCCCGTGGCTCACAGATACTTCCAAAACCAGTTTGCAGGTGCCGATGAGTCCGTGCAGATGACGCAACCCAGCTCAGGAGGAGCTCGTTGAAGACCTTGTTCATTTGTGTTGTTTTGTTCTAGTTGATCAGTAGTGGAGCCCAGTTGGGGTCGATCGGGGACCTTTGTCGCATTTGGGGTTCTTCTTTTATTTTGGTTCCGTAGTCGGACCTTGAGTGTATTTGAATGATGTAATGCTTTATTCATGTATTGTGTGAAGTGGCGATTGTAAGCCAACTATGTATTTTTCCCCTATTGTATTACATGGGTTGTGTGAAGATTACCTCACTTGCGACATTGCCTTCATTGCGATTATGCCTCTAAGTCGTGCCTCGACACGTGGGAGATACAGTCGCATCGAGGGTGTTACAAGTTGGTATCAGAGCCGTCCCCGACCTTAGGAGCCCCCATTGCTTGATCGTTTTTAGCAGCCGAGTTGTGTCTAGAAAAAAATGTTTTGAGTCCTTTAGGAATTATATATCGGAGAGCTTAGGAATTCTTTTTACTTCCCAGTCTCCTCATCGCTCTGGTAAGGCATCCTGACATAGAGTTTTGACTCTTCTCTTCTCAAATTTCACTAAAATTTTTTTAGGATCACGCGGGTATCTTGGAATCGTTCCGATGGTGTTATGATGAGAACATTGTCTTGGTGCCTCCTGTCAGGGGTTTTGTGGAAGTGTCCCGGGGAGTTGAGCTCTGAGGTGTTGTCATCATAATTTTATCGTCGCAATTCTGGTATACTTGAGATATGTTCGCGACATCGAAAATCTCCTTTATGCAGTTCATTGGTGAGATAACCTCGACGCCACCCAGTACTGGGGCGGGAGTTCGGGAGTATCGCCATAACTTGTATAACGGATGCTTTTCGAAGGTTGAGGTAGATGGTTTCTGAAGGTTTCTTGGTTATGTGTTGAAGGATGGATACAGCTGGATGTAGGATTTGCTAGCTTGGGTGAGATATTATGCTTCCCCTATATCCCCAACACCTGATTGCATAACCGGAAAGTTTCGGGAGTTTCATAGGTGGGAATTCTAGTACCTCTTAGGATATCTTTTCAACAGATGTATGATATGAAATTGGGGTTCGACGTCTAGTGGTTCGCCTATTCACGGTCGATTTTACAGTGGTCTCGTTGTGTCTTAAAGAGTCCTTGGCTATGCCGACTCGGGGACGCTTCGTATGTCATGTGCATTGCCTTGTAGATGATGGTGCTGTACGATCGAGCCCGTGTAGGTCCCACCACGAAAACTTCGGACGAAATCTCTATCATATGTTTGTTCCGGCTTATTTTGCAAGCCAATCCTTTTGTTTTTGTTTTGAGTTGTGGTATTCGAGTTCCTTCGAAGTCAAATGTTGATTCCATACCTTCTCTAAGCGGTCTTCTCATATTCCTATGCGAATACTAATCCTTCATGATAATCGAGATTGTCATGTTAATTCTTTTTAACCGGTGTGTCTCTCCTCAAGTGGATCCGTTCACTTCAACATTTGCAAGACCAATTATCATTTCTTCTCAACGGTGTTCGTTTCATTCTCAACAGTGTTTTCCCACCCTCCCACCCTTGTTTTCTTCAAGGATTCGGATTTCTGAATCAAGTATCCTTTTATTATTGTGAAGTCTCTCCATTCTTTTTCCTCAAATGTTCTTATCCGGTGATTCTCATGAAGATGCTTACGGAACCTCAAGTTCATCGTTCTTTGTTCTTTTTCTTCTCCGGTGGTTTCAAGTCAAGCTTTGTTGATCATATCCTTTCCTCATTTCAATGCCTTCTCATGCCGGTGCACCTTATATTCAGTCATTTCTCGCTATTCAATAGGTTCCGGAGTGCTCAAGATATCTCGAAGATTCGTGTGTCCACTCTACATTCGTTCAAGCTATTTCGAGGATGTTATATCATTCAAGCCTTTTTTATTCAACCGGTGCAACCTCTCTTTTAAATCATTTCAACGGTGTTTTCTTTTGAGTGGGCCCTAACCCACAGGTCTTTTCCCAGGATCTTACCTGACTCTTCTAATTTTCCGAGAGCTATCCTAAATTCTTTTGAAGTTTGACGCAAGAATGATTGTCATCAGTCAAATGTCTTTCTCCAAGATCGGTTAAATTCTTATCATCGTTGGTTCAACCTTCCCATTTTCATTCCGGAGTGTCTAATTAATTGATGGTGGTGTTTCTCGTTGTCATTCTCATCATTTGAAGACCGAAGAAGAGTTTCTCTTTAATCTTGCTCCATTCTTTCAAGATTCGTGATTCTAGCTTGTTGCCATCCTCTCGTAATGATTTTTCGATTGTGAGAATTCCTTTCAACCATCCGGAGCAATTCAAGAGTCTTCTCAGTTTGTTATCCGGAGTCCGTCAATTCAGGTTTGTTTATTCTCAGCTGTCAGTTATCAGTCTCCTATTTTACCGGTGCTTCGTTCAAGTAATCTTTAATTGGCTCGTCAGCTCCTCGTTCTCATGTATCTAAATCCTCTCAAGCATCTTTGTTCATTTTATAATCCTTCCCGGTGTTCCTTTATCTTTTCTTCGTTCATTTTAATTCTTACGGTGGTTCGTTCAAGATTTTTCTTCCTTTCGTATCATATCAATTTTTATTCGTTGTTTCAACCCTTCCGGTGGTTCATTCAATACCTTCCCAAGTCTGAGGTTATATCTCTCTTAATCTCTTCTACAAGAATAAGTAATATGCCAAATCCGTTGATTGTCATCAAGTTAAATTGGTGAAGGATAAGCATAATGTAATTCTTACTCTTGTTTCATCCAAGTGATTAATTCTTTTTCCGGAGTGGTTCATCATATCACATTCTTGGTTTGAGATGCTTTATCTTTTCTTTTCCGGAGTTCCAAGTTCTCTCAATTATATCATCACGGAGATCCATCTAAATCATTGCAAGGATTCACTTGGTGCTTTCAACTTCTCTTTATTCTCGTTTCATCATTCTTTTATTACCAGAGTTCTTCATGAAGGTTCTACATGATGGTTCATCAAGGATTTAATTCTTTCTCGACGTGTTCATCGAGATTCTTTTCAAAGGAGCTCAAGCTTTCTTCATCTTGCTATCCGGAGTACAATTTCTTTCTACCGTATCTTTGGAGGTGGTTTTACATCATTCTTGATAATTCGAGTTCATGATTCACATGTTATTAAGAAATGAGGTATTTGAAATCCATCGATCTCGTCGTTGGAGTTATTTGGGTTATATTTCACCTTAAGCCTTCCCTAAGGATGGTTGTTATTATGGTGCTTATAAATGACCCAAGTTCTTTTTTTATCCTCCCGGTGAAATAGTTTCTTGTTTCCTTGTTCTTATCAATCCAATTCTTCTTCCCGTGAGTGGCAGGTTGTCACCTCATAATTTGAGATGTATTCCATAAGACCATACCAACCTTATTATTTTCGTTGTTGGTTTTCCAACAACTCCGCTCTCGCTTTTGTTGTAAGCGTGCTCTCTCAAGACCTTGTTTTCCTCCGTTCATTCCATTCCTTTTCTCCCTTTTCTTCCAGAGGCATTGTGTTGTTACTCTCTTCAACCCTTCTTCTTGTTCTTGTCAGGACCTTGTTCTTTCCTTGCTTATTTCATTTAATCGGAGTGTCGTGCCCTCTTTTCAAGTTCTATCTCCTTATCAAGTTCTTATTCAATTATTCTCTTTTCAACCGGAGTGCTGCCCGAATTTGGTTTTTCCTTGATCCCCTTCCTTAACCGGAGTGTTTTCAATACATATCTTCCCTTCAATCTCAAGATTGTCGCAATGTTCTTTGTCCCTCTTTTCTAATGGAGTGTTGTCAACTTCGTTCATCTCCGTCGTATTCTTTTTCTCGAAATGGTTTAACCTTTTCAATTTTCTTTGGTTTCACTCGTTTGTCAAAGGAGCAACTTAGTTTTTACCTCTTCTCTTTTCTCTTCCGTTGTCCCTCCGGGGCCATTCTAGATCTCGGGACGAGATCCTCTCGTAGTGGTGGAGTGTTGTAACGCCCCGAGACCGATGTGCCAGGTGTCGTCTAGTTCTTCGCTGTTGTTGCCTTGTCATGTGCTTGCGTGTTGCATCTTATCATGTCATCATGTGCATTGCATCATCATGTTTTAAAACTTGCATCCCTCCCGGTCTCCTCGTTCCGTCCGTTGTCCGTTCTGAGCCCAACCACATTTGCACGCGCCTGCGACTTGTCCGAAATATTATTTTATTAGTGGCTGGAAAATGTTCTCGGATTGGGTTGAAATTTGGTGTGCGGTCTTATTATAGTGTAGACAGTCCGCCTGTCAAGTTTCATCGCAATCGGAGTCCGTTTGACGCCCCAACGGATAAACATAGCGGCGATAGTAGCCGGTCTAAACGTCGGGCGTTTTCGATCTCCGGAAACCGTGCCGGGCTGCATCTCCCCCCTCTTCTCTCAGACCAACCCACTCTTCACAATCCGCCAGGCCCTACCTAACCTCTCTCGTCAGCCCGCGACCCTCCTCACGCGCGCCCGAAAGCTGTCCCGGACCCGACTCGGGCAGTCGTCACCATTGTGTCCGGATCATCCCCAAACATCTACAAAACGTCATCGTTTTCTTATTTGGGCTCCCTAACTATTTTATTCGCGACCGTCCGATTACGATCGTAGGGATGAGGTAGCCCCTAACCTAATCCATCTGGTGTATATATATAGGTCCAACCCTAACTTCTAGGGATTCTGTCCCATCATTCCTCCTCGCCGCCGCCATAATCAAATCCCACCTATCGGGATCCTCCCTGATCCCCTCGTCCACCTCCTCCAACCAGCACCGTTCGCCCGATTCCCCTATCACCTCAAGCCACCGAGATCCTTCCAGCCACTGCTCTCGCGTGCCCCTACCCCGAGCTCCTCTCGTGCTCCTCCCTGCTCCCTCGCTCTCGATTGGATCGAGGGGAGGAGGCCCTCGACCCCGCATCACCGCCAACCTCCGCGCCGGCAAGCGAACTAGCAGCCACCAGATGAGCGCCGGCCTCCTCCCTACCATTCTTCCTCCTTCCCGTGCTCCTCCTCCTCTCTCATTTCCACTCCTCTCTGTCCAGGAACTCAGGCAACGGCCATGGTACCATCCAGTAGGAGCTCTGCTTCGCCTGCGACCTCTGCCTGCCCTCTGACTTGATCCAGTGGGTCTCGAGGATCTTGCTGCCCGGATCCGCTCCCTATGGCCACTACCAACATCACCGGAGCCTCTGCAGGAGCCGCGCCTGTCCGCTACTGCTCCTTTTCATCGAGCCACCCAAGTCCTAGGATGCCGTCGCCGCCAAGTCCCAGCACCATGTCTCGCTCCCGTTGGCCGAGCTCGACCCTTCCTCCGGCTAGATTGGTCTCCAGCAAGGCCGGATTCACCCGTCTGCTCCATCCCCGTCTTCCGCCGGAGTTCCCCGCCTCGCCGCTATCCAGCAGCGCCATCGCCCTGTTTCCCCCTGCAACGAACGAGGAGTCCAGCTGCTCGCGTTGACCCGAGCTGCTGCTTTGGCCTGCCTCCCATCCACCACCTGAGGCCCAGCGGACCGCCTCCAAGCCCAGCAACTACCAAGGCCTACCTTGGCTTCTCCACCGACCGGGCTTGGCCCATGGTGCGAATCCCCCTAGCTCCCATGCTCTGTTTTAGGCCCAGTGCATGGATTCGGCCCTGTTATGTTTTATTTCGTGCCAGGATGTTTTTTTCTATTTAATCAGAGCATTACAGATTTGCAGATAACTCCCTCTTGATCATGCATATTGTAACTTACAAACTGTGCATCAGATTAAAAAGATCTATATATATGAAACTTGCTTAAAATTATGTGTAGATTAATAAAATGCCACTTTCTTGCCATGTTAAAATGCTTAAAATGATGTTTGTTCATAATTTACCTAATGCCATGCTAAAATGAATTAATTCATAACTAAATAACCATAACTCGGAATTTAATAATCTTTATATGTAAATGGGGTAGAATTTTGCCTAGTTTATCATGGTGGCATCTCTTTGCATGTTAAACAACTCCAAAATAATGTTTAGGGCAGATCAGTACCAAATCTAAAATATGCTATGGGGATTTACCGGAATTGTTGTTCGTTGCTTCCGGCCTCATTTAAACTTGCCTAGATAGGTAGTTTTGTTGTGCTTCACCTCTTGCCATGTTAATCAACATTTAATATTGTTGGGGTACATAACCGAGAGAGAACTAAATAATTGATGTGGTGTTTTGTCAATATGTAACTCCGTTGCATAATGAGCTCCACTTAATTTGTAGTATTGTTTGTGCTCTTTGCCATGCCATGCCTCATTAAACCGGACAAGCATCATACTTGTTTGTGCATCATGCCATGTCTATGTCGTGGTTGTTTACTATGTTGTGTGCTTCTTTTCCGGTGCTTGCTTCTTCGAGTTGGTTCCGGTAACATCGTGTTGTGAGGACCCGTTTGTCTACGTTCGTTTGTCTTCTTCATGGACTCGTTCTTCTTCCTTGCGGGATTTCAGGCAAGATGATCATACCCTCGAAATCACTACTATCTTTGCTATGCTAGTTTGCTCGCTCTTTTGCTATGCCATTGCTACGATGCCTACCACTTGCTTGTCAGCCTCCCAAATTGCCATGTTCAACCTCTAACCCACCATTGTCCTAGCAAACCGTTGTTTGGCTATGTTACCGCTTTGCTCAGCCCCTCTTATAGCGTTGTTAGTTGCAGGTGAAGATTGAAGTTTGTTCCTTGTTGGAACATTTATTTACTTGTTGGGATATCACGATATATCGTATTTAATTAATGCATTTATATACTTGGTAAAGGGTGGAAGGCTCGGCCTTATGCCTGGTGTTTTGTTCCACTCTTGCCACCCTAGTTTCCGTCATATCGGTGTTATGTTCTCGGATTTTGCGTCCCTTACGCGGTTGGGCTATAATGGGAACCCCTTGACAGTTCGCCTTAAGTAGAGCTTCTCCAGCAATGCCCAACATTGGTTTTACCATTTGCCACCTAGCCTTTTCTTTCCCTTGGGTTCTGCAGACTCAAGGGTCATCATTATTTTACCCCCCCGGGCCAGTGCTCCTCTGAGTGTTGGTCCAACCTGTCAGCTGCCGGTGGCCACCAGGGGAAACTCTGGGCTGGCTTGCCCGTACCTAGGACAATCTGAGTGTGCCCTGAGAAAGAGATATGTGCAGCTCCTATCGGGATTTGTCGGCACATTCGGGCGGTGTTGCTGGTTTAGTTTTACCCTGTCGAAATGTCTTGTTGTATTGGGATACCGAGTCTGATCGGAATGTCTCGGGTGGAGGTCTATTCCTTCGTTGACCGTGAGAGCTTGTCATGGGCTAAGTTGGGACACCCTGCAGGGATTTGAACTTTTGAAAGCCGTGCCCGCGGTTATGGGCAGATGGGAATTTGTTAACGTCCCGTTGTAGAAAACCTGAACTTTGACCTTAATTAAAATGAATCAACCGCGTGTGTAACCGTGATGGTGTCAGGACCCCGATCCTAAGTCACATCGATCTAGCCGGTAACACATCATATCACTTTGTGGCCTCACGCATGGTATTTCCACGGGTGCCACCTTACCTGGCCCGGGACCGTTTGCGCCTTTTGGCTCACGTATATGATAGTGTCGCTAGCATCCATATGACAAAGAACTCGGGCCGACATGGCTAGTCGTGAACCCAAAGCGGCACTAACCCATGGGGACAGGCATACATGAATCAACCTCGAGCATGTCGGTCAACAGCGTGTGAATCCGGGCTGTAGCACTGGGCTAACAGGACTCCGGTAACCCGGGCCGTAGCAGGCTAGGCAGGACTCCGGATGTCACCGCGTGACATTTCCTCGAGGGGACAGACATAGGAACAAGGTGAAACACATGCCGACCAGTCAAGTGTCCTGAGCAGTAGTACTGGGCTAGCAGGACTCCGGTGATCCGGGCTGTAGCGGACTACTATCGCTCAGAAGCACTAGACTACATTTCCCCATATGATAGGCTGCCAAGGATAATCAACTAGATAGTCGGATCCCACACATACCAAGCATTTCAATCATACACACAATATGCTTGATATGTGTGAATACAACATGGCATCACAACATAACTCTACAACTCAAGTATTTATTCATTAGGCTCCGAGGAGCGAGGTATTACAAACATGGGTCTCATGACCCAACAATCATAGCATACAGAGCAAAGCACATGCGGAAGCTTAACATGTCTGAGTACAGACATCTACAAATGAAAAAGGCTGAGAAGCCTGACTATCTACCAGATCCTGCCGAGGGCACAAGATCGTAGCTGAGGTATCAAGCTAAACGTCGAAGTCCACGCGGAACTACTAGCGAGACTGAAGTCTCTCTGCAAACATAAATTAAGCAAACGTGAGTACAAAGGTACTCAGCAAGACTTACATCAGAACTAGCTACATATGCATCGGTATCAACAAAAGGGGGTGGTGGAGTTTAACTGCAGCAAGCCAGCTTTGACTCGGTGGCTATTCTGAACTATGATTGCAAGCAACTCTTTTGAGGTGGCGCACACGAGTCCACACATTCACCATTCAATACACCACTATGGATCCGCTCTCGTCTCCCTACGAGAAGGCCATCCATAGCACTCACACTTATCTTGCGAGTTTTAAAGTATCCACTTTCACTTGTCTATGAACTATGCAAGGGGTCCAAGTTTCCATATCCGAGGAATCCGGCTATTCGAATAGATATTGATAACCCTGCAGGGGTGTACTTCTTCACACACGCTCCCACCACTTATAGCCCTGTACACGTCATGTACCTCGGCAACCTTCAAGCAGAAGCCGGGCGAGGGTGTCGGCCACGGCCTACCTAAACACTTAAGTCTCTAGTCCAGGTTTATCGCCTATTCGGGTTCCATCCGCGAGGAGATCCGGCCAGAGTTTCGCTCACAGCCCCAAACGATGTGTGCAGGGTTCCCGAGACACCAAACGGGCGCCTGGTACACCGTGCCACAGTGTATCTACCGCAACATAGCCCACCCCTAGGGTCAGCGCTACGCACGGCCGCCAACACATAACCTACAAACACCAGAAACTAGTTGCAACTCCTGGACAGAGTACTAGGGTGATTAAGAAGCCGAGAGGGTCAATTAAGGATCCCAATGAGTGGTAGTAGCTGTTCATGGATCACAGACACAGAACTCAGTTCCTGAGGACGGCTGCAATGAGACAACCCACCATGTACTCCTACATGGCCTCTCACCGCTACCTTTACCAAATCGTGTTCACACACTTAGCTCTCAACAGTAGGACATGTTTACACACCTCCGATTCATCCCCGATGAATCGGACCTGACTCAACTCTAAGCAGTAGCAGGCATGACAAACAAGCATGAATGAGTAGGCACATCAGGGCTCAAACAACTCCTACTCATGCTAGTGGGTTTCATCTATTTACTGTGGCAATGACAGGTCATGCAGAGGATAAGGGGTTCAACTACCGCAACAAGTAACAGATGAATCGTTGTTGTCCTAATGCAGTAAAAGAGAGCAGGAGCGAGAGAGTGGGCTTGTATCGGAATGAACAAGGGGGTTGTGCTTGCCTGGCACTTCTGAAGATAATATAACTCTTCATCGGTGTCACCGATCACATCGTCGGTACAACGTCTATGGAGAGGGGGCAAATACCGGCAACAGAGAAAGAAACACAATCAATGCAATGCACAATATGATGCATGATCATGACATGGCAATATGCTATGGTTTGAGCTAATGCAACTAGCAACATGTTAAATGAAGTTGGTTTGAACCTAAGATTCAAATTCAAATTCAAACTATGAATTCAAATAGTGTATTATCATGTTTTTGACTAAACAGTGAGGTTAGGTTGTTCAAACATGCATGAAAATGCCATAAACAGATTCCTTGAATTTTTCTGATAATTTTACATATATAATTTATTTCATTTGGAGTTACGGTTGAATTTCTATGATTTTTAGAAGTTTTGGACAATTTCTGGAATTTCTAAATCATTTCAAAATAAGAAAACCCAAAAAAGCATTTACTACGTCAGCATGACGTCGGTGTGACGTCAACAAGTCAACAGGGTGCGTCCGGGTCAAACCTGACCAGTGGGACCCACTAGTCAGTGACTAATTAACTAACTTAAGTTAATTAGAGCCTGGGCCCGCATGTCAGTGTCTAATTTAGTTAACTAAGTTAATTAGGACTAACTAAATCTAACACTAATTAAAAAGGGGCCTGGCCCACACGTCAGTCAACCAGGGGAGGTCAAACCCCTGGTCAACGGGTTCAAACCCGCCGGATTTGGTCCACGGCTCGACGCCGGCAAAGCCCGAGACGGCGGAGGGCTCGGGATTTGCCCACGGTCGATGGTTTGGTGCGCCGTTTGCGGCTACGGATTGCTGGCACACGCGCGCATCCATTCCAGCAGGCAGTGGTAGCTGGGATGGCCGGAGCTGACGCCGACGAGCTCGGCTACGGCGGCCGGAGTTCGGACGTCGACCGTTCTGACGTCGCAGGGCACGAGAAGAGCGGCGGATGGTTGCTCCGGTCCCGTGGTGACACGCTGAGCGCGGTGACGCGCTCAGTTTTGAACTCCAGTGGGCGTGGCCACGGTGGTGAGGAGCTCAGGTGGCGGCGCGATTTGGTCGGCAAGGGGGCGACGGCTACAGGGCGTAACGAGCTCGGGGGAGAGGGGTTTTCGATGCGGGAGCTCACAGTGAGGTCGAAGCGGAGCTCAGCTGGCTCGGGGACGACCGGGAGGTGACGAATTCGTCGATGAAGTCCGGCGGCCGTGCTCGGGGAAGACGACTCGTGGCGGCGATGTGGGGCTCCCGCGGTGGCGTGGCTTGGGGTGGAAGAAAGAGGGGGTCGAGGCGGAGCTCTCGAGCATGTTGGATGGGCTAGGGAGGTACGATGGTCGCGGCTACGGCCAACGGCGGCGATGGGCGTGTTCGGTGGCATCGTAGGGAGAGAGCAGAGGAGGGAGAGAGGTCCAGGGAGAGCCAGAGAGGGTTGAGGGGGCCGCGGGCGTCTCCGTGGCGCGGTTAGGAGGCCAGGGAGGCTGCCACCGCGAAGAAGGAGGTGGAGACCTCCGGTGTGCGCTGCTGCTGGCACGCAGCTGCTTCGGGGCGAGGGGAGGAAGACGGCGGGCGAGGTGCTGGTGGGCTGGGCCGCTGGTGGCCTGGCGCTGGGCCAGGTAGGACCAGGTAAGTGGCCCAGTGGCCTACTCTCTCTCTTTTTTTTCTAATTTTATCCTGTTTTCTAATTTGCAGGTTTGTTTTGAATTTGGTTTTGAAGCCAAATCAATTTTGTTGCTTCTGGAAATATTTTTAGAAGCTAAAGGAATTAAACCAAAGCTCCACAAAAATATTTCAGAATTATTGGACCTATATTTATTTAATAGTAAATATAAATCCAATTCAAATAGCTATTGATTTAATTCAAATGCCCAGAATAAATATTTCTGTGAATCCAAAAATATTGGCTTGAATTTTACCTCTTGCCAATATTTTTAGAGAAAACAGGAACATTTTCTTGGACTTATTTGAAGCAATTTTATCTTGATCATTTTTAGAGGGATTCTGAGGCTTGAAAAATTCCTCAATTCAAATTTCATTTGAATTTAAACATGATGCAACCACCAAGCTAGACCAAGGCCAAAGTAGGGCTAGGGATGTGACAGCTCACCCCCACTAAACAAGAATCTCGGCCCGAGATTCAAGACATGAGGTAAGAAGGAAGGGGGGGTTCACAAGACTATCGCAGTCTTCTTGATCCAACCGCCCTTCCCGAGGATGTTGATTCATTTCGTCATCTTGATCTTGAGGTCTTTGTTTTCGGGATCTTCATCCAACATGATGATGGCAGAAAGAAATTCTACAGAAATCGATCTCCTCGGAGATCGAGCACTCAAGATCAACTCATGGAGTGAGATATAAAACATCTCTTGAGCTGAGACACGAAACACACAACAGGGGTGATGGGAAGAAGCGGATGATAAAGGTTCAAATTTGGTAGGCAACAATTCCATGCTTAAGGAGGATGATGCATGGTTTCAAAGTAGCGAGGAGATAATTGCCATGATACCATAACGAGACATCTTAGGTAAAGTGACTCGCAGAAATATTCCCTTAAGTGGCAAAAAGAATTACTTTTGATTCGGAGATCATAGAAACTCTTTATACCAGCCTAAGGCAATCACAAACGATCAGTGGAAGGAGTTCGAAAGAATGACATACTCGGACTAGGATGGATGATGTGGACTACCTTGTTGAAGACAACGCAATGGATGATTTTTGCTTATCATCGGAAATGGATGGGACCTATGGTAAGTCCACTTTTGAAGATGACCATGAACAACAACTACTGAGGTGCAAGCTGGGAACAAAATGCAAATGTTGGGAATGATTCTAGTAACTGGGGAGAAGGTTCACCGGCAAAGGTGATTCCACCAATTGGATGGCTATCGAACAACTGCGAGGATGGAGGCACATTCCAGTTAATGACAACGTCAGAACCTAGTGCCTGAGCGTGCTCTCAAGAACTTGAGCATTTCCATACTCATCAAGGTCTTACCAACATCCATGTCAAGGATCCTGGCAACACAACATACCACCATGATGAATGGTGATGGAAAATGCAGATGCAAAGGAAGATAATACTTTCTCAGATTTCACCTTAGCGAAGCCAAGGAAACAAAATCTGGATGATCGACCGAGAGACATTTAGCACTCCGCTCCTAATGTTCTCCTTGATGTACTGGTTACCACGGTCATGCTTTAAGCATCGGCATAGCCACCAAGTAGTGGTCGGACTTCGGAATACAATAGATCCATAAGGAACAACTTCTGGAGTAAATCCTACGAAATCCTCATGGAAAAGTGGCCAACTTTCTTCAATCAAGATACTACAATAATAGGTCTTCCGGCTGGATGTGTTGGCCATGACATCACCGGTTATCGAGAGACCAACATTATAGTTCTTGGAAAGTGCTCCAACCATCATATCTGCCTGAGATTCAGATGTGGTTGGTGTCAGGATATTCCAGACTCATCGAGTCTAGAAACAAAATGAAAGTTTGCAACACAAATCGACGAGACGATGTTGCGAGATTCTTGGGGGAATGAACTACGGTAGTAAGCTCCAAAACATGAGCCGGTTCTGCTACAAGCATGTGAACACGTTGTCCTAGACAAGCATGGTCACCTGGTAGTCTTAAAATGAAACACTACCGAGTTCAGGGGGAACCATCAACGAGGATATCGAAGTCCTTGCGTAGGTCTAACCCTTAAGAAGAACTTCTTCTCCTTGAACAAATCAATCAGTGGCTTGGTGTGCTAGGGATACGTATAGAATGTAGATGATCAATCTATCAGACCATAGGATACTTTGCACATGCATGACTGACTTGGGATGATTCCAGAGGAAGCAAAAACAAACTTTCTCGAATTCACGGCGGCAACTTACATCAGATGCACATGAATTAGAGGAAGTCACATCTTTCAACCGGACATATGCTTCATGATCGGGACATGAGGGCAATGCTTATAAAGTTTCCAACACTAACTGGATGTTCAACACAATCATGGAGGAGACAAAATGCCGCTGATGGGCTCAACAGCAACTCATCGTAATTTCCATATCACTGGACTTCCACCACTATGTGAACAATGTGATAGTATTGGTCAGACCAAAGATATAATGGTGTATGCTCGAGGGACAACCGTAAGTAAGACAACATTACGAACATCGTTGGTTCTGATTTGATTTGACGATAGCCCACACTCAAATCAAGGTTTGGACAAGATAATAGATTCAACAGCTGATCACGGGGATCAGTCGATGAATATATCATCTTTCTTCAACACGAACACACACACAAGGATATCCCTTAGGGATGAACTAAGTCGGACAAGTTTTCATCTCCCAACTCTCCAAGTTGTTGTTAAGCTTAACCAACTAGCTCAGGGGTATCCAACACAAATTCTTGGGGAAAAGTGGTTTATTGAAAAACCATCTTGATCACGAACTCAACATAACGGTCAGGTGACAACCTGGTAACACTTCCGAGAAGATATTCGGAAAATCACGAACCGCCGGTATGTTACTAAGCTCGAGAACAACCTTGCTTTTCAGGGAAAGATGATATGATCAAAGAGTGAGGGATTGGCACAATCCTAACCCATTGATCGAAGTGTGCACCAGAAATATGGACTAGGTAGCACGATCAGTCTTAGAATGATAATTCAATAACGAACACGCTAAGGATGAGAATATTGTCCATTAACTACCGAGCAACGGAGTTGCTAGGAGTATTGATTTCACACACCACAATTCACTTGTCGACATTCCGGTTGCAACAACACTGAAACCGAGAAATGAACAATGATGGAGAGAGTATCACTGCGTCAAGAATTCATAGGAGAAGGTGCAATTCTCACGACGCTCTTGACATAAAGTGGGTAATACTTCAGGGTAGAACAGAACCAAAAGCTGGATTGGCATTTTGATCTGCGGAATACAACCACTTTGACCCGATCCCAGAAATGGATGAGGTACTGGAGTTTGTTTCTCCTAGTCATTCTAAAATAGAACGGCTCGACGGACCACAAGAATAGAAGGCACCGATGAACACAAATGCACAACTATTCGTGACTATCAATTGATAGACGAAGGCCAGAAAACAACTAAAGAGGGACAACTCAAGGAACATATAACTTTCTGAGTTGTGGATGCATAGATTAGTATGTCGAACGAGTTCAACATATTTCTTCCGGATAACCCATGCAGAAAGGTAGAACTGGCAGAGCCACAATATAGAATGGAGAACTCATCAAGAGCACTCTGATTGTGATCTTTTGGTTCAAATAACTTATGTCATATTGACTCATGGTATTTGGAAGAAGGAAATACCACGGACCTTGAGGACTATCGCAAGGTTACTAATAACCTAAAGGAACGAGCAAACACTATCAACATGAAGTAAGTAGGGTGAATCTCGGGTTCAAAAACCCAGGAATAGAATGCCTACTAACTAATAGCATCACGGGATGCTTTCGAGAATGATGGCCAGAATCATCACACTGGGAACACAAAACATGGCTAGATTACTAGGTGATCCTCTAAGACACCTAGGGTCATAATAATAGTTCCAACATAAATGCCGAGGCAACGGAGTACCTCAACTCACCGATTAGTGTGATTAACCTGGCCCAAATGGACATCAGGAACAGGGGAAATTTTTTGCAAATGCACCAGACTATTTAGAAACCTGGGATGACTCGGACAGCATAACGGCTGTAAATGCTCGAAAAGATTTGAGACATCCTGCAAAAATGGTGGCATAACCACTCAGAATCATAATATCAAGGTTCTGAGGCCAGTTATGAATATATGGAAGTAGTAGGAACTGAACTGAGAATTGAACTCAACAATCCTAGGCAACTACGGTTTAGTAACATGTCATCCTGATAGATAGATGAGAAGGCCTAATTCTTAATCCCCATAGAAAAGAAGAGGTTGACTCAGATCAGAAGGGCATAGGGTAAAGGAGTAAAAAGAGCCTTACGTTCCCTTCCACAATCAGTTCCCCTACATAACTAAAGCATTTCTAGACTCAACTTCGACCAGTTTGGCTTGGTAATCCTATAGGCAGTCAGGCTCTGATACCAACGCCGTCGGGACCCCGATCCTAAGTCACATCGATCTAGCCGGTAACACATCATATCACTTTGTGGCCTCACACACGGTATTTCCACGGGTGCCACCTTACCTAGCCCGGGACCGTTTGCGCCTTTTGGCTCACGTATATGATAGTGTCGCTAGCATCCATATGACAAAGAACCCGGGCCGACATGGCTAGTCGTGAACCCAAAGCGGCACTAACCCATGGGGACAGTCATACATGAATCAACCTCGAGCATGTCGGTCAACAGCGTGTGAATCCGGGCTGTAGCACTGGGCTAACAGGACTCCGGTAACCCGGGCTGTAGCACTGGGCTAACAGGACTCCGGTAACCCGGGCCGTAGCAGGCTAGGCAGGACTCCGGATGTCACCGCGTGACATTTCCCCGAGGGGACAGACATAGGAACGAGGTGAAACACATGCCGGCCAGTCAAGTGTCCTGAGCAGTAGTACTGGGCTAGCAGGACTCCGGTGATCCGGGCTGTAGTGGACTACTATCGCTCAGAAGCACTAGACTACATTTCCCCATATGATAGGCTGCCAAGGATAAACAACTAGATAGTCGGATCCCACACATACCAAGCATTTCAATCATACACACAATATGCTCGATATGTGTGAATACAACATGGCATCACAACATAACTCTACAACTCAAGTATTTATTCATTAGGCTCCGAGGAGCGAGGTATTACAAACATGGGTCTCATGACCCAACAATCATAGCATACAGAGCAAAGCACATGCAGAAGCTTAACATGTCTGAGTACAGACATCTACAAATGAAAAAGGCTGAGAAGCCTGACTATCTACCAGATCCTGCCGAGGGCACAAGATCGTAGCTGAGGTATCAAGCTAAACGTCGAAGTCCACGCGGAACTACTAGCGAGACTGAGGTCTCTCTGCAAAACATAAATTAAGCAAACGTGAGTACAAAGGTACTCAGCAAGACTTACATCAGAACTAGCTACATATGCATCGGTATCAACAAAAGGGGGTGGTGGAGTTTAACTGCAGCAAGCCAGCTTTGACTCGGTGGCTATTCTGAACTACGATTGCAAGCAACTCTTTTGAGGTGGCGCACACGAGTCCACACATTCACCATTCAATACACCACTATGGATCCGCTCTCGTCTCCCTACGAGAAGGCCATCCATAGCACTCACACTTATCTTGCGAGTTTTAAAGTATCCACTTTCACTTGTCTATGAACTATGCAAGGGGTCCAAGTTTCCATATCCGAGGAATCCGGCTATTCGAATAGATATTGATAACCCTGCAGGGGTGTACTTCTTCACACACGCTCCCACCACTTATAGCCCTGTACACGTCATGTACCTCGGCAACCTTCAAGCGGAAGCCGGGCGAGGGTGTCGGCCACGGCCTACCTAAACACTTAAGTCTCTAGTCCAGGTTTATCGCCTATTCGGGTTCCATCCGCGAGGAGATCCGGCCGGAGTTTCGCTCACAGCCCCAAACGATGTGTGCAGGGTTCCCGAGACACCAAACGGGCGCCCGGTACACCGTGCCATAGTGTATCTACCGCAACATAGCCCACCCCTAGGGTCAGCGCTACGCACGGCCGCCAACACATAACCTACAAACACCAAAAACTAGTTGCAACTCCTGGACAGAGTACTAGGGTGATTAAGAAGCCGAGAGGGTCAATTAAGGATCCCAATGAGTGGTAGTAGCTATTCATGGATCACAGACACAGAACTCAGTTCCTGAGGACGGCTGCAATGAGACAACCCACCATGTACTCCTACATGGCCTCTCACCGCTACCTTTACCAAATCGTGTTCACACACTTAGCTCTCAACAGTAGGACATGTTTACACACCTCCGATTCATCCCCGATGAATTGGACCTGACTCAACTCTAAGCAGTAGCAGGCATGACAAACAAGCATGAATGAGTAGGCACATCAGGGCTCAAACAACTCCTACTCATGCTAGTGGGTTTCATCTATTTACTATGGCAATGACAGGTCATGCAGAGGATAAGGGGTTCAATTACCGCAACAAGTAACAGATGAATCGTTGTTGTCCTAATGCAGTAAAAGAGAGCAGGAGCGAGAGAGTGGGCTTGTATCGGAATGAACAAGGGGGTTGTGCTTGCCTGGCACTTCTGAAGATAATATAACTCTTCATCGGTGTCACCGATCACATCGTCGGTACAACGTCTATCGAGAGGGGGCAAATACGGGCAACAGAGAAAGAAACACAATCAATGCAATGCACAATATGATGCATGATCATGACATGGCAATATGCTATGGTTTGAGCTAATGCAACTAGCAACATGTTAAATGAAGTTGGTTTGAACCTAAGATTCAAATTCAAATTCAAACTATGAATTCAAATAGTGTATTATCATGTTTTGACTAAACAGTGAGGTTAGGTTGTTCAAACATGCATGAAAATGCCATAAACAGATTCCTTGAATTTTTCTGATAATTTTACATATATAATTTATTTCATTTGGAGTTACGGTTGAATTTCTATGATTTTTAGAAGTTTTGGACAATTTCTGGAATTTCTAAATCATTTCAAAATAAGAAAACCCAGAAAAGCATTTACTACGTCAGCATGACGTCGGTGTGACGTCAGCAAGTCAACAGGGTGCGTCCGGGTCAAACCTGACCAGTGGGACCCACTGGTCAGTGACTAATTAACTAACTTAAGTTAATTAGAGCCTGGGCCCGCATGTCAGTGTCTAATTTACTTAACTAAGTTAATTAGGACTAACTAAATCTAACACTAATTAAAAAGGGGCCTGGTCCACACGTCAGTCAACCAGGGGAGGTCAAACCCCTGGTCAACGGGTTCAAACCCGCCGGATTTGGTCCACGGCTCGACGCCGGCAAAGCCCGAGACGGCGGAGGGCTCGGGATTTGCCCACGGTCGACGGTTTGGGGCGCCGTTTGCGGCTACGGATTGCTGGCACACGCGCGCATCCATTCCAGCAGGCAGCGGTAGCTGGGATGGCCGGAGCTGACGCCGACGAGCTCGGCTACGGCGGCCGGAGTTCGGACGTCGACCGTTCTGACGTCGCAGGGCACGAGAAGAGCGGCGGATGGTTGCTCCAGTCCCGTGGTGACGCGCTGAGCGCGGTGACGCGCTCAGTTTTGAACTCCAGTGGGCGTGGCCACGGCGGTGAGGAGCTCAGGTGGCAGCGCGATTTGGTCGGCAAGGGGGCGACGGCTACAGGGCGTAACGAGCTCGGGGGAGAGGGGTTTTCGATGCGGGAGCTCACAGTGAGGTCGAAGCGGAGCTCAGCTGGCTCGGGGACGACCGGGAGGCGACGAATTCGTCGATGAAGTCCGGCGGCCGTGCTCGGGGAAGACGACTCGTGGCGGCGATGTGGGGCTCCCGCGGTGGCGTGGCTTGGGGTGGAAGAAAGAGGGGGTCGAGGCGGAGCTCTCGAGCATGTTGGATGGGCTAGGGAGGTACGATGGTCGCGGCTACGGCCAATGGCGGCGATGGGCGTGTTCGGTGGCATCGTAGGGAGAGAGTAGAGGAGGGAGAGAGGTCCAGGGAGAGCCAGAGAGGGTTGAGGGGGCCGCGGGCGTCTCCGTGGCGCGGTTAGGAGGCCAGGGAGGCTGCCACCGCGAAGAAGGAGGTGGAGACCTCCGGTGTGCGCTGCTGCTGGCACGCAGCTGCTTCGGGGCGAGGGGAGGAAGACGGCGGGCGAGGTGCTGGTGGGCTGGGCCGCTGGTGGCCTGGCGCTGGGCCAGGTAGGACCAGGTAAGTGGCCCAGTGGCCTACTCTCTCTCTTTTTTTTTCTAATTTTATTTTGTTTTCTAATTTGCAGGTTTGTTTTGAATTTGGTTTTGAAGCCAAATCAATTTTGTTGCTTCTGGAAATATTTTTAGAATCTAAAGGAATTAAACCAAAGCTCCACAAAAATATTTCAGAATTATTGGACCTATATTTATTTAATAGTAAATAGAAATCCAATTCAAATAGCTATTGATTTAATTCAAATGCCCAGAATAAATATTTCTGTGAATCCAAAAATATTGGCTTGAATTTTACCTCTTGCCAATATTTTTAGAGAAAACAGGAACATTTTCTTGGACTTATTTGAAGCAATTTTATCTTGATCATTTTTAGAGGGATTCTGAGGCTTGAAAAATTCCTCAATTCAAATTTCATTTGAATTTAAACATGATGCAACCACCAAGCTAGACCAAGGCCAAAGTAGGGCTAGGGATGTGACAGATGGTCTCTTTCCGGCGGAGTCCGGGAAGTGAACACGGTTGTTGGAGTTATGCTTGACGTAGGTTGTCCAGGATCACTTCTTGATCATACTTTTATCGACCGTGCTTTGCCTTCTCTTCTCGCTCTCATTTTCGTATGTTAGCCACCATATATGCTAGTCGCTTGCTGCAGCTCCACCTCATACCTTTACCTTACCCATAAGCTTAAATAGTCTTGATCGCGAGGGTGCGAGATTGCTGAGTCCCCGTGGCTCACAGATACTTCCAAAACCAGTTTGCAGGTGCCGATGAGTCCGTGCAGATGACGCAACCCAGCTCAGGAGGAGCTCGTTGAAGACCTTGTTCATTTGTGTTGTTTCGTTCTAGTTGATCAGTAGTGGAGCCCAGTTGGGGTCGATCGGGGACCTTTGTCGCATTTGGGGTTCTTCTTTTATTTTGGTTCCGCAGTCGGACCTTGAGTGTATTTGAATGATGTAATGCTTTATTCATGTATTGTGTGAAGTGGCGATTGTAAGCCAACTATGTATTTTTCCCCTATTGTATTACATGGGTTGTGTGAAGATTACCTCACTTGCGACATTGCCTTCAATGCGATTATGCCTCTAAGTCGTGCCTCGACATGTGGGAGATATAGTCGCATCGAGGGCGTTACAGAGGGTACGTGGATGATACTCTTCCCTCTCGTTGCTATGCATCACCATGATCTTGCGTGTGCGTAGGATTTTTTTTGAAATTACTACGTTCCCCAACACTCATGTCCGCATTTTATTTTTATCGACACCTCTATCTCTAAACATGTAGACATATTTTTTGATATCGGCTTTCACTTGAGGACAAGCGAGGTCTAAGCTTGGGGGAGTTGATACATCCATTTTGCATCATGCTTTTATATCGATATTTATTACATTATGGGCTGTTATTACACATTATGTCACAATACATATGCCTGTTGTCTCTTATTTTACAAGGTTTACATGAAGAGGGGGAATGGCGGCAGGTGGAATTCTGGGCTGGAAAAGGAGCAAATATTGGAGACCTATTCTGCATAGCTCCAAAAGTCCCGAAACTTCATGGAAGTCATTTTTGGAATTAATAAAAAATAATGAGCAAAGAAAATACCAGAGGGGGCCCACACCCTGGCCACGAGGGTGGGGGGCGCGCCCCCTGCCTTGTGGGCCCCCTGGTGGCCCTCTGTTGCCCATCTTCTACTATATGAAGTCTTTCGTCCGAGAAAAAATCATAAGCTAGCTCACAGGACGAAACTCCGCCGCCACGAGGCGGAACCTTGGCGGAACCAATCTAGGGCTCCAGCGGAGCTGTTCTGCTGGGGAAACTTCTCTCCGGGAGGGGGAAATCATCACCATCGTCATCATCGATGATGCTCTCATCAAGAGGGGGTCAATCTCCATCAACATCTTCACCAGCACCATCTCATCTCAAACCGTAGTTCATCTCTTGTATCCAAACCTCAGATTGGTAGATGTGGGTTGCTAGTAGTGTTGATTATTACTCCTTGTAGTTGATGCTAGTTGGTTTACTTGGTGGAAGATCATATGTTCAGATCCAGTATGCATATTAATACCCCTCTGATTATGAACATGAATATGCTTTGTGAGTAGTTATGTTTGTTCCTGAGGACATGGGAGAAGTCTTGCTATAAGTAGTCATGTGAATTTGGTATTCGTGCGATATTTTGATGAGATGTATGTTGTCATCCCTCTAGTGGTGTCATGTGAACGTCGACTACATGACACTTCACCATTTTTTGGGCTTGGAGGGTGGCATTGGGAAGTAATAAGTAGATGATGGGTTGCTAGAGTGACAGAAGCTTAAACCCTAGTTTATGCACTGCTTCGTAAGGGGCTGATTTGGATCCATATGTCTCATGCTATGGTTAGGTTTACCTTAATACTTCTGTTGTAGTTGCGGATGCTTGCAATAGGGGTTAATCATAAGTGGGATGCTTGTCCAAGTAAGGGCAGTACCCAAGCACCGGTCCACCCACATATCAAATTATCAAAGTACCGAACACGAGTCATATGAACGTGATGAAAACTAGCTTGACGATAATTCCCATGTGTCCTCGGGAGCGCTTTACTTTATATAAGAGTTTGTCCAAGCTTGTCCTTTGCTACAAAAGGATTGGGCCATCTTGCTGCACCTTATTTACTTTCATTACTTGTTACTCGTTACAAATTACCTTATCGCAAAACTATCTGTTACCGATAATTTCAGTGCTTGCAGAGAATACCTTACTGAAAACTGCTTATCATTTCCTTCTGCTCCTCGTTGGTTTCGACACTCTTACTTATCGAAAAGGCTATGATAGATCCCCTACACTTGTGGGTCATCAGTTATGCTTGCTTCTTTATGTGATACTGGGTAGGTATGCAGAGCGATGGAGATCAGGCTATGTTGGAACATGGTGTTGTAGCTCTTTGGAGGGAATCCCTGGCTCATCGTAAGGTGGTTTAGTAGGTGTGCGCTAGTTTGCGGAAATGCCTAGAATTGACCCCGAAGGCGCCAAATAGGATTTGGGGTGCATTTGTCACAAAAAAATGTGGGCCAAACTGATGATCTGCTTGCAAGGCCCAAACTTGACAAACTCTTTTATGGGCTCCTTTTTTGTAGTGTGATCCCGATGTAGCCTCTTTGTATGTACCTGCCCAAAAAACTGACCAAAGCACAATGAGGCGTTGCGATTGGTGGTTTAGTACCACCTCACTATTGGGGAACGCAGTAATTAAAAAAAATTCCTATGATCATGCAAGATCTATCTAGGAGATGCATAGCAACAAGACGGGAGAGTGTGCCCACGTACCCTCGTAGACCGAAAGCGGAAGTGTTATGTAACGCGGTTGATGTAGTCGAACGTCTTCACGATCCAACCGATCCAAGTACCCAACGTATGGTACCTCTGTGTTCAGCACACGTTCAGCACGATGACGTCCCTCGAGCTCTTGATCCAGTAGAGGGTCGAGGGAGAGTTTCGTCAGCACAACGGTCTGGCGACGGTGTTGGTGATGTGATCCACGCAGGGCTTTGTCTAAGCACTGGGACAATATGACCGAGGTGGTAAACTATGGAGGGGGTACCGCACACAGCTAAGAGACAACTGTTGTGTCTTTGGGGTGCCCCCTGGCCACGTATATAAAGGAGGGGGAGGAGGAGGCCGGCGGCCAAGGAGGGCGCGCCAAGGGGGGAGTCCAACTAGGATTCCCAATCCTAGTTGGATTCCCTTTCCTATTCCAAGAGGGGGAAGGAGGGAAGGAGAGGGAAAGGGAAAGAAAGGAGGGGGCCGCGCCCCCTCCCCCTAGTCCAATTCGGACTGCCTTGTGGTGGGGGGCACCTTGTGCCCTGCCCTCTCCAACTCCCTTATGGCCCATTAGGGCCCATAACTTCCTGGAGGGGTTCCGGTAACCCCTCAGTTCGCCGATAAATATCCAAAACATCCTGAAACCTTTCCGGTGTCCGAATACATTCGTCCAATATATCAATATTTACCTCTCGACCATTTCGAGACTCCTCGTCATGTCCGTGATCTCATCCGGGACTCCGAACAAACTTTGGTCACCAAAACACATAACTCATAATACAAATCGTCATCGAACGTTAAGCGTGCGGACCCTACGGGTTCGAGAACTATGTAGGCATGACCGAGACACATCTCCGGTCAATAACCAATAGCGGAACCTGGATGCTCATATTGGCTCCTATATATTCTACGGAGATCTTTATCGGTCAAACCGCATAACAACATACGTTATTCCCTTTGTCATCAGTATGCTATTTGCCCGAGATTTGATCGTGGGTATCATCATACCTAGTTCAATCTCGTTACCGGCAAGTCTCTTTACACGTTTCGTAATGCGTCATCCCGCAAGTAACTCATTAGTCACATTGCATGCAAGGTTTATAGTGATGTGCATTAC
Organism: Triticum monococcum; assembly: GCA_034509565.1. Taxonomy (NCBI): domain Eukaryota; kingdom Viridiplantae; phylum Streptophyta; class Magnoliopsida; order Poales; family Poaceae; genus Triticum; species Triticum monococcum. The sequence continues at coordinate 493,060,470 of CM067846.1, forward strand.
CGAGAGGGCCCAGAGATACCTCTCCGATACACGGAGTGACAAATCCTAATCTTGATCTATGCCAACTCAACAAACACCTTCGGAGACAACTATAGAGCATCTTTATAATCACCCAGTTAGGTTGTGACATTTGATAGCACATAAGGTGTTCCTCCGGTATTCGGAAGTTGCATAATCTCATAGTCAGAGGAATATGTATAAGTCATGAAGAAAGCAATAGCAATAAAATTAAACGATCATAATGCTAAGCTAACGGATGGGTCTTGTCCATCGCATCATTCTTTAATGATGTGATCCCGTTCATCAAATGACAACACATGTATATGGTCAGGAAACTTAACCATCTTTGATTAACGAGCTAGTCAAGTAGAGGCATACTAGGACACTCTGTATGTCTATGTATTCACACATGTACTAAGTTTCCGGTTAATACAATTCTAGCATGAATAATAAACATTTATCATGATATAAGGAAATATAAGTAACAACTTTATTATTTCCTCTCGGGCATATTTCCTTCCACTGGTACGTGTCGGTCCTGAACAAACGGTTTTTAACCCCTTTTCGTGACAGCATTTGGAACTGTCGCCAAGTGATTGTGTGCGATAGGGTGTCCTTCCCACATGACCCAGAAATCATCGGGGATAGGCCCTCCTGGGACCCAGGCTGGGGCCGTGTGCGATCGGGTGAGGCATCATAACCCAATCATTTCCGTAGGTATGTACACCCCACATAGTAATCCGAGAAAATCATTTCCGTAGGTATGTACATCTCACACGGTGAATCCCAAAAAAACATTTCCATTTGTATGTATATCACACACGGTCAATCCAAGGAATACATTTCCGTTCTTATGTACATCTCACACCGTCAATCCAGGGAAAACGTTTCCGTTCGTATGTACATCCCACACAGTTTTATGTATACGCTCGTGTGTGAAAGGTGTAACTATCACACACACACTCTGCATTGGTTAACTATTTGCTTTCATTAACTACATCACACACGATTTGATGTAGAAAGCCGTGTGGCATTGGGCTATCCATCACAGGCACTTTTACTACCAGAACCGTTTGCAAAGTTCCATGACCATCTGTTCTCTTTTTATTTTTTCCTGTAATTTATTATTCTAATTTGAAATTTTGAAATATGAAATGTGCAATTCAAATTCTCAGCACAATGGTTCAACAACGAATCCATAAATAAAATTGCCAATACAATATGTTCAGTAATTACAGGATTATGCAGCAATTAACTATGATGAACCACAATATTTAAAGGCGGTAAAGGTGAAGATACAAGTGTAAATCATTTTGACTACCGACGATGTTGAAGAAGCGGAATGCCCATAATGTGCCTTCCTGCATGCCATAGGCACGAACCACTTTTGTCCAACCCCTTGTGACGATCGCCCGCCCATCCTTCACCGCCTTCAGGAAGACTTCTAGAGCATTATCATGGTAGCATGAATTATATACTTTAATCTTAGTTGCCTCCACTCCGGTCATGTAGTTTGCAAGGTAATCATCAGTAAATAGCTTCAGAAACCACTGAAAAGAGAAAAATATATCAGATACTGAGGTCTAATAGAGTAACTTGTTGTGGGCAGAGGGAAAAGGCAACACATTGCTTACCATCCTAAAGTTCACTGTTGTCTTCGACAAAGTGTAAATAAAGAGCTTAATTCCAATCACCCATTTCTTTCGCCTAATGATAACCCACAAGTATAGGGGATCGCAACAGCTTTCGAGGGTAGAGTATTCAACCCAAATTTATTGATTCGACACAAGGGGAGCCAAAGAATATTCTCAAGTATTTGCAGCTGAGTAGTCAATTCAACCACACCTAGAAACTTAGTATTTGCAGCAAAGTGTTTAGTAGCACAGTAATATGATAGTGGTGGTAGCAGCAACGAAAGTAAGGACAGCAAAAGTAATGTTTTTGGTATTTTGTAGTGATTGTAACAGTAGCAGCGGGAAAGTAAATAAGCGTAAACCAGTATATGGAAAACTCGTAGGCATCGGATCAGTGATGGATAATTATGCCGGATGCGGTTCATCATGTAACAGTCATAACATAGGGCGACACAGAACTGGCTCCAATTCATCAATGTAATGTAGGCATGTATTCCGTATATAGTCATACGTGCTTATGGAAAAGAACTTGCATGACATCTTTTGTCCTACCCTCCCGTGGCAGCGGGGTCCTATTGGAAACAAAGGGATATTAAGGCCTCCTTTTAATAGAGAACCGGAACAAAGCATTAGCACACAGTGAATACATGAACTCCTCAAACTATGGTCATCACCAGGAGTGGTCCTGATTATTGTCACTTCGGGGTTGCCGGATCATAACACATAGTAGGTGACTATAGACTTGCAAGATAAGATCAAGAACTCACATATATTCATGAAAACATAATAGGTTCAGATCTGAAATCATGGCACTCGGGCCCTAATGACAAGCATTAAGCATAGCAAAGTCATAGCAACATCAATCTTAGAACATAATGGATACTAGGGATCGAACCCTAACAAAACTAACTCGATTACATGATAAATCTCATCCAACCCATCACCGTCCAGCAATGGAATTACTCACGCATGGCAGTGAGCATCATGAAATTGGTTATGGAGGTTGGTTGATGATGACGACGGCGACGAATCCCCCTCTCTGGAGCCCCGAACAGACTCCAGATCAGCCCTCTCGAGAGGTTTTAGGGCTTGGCGGCGGCTCCGTATCGTAAAATGCGATGATTTCTTCTCTCTGATTTTTTCTCTTCGAAAGCAAATATATAGAGTTGGAGTTGGCGTCGGAGGGCATCCAGGGGGCCCTAGGGGGGGAGGGCGCCCCCCACCCTCGTGAGAAGGGTGTGGGCCCCCTGGTCTTCATCTTTGGCGAGGATTTTTTTTAATTTTTTCTAAGATGTTCCGTGGAGTTTCAGGTCATTCCGAGAATATTTGTTTTCTGCACATAAAACAACATTGTAATTCATGGTAAAAGAGATCCAATCATAGTCATACCCAATATAAATTAACAGTGATGAATGCAAATGACGGCTGTGCTCTCCAGCTAGTGCTTTTTAATAAGAGGGTGATGACTCAACATAAAAGTAAAATGGATAAGCCCTTCGCAGAGGGAAGCAGGGATTTGTAGAGGTGCCAGAGCTCAGTTTTGAAATAGAGATAAATTGTATTTTGAGCGGTATACTTTCATTGTCAACGTAACAACTAAGAGATGGCGATATCTTCCATGCTAAACACATTATAGGCGGTTCCCAAATAGAAAGGTAAAGTTTATACTCCCCTCCACCAATAAGCATCAATCCATGGCTTGCTCAAAACAACGAGTGCCTCCAACATACATCAGGTCCCAGGGGGAGTTTTGTTTGCAATTAATTTTGATTTAGTTTGCATAAAGCATGGGACTGGGCATCCCGGTGACCAACCATTTTCTCGTGAGTGAGGAGCGGAGTCCACTCCTCTTGAGAATAACCCACCTAACACGGAAGATAAGGACAACCTTGGTTGATACATGAGCTATTCGAGCATACAAAACAGAGTGTTTATTTCAAGGTTTAGAGTTTGGCACATACAAATTTACTTGGAATGACAGGTAGATACCGCATATAGGAAGGTATGGTGGACTCATCTGGAATAACTTTGGGGTTTAAGGGATTGGATGCACAAGCAGTATTCCTGCTTAGTACAAGTGAAGGCTAGCAAAAGACTGGGAAGCGACCAACTAGAGAGCGACAACATCCATGTACATGCATTAAAATTAATAAACATTGGATGTAAGCATGAGTAGGATATAATCCACCATGAACATAAATATCATGAAGGCTATGTTGATTTTGTTTCAACTACATGCGTGAACATGTGCCAAGTCAAGTCACTTAAATCATTCAAAGGAGGATACCACCCCATCATATCACATCATAATCATCTCAATAGCATGTTGGCACACAAGGTAAACCATTATAACTCATAGCTAATCAAGTATGGCACAAGCAACTATGATCTCTAATTGTCATTGCAAACATGTTTATTCATAATAAGCTGAATCAAGAACGAGGGACTCATCATATTTACAAAAACAAAAGAGGTCGAGTTCATACCAGCTTTTCTCATCTTAGTCAGTCCATCATATATCATCATAATTGCCTTTCACTTGCACAACCGAATGGTGTGAATAATAATAAGAGTGCACGTGCATTGGACTAAGGTGGAATCTGCGAGAATTCAATAAACAGGAGAAGACAAGGCAATATGGGCTCTTGGTTAAATCAACAATAATGCACATAAGAGCCACTTCAACAATTTAATTATGGTCTTCTCCTACTGACCCCCAAATAAAAGAAAAGGAATAAAACTATTTACACGGGAAAGCTCCCAACAAGCAAAAGAAGAACGGGAATTTTTTTGGTTTTCTTTTTAATTATTACTACTACAGCAGAAAAATAAACTACTACTATTTTTTTGGTTTTTCTTAAGGTTTAACAAACACACAAGAAGAAAGCAGGAAAAAGAAAATAAACTAGCATGGATATTACAGTGAAAAAGTATGAGCACCGACATCTAGCAATGAGTGTGTGTGAACATAAATGTAATGTTAGTGAGAAATATGTACTCCCCCAAGCTTAGGATTTTGGCCTAAGTTGGTCTATTTCCAGGGATAGCCTGGCGGATACCCGTAAGTGTAGTTGGGGTCGTACTGCGACGAAGAATAGTTGGAATCATACTGATGTGCAGCGGTTATCGCCTGCTCAGCTGCAGCGTGTAGTCGAGCTGCCTCCGCTCTCCTCTCGTACTCTTCTGCCTCCTCTCTGGTAATAACATATCTTCTTTTTGTCTGTGAATCAAAGAAGGCAGGAGCAGGGAGAGTAATACGGAAAACACGTCGTTTATCAAAAATTAAACGATATAAGAGAGGTGATTCAGGCCTCTCAACAAACTGGTGCGAAGCCATAGAGTCATAACCTAAATATGCAGGAGGCAACTCCGTATCACCCTCACGAATGTCTATCTCAATAAAATGAGCTAAGCGGGTTGCATAAATTCCTCCAAAGAAATCTCCATTATGTCTATTATGATGCAACCTACGAGCTACAATGGCTCCCATATGATAAGATTGGTCTCCTAACACAACACTCCTAAGAATGCTGAGATCAGGGACACACATGTGACATGCTTCATCCTTAGCATTTATGCATCTACCGATGAAGTGAGCAAAATAATGTATAGCAGGAAAGTGAATGCTCCCTATGGTAGCCTGCGTTATGTCTCTAGATTCCCCTACAGTTATACTAGCAAGAAAGTTTCTAAATTCAGATTTAGGGGGATCCCTAATACTGCCCCATGATGGAAGTTTGCATGCAAGAGTGAAATCCTCTAGGTCGATGGTATAAGATTTGTCATAAAGATCAAACATGACTGAAGGAGAATTACGCGAAGATGAATACTCAAACCTCCTCACAAATGAACTTGTGAGATCATGATACTGGGGGCATTTGTTAGCCGCAAAATCCTCAAGACCGGCATTGCACAAATATGCTTTGAATTCTTCTTTAATTCCCGCACGGTCCATAAAATTTTCCGACGGCCATTCGCAGAGCCGTACTAGAGCGTCTCTTGGTGGATCCTCGTCAGCATCGCGCATAGCAATCCTGGGTCCTTGCTTCTTAGAGGAACCACCTTGGAACATCTTCCTAAGCATATTGTTTTTCTCTGAAAAATTCTGAAATTTTTAGTAACTTCAAACAAAAGTGAACCAACTTAAATAATATTGATAGTAACTACTCCTACAAGTGCACAGAGCCTATATCAAACATTAGAACTACTTGGAACCATATAAATTTGACATGCAAGCTCAAGAACATGGTCACCCATGCAGCACAAATTTGCAAAGAATCAAGCACTAGAACAAAAACTAATTGGACCAATGGAGGATTCACATACCAAGGAACAATCTCCGCAAGCAGTTTTGCGAGAGGTGCTTTGAGCAAGGAGATCGAAAATCACAGCAAAAGTGGCTGGAACTCGTGCTTGAGTTGGTTTTTCGGGTTTGTGTGAGATAGAGGAAGAAGATGGGTGCTGGGATAAGTGGAGGAGGGCCACCGTGGGCCCACAAGGCAGGGGCGCACCATAGGGGGGGGGGGGCACCCACCACCCTCGTGGCCAGGTGGCAGCTCCTCCCGCGGTAATTTTTGCATAGTAAATCCTCAAATATTCCCGAAAAAATCATATTAAATTGGCATGGCATTCTGAGGACTTTTATTTTCGGGATATTTTTATATTGCACAGATAAGTCAGGAAACAGACAGAAAATACTATTTTTACTTTATTTAATATAAATAACAGAAAGTAAAAATGGGGTACAGAAGTTTGTGCTTCTAATTTCATCCATCTCATGCTCATCAAAAAGAATCCACTAACAAGGTTGATCAAGTCTTGTTAACAAACTCATTCCGATAATCATGAAACTGGAGAAATTTCGAATAACACTAAGTTACCTCAACGGGGATATGCACATCCCCAATAATAAGAATATCATATTTCTTCTTGATAGTAGGAAGAGGAAATTCAAAACCTCCAAATATAAACGATGGAATTTTTCCAATAGAGTTGATACTATGAACTTGAGGTTGTTTCGTCGGAAAGTGTACCGTATGCTCATTACCATTAACATGAAAAGTGACATTGCCTTTGTTGCAATCAATAACAGCCCCTGCAGTATTAAGAAAAGGTCTTCCAAGAATAATAGACATACTATCATCCTCGGGAATATCAAGAATAACAAAGTCCGTTAAAATAGTAACGTTTGCAACCACAACAGGCACATCCTCACAAATACCGACAGGTATAGCAGTTGATTTATCAGCCATTTGCAAAGATATTTCGGTAGGTGTCAGCTTATTCAAGTCAAGTCTATGATATAAAGAGAGAGGCATAACACTAACACCGGCTCCAAGATCACATAAAGCAGTTTTAATATAATTTGTTTTAATGGAGCAAGGTATAGTAGGTACTCCGGGGTCTCCAAGTTTCTTTGGTATTCCACCCTTAAAAGTATAATTAGCAAGCATGGTGGAAGTTTCAGCTTCCGGTATCTTTCTTTTATTAGTAATTATATCCTTCATATATTTAGCATAAGGATTCGTTTTGAGCGCATCAGTTAATCTCATACGCAAAAAGATAGGCCGAATCATTTCAGCAAAGCGCTCAAAATCCTCATCATCCTTTCTCTTGGATGGTTTTGGAGGAAAAGGCATGGGTTCCCTTTCTTTACCATGTTTCCTAGCAATAAAGTCTCTTTTATCATAACATTGATTCTTTGATTGTGGGTTATCAAGATCAACAGCAGGTTCGTTTCTACATCATTATCATTACTAGGTTGAGCATCATCATGAACATCATCATTAATATTTTTACTTGGTTCATGTTCATTACCAGATTGTGTTTTAGCATCAGACATAGAAATATCATTTGGATTATCAGGTGGTTCAGCAATAGGTTCACTAGAAGTTTGCACAGTTCTATCATTTTTCTTCTTCTTCTTTTTAGAAGAACTAGGAAAATCAATATTATTTCCTTGAGAATCTTGCTCGATTCTCTTAGGGTGGCCTTCAGGATACAAAGGTTCTTGAGTCATTCTACCAGTTCTAGTAGCCACTCTAACAGCATAATCATTTTTCTTACTATTCATTTCATCAAGCACTTCTTTTTGAGCCTTAAGTACTTGTTCTACTTGAGTGGTAACCATAGAAGCATGTTTGCTAACAAGTTTAAGTTCACCTTTAATATCAACCATATAATCACCCAAGCGTCTAATCATATAAGCATTTTCTTTTAGTTGTCTATCAAAATAACCATTGAAGCCGTCTTGCTTAAACATAAAGTTATCAAACTCATCCAAGCACTGACTAGCAATTTTAGTAGGAGGGACTTCAGCTTTATCATATCTATAGAGAGAATTTACCTTTACTACCTGTGTCGGGATATCGGGATCAGGAGGTTCTTCAATAAATAAAGAATTAAGATCATATGTTTCTTCAACAGGCGGTGAATTAAGACCATGTATTTCTTCAATAGGAGGTAAATTCTTAACGTCTTCAGCTTTAATACCTTTTTCTTTCATAGATTTCTTTGCCTCTTGCATATCTTCGGGACTGAGGAATAGAATACCTCTCTTCTTCGGAGTTGGTTTAAGAATAGGCTCAGTAATTGGAGCAGGAGCTGGCTCAGGAGGTGCCCAATTATTTTCATTTGTCAACATATTATTAAATAAAATTTTAGCTCCATCCGGTGTTCTTTCCCTGAAAAGAGAACCAGCACAACTATCCAGGTAATCTCTGGAAGCATCGGTTAGTCCATTATAAAAGATATCAAGTATCTCAGGTTTCTTAAGAGGATGATCAGGCAAAGCATTAAGTAACTTGAGAAGCCTCCCCCAAGCTTGTGGGAGACTCTCTTCTTTAATTTGCACGAAGTTGTATATTTCCCTCAAAGCAGCTTGTTTCTTATGAGCAGGGAAATATTTAGCAGAGAAGTAATAAATCATATTCTGGGGACTACGCACACAACCAGGATCAAGAGAATTAAACCATATCTTAGCATCACCCCTTAATGATAACGGAAATATTTTGAGTATATAGAAGTAACGCGATCTCTCATCATTAGTGAACAGGGCAGCTATATCATTTAACTTTGTAAGATGTGCCACAACAGTTTCAGATTCATAGCCATAAAACGGATCAGATTCAACCAAAGTAATTATATTAGGATCAACAGAGAATTCATAGTCCTTATTAGGAACACATATAGGTGAAGTAGCAAAAGCAGGGCCGGGTTTCATTTTATCTCTAAGTGATTCTTTGTTCCATTTAATTAATAACCTCTTAAGCTCATATCTATCCTTGCAAGCTAAAATAGCGGCAGAAGATTCCATATCAAAAAGATAACCCTCAGAAATAACAGGCATATTTTCATCATCACTATCATCATCGTATTCAGATTCAATAATTTCTTTTTCTCTAGCCCTAGCAATTTGTTCATCAAGAAATTCACTAAGGGGCACAGTAGTATCAGGCATAGAAGCAGTTTCATCATAAGTATCATGCATAGCAGAAGTGGCATCATTAATAACATGCGACATATCAGAACGAATAGCAAAAGCAGGTGTAGGTGTCGGAAACTTACTCATAATAGAAGGTGAATCAAGTGCAGAGCTAGATGGCAGTTCCTTACCTCCCCTCGTAGTTGAGGGATAGATCTTGGTTTTTGGATCTCTCAAGTTCTTCATAGTGTCCAACAGTTATAAATCCCAAGTGATTCAAAGAATAGAGCTATGCTCCCCGGCAACGGCGCCAGAAATTAGTCTTGATAACCCACAAGTATAGGGGATCGCAACAGCTTTCGAGGGTAGAGTATTCAACCCAAATTTATTGATTCAACACAAGGGGAGCCAAAGAATATTCTCAAGTATTAGCAGTCGACTTGTCAATTCAACCACACCTGGAAACTTAGTATCTGCAGCAAAGTGTCTAGTAGCACAATAATATGATAGTGGTGGTAGCAACAACAAAAGTAAGGACAGCAAAAGTAATGTTTTTGGTATTTTGTAGTGATTGTAACAGTAGCAGTGGGAAAGTAAATAAGTGTAAACCAGTATATGGAAAACTCGTAGGCACCAGATCAGTGATGGATAATTATGCCGGATGCAGTTCATCATGTAACAGTCATAACATAGGGTGACACAGAACTAGCTCCAATTCATCAATGTAATGTAGGCATGTATTCCGTATATAGTCATACGTGCTTATGGAAAAGAACTTGCATGACATCTTTTGTCCTACCCTCCCGTGGCAGCGGGGTTCTATTGGAAACTAAGGGATATTAAGGTCTCCTTTTAATAGAGAACCGGAACAAAGCATTAACACATAGTGAATACATGAACTCCTCAAACTATGGTCATCACCAGGAGTGGTCCCGATTATTGTCACTTCGGGGTTGCCGGATCATAACACATAGTAGGTGACTGTAGACTTGCAAGATAAGATCAAGAACTCAAATATATTCATGAAAACATAATAGGTTCAGATCTGAAATCATGGCACTCGGGCCCTAATGACAAGCATTAAGCATAGCAAAGTCATAGCAACATCAATCTCAGAACATAATGGATACTAGGGATCAAACCCTAACAAAACTAACTCGATTACATGATAAATCTCATCCAACCCATCACCGTCCAGCAAGCCTACGATGGAATTACTCACGCACGACGGTGAGCATCATGAAATTGGTGATGGGGGATGGTTGATGATGACGACGACGACGAATCCCCCTCTCCGGAGCCCCGAACGGACTCCAGATCAGCCCTCCCGAGAGGTTTTAGGGCTTGGCGGCGGCTCCGTATTGTAAAACATGATGATTTCTTCTCTCTGATTTTTTTCTCTCCGAAAGCAAATATATAGAGTTGGAGCTGGCGTCGGAGGGCATCCAGGGGGCCCACGAGGTAGGGGGCGCGCCCTAGAGGGGGGCGCCCCCACCCTCGTGAGAAGGGTGTTGGCCCCCTGGTCTTCATCTTTGGCGAGGATTTTATTTTTATTTTTTCTAAGATGTTCCGTGGAGTTTCAGGTCATTCCGAGAATATTTGTTTTCTGCACATAAAACAACATCATGGCAATTGTGCTGAAAACATCGTTAGTCCGGGTTAGTTCCATTCAAATCATACAAGTTAGAGTCCAAAACAAGGGCAAAAGTGTTTGGAAAAGTAGATACGACGGAGACGTATCACCTAACAATATTTCTTAGTTTCCTCACTTGACGCTTGTTCATGAATATCTCATTGCCCCATATGCAAAAGGGATCGAAGCGTGGATCAGTACCGCTCATATATGTACCTATAAGCAACCAGTAAATGTTAGAAGCTAAACTAAGATTGCACAAATGATGTAAAATACAACTACCTATGTTCCTAAGTACAAGTATTTTTTTTAGATTTCAATATGAACTAGATACAGATGTATATAGAATTATAGATATAGTTTAGATTAGAATCTAGATTCACTCATTTTGCTCCTTATGTAGTCTATATTGGAATCTCTAAAAATACTTATATTTAGGAATAGATGGTGTATAAGACATGGGATGCAGCTAACCTCGACGGCAAACAACAGCATCGCCAATTGTAGCCTTGTGTAAGTACATGGAAATCCAATGTTAACTACAACAGGGTTAACATCCACCAAAAATAGCAAATGGTAATAAACGGCAGCATGTGTAGTGATATATTCATTTCGAAAGAGTAGCACGGTAGCAATGGGACAGATTAAAAAAATGAATACAACTGTTAATTGCAACAGGCTTAACAACATCCTAATTATGTTTTGTAAGTTTGTAGCCATTGAAATACAACTCTTTAAAAATGGATACAACTGTTAATTGCAACATGCTTAATGGCCATTGAATCCGGTACTGATAAAAATGCAATTGGCAGAGTTAAACATCACAAGGCAGGTGCTGCCAGAGTAGATAATGGCCCAGTTGTCTATAAAAAGGTGGGAAAATAGCTAAAACGTGTTAGCCATGTTTACTACGACATGCTTAATACATCGACAGTACAAAACATAGCCATTAATTGCAACTGGTATTGGTAAGGTTGAACTGGTCGGTATATACTTGGTAAGTCCTGAGAGGTAGTTGCTGGGGCACTTCATCTTGGCCAGAGCCCGCCCAAAGTCAGCGGCGGTGGAGGCGAGCTGTTCCTCCGGGTTGAAGCGTGGATTAGTGCCACTGACATGTGTACCTATAGGCAACCAACAAATGGTAGAAGTTAAACTGCAATTGCACAAATGATGTGAAATACTGTAAGACATGGGATGCAGCTAACCTCGACGGCAAACAACACCATCGGCCGTTATGACCCTGCGTAAGTACATGGACAAGCATGTTAAGTACACCATGGTTAGCATCCACCAAAAATAGCAAATGGACAACATCTCTAGTATATGTTCATTGCGGGGAGTAGCATGGTAGCAAATGGATAGATTAAAAAATGGATACAACTGTTAATTGCAACAGGCTTAATAACATCATAAGTCATGTTTTGTAAGTTTGTAGCCATTGGAATACAACTGTTTAAAAATGGATTCAACTATTAATTGCAACAGGCTTAATAGACATTGAAAGCGGTACTGATAAAAATGCAATTGGCATAGTTAAACATCACAAGGCAGGTGCTGCTAGAGCAGAGAATGGCCCAGATGTCTATAAGAAGGTAGGGAAAGTAGCAAAAATGTGTTAGGCATGTTTACTAGAACATGCTTAATACATCGACCGTACAAAACATAGCCATTAATTGCAACTGGTATTGGTAAGAATGAACTGGACAATACATACTTGGTAAGTCCTGAGAGGTAGTTGCTGGGGCACTTCATCATGGCCAGAGCTCGCCCAAAGACAGCGACGGCGGAGGCAGCTGTTCCTCCGGGTCGAAGCATGGATCAGTGCCACTGACATGTGTACCTACAGGCAACCAGTAAATGGTAGAAGTTAAACTGCAATTGCACAAATTATGTGAAATACTATAAGACATGGGATGCAGCTCACCTCGACGGCAAACAAAAGCATCGCCCGTTATGACCCTGCGTAAGTACATGGACAGGCATGTTAAGTACAACAGGGTTAGCATCCACTAAAAATAGCAAATGGGCAGCATCTCTAGTGATATCCTGAGTCATGTACTGTAAGTTTGTTGCTGGTATTGGTGAAATTGAGCTGGACACAGTAATATTTGAACATCACACAGTGTGTAGTACTGAAATAAACAAGGCACGAACTTGCTTAATACATCAACCGTACAAATCATAGCCGTTGCAAGTGGTATTGGTAAGATTTAGCTGGTAAGATCTTACCTGTTAAGTCTTGGGGGGTAGTCGCTGGGGGACTTCATCTGGGCCAGAGCCTGCACCATGTCGGCGACGGCGACGGAGGTGAGGTGTTCCTCCGGGTCAACACGCACAACGGCCATCGCGCCATGGACCGCCATCAGCTCCTGGCGGGGGGGGGGGGGGGGGATTTGGAGGCATGAGGATGTTTCGCAGGCGCCATTAAGCAATCAGGCTGGGGACGTGATAGAGATCAGTGGGTTACCTGACTAGATCCGAGCAGAACGTAGATGTGGTTGAAGCTGTGGTTGCGGCGGCGACGGTTTGAGATGCCGGTAGGGGGAGGCGCGAGCGAGGGGGGGGGGGGTACTGAGGGGAAGGGGATGTGGTTGGAGGAATAAATTCTGAAATCATGCACCTAATGAAAATTTCGGTGCGAAACTTAACTTGGTTGGGGAAACACACAACGCAGACTGTGACGCCCCTGATTCGATCGTACACTAATCATACACGCAAATGTGTACGATCAAGATCAAGGACTCATGGGAAGATATCACAACACAACTCTAGACACAAATAAAATAATACAAGCTTTATATTACAAGCCAGGGGCCTCGTGGGCTCGAATACATAAGCTCGAATACACAAGAGTCAGCGGAAGCAACAATATTTGAGTACAGACATAAGTTAAACAAGTCTGCCTTAAGAAGGCTAGCACAAAAGTAGCAACGATCGAAAAGGCAAGGTCTCCTGCTTGGGACCTCCTAACTACTCCTCAAAATCGAACTCCACGTAGAATCATCCTCGGGATCCTCTGGCTCCTAGACTCCAGCATCTGGTTGCGACAACCAGGTATAGAAAGGGGGAAAAGGGGGAGCAAAGCAACCGTTAGTACTCATCCAAAGTACTCGCAAGCAAGGATCTACACTACATATGCATTGTTATCAATGAAATGGGTAGTATCTATGAACTAAACTGCAGAATGCTAGAATAAGAGGGGGATAGATAGTCCTATCGAAGACTACGCTTCTGGAAGCCTCCATCTTGAAGCATATAGAAGAGAGTAGATGGTAAGTTCACCAAGTAGCATCGTATAACATAATCCTACCCGACGATCCTCTCCTTGCCGCCCTATGAGAGAGCGATCACCGGGTTGTATCTGGCACTTGGAAGGGTGTGTTTTCTTAAGTATCCAGTTCTAGTTGTCATAAAGTCGAGGTACAACTCCGGGTCGTCCTTTTGCCGAGGGACACGAATATTCGAATAGATAAACTTCCCTGCAGGGGTGCACCACATTTCCCAACACGCTCGATCCCCTTTGGCCAGACACACTTTCCTGGGTCATGCTCAGCCTCGGAAGATCAACATGTCGCAGCCCTACCTAGGCACAACAGAGAGGTCAACACACCGGTCTAAATCCTATGCGTGCAGGGGTCTGGGCCCATTGCCCATTGCACACCTGCACGTTGCGTACGTGGCTGGTGAGCAGACCTAGCAACCTCCATTACAAAGCAAGTTGCCTTACGCAGTCCAACCTGCGCTCGCCGCTCAGTCGCTGACGTCTAGGAGGCTTTGGCTGATACCACGACGTCGAGTGCCCATAATTGTTCCTGCATAGTTGGTTAGTGCGTATAGGCCAGTGGCCAGACTCAGATCAAATACCAAGATCTCGTTAAGCGTGTTAATTGATGTAACCGCGGACGCCGACCAGGGCCAGGCCCACCTCTCTCCTAGGTGGTCTCAACCTGCCCTGTCGCTCCGCCACAAAGTAACAGTCGGGGGCCGTCGGGAACCCAGCCCACCACTATCGGGATGGAACCACCTGTCCTTTCAGCCCCCACATCGGAATCACTTGCGGGTACTCTACGAGCCGACCCGTCTTTAGTCACCACATGTATCATGTATAAGATATATAGTATATACCCGTGATCACCTCCCTAGTGATCATGACCCGATAGTATAGCATGGAAGACAGACAAAAATGTAGGGCCACTGATGATAAACTAGCATCCTATACTAATCATTTAGGATTGCAGGTAAGGTATCAACAATTGTAGCAACAATGATAGGCTATGCAACAGAATAGGATTAACCGAAAACAGTAACATGCTACACTACTCTAATGCAAGCAGTAGAGAGAAGGAATAGGAAATATCGGGTTGATCATGGGGGGGGCTTGCCTGGTTGCTCTGGCAAGAAGGATGGGTCGTCAACACCGTAGTCGTACTGGGTAGCAGCGGCGTCGGTCTCGTAGGCTACCGGAAAGAAGAGGGGGAAGAAACAATAAATATAATGCAAACATAAGCATGACGATGCATGACATGATGATGAGCGGTGCCAGGTGTGCCTTAACGCGGTATTGGGTGATACCGACGAAGGGGGAAACATCCGGGAAAGTATTCCGGGTGTTTTGCGTTTTCGGACAGATGAACTGGAGGTGAAATGTTGCAGGCTCTCTATGCTAGGGATGTGTGGCAGACGAACGGGCTGCGTATTCAGATTCGTCTCATCGTTCTAAGCAACTTTCATGTACAAAGTATTTTTATCTGAGGTACGGTTTATTTTATATTAATTTTCACAATGTTATTCATTTTCTGAATTTAATTTAATTCGAAAACAAAAATGAAATACTAGGTGCACCCAGCTCTGGGTACACAGGAGTGTACCGGAGGGGCTGACATGTGGGTCTAGGGGGTCCTAGTTGACCAGTCAACGTTTGACTGGTCAACAGGGGTTGAGGCCCCCTGTCATACACACAGTAGTTAACTAGCATTTTAGCTAAACTTAATTAGTTATTTAAACAAGATTAATTAATCTAATCTAATCTAATAAATTAATTAATTAATTTATTTTCTTATCATTATTTTTTAAAAGCAAAACTGGGAGTGGGCCCCAACTACTAGTGGCCCAGGAGGCCACTGGAGCGGGCGCGGGCAGGGGTGCCTGTCGGGGCGAACCCAGGCGACGGCCGCGACCACGACGGGGTGCTGGCCCCGGGCGCCGAGCGCATGCCAGGAGAGCGGGGAGGGGGCCGCGGCCGGTCGGAGCTGTGGGGGAGGCGGTGGCGTGAGGAGCCGGACGGGGCGGGGCGGCGCGGCAGGCAGGAACGGGGAGCGGGGTAGGGAGCAGCGCGGGACTAGGAGAATGGGGCGGCACGCAGCAGGCAACGACGACGACCGGGCGCGCGCCACAGGCAGCAGCGCAAGCAGCAGCCTTGGCATCGGTCGGGGATGTGCGTCGGCAGGCATGGGCGAGCGAGGTGAGGACGGCGGGCGAGGCTAGAAAGCGAGGAGCGAGGGGCTTGGGTGGCCGGCGCAGGCGGCTGCGGTAAAGCGGGGCGGGGCGAGGCGAGCGGCAGCAAGGCGGGATAGAGGCGGGGCATCGCCAAGGGGTTGAGTAGCAGTGGCTCACAGAGGAGCACGGGTGACAGTGGCGGGCACGAGCAGTGCATTGGCGTCGGCGAGCGGACAGCGCCGACGCGGTGAAGCGACCAGCGGCGAGCGGACAACGACGAGCAGGAGGGGAGGCAGCGGCGGCGGCCAGCAGTAGGGGTTACGGGCGTGGTAGTGGGGCACAACGCGGGCGGCGCGGCGGATGGTTGTGGGACGCGCGACAGCGCCAACGCGAGCATGGGCGCGGCTGTCCAAGGGCGTGGACGCGGGGTGCGGGGCATCTTCGACTGTAGTTGCAGATCGCCGGCAAGCACGAACGAGGGAGAGAGAGATGAGACGAGAGGAGGAAGACTGAATTTTGCGCTGCGTAACAACTTGCAGCTTTTCTGTTTCTGATCTTATTTATTTGAGCTCGTTGAAGCTCCTGGAAAACAACAAGGAAATGGTCGTGCTCGTCGAGCTTACAGGTCGTGCCATCCCACGACGCTCGAATGTGCAGAGCCCTACATGCTCGCGGCGAGGAATGCGTGATCCATGGCATCCCATGGCGATCCCTACGGCGAGCTGAAGACTAGCTAACTACCTAACAGAAAACAAACTGAAACTGAACTCGTACGTGTACAGGCACACACTGACGGTCAGTGTTATTCAGAGAACTGCTAACTGAAACTAAACAAAGTTTCTGAACTTGACTGAAAGAAAATAGAAGTGCAGCTGATTACCTAACAAATCACCCCCTAATCTGCTGCACCTGAGAGATCCCAAGCCTGTGTCGCAGCTCACTGAACTGCGTTCTGCCTAGTGACTTGGTGAGTATATCTGCCACTTGATCACCTGTTCTTACGTGCTCAACATCTACCCTGCCTAGCTCAACACATTCCCGTATATAATGATACCTGAGATCAATATGTTTGCTCCGTTCATGAAGGACTGGTTTCTTGCTGAGCTCAATGGCCGATTTGTTGTCGATCTTTAGCTTCACTTTCTGCACCTCTTCGCCAACCATTTCTGCAAGGAGCCTACTCAGCCAGACGGCCTGTGTGGCAGCAGTTGCTCCAGCTATGTATTCTGCCTCGCATGACGACAGGGCCACGATCTTCTGTTTCTGCAAGGTCCAAGTGATCACACCTGATCCAAGGAAGAAAACAACTCCAGTGGTACTCTTGCGATCATTGAGATCACCAGCGTGATCACTATCACTGTAGCCTGTCAGCACATCTTTCTCTCCTTTTCTGAAGAAACACCCAAGGCCAAGTGTACCTCTGATGTAGCGCAGGAGTTGCTTCACTACAATCCAGTGCTCCTTGCCAGGTGATTCCATGAACCTGCTGAGAATCCCTACATCATATGAAATGTTAGGCCTGGTGTTTACCAAGTATCTCAGGCTACCAATCAGACTGCGGTATTCTGTCGAGTCCACTGCCTCACCAGTGTTCTTCTTCAGTTTCAGGCGATTCTCCATCGGTGTGTTGCAAGAGTTGCAGTCACTCATACCTGCGTCCTCCAGAATCTTTGCAGCATAGCTTGACTGACACACCGTGATCCCATCATCCTCTTGCTTCACCTCAATTCCCAAGTAATAGCTAAGAAGACCCAGATCAGTCATCTGGAAGAGCTCCTGCATCTGTTTCTTGAAGTGTTCAATGGCTTCTGCCTCTGTGCCCGTGATGATCAGATCATCCACATACACCCCAACCAGCAAGAACCCAGCTTTGTCTTCCCGCATGTATAACACATGATCCAGCTGGCAGCGCTTGAAACCAAGTGCATGAAGCGTGGCGTCCAGCTTTGCATTCCATGCGCGAGGAGCCTAACGAAGACCATACAGAGCTTTCTGCAACCTGAGCACGCAGTGAGTGTTGTTGCTGTCGACAAATCCTGTAGGCTGTTGAACATACACTTCTTCCTGGAGATCTCCATTGAGGAACGCGGAGCGCACATCCATGTGATGCACACCCCAGCTCCGGTGAGCCGCCACGGCCAGCAGAAGCCGCACTGTCTCCAGACGAGCGATAGGTGCGAAGACCTCATCAAAATCCACTCCCTGCCGCTGTGCATATCCCTTTGCAACCAAACGAGCCTTGTGCTTTATGATCTTGCCATCCGGATCGTGCTTGACCTTGAAAACCCACTCCAGTCCAATGGCGCGGTGGCCGGCGGGCAGCGTGGCCGGGATCCAGGTGTCGTTGGAACGAATCGACTCCATTTCCGCCTCCATTGCACTGCGCCAAGCAGGTTCGTCCAGGGCATCCTGAATAGACGCGGGTTCCTCTGCTGCAGAGAGGCAGAGCCTGCTGTACTCCAGAGTGCATGCCGGTGCGTGGTCGATGACGTACTCCATGGATTTCCAGTGGACTGGCACCCCCTCGGCGTCGAAATCTTCACCGGTGGGCGGCGTCACCCACCCGTCTTCTGAGTTGTAGGAAGGAGCTGGTGTAGACGGGCTTGAGTCCGCAGAGGCCGGCGTGCTTGACGCGCTCGGCGTGTCCGCGACAGATCCACTCGATGTGGGTGTCCATGGCGTGCTTGGACCAACCGGTGAGCCTGGCGCAGTTGGTGTCGTTGGTGCGCCAGGCGACGTCGCCGGGTCCGGTGACAGGGAGTAGGTCGTGGTTGTGGGCATGCCCGCGTCGGAGTACACGACCATGAACTGGTGCGCGCGCTCCGAGTCGCCACCATCCTTGCTCCAGTCCCAGCGCCGGTCCTCTTCGAAACACACATCTCGCGTGATGTACAAGCGCTTGCCGATCGGGTCGTACACCCGATAGCCCTTGGTGCCCGCCTCATAGCCCAGAAATATTCCCGGCCGTGACCTGTCCGCGAGCTTGGTCACGCCGGGGCCGACGAGCTTGACGTGCGCGATGCAGCCGAACATGCGGAAGTAGTCGACCGTGGGCTTCTTCTTGCGCCACGCCTCATAGGGTGTCATGCCCTACAGACTCCTCGTCGGCGAGCGGTTGAGGATGTGCACCGCCGTGCGCACCGCCTCGCCCCAGAACGTGCTCGGCACACCCATGCTTTTCATCAGGCTGCGAGCCATCTCGACCACGGACTGGTTGCAGCACTCGACGACTCCATTCTGTTGGGGAGAATACGGAGTCGTCGTGTTCCTTAGGATGCCAAGCTCCTCACAGTACGCGGTGAACTCGTTCGAGATGAACTCCCCGCCGCTGTCAGTGCGGAGCGCTCTGAGCTTTGCGCCACACTGAGTCTCCGCGGCTGCCTTGATCTTTCTGAAGAACTTGAACGCCTCGTCCTTGCTCCTGAGCACTTCCAACCACATGTATCTACTGTGATCATCAACGATGAGCAGAAAATACTTGTTACCGGACGTGGTCGCCGGCGTGATGGG
Source organism: Triticum monococcum (assembly GCA_034509565.1). Classification (NCBI taxonomy): domain Eukaryota; kingdom Viridiplantae; phylum Streptophyta; class Magnoliopsida; order Poales; family Poaceae; genus Triticum; species Triticum monococcum. The sequence goes on from CM067846.1 coordinate 493,080,106, forward strand.
TCCGCAGAGGTCGCCGTGGACGAGCTCGAGTCCTTGTTGTGCGCGGTACACCGACGCGCGCGGGAACGGCGTGCAGTGCATCTTTCCGAGTGTGCATCCCTCGCAGAACTGCTCGACGTGCTTAATCGCCGGCATGCCTCGCACCATCCCCTCGCGCCAAGATCATGGAGCGCCCGGAAGTGGACGTGGCCGAAACGTCCATGCCAACGCCATGCCTCGTCGCCGCCGTGCACCAGGAGGCACACGGGCGCAGCCAAGTTCAGAGCCACGGCATAGAGCCGGTTACTCGTCCGCTGCACCCGTGCCAGAAGCACGCACTGCCTGTCGTAGAGGCAGAGCACGCCGTCCTCGATCATGGACTTGCATCCGTGCTCGTCGAGCTGCCCGAGGCTCACGATGCTCGTATGTAGCTGAGGGATGTAATAGACATCCGAGAGCGCGCGGTGCTCGCCGTTCTTGCAGGAGAACGTCACGATACCGCGTCCGCAGATCTGCACGACAGAGCCGTCGCCGAAGCGCACCGAGCCACGAACGGACTCGTCCACCTGCGATAACATGTCACACCGCCTTGTCATGTGATTGCTAGCACCAGTATCCAGGTACCAGCGGTTGTCGTTGGTGGCGACCGGCACTACGCGAGCTTCGTTGAGGAAGATGTCCGTGGACTGCTCACGCGTGCCATCCCTGGTGCTCACCTCGCTCACCACCGCGCAGGTGGCGAGGAGCAAGCCAGGCTGCTCACCCTCGACCTGGGCGACGTTCGCCTGCTGATCTTGCTGCTCGCGCTGGTCCCGCTCCTTCTTGCGGCACTCCTTCACCCAGTGGCCAGGGATGCCACAGTAGCGGCAATTTCCCTTCCGCTTGGGCGTCGCCGGCCCGCCGTTGCCGTGGCCAATGCTCTGGCCACGACCGCCCCCGCCTTGGAGGTTCTTCTGCTTGCCGTTCCCGCGTCCACGCCCTGCTCCAGAGCCTGAGGATGCGCTGTTCTAATCCAGCAGCTTCTCATGTGCACGCCACTGGTCGATCATGTACACCAGCTGTGCGCCGGGCGCCGGGGTCTCCTCGCGCTCACGCTCCTCGATGACAAGGAGCCGGCCGCACAGATCCTCAAGGGAGAGCTGCTTGGTGTCAACGAGCGACTCTATCGCCACGGCCATCTCGTGATATGGACGTGGCACCAGCCGAAGTACCTTGAGGACCGCCTTGTGCTCGTCCACTGGGTCGCCGAGCGCCTGCAGGTCATCAATGACCGTCCTGAGCCGCATCACATATGACTCGATCCCCTCGCCGTCCTTGTACCGGAGCGACTCGTACTCCGAGCGGCGGGTCTGCGCCTTGGCCTCGCGCACATGCTCGACACCGACGCGCATGGTCTTCAGGGTGTCCCACGCCTCCTTGGCCGTGGCCTTGGCGCCCAGGATCCGCATGAGCTCCGGCGGGACCCCCTTGAGGAGGGCGATCATGGTGCACCGGTCGTCGCGGTCCGTGCCTTGGCCCGTTTCCACCACGCGCTATAGCTCGTCGGCCTGTAACTGGAGCTTTGTGATCATGGCCCAGTCACTGTAGTTGGTGCAGGTGAGCATCATCGGTGGCGCTCCACCGCCGCCGCCGTGCACGATGCGCTCGACGACGTGCACCCCAACCCCTTCTTGGTGGAGAGGCAGGCCAGGGATTTCCCAAGCGCTGCGGCCTCCGCCTTGGCCTGTTCCTCATCATGCATCTTCTTCGCCTTCTCTTCGTCACTTCCGGCCATCTCTCCGGCGGATCAGACACCGCCGACGCCCAGGATGGATCGAACACCACCGAGGCTCTGATGCCACTTGTAGTTGCAGATCACCGGCAAGCACGAACGAGAGAGAGAGAGAGATGAGACGAGAGGAGGAAGACTGAATTTTGCGCTGCTTAAAAACTTGCAGCTTTTCTGTTTCTGATCTTATTTATTTGAGCTCGTTGAAGCTCCTGGAAAACAACAAGGAAATGGTCGTGCTCGTCGAGCTTACAGGTCGTGCCATCCCACGACGCTTGAACGGGCAGAGCCCTACATGCTCGCGGCGAGGAATGCGTGATCCATGCCATCCCATGGCGATCCCTACGGCGAGCTGAAGACTAGCTAACTACCTAACAGAAAACTAACTGAAACTGAACTCGTATGTGTACAGGCACACGCTGACGCTCAGTGTTATTTAGAGAACTGCTAACTGAAACTAAACAAAGTTTCTGAACTTGACTGAAAGAAAACAGAAGTGCAGCTGATTACCTAACAACGACGAGGTGAGCACGGGGCGTGGGCATGTCTATGGTGAGGTGAGCGTAGAAGAGGGAGGACATGGGTGTGCTCACTACCGTTGCTAGGGAGATGGGCGGCGTGGCTCGATGATGCCGGGTGAGGAAGCGGTCCGTCTCATCCTGGTGCTCGGGAAGGACGAGGACGAGGGCGCATGTCCTCCTGGACGCCTTGGCGCTGCTCGGAGAGGAGGGTGGCCGCGGCGATTCCAGAGCCACGACGACCGTGACACTCGGCTCCGATCTAGATCGAGAGAAAGGCAAGCGAGGAAGGAAAGGAGAGGGGGAAGTGTTCTAGGTTTTGCTAGGGAATCACAACGTTGCTCTTACCCAACTGCACGATCGTGGGATGGTCGACACGGCGACATCCACTGCGTGGACGGGCGTGCAGAGGCCACGCCATGGCCTCTGTTCCCTCTGTACAGAGGTTGAAGGAAAAGGCCCTGGTAGTGGGTTGGGCTGTTTATTGTAGCAGGTAGAGCCCATTAGCACAATAGCTAGTTTGCCTTTTTTCCATTTTTCTGGCATTTAAAATAGCCACTATTTGCAATTAAATAAGCCTCCAAATGACTTTGCAAAATTATGGAGCTTGGCTATTTAAATATATTGCAATATCTTGCACTGCCACAAAAAGTTTGAGGGCAATTTGTTTCCCCTAGAATTTATGGGGGAATTTAAATGAGATAAAAGGGGTTGTTTTGTCCAGTTTAAAACAAGTCAAGGGCATTTTAATAAATCAAATAATGTTGGTGTATTCAGGGCAATTACTTAGTGAATTTTTGCAACCCAACGGACATTTTTGATTTACCAATTGAAGAAATAATAATTTGACTTTATTTTAATTTTAATTTGAATTCAGTTTGGATCAAAGCGAGATTAGAAACTTAACAGCGATGACATGGCACCATTATGGTGTGTGATTACTGTAGCTTAACTACCGGGGCGTTACACAGACGAAGCGCGTAAAATACTCGTGTGCGAGAAAAAAAGTTGGCAGATCCCGTCTCCAAAAAAAATGTACACGTGTACTTGATTTTTTCCGGTCAATGGTACGCCTGGTTTATTAGGAAACATCACACAGGTAACTGACCTATGGGTCATTAACACAAAAAAACGCAGACGAGTATGACATAAAAACCGTGTGTTTTGTGATCTTCTGATGATTAACGCAAAAAAACGCACACGTGCACACATGCTAATCAACGCTCAAAGCCCTCAAAGGATGCTTTTACCGATACTGTATGTTAATACTACAAACTTAAAGTACTACTGATAATTTGCTCTAATACTACAAACTTAAACTACTTCTCACATGCTGCCATCAGGGCATGCTGGCCAGACGCCGGCGTTCTCCTTCCTGGCCTTGTAGGCGGCAGCCCACTGTGCTTCGATCTCCGCCAAGCTCTCCTCACCACGGCGTGCGGCCTCTTTTTTCTTGTGGCGGTGGGACTCTTTTTTCTTGACTACTTTCTGCCTTTTCCGCTTCTTCTGTGAGGCTTTGGCCGCCTCTAGATCCACCACCCATTTGGCCATGGCAGCCTCAAAGTCCGCACATGTAACTGTCTGGCCGCCGGCGGCAATGAACTCGGTGCGGCGAGATGCCATCCCTTCCTTACCATGTGTGTGGTCGCGGGCGGTGAGGAACGCGGCGCGGCGGGATCCCATCGCTTACTTACCAGTTACTGTGCGCTGCAGTGCCATGGACGACGCCTGGAGAGAGCTCTGGGATGGAGGGGCCGAGCAGCCGTACGGTGCGGTGGTATTCAAGAGCTCAACGACAAACGACAATAGAAATTTGGCTTCCCTTACAATTTTTCTCGTTCATTATCTCACACGGTTCATCTTCGTCGCTTCCGGAAACAGTGTGCGCTGAGCCTATTGTGTGTTGTGTTATGATTGGCCGGAACCCCAGCCACGCGGATTGTGCATGTGCACCGTAGGATGCGCCGCGATCGAACGACAATCCATGTCCCTCACATCACACCCATGCACCTATAGCTGGATTGGATTTATATGCGCTAAATGCCTAGAAAATGCACATAATCCCCTAATTATGGTAAATGAGCCTGGAAAAAATCTGAATTTGAACACGGTGATTTGCAGGGTGTATGTTCATCGTAGAAAAAAACTCCAGCGCAAAGAACTAAGAAAATTTGGATTCCCCTTCAATCTTGGGGATTTCCCTCTCGAAAGCATGGAACTTCCTCGGTGACGGTTCAATTTATGAAGGGCGTGCATGATGACATAAGCCAAACCTTCTCAAATTTTTACCAGGGCATGGTGAGGTCATACCATGGCACCATGCCAGGCGTCATGTTTTTTAAGCATCTATTTCATTTTTTCTATAGTTGGAAACTCAACAAACAAACATTTGTGGTTGACTATTGCCACACATTTCATCGAAATATCTGTCCATTCCTTGTAAAAGGCATGAGAATTTACTAAATGGCACGAGCATGGTTTCTTTAGGCCATTCTTGTGGACCCTTTCATCCATCGATTGTTTGAACTTGAATTATGCGCATTAATGCCTAGGAAATGCACATAATCCCCTAAATATGGCAAATGAACCCGGAAAAGTGCCATATTTGAACACGGTGATTTGCAGGTTGTATGTTCATCATAGAAAAAAACTCGTGAACAAAGGACAAAGGAAATTTGGACCCCCCCTTCAATCTTGGCGATTTCCCCCTCGAAACCATGAAACTTCATCGGTGATGGTTCGATTTATGAAAGGCGCGCATCACGACATAAGGAAAAAATTCTCCAATTTTTACTAGGGCATGGTGAGGCCATACCATGGCACCACGCCAGGCGTCAAGTTTTCCAACCATTTGTTTCATTTTTGTATAGTTGTTAACCGAGTAAACGACGCGTTTATGGTTGACTATTGCCACACATTTCCTTGAAATATCTTCCCATTCCTTGTAAAAGGCATGAGAATGTGCTAAATAACACGAGCATGGTTTTCCAGACCATTCTTGTGCACCTTTTCATGCACCGATTGTTCGAATCTGAATTATGTCCATTAATGCCTAGAAAATGCACATAATCCCCTAAATATGGTAAATGAGCCCGGGAAAATGTCAAATTTGAACACGTTGCATTTGAGGCGGTATGTTGATCGTTGGAAAAAACTGAATGACAAACTAGGACAAAGATTTATATTACTCTTCAATCTTGGGGATTTCCCTCTCGAAAGCATGGAACTTCCTCGGTGATGGTTCGATTTATGAAGGGCGTGCATGACGACATAAGCCAAACCTTCTCAAATTTTTACCAGGGCATGGTGAGGTCGTACCATGGCACCATGCCCGGCGTCATGTTTTTTAAGCATCTATTTCATTTTTTCTATAGTTGAAAACCGAACAAGCAAACATTTGTGGTTGACTATTGTCACACATTTCATAGAAATATATATCCATTATTTCTTGTAAAAGGCATGAGAATTTACTAAATGGCACGAGCATGCATGGTTTTCCAGGCCGTTCTTGTGGACCCTTTCATGCACCGATTGTTTGAACTTGAATTATATGCATTAATGCCTAGGAAATGCACATAATCCCCTAAATATGGCAAATGAACCCGGAAAAGTGCCAAATTTGAACACGGTGATTTGCAGGTTGTATGTTCATCATAGAAAAAACTCGTGGACAAAGGACAAAGGAAATTTGGATGCCCCTTCAATCTTGGTGATTTCCCCCTCGAAACCATGAAACTTCCTTGGTGATGGTTTGTTTTATGAAAGGCGTGCATGACGACGTTTTTACCAGGGCACGGTGAGGTCATACCATGGCACCACACCAGGCGTCATGTTTTTCCAAGCATGTATTTCATTTTTGTATAGTTGTTAACCCAGTAAACGACACGTTTATGGTTGACTATTGCCACACATTTCCTTGAAATATCTGCCCATTCCTTGTAAAAGGCATGAGAATGTACTAAATAGCACGAGCATGGTTTTCCAGACCGTTCTTGTGCACCTTTTCATGCACTGATTGTTTGAATTTGAATTGTGTGCATAATTAATGCCTAGAAAATGCACATAATCCCCTAAATATGGTAAATGAGTTCGAAAAAATGTCAAATTTGAATACATTGCATTTGAGGCGGTATGTTGATCGTTGGAAAAAAGCTGAATGACAAACTAGGACGGAAATTTGGATTCCCCTTCAATCTTGGCGATTTCCCTCTCGAAAGCATTGAACTTCGTCGGTGATGGTTCGATTTATCAAGGGAGTGCATGACGACACAAATCAAACCTTCTCAGCTTTTAACTAGGGCACGGTGAGGCCATACCATGGATCTGTTGTATTAGTTACTCCCATATTTGCATCTTGCTCTGTTATTTCAATATATCTAAGTAGTACATCTCTTGCTTTGCAAGAATAGGAGTAGAAGGAAATCTTGGGCTTTACTTTGCTGATGACTCCCGGGATGTCATATTGACAACGCAGCATGGATTTACAATGACTGTTAGCATAAAACTTGATAAAGATGGTCACTCCTATTTTAATGCGGACCTTTGGAGAAAAATGTCTAAATGTTATGAACTGAAGGCTGACAATAAAATTCTAGTGCGTGCACCCTAGCCTGGTCTAATTAACATGGATGTTTACTTCCCCAACGTCATCAGTCGATCAAAGTCTAATCGTGTTTAGTGTCCTTTCAACTTTCTCCTTGCTGTCATATTACTATTTAAGTAACCAATCGATCACTATTTAAGCAACCAATTGTGATATCATATTCTGACTCCATTCCTAGGCAGTAACAAATTCTATTTACCAATTTATGTGCACTATATATTCTTCTGCCATGTTCTGAATAAATAATACCTTTCCACCTTTTAAGCGGGATATGTTGGATGCATAGTGAACGATCTGTATGTTACTAAGCGTACCAAATTTCACTAGAAGGACTTGAAGCATGTCATAAACTTTGTTGATAATCTGATAGAGATAGCACATCATGTGAACGTTGGATTTTGGATGGGATTAATTAGACCTATGGTGCACACACCGAACAAGACCAATTGTGTGCACAAAATGCTGGTAAAAAGTCTTATTTTAATGTTGATGCTCATAAACTATATATATCTTCAATGATATGTTACAATTGTTTTTATTCTACATGTCAACAGAAATTGCCCCCTGTAGAAGTTCCTGGATCGATTTCCCGGCATGGTCGAATTACACTTGTGCCTGCTAATAACACCAAAGTGATTGCAAGGTACTGCATTTCCCGCAGAAATGGAACCATTCAAATTAACAAGTTCTCGCTTCTCGTGGCAATGCATCCATATTGGAAAATTGGAGACACTGTTCTACCCATGATCTACCAAGGCACAGGAGGGCTCTTCCTTTTCATTGACGAGATACCGAGTCGTCGTGATCAAGCTGCTTCAAGTGGATAGTTGTGGTTGTTGGCCCTCTGCCTCTTAAAATGTGCTAGCTGTTACTATATATGTTAAGTATGTAGACATGGACCATATGGTTGTTGGCCCTTAGCCTCTTAAAATGTGATAGTTTTTACTATGTTAAGTATGTAGATATGGACCACATATATATTAAGTATGTAGACATGGACCATATGGTTGTTGGCCCTTAGCCCCTTTCTGAGACCGCAAAACATAAATGCAGAGCACCTTTAAAGATCAAGGACTGACTAGACATTGTAACTCATGGTAAAAGAGATCCAATCATAGTCATACCCAATATAAATTAACAGTGATGAATGCAAATGACGGTTGTGCTCTCTAGCTAGTGCTTTTTAATAAGAGGGTGATGACTCAACATAAAAGTAAAATGGATAAGCCCTTCGCAGAGGGAAGTAGGGATTTGTAGAGGTGCCAGAGCTCAGTTTTGAAATAGAGATAAATTGTATTTTGAGCAGTATACTTTCATTGTCAATGTAACAACTAAGAGATGGCGATATCTTCCATGCTAAACACATTATAGGTGGTTCCCAAATAGAATGGTAAATTTTATACTCCCCCCTCCACCAACAAGCATCAATCCATGGCTTGCTCGAAACAACGAGTGCCTCCAACATACATCAGGTCCCAGGGGGAGTTTTGTTTGCAATTAATTTTGATTTAGTTTGCATAAAGCATGGGACTGGGCATCCTGGTGAACAGCCATTTTCTCGTGAGTGAGGAGCGGAATCCACTCCTCTTGAGAATAACCCGCCTAACACGGAAGATAAGGACAACCTTGCTTGATACATGAGCTATTCGAGCATACAAAACATAATGTTTATTTGAAGGTTTAGAGTTTGGCACATACAAATTTACTTGGAACGGTAGGTAGATACTGCATATAGGAAGGTATGGTGGACTCATCTGGAATAACTTTGGGGTTTAAGGGATTGGATGCACAAGCAGTATTCCCGCTTAGTACAAGTGTAGGATTGAAAGTATGTCTAGAGGGGGGTGATTAGATTACTTGACCAAATAAAAACTTAACCTTTTCCCAATTTAAGTTCTTGGCAGATTTTAGCTATTTTAGGACAAGTCAAGCAATCATCACATAATTCAAGCAAGCATGCAAATAGTATATTGGCAGCGGAAAGTAAAGCATACAACTTGCAAGAATGTTAAGGGAAGGGTTTGGATAATTCAAACGCAATTGGAGACACAGATGTTTTTCCCGTGGTTCGGATAGGTGGTGCTATCCTACATCCACGTTGATGGAGACTTCAACCCACGAAGGGTAATGGTTGCGCGAGTCCATGAAGGGCTCCACCCACGAAGGGTCCACGAAGTAGCAACCTTGTCTATCCCACCATGGCCATCGCCCATGAAGGACTTGCCTCACTAGCGGTAGATCTTCACGAAGTAGGCGATCTCCTTGCCCTTACAAACTCCTTGGTTCAACTCCACAATCTTGTCGGAGGCTCCCAAGTGACACCTAGCCAATCTAGGAGACACCACTCTCCAAGAAGTAACAAATGGTGTGTTGATGATGAACTCCTTGCTCTTGTGCTTCAAATGATAGTCTCCCCAACACTCAACTCTCTCTCATAGGATTTGGATCTGGTGGAAAGAAGATTTGAGTGGAAAGCAACTTGGGGAAGGCTAGAGATCAAGATTCATATGGTAGGAATGGAATATCTTGGTCTCAACACATGAGTAGGTGGTTCTCTCTCAGAACATATGAGTTGGAATTGTGTATGTGTTCTGATGGCTCTCTCCACGAATGAAGAGGAGGTGGAGGGGTATATATAGCCTCCACACAAAATCCAACCATTACACACAATCTACCAATCTCGGTGGGACCAAATCAATAAACTCGGTCAGACCGAAAAGGTAAACCTAGTGACCGTTAGAGATTTTCGGTGGGACTGACATGCAACTCGGTAGGACCGATTCTGTTAGGGTTTGGTCATAACGTAATCTTGGTGAGACCGATTAAACAAACTCGTTGAGACCGATTTTGGTAATTAGCTAACCAGAGAGTTGGTCAGGAAAACTCGGTGGGACCGATTTGCTCTTTCGGTGAGACCGAAAAGTTACAAAAGGGAAACACAGAGTTTACATTGCAATCTCGGTGGGACCGATTCGCTCTTTCGGTGAGACCGAAAAGTTACGAAAGGGAAACAAAGAGTTTGCAATCCCATCTCGGTGAGACCGAGATCCCTATCGGTAGGACCGAATTACTAGGGTTTGGCAGTGGCTTATGACATATGAAACTCGGTGGCGCCGGATAGATAGAATCAGTATGACCGAGTTTGGCTTAGGGTTTAGGTCATTTGTGGATATGGGAAAGTAGCTGAGGATTTTGGAGCATATCATTAAGCACATGAAGCAAGAGGCTCATTAAGCAACACCTCATCCCTCCTTGATAGTATTGGCTTTTCCTAAAGACTCAATGTGATCTTGGATCACTAAAATATAAAATGAAGAGTCTTGAGCTTTTGAGCTTGAGCCAATCCTTTATCCTTAGCATTTTGAGGGTTCCACTTTCACATCCATGCCATGCCAATCATTGAGCTTTCTTGAAATAATCATCTTGGAATAGCATTAGCTCAATGAGCTATATGTTGTTATGAATTACCAAAACCACCTAGGGATAGTTGCACTCTCAATCTCCCCCTTTTTGGTAATTGATGACAACATATAGATCAAAGCTTCGACAAAAGATAATAAGCATGAAATATATCATCGCTTTGAGAAGTATGTGACAAGTAAGAGCTCCCCCTAAATTTGTGCATATTTAAAATTTGCTTTGGACTACAAATGCACAAAGAGTTAGAGTCATGGGTTACTCTTCCATGTCACATACATCTTGGTGGAGCGCTTAAAATGATAAGAATGAAATATATGCACTCATCACCAAGAATAGTGAATGATCACATAAGATAGATAGGATAATAGCATTAAGCAAACATTAAGTGTAGCTTATGATCAAACACATGATCATCGATGTCTCACAGATAATGACGTAGTATCTCACACAAAAGCAAACGAAGTTCGAAAAACCACCAAATAAAACAAGAGAGAATAAAAGCAACACTCTCTCTCGAAGCCTATGATCTATACATTTTCTCCCCCGTTGGCAACAAGTTACCAAAAAGTTCCTAGGAAATGCATAGTGCTAAGTCGACACTCAGGCTTGATCTTCAGGTGGTGGTGGAGTCCGGATCACTCCAAGGACGAAGGCTTTCGTAGATGCTGAAGTAGACGCTGGAGCTGAAGTAGATGCTGGAGTTGGAGCTGATGCTGCGGCTGGAGCTGAGGCGGTTGCTCTTGTGTCAGGAACGGGCACTGCAGACGACCTCGGAGCTCGGGGCATTCTGGCAAAGGCATCAGTTGTAGTCTTGCCTCTCCTCTCCTGCATGTCATCCTGGAGCTGCTCCACTGCAGACTGAATCTCTGTCACTTTGACATCCAAGTCATAGAACTTCTGTTCCATGATCCTCTCTAAGCTTGCCTGGTTTTGAGTTAGGGTGGCTAGTCCTTGCTCAATCGTAGGGTGGATGCAATCAAGTAACCAAGCTGCTCTTGTTTGGTTTTCAGGAAATATTCAGATGCCTCCTCTTGAGTAGGCATCTTGGCAGCTTTCTCCTTCCTAGCCCTCTCCTTCTTGGCTTGTGCTTGGGCAGATGATGGCTCATTCTCAGTCATGACCACTTGATTATCTTCAAAGTCCGGACGGATAGGCAAGTGTTCCTTGTCCAACAGGTATATGCCCGTGCCCATCTTGGAGTTGATGAGCTCCTGAATCTGTGGGGCATATCCACAGCTCCTCTTCTGGTCTGCTGCTGTCCTCTTAATAGTCTCTACCATTAGGCTCATCAATTCGAATTTCTGAGGCACGTCAAAGATATGAAGCAAGTTGATCGTGTGGCCTCGGATCATCTTGTGATCTCCAGACTTGGGCAATAAGGTGTGCCTCAGTATCCAATTGATAGTGGGCAGCCCTGATAGAAGATAATGTACTGAGCCAAACTTGAAAGTGTCAAGTGCTTCATTTGGAATCTCCTTGTACATGTTGGACATAGAGTTGTGGTCCATCTTCTTCTTGGCATAAACGTCCAAGTCATCTGCTTGCTCCTCTGGGGCATTAATCAGCTGAGCCCATTCAGCAACTGTAGACTGGTACCTCGTACCCTCTGACATCCAAATTATCCTACCATCTGGATAAAAATGGGCTGTGGAGTAGAACTGCATGATGAGTTCCTCGTTCCACTTTGTGAGCTTCTGCCCAACAAAGTCCTCTACTCCACACGCATTGAAGCTGTCCTGCACTCCAGGGTAGTACTCTTTGTTGTCCTTGATGTATTGCCAATCGACCCATCTCATGTCACAGATAATGGGCTTCTTGTCTAGCAGCACTGTCTCATAGAAATCTTGCTGCTCCTTGGTGTGAAACCTGTAGTCAACTGCAGTCCTTCTCCTTGAAGCATACGGGTCTGCTTCTCTCCACTTCCGAAGCCCTGAATCTCTCCTGAGTTTCATATCCTCAGCCACAGGATGAGCATCGTTGTGGTCTGGGATCTTGGGCTTGAGCTTTCTGAGGACATTCTCTTCCTCTTCTTCTGCAACTTCAGGCACTAGGGCCTTGTTCTTCTCAGCAGCTGGGATGCTTCTTGTATTTCTCTTTGGCTTCGGCTTTGGAGCTGGCTTGGCCTTGGAAGCAGCTGCCCCTAATCTTATGGCATCACCCATCAGCTTGGGTGCCTTTGGTGCTGGTGTAGCTACCTCTTCTTCTTCCTCCTCATCTTCCATGATGGAAGCTTTGCCAAGCACTCTGGCTACAGTTTTCTTCACCCTTTCTTTCCTCTTCTTGCCCTCAGCAGCTACTGGCTCTATGGGAGTGGGCTTCTCATTTGAAGCTCTAGCCTTTGACATAGGCTGCCTGCCTGCTGGCCTTTTGAACTTCAACCCTGGCTTTATACCCTGTGCTAGCTCAACTCTCTTGGAGGTTGCTTCCTCTTCTGCCACATAATCCTCATCTTCTGAGTCTGAGGTTCTCTTCTTTCTCTGTCTTGTGGCAGCTTTAGGCAGATTGCTAGGGGTGCTCCTGCTGCCATCATCTGAGGAACTTGAGGGACTAGTGCCCTCACTCATCTGCACTTGCTGTTCTGACAGGTTCTGGCTATCACTTTGGTCTGACATGATGCAAACTCTGACTGTTGACCCTGTGAATAGGTTATAGATGAGATAGAGTGGATGAGCATCACAAAATGCAGAGATTTTTGCAAAAGAATAATTCAAAAACTTAGTTTTAGTTTCCCACTGAAAGCATCTCGGATCTACCGATTTCTAAACTCGGTGATATCGAAGCAGTTTTGGAACCTAAACTAGTGAACTCGGTCAGACCGAGTCATAGTTCGGTGGCACCGAGACCGCTAGGGTTTCACAGAATTCCAAAATTGGTCACACCGATAAGTAATTCTCGGTTAGACCGAGTCTCACTTGTGCAATGGCATAAGCCAAATCGGTGGGACCGAGTTTTTCAACTCGGTGGGTCCGAGATGGTTTCGGCGGAAACCAAACCCTAAAATTTTCGAATTAAACCTAATCTACGAGTTCATTGACTGGATAGGAGTTTATCAAACGTGGCAAGAATCATGATGATCACAATGTGCTAGGAATCGGATTGGAGAATAGCACAAAGATCGAGTCCATACCCTAGTTCGGCGGAGACTCGCTACGGCGGCAACAGCGGGGTAGAATTCCTGTTGACGACGACGGAGACCAGCAACTGGAGGCGGCTGGCGGCGAGGAGACGATCCGGAGACCAAGTTGGCAGAGCAGGCTATCACGCGGGCGAAGGGGTTCGGAGAAATTTCCAAATTTTTGCCCGTGACTATATATAGCCTGACCCTGTCGGTGTGACCGAGTGGAACAACTCGGTGGCACCGAGATGCATAACTGCAAGCAGTTACTGCAACTCGGTGTGACCGAAAAGTTCAAATTGGTTGCACCGAGATCGAAAACCTAGATCAACTTAATGATCTCGGTAGGACCGAAAGTGGGGAATCGGTCAGACCGAGAATCACAAAGAGGTTTTCGAAGTTTAAGTCTATGACGAATCGGGGACTCTGAGCGCTCCTCACACAGAGTGGTTCGAATCTGACTTGATCAAATTTTGTGATGCAGCATGAATAGAGTTTGAGATGAGAAAAGCATAGATAGCTAGAGGAGGTTCTTAGGCATTCTTGTCCATCCACTTGGCAAAAGGAAATAAAGCCAAACAATCAAAACAACAAGTGGATGTCCTCGAATGAGTAAAATATGCAACCAACATGCTCACACAATAAGATGGCAAATGAAATATGTGACAAAGCATGCACAACCAATTCTAGCATCTATCAAGCAATTTGCGATGACTAGGTCATCTATATATGAGTATATTGACTTAGGAGTCAAGTGAGAACACTTGATCATAGGTCATACTCATCGTTTAAGCTCAAGTGGGGTTACCACTTTTACATAAAGCATTGTTGTGTTCACATCTTTAGAGTTGCTTTAGCTCAAGTCTTAGAGTAAAGCTCCCCCTAGATGTGATATCCCCCCTAAGAGGGATGAAATAACCTTGGGTTTTGTCAATGATGACTTCATGTAGATGTTGAAGATGTGGATGCTCAATGTTGATGTAGATCACTTGGAGCTATCCATTTGAGTGAATTGCACTTTCAATACCTACATGGGTTAGTCCCACAAGGAACAAACAAGGATATCCATAGACATAGAGTGATGCACACACAAGATGATGTCCATGAAAACTTTTAGGTTACCTTGTCCCTTGTCTTACCAACAAGAGGGTTTGTGACTCCTTGAACTAGTGCAAGATGTGGAAGTTGATTGCACTTGTTCTTGCCAAAATGATAAGAGTGAAGTATGTTGGCGGAGTCACCCTCAAGAACTCTCTAGTTCTTCTTCTTTTGGATCCACATCATCTTGATGGGAATCCTTGGAGTTGTAGTCGTACTTGATGAAGTGGAACTTGAAGTAGTCTTGGGAATCCACTTGACTAAGGTCTTAGGAGCTTCTTCAAATGCATCAATTTCCTCTTGAAGCTTGTCCTTGCCTTTTTGCTTGTAGTCTTGTGGTGGAAGATCATCTTGAGCTTGTGTCCCCTTGAAGGAAGTATCATACTTCTCTTGTTGAGGAACAAACTTTGTCTTGGGGTATTGATCTTCTTCCCACTCAACTCCATTGGAATTGAACTTTCGTTCAAAACCAACACCTTGATTCTTCCGGTGCATTCCTTGCTTGCGCACAATTTCCTCGAATTGCTTACTCCCGGCAAGGTTTTATACACTCCTTTCTCTATAATTCCCTTCAATAAGCTATTTTCTTGCTCAAGTGTAACTTGGCTAAGAGAATCATTAGTGGAATCAAGAGAACTACTAGAAGCAACAATATTGGATTTAGCATGATCATTGTTACTACTAGAGGAAGAATCTTTCTTGTTCTTGTTACTAGACTTGACTTGAGGCATGTAAGTGGA
This sequence comes from Triticum monococcum, assembly GCA_034509565.1. Taxonomy (NCBI): domain Eukaryota; kingdom Viridiplantae; phylum Streptophyta; class Magnoliopsida; order Poales; family Poaceae; genus Triticum; species Triticum monococcum. The sequence continues at coordinate 493,095,347 of CM067846.1, forward strand.
TAAGAGTAAACGCTTGGCAATGTAATAAGAACTTTTCTTGCGGAGATCATCATTGATTGCTTTTAAAAACTCCTGCTCTTGCTCAAGATTGAGCTTTTCAAAGCGTAATTTCTCATGAGCTCTTAAAAGTTCTCGATGATCTTCGAAGATAGTTTCATGAGCTAACTTAAGAGTGCTTAGTTCTTTAGTTAGAGCCTCAATCTTCTCCTTATCATTGTCATTCGTTTTATCTTGATTAGCATGATTAATCGATGTTTCATCATAGTATTCATCACTAGAGTTGTCAACAAGTAAATCATCATCACCTAACAAGTCATCTTCATCACTATTAAAATCAACATACTCGGGGTTTACATTGCAATCTCGGTGGGACCGATTCGCTCTTTCGGTGAGACCGAAAAGTTACAAAAGGGAAACAGAGAGTTTGCAATCCCATCTCGGTGAGACTGAGATCCCTATCGGTAGGACCGAATTGCTAGGGTTTGGCAGTGGCTTATGACATATGAAACTCGGTGGCGCCGGATAGATAGAATCGGTATTACCGAGTTTGGCTTAGGGTTTAGGTCATTTGTGGATATGGGAAAGTAGCTGAGGATTTTGGAGCATATCATTAAGCACATGAAGCAAGAGGCTCATTAAGCAACACCTCATCCCTCCTTGATAGTATTGGCTTTTCCTAAAGACTCAATGTGATCTTGGATCACTAAAATATAAAATGAAGAGTCTTGAGCTTTTGAGCTTGAGCCAATCCTTTGTCCTTAGCATTTTGAGGGTTCCACTTTCACATCCATGCCATGCCAATCATTGAGCTTTCCTGAAATAATCATCTTGGAATAGCATTAGCTCAATGAGCTATATGTTGTTATGAATTACCAAAACCACCTAGGGATAGTTGCACTTTCAACAAGTGAAGGCTAGCAAAAGACTGGGAAGCGACCAACTAGAGAGCGACAACAGCCATGTACATGCATTAAAATTAATAAACATTGGATGTAAGCATGAGTAGGATATAATCCACCATGAACATAAATATCATGAAGGCTATGTTGATTTTGTTTCAACTACATGCGTGAACATGTGCCAAGTCAAGTCACTTAAATCGTTCAAAGGAGGATACCACCCCATCATACCACATCATAATCATCTCAATAGCATGTTGGCACACAAGGTAAACCATTATAACTCATAGCTAATCAAGCATGGCACAAGCAACTATGATCTCTAATTGTCATTGCAAACATGTTTATTCATAATAAGCTGAATCAAGAACGAGGGACTCATCATATTTACAAAAACAAAAGAGGTCGAGTTCATACCAGCTTTTCTCATCTCAGTCAGTCCATCATATATCATCATAATTGCCTTTCACTTGCACGACCGAATGGTGTGAATAATAATAAGAGTGCACGTGCATTGGACTAAGCTGGAATCTGCGAGCATTCAATAAACAGGAGAAGACAAGGCAATATGGGCTCTTGGTTAAATCAACAATAATGCATATAAGAGCCACTTCAACAATTTAATTATGGTTTTCTCCTACTGACCCCCAAATAAAAGAAAAGGAATAAAACTATTTACACGGGAAAGCTCCCAACAAGCAAAAGAAGAACGACATTTTTTTTGGTTTTCTTTTTAATTATTACTACTACAGCAGAAAAATAAACTACTAATATTTTTTTGGTTTTTCTTAAGGTTTAACAAACACACAAGAAGAAAGCAGGAAAAAGAAAATAAACTAGCATGGATATTACAGTGAAAAAGTATGAGCACCGACATCTAGCAATGAGTGTGTGTGAACATAAATGTAATGTCAGTGAGAAATATGTACTCCCCCAAGCTTAGGATTTTGGCCTAAGTTGGTCTATTGCCAGGGATAGCCTGGCGGATACCCGTAAGTGTAGCTGGGGTCGTACTGCAATGAAGAATAGTTGGGATCATACTGATGTGCAGCGGTTATCACCTACTGAGCTGCAGCGTGTATTCGAGCTGCCTCCGCTCTCCTCTCGTACTCTTCTGCCTCCTCTCTGGTAATAACATATCTTCTTTTTGTCTGTGAATCAAAGAAGGCAGGAGCAGGGAGAGTAATACGGAAAACACGTTGTTTATCAAAAATTAAACGATATATGAGAGGTGATTCAGGCCTCTCGACAAACTGGTGCGAAGCCATAGAGTCATAATCTAAATATGCAGGAGGCAACTCCGTATCACCCTCACGAATGTCTATCTCAAGAAAATGAGCTAAGCGGGTTGCATAAATTCCTCCAAAGAAATCTCCATTATGTCTATTATGATGCAACCTACGAGCTACAATGGCTCCCATATGATAAGATTGGTCTCCTAACACAACACTCTTAAGAATGCTGAGATCAGGGACACACATGTGACATGCTTCATCCTTAGAATTTATGCATCTACCGATGAAGTGAGCAAAATAATGTATAGCAGGAAAGTGAATGCTCCCTATGGTAGACTGCGTTATGTCTCTAGATTCCCCTACAGTTATACTAGCAAGAAAGTTTCTAAATTCAGATTTAGGGGGATCCCTAATACTGCCCCATGATGGAAGTTTACATGCAAGAGTGAAATCCTCTAGGTCCATGGTATAAGATTTGTCATAAAGATCAAACATGACTGAAGGAGAATTACGTGAAGATGAATACTCAAACCTCCTCACAAATGAACTTGTGAGATCATGATACTGGTGGCATTTGTTAGCCGCAAAATCCTCAAGACCGGCATTGCGCGAATATGCTTTGAATTCTTCTTTAATTCCTGCACGGTCCATAAAATTTTCCGACGGCCATTCGCAGAGCCGTACTGGAGCATCTCTTGGTGGATCCTCGTCAGCATCGCGCATAGCAATCCTGGGTCCTTGCTTCTTAGAGGAACCACCTTGGAACATCTTCCTAAGCATATTGTTTTTCTATGAAAAATTCTGAAATTTTTAGTAACTTCAAACAAAAGTGAACCAACTTAAATAATATTGATAGGAACTACTCCTACAAGTGCATAGAGCCTATATCAAACATTAGAACTACTTGGAACCATATAAATTTGACATGCAAGCTCAAGAACATGGTCACCTATGCAGCACAAATTTGCAAAGAATAAAGCACTAGAACAAAAACTAATTGGACCAATGGAGGATTCACATACCAAGGAACAATCTTCGCAAGCAGTTTTGTGAGAGGTGCTTTGAGCAAGGAGATCGAAAATCATAGCAAAAGTGGCTGGAACTCATGCTTGAGTTGGTTTTTCGGGTTTGTGTGAGATAGAGGAAGAAGATGGGTGCTGGGATAAGTGGAGGAGGGCGAGGGGGTCCTCATTGAGATAGGGCGAGGGGGTCCTCATTGAATATATAAGCCAACCAACATACACCAAAGTCCAATCACCAATAGAGGCACAAGCAGAAGTGGAGTGCCATCAAGGGATCACAATATGAAGGCTTTACAAACTGCCGAGAGCAACCGTGTGCGTTTCGATCCCCCATTGCATGATACAGGAACATCCACAATCAAACGAGTGTCATAGCATGACTGTAGGCTCCGCCATAGGTGGCAAGAATTGGAGCACTAGAAGCCAAGAGAGCGTCGACAAACACAAACCTTGCCCAGGGGTCTACCATAGGAAATCAGAATGATTAGCGAGTTGGAGAGGCACCTTCCACCACCTTTGAGCAAAGAGAACTAAGACACACCAAGAGCACAAAGCTTGCTGCATCACAACGGCATTCACGAGGGAACTGAGCAAGCACAACAATAGGGAGTCAACGTGGAGGCGGTTTTTGTGTTCGATCTTTCAGTGACCGGTCATTCAGTTAATTCTTTCTAGTCACATGCAAACTACTCCATCCATTTCTAAATATAAGTCCTTTTAAAGATTTCAACACCTGGCGGGCCAGGGATACCACTTTGAAGGAAATATGCCCTAGAGGCAATAATAAAGTTGTTATTTATATTTCCTTATATCATGATAAATGTTTATTATTCATGCTAGAATTGTATTAACCGGAAACTTAATACATGTGTGAATACATAGACAAACAGAATGTCACTAGTATGCCTCTACTAGAGTAGCTCGTTGAATTAATGATGGTTATGTTTCCTAACCATAGACATGAGTTGTCATTTTATTAATGGGATCACATCATTAGAGAATGATGTGATTGACTTGATCCACCCGTTAGCTTAGCACGATTATCATTTAGTTTGTTGCTATTGCTTTCTCCATAACTTATACATGTTCCTGTGACTATGAGATCATGCAACTCCCAAATACCGGAGGAACACTTAGTGAGCTATCAAATGTCACAACGTAAGTGGGTGGCTATAAATATGCTCTACAGGTGTCTCCGATGGTGTTTGTTGAGTTGGCATAGATCAAGATTAGGATTTGTCACTCCGATATCAAATAGGTATCTGTGGGCCTTCTCGGTAATGCACATCACTATAAGCCTTGGAAGCAATGTGACTAATGAGTTAGTTACGGGATGATGCATTACAGAACGAGTAAAGAGACTTGCCGGTAATGAGATTGAACTAGGTATTGAGATACCGACGATCGAATCTCGGGCAAGTAACATACTGATGACAAAGGGAACAATGTATATCGTTATGCATTTGACCGATAAAGATCTTCGTAGAATATGTGGGAGCCAATATGAACATCAAGGTTCCGCTATTTGTTATTGACCGGAGACGTGTCTCGGTCATGTCTACATAGTTCTCGAACCTCTAGGGTCCGCACGCTTAACGTTCGGTGAAGATCGGTATTATGAGTTTATGTGTTTTGATGTACCGAAGATATTTTGGACTCCTGGATGTGATCACGGACATGACGAGGAGTCTCAAAATGGTCAAGACATAAATATTAACATATTGGATGACTATATTCGGACACCGGATGAGTTTCGGGGGTCGTCGGATAATTATCGGAGTGCCGAGGGGGGGGGGGGTGTTATCGAAACTACCGGGGGATCTAATGGGCCAACATGGGCCCTGTGAGAGAGAGAGAGGAGGGGGCCTTAGGGCTGCCCCTCCTTGAGGAGTCCAAATTGGACAAGGAGGGGGCGGCGCCCCCTCTTTCCCTCCCTCTCTCCCTCTCCTTCCTCCCCATTCTTCCTCCTAGTTGGACTAGGATGAAGGAAATATGCCCTAGAGGCAATAATAAAGTTATTATTTATTTCCTTATATCATGATAAATGTTTATTATTCATGCTAGAATTGTATTAACTGGAAACATAATACATGTGTGAATACATAGACAAACAGAGTGTCACTAGTATGCCTCTACTTGACTAGCTCATTGATCAAAGATGGTTATGTTTCCTAGCCATAGACATGAGTTGTCATTTGATTAACGAGATCACATCATTAGGAGAATGCTGTGATTGACATGACCCATTCCGTTAGCTTAGCACTTGATCATTTAGTATGTTGCTATTGCTTTCTTCATGACTTATACATGTTCCTATGACTATGAGATTATGCAACTCCCTTTTACCGGAGGAACACTTTCTGTGCTACCAAACGTCACAACGTAACTGGGTGATTATAAAGGTGCTCTATAGGTGTTTTCGAAGGTACTTGTTGAGTTGGCGTATTTCGAGATTAGGATTTTCACTCCGATTGTTGGAGAGGTATCTCTAGGCCCTCTCGGTAATGCACATCACTATAAACCTTGCAAGCAATGTGACTAATGAATTAGTTGCGGGATGATGCATTACGGAACGAGTAAAGAGACTTGCCGGTAACGAGATTGAACTAGGTATTGAGATACCGACGATCGAATCTCGGGCAAGTAACATACCGATGACAAAGGGAACAATGTATGTTGTTATGTGGTTTGACCGATAAAGATCTTCGTAGAATATGTAGGAGCCAATATGAGCATCCATGTTCCGCTATTGGTTATTGATCGAAGACGTGTCTCGGTCATGTCTACATAGTTCTCGAACCCGTAGGGTCCGCACGCTTAAAGTTTGGTGACGATCGGTATTATGAGTTTTTGTGTTTTGATGTACCGAAGGTAGTTCGGAGTCTCGGATATGATCACGGACATGAAGAGGAGTCTCGAAATGGTCGAGATGTAAAGATCTATATATTGGACAACTATATTCGGACACCGGAAGTGTTCCGAGTGGTTTCGGATAAAAACCGGAGTATCGGGGGGTTGCCGGAACCCCCCGGGGAGTTAATTGGGCCTCATGGGCCTTAGTGGGAGAAGAGAAGGGGCGGCCAGGGTAGCCACGTGCCCCTCTCCCTCTAGTCTGAATTGGACAAGGAGGGCGGGCGGCGCCCCCTTTTTCCTTCGCCTCCTTTCTCCCTTCCTTCCCTCTCCTACTCCAACAAGGAAAAGGAGGAGTCCTACTCCCGGTGGGAGTAGGACTTCCCCCTGGAGCGCCCTCATCCTGGCCGGCCGCCTCCCCCCTTGCTCCCTTATATACGGGGGCAGGGGGGCACCCTAGAACACACAAGTTGATCTGTTGATCTATTCCAGCCGTGTGCGGTGCCCCCTCCACCATATTCCACCTCAGTTATATCATAGTGGTGCTTAGGCGAAGCCCTGTGTCGGTAGCAACATCATCATTATCATCACGCCGTCGTGCTGATGGAACTCTCCCGTGAAGCTCTGCTGGATCGGAGTTCGCGGGACATCATCAAGCTGAACATGTGCTGAACTCGGAGGTGCTGTACGTTCGGTACTTGGATCGGTCAGATCGTGAAGACGTACGACTACATCAACTGCGTTGTGCTAACTTTTTCGCTTTCGGTCTATGAGGGTACGTGGACACACTCTCCCCTCTCGTTGCTATGCATCACCATGATCCTGAGTGTGTGTAGGATTTTTTTTGAAATTACTACGTTCCCCAACATAGGAAAGGGGGAGTCCTACTCCTACTATGAGCACGACTCATCCCCTCCTTGGCGCGCCCCAGGGGCCGGCCGGCCACCCCCCTTGCTTGTTTATATACGGGGGCAGGGGGCACCCTAGACACACAAGTTGATCATTGATCCCTTAGTCGTGTGCGGTGCCCCCTCCACCATAATCCACCTCGGTCATATCATCGTAGTGCTTAGGCGAAGCCCTGCGCCGGTAGCTTCATCATCACCGTCATCATGCCGTCGTGCTGACGAAGCTCTCCCTCGACACTCAGCTGGATCGAGAGTTCGTGGGACGTCACCGAGCCAAACGTGTGCAGATCACGGAGGTGCCATAATTTCGATACTAGGATCGGTCAGATCACGAAGACGTACGACTACATCAACCGCGTTGTCATAACGCTTCCGCTTACGGTCTACGAGGGTACATGGACAACACTATTCCCCTCTCATTGCTATGCATCACCATGATAGATCTTGCGATCCCCAACAGTGGCATCCGAGCCAGGTCTATGCATAGATGTCATATGCACGAGTAGAACACAAAGGAGTTGTGGGCATGGGTATATACATATTACTTGCCGTTACTAGTTGATTCTTGATTCGGCGGTATTGTTGGATGAAGCGGCCCAGACCGACATTACGCGTACGATTACGCGAGACTAGTTCTATGGACGTGCTTCGCACACAGGTGTGCCGGTGGGTGTCAGTTTCTGCAACTTCAGTTGAGTTGGATTCAATGAACATGGTTCTTTCTGAAGATCAAAAAGCAATCACTATACCGCATTGTGGTTTTTGATGCGTAGGTAAGAACGGTTCGTGTTCGGCCCGTAGCAACCACGTAAAGCTTGCAACAACAAAGTAGAGGACGTCTAGCTTGTTTTTGCAGGGCATGTTGTGATGTGATATGGTCAAGAAATGATGCTAAATTTTATTGTATGAGATGATCATGTTTTGTAACACAGTTATCGGCAACTGGCAGGAGCCATATGGTTGTCGCTTTATTGTATGAAATGCAATCACCATGTAATTGCTTTACTTTATCTCTAAGCGGTAGCGATAGTCGTAGAAGCAATAGTTGGCGAGACGACAACGATGCTTCGATGGAGATCAAGGTGTCAAGCCGGTGACGATGGTGATCATTACGGTGCTTTGGAGATGGAGATCAAAGGCACAAGATGATGATGGCCATATCATATCACTTATATTGATTACATGTGATGTTTATCCTTTATGCATCTTATTTTGCTTAGTTCGGTGGTAGCATGATAAGATGATCTCTCACTAAATTTCAAGGTATAAGTGTTCTCCCTGAGTATGCACCCTTGCTACAGTTCGTCGTGCCGAGACACCACGTGATGATTGGGTTTGCTAAGCTCTACGTTCACATACAACGGGTGCAAGCCAGTTTTGCACACGCGGGATACTCGGGCTAAACTTGACGACCCTAGCATATGCAGATATGGCCTCGGAACACTGAGACCGAAAGGTCTAGCGTGAATCATATAGTAGATATGATCAACATAGTGATGTTCATCATTGAAAACTACTCCATCTCACGTGATGATCGGACATGGTTTAGTTGATATGGATCACGTGATCACTTAGATGATTATAGGGATGTCTATTTAAGTGGGAGTTCTTAAGTAATTTGAATTGAACTTTAATTTATCATGAACTTAGTACTTGATAGTATTTTGCATGTCTATGTTGTTGTAGATAGATGGTCCGTGTTGTTGTTCCGTTGAATTTTAATGCGTTCCTAGAGAAAGCTAAGTTGAAAGATGATGGTAGCAACTACACGGACTGGGTCTGTAACTTCAGGATTATCCTCATTGCTGCACAGAAGAATTACATCCTAAAAGCACCGCTAGGTGACAAACCCGCTGCAGGAGAAACGCCAGATATTGTGAACACTTGGCAGAGCAAAGCTGTTGGCTACTTGATAGTTCAGTGTGCCATGATTTACGGCTTAGAACCAGGACTTCAACGATGTTTTGAATGTCATGGAGCATATGAGATGTTCCAAGAGTTGAAGTTAATATTTCAAGAAAATGCCCGGATTGAGAGATATGAAGTCCCCAATAAGTTCTACAGATGCAAAATGGAGGAGAATAGTTCTGTCAGTGAACATATACTCAGAATGTCTGGGTACCACAACCACTTGACTCTGCTGTGAGTTAATCTTCCTGATGATAGTGTCATTGAGAGAGTTCTTCAATCAATGCCACCAAGCTACAAGAGTTTCATGATGAACTATAATATGCAAGGGATGGATAAGATGATTCCTGAGCTCTTCGCAATGCTAAAAGCTGCGGAGGTAGAAATCAAGAAGGAGCATCAAGTGCTGATGGTCAAAAGACCACCGGTTTCAAGAAAAAGGGTAAAGGGAAGAAGGGGAACTTCAAGAAGAACAGCAAGCCAGTTGCTGCTCAAGTGAAGAAACCCAAGTCTGGACCTAAGCCTGAGACTGAGTGCTTGTACTGCAAAGGGACTGGTCACTGGAAGCGGAACTGCCCCAAGTATTTGGCAGAGAAGAAGGATGGCAAAGAGAAAGGTATATTTGATATACATGTTATTGATGTGTACCTTACTAATGCTCGCAGTAGCGCCTCGGTATTTGATACTGGTTCTATTGCTAATATTTGCAACTCGAAACGGGGCTACGGATTAAGTGAAGATTGGCTAAGGACGAGGTGACGATGCGCGTGGGAAATGGTTCCAAAGTCGATGTGATCGAAATAGTTTTAGACCTAAATAATTGTTATTTGGTGCTAGCGTGGGAAATGGTGACGATGCACGTCGGGATTAGTTTTAGACCTAAATAATTGTTATTTGGTGCTAGCGTTAAGCATGAACATTATATCTGGATCTTGTTTGATGCGAGACGGTTATTCATTTAAATCAGAGAATAATAGTTGTTCTATTTATATGAGTAATATATTTTATGGTCATGCACCCTTGATGAATGGTCTATTTTTACTAAATCTTGATAGTAGTGATACACATATTCATAGTATTGAAGCCAAAAGATGTAGAGTTGATAATGATAGTGCAACTTATTTGTGGCACTGCCGTTTGGGTCATATTGGTGTAAAGCGCATGAAGAAACTCCATTCTGATGGACTTCTAGAATCACTTGATTATGAATCACTTGGTACTTGCGAACCATGCCACATGGGCAAGATGACTAAAACTCCGTTCTCCGGAACAATGGAGCGAGCAATAGAGTTACTGGAAATCATACATACTGATGTATGTGGTCCAATGAACATTGAGACTCGCGTTCGGATATCGTTATTTTCTCACCTTCACAGATGATTTGAGCAGATATGGGTATATCTACTTGATGAAACATAAGTCTGAAACATTTGAAAAGTTCAAAGAATTTCAGAGTGAACTGGAAAATCATCATAACAAGAAAATTAAGTTTCTACGATCTGATCGTGGAGGTGAATATTTGAGTTATGAGTTTGGTCTTCATTTGAAACAATGCAGAATAGTTTCGCAACTCACCCCAACCTGGAACACCAGAACATAATGGTGTGTTCGAACGTCGTAATTGCACTTTATTAGATATGGTGCGATCTATGATGTCTCTCACTGATTTACCGCTATTGTTTTGGGGATATGCTTTAGAGACGGCTGCATTCACGTTAAATAGGGCACCATCTAAATCCGTTGAGACGACACCATATGAACTGTGGATTGAAATAAATCCAAGTTCTCGTTTCTTAAAGTTTGGGGCTGCGATCCTTATGTGAAGAAGCTTCAACCTAATAAGCTCGAACCCAAATCGAATAAATGTGTCTTCATAGGATACCCAAAGTAGACTGTTGGGTACACCTTCTATCACAGATCCGAAGGCAAGATATTCATTTCTAAGAATGGATCCTTTCTAGAGAAGGAGTTTCTCTCGAAAGAAGTGAGTGGGAGGAAAATAGAACTTGATGAGGCAATTGTACCTGCTCCCTTATTGGAAAGTAGTTCATCACTGAAGTCAGTTCCAGTGATTCCTTCACCAGTAAGTGAGGAAGCTAATGATGATGATCATGAAACTTCTGGTCAAGTTACTACCAAACCTCGTAGGTCAACCAGAGTGAGATGCACACCAGAGTGGTACGTTAGTCCTGTTCTGGAGGTCATGTTACTTGACTATGACGAACCTACGAACTATGAGGAAGCGATGATGAGCCCATATTCCGCAAAATGGCTCGAGGCCATGAAATCTGAGATTGGATCCATGTATGAGAACAAAGTGTGGACTTTGGTTGACTTTCCCGATGATCGGCAGGCCATAGAGAATAAATGGATCTTCAAGAAGAAGACTGACGCTGACGGTAATGTTACTGTCTACAAAACTCGACTTGTTGCAAAAGGTTTTCGACAAGTTCAAGGAGTTGACTACGATGAGACCTTCTCACCCATAGCGATACTTAGGTCCATCCGAATCATGATAGCAATTGCCGCATTTTATGATTATGAAATTTGGCAAACGGATGTCAAAACTGCATTCCTTAATGGATATTTTAAAGAAGAGCTGTATATGATGCAACTAGAAGGTTTTGTCGATCCAAAAGGTGCTAACAAAGTGTGCAAGCTCCAGCAATCCATTTATGGACTGGTGCAAGCCTCTCGGAGTTGGAATATACTCTTTGATAGTGTGATCAAAGCATATAGTTTTATACAGACTTTTGGAGAAGCCTATATTTACAATAAAGTGAGTGGGAGCTGTGTAGCATTTCTGATATTATATGTAGATGACATATTATTGATCGGAAATGATACTGAATTTCTGAATAGCATAAAAGGATACTTGAATAAGAATTTTTCAATGAAAGACCTCGGTGAAGCTGCTTATATATTGGGCATCAAGATCTGTAGTGATAGATCAAGACGCTTAATTGGACTTCCACAAAGCACATACCTTGATAAAGTTTTGAAGAAGTTCAAAATGGATCAGGCAAAGAAAGGGTTCTTGCCTGTGTTACAAGGTGTGAAGTGGAATCAGACTCAGTGCCCGACCACTGCAGAAGATAGAGAGAAAATGAAAGTCATTCCCTATGCTTCAACCATAGGATCTATCATGTATGCAATGCTGTGTACCAGACCTGATGTGTTCCATTCTATTAGTTTGGTAGGGAGGTACCAACGTAATCCAGGAGTGGATCACTAGACAGCGGTCAGGAACATCATGAAATACCTGAAAAGGACTAAGGATATGTTTCTCGTTTATGGAGGTGACAAAGAGCTCGTCGTAAACGGTTATGTCAATGCAAGCTTTGACACTGATTCGGATGACTCTAAGTCACAAACCGGATACATATTTTTATTAAATGGTGGAGCTGTCAGTTGGTGCAGTTCAAAGCAGAGTGTCGTGGCAGGATCTACGTGTGAAGTGGAGTACATAGCTGCTTCAGAAGCAGCAAATGAAGGAGTCTGGATGAAGGAGTTCAGATCCGATCTAGGTGTCACACCTAGTGCATCGAGTCCAATGAAAATATTTTGTGACAACACTGCTGCAATTGCCTTGGCAAAGGAATCCAGATTTCACAAGAGAACCAAGCACATCAAGAGACGCTTCAATTCCATCCATGATCAAGTCAAGGAGGGAGACATAGAGATTTGCATGATACATACGGATCTGAATGTTGCAGACCCGTTGACTAAGCCTCTCTCACGAGCAAAACATGATCAACACCAAGACTCCATGGGTGTTAGAATCATTACAATGTAATCTAGATTATTGACTCTAGTGCAAGTGGGAGACTGAAGGAAATATGCCCTAGAGGCAATAATAAAGTTTTTATTTATATTTCCTTATATCATGATAAATGTTTATTATTCATGCTAGAATTGTATTAACCGGAAACTTAGTACATGTGTGAATACATAGACAAACAGAATGCCACTGGTATGCCTCTACTTGACTAGCTCGTTGAATCAATGATGGTTATGTTTCCTAACCATAGACATGAGTTGTCATTTGATTAACGAGATCACATCATTAGAGAATGATGTGATTGACTTGACCCATCCGTTAGGTTGGCACGATGATCGTTTAGTTTGTTGCTATTGCTTTCTCCATAACTTATACATGTTTCTATGACTATGAGATCATGCAACTCCCGAATACCAGAGGAACACTTAGTGTACTATAAAGCACCACAACGTAACTGGGTGACTATAAAGATGCTTTACAAGTGTCTCCGATGGTGTTTGTTGAGTTGGCATAGATGGAGATTAGGATTTGTCACTCCGAGTATCGGAGAGGTATCTCTGGGCCTTCTCGGTATTGCAATCGCTATAAGCCTTGCAAGCAATGTGACTAATGAGTTAGTTACATGATGATGCATTATGGAACGAGTAAAGAGACTTGTCGGTAACGTGATTGAACTAGGTATTGAGATACCAACGATCGAATTCCGGGCAAGTAACATACCGATGACAAAGGGAACAATGTATATCATTATGCAATTTGACCGATAAAGATCTTCTTAGAATATGTGGGAGCCAATATGAACATCTAGGTTCCGCTATTGGTTATTGAGCAGAGACGTGTCTCGGTCATGTCTACATAGTTCTCGAACCCGTAGGGTCCGCACGCTTAAGATAGTTAGGAATCCTGGATGTGATCACGGACATGACGAGGAGTCTCAGAATGGTCGAGACAGAAATATTAATATATTGGATGACTATATTCGTACACCGGATGAATTCCGGGGGTCACCGGATAATTATCGGAGTGCCGGGGGTTATCGGAACCCCCGGGGGATCTAATGTCCCAACATGGGCCTTGTGTGAGAGAGAGGAGGGGGCCTTAGGGCTGCCCCCCTTGAGGAGTCCGAATTGGACAAGTAGGGGGGGGGGTGGCGCCCCCTCTTTCCCTCCCTCTCCTTCCTTCCCCCTTCCTCGGTCATCATGGAGGTTTTCAATGTGTCCAAAGCCACATTGAATTCCTCACGAGAGACTGCGGTTCCCCCCTCAGCCGTAGATGAGATCGGATTCACACCGGAGTGCTCCTCCTCACCGTCTACGGTGTCAACCATACTCTTCGGACGATAAAGTTCTTAAGAAAGAGACGAGGCTCTCATACCAATTGAAAGGATCAATACAGTTGACTAGAGGGGGGTGAATTGG